>CP124713.1:20577500-22052500 GCA_031232105.1 Capsicum rhomboideum | reverse complement strand
CCTGGCTCCGCCTCTTCTCTTATATTGCATTTTATTGACAAAAAACAGACATGTTGAAGTTGCCCCTTCTAATATATAGAAAAATTTACTCTCGCTTAAAAAGATAGTTTAATATAATTTTTTGATTATATAAAAAAATTCACTTATTTAAATAGAGGTAAATAAATAAGTCTTATTAGATACCCAACTTAGATATAATCCCATGTATTCTCCAATTTATAAATAAGCCTTTTTGATTATAATTTAAATAAATACCCAACTTACTCGTACTGAAGTATTAGATAATTATATTAGAGTATTTGCTTCATATTAAAAAAAATATAATCCATGCATTATCCATTTATAACATAAGCCTTTAATTAATTATTTACTTACTAATTGAATTTGGGCATGGAAATGACGCACGATAGTCTTGTCACCTTTAACACCTAATACCCAAAAAAAAAAGTGGACTATAGTGCCCCAATTCAGTTTGGGCATACAATGATTATTGTTCCCTAGTATAGATTATAAATTGTCCACTATATACATTTGTTTTTAAATAGATGATAGAGAATAAGTAAAAACCTTTATCATTATTTATTTGATTCGGGATGTTCATTTTCGTTCGTACAAGGACAAATCTTTCAGTAAATCCTAAAGAGTTTGAATGACCAGTTTATTTTCCTCTCGATATTTGGTTTATGCTTATGCACAATACTTATTTTGATCATAATAAAATCATATGACTATCATAGTTGGAATCCAAATTCTATAAAGAGTTAGTCATGCATCAACTTTTATAGAAAGAATAACTAATTACACAAAAATTCACCGATCATCTGTGATAAAGTCAAAAACTACGTGAGAGATCTCATATAATTAAAATTCATTTATTCACGTTCTTATTGCAGAACTTGTTAACGTACTATAAGAGGAAAGAGTATTACATTTCTATTTTTTTTTTTAAAAAAACAACAATTATCTACTAGAAGGAAGCAAATCATTAACCTATATTCAGAGCCTAAATAAAAATATCAACTGAAGAATATGATACTCATTAGAAGGTAAAACAAGAAGGCATCAAACGAAAAACTAAAAGAACCAAGTAAACTCAACAGTAAAGCTGTCCATATAAACCTCACACTAGCTTATTTTTGCTAAAGAATTCATTTGGATCTTCGAGAGAAAAATGAAGAAAGAAGAAAAGGGTGGAAAGAAAAATAAAAGAAACGAGAAATGAAGATTTAAACCTCATAGTGCACCACTTGTCCACTACTCAATTATGATTATTTTTTTAGCCGATTATTGATTTTGAATAATATTTTAAGATGAAGCAATTCTATGTAAAATTTCACTTATTTTATTGAAATTTCTATAAATTCCATATAATTTTATCTTTTTTATTACATTAATTTATAAAATATTAAAAATTAAATATTCATGGACTTTATGTCAAGCATCTCGAGGCTTACGCCACTCCTCACCTCATATCAAGTGAAATGTCTCACTTCATGCTCCCACATTTTAAAATATCGCTCACCCCTAGAAAATATGAAGTGCTTTTACTAAATTTATCCTTAATTAAATAGTACTAATTTAATAGGGCTCTTGGTTATATAAAACTTTACTTATTTAATAAGGATAAATATAGAAATATTAATTAATAACTTCTTTATTATGTAAAAATTATTTATTGAGAGATCCAATCGTCAAAATCAATAAAAAGGCCATCATGAACCAAGATTCAAATGGATCAATTAAATTTAATATAAAAGCAAAAAAATATAATATGAACTAGAAGGAATATTAATAGTACTTCGAGAGAATTTATTACGCGTGAGACCCAAAATCACGAAGTGCCACATGTATGCAGTCACGTCTTTAGCAATCTCAAAGGTAACCAATACAGTAATCTATATGCCTTGCCATATTATACAAGTTCTCTCAAGTTACCCATACCGACGTTCTCAATCTTGCTTATCTTACAAATTCATATCCTAATATAATCCACTACTATAAATGTAATCTTACCGCAGATAGCCTGAATTTTGATCCAAATCATGTAGATAACTTTATTTGCCCATCATTTAGCCATTTTCTTGAAGAAGCTATGAAATCACATATCTTAGCATGCAACAAATCATTTTTCTGACGATCTTATCATGATAGTCATTTGAAATCTGAATCTCATCAGTTATCAAATTCAAAACCACCATGAACTTATCATATTCTTAGCTAAAACTGTCCGTAGATATCCTAATCCAAGAATACTAAGTAATTTACACCCTATTTAACTAACACATGATAATATCACCATAACTTGAACAAGATCCAAGTAATCACGTTGTTTTGAACCCAAGTCTCATTTTTGAAAGATGAATTCTTAGCCTTCCAAATTAAAATAGATACATTTATCATTGTTTTTCAAATATCATAATCCATTTTCAATCAATTTATCGTTATAGATCAAAATCCTTTAAATTACTCGAGGAGTGTTTTAAAGTACCATAAATCTTGCGTAAAAGTTTAGCCAATCATGAAAGTAGTAATAAACCACAAATATCTGAAAGCCTTTTCTTCCTCACTCGAATATTTTATTAGAAAATCCTTTCAAATTAGCTGCGTCACAAGTACAATCCATCACAAAGTTTTCTCACCTAAAATCACCTAGTAGCCCTGGTTACTCCACAAAACTGATTCTGATTGCCGATTTAATACCTCATACCACCAACTTATTGATTCAAATCTGTAAAATAATCAATCACTGCATGCACATTTCTATTGACATTTTCAAATGATACTTACAAAAGCATACCTACTGTCTACTGAAAACTTTCTCTATCCACAAGCTCATTACCTCGACATCGATTCACTTGTCTTGGTCTCAACTGACTAGATCTAAATTAAATCTCCAAGCACTTCACAACTTAAACTTATTAATACTTACCATTTATCCACCACTTAAATGTCCTCGTTAGCTTATATCTTGCCCAAGTTTCCATAGTAAAAATTATCGATTCTTTCAGTTGAATATAATGTCGATTTCTATTGTTCTAAATAGATGAAACATCTGATAGCCTCTCAAGTAATTAGTCAATTGTTTCACCCCAATAGTCTCGCTCCATAATATCCCACTGGATCCACCACTTTTCTACACCATAACTATCAAGAATGTAGTACCTAGATGACACCCCATTATGTTGCCCATCGAGCAATTATAATGCATAATGCAAACTAACTAGTCTTTGGCCCAAAATGGCATGTACCATTGTCTTTATCTTAAGAAAAACTTATAAACATGCTTCTTGCTAAATAATATAGCTGCATATTCCTATAAAATCCAACCACCAAGGAAATTTCCCTACTTTGCCTGAAGCCAACAACTATCTTTCTTCAAGAACTGTCAACCCCTCATCTTCATTCATCCTTCATTTCATTTCACTCATCTTTAGCTCATTCTTTCATAACCCTAGTGATACCAAAGTTTAGCACACCTCGTGACTTTAATCAAGTAGACATTGTACCTTTGTGATTGTCATATCATCAAACTCAAACCATTTAAATTCCCTTTGTTACGGCTCTACTTCGTGAGATATACCCTTAATACAAATCCTAAAAGAAGTCATACCACCTCAAACCTTGTTATGAGAAATTCTCCATTTTTTTACAATTTGTCTCGTTACTCAATGTGTTGATATTCCATGACATTAAACCTTCTTTAAGATATTAGTATATGTACTAATTTCATCAGTGAAGTGTAGAATCCTTCTTGTTACACTCTAGCCATAAGATTTAAACACCAATTTTAATCTCCTTTAAAGCACTTTCATTCTCATGACACCTCAAGCAACCCAACCTTGTTATGTCCAACTTTCCTACTTGTAGTCTTTAAAGTCACAATACTTGTAATCGGGTTATTCCATTAATCTTACTATTCTTAGTTATCAACTTTCTTTCCCATATTGGCTATGCCATATATGTTCTCCTCCCATTAATGAACAACTAATCTTAGAAGATAAGACAATCATAAAGGTTTTCACATTATTATTCATATTTCCAGGAGAATATTACCCAACATGAGAATCCAAATAAGAAATACAACCAATCATTGTTTGAATCAAAGCTAAGGTCTAAATCTAGTCACACATCCTTTAGACTGGCCTATTTGTCCTTCTCAATACAACTGCTTTCTTCATATCACACCATGAACGTGTCTTCACCATCAGTGATAGAATGAAACAAGGAGATTTTAAGAGTTAGAATGGATCAAGAACGCACAATAAGGAATCAAACAATAGAATTTCCTTAATATAATGTGGCCTTTCAAAGATAAGTTATAGATGTCTCTGTACTAATCCGCAAGACTCTACTAGATATGGATTTTGTACTTGTGAGACTACTAAAAATAGACGCTCTAATATGAAATTGTCATAATTTAAAATTCAAGATCATGATGGTACGTATACTAACTTGTCAAAGGTGCAGAAGTGATAAAAAAAATAAAAAATACCAGAAGTAAGCCTTGAAATTCAAAATTTCATAAACAAAATAAAGTGTAAAAGCATCTAAAAACGTAGTACATCCATTTACAAAGCTACAAAACTATATGAAATAGTAAGAAAAAAAGTATAAAGACAGAGGAAGCCAAACATTACACTAAATGCCAAGTAGCTCACCCAAGCTTCCGAAGAACTATCATCTCGGATCGAAGGTCAACTAGATCCATTAATGTTGAGATTTATATAAAAAAGATGTAAAAAGTGTAGTATAAGTAAAAAATCATGCATACTCAGTAAACATCATAGGCCAATTGAGGAAGAGCAAGTAACTATATCGCATAAAAAATGTTAATAACTTTGCACACAGAAAAGTCTCAGCAGTTCGAACAGTACAATTATAAGTGACAATACAATAGGTAATCATATGAAATATAATTCAATGCAATGCCATGGCCAATGATTCTATCAATATACACCCTCTTCATATTGGCATATTGTGATGTGGGATCCATTTGGATTCACAAGGTTCATATACCTACTCGGAATAGATTCCATCAGGTATAAAAACCAAAATTATCTTTGGTGTCATGAATAAAAAAGTTCACCTAGAATAATTCCTCTCGGACATGCAAGTTATGAATTAGTAAAATTCACCCAAGACAGTTTCCCTATGGCATACAAGCCCTTTCAAAATATTACTTCTGTAATACAAAGTTTCTAAATCCATGAAATGAGCATGCATAATCACAATAAAGTGAATCCGAATGCAACACACACACACACACACATATATATATATGTAGATATGTATGTATTCAACTCATAAGCATGGCTACAAGTCTCAAAATCTATAAAATTCTCAATCTTGTCCATAAGCCATCTTTTCTCTATTAAGCTCATTTACTTTTCATATCATGCCCATCATGGACAAACATCCCTCGTATAGATAATGATGTAATAAATAATGAATAACACGATGTATATGATACAGTATTTCTAAGTCTCAAGCTATTTGTTGATAAAAAAACCCATTTTAGGTGTCACAATATTAAATCAATGCAAAAGTACTTTAACCCAATATTTGCCCAATCTATAATATGCTTTACACAGTAAGTTTCTGTCCAAGCTAAGTTTGAAGAAAGTAAGCCATAACCTACCTCGAATGCCAAGAAAATACCCACTAACCATCACAAAAGTACCTTTCCTTTCCAAATAACCTCAAAATACTCCCAATCTATCAATAACATAATCAACGAGTCAATACGAGTCTATCGATACTCATATTACTATACTTCTATCTCGGGCCCAAAAATATAAGATAGTAATTTTCTTCAAAAATCAACTTTCCCATAAGATAAGAAACTCAAATATGAAATTTTGATAAAAATTGTGTTCAAATCGACCCTCAAATCATCAAAATACAATTTCTTAACTTTAGACTCAAATCTCCAATTTTCATATTCATACGCAGTTTAAATGATAAAATAATCGATAAATCGGTAAATTGATGCCAAAAATTAGTGTACCCATAACATAAGGACCGTAAGTTCCAAAAATCAACGAAATCAAATCACAAATCGATCTTCAAACCAATTTTTTTTTTAAATTTCTTATCTTTGGGGTTTCAAATCTAAACTATGTGAATCAAAAATAAGAAAACACAATGGGTAGTCTTGAAAAATAAACAAAGGTAGAATTACATATCTAATATTTATATGGAGAAAAATGCATCAAAAATCACCTCAATTAGAGTTTCCTACCTCCCAAAAATTAATTTGTAGTGCATGAACAAAGTCTGAAATTTTAAACTATCAACAACTTTTGCTTTTGCAGGCCTTTCTTAGCTCCAATACTGACACGTTGCACCTACAAACCCACTTCCGCACTAGCGGTTCCTCTATTGAAGTCTCTCCTTTGCTACGATGAAGAACCAATACTAGAAATGGCTAGCTTGACTAAAAAGATCATAACTTCCTTATACAAACTCAAATACGATGATTCTTTTTACAATAATTCTATCGATACGGATTAATGATACAATCAAAACACCATTTGAAGCTTATTTTCTTCAGGTGGTACTATTAAAACTCAACGATTTAAAACTCCAAACTTTGAACAAGTATCCAAAACTCGTCCAAGACTCCGAAACACAAAATAATAAGTCAAGTCAATCATAAACATGCTCTGAACTGTTGGAATCATCAAATCACCAATCCGAGGTTATCTTGATCAAAAGTTGACCATAGTCAACTCTAAACTTTCTTAAAACTCAAAAATATAATCAAAGACTTAAATCACTTCCGAACACCTTGAGTCCCACATCAACCATCTAAAAAATTTAAAAATCAACTTTCAGACCTAATTAAGTTGTCAGAACTCGAAACCGACCTTATTAACCCAAAATGTCAAACTTCTCAACTTTCAAAAGCTAAAAAATTTTCTTTAAATACGTCCAATCACCTTGAGAATTGTGCCACCTACTCTTGTAAGTCATAAACTAACATAAAAAAGCTATGGACACGTACAAACCAAAAAAGCAAATTCAAAATAATAAAATGACCATGCAGGTCGTTATAATACCATTAGCATATCAACATTTATGTAATGTCCCACATTTTAGGTCATTTCATATCATCTTGTAAGTGCATTAAAGCCTAAGAATAAAGTTATTTAAACCAAGAAACACTTAGAAGTCTAGAAGAACAAGTTTCAAAACTTAAGATAAGTTTTTGGATAAAACGTCTGGTTGGTGCATTGAGTGGCATAGTGCGCTAGGATCAAAACGTCAGATCTAGATGATTGGTGCACTGAGAGGCATAGTGTGCTAGGCCTCAAACTTCCACTAGCCATATCTGATGCATTGAGAGGCGCAGTGCGCTAAGCCATATCCTACGGAATATATTTTTTAGTTTCTTTTCTTTTCATGTTCTAGGAGGGATGTTTTTGTTCTTTCCTTATCCCATAACCCAACACAAGACTCTTAACTTCTCTTATAGTCAAATACACTCATATTTTATCAGTTATGATATAATTCCTCTCCTCCCTCTTTTTAAAACTGCAAAAGGCAGAAAAGTTTCTCAAGCAATAAGTTAGGATTCCTAGCAAGACTCTCTCAAGTTCTTCTCTTTTCCTCGGGTATATAATAGCCAAATATTCAGTATGGGAAGCTCGTTCTACCCCACAACCAAGTTTAATTTTAGTTTAAGTCTATGAATGATGTTAGGGTTTATGAAGTTGAAACCTTTAAGTCTAATTCTCTATCAGTTGATGAAAGTCTATGATTTCAAGTAGAAATGCCATGAGTTGGAGTCTTTCTCTTGAGTTAAATTCCTAAATCAAACCTATTGAATTTCTCCAATGAACTTTGTAAATTATCTTATATCATTGGAAGTCTATTTCATATTTTGCATGATAAATTCATGATTTTTCTTGAAAGATCATTTAAAAGGAGGCAAGTTTCTGTTCATGAAAAGTTTACAAAGATTCCTTATGCTATATTTTGTTATGTTTTGAGAAGAGAAGAAAATTTTCATCTTTTGAAAGTTCAGTTTAACATGATCTATGAAGATTTAGAGGCGAGATTCACCAAGAATATAATTTCATGATACTTTAGTTTGAGCCAACGCTCCAAGCATGATTTTTAGTTTATATTTAAAGACTTATAGTATGAGCGAATAGTAAGTTTTTGGGAGGATTATTTCCTATCGATACAAGTATGGGTTTATGGTCACATACCCCATAACTATGTTGCCACCATAGGATATGAGCATTCATAGTTAGAGAGACTCCTATTTTAGCCCTAGGACTCAAAATGGATCCTTAGATTAAATTTCTTCCTATGCTCTTGCAAGGTATAAGATGACTCTCTCCAACATGGACAAAACGTTGGTCACCATGATGCTCACATGGTGCATGTTGGTTTGAGAATTTTCCACCAAAACTCATAAAAGATTCAGTATTTTCCTTTACTTAATATTTGTTTATGATGATTCCATAGATGTTACCTTTAAGAGTATTTCAGTTACTTATTTTCAGTTTGTGTTTCACAAAGCCAGTTAATTGGTTTTTGACATGTTTTAACAGTATTAATGACTCATTTCTTACATTGGTTTAATTCTCCAATTTTTTCAAGAAAAGTTATTAAGCTTTCATTATATTCTGTACTTAACCATTTGTCATCTTTTGATTAGAATTTCATGTTTGGTTTTAGTTTTCAGTTAGTACGTGCCTACTATTTCAATCTAGCTATATAATGTGCCAATATATTCAATTATATTGACAGCTTTTCTTACGCTACATCTATTCATGATGTGTATTCTGGTATTCAAATTCATGCCCAAAACAAGACGTTCCACTAGACTCTTCGTTATCAGATTGTGGTGAGTCCTCCTTGAATTCAGAGGACTTTATTGTGCTTTGCATAGTTTAAAATTTTATTCTTTAATAATGGTAGCTGAGGACCATGTCCCAGCAAAATCATTCAGTTCATGTGTTACAAAGGCTTTATTAGATATTAGTTGATTTCAACTATTGATGTTGTCTTTTAGTTGACTTTCAGTGTTGAAGTAATAAAAGTATTTTTCCTTTATTCAGGAGTTTAGCCCTTTTCATTATTTATCAGCTTCCGGATTTTATCAAAGTTTAGCTTTTCTAGTTTCATGCCAGGCCAATTGGTTTTCTCGGGCCACTTGTGGTTCTAAGTGCTGTTACGTCCAGGATGTAGGCTTAGAGCATAATAAATTTAGTATTAGAGCACATACTTCAAATGTCTTAGGGTATCTACAAAGTCGTATCTTGATGAGTCCTTTTTGGGGGTGTGAAGCGCGCCACACTTATAATCAAAAGGTTTCAGGGAATTTTGGAATATTTCCTTTCTTTCACACTATAGTTCGTGTGTTGAAGTTGAACTTTATGAGATATTCCTAACTCGTGCTTTTTTTGCATTCCAGATCTTGCCTCCTAAGAGAACCACCAGTCAGAGAGTTACCACCGTAGCTACCATCCCTACAGGGGCCAATACTACAGTTGTGCCTCGAACTCATGTCATGTAGACTTAAAATAGAGTTTGTACTTCTGACCAGACTACTGGCGCTGAGGCACCACTCGCCTCACCTAGTCCAACGAGTGGTCCCACGACATCAAACCTAATTCACAGATTGTATAGGCACCTACCCAAATCTACCCTAAATAGGAGAACCCTTACCACCCTACCTTTAATTCTTGCAGAAGACATGTAGAATAGCCTTAAGTATAAATAAATAAATAAACCTTATATTTAAACACACTTATTACATTAGTATATTGCGTAAGTAACTATATAATTTCCCAGAACCTAGTCTAAACAGGTACAAGAGCACTAAGAAAATAAAGGACGCCTCCAGACATAACATTCATATAAGAATAGAATGACAGGAGTTGAAGAATAGCCACCGTTACACCTACAGAAACTCCAACTGACCAGCAACATGGCCATTTCCCCAAAAAGAGATATAGTAAGTGTTATATCAGTAAACCATACATACTAGTGGATATCATAGGTCGGCTAATATTAGAAACAAATAATAACAATAGAAATTAGAGAGGGATCATGACAGTAATAAGTACTTAAATAACTGAACCTTACTAACCTCTCTCAGCACTCCCCAACTCCCAATCTTACCATCTTCTCTTTAATGATAGCCCTATTTATCTTCTCTTAAGCGATCTAGTAACCACAACCCCATAACACTACCCAAAATCCATACTCTTACCATCCTTATACAACATCTAATGCTCCGCACTCATGACAATTCAGACCCTCTACTCTGTGTCCGAATATCTACTGACAAGCAACTATCCTCGCCTTAAAGTAGACAACACAATCTATAAGAAGTAACATAATGCCCTGACTCATAAATAACATATATACATGAATAAGACCTATACACAGCCAAGACATACCTTATATCCACGTACTCATGTTTGTCACTTATACTCAAGCAATTCAGTCAATGAAAATCATAAGAAAACCACGGGAGCTATGTAGTAATATGAATGCACAACAGAGGCCGTCAGCTATGACCTGCGGGGATGAGCTCAGTCTATGTACCAGTGTCAGCGTGACACCCAATACAATAATAGTGTCGGAGTGACACCTAATCAAATAATAGTGCGCCCGATCCAATAACAGTATTAGGGTGACACCCGATCCCAATATCATCTCAATATATAATCTCAACTATAATGTTCAATGCGTAATGATAATTAACAATCATACTAATCATAAACATTCAGCTTACATATAAGCACAGAGTCAAATCAAGTCCATAACTACATTTAAACTACTCATACGTACCCAAGTATGAAGGATCATTACCAATCGATTACGTTTATATTTATCCCGACTCCTATATCTACTTTATGGATGCTATAACCCTACCTCTTTCTCTTTTTTATATACCACTATCAATTCTAGTAGACGTGACTAACCCCGATTTGGTTTCACACACCCACAACCTTCTTCAATTTCTCTTAACATCACCATGACTATCCTTCAAATCTACCGACTCCTCCCTCCAACCTTAACGTCACTGCTACCCTCTATTTTTGACCCGAAACACACATAAGAAAATTTTACGTCTACTTCAAGGTTCACCAACTAACCTACCCCTTTTTAATATACTCATAATAACCCCCATCTACCGACCTATCCCTAGTTCACACAAGCATCGTAACCTCCTGGCAACTAGCGGGTTAACATAATTCAATAACTCAACATGCATCAATAAATTCATCAATTCATTACAATAGGTTCAGTTTGTTATCAAATTCGTCTAAACTCTGTGCCCATAGGTCTAAGCGTGAAATATCTCATAACGACGAGTCAGTAGGCCTGGCCTAATTTAGGATCCATCCCAAATTAATTTGGGCTACGAGCCTTTTCCTACGAAAATTATTCAAAAATGGTCTGAAATGAAGGTTTCTTGATCGAAGTATTTTTCTAGAATGGTTTTTACCATAACGACGATTTGATTCGTTACAATACATACCAATTTACCCACAATTCATTACCAAATGGTTACTAAAAAGAGGAGAAGAAGATTTTAGCATGATTCTTAGGATCCCAACATATATAATGGATAGGATTTCTATGCGGCCTTTTATCCATATTAATTAAATCAATAACTCCTTCTCAAACCGCAGTCAGTTCAATTTAATACCACCATTACCCAACCAGTCTATACCTCACAAGTCACTCAACTCTATCATAATATAAGATTATGATAACCCAAAGAATACGATTCATAATAAATTTATATAACGGGGTCATTCAAAATGGCCAAAATGCCACAAAATATGATGACGCACGAAAACCCAAAACAAAATGAAACTTTACATAACCCATCACTGCAATGATGGATTTGTGATTATAGCAATGACAGATTTGTCACTGCAATGAGGGTTCGGAATTTTTAAGTAGGGAAGTGGGATTCAATTTACCCACTTCCAACTTTCAAAATTCTCTCCAGCAATTTATATTTTGGTATCACTACTAAGGTAATTTTTCATCTCTACTACTTTATTTACACATTTATCATCATAGAATCGTAGCAATTTGGATAACAGATGGATTGTTTGATTGGTTTTGGGTGCAAGTTGAAATTTCACCTCTTTGAACAGATTCACGAAGCTTGCTAGGTTATCTTACGTCCCCAACGCTCCTATAACATTCTAGGCGTAAGATTCACGATGTTCCTTGTGAGTTTTAGGATTGAAATGAGTAGAAAAGGAAGAGTCATCTTTCTAAAAAATTTCCAATTGATTAAGGTTTGTATTGGGTGTTAATAACTCCCACTTTAGTGCAAAAGAGTTCAAAAGTATTTTACCAAGGCCAATCTATGCCTAGAACTCAAAATGTAACAAAACATTTTGAAAAGTTGCCATGGAAGGGGCCAGAACTGGTTGGGGACGAAGGCATCACTACAACAATGGATTCATCAATGCAGTAATGTTGATGTACTGATGTTCTATCACTACAGCGATAAAATCATCGTTGTAGTGATGGTTAGGCAGTAGTTTTCCAAAAAATATTTTAGACTCAATTTTTGACCCCTAATTGGTTTTTAATTACTATAATGTGATTTTCGCAGGACTACCTACTATGGGTAACCCAAATACTAACCAACCCTCATATTATGATTCCCTAACAATGCTTGTTAAGACAGTTATGAGGAGGGGTTGAATACCAAGGGCTTCATTCACAAGAGGGAATTCGTGATGAAGGACTTGGCTGAAGAATCGCCCAATTTCTACAACCAGTTATTAGCTTTTGGATAGGAGATGTTGACAGAGTCTGTTCCTGCATGCAATCTGCAGATAGTCTAGGAGTTTTATGCTATAATCCCGACTATGAACTAGTCCTTGCCTCAACCTACAATCTACATTCGAGAGAAGAATATTCCGATGGAAGCTGCTATAATCAATGACACCTTGGGGAGGGGGGGTACCAAACCCCTCCAATGTAGCCTTTGAGATAAAGGTTAATGAGGTTGACTTGAAGTGGTTGGTAAGGAACTTGGTACTGGAGGGACATGAGAGCAAGGTGTGTTGGACATGTGTAAGGGGACCAAAAGCACCCCTTTCATAGTGGAGGCTCGAATATGGCTAAACTTAGCATCCTGGAGTATCCTTTCTTCGAGAAATATTATGGATGTGACCTTTCACCATGCAATAGTGGTGGCTTGTGCTCTGTTAAGGATTGTGATGAATATAAGGATGAATATCATCGACAAGTGGAAGCATTTCTACTTAAGGGGAGGGCCTTTGATGGATTTCTTTTTCCCCTCCTTGATCACTGATTTGTGCAAGAGGGTGGACATGTCAAATGAGAGATGTGACTCTTTAGAAGAGTGTGACATACCCTTCAACCCATTTAAGGTGAAGGATTCGTAGAGAAGGAGCAAGAACTAAAGTAATGTAGAGGCCGATGAAAAAATAAACAGGGTCGAAGAGGGCGAGGAGACTAGTACCCATCACATCCAGAACCCCGTGTCCCTTGAGCGCTTGGAGGCAGATATGGATATGGCGCGAAGCTACTTAGAGTAGTCCCACTTACCTCCCCAATGTTGGCTCCTTCAAACTCCACAGATCCACCAGACCTAACTCGAGCCTATACAGAGCTCTAAAGGGAGTTAGATAAGCTGAAGAAAAAGAGGTGCTCCTGGGATATCATGCTAGCCCAGATGTGGAAGACCGTGAATGTTATGTTCAAATGTGCAGTCCCCAATTTGAAACTCCCTATGTTGAAAATGGAGGATGTAGATGAGTTCTCCTTTTTGAGTGGCATAAAGAAGAAGGGCTCCAATGATTCGAGCATAAATGATGATGGGGCCTCCATCTAGATCTCCTCAAGTGCACCTTAGCCTATTTCCACCCTCTCCCTAGTTTATTATTATTTTTAGTCTTGGGTTGCCCCCATTTGGGTCATGTAACAAACAATCATTTCTTTCTTTTATCACTTTTAGAATCTCTTATTTTATCACACTTTAACTTAATAACTATTAGCTTGCTATTTGTATCGGGTGAATTATTTCTATTCATGCATATTATGATTATAGGGTCATTTTCATAAAGCACGAAAATTCATAAAACAGGGGATTACCACTGGCAGTATTCTTTCAGGCGTCACTGCGGTGATGGATCTACCATTGTAGCAACATCGCAGAAGCGATAAGAAGTTGTTATGGCGATGTCGCTGCATTGATGAATCTGTCGTTGCAGGGACTCATAACCAGTGAATTTGAGTCCAGTTTTTCTCTGAGTTCTTTCCAATAAGATGCTATCCCACAAATACTTTATTACACCCATTCCTCATGTTCTAATAGTTTTTAATGAAGTAGGTCCAAGCACATTATTCTATACTCACTTATTATGTGGTCTTTCCAAATTTCTCACCCTATTTATGCTTAACCAATATCTCAAAAGGACCATACGTCTAGACAATATCCTAACATGACAAACATAGATTGACCACATGAGGGTATCCAAGTAAATCATCACGGACCAAATAGGGATCAAGGCATACTTCAAATCACTGAAATTAAGACTTATCTCAAATCATAGAAATAAAGACATGCCTCGAAATCACATCTAACCTTTGTGATTCCCGAATATTCTTTTGCAATAACTCATCTCATATTAGTGATAATACTCAGTTATACTTAAGAACTTCAGCCATCAAACAATAAAAAATAATATAGTCAATGCGATAAGATCCACATAAGGAATACACATAACATTCTATCATAACACAACAAAACATTTACAACACAAGTATCATTCTGGTAAACATAACTTATCAACTAACGAAAGGGTTATGGTCATCAAATGTACCAAAAACTCCAATATTTTACTTAATTAAACAGCATAGCCACCTAAAGGATGCATACATCACTCATTTAACACATAATTCACAACTTTTAAACTACAATTCCTGTGTCTCTCATTGACCTCCACAGGTAGAATAACACTATTCTAACTTTTCGAACATTACCGAGGTACTAATTGGGATAAACTAATCCCAATTATGATTTTCGAGATACCAATTGGAATCTGCTAGATTCCAATTTGACATAACCTAGGGAGACAACACTGGATTATCAAGATAGTAGAGAAGAAAGTGATATAGATTCCTAAATGCCTTGTAGACTCCCGAGGATGTAAATATAGACGTCAACGCTCCAATCAGCGTGAAACCCTCACAAGGGTTTATGTACAACGAACGGGCAAACCCTTCTGGGTTGTATCCGAAGATATGGAAAGAGATGTTTTTATGTCAGCAACAGAACCCCATTCTACTCAAAATTTACTCTTGTACTAGGAGACCAATAACCTGGGCTCTGATACCAACTTGTCACGACCTAATTCATGGAATGTGTGGGTACCTACCCAACTCTACCCTAAATAGGAGAACCCTTGCCATACCACCTTTAATTCTTGAGGAAGACATGTAAAACATCTTTAAGTATAAATAAATAACTAAACCTTTTATTTAAACACACTTATTACATTAGTACATTGAGAAAGTAACTACATAATTTTCCAGAACCTAGTCTAAACAGGTACAAGAGCACTAAGCTTCTGAAAACTCCAGACACAATATCCACATAAGAATAAAATGGCAGGAGCTATTGTAGAATAGCCACCGCTGCACCTATAGAAATTCCAACTGATCTATAATATGGCTATATTCCTAAAAAAAGATATAGTAAGTATAGTATCAGTACAGCCATATGTATTGATAGGTATCATCGGCCAACCAGGGTTAGAAACAAATAATAGCAATAGAACTTAGGTAGGGTTCATGAATAAACACTTAAATAACTAAACCTTACTAACCTCGCTCAACATTTCCCGACTCCCAACCTTACCACCTTCTCTTTAATGATAACCCTATTTATCTTTTTCTAAGCGATCCAGTAACCATAACCCCATAACATTACCCAAAATCCATTCAATATTACATACTTACCTTGCTTAGATGGCATCTAATTCTCCGTACTCATGATAATTTAGACCCTCTACTCTATGTTCGAATATCCACTGATAAGCAACTATCCCCAGCCTAAAGTAGGCAACACAATCTAGAAAAGTAACACAATGCCCTCACACAAATATAACATAATATGGGAATAAGATCTACATACAACCAAGACATACTTATATCCACGTACTCATATTTGTCACTAATACTCAAGCAATTTAGTCAATGAAAATGACAAGAAAACCATGGGAGCAATGTAGTAATATGAATGCATGCATGTAAGGTGTACACACATACTAGGGTCCGCAGGGAGGGACCCTCTGCTATGACCTACAGGGGATGAGCTCACTTCATGTACCAGTGTTGGCATGACACCTGATCCAATAATAGTGTCGGTGTGACACCTAATCCAATAACAGCATCAGCATGACACCTGATCCAATAATAGTGTCAGCGTGACACCTGATCCCAATATCATCTCAATGTATAATGTCAACTACAATATTGAATGCATAATGATAATAAACAATCACAAATAATACCCGAAGTCTAATCAAATATTCATCTTGCATATAAGCATAGAGATAAATCAAGGCCATAACTATATTTAAACTACTCATACGTAACCAAGCATCAAGGATCATTATCAATTGATTAACATTTATATTTATCCCGACTCCCATATCTACTTTAAGGATGCTATAACCCTACCTCTTTCCCCCTTTTTATACATTACAGTTGATCCTAGTACACGTGACTAACCCCAATTTGGTTTCACATACCCAAAATTTTCTTCTATTTTTCTTAACATCACCATGACTTTCCTTCAAATCTACTGACTCCTCCCTCCAACCTCAACATCACTCCTACCCTCTTTTTTGACTCAAAACACACATATGGCAACTTCATGTCTACTTCAAGGTTCACCTACTAACCTACCTCTTTTTAATAAACTTATAACAACCCTCATCTACTGACCTATCCCTAGTTCTCACAAACATCATAACCTCTCAACAACTAGTGGGTTAACACAATTTAATAACTTAACATGCATTGATAAATTCATCAATTCATTATCCTAGGTTTGGTTTGTTATCAAATCTATCCAAACTTCATACTCGTAGGCCTAAGTATAAAATCTCCCATCATAAATATAGCTAGTACATATGTCTAGCTAGTGTCTACTATAATTAAACCATAACCTACCTCGTAGATGAGTTCTACTACTATAGAGAGTGAAGATTCTTTCCTTGCATGCTCTTTTCTCTCTAATCCATTGGAAACTCGATTGAGAATTCTTGGAAATTATCCTCTTGGAGTTTGTCCTCTAGGACCTTGTTGTTCTAAGCATAGGGTTCATCTGGGGTGTTTTGGCAATAGGCAAACAAAGTAAGAGGCCTCAGCTAGAGGGAGAGTTTAAATAAATCCCAAGCAACTTACTGCCTCGCCATTGCTGTAGCAACAGAAGTGTCACTGTAGTGACAAATCTTCCACTGTAGCAATAGTTGGATAGGCCTAACCTAATTAAGGATCCAACCTAAATTAATTTAGGCCATGGGCCTTTTCTATGAAAATTATTTAGAAATGGTTAGAAATAAAGGTTTCTTGACCAAAGTATTTTTTTTGAATGATTTTTAGCATAACGATGATTTGGATCGTTACAACTACTCAACCTCCTTATATTGATGACACTAATTCTAAGTTCAGAAGTACTATCCATATACTCACGTAACTTATAGCATCCCAGTCCCATCGTTCAGGCTCTACTAATCCAACTCCCATAATCCTTATGATACTTTCATAATGACCCTTTTCGTCATTATAGTAAAGTCTAGCATGCCAAAATTTAGGTTAAGATTCTCCCTGAATAAGGAGTTAGAAATTTTAGGCTAGGCTGGTCTTGGATGAAATCTAAGTGTGGTATGTTATATGATGATCTAGGAATGGATTAATTAATGATTAAGTGATTTGAAGTTATTTTGTGATAGCTAATATGATAAGGAATCCATAAAAACTTTAATAAGTGAATTCAGGTTAGTAAAACTCTGATTATAGCATTTGGCATAAAGAGAATAGTTTGGGATGTTAATATCTAGAAGTGTATGTGAAATGGGAAAGTTTTAGGTGTATGCATACTTTTTTCCTCCACCTAGGCCGCTATAGCGAGAGGTAGACCGCTACTACTAGCCTGTTGTAGCGAGAAAATTCTTACTATAGTGGGAATCAGAGTTGGTCAATTCCGCCATAGTAGGCAAATACTACTATGGCAATGCTACTATAACGAAAGTTATCACTATAGTGGGATAAGCATTGATTAATGCAAAAAGTAATCAAATATATATTTTTTTATTCCAAATACATTCTAAGGCAGGAGAAGGCGACTTGGGGAAATTTTCTATGATTTTTCGGCAATTTTCTTCGTTTAGGTAAGTAAATCCATCCTTCTAAATATTTTTTTGAATAATTAACCTTATAATCAGGAGGTTTTGATTATAGGAGAGGATTTAACTTGACCTAGGTTGACTTTTTGATGTAATTTAGTGAAAACAAGGTGTAATCTTTGAGTTTTTGTCAAAGGTGGATAAAATATGATTTCATGCTTAGAATTCATTCTTGTAAACATGAATTTTGTAGAATTAAAGTGGAATGATGGTAGAAAAACCTTAAAATAAGGGAATGATCATGAACTTGACCTTTGGGTTATGGGATTAGGTTATAATCCTTGAATTCATTAGGTCATTGTTTGAATTATGATTTTATTATTGTTTTTAGACAGCAACCAAGTTGAGATTTCAAGAAAAGGAAAGGCTCAAGTTCGCTAGAGCAGTGCAAGGCTTGGATTGAGGTAGGTGATGGTTAAATATAGTTGAAAACTCAATTTGGTTTATGTGTGCATATTACCTATCTCTTTGTTGGTCGTACAAGTGTGATTGTGTAGTGTTATTCTTATTGCAATTGTACCTATTGTGATATCAGTTGTTATTCTAAGATGAACCGGTAATTGTCATCATCACAAAATTGGTGAAACTCAGGGAGTATAAGGGTGGGGATGTTGTAATAAAGGTATTATCATATTGGTTTGGGATAAGGGCGACAAATACTAAATATCTGGAATGTTTGGTACATGGACTAAGCTTGTTCCCTGCAGTTCATGGCTAGTGGGTCACCATAAAACCCTTAGCACGTGGTTTCATGAATTAGTGAGCTTTACGATTATTTGGATGGGCAGTTTTTGTCATTCATTGATATATATTTGGTTCCTTATGTGAACCAGTAGATATTATTATTGTTATATTAGATCCTTGTGTGGTCTGGACTATTGGCATGATTGAAATGTATAATCTTTATTGATGTCTATCTAAAAAGTAATTGAGATAAGGTGGAACTTACTGTTGTTAGTCATGGTTTGTTAACTTGGCATATTGTCGGTAGTTATGGTCTTGACTTGTTATGTTGTTTATATTGACTCGCAATTGTTTGCATTCATTTGTGTTGTTATAAATGGCTAGTTGGAAACATAATTGATGTATAGGTAATTGTTAAGTGTTCATGGTTGTACTTGTTTACAAGGTTATAGTTATTTGTTCATATTTATTATTTTGGGTTGGCCGATGACCCTACCAGTACATAGTGGCTATGTACTGATACTACCTGTGCTTTTTTTTTTTTTTAATACTGAGTATCTTACAGTGACTATATCGAGACCTCAACTTTAGATATTGATGCATACCTACTCAAGGGTGAGCTACTTCTTTCGGGCAGCCATAAGTCATCTCCCTTTAGTCTTGTCCACTTATTCCAGACATGGATACTTTTCATAGTATTTTTGGGTTGAACTCATTATTTACATGTAAGATGTTTTTGGTATGATGAATTTCAGTTCTTGCGGGTATTTTAGATCTTGGGCTGTAGATAATCCGGCCCATTAGTGATCTAAAACACCTCCCTCAACCCAGAATTAGTATGATAAAGTTGTGAATGAGGAAGTTTCTGATCATGAGGAGGTAATACTAGTTTCGGTGGGTACAGCTCCTCCATCGATGTCATTTGAGGTGATTCAGCTTGTTCTTGCTTTTCTTAGTGGGCTGGCAGGTACTTGAGCTATGCCTGCAGCACCTCATGATCCTGTCGAGTCTGAATAGCATAAAATTTATTTTGACACTGTCTGCCAGCTGCACTAGATGAGGCACCCTGCTGAGTTTGGTGAACCTACTGGAGCTAATGAAGAGTTAGTCTAATTCTGCTTGAGAGCATCCCTACTCCTCACTCTCTCAATCTATGACCTGGCTTACCATACCCAAAATAATTATCGCTACCGGCCATACACTTACCTTGGTAGTTCTTTCCACACTTCTTGCACACCAGGTGAGTACGACCACTGGTAACACTACCTTGGGACTTAGAGCCTGGTGCCCTATTCTGATTATCCTACCTGAACTTAGGCATTGGAGAACTAGCAGATGATGGGGATGGAGTTGAAGACTTATGACGGAATTGAGAACTATTACCACTATCTGGCCGTTGCTGAGAGAAGTTAAAACTACTTTTTCTGGCTCTCTTGTTCTCCCTTTCTCTTTCCTTGATCTTTTCCTCCTCAATCTGTTGGGCATGAACCATCATCCTGGAGATGTCTATTTCCTTGACCAACATCGTAGTTCTATATTTCTTAACCGCATCCTTGGAAACACCTATTATGAATTTACTCATGCGGGCTCTGGAATCAATAGTTATTGCCAGAGCATATTTTACAAGTTGAGTAACCTTAAGAAAATACTCCTTCACACTGATATTGTCCTACCTCAGATTTATAAACTCCTGAACCTTGGTTTCCCTTAACTTAAGTGGAAAGAACCTATCCAAAAATGCAACAATAAAATTATCCCATTCTACTGATCTAGTATTTGTACCCCTATCCTCTTTCTACTGCTTACACTAAGTGTGACCTACTCCTTTCAACTAATAAGTAGCCAAGTCATCACTCTCAATCGGAGTGACACTTATGATTTCAATAACCTTCTGAATATCATTAAAAAACTCTTACAGATCTTCCTCAGTCTTAGAACCATGGAACTTAGGAGGATTCATCTGAGTGAAGTCCCAAACTCTAGCTGCTATTATGGTACTATTGGGATTGACTGAGGTGACTGCCTGCTGATTAGCCTAAATGTTAATGGCCTAATCTAGTACCATAAAGTAGCCCTGAACTTAGCATGAGAGACTTGCTCATTCAAAAAGTCTGCTGGAGCTGGTGGTGCTTGCTGGTTCCCATTCCTATTTGTATTTCAATTACCATTTCTCCTACCGTTGGCGTTTCTGGGAGGCATTTTCTATAAAAAAAAATAAAGCACGAGTTAGAAGAATGTATTAATAAAATTCATAGAGTTCACATTGTATCGGATGATATGAATATCAAATAAGTGAAACTTTTCTAGAATATTTCATAGACTCTCACTCATAAGTGTGGCATGCTTCACACCCTTGAATAAAACTTTACTTAATGCGGCTTTCAGACACTCTAGGACACTTTAACCTGATGCTCTAATACCAAGTTTGTTACGACCCGAGACTACCCCCTACTTGTAACATGGTGCTTAGAGTCATAAGTGACCCCAAGCTAAAATACTGAGTGAAAGCTAAACTGAAATGATATAATCATGAATAAATCCAATACTGAAAATCAAAGCTAACTCTGTCTGACATAACCAACAAGCTGAAAATCTAACTGTCTATCTAAAAAGCCTCTAAACAATATGAGTTGTTGGTACAAGCCCTGATCTAAGGAATATAATGCCTTAGTGTCGACTTTAACTCATGTTTACCTTAGTTTTGAGAACAATACGTATGTATTTCATATGGTTTTGATGGAATATGTGATATTGTGCTAACCAATGGGATTAGACCATTGTAGGTGGACTTTGCGACTATTTGGAGCATTTTTGGCGTTGAAACCGAGGCTTGGAGAAGCTACGAACAAAGGATATTGAAGATAAGAGGCAAGCCAAAGAGTTGAACTTGAATAATCATGCCAAATCCACAAAGAAAAGTCGACGAAAGAAGAAGATCAAAAATTAAGGGCCTGGCGCGCCAAGGGGTGTGCCAGGCCGCTTTTGTACAAAATTTTGTTCTGGGAAGCAGCAATGGGTGCGACTCAGGGCGTGCTAGGTCGCCTGGGTCGCACCTTTGCAGAGGCAAAATTTGCCTAAGTGCCAGGCGCGCCCAAGGGCGTGCCGGGCCGCTTTTTGGCAAATTTTTGCCCCGAAATTCACTCCATAAATAGGGCTTTTGAGTTATTGTATCACATTCCATCTTCACTAGGCTACTTTGGGCGTTTTTGGGCATTGAAATTAGGTTTCATTCTTCATCTTTTCAGTTTTTATTTCTTTTTATGGTATTTTATTACTTTTGGATGTTAATTAACATTATGAGTGGCTAAAATCCCTCATTCTTGGGATTGAGGCCAAAAACATGAATCTCTTGGGTTAATTTTAGTGGTTTTTGCTGAAGTTTATCATAAATTAGTTATTCATATATTCTAAATTTCACTATTTTGATGCTTGATCACCATTGAAATACATTCCTTGTCTTGAGGTGAGCTCGAGAGAGAAACTAAGAGATAGAACGTGGAATATAAGAGGTGTGGTATTTCTCGGGGAAGGAATTCCAAGGGATTGACATGTGGTTAGGACCGAGAGGTACCGAATCCGCCACGCTTGGTCAATTACGAGAAGAAAGCTGAAATGCATTAGAATTGGTTAAACTTATCACTGCTCCCTGACGTAGTTAGGTTTCCAATTTCTTGTAGAAGATTATAGTTTGGAGACAAATATAATTATAAAATTAACCTCGGGATCAATAACCAAGATAAACAACTCAAATTGCTTAAACCAATAACAATTATGCTCAAGAGACGACGTTCGGAGTGCCTTAGCCCTAGGAATTCACTTTATATTGATTTTTCAAGCATATTTGTGAAAACTAAAGTTACGGTAGTGAAGATAGGAGTTCATAGTCCGCAATCATTTAATTTTTAGTACCAAATCCCTTTCCCTTTTTGCAACACTAGTTTTAATTATTGTTTGACGTCTAGAATTGATTTCTGTTGACGAAAGTCCCTTGGGTTCGATATCCGGCTCTTTTAAAGGAGACAATTTATTACTTGAATGATCACGTACACCTGCGTGTATAGATGGGTCGCAACAAGTTTTTGGCGCCGTTGCCGGGGACTTTCAAATAGATAGATTTCAATTTTTGACGTTTTTACTTTAATTTTCAGCTAAGTGTTGACAACTTGATCTTAGCTGTTCTATTTTGCAGGCTTACTTCATCTGAACACTGGCAAGGAATAGAGATTTGGTAGCCCCAGAGCCTAAACCTGAAAGATATTTCCATAGATTGAGGAGACAGGTTGCAGATTACCCATTCCCGCAACCTGAAAGATATAGTGCAAAGGAAAGTATGTGTTCAGTACTTTGAATGTACTGATCATATGAGATATGCATGATGTAATATAAGCTAATTATGCTAAATGTAACATGACAAACTGAACATGAAACTGAGACATGCAAACTGAAGTAATGACTAAGTATTAAACATGCAACTGTATAATATGCCATATGATATGAGTACAAAGTTATGCATATATCTAAAACTGAACTGTGGACTTTGAGAGCTATGGTTAACTGACATACCCTAATCTGAGATAACCGAGGTCCAATATGTAACCCTAGCTGGAAGGGTGCTCTATAACTTGCCAAGGGTACTAACACTAGCTGACTTGGATCCACTATACTGATGTCCAAAAAAGACTAAGGTGTCAATCCTAATCTAATGGGTGACCCTTTAGAACCTATAGTGGCGCCGTAGTTTTGGGACTTAAAGACTTCTACTAAAGGTCTCATCCTAACTGACAGGTGAGCCTTCATCCCTGCATCCTCTCAGTGCTAAGTATTACTCCCAACTGAATATAACTGATAACTGGATAGTTCATTTAGAACGAATAACTTACAAGCTCATAACACTAATATCTAAGATTGAAATAGTAGATGCTTTATCTTAAAAACATTCTACATTATCTAAACATGGAGGACTGAGTATTCATTAACATATGCATAAAATCCTAGGTCATCATATTCATAATCCACCATCTTTTAAGAGTGTAACTACTAATGACAATTTTATAATCTAAATGTAATAGGGAATTTCATAACTCAAGTCCATAAATCATGAAATTTCCATTATAGTGAGTGTTCATAGTCACGAGTATGTAAATATGCTCAAAATTTATGTAAAAACATATATTCATGGTTTAGTCAAGCTAGGAAACTGAAAGATAATAGAATTCACACTTTTCATGAAAACCCTAAGTTTGAAGAGTTAATTAAACTGAGATTTTGAGATAACTTTGGGACTTAATGGGTGAAAGGAAACCCAATGATGAAATCCCACATACCTGGAGGTAAAAATATTGGTGGAAATCTTAGAATTTGGAGCCTGAGGTTGAAGAACCATAATTCTTGCTTTGGAGAAAGAAATCACCTCTTTCTCTTTGTTTTTGCTAAGTGTCGAATGGATTATTCGGTAATGAGGGACTTAGGGTTATTTTAGGCTTATTATTCAGCTCTTGGGTAAATTAAACAACATACTTTTGATGTTAAAAAGGTGGAAAAAGACTGAAAAGCCCCTTATAAAATGTAACTAAAAATTTGGCAGTCACCATGGACGATCCATCCTACGATTGTGGGATCATCCTACGATCATGGGATGTGTTTGTAGGTTGAAGGATAATTTGAGGCTTCTCTGTACTTCATCAGATAAACCAAGGTATGACTCATGGGACCCTCCTACGGTCGTACCTTAAATTATCATGGAATGTCTCAACTGGACCCAACTAGAAACCATGATCACTACCAATGATCGTAGGTCCTACCTACAGTCGTGCTTCCTTTTCGTGTCTTGGGGAGGTATACTTAACATCTAGCAGGATTTGGGATTGATCCATACAGACAAGGGCATTGTACGATCGTCCTTTCACACTATAATCTTGGGTTCCTTTCCTGGTTAAAAGGTAAATTTTATCAATTTCTAGTACTTGGATCATCCTCCTACAAATGAACACTTTCCACAATCATGCTTCCTTTCTATGATCATGGGAAGTGTCGTGATAGGTCACTGCCAGTTTTCTACAAAATGGTCAAATCTCATACTTATTGGGTTTAATCCTAAGTGTACTTGAAGCATGGTTTAACGCTAGCCTGAGTTTTCTAAGGTGTTACAATAGTGTTGAGTTTGTAACCGTCCAACTATAGTGTGATACCAAGTAGTAGTATAGGTCTTATGTAGAATGTCACTCTCCAGCTTTACCTACATTGACATGGACTCAGTTCCATACTCTATTTCTAGAGAAATATGTACCTTATACCTTTTGTGATCATAAGAAGGATGAGTTTTGTCCCTTGAGCTGGACAATATATCTGTTGCAACCTACGAGGCTAAGTTTCATGCACTATCCCATTATGCTACTCAGCTACTTAGTACCAAAGAGGAAAGATACGACTTTTTGTAAAAGGTTTGATCACTGACTTGCCTGTCATGGTTGTCTAGATGACTTCTACTGGAAAGATCTTTGATGATATTGCTGATTTTGTGAAGAAGGTAGAAAGAGTTAAATAGGTTGGTTAGGTCAAGGTTATTCCAAAGAAATCCCAAAATAAGGGTAACTTTAGTGGTTTTTACTCTAGAGGTTATAGTCATCAGTCTTATCAAGCTTGCCCTATTCAGTCAGCATTGCCAACATCTAAAATAGGTCCATTAAGGACCACTCAGTAGTACTTAATTGTGAGAAGCCAAGGGGCTTCATATTCTTCTGCTAGTAGGCCTTCCCTAGATCGAGCTTGCTATACTTATGGTATGGTGAGGCACTTCAAGATAGACTGTCCTAATAGATAGGCAAGTTTATAGAGGAAACAACAGACTAGAGCTATGGTTCATACTGGTAGAGGTGGCGGAGGTAATAATAAGGGTCATCCATAGGGTGGGTATGGTAATCATCAGGGTGTCCATAGAAAAAACTTAGGTGGTGGCAATGCAGGAAGAGGTAATGCTCAGCCTAAAAGAGAGGGTGCTTAATTGATGATAGAGCTTATTGTTATGCCTTCCCAAGAAAATTTGAGGCAGAGGCTTCAGATATTGTCATTATAGGTACTATTCTTATTTATGATCGAATGGTTGCAGTCTTGTTTGATTCGAGTTCCACTTATTATTATGTATTTGTTAAATTTACCTTAGGATTAGATATGGTTTGTGATATGCTTGACTTACCTGTCTGTGTATCTACTCCAGTTGGAGACTCTGTGGTAGTGAGCCAAATGTATCGTACTTGTTCTATTATGTTTAAAGGTTTCCAGACTTGGGTTGATTTGATAATTTTGGATATGCTTTATTTTGATATCATCCTGGATATGACTTGGCTATCTCCGTATCATGTTATTCTGAATTGTAATTCTAAGATTGTGACCTTAGAGATGCTTGGGATGGATAAGTTAGAATGGGGAGGTGTGTATAAGTCTAGACCTATAAAAATTATATCTTTTATTCGAGCTAAGAAGTTATTTGGAAGAGGGTGTTCGGCCTTTCTGGCACACCTTTGGGATTTTAGTGCAGAGGTCCCCTCTATTGAGTCAGAGTTTCAGGAGGTATTTTCTATTGATTTTCTTGGTATGCCTCCTGATTGGACGTTTACTTTTACATTGATTTGGATCTTGTCACTCACCCAATTTCTATTCCTTCCTATCGAATGTCTCTGCCTGAGTTGAGAGAACTCAAGAATCTGTTGCCCTAGTTACTTGATAAGGGATTTATTCATACTAGTGTTTCACCTTGGGTTGCTCCAGTGTTGTTTTTTTAAGAAAAAAGATGGTAGCCTAAGAATGCGAATTGACTATAGGTTGTTGAATAAGGTTAGCATCAGGAATAAGTATCCTTTGCCCAAAATAGATCATATTTTTTACCATCTACAGGGTGCTTCAGTTTTCTCCAAGATAGACTTGAGGTTAGGGTACCACCAGTTAAAGATTTACCCTAAGGATATACCCAAGATAGATTTTAGGACACAATATGGGCATTACGAGTTCTTATTGATGTCCTTTGGATTAACCAATGCATCGACAACATTCATGAGTTTGATGAATGTATTTTCAAGTCTTTCTTAGATTTATTTATGATTGTTTTAATTGATGACATTTTGGTTTACTCCAAGAGTATGGAGAAACATGTAGGTCACCTTCGTATAGTCTTGGGGATTTTGAAAGAGAAGCAGTTGCATGCTAAATTCTATAAATGTGAATTTTAGATGTATTCGATAGCCTTTTTAGGGAATGTGGTTTTAGAGACGAGGGTGATGATAGATCCCCAGAAGATTAAGGTTGTTAAGAGTTGGGTTTGACCTAGCTCTGTGACTGAGGTCCAAAGTTTTATGGGTCTTACTAGCTACTATCCTAGGTTTGTAAAGAACTTTGCCTCCATTGCTACTTATTTTATAAGACTAACTCGTAAAGAGGTGCTATTTGTTTGGTCTAAAAAATGCAAGGAGAGCTTTCAAAATCTTAAGTCTCTTTTGACCGCAACTCTTATTTTTGCCTTGCCAGTTGAAGGTAAGGACTTTATTGAGTTTTATGATGCTTCATGCTCTGGTTTGGCTGCTGTGTTGATGCAGGATAGGAATGTAATTGCTTATGCTTTAAGGAAATTAAAGCCTCGTGAGAAGAATTACCCAACTCACTACTTGGAGTTGGCAGTGGTAGTTTTTGCACTTAAGATATGGATACACTACCTCTATGATGTCAAGTGTGAGGTCATTACAGACCATCTTAATTTACAACACATTTTTACCCAAAAGGATTTGAACTTGAGGCAGAGGCAGTAGATGGAATTATTGAAGGATTATGATATGACCATTCAATACCATCTGAGCAAGGCCAATGTTGTGGCAGATGTATTTAGCTAGAAATCCATAAGTATAGGTAGTTTGGCCTATTTGAGAATGTCAAGGCGACCTTTGTCTAGAGAGATTCAAACTCTAACAATACGGTTCATGCAGTTTGGTGTGTATGAAAAGGGTGAAGTGTTGGCTAGTGTGGAGGTAAAGTCAACATTCCTTGATCAAATTAAGGCTAGACAATTTAAGGATGTAAAGTTGAACAAGGTTCTAAATAAGGTGATGTGTGGTGAAGCTTCAGATGCCACACTTGATATATGTGGAGTGTTGAGGGTGAGTGACTCATGTTGGTTATATGATTTCGAATTTGCTTACAGAAGCTCATAGTTCCCGATACTCTATTCATCCAGTTGTAACCAAGATGTACCTTGACTTGAGACAACTTTATTGGTCACCCCAAATAAAGAGAGATATAGTGGAGTATATGGCCAATCACCACAACTGTCAGCAGGTGAAGTATGAACATCAAAGGCCTATAGATTTACTTCAAGAAATGTCTATTCTCGAGTGGAAGTAGGAGGGCATAGCTATGGATTTAATGGTAGGTCTTCTTAAGATGTCGGGGCAGCATAACTCGATTTGGTTCATAATGGACAGGCTAACCAAGTTCTCCCATTTCATTCTGGTTAAGGTAAACTACAATTTAGAGAAGTTAGCTAAGATTTATATCAAGGAGATTTTTAGATTGAATGGGGTGCTAGTTTCCATTATATCTGATAGAGGTACGAAATTCACCTTTAAGTTTTAGCACAAGTTGCATGAGGTGTTGGGCACCAAGCTTGACCTTAGCACTGCATTTCATCCTCAGACTGATGGACAGTTTGAGAGGACTATTTAGGTGCTTGAGGATATATTACGGGCCTGTGTGGCTGATTTTGGTGGTCATTAGAATAAGTTCTTGCTGTTGTGTGTTCATATAATAATAGCTATTATTCTAGCATCAACACGACTCTATTTGAAGCACTCTATAGGAGAAGGAGGTAGATCACCTATCGATTGGTTTGAGGTTGGTGATATAAAGCCTTTGGCCACAGTCTTGGTGAAGGAAACTCAAGAGAAGGTAAGGTTCATTCAGGAAAAGCTGTTAGCAGCCCAAAGTAGACAAAAGGAATATGCGGATTGCAATGTAAGAGATATATTTTTCAAACCAGGTAAGCATGTACTATTGAAGGTATCTCATATGAAGGGAGTTATGCAATTTGTCAAAAAGGGTAAACTTAACCCTTGGTACATTGGTTCGTTTGAGATTCTTAATGATTTTGGTCTGGTAGCTTACAGGTTGGCATTGCTACCAAGCCTGTCAGGAGTACATTTGGTATTTCATATTTCTATGCTCAAGAAATACCTTGGGATGGTGATTATATTATCAAATGGGACTCGATTTTGCTTGACAAGACTCTTTCGTATGAAAAGAAAATACTTGATCGAGATGTTTGGAAGTTTAGAACTAAGGAAATTAGGTCTATGAAAGTTCAGTAGAAGCACCATCTATTGAGAAGGCCACATTGGAAACCAAGAAGACCATATGTGACACGTACCCTAACTTGTTTGAGGAGTCAGGTACTTTCTTATTTCCTTCTTATCCCATTTTACTTATTTGATCATTTCGGGACGAATGATGGGTAAACTGGTATTTGTTGTAATGACCCTTTTTATCATTACAATAAAGTCTAGCTGCCAAAATTTGGGTTAAGATTCTTCCCAAATAAGGATTTAGAAATTTCGAGCTAGGCTAATATTGGATAAAATCCAATTGTGGTATGGTATTGGATTATCTGGGAATGGATTAGTTAATAATTAAGGGATTTGAGGTTATTTTGTGATAGCTAAGAATATAAGGAATTTGTACAAACTTTTGGAAGTGAATTTGGGCTAGTAAAGCTTCGATTATCGCATTTGACGTAAAGGGGATAGTTTAAGATGTTGATGTCACCCAAAATATACCTCCGGAAAAGTATAATGCGGTCTCTGAATCAACTATAGAACCCAACTAGGTTGGGGTCGATCCCACAGAGAATAGGTCGAAGTGTGAGTAGAATACCAGGTGGAACAACTGGAAAGTAAATAAAACTGGGGGGTTTATGTGCATATAAAGTGCTAGTAACAATTGCTGGTCGTATCGAGTTTGTAGAAAATAAGAGAAATTCACTAGGACTGTGATCCCCAATGATTCCTTAACTCCACCGGTTACTTGTGCTTACAAGATTGTCCCGCTACTCTGCATGCAAAATCTAACAAGTTAGGATCATCTAAATGTCTCTCAACCTTCATTAGACGAATTTCACTCCTTTCCTCTCGGACTCCAAGTGTCGCACTACTAACCCTTGTCCTGGATCTCAGATAACCATTCCCGCTAAGGCTCCGGTTATTAGATGAAGGTTGATAGCTTCAAATCTCTGTTGTTATCTCCTTTTCCCAATCTCTACCTCTCTCTCGAGCAAGTCTAGACTACAGGCGAGTTTCTAACGTTTGCAACCGTTAGAAAAGCAATCACAACGAAAGAAACAAAAATACATGCATACACAGTGGTACAGAATTGCTTTGCACTTAAACGATTTCGTTAATTCCTCATGGTTCACACAACCCTAGTTGATGGGTTTAGCTACTCATAATTATAAGAACACAAAAAGAATGCAAAGATGAAAGCATAATTATGATCTCACAACAATGAATAAAAACCGAAATCTCAATTATCAATAAAATTCAAATTAGGGTTTGTGGCTACAAAACCAAGAATATGTCTGAAACAGTATGAAATAACTCTCAAAATAATATATTGTCTAACTCCCGCACTTAGGACTATACATGGGTATTTATAGATACAAAACTAATCCTATCCAAAACAAAATAGGAGAACAGAGTCGGCAACTTCCACGGTATCGTGACTTGGTGTCGTGGAACCAAGTCATGCCACGTAGGTTGGTGTCGTAGGAATCAGGCTCAATTAGATGTCTTCAGAAGTTGGGTCACAGCAGGCTTCCACGTCACGTGGGTGGTAGTCACGCCACGTGACTCCTGCCGTGGAAATCAGACTTTTTCTGCAATCTCTGAACTTGAGTCACGACAGCCACTCACGTCACGTGAGTGGCTTCCACGTCACGTAGGTAGTGGCGTGACTCCTCCTCTGGTGCATATTCTAGTTCTTTCTTCTTCTGACACTTTGTTCTCGGGCATGATTCTTCCTTTTTTTGATTATTTTGCCTTTAAAACCTGTTTTCCTGCAAAGTATGACAAAAACCGCATCATACCAACAAAATACACTCAAGTTATTGCATATTTTCCTTATTTTAAGAATCAAAAGTGCCATGTAACCATGAAACATCAACACCCTCAACTTAGAACATTTTCATGTCCTCAGAAGAACAAAATAAAAATACACATACACAATGCTTAACTAAGAGAAACCTAAGGGACCTATGGCAGTCTGCTCGTTGCCTTTGGCACAAAACCTTTTCTGACCCTTCCTCTTTACAAATCAAGACCAATGTGTGTATTCAAGTAACATAGTATCATGATACAGAATGGATCAAGTGATGGCACCAGATTATGCACAAAGAACTAAGTATATATGCAATTGACATTTCTCGCACAACTAGCAGTTAATTATGCAACCCATTTGCTCTCACAATCAAAGAAGTCCCATGCACTCATAGTATACTAATGAATATCATCGTAGGGACGATGTCAAAACACTCACGCTCACAAAGAAGTCAAAACAGTGTGCATGAAATACCATAGGCTTGCCCTTATTTTCTACACCTTCGTTTTCAGACAGTTGGACTAGGATCACTATAGGACTTTACTCGGCTTGTAATGTAGGCTTAGGGACGGGTATGGTACATATGGGTATGATGACTCAACCCTCCTTGACACTACACTATTTTTGGCTCCAACTTTCAACTTTTCTCATTTTTATTCTCCCTTATTCTCCTTTCTTTTATTTTCAGATTTTGGGTGTGATTTTCTTCACTTTCAAAAAGCAATTTTCTTTTTTTTTTTCTTCTTTTCACTTTTTTTTTCTTTTCTTTTTCTTCACACCCAAACCTATTTTCCCTTTTTCTTTTATTAACCTCTTCTTCATACCCAACTCAATCTACGCACCCCTATAATAGCCACCCTCAACTTAGGCGATTTACCTGCGTTGAGGTACATAGTGTCCAAGGAGGGACCAGGGCCAAGACAGGTTCATTGTAATTAAAATGGGAAGGTGAATAGGCTAATGAAATAAATAGGACAGTTATGGCTCAAAGTCGGGATCAAGGAATGCTTATTCATTTGGTTTGGCATTTTAGGCTAAAAGTGGACTTTATTCAAAAACGGCCTATGATCCTTTCCTAACCACTATCCTCTAACTTAGGCAAGACTAACCGGGCAATTTCTGGATTGCACACACAGAGTTAACTAAGTAGTGACCTCACACACACATAGCACAGGGTTGTATTATCAACTTACTACCTATCCGGTTCATGCAATGCTAGCTACAGTTATTTGCCTATAATCCTAGTGCCATAACAAGATCCAACAGCTGTCACACACAAGCATGTTATTCACACAATTCAAAAACAAAAATTTTTAGGAGGGGTGTCCTTAACATTCAAAACACATAAAAATCTTTCAAAACTGGACTGCGCTATAGTTCCCTTATTTTTCTCCTAATTTAGCACGAAACACAAAAAAATCATCAATAACATCCTAAACATGCCGGTTCTACTATGATAGCACACTCGGGGAAAAAGAAACACGACAACAAAAACCCCTAAGTGGTGGTACACCCCCACCCCCCAACTAAACATGGTGCAATTCCCTCAATGCACCAATATCAATCAAATAGAAGGGAGTGAAGACATACCTGTGGCGCCCTAAGTGCTGAAAGTGGGCCCGCCAACAGCAAGATCATCAGACTGTGTAGTAGTAGGTGCATTCGGTGGAGGGACAGCCTGGCTGACAGATACACCAAGCGCCCTCTGCTCCGCCTCAATCTGGCTCGCATGGTACTCTACCCGGGAGGCTTTAACCGCCCTCCGCAGATCACTCTCGTACTCAGCATCACTATCACCTCGATCCTCCTGACTAAGGGGTCTCTTGCCTCTATCCATCGGAGGCTCCTCATCAGCAAGCAAATCAACCTCAAATGTTGGTCGCACGGAGGTTTGGGCAGGCATAAGTGGTATAATAGGAGTGATACTCGATGCCAATGCCCGAACCTCCTCTCTCAAAGCGGCTACCTCCTGGGTCAAGCCGTTCATATCAGGGCTCGGTGCAGCACTCAAGCGGGAGGCCATACATGCCTCAAAACTATCAATCCTCTTATGTAATCCCCTCATAAAATGGTCCATCGCCGTAGTCATCCGAGCCTCCACCCTAGTCTCCACAGCCTCTACTATGGTCCTAACCCAAGGCTTAAGCTGGGATACCAACTTAGCCATCTGGGTCTCAGTGTGAGCCTGGCGCTCAAACATCTCCGTCTGCCTGTCAATCAACTGTTGCAGAAAGTCCCTCGATACTGAAACCATCCTAGAAGGAGGCGGTGGAGCACTAGTACTGGGTACCCCATCATCAATAGGTCCAGTGCCCTCAGTCTATACAGGTACCCTAACCGGCGCAGGAACAGGCAAAGGGGCACTACTCGGCTCATCTAGGGCTGCACCCGATGACTCAGATGGCTGTGACCCTCGTAGAAGAATAGAGTGTGAACCCCTCTGCTGCATCAGCCATATATCCACAATGCGGGTCACCTTGATATAATGGTCGAGGGTAGGTATCCTTGCCAACCCCACCCTATCACACAGTCCCTGGATCAGGCATGGGAAGGGTATAATCATGTGATCTCTGAAAGCCCGCTCGTGGATCTCCCGGATGATGTACCCCGCAAAATGAATCTTATAACCAGCCAAGATGCTGGCTACTACTACAGCCCGGTCCAATGTGAGTGAGTTGTCAGCATTGGTTGGACCCAACCGATGCCGAACCACGAACCACCAGAATCTACCAGCAAAATGAAGCATGGACTTTTTGATGTCCAGCTTCCCAGTCACCCAACTAGATGCCACACCATCTTCGGCGATATACCCCGTAATCCATTTAAGCAGCTCCAATTTCTGCTCCGCATCTCGCATCTTAATTCTATCTCTGACAATGTCCATCCTATGATCAAATTCAGCAGTCGAAGCTGGAACTGGACGGTCAGCCCCAAATAAGAAGCGGTGAATGGTCTGCTTCGAAATATCCATACGGGTACCGCGAACCATGACGTGAGTCAAAAATGGCTGCAACAGATATCGCTGCCCAACAGGAGTGCTCAAGTCTACTGATGCAGCATAAGAGGCAAAACACTCTCGGACTAACTCCGAGCTATAACGACCAGAAGGCTGCGCCATCCATCCCAATCCATATCTCTCAAAGACAGGCCATATATCAGGCAGTGTCCTCAACTCATCCACCCGCTATCGCGGCTCCTCCATAATGCTCCTCCGACACACACCCCTCTCTATCAATTCAGTGTCTCTATCATAAAAGGCACGCATACCCTTCACACACCAACGCTGAACCTCCATACTCTGCGCGGGAGTCGGAGCACTCTGGGCACCAGAACCTGAAACAGAAGTTGTAGCCTCCGCCGTAGAAGTACCCTGACCCGTAGCATCATTTGCAGAGCCTAATGCAGATGCATGCTCCCCCTCTTCAGACTGGGGGGCGGACTCATAGGACTCAGCCGAAACAACGTGCTCAACAGGTGGTGGGGCTGGCTGAAGTGCTGCCCGGGCAGCCGCTCGGGCTCACGTCAGTAACCTTTTAGCCAGAGGGACCAAAGCAGTGTCATCATGGCTCACATCAAACTCCTCCACGAAACCACTTCTCCCAGACTCAGTCGGTTCATCCCATAGACGGGTCGATAAATTCAAATTTTTGCTGTGAATTTGGGATGAGGCATCAAGGTGGTCATTTTTGGGGTTGGATTTGGGAGGCATGGTTACTGGTTTGGGTCAGATTTTTGAGTTCAAAGGTCGGGTTTGGATCGGAATTGGGTTAATGGGTCGGATTTTCAAACTTTTGGGGGTCTAGGGTTCAATTTTTTTTTTTTTGTAATTTTGGGGATGGGAGGTTCGGATATTGGAAATTATGTGGATGGGAGATTTAGATTTTGGAAGAAGGAATGGAAATTAGGGTTTGGATTAGAGGATTTTAAAAGTGGCAAATAAGGGAATGGGTCGGATTTATATCGGGTAGAGAAGAAGGGATCCAAATTTATTTTAGAAAAATAGGACTGGGTCGGGTCGGATTCGGGTACCTGCAGAGTTTTATGTTTCACGACATGACCCACTTCACGTGGGTGTGACTTATATGCCGTGAGTCCTTACGTGAGTAAGGTTCTGAAACCAGACCTTTAACTCTGATTGTGACGATCCAACTCACGTGGCGTAGGTCATATCCACGTCACATGGATGCCTGCCATGGAGGAGATTCAGAACCTAGAAATTTTCCTCTGATTTTGATGATACCACCTACGGGACGTGGGTGTAGCTATGTCTTGTAGGTCACCTGTCATAGGTCCACTTCAGGTAAGTTTTGTTAATTTTAGCTAACTGTTCCTCAATAATCAGATCTCCGCATAAAAAAATATATTCGATTGCCTCCCAATCAGCGCTTGATTTAATATCGCGGCACGACACAAATAACTTGGATACTCAGACTTCACCAACTAGCCCATGGGTTGCCTCCCATAAAGCGCCTGATTTAACATCGCGGCACGACATGGCTAGCTTGACTACTCAGACTTTATCAAGTTTAAGTTCTTCCATCGTCCTTATCTCTTTCGGAACTCACACATAATGCTTAACACGATGTGCATTAACTTTGAATAGAACATTATCTGCTTCTTTTAGCTCAATAGCACCATGTGAGAATACCCTAACAACCGTTAATGGGCCTGACCATTTGGACTTTAGTTTTCCAGCAAACAGGTGAAGCTTGGAATTATACCGTAAAACCAAATCTCCCGGGTGGAACTCTCGTTTCTCAATTCGACGATCATGATACAATTTCATCTTCTCTTTATACAATGCTGAACTTTCATAAGCCCGGAGACAAAATTCATCCATCTCATTCATCTGCTCAAGTCTCAATTGAGCCGCTTCACTCCAGTCTAAATTCATCCTTTTCAATGCCCACAACGCCTTATGTTCCAGTTCAACGGGAAAATGGCAAGATTTTCCAAAAACCAAATGATATTGTGATGCACCAATTGGTGTTTTAAAAGCGGTCCAATACGCCCATAACACATCATCCAATCTTTGAGCCTAATCAGTCCTATTTGCATTAACTAGTTTTACCAAAATAGACTTAATCTCTCGATTTGACACCTCAACCTGCCTATTTGTCTGAGGATGGTAAGGTGTTGCCACCTTATGTTTGACGCCATATTTTTCAAGCATGGATTTGAACAGACGGTTGCAAAAGTGGGATCCTCCATCACTAATAATAACTCTGGGTGTCCCGAATCGTGAGAATATGTTCTTTTTCAAGAAAGCTATGACACTTCTCCCTTCGTTGTTAGGAAGCGCAGTTGCCTCCACCCACTTAGAAACGTAGTCAACGGCTACCAAGATGTATTTCATTCCATGTGAGCTCACAAAAGGACCCATAAAGGCAACTCCCCACGCATCGAACAATTCAAGCTCAAGTATAGTTGTCATGGAAAGTTCGTGTCTGCGTGAAATATTCCCTTGCCTTTGACATCGGTCACAAGCGCGGGCATAATCATGAGCATCCTTGTAAATACTGGGCCAGTACTTGCTCATCTGGAAAAGTGTCATCAATCTCAAGATCATCCTTCGATTTAAGCATGGCTTCCTCCTCAAGGCGTGAAAGATGGTCAGCCACTTGATTTTTGGTCCCCTTATGATCCTTGACTTCAAAGTCAAATTCTTGCAACCGAAGTACCCACCGAATCTGTCTTGGCTTAGCATCCTTTTTTGACATAAGATACCGAAGAGCTGCATGATCTGTATGCACAATCACTTTCGTACCAATCAAGTAAGATCTGAATTTCTATAGCATAGTAAATTGGATGTAATATCTTCTCACGTCTTTGGCCAAGGACTGCACCCAAAGCCACTCCACTAGCATTGCATATAACCTCAAAAGGCTAAGTCCAATCCGGTGACACAATAATAGAAGCTGAAACCAACTTCTCCTTAAGACACTCAAATGCTTTAAGACATGTTTCATCAAACAAAAACTTCACCTCTTTCTCTAAAAGTTTACACAAGGGGTGTGCAATCTTGGAGAAATCCTTGATGAATCTTCTATAAAAACCAGCATGACCTAAGAAACTTTGAATACCTTTTACAGAGATAGGTGGGGGTAGCTTCTCAATTACTTCAATCTTTGCCTTATCAACCTCAATGCCATTCTTCGAAATCTAATGCCCCAATACGATACCCTCATTGACCATAAAGTGACATTTTTCCCAATTCAGCACTAGGTTGCATTCCTCGCATCTTTGTAGCACATTGGCAAGGTGTGACAAACAACCATCAAATGAGTCTCCCACAACAGAAAAATCATCCATAAAAACCTCGATAGTATCTTCCACCATGTCGGAGAAAATAGACATCATACATCATTGGAAGGTGGCCGGTGCATTACACAAACCGAAAGGCATCCTCTTGAATGCGAACGTCCCATATGGACAAGTGAAAGTGGTCTTCTCTTGGTTTTTAGGGGCAATTAAAATCTGATTATAGCCCGAATAGACATCAAGAAAACAATACCATCCTCTACCAGCGAGACGGTCTAACATCTGGTCCATGAAGGGCATAGGAAAATGATCCTTTTCAGTCCATGAATTAAGCTTCCGATAGTCCATGCAAACTCTCCATCCAGTCACCGGCCTCATTGGAATCAACTCATTTTTGTCTTTTGGAACCACAGTGACTCCTCCCTTTTTTGGCACACACTGAACTGGGCTCACCCACTTGCTATCAGCAATAGGGTAAACCACTCCTGCATCTAACCACTTGATGATGTCTTTCTTCACAACCTCTTACATGGGTGGGTTCAGATGGCGCTGGTGCTCAATGCTAGGTATGCACTCAGGAACAAACTGGATCTTATAAGTGCAAATGTCGGGTGTAATACCTATGATATCAGCAATGGACCAACCAATGACCCTCTTAAATCTTCTCAATACTGAAACCAAAGCCTCTACTTGCCAATCCACTAATTTAGCATAAATAATCACTGGTAAAGTATTGTTAGCTCCCAAGAATGTATAACGAAGGTGGGCCGGAAGAGCCTTAAGCTCTAAAACTGGAGGCTCCTCAATAGACGGACGAGCTGGTAGAGTTACCCTATTCTTCAAATCGAGATCCAGTTTCTTGGGAGCATAAGTGTACGCTTCTTTACCAGCAAGTGCACCCACCATCTCATCATAGTCTTCAATACCATTATCTTCGAAATCCATGATCACTGCGGCCAGAGGTTCTACTCCCAACCTTTCTTCAAGGGGCACAACTTTACTATCATCAACCGCATCTATCACTGAAATCACCTGCTTATCTCTTGGCTGCTTCATTGAACGACAGACATTGAAAGTAACCTGTTCATCATTCAATCTAAATTTCAGCTGCCCTGTTTCCATATCAACCAATGCACGTCCCGTGAAAAAGAATGGCCTTCCCAATATGATGGGAACCTCAAATTCAACTTCACAATCGAGAATCACAAAATCAGCCAGAAAAATGAAAGATGCAACCTTCACCAAAACATCGTACAGAATGCCCACCGACTTTTTCACAGTTCTATAGGCCATGAGAAGTCTCATAGAGGTTGGTTTTGGTGCTCCCAACCCCAATTTCTTGAAAATGGCTAATGGCATTAGGTTGATGCTAGCACCCAAATCGCACAATGCTTTAGCAAATTCGTAGGACCCAATAGTACAAGCAATTGTGAAAGCTCCTGTATCCTCCTTCTTTTCAACTAGGGAACGTGAATCAACTACACTACAATGATGTATGTTATCTGCTGGCTCAAAACTGACAGTTCTCTTCTTTGTCACCAAGTATTTCATGAACTTTGCATAACCTGACATCTGCTCTAATGCCTCTATAAGAGGGATGTTTACTGACAGCTCCTTCAACATGGTGATGAACTTCTGATATTATCCTTCCTCAGCCTTCTTTTTCAATCTTTGAGGATAGGGAGGAGGAGGTCGTGGGATAGTTTTGAGCACTTGTGGTACCTCTTTTCCTTCCTCTTCTCTGATTTTACATTATCGCTATCATCATGATGATTTGGAACTGTGTCACCCTTTGCATTATCCGACTCTAACTCAGCTTCTACATCAACAACCACTGGTTCATTGGTCACACCACTGTCGACAGGTATAGGTGGATCTGTCGTGCACTTCCCGCTTCTAGTGGTAATGGCAAGACAATGACTATCATTTTTTGGATTCTGGACGGTATTGCTTGGAAGGGTGCCTGGCTGACGTTGATTCAGTGCCAATGAAATCTGCCCAAATTGTTGCTCCAACTATTCCATGGCAGTTGAATGAGACTCCACTTTCTGACTCAAAATGTCAGTCCTAATCTCCTTTAAGCAATTCTCCTGACTTTCTTCTTTTTTGACCAATTTATTGAGAAGTACCTCCATCCTTGAATTTCCAGACTCCTCATCACGTGTTTCTGGTGGTACATAAAGGTCATTCTTCTCTCTATGGTCCTCTTTCATCCTCCAATCACCGTCATGGTCTCATTCTCGATCTCTGTATCCCGATTTATTTTAGTTGTCTCCATAATAGTACCAACCTTGATTCCCTTGCCTTGAGTTCCAAGAGTCTTGATTAGACCCTTGGCCCTTGGCTCGAAAATCCGCCACTTCGTGATCTAGGTACTTCACCTCTTCATCAGACTCACTATCATCATGTCTAGCTGATTTACTTTGTGCACCTACAGCATGCACCTTTTCCGCATCTCTGGTCGCTATCTGTTTAGCCAGAAGACCAATTTCTGTCCTCAACTGAGCGACCTCTTGAGATACAGATTCATCCAAAGTCCTTTGAGCTGCTGAAGCTCCGACAGTATATGTGCCAGTCGGCGTATCTGCCTCCAGAGTATGGCATCCTCGGTTGGTCTTAGTGACACGATCTAATATCTCAGAAGCTTGGTCCTATCTCAGACTCATGAATGCTCCAACAGTGATGGTATCTGCTACCGCCTTTGTGCTGACATTCAATGCCCTGTAGAAGATTTCAAGTAAATTCCTACCACTCATCCTGTGCTTTGGTACATTCTACAGCTTCTTTTTAAACCTCAGCCATGTCTCATAGAGTGCTTCAGAATGAAGCTGTCTGAAATTATAAATCTCGTCTTTCAACTGTAGTATCTTGGACGGTGGGAAAAACCTTTCCAAAAATTGATTTCTCAACTCTTGCCAAGTAGTAATGGAACCTCGTGGTAGCTCAGCCAACCACAAAGTGGCTTCTCCAGTAAGGGAGAATGGGAACAACCTCAACCGAACCGCCTCTTGGTCAACTCCAGGCAGATTGTACGACGTGCAGACCCCCACAAAATTCATTACGTGCATGTTTGGATCATCAGTAGGAAGACCCGCGAACACACCCTTCAAGTTTAGCAGATGGATCATGGCACTAGTAATATCAAACTTAGTACCTGGAGGTAACTCTGGTGGAATGATGGCACCAGTCTCTAGTGGCTCAAAATAAACCACATATTCTTCTTCAGGATCATCATAAACAGGCACATGTGGTCTCGATTGTTCTCTTAGTCGTCTTTTCCGCTCTTCAGCATCAGTCAGACGTTGTGCTGCTTCCTGCATAGCTCGATTATCTCTCTCTGCTTGTCTAAGAGTAGCTTGTCTAGCATGCTCTTCTCGTGTCAATCGAGCAGTAGTTTGATTCGCTGTTTCCTGAACATCCGGATGAATTGGCTGGTTGTGAATGTCTCCCGCAGCTGCGGGATTTTGAACACCTTCAGTATTCACCATTCTTCGATTACCTCTCAGAGTCCTTTCAATTTCAAGATCAAGTGGAATCAGGGGATTGCCTTGACTCCTAGTATTTGGCATACACCGGCGTATGCCTTCAAAAGTATGTAAAAACACAACCAATCAACTCTACCCAGTAATAATCAACTCCGTAACCGTATTCCCCAGCAATGGCGCCAAAATTTGATGTCGCCTAAAATATACCTCCAAAAAAGTATAATGCGGTCGCTGAATCAAATATAGAACCCAACTAGGTTGGGGTCGATCCCACAGAGAATAGGTCGAAGTGTGAGTAGAATACCAAATGGAACAACTGGAAAGTAAATAAAACTGGGGAGTTTATGTGCATATATAGTGCTAGTAACAATTGTTGGTCGTATCGAGTTTGTAGAAAATAAGAGAAATTCACTAGGACTGTGATCCCCAATGATTCCTTAACTCCACCGGTTACTTGTGCTAATAAGATTGTTCCGCTACTCTGCATGTAAAATCTAACAAGTTAGGTTCATCTAACTGTCTCTCGACCTTTATTAGATGAATTTCACTCTTTTCCTCTCGGACTCCGAGTGTCGCACTACTAACCCTTGTCTTGGATCTCAAATAACCATTCCTGCTAAGGCTCCGGTTATTAGATGAAGGTTGATAGCTTCAAATATCTGTTGTTATCTCCTTTTCCCAATCTCTACCTCTCTCTCGAGCAAGTCTAGAATACAGGTGAGTTTCTAACGTTTGCAACCGTTAGAAAAGCAATCACAATGAAAGAAACAACAATACATGCATACACAGCGGTACGGAATTGCTTTGCACTTAATCGGTTTCGTTAATTCCTCATGGTTCACACAACCCTAGTTGATGGGTTTAGATGCTCGTAATTGTAAGAACACAAGAAGAATACAAAGATGAAAGCATAATTATGATCTCACAACAATGAATAAAAACCAAAATCCCAATTATCAATAAAATTCAAATTAGGGTTTGTGACAACAAAACCAAGAATATGTCTGAAACAGTATGAAATAACTCTCAAAATAATATATTGTCTAACTCCCGCACTTAGGACTATACAGGGGTATTTATAGATACAAAACTAATCCTATCCAAAATAAAATAGGAGAACAGAGTCGGCAACTTCCATGGTATCGTGACTTGGTGTCGTGGAACCAAGTCACGCCACGTAGGTTGGTGTCGTGGGAATCAAGCTCAATTAGACGTCTTCAGAAGTTAGGTCACTGCAAGCTTCCACGTCATGTGGGTGGTAGTCACGCCACGTGACTCCTGCCGTGGAAATCAGACTTTTTCTTCAATCTCTGAACTTGAGTCACGACAGCCACTCACGTCACGTGAGTGGATTCCACGTCACATAGGTAGTGGCGTGACTCCTCCTCTGGTGCAGATTCTAGTTCTTTCTTCTTCCGACACTTCATTCTCGGGCTTGATTCTTCCTTTTTTTTTGATTATTTTGCCTTTAAAACCTGTTTTCCTGTAAAGTAGGACAGAAGCCGCATCATACCAACAAAACACACCCAAGTTATTTAATATTTACCTTGTTTTAAGCATCGAAAGTTCCATGTAATCATGACACATCAGATGTCAATATCCAGAAGTTTGTTGTGAACTGGATAAATTTCAAGGGTAGATGGACTTTATACCTCCACCTAGTCTGATATAGAGGGAGGCAGGCAACTAGCACTAGCCCGCTATAATGAGAATATTCTCGCTATAGCGGTAGTCAAAGTAGCGGGAATATTCTCGCCAGGGGTGGACCCACCCTATGTCAAGGGGTGTCACCCGACACTGCTTCGTTTAATTTTTTTTTGTATTATATATGTATTAATAATCTAAAAAAAATTGAATATATGTATACATTAAATAAGTGACACACCTTGAACATATAAGTTTCCTTGACTTGATGGTTTGGCGCATCAACTACGTTGGGATCATCCAGATTCGAACTTCAACAAAGCTCAGTTTTTTGTATGTTTTTTGGGTTTTTTCAGTTAAAAGAAAGAAAAAAAAAGCTCTGAAGGAGTTTCAAACCTCCAACCATCAATTCCTAATCAAATTAGCATAAAATAAGCCAATTGGACTAAGACATGCTTTGTTCAGTACTATAGTAATTAAATTCCTTGTTTAAAAAGATACTAGACAGAATGATAAACTTGTCGTGATGATACAATAGTTTTTTTTATATTTTATTAATACGCTTTAAATAGTTTTTATTAATATAATGTTATTATACCAATTATTTATTTATTTATTTTTAAATACCGACACTGCTTGCAAAAAATTTTGTGTACACCACTTATTCTCGTTAAGCGGGAGTCAAAGTCGGTCAATCCCTCTATAGCGGGCGAATCTTGCTACTGTGATACTGCTATAGCGAAAATTGATCTTCTATAGTGGGATAAGCATTGATTAATGCAGAAAATAACAAAAAAATGTATTTTTCATTCCAAATACGTACAAGGTCTAGAAAAGGCAATTTGGGGCAATTTTTCTTTGATTTTCCAACAATTTTCTTCGTTAAGGTAAGTAAATCCATCCTTCTAATTAGTTTTTCCAAATAATTAACCTTAGAATCACAAGGTTTGATTATAGGGGAGTATTTAACTTGACCAAGGTTGATTTTTTGGTGTAATTTAGTGAAAACAAGGCGTAATCCATGGGTTTTGGTCAAGGGTGGATAATTTATGATTGCATGCTTATAATTCATTCTTATAAACATGAATTCAGTAGAATTAAGGTATAATGATGGTAGAAAACCCCTATAATGAGGGAATGATCACGAACTTGACCTTGGGGTTATGGGATTAGGTTATAATCCTTGAATTTATTAGGTCATCATTTGAATTATGATTGCATTTTTGTTTTTAGATCATAACCAAGCTGAGAATGCAAGAAAATGCAAGAAAAGGCAAGAATCAAGTTTGTTAGAGTTGTGCAAGTATTGGATTGAGGTAGGTGATGGTTAAATGTAGTTGAAAATCCAATTTGGTTTATGTGTGCATATTAATTGTCTCTTTATGTACTTACTATTATGCATGTTTAAGAGGTGTAATTATTAAATGATATCCTAAGTGCCTAATCACATTTAATTAGATTGTATTAAAGTCTTGTTGGTTGTACAAGTGTGATTGGGTATTATTATTCTCATTCTGATCGTACCTGTTGTGATATCAGTTGTTATTGTGAGATTAATCGGTAATGGTCATCATCACAAAATTGGTGAAACTAAGGGAGTATAAGGGTGGAGATGTTGTAATAAAGGTGGTATCATATTGGTTTGTTATAAGGGAAATAGACACTAGATGTCTAGGATGCTTGGCACATACTGAACTAGTCCACTGCAGGTCATGGCTAATGGGATACAATAATAACCTTAGCATGTGTGTACAAGGATTGGTAAGTTTGGCGATTCCTTGAGTGGACCGGGTTTGTTATTGATTGATATATATTTGGTTCCTTGTGTGAATCAGTGGATATTATTACAGTTATATTGGATCCTTGTGTGGACATGATTGAAAAGTATAATCTCTATTGATGTCTATCTAAGAATTAATTGAGACTAGGTGGAACTTATTGTTGTTAGTCATGGTTTGTTGACTTGTACTACTATTGGTAGTCATGGTCTTGACTTGGTATGTTGTCTATATTGACTCGCAATTATTTGCATTCATTGTGTTGTTGTAAATGTCTAGTTGGAAACATAATTAATGTAAATGTAATTGTTAAGTGTTCATGGATGTACTTGTTTATAAGGTTACAGTTATTTGTTCACATTTATTATTTTGGGTTGGCCAATGACCCACCAGTGCATAGTGGCTTTGTACTAATACTACATGTGCTCTTCTTTTTGTTGAGTGCAGAGCATCTTCCAACGACTATATTGAGACCTCAACTTTAGATCATGACACATACCGACTCAAGGGTGAGCTACATATTTTGACAGCCATGAGTCATCTCCCTTTAGTTTTGTCCACTTGTTCCGGACATGGATACTTTTTGTATTGTTTTTGGGTTGAACCCATTATTGGCATTGTTAGATTTTTTGGTACAATGAATTTCAGTTCTTGGAGGTATTTTAGATATTCTTATATTCCCGCACTAGATGTTGTTGTTAGAATATCTCAATAATATCAGTTTTATTAGTGGAATTGCTAGTTTCTTCTAAAATCTATCAAGTGCAATGGTTGGGTATTTGGGTAAATGGTTCTCCCACTAGAGAGATAGTGTGGATACCACTCATGATAGGTTTGGACCGTGACATTTATAATTCATGAGTTTCTTTAGATGAACCCTCAAGAGTTCATAGAGTCTAGGACTGAGGAGGACCCCTAGAACTTTAGTGATGAGATTTAGAAAATTTTAAGAGTGATGCATTCTAGAGAGACAGAGGGAGTTGAACTTGCTTCTTATCAGTTGAAGGATATTGCTTATTTATGGTGTGATCAGTATAAGGGGACCCGAGGTGAGGATGCAGCACCCGCTGAATCTGAGGACTTTTCAGATGCTTTTCTTGATCATTTCTTCCCTGGGGTGTTGAGGAAGGCCAAGGAAGAGGAGTTTGTGAAACAAAAGCATGGTAAGATGAGCATAAAAGAGTAGAGTCTCAAGTTTACACAGATCTCCCATTACGCTCCTGGGTTGGTGTCTGAAATAAGGGCTAGGCTGAAGAAGTTTGTGTCTGGAGTTTCTTCTGATGCGTAGAAGGAGTTCAAAAGAGCTATGCCAATTATGGATATGGATATTGCTAGGCTGATAGTGTACGCTCAGTAGGTGGACGAAGAGAAGATAATGGACAGGGAAGAAAAGGAGCATTAGAATAAGAGGGCAAGATCAACAGACTATGAGATGACCCACAAAAAGAATGGGAATAGATCCTCCTTTCTTAAGAGTTCATTTGTTCCAACTCTATCTTCAGCTAGTGAACCTACACCAGCCTCTCATGTCATATGGTAGAGTTGCTTTGAGGACCTTGAAGTACCATACTTGTAGTAAGTGTGGTATGCCTCATACATAAGAGTGACGAGATGGTATAGATAGGTGTTACAAGTGTGGTCAATTAGGTCACTTTCAAAAGAATTGTCCCTCTGCAACACAAAGCAATGGGGGTAGAGCTCAGATTTTAGCATCATCGACTCCAGCAGGTCAAGTTGCTCAGAAGGAAACTACTTCAGGAAGAGGCGCAGAGGTTGGAACCACTTGTACGTCTTGTCCAATCAGTAGGATTAGGAAAACTCTCCAAACGCCGCGACTGGTACATTGATAGACTTTCTTTGTATATAGTTGATGACCCTAGATCCTTACTGCTTAATGTAAGTAGTCTTAGCTTACAATCTAGAGAAGTAGTAGTATGATGATGGTAATGCTAGTTTTGGGTATTTGATATGTGTAGACTTGAGATAGCGTATGCGAGAAGCTAAGTTGTTAATTTGTGAGTAGTGTGGTTTGTGTAGCCTAGACAAGGCAGGATTGTGGCTAAGTTTATAGGGGAAGGAGAGACTTAGTGTCATGACCTGATTTCTCAGGTCATGATGACAACTACTATAACCCACCAGTAGGTAAGTCAACCCATAGCCCGAAACAACGAGTAGCGGACTAATAAGAGAAAGGGAAACCAAAACTAACTAAAAGGAGAATGAAAATCAAAAGAAACTAAATATCCCCCAAGACTTGGGGAGGTCAGTACAAGCACCACTAGCAAACAAAGAGTACAAGGTAGTCATTATATATATATATATATATATATATATATATATATATACAAAACTATCTCCAAAGAATAAAATAAAGATCAGTCCATTAAAAGAGGGGGAGTAGGAACAACTCCAGACACTAGGAGCTCACCCTAAATCTCCAATCCATAGAAGCTAGCATGATTAACAGTCTACGGTGAGAACTCGTACTATGATCTACATGGTAAAGAAGTGTAGCATGAGTATCAAACAAGTGGTAGTCAGTAGGCATAGGTCGACTGAGCTCCAAAGACAAATGCAAGTATAAATAGCACGTAAGGCAAGGATATATATTACAGGCAACTAAATAAGAAATGAAATACAATAAGGACAGCAGAGAAGTAGAGATAAACCATCATAACAAGAAGAGAGATAGCTTTAGTACAATCAGAACATCTAATCACTAGGTAATCTAATAATAATCAAAGGGGAAAGAAACTCCAAGGCATACCTACGATCACGGGTACAAGTCCATAACCATCCTGCCACAAACTATTCAAAAATAATCAAACAATAACCTAATCGAACCCCCATAATCCCAAAAGGTACACAACAATAAACATACCCTTACCGACCCTCCATAGGATCGGTAGGTACAAACAACAAACAATCATACTAGTGATAGGTGATGTATATGAATGAATAAATGCTACGTAAAATTGGGTGATGCAAGATGAACCAAGAAACATATCAAACATAAGTGTATACACCTCCTCCAGCTCAACAACTCATAAAGGCAGGACCTACGACAACCATCCTTCTCCGACACTGTGGCTCACAGACAGAGGAGCCCATAAGGGACTCGAGATATCCATATACACTTCCTGGTCTCAAATCAAAACTTTTATAATATCCATAATCACTCCACTCCATCTAGTATCGGAGATAAGCATGAGTAATAAGTGCTCGGAATCAAATTGAGACTAAATAAGTAGTAATCAGTAATCAAGTGTCGAGATCGAATAGAGACTAAAATAGTGGAAATCAGTGCATCTTTGTATTAAATTCCATCAACCAATAATAAGAGTTGTACGACTTCCGTTTAAAAATCAGTTTATGATAAAGGTTGAGATACATACTTTTTTGAAAATAGTAGTGAAAATCAATATTTCTTCATGAAATCGTACCATAATGCATGAGCATGCCCGTGTGAAGGAATGTATGTCATCACCAGTATTCAAACAAGAATTTAAGCATACAATTATGTATAAATAGGTAATGATAGCCCTTAAAGCTAAGTATACTAACCTGAAACTTCAATCGAGACATAACCAAGGCCTTGGGCCCATAACGTACCGAGCAGTGCGAATATATATATATATATATATATATGTACATACATAGCAATTCTATAAATGATAATAAATGAGAGAAAGCATGCTACTGAAGAACCAATCGAGGGATGACATATTTTTCGAAAGGTACTACCCAAATCCATGCTAGCGATTACTAATGCCAACCTAAGGCTATAAAAGGTAAACAAGAATCCTTATTCTAATATGAGTTGTATACATAAAAAGGTAAATATATAAGCTAAGCTAAATAAAGCATCCGAGGAACCTATTCTAAAGTAAGCGACTACCCGAACTAAGCTAAGGCTTCTAATTCTAATACCAAGGATACTACACATACTAAGCCATTCCATAAAGGGAAAACGGCTACCTAAACTAAGGATTCCAGCATATGGTTCTAGTCTAAGATTCCCATTGAAATCTAAGAACGCCCAAATGAAGGAATAACTCTAAACCTATCATATAGACCCCCATCTCATATGCAATATATACAATGCAACATCTCCTAGAGAAAAGTAGACCGTAGCCTACTTGGATGCCAAAAGCATTCGGTCGAGGTGCTCGTCCCCTCGAATCGACCTCAAAACCCGCCATGTCAAGAACCTCCAAGAGTCAAGGAAAAATCCTCCTAGGTTCGAGCTTCACACTAGCATTCGAGCTTGAATAACTTGATGTAGATAGTAAATTTTCTATCAATGATCAAGTGTGACCACAAAAATAGCTTCTCCAAAATATTTCTTCAACGTGTACAAAAATAGGAGTAAGATTCGTCCAGTGAAAGGTTGAATTAAGGTTAATTAATTTTTTAAATATATACATACTATATTAGCTATAGGAAATGATTGCAGAAATTCTTAGCATAATATAGGTTGGCATATTGTATGTACATAGTAATTAATGACAATTAAGATATGTGTCAATATAAGGCAATTGTGCAATTGATAATTAGCAACTTTATATATTTGCTATCAACATTCCCAAGTTCCACGTGGGAGTGGGTATGAATATCAAGATATTTTTGTCTCATTACATATACATTCAGGTATTGCATAGATTCATGAAAAAATAAATACAACATTTTGAATATACCATAATTAATAGAAAATTATTTTGAATAAAGCCTCTATCATATAATAATAATTTTTCAACATAACAACACTCATTATCTCCGTTTAAAATATCAATAAATTATAAAATTAAAATTTAATATAAATATATAATAACTAAAATATTTTCATAAATATCTAAAATATTTTAGAAAGGTAATAAAAATATATCTTTTACCAAATTCTTATTTAAATCAAATATTTTATAACACGTTCAATATTAATAAAATTCTCAAATGAACTACTCAAAAACTAAACCACCTGTCCTGGCAGGTCATAAATGATGGGTAGCAACTATCGAAAAGCTTGTAACACCAAAAACACATGAAAATTGAAAAATGACCTGGAGGGTCCTTACACTTAGATTCTAGAAAAAGAAGTTATGTGCGCTTAAGGTAGTATATTGTTACATGGGGTTTGAGTTATGAATGCAAAATGTGCCTAGTCAGTAATCTAGCACTGTTAAGTGTGTAAGAGGCTAAGTTGTATTAGAGGGAGTTCTTAAGGGTAAATTGAGGGTGCTATAGATGACCTGTGTCCAGTATTTTGAATATAATTTTAATCTCCATGACTTTTGGTGAGTATAGTGTAGAGGATAGGTCCATAGATTTAGGGTATTAACCTTTGAGCTAAGGGGGAGATGTTGAGGAGATGAGCAAAGACTAGTCTTGAGTTCCAAAGAGCTTACCTTCTAGCTAAGAGCTTTGATGAGACCATAAATCATTCTTATCTACGTATATTCCTTATACTTCAGTCAAGATGACACTCCACTCCTGCCTTGCATATTAGCCTTGTCCCCATGACTCGGGTTCATACCCTCTCTACTAAGTCCTAATCCTTGCCCAGCCTCTTGAGAAAGAAGTGATAGTCTTACTCTTGTAATAGATCCCAAAGCACACGTTTCGTGTCTTTCATGTATAGTTTTTGTGCTTGAAAGAACTCGTGCATATTCACTCTTTAATAGATGTTATGACCCCCAATTTAATGCAACCTAGTTCATGTTAGTAGCATAATTTCATACAGCAAAGAAAAATGACGAGTGGTTCGATTCATGCATTCATCCTAGCTTTGAGCATCATTCGAGTACAAATAATACCAAGAAGGAGATGTTGTAATGCCTTGCATTTCATGTCGTATCATATTATCTTATAATTGCATTAAAGCCTAAGAAAAAGCTATTTGAACCAAGAAATGCCTAAAAGTCTAGTAGAACAAGTTTTGAAACTTAAGACGAGTTTCCATGCAAAACATCCAGTTGATGCATTGAATGACACGGTACACAAACTTCAGATCTAGCTGATTAGTGCACTGAGAGACATAGTGTGCCAGAACTCAAACTTCTGCTCATCATATATAGCGCACTGAGTGGTGTGGTGCACCAGACCATATCCTGTGGAGAATTTTTTTTTAGTTTCTTTTCTTTTCACATTCTAGGAGGGTGCTTTTGTCCTTTCCTTATCCCATAACTCCAACCCATGACTCTTAGCCTCTCTTATAGTAAAATACACTCATATTTCATCGGTCATGATAAAATTTCTTTCCTCTCTCTTTCTCAAACTCGAAAAGGCAAAAAAGTTTCTCAAGTAACAAGTTAGGATTCCAAGGAAGACTCTCTCAAGTTCTTCTCTTTCCTCAGGTAGTAATGGCTAAACCATTAGTGTGGAAACCCATTCATCCCTACAACCAAGTTTAGTTTTAGTTTAAATCTATGAATAATGTTAGGGTTTATGAAAATGAAACCTTTAAGTCAAATTCTCTATCTCTTGATGAAATTTCATGATTTCTATTAGAAATTCTATGAGTTGGAGTCTTTTTCTTGAATTAAATTCTTAAATCGAGCCTATTTAATTCCTCCAATGAACTTTATAAATTATCTTTATATTATTGAAAGTTTATTTCATGTTTTGCTTGATAAATTTATGTCTTCCTTGAAAGATCGTTTAAAAGGTTGCATGTTTATGTTCATGTCAAGTTTACAAAGAACCCTTGTGCTATATTTTGTTATGTTTTGAGAAGATAAGAAATTTTTTGTATTTTGAAAGTTCATTCTAGCATGATCTATGAAGATTTAGTGCGGAGGCTTACCAAGAATGTACATTCATGATACATTAGTTTGAGCCAAGGCTCTAAGCATGATTTTTAGTTTATGTTTAAAGACTTATAGTATGAGCAAATAGTAAGTTTTAGGAAGGATTAGTTAGCAGCGAGATGGGTATAGGTCCAATGTCATATGCTCCAGAACTACGTTGCCACTGTAGGATAGGATAGCCGTTGGATAAGACAGTCCGTAGTTAGGGCGACTCCTCTTTTTGCCCAAGGGCTCAGAATGGATCCACATATTAAGTTTCGTCCTATGCTCTGGCAATCTATAGGACGACTCTCTCCAATGTGGGAAAGATATTTGTCATCATGATGCTCACATAGTGTATGTTGGTTAAGAGAAACTTCCACCAAAATTCTGAAAAGATTTAGTATTTTCCTTTACTTAATACTTGTTTATGATGATTGTATAGAAGTTAACTCTGAGAGTGTTTTCGTTACTTATTTTCAGGTTATGTTTCAGAAATTCAGTTAATTGGGTTTTTACATATTTTAACAATATCAATGACCCATTTATTGCATGGTTTTTATTCTCCAGTTTTTCTAAGAAAATTCAGCAAACTTTACATTATATTTTTGTATTCAGTTGTTTATCATGTTTTGGTTAGAATGCCATGTTTAATTTCAGTTTTCAGTTAGTATGTGCTTACTATTTCAATTCACCAGTACACATATGAGAAAGCTCCCCATATATGTTTCCCCATTGCTTTAATATAATAGGCCGACAAAGCATTGAACTCATCTATAGTAATTTTTGCTTCCTCAAGGTTTTTTTTTTCCTTGAGAATTTTTCTAATCATCCACGAAGCTTGTTTAGCCTCTTCAACTCCTATTTATTCTCTAATTATTATAGGGAAAAGGGTCAAAAATATCCCTCTATTATTGTTTATTAGCTATATTTATTCCTAGTTATACTATAGGGTAGGATATGCTCCCGCCATTAGTAAAGTATATAAAAATACTCCTCACTTTAACGGTTATCCACGTGGCCTAATATTTGGGTGAGGTGGAAGCCATATGCCACACTACCTCACCACTAGATTTTTATTCTTTTTCTTACTTCTCCTCTTGATTTGCACATATCCATGGCTTTCCAACACGATCCAATAAAACACTACCCCACTTTCTTCCCTAACTAATTATGTTGCTCTAAAGCATCCCCCGTTTTGATTTAGTTGGTTTCTCTTTCCTCATGTAATTTGTGCCAGGTTCTGATTTTATTTTTTATGAATATAATCTATGTGCTTCAGTAGTTTTTCATGATTTTGTTGTAAATCCAATTTTTCTATTCTTAAATCTTTAAAAGGGCTTGCTCTAAATTGATAGCAATGTTGCATCTTTTAACAGATCCACATTATCCCTTTTGGATGCTCATTTGTTTTCTTAAAGAATTGTGTATTAGTCACTCAATAGATTTCTCTAGTTGAAAGATAAAATCATAATTGTTGTTTATGAAGCTCGTTTGAGATTAAGAAACTTTTCTATGGCTAATTTCGGATAATGAAATAATGTGTTCAATTGAAATAAAATTCGAGAAGATGGCATGGAGGTATGGCTATGGAAAAGTGATTAGATGTTATCGGAAAAAGAAAAAAAAAAGGTTGTGAAAAAGACAAGTAAGAAAAAAAAATAAATATCTGGTGGTTAAGTGGCAGTGTCACATGGCGTCCACCTCACCCAAAAATTAGGTCATGTGGATAACCGTTAAAATGAGGGGTACTTTGCTAACTGTGGGGGCAAATTGACCCTATAATATAACTAGGGGTAAATATAGCTTATAAAAAATAGCAGAGGGATATTTTTAATCCTTTTTCATTATTGTATCATCTCTTCTTTGTTGAACAATAATAGAAAAAATTTAGACTCGTAATCTTTGATTTCTAAAAATTCTTATCATAAATTAAATAATAAATATTCAAGGAAAACTCAAAAACTGCTGAGGAAATGAAAGAATAGTCATCCGACAGATTTTGGGCTAAAGAAGGAGAGGTTGATTCAAAGAAGGGTATTGCTGGTGAGAGGAGATAGGTATATAAAGACCAAGAATGAGGTGGAAAGTCTAAAATTAGAGAAACATGGTGGACAAATGATACTTTTAATTTTACGTATGGCAATCATCAATAAGAGTCCTAACATTATTATGACTTGGCATTTTAGACTCAAAATAAAATTTCTCTAAATGTTTAGGTTATTTTCTTGAAAGACCTTAGGTGTTTAAATGTTATGAATCTAGTCACTAGTTCATGTTACAAATTAATTTACAGAAAGTGAATTGCTTTGTATGATAACTCAGCTAGCTCAAAATATCAAAACTAATAAAAATCCTTACTTGATTTAATTGTTGTTTATTTTGTAATTGGTTTGCATTTACTTCAGCTCAAATTCAGCTCTGATTTAGATACACGTAATCACATACGACATGTGAGAAGTGGTCAATCTCCCCAACTGTGAGTTTCACAATGGTCAGGGTTAGCTACCCTGCACTTGTAGGTGCAAACATGCTTAGATTTGCATGCTTAGGGAAAGTGGCCAACCTCCCAGAGTGTAAAAACAGCTAGGTCTGGGGAAGGTAAGTTTTATTCCCACTCTTGGAGTGTCATTTTTTGTCAATAATAATTTTTTAGATAATTAACTTCAACTAAATCCAACTTCAATACAGTGCTTGACTCAGTTTCTTACATTTACTTCAGCTCCTCAATTTCATTATTAATTAAATAAACTACTTAGTTATGCTATTGTATTTTATTATAATTGTTTCTCCCAAATTAATCTAGTTTCTGTGCTTTGAGGGTGGTCAACGAGACTTTCTAGGTATCCTTCAGAGGTACTTTGCCCGTTTGAGTCTGCTGCATCACGTCACATGGGTTGAGAACACAAGTAACAAAGTCTTAGACTTAGTAACAAGCTTCGTTGATTTATCCTAATTATAGTAGATTCTTCCCAGATTTTTATTTATTTTTAGATGTTATTTTAGTTTCAAAAATACCTAAAGATGTTGTATTTAGACTTCAGTTGTAATGACCCTCTAGGTCATTTTTTTTGTTTCCGCTTATTTTCAGTATTTTTTTTCCTTCCCATAGTGGCTACAGGTCATTTATGACTTGCCAGAACTGTTGGTTCGATTTTCAGGCAGTTCGCTTGAGGTTTAAGACCATTTTCCTACTTTGGAGCTTTTGAAGTTGAGAAATTGGTCTTGGATCAAAACTCCTGGTAGACGACCTCGGATGAGAATTATAACTATTTTGTTATATCTAAAACGTAGATTTTAGGCTAGAAAGACCCTTGGTCCGGGTTTTGAGACTTCCAAACTCATTTTGGGCTATTGGTTGGAAATTGGTAAAAATGAAACTATGGGTGTGGGACCCACATTTTACCAAAATGACCTAAGATAAAAATATTGATGGTTCTGTTGAGTTTGAAATGCCGAATTAGGTAGGGTATCATAGTTTTTTGCGTACGTAGGATTCCGAATGAATCCCGAGCACCTGATCGGAGTCCGTTAGGACTTAGCCTTTTTACTGGTTTTTAGCATTTGGAGCAAGCCAATTTTTGCCTTCGTGTTTGCATGGCCCTGGCCGCATTCAAGAGGGTTAAGAAATATTGACCTCCATATTTGCGAGCTGGCCTTCACTTCGACTAAGGGTAAACCATCCGGGCCGGTCCAGGCTCCTTCTTCGCATTTGCGGCGGACCGATCGCGTTCACGAATGACCCCTGACAGTCCCTATAAATCTTTATCTCTCATTTCTAAACCCATTTCTCAGGTAATTTCCATTATTAGAGTCCCTTAAAGCTTGGAAATTGTTGGTATTTCATCCCATTGAGCTCAGGTACGTTAGCCTATTGTTCCATGGTCAAGGTTCCTTATTGTTCTCGTGTTATTCCATCCCAAAATTTGTTTAATTCTTGGTTTTAGGGTTATATTCTAGGGGTATTGTGGGCTATTTTAGGCCCCGATTCGAGCTCCATTTGTGCTCAACTCTTAAGCATGCATTCCATGTCCTTCGAGGGACCTCGTGATGGATTCAATTTTGGAACCTTGATTTTGCTACCATTTTCTAAAAAGGGATTAATTATCACTTTTTCACTTTTAAAATTGATTCTTTTAAAATGAAAGTTGTACCACCCTTATTATTGGACTATGATATTTTAAACTAAATATACTACTTTGAAAATTAGACCGACGCTGATTCCAATACATTATTAATCCACTTTTTTCCTCCTTACTAACTTACTTCGGTTGAGGGAATTCTGACCCATTCTACATTACTATGCAATTTTAGTCCCAGATTCGATCTCGGGCAATGGACTTGCAGATTTATACTTGTTTAGTCTCGGTTTGATTTTGAGCACTTATGATACTCTTATTTCTCTATGGTACTGGATGAAGTAGACATGTTATGATGGTTATTGGGAGTCCTGGTTCATGACCAGGCAGTATATACTGATATCCTAAGACCCTTATGAATTCCTCTGTCTGGGTACCACATAGAGAAAGAGGTGATATTCATAGGTCCTACCTTACGAGTCGGCAAGCCGAAGGAGGTGTATATACTTTGTATGATTTGACACTTAGTTGATATGGTACTATTGGCTTACATTTCATTCATTCATTTATATGCATTGTCTATCACTAGTATAATTATTTGACGCCTATATCTATCGCTCTTATAGAGCGCTGGATAGGTATAGGTTTTGGTTGTTGTATGTTGAGTGATTGTTTGTACCTTTTAGGATTATGGTGGCCCATTTATGTTATTGGTTGTCCAGACTAGCCGGTTACATTATTATTCAGTTACTACTGTATAGTTTGTGGCATATTGGTTATGGATTGGTACTCGAGGTTGTAGGTACACTTTCGAGTTCCTTTACTCCTTATTGTGGTAAGATTCATTTGTAACACCCCATATTTTATATACACTAATTCTACTTAGATGGAACTTGGTACGACTTTGTGGTAATAGGTAATGGATTTAATATTTTATTTAGGTGAGTATTATGTGACTATAGTAGGTGAATCATCTACTAAAAATGATTGGACTGAAATATGGCACATGTTTATGGACTTACTTGAGGCCTAAAATTAAGTAAATAAGAATGGGCCCAAAGTGGAGATGATCCATTTAAAAATGGACCAAGTAAATACATCATCTACTTAGATTTTTTGACCCAAATTGTGGCTAAAATTGGACTTGAGAGAGAGGGTTAAGAGGGGCCTATTTAAGCTGAAATTTAGCTCATTTTCAACACATTTCACTTGCAAAAAATCAAATTTTTCAATCAAATATTTTTCCTCTCTCAAACCCTAGCCACCCTAATTTTCCTAAGGACTTTTTGGATAAATCTTCCACTTGCAAGCCTTGGTAAGTGCTTACCCTTATAGATTAATATATTATATGCATAATAGGTTGTGTAAATCATGTTAGTTATGTTTAAAAAGTGTTGAGAAGTCCAGTATTTGTAAAACAGTCCACTTTTGCTTAATCTCTAAGGATTTGCCTTCTATGTGGTTTAAACTTGAAAGGGGACTTAAGGTCTTGAAGGAATTGAATTATATGGACTAAATTTCAGTATATTTAAGTGTGTTTATGTCCCTAATTCGTTCCCCTTGTGTATGGCTTGATAGAAATATTTATACGTGTTTGTATATGGAACGTTTGGCGTAGTGAAAAGAGAATACTTTCTTGTTATGTTAAAGTGAAATCTAAAACTGCGTGGACTGTTTTTGGTATATTGTTATGGAAGGTATTTATGTGACTTTATGGAATAAATATGTAGAGTTGCATTGAGGTAAAAATGTGAAGTATGCACTTGGTGGGAAATCTTGTCGGTTTGTGACGTCTATGTTGGTTTGTGGACTGTTTTAGCATTGTTGGTGTTGTGAGGTAGTAAATTGTGTTGTAGAAGGGTGGAATGAAATTATGTGTCATTATTAAATAAGGTGAAATTATATACCATGTGTTTGGGATGTTGGATAGTTTTTACTTCCCGTTAAGTGACTAATTACCGTCTTGTGAACTTGTAATGTAGTTAGTTGTTAATGTTAGCTCCGTTATGTACTTGTGTTGTAGAGTAACACATAAGGAAGGAGCTGAATTTTTGTATTCACATTTTGGAAATATAAGGTATGTAAGGTTACTCTTTTCCGTATCCTTTGACAACACCTATTGTTCACATCGTTACCGAACTTATTTCCACTCCGCAATGTTTTAAAGTATCTCATCTTAGTTTTATAAGCAACTGTTATTTAAGTGTCTCTTATTCATTGACTATTGTTCTAAAGCTCCAATAATGTTATGACCACCAATGTAACGATCTCACAAAAATTAAAGAAATGAAGTAATGCATATGTGATTGAGTACGAGTGGTATCTTTAGGGGCGAAAGCCTAGCTCAAGTCGATCCCGATTGATTATTGGATACAGAGGGTAGCTCTGGGGGTAAAAGCCTAGCTCGAGCTGAACCTGATTTATTGATTATGGGTGGTAGCTCTGGGGGCATAAGCCTAGCTCGAGCCAATCCCAATGTTATTTACCATTAATCAGTTGGTCCCGGATATTGCATGATGTATATTGATATAAAGGAAAAAGTAAAGAAATGAATGTAATGTACATGGTTCCATATATACAGTATAGTGGTATATCAGTATTATCTGTTCACTTGTATTTGATTCCATTTGAGTTCCTATATTTCATACAGTTACTTATAGCCTTACATACTCAGTACATTCTTTCGTACTGACATCCCTTGGGGGACCTACCTTAAATGTTGCAGGCACTGGAGCTAGTAGACCTTCACAGTAGGGTTCGGGTCATCTGCAGGCTATTGGTGAGCTCCAGGTTGATTCGGGGCTTTTCAAGTCATTTGTATATATTTTTGGTACTGTGTAGTAGTTGTATAAGGCAGGGACTTGTTCCGACCTTATTCATGGTTATGTATGTCTTTTAGAGGCTTTGTAGACCATTGTAAAGTCAAACGTAGAAGTGTCGTACCTTTTTGGCGTTGTGGCCCCAACAACCAAGTTTTGTATCTATTTTGAATGTTTTTACATAATTTTCATCGTCAATATATTGTATCTACTTGTGGTAGAATTTTAGTGCATTTAGTGACATGCATATGAATGTACATGATCATAGGTTGGTTCTATTGGGCCTTACGGCTACGGGTGCCATGTCCGCCCCAATAGGATTTGAGGCATGACATCATTGCTATTAGATTATCTTATGCTTATTCATATTTTGGTTAGAGACTCTGATCATGCTAGAGTTAGCTCCCCTATTTGGTTATGATCCTCGAGATGCTAGGCTAGCTCCCTTAGGTTAGTATCTTTATGCTTAGCTTCTTTTATAATATCACTATAATATCCTTCTTTTCCTTATCTATTCTTATTGTATATTACCTCCTTGCCTCGTACTACTATTATATAGTCCTTCTTCACTCTTCTTGGTATATTGGTTAGCTACTTATGGTACTGTTCTTTCACCCTTGATTACTTATAGTACATAATAGTTTATCCTTACCTCTCCCTTAGAATTGTTATGCTTCATTTCATAGATATTGTTTGAAATATATTTTCCTGCTTTACATGCTATTTATACTTGCATTATCTTTGGAGCTCAGTCAGCCGATACCTACTAAGTACCTCGTGTTTGGTACTCATACTACACTTTTGTACCCTGCAGATCATAGTACGAGTTCTCACTGCTGATGTGTGCATCATGCGAAACTGCCATGGAATTGAGATTTAGGGTGAGCTCCTGACGTTTGAAGTTGTTCCTGTTCTTCCTCAGTTGTCAAACTGATTTTTATTTTGCATTTTGAATATAATTCTATATATATGTATTATGAGTACCTTGTACTCTTATTTTGTTAGAAGTTCTTGTACTGACTTCACTAGGTTTTGGGGTTACTTCTCTATATTAGTCCCTTTATTGGATTCTTTTCCTGCTGCTTTCTTTTTTTCTCTTGATAGTCCATTACTCACTGTTCTGGATTATGGGTTGGCTTACCTACTGATGGGTTATGGTAGGTGTCATCATGATCTGAGAAATTGGGTTGTGATAAATTGGTATCAGAGCCATTGGCTCACTGGTGTTGTTGGTATAAGAGCTATGTGCCAAGTAGAGTCCTGCAGATCGGTATGGAGACGCCTGTATCCTATCTACGGGAGGCTATGGGGAATTCTTACGAAATCCTAATTCTTGATTCCTTATTGTTTGTCCATAATTTTGTAAACCTCTACGCACTTTTTTTGGCGCAACTCTTTCTCAGATGGATAGCATAAGGTTGTCGATAGGTACGGATAGGACTTCTACACATGTTGCTAGAGTTTCAGTTTAGAGTCAGATCAGGGAGTTAGAACTTAGTATTGAGTATCTTCAACATTATCTAGAGGGTCTGGGTCCAACACAGGCTCTGACAGGGTTTGTAAGTACCTTAGTTCTTCAGGATTCCATGTTAGGGATTTTGAGTCTTTTTGTGGATGGTTTAAAGCCAGAGATAGTGTTTTGTATATCGAGTTATTCTCAGGCCAGAGTTGGGTTTGTTGGTGTTCAGCAAGGCTTTATATCAGTTTCAAAGTATGAGATAAGATTTCTCGAGTGGGCCAGACATACTCTTATGTTATATCCTACAGAGCATGAGATGGTGTGTAGATTTATCAGAGGATTGACTTTACCACTCTGGTTGGCATCGGAGCATTTGATAGCATCTCGATCTACCTTTTCTTCAGGTTGTTGATCATGTGAAGATTATAGAGAGGGAATGTCTTTAGACATATGGAGGTGGCGATAAGAGGCCATGTTAGAAATACAGTGTTAGTGGTATGCCATTCGGAGGTGGGGATCCTCCCAATAGAGGTCAGCATCACTTGCAGCCTTTTAGGTCCACTCGGGTAGCACCTCAGATTATGGTGACACTCGACAGGTCATGGTGGTCATAGTGGGCAAAGTTCTGGTCAGGAACTACATGATTCTCGGTCTAGGTTTTTGGGCCATGGCGTCCATTTTGGGGCAGCAAGTACAATGCATCACGGAGATCCAGGGGCATGTTTTAGTTATGATACGATTGTTCATTGGTCTAGGGAGTGTCCCAGGCATGAGTTGGTCGGCCAATTAGGGTCAGCTCATGTTCCTCTCCAGGATAGAGCTTTAGGGGTTTGTTATGGCTGCAGAGAGATAAGCTATTGGTACAAAGAGTATTCCTAACATGGGATTATTAGGTAGTGAGTGCAACCAGATCAGTATCATAGGGTTGTGGCACCTTTGGTTAGAGGTGGTACTTTTCGTATTTCAGTTGATCGTTCAAATACTCAGTTCGGGTTCAGACGCATTCAGATTTGTACTTTTTTAGGCAGGTTAGGGGTTATGACTTCATATAACATTGTTATAGGTGCAATTTTAGTTTCTAATTGAGTTGATTTGGGGTTTTCATACCCATCGAAGGTTTATTCCTTGAAATTACTTTATTGATTATTGTAAGCCCTTGTGTAGATTTATGCATATTTGACTACCGCTATAGATATTTTCTTTTAGTAGTGGATTAAGTGGATCGATGTGGTAATTTCCTTGGGGTGTAGCACTTGGGTAAATCCCATTTCCTTTGGCATCTTGGCCTTGTTATAGTCTTAGAGTGGTTCTGGTTATTCTCATTTTTAGTACCACCTGTACTTTATACTATTGTTAATCTTTGTATTGTTTAAACTTTGATTGATTCATACTTGATAAACGGTTGGACTATATTTATCTAGTTAGTGTTCCCTTTCTTGTGATTCTTGTCTGTTTGGCTTAGAACGTTGGTTGGTAGGCTTTCCCTTCTTTCATCAAGGTTAGATTGATTGTTGAGAGGGTTGTGGGAAGGAAGGTTTGACCTTCTATGGGTGTGTTGTGATTCTAGCTTTGGCGATCCCTTTTCTATAGCCCATTCCAAATGTTGATAAGTCGAGGTTTATTATTCTGGTTTGGCTGGTTTGTCAACCGATAGTAGTCTTAATCATGGTGTTGGTGTTGATTTGGGTGCTACGTTCTTTCTACGATGTGGTTCATGGTTTAGTTGAGTTGAAGGGGGTTTAAATTGGTGGATTTGGAAATTTCTCATTTCGATATTTATTCGGCCTACTATGACTTCGTGAGATGCTTTTGCTTGGTAGTATATGCTTGTGTGTCAATTCTCGATAACCAAAGCGAGTGTATTTTGGGTATGAGTATTCGTTGTCATAGATTGAGTATTGGTTTGAACAGATTCAATCTAAGATCATATTTTTTTGAGTTTCTCGAGCGTTGCTACCATTAATACTCTTTGAAGCCTTAGCAAGTTCTTGTTTATGTCTTGATGTATTATGCCCCTCTGTGGATGTGGATTTGATTACTCGTACCTTTAGCCCATGGTTTTGCCCGATTATGATTATGATCATTGGCAATATTTCAATTTCAGCCATTGCGGCAATCGTTAGGTAAATGATCTATTTCTAATACTGAGATTAATTTGGATATTTGACCTTAGTGAAGACTTGTTGGCTCCAGTTATATTTTTGACTTTTTTAAATAACAGCTTGAGAGTTGTGATAAATTTTGGTGTGGATGCTTACTCATCAATAGGATTAGTTTGGGTAGTTGAGGTCGAGTGGTTCAACTCCGGCTCTGGATTTTGATTCAGTTAAGCGTTTATTGACAGGATGACTAAGCCTAGTTATTATCTACCAGTTCAGTTTTCTTCAGTACAGATAGATTGACTTTGATAGATACTTAAGGGATAGCCATTGGCACATGGTGTTGGTTTCTTCTGCTTTTGACTTTGGTTCTCAGTTTTCGTCAAAATTTTGATTGTTTACTCAGGGGAAAAAATATACTCTAGTTAGGCTTAACGTGGTTTCACACACTATCGGTGGGGCATTCTAGAGTAGATAATTTAGTTTTGAGAGTTGTGCTTTGGACTCATGACTATTAGTTTTGAGGTTTATCTAGTCTAGTTAATGTCTTAGTAGAGATCACAGACATTGGTCACCACCATTTGAATATTTAAGTAGAACCTTATGGGTTGTGTTCATAAATTAGACCATGCGGATTTTCAGTAGATCAGCTTCATTCCTTCAAGGTTGGCTGTGATATGATTATACGGGTAGGACTCAAATGATGTTGGAGAGATTCTGTCTAGCTCAAAGTAGAGAGCAGGTTTGGAAAGACAAGGTAATATTATATTTGGAATTTAGGGTTGGCTGTATGGTTTATGCTTTAGAATATCTTTAGCCTGGTTGAGTTTTTGATTAGTTGTGCTTGTAGCGATGTGGTGTTAGTATGTTGTGGTTTGGGTTTGTGTGCCTCAGTCATGCTCCGTTCAGTTAGAGGCCAGTTGGTTGTTGAGGATGAGTTTTTGGTTATCTGGAAAGTGATGTAAGGATGTGAATAAAAAATTGTTACCTTTAGCAAAATCCCTTGGAAATGTTGGTTGGCCTTAGAGGTTATCTGGGGAGGCTTTCACGAGGCATATGGCCTAGTACCTCGTCCTTTTGAGCTTTCGAGCTCTTTTAACCATTGACTTTCAGGGACGAAAATCCTTTTAGTAATAGATATTGTAATGACTCTCTAGGTCATTTTCTTCATTTCCACTTATTTTTTATATTTTGTGCTTTCCCATAGTGGCTACAGGTCATTTATGACTTGCCAAAATCATCGGTTTGGATTTCGGGCAGTTCGCTTGGGTTTTAAGCCCATTTCCCTATTTTGGAGCTTTGTAGTTGAGAAATTGGTCTTGGACTAAAACTCCTAGTAAACGGACTCGGATGAGAATTTTGACATCATTGTTAGATCCTGAACGTGGATTTTAGGTTAAGAGGACCCTTGGTTCGAGTCTCGAGACTTCTTAACTCATTTTGGGCTATTGGTTAGAAATTGGTAAAAATGAAACTATAGGTGTGGGGCCCACATTTTATCGAAATAACCTCGGATGACAATTTTGATGGTTCTGTTGAGTCTAGAATATTAAATTTAGTAAGATAGCAAAGTTTATTTACATGCATGGGATTCCAAATAAATCTTAAGCACCCAATCGGAGTTCGTTGGAACTTAGCCTTTTTGATGGTCTTCAGCATCTGGTGTAGGCCAATTTTGGCCTTCGCGTTCGCATGGCCCTGCCGTGTTTGCAAGGTTCAAGAAATCTTGACCTCCACATTTGCAAGCTAGCCATCGCGTTCGCAAAGTGTAAGCTGACCTGGCCATTCAAGGCTTCTTCTTCGCATTCGCGGCGGACCAGCCGCGTTCGCGAAAGACCCCTGGCAGTCCCTATAAATCTTTCTCTTTCGCATTTCTAAGCCTATTTCTTGGGTATTTTCTGCCATTAAGGGCTGTTGGAGATTGGAAATTATTGGGATTTCATCCGATTGAGTTCACGTAGGTTAGTCTATCATTTCTAGGTCAAGTTCCCTATTTGTTTGTGTTATTCCGTCCGAAATCCACTTAATTCTTGATTTTAGGGTTAGATTTCGTGGGCATTGTGGACTGTTTTAGGCCCCGATTTGACCTTCGTTTGTGCTGAAATCTTGAGCACGCATTCCTTGTCCTTCGAGGTACCTCGTGAAAGATTCAATTTTGGAATTTTATTTATGGGCCCCATGGGCCTATTTTTGACCTGATTTTAGGCCCAGAGTTTGATATTGCAATATGGGTATCTTTTTGCTCGTACTAATGTGTAGATTATGATTTTGATAGCGTGATGTCATTTCAAGATCATAGAGTGAAGAAGAGTAATTCGCAGACTGTTTGAGACTATGGCTTAGCAATGAGGTAGTCTACGGTCTACTCTTCTCTATGAGATTGTGTATTGTATAGGTCACATGCTAGGTAGAGATTATAGGGTAGGTTTATACCTAGTTGTATCATGACTTGACCTATTTAAGGTATTAGATAGTAATATAACTTGAACCTTAGCCTAAAATACCCACTATGGTTGTAGGATCCTATTGCACCTGATTATAGACTTGTGTAACCATAGATTAACATGAAGGATCCTTTAGTATAAGACTTACCATATTACTTAGTGAACTGGATGATATTCCTTGATTAGATCCTTCTAGTAGCTTCATGCTCTCATTTATTGTAGTTTCCTGAATTATGGTACTAATATCTTGTTAATTTATATATTATTGGCCCCGAGGCCGTGGTTAGGATGCCAGTTGGACACCAGGTTATATTTTATTCTTTGAAAGGATATGGTTTAGTTCTTAGATGCTTGGATGTTTACATTGTATTGTTTGGATACTGGTGATGAAATGTATACATTTAGGTACATTTACGCTTATTTAGTATTATGATTCCAGTTAGAACCTTGGTTTTGCTATCATTTTCTAAAATGGTATGTATTCTCACTTTGTCACTTTTAAAGTTGATTATTTTAAAATGGGAGTCGTACCACCCTTATTATTGGACTATGATTTTTTAAACTAAACATACTACTTTGGAAATTAGACCGAGGCTAATTCCGGTCTATTACTAATCCACCCTTTTTCTCACTACTAACTTACTTCGGTCGAGGGAATTTCAACCCTTTCTACATTATTATATCATTTTAGTTCCAGATTCAATCTCGAGAGATGGACTTACAGATTTATACTTTTTTAGTCTCGATTTGATTTCGAGCATTTATGATACTCTTATTTCTCTCTGGTATTGGACGGAGTAAACTTGTTATGATGGTTATTAGAAGTCATGGTTTAGGACCAGACAGTATATACGGTTATCTCGAGTCCTCTATGGATTCCTTTGTCTGGGGACCACGTACCAGAAGAGGTGATATTTATAAGTCCTGCCTTGCGAGCCGGCGATACGAAGGAGGTGTATATACTTGGTACGGTTTGGTACTTAATTGATAAGTAGTATTAGTTTATGTTTTATTCGTTCATTCATATGCCTTGCCTATCACCAGTATAATTGTTTGGCGCCTATATCTATCAGTCTTATGGAGGGCTGGATAAGTATAGATTTTGGTTGTTGTATGCTGAGTGATTGTTTGTACCTTCTATGCTTATAAGGGCCCGGTTAGGTTATTGGTTGTTCGAGCTAGCCGGTTACATTATTATTCAGTTACTATTGTATAGTTTGTGGCAGGTTGTTTATGGATTGGTACCCGAGGTTGTAGATGCTTTTGTGTTCCTTTACTCCTTACTATGGTAAGACTCATTGCTATTAGATTATCTTATGTTTATTCACATTTCAGTTAGAGACTCTGATCATGCTAGAGCTAGCTCTCCTCTTTGGTTATGATCCTCAAGATGCTAGGCTAGCTCCCTCGGGTTAGTATCTTTATGTTTAGCTTTCTTTATAATATCATTGTAATTCTTTCTCCTCCTTATCTATTCTTATTGTATATTATCTCCTTTCCTCGTATGACTATTATATAGTCCTTTTTCACTCTTCTCGGTATATCGGTTATCTACTTATGGTACTGTTCTTTTGCCCTTGATTACTTGTAGTATATGATAGTTTATCCTTACCTCTTCCTTAGAAATGTTATGCTTCATTTAGTAGATATTGTCTGAAATGTATATTCCTACTCTTCATGTTATTTATACTAACATTATCTTTGGAGCTCAATCGGCCGATGCCTACTGAGTATCTCGTATTTGGTACTCATACTAAACTTTTTCACCCTGCATATCATAGTATGAGTTCTCACCGCTGATGTGTCTAACATGCAAAGCTTCCATGGATCAAAGATTTGGGCTGAGTTCTTGACGTTTAGAGTTGTTTTTGCTCTCCCTCAGTTGTCAGACTGATCTTTATTTCGTATTTCAGAAATAGTTCTGTATATATGTATTATGCTTCCTTGTAATTTTGTTTTGTTATAAGCTCTTGTACTGTCTTTATCAGGTTTTAGGGTTACATCTCTATAGTAGTCCCGTTATTGGATTCTTTTTCAGTTGCGTTCTTCTTTTCTCTTGATAGTCCATTACTCTTTGTTCCGGATTATGGGTTGACTTAACTACTGGTAGATTATGGTAGGTGTCATCATTACCTGAGAAATTGGGTCGTGACATCAGTCCTTATAGATTCATGACTTGCTAGTAAGTAAGCTTTCAAATACCATAAATTAAATGCTTTTAAGCCTTCCACTTTTTATGGTCAAAAGATTAAAATATCTTAATCTAAATATTAAGATGTGCATGACAATTGTCGTGACCCAAAATTCCATGGATTATGATGGTACCTACCCCAACCCAATCGTGGTAGGTAGGCCTTGACGCAACAATTCAGGATATCAACATAGCATAAATAACGGACTAAATCAATACAGGATGATAAAAATGATAATAATAATGATAACTCAAGGTTTCCTCAAAAGTACAACAAGAGAATCTGAACCAAACTGAATACACAATTCCAAGACTCAGTTGTTATAAGTACAAGAGTGACTCTAAATACTGAATGTCAAATAACTACAAAATTATCTAAGGAAAAAATAAGACAGAAATAAGATAGATGAAGCCTAGAAAACCCCCAAACAAAAAGGCTCACAAAAACTTCGAAATTCCTCTAAAAATGTACGATCACTATATGCAGGGGCCACTCAAATTGGGATCTACATCGAAAGGATGTCGAAAAATAAGCATGAGTATGATACAGTTTTGCTCAGTAGACATCATAGGCCGATTATGCTCAAGCAAAAAACTATATCGAATAAAAAATACTAAAGTAACCCTGCAATAAGAAAAGTCCAATTAGTTCAATATCAAACAATATCACAGACATCTCAATCACAACCTCAGTCCAAAAGAAAATGCCTACCGTATACACTCTCCGAGAATTTATTGCTTCCAGGATGAGATTTATGGTGGACTCTCGAGGTCCATACACAAATCATCTTTTATCAATATATCAATAATTTGGACTCAAACCGGAATTAAAATCAGTATTAATGACTCGAACCCAACTCGGGACTAAAATAAGATATTTCTTTCAAATCAATTCTTTCATATCATTACTTTTAGAAAAATTAAACCATTTAGTATTTTCATGAACCATGAGATGTATGACTATACACGAACACAAAAATAAAGTGAAACAAGATGCAACATTTATATCCACAATCTCATAATCATAATCATGACACGAATACCAGCCATGAGCCTTAATATCACATTGGGATCTAAGTCTCATATCACCAAAATAATATAAGCCTCTAATCGGGCATAACAATGATAATCTGTCTCATTTAGAACTCAAATCAACAATTTCGCTCGACCCATAATATATTTTACATGATAAGCCCCTACCAAAACAAAGTTTGAAGAAAGGTAAGTCATAACCTATCTCAAAGCTGAACTGCAATTCTCCGACTATTACAAACTAGTCTTCCCTTTTCAAGCTACCTCAGAACGGTCCTAATCTATCATAAACAGGTTCTACACGTACACACTAGTCCAACGATACTTATATTGCTAAGGTTCCAATCCAGATTCAAAAAATCAACATAAAAGTTAACCCCAAGAACTCAAGGGCAAAACTGGAATCTTATTAGACAATCAATTTACCCATAATTTAAGAAGTTCAAATCTAAAATTTTCTAAAAAATAGAGTTAAAATCGAGCTTGACATCATCAAAATACCATTTTTTAACTTTATTAGGAAACCCCTAAAATTTCAAGTTGAAAACCAAGATTTAAGATGAAATCATGAAGTAATCATTGGAAAATATGTAAAAATGGTATAGAAAACTTACCCAATGAATAAATTTTGAAATCCCCCTTTTATTTCTCCCTGAAATGAGTTTCAAAGCATCAAAAATTAATTTATGTTTGAAAAAGGGTATTATTTAAATCTGTCCAGGTGACTCTGTTCATCGCGATCACGGGATACCCATCGTAATTGTGATGCTTACTGACCCAGGTCCATTGCATTTGTGATTGATCATCGCATTCGCAAAGCATTACCCGAACACTCCCCAGAGATCTTTCTCCGAGATCGCAATAGAGGAGGTGATTGTTCATTGCAATCATGAGCAAGGGGTCGTGAACGTGAAGGCAACCCAAGCCATGCACCAGCGGCAATCAAGTCCCAAAATTCACCGAACGGACCCTAGAAATTCTTACGAAATCTCATGAAAATAAACCATCTATACTACTAGACTAAAATCGATTTTCTGATCTTATTGGAACCATCAGAATTGCCAATAGGGGTCGTTTTCATCAAATTTTGATCAAAGTCAACTCTAGGTCAACTTTAACAACTTCTCAACCAAACGCTCAAAACACAACGGAAAGCGTCAAAACTCAAACCAATAGCACTAATGACCCAAAAATGACATTCCGGAGCTAATGGAACTGATAGAATTCTTATACAATGCCTAAACATCAAATGTTGACCAAAGTCAACTCTGCCAACTTTCAAACCTTCCAAATCAAAAAAAAAAACTTGCATAAAGCTCAATCGAATGCCTCGGAAATTACGCCACCCACTCCTGCAACTTACAAATACCATGAAGCAACTACGGATAGGGGTAGAATGGTTAAAACACATACTATTTTGAAAATCACTATACAGTTTGTAACCACAATTTAGATGCTTGAGTCTGAATAATAAGATATTGTATTAAGATCTGAATACTAAATAATTAAGACCGTTTATTTTCTCAACACATGAATATAAAAACTTGTCTTTATTTAAAAATTACTAAATACAAAATTCAAGCAAAGGTGGGTTAGGTGTCTCTTAGTATTTTCATAAGACGTTTGCAGTTTTGGAATCTAGCTAACCGGTTATGTTAGAGTATTTAGTCATTGCAGAAGCAGCTAAGGTTAATAAAGCTAAGCTTCCTTTTCCTTAATTCCTTCTTCCTGTTCAATGGAGATTAACTCCTCTTCTTTTAACTTAGTTTCGTTGTTTCTCTTCTTCTCCTCCCTTTTAATTCTAATTAGACAATGGAAAAACAGAAAACAAATTAGGTTGCCTCCAGGTCCATGGAGACTTCCAATTATTGGAAGCTTGCATCACTTGACCGGAACACTTCCACATCGCACTTTTAGAATGTTAGCGCAAAAGTATGGGCCTCTTATGTACTTGCAACTCGGGGAAGTTCCTACGGTGGTCGTATCATCACCTAGTATGGCAAAAGAAGTTCTAAAAACTCACGATCTCACCTTTGCTACTAGGCCAGAATTCATATCCACAAAAATCATATTTTACAATTATAAAGACATTGGCTTTTCCCCATATGGTGATTACTGGAGACAAATGCGTAAAATTTGTATCATTGAGCTTCTTAGCGCAAAGATGGTCAAGTCGTTTAATGCAATCCGACAAGATGAGCTTTTAAGTCTCGTTTCATCAATTCGTTCCATGAAAGGTTCTGCGATCAACATGAGGGAAAAGATTTTTCGATTTACCAACTGTGTCACTTGTAGATCAGCCTTCGGAAAAATATGCAAAGATCGAGATGAGTTCATAACAATTTTGAAGGAAGTACTCTTATTAGGAGCAGGATTTTTTGTGGCTGATTTGTTCCCTTCTTGGAAGTTACTTCACAACATAGGAGGTGAGACAACTAGAATGGTGAATGCACATAAGAAGGTAGATGCAGTTATGGAGGACATCCTCAATGAGCATATCGAAAATAAAGCAGCTGGGAAGAAGGGAAATGGTGAGTTTGGAGACGAAGATTTGGTTGATGTTTTCCTAAGGGTGAAGGAGAACACCGAACTTCAATTTCCAATCACAAATGACCACATTAAAGCTGTAGTTTTTGTAAGTTTGCTCCCATCTCATAATTTTTCTGCACATGCATGCAGTTCCATTTTCTTTTTTGTCTCAAATTAATTATTTAGTTCTTATATTAAAAAGTAGTTGTTTCAATTTACTTATCTAATTTATGAAATCAAGAAAATTTTAATATATTTTAAATAACTAAATAAAGTAGTAGTAGTTAAATTTAGAGGTCCGAAACATCATTACAAGGTTAGTTTAGTAAAAATACACTTCAAATTAAAGTTTTCTTAAGGCGTGTGTCAAGTCAATATTTTATGATTTCTTAGAGATTATGGTTTAAAACACACCTGAAAAATCACTTTTTAGCATGTGTCATACTTGAATTATCAGGTATTGGTTTTTTCTACCTGAACTATCACTAACTATTTATCAAAATACATCTTCAAACTGACTAGACCAAGTGTTTGAATACAATTGCTAAAAGGCATGTGACAATCTAATTTGCCCATAAAATTTCGTCCACATGGTAGCTGACTCGTTAATTTCGAGGAGTGATTTAATAAATAGTTAGTGATAGTTCAGATAAGCAATGCAAACACATGATAGTTCAGGTAGAATACTCGCAAAAAAGTGATACTTCAAGTGTGTTTTTAAACATTATCTCTTTATTTTTTAAAAAAAAAATCAATTATTTTCTTTAATTATTCGTGTGGAGTGTCATTTGACACCGTTTTTAAACCAAAAAAAAAAAAAAGAAGAGTGTATACCACGCCCCATCAAATACTAGTCGAGGAGTATACCTTTTGATAAATAGTTGGTGATAGTTCAGTTAGAAAAAGCAAACACCTGATAGTTTAGATGTATACCACGCCCCATCAGATACTAGCTAGTCGAGGTGTATACCTTTTGATAAATAGTTAGTGATAGTTCAACTAGGAAACGCAAACACCTGATAGTTTAGATATGAAACTCTCAAAAAAATTATATTTCGGATGTATTTTTAACCATTATCTCTTCTCCTTACCATTTAGGTAAACAATTTTTCTTTTATGTTTTACCTTATGTCAGAATTTATGGATTATTTTATCTGTTTGTTGATGTAGGACATCTTTATGGCTGGATCTGCATCTTCATCTACAGTTATTATTTGGGCATTGTCAGAAATGATAAAGAACCCAGATGTTATGGCCAAGGCTCAAAGTGAAGTGAGACAAGTTTTTAAGGGAAAAGAAATTTATGATGAAGAAGATCTTGAAAAGTTGACATACCTAAAGCTGGTGATTAAGGAATCATTAAGGTTACATCTGCCAGTTCCTCTTATAGGGCCTAGAGAGTGTAGGGAGCAAATAAATATTAATGGATACACCATACCTACTAAGACTAGAGTACTGGTAAATGCATGGGCACTTGCGAGAGATCCTGAAATTTGGGATGATCCTGAAAGTTTTTTACCCGAAAGATTATTTGAGAATTCTTCTATTGACTTTACTGGAAATCACTTTGAGTTTATTCCATTTGGTGCAGGAAGAAGGATGTGTCCTGGAATGTTATTTGGTTTAGCAAACGTTACACATCCTTTGGCTCAGTTACTCTATCACTTTGAATGGAAACTCCCAAATGGAACTAATCCAAAAGATTTGGATATGACTGAAACGCATGGCTTAACTGCAGAGAAAAAGAAAGATCTATATTTAATTGCCACGGATCATAGAAACAATGAAGAATTTTGAATGTTTTGCTGTGAAATGGTGAAATATTAGTGGAATTCTACCTCTCTTTTTCGCTTTGTTTAATTATGTGTACCCTTTTCCATCCTTGAAGAACCCTCTGGACATGTAATAATATTGAGCTTTGGTTTTATTTTCTCAAATATATTGTTCTTGGTTTAACTGGTAAAGTTATTGTCATGTGACCTGGAGGTCACTGGTTCAACCCGTGGAAACAACCTCTTGTAGAAATGCAGGGTCAGGCTACGTACAATAAATCGTTGTGTTTCGACCCTTCTCCGAACCCCCCACATAGCGGGAGCTTTAGTGAACCGGATTGTCCCTTTATATTGTTCTTGATTTAACGTTCAGTTCGATTCACTAAAAAATACTGGTTGATCATGTCCCTAACAGATAAAAGTAGACTTTAAAACTGATTGCAAAATTAACAAGTAAACTGATGTGTTTTACCCTTGTTAACATGTAATGAGTTCTTAGTATTTTCAAACTTTTGACTAGTGTCGATCACATGCCCCTAATTTCCTTCCATTTGATTATCAAAATGATTGTTCAATAGTCCCCTGCACTTATAATAAAGACATCATTTGTAATTTATGCTCAATTCAAATATTTGATTCCTTTCCATTATACCTTCTCTTCATTTTCTCAAATGAAAATTCAGGTGATCGAGTGAATTTGTCATATTCATAATTTTAAGGTTTAAATTAAACTTATTTAGCAAATATCTTAACCATAATTGAGGAATAAGTTTTTGAAAAGCATTCACTAACTTTGATAAGACAAATCTCATTTTTTACTTGAAAATTATTTTTCAATTTTTTTAATTAATAAACTGATTTTGCCGGTTGATTTTTCTATTTTCTGGATTTTGGGCTAAAAAAACTGATCGAGTTTCTATATCCCGGATTTTCACGCAAAATATATATATATATATATATTTAAAAAAATATTGCAGAAACCAGCCGAATTCAATCAGTTAGTTGGTCGGTTTTTGTCGGTCAGTGTTTTGGGTGTATTTTTAGTAGTGTAGTTATGTTTAGAATGGTTGTCAAAATAAAAAAGTTATGTTTAGAATGGAGGCTGACTCTGTGTGGTAAATATACAATTGGGAGTGGATATATGTAAATGGAGAATGAGAGACAAAGAGAAATGGCATTGGGGTAGAGGAAACATGAGAATATTTAGTACCGTTTGGCCATAAAAATAAAAAATGTATTCGCTTTATTTGATATTTTTGAAGTTGAAAATAAAGTTGAAGTTGTGTTTGGCCATAGTATTTTCAAAAATATTTTAGACTTTTGATCTACTTTTTTATAAATATGATTTATATCCTCAATTTCTAAAAACTAGCAAAATAACCCGAATTAACTTTTACAGCTCCACTATAATACAAAAAGTAAACAACATTACTATTGAACATTGAAAACAACCACATGGAGTCATGTTTTCGTCTCCCATAACATCACCAATAAACTAAAATCTACACCAAGCCAAATCCTTATCTTCCACCACCCAAAATCAGCATACATGCTCCATATGAAATTAGTCTATTACAAATATTCATTAACGCATAAATTAATAACACTAGTAAGTAGTTATTCTTTATTTGGTTGGTAGTTGTAGTTGGCATTGTTTTTAATTTGTATGGTGATTTTTGTACAAAATAAAAAATTGGGGTAGTATTTAAAAATAAAATGATAGGGAAAATTGAATCCAAAAATAGTGAATACACCTCAAGAGGTGATTTTCAAAAAACCAAAAATTGTGAAAAACGTATTCTGAAATATGTTTTTGGTTTTCATGGGCAAACAAGTATTCCGGAATAAAGTGAAAACATATTTCGAAATATTGTGAATAATATTTATGGCCACACGCCTACTTAGAATGGTGCCCACTTTGAAAACTTAATGTAGTGCATACCCACTTAATTTCTAATCCATTTATTTTCTAGGAATAGGGTTTGAAAAAGAGAAAAAGTGGGGTAGGGTTGTGGAGTCATGGGCCTTTTTATTATTTTGTTAAGTTTTGGTCATACTTTAACTTATATTAAAAACATACTTAAGCCCTTACTATTTTTTAAAAAAAAAAATTTCAGTCCATTGCTCCCTCCACCTCATTACCACTCTTTTTCTCATTACCACTCTTTTTCTTCAAATTTTAAATTTTTTCATTCGATTTATCTTCTCCTCCAATCTTGAAACTCTTCATTCGTTGTTATCAAATATTTTATCTTTTGATTTCAAGCATTTTGAGCTCCATATTGATATTTTTTTTGTGCATGTGTTTTTTTTTGAATTTTTTCGGATCAAGATGAAAATCAATGCTTATTTTTCCCTTAAAATCTTCATTTTCTCCCCTTTCAGCCCCATTTTCGATTAAGATTTTCTCCCCTTTCAGCCCCTTTTTTGATCAAATTTGTTGGCTCTCAATAGAAAATCACCCCATAATTGATAGGATTTTTACCTTTCTAGTCATTATTATCCCTAAGCTTTCAAATTTTTCTTCATTGTTGTTAAAGCTCCTACTTTTTGGACATAATTTCCATCCTCATTAGTTACCATATTGTTGATTTTATCCCCCTTAACTTAAGCATACACAAGATCACTGTTATCATCATTAATTTCAGCTCCATTCAAGTAGTTCATGTGGTTATTTGTAAGAGATCCAGTCAACATTTTCTATTCATTATACTACAATTTTTACAGTCATCGACCAGACGACCTGTTATATACCACACTCAAGGTCTAGGCATCAACTAACTATAAATCACAGTCACTATACTAAAAATTTTACAGCCATTGTATGCCCTTTGAAAAGACCAAACAAATAGAATCACCTAAACACAACTTTCGTATACCCTTTCTTTGGAAACCCACATAGTAATTATCTTTAAAGAAAAAAATAATTTTTTTTTCTGTTTTCATTTTTTTCCTTTTGGTATGTCGATGCTTGAAGTATGTTTAAAAAAATTTTAAGAAATCTCATAGCATGTACTGTCAAATGGGTGTTCGTTCCTCCAAATTTTCTTTCTGTTGTTGGCATTTTAAGTTCTCAATATTTTTGCCTAAATTGATTTGAGTCATTATTATTTGTTTAATTATTTTTATTAAAATATGTGTTATTTCTACTCATTTTACTTATTTTGATTGTGTTTTTTTCGATTTATGTTCTGCAAATTCATCTTGGTCTATTAATAGACTTAAAATTTTAGCTCATTTTTTAATCGAACTATGTGTTATTATTATTTATTTTTTGTTTCAATAGTACTTTTTTTGTTCATGTTTATTATAATCAAATTCATCATAATATATTACTTTACACTCTATTGTTTTTATATGGATCACAAAATGGATTAATAAAAGAGAGGAGAAAAAACCTTAAAGATTAAAAATTGATCATCATACCATCATTGTCGTCAACGTCTTTCACTCAATTTATAATCAACACTATTGGTGTCACATTCCAAAAAGGTCATGATGGCACTTATCGCGGTCTAGCCTTGATAAGTAAGTCTGTTACCCAAAAGAAAAGGAAATCTCAAACATAACAACAAATAAAGATAAGGCGAGACTTCTAGAATGAAGTCAGGCCGATACAAACTCTGAAAGAAATCTCATAAACTACCCAAAATCTGGTGTCATATGTAAGAGCATCTAATACATAACTGAATCTGAGAATACATATCTGTCTCTGAAATTTGAAATAAAGACATGAATGAGATAAGATGAGGTCCGGGGACCAACTCTGAACTCTAGAGCGTGTCAGTACCTCGAAAGATCACCAACAGTAGTACAAACTCAGCCTCTCTGTGTCATACTCGTACTAGGATCTGCACCGAAAGGACACAGTAGGAGTGAGAACGATCCACTTGTACTCAGTAGAAATCATAGGCCGACTGAGTAAAGTAGAAAACAATACAAGTAAAATAACACTATGAGTACGTCACCTGCAAGAAGAAAAGTTCCCAAACGGTTGCTCACACCATCTCCACTAACAGTTCTAATATAATACTGAAATGAAACAACACAAATATACATGAAAAGTATACGTGACTAAATACACGACAAGACAAGCAAAAGAATCATGAAAGATGCATATGCAATATAATGCAATGATGATGGGATGAATAGTGCAAGTCATCGCATGACTTTCTATGTACACCTACCGAACTCGCAGCTCCCGCAATAGGACCCATGGGGGGTTCACAACCCATATACTATAACTCATATCTTAAATCTCAACCCACCTCTCCATCTCATTTTCATGGAGAGGGTTTTTATAAAATGTCTCATTTTCTTTCAAAAATAGTGTTCCTCAATGGTACCAATGTCTCATGAATGTACATATATGGAATGAGAATGTAATGCTCACAATCAAATCAGTATGAAGATATACAATCTATTCAATACGTATATAAGTGAGCCCAGAAATCAACTCAATATGTCCATAATTCATGACATCAACTCTAATTAGGCACCATCGGAATAAATATGCATGTAAGACATCATTAATATCATATCAACCCCTAACTCAGACATCTCTATCATGATACGGCAACCAATGCTCAATAAGGCCTATAATAACAATTTAAGCCCCCGCACGGGCATCATATCTAGAATAAAGGCATTTAAATGCACAAATAAGGCCAATGATGTCAAATAAAGCCCCCACTCGGGCAACACGCAATATTAAACATCACAAATCAACAATAACATGTTATAAGCCCCACTCAGGAACACAACAATAATAATAATCTAGAAATATAAACCCCATAGTTATTTCCCCAACTCATAGCATGCTTTACCTATTTAATAACTACCCAGCTCAATCTAAAAGAAGTTAAGTCATAACCTACCTCAAAATGACTAAATCCATGCCTAAATTACTTCAACACGGTGCTTTCTCCTTTCAATCGGCCTCGAAATCAACTAAAACATACAAATATAGCATCTACGCATTAAGAGGAAGCTATCGATACCCATATTGACCATATTTAAAATGGGTCCAAACAGACTCGAAAAATGAGATAAAAAATGAGAAAGGTAAAACCAGAATTTTTCTTTAGAAACACATTCCCCAATGTTATAGGAGGCTACAGTTGAAAAGCCACATGAAAATGAGTTAAAAACGAGGTCCAAATCAAAGAAAAACCATTTTCAAGCTTTACCGGCAAAAAACCCAAAATTCCATTTTGAAATCATGAATTAAAGGTGTTTTCGAAGATATAATTGATAGGAAATAATGGTATGATGATTTAGAAGCTTACCCAAGCAAGAATAGTGATAAATCGCTAAGAAATCGCCTCTTCCCAAAGCTTGGAGATTCAAAAATGGAGAAAAATCACGAAATTGAATTAAATATACTGTTCGTGAAGGTCTACTACCTTTACCATCGCGTTCGCGACAACCTTGTCACGCTCGCGAAAAGGGCGTAACCCGACCCGACCCCGAATGCCCTTCGCGATTGTGGCCACTACCTCGTAATTGCGATGATGGGAAATTTCCTTCTCTACGATCGTGGCCAAGGGACCAATTTTTCAAAGAAGGATCTGGCATGCACCTGATATCAGCAACTTTGCTGATTTTGCATGTCTTCAAATTCTCCGAATGGACCCTCGGGATTCGTTCGAGATCCGACAGAAATAAACCATATATGCTACCAGGCTATTTTCGACGTTTCGGACTCAATGGCGACGTTAAATTTTTAATAAAGGATTATTTTCAATAAATTAACCCCCGAGACCCCCTTTAGGTAAATTTCCAAACGAAGGATCGAAATATAAAATAAAGGTTCCGAATCTGAACCAACCCTGCTACTAACCCAAATTCAATATTTCAGATCTAATGAACTGTCGAAATCATTATTCAAGACCTAAAACATCAAATATAGACCAAAGTCAACTATATGGATTTTAAAGCCTCTAAAAATCTCAAACTCGCTCAAAACACTCCCGATTGCATACGGAACAGTGCCAACCATCCTCACACCCCAAAACCAACATATAGCAACTACGGGGAAGGGAAAATTGGTCAAAACATATAAAAAGAAAGTTTTCACAAATTAGGTCCTTACAGTATCCACCACTAAGACTCTAGTTTGTCCTCAAACTAAAAGCAAAGAAATACCTGAACCGGTGAAAAGCTGGGGTAAACTACTACGTATATTGGACTTGACCTCCCAAGTAGACTCCTCAACAAAATGGTGTCTCCACTGAACCTTAACTAACAAAATATCTCTAGAATGCAATCGTCTAACATCTCTGGCTAAAATAGAGACTGGCTCCTCAACGAAGGTCAACCTCTCATCTAATTGAATCGAATCCCAACGAAGCATATGAGACTCATCCGAAATATAGCATCGGAACATAGATACATGAAAAACTGGATGAACGGTTGATAAGTCTAGAGGTAAAGTCAACTCATAAGCAACCTCCCCAACTATTCGAAGAATTTCAAAAGGTACGATGTATCTCGAGCTAAGCTTTCCCCTCTTCCCGAACCTGATCACGCTTTTCTTGGGCGACACATAACGAAAAACCCAATCTCCAATACCAAACTTCAAGGCACGAAGTCTGCAATAGGCATAACTCTTTTGCCTACTCTGGGCTGCTCGAAGCCTATCCTGAATCACCCAAACTCTATCCAAGGACTCATAAAGCAAGTCAGTACCACGAGGTCTAGCATCAAAAGTCTCAAACTAACCAATCAGAGATCGACAACGCCTACCATGTAATGCCTCAAAATATCCCATCTCAATACTCGAGTGGTAGAAATTATTATAAGCAAACTCCGCCAAGGCTAAATACTGCTCCCACTGACCTCCAAAGTCCATAACACACGTGTGGAGCATATCCTCCAAAACCTGAATAGTTTGCTCCGATTGACTATCGATATAGGGGTGAAAAGTTGTGCTAAGGTCAAATTGAATACCCAACTCTTCCTGAAACGTCCTCCAAAATCTAGAAGTGAACACTTAACCTCTGTCTGAAATAATAGACACGGGCACTCCATAAAGACAAACTACCTCTTGAACATAGATATGAGCCAACCTCTCGGCACTAGATGAGATTTGAATAGGGATGAAATGGGTTGATTTAGTCAATCGATCTACGATGATCCAAATGATGTCAGAACCACGAAAAGTACAAGGCAACACACTCACAAAATCTATAGTGATCCGCTCCCACTTCCACTTTGGAATGGGTAATCTCTGAAGCAAACCACTCGGTCTCTGATGCTCAGTTTTTACCTACTGACAACATAAGCAACGAGCTATAAAATCTGCTACATCCTTCTTTATACCACCCTACCAGTAAAGCTGTTTCAAATCACGTACATCTTGGTCACTCCAAGATGAATGGAATATCTGGAATAATGCACCTCCTCCAAAATCAATCTCACCTATCCACCAACTCTCAGAACACAAACTCGGACACCAATCCTCAAAACACCATCAAGGTCAAGATATGCCTCTTTGGCCTTGCCACTCAACACCTTATCCCGAATCACTCTCAAACTATCATCATCACACTGATAAGTGCGAATCTGCTCCATCAAAGAGGATGGCTAAAATACGCCCAGGCATCAAAATATCAAGCCTAACCATCTAGTTAGCTAAATACTGACCCTCTAAGGCTAAAGGTTGTTCCTGAGTCAAGAGATGAGCCAAACTCCCCATACTAGTCGACTTTTGACTCAAGGCATCCACAACCACGTTAGCCTTACCTGGGTGATAGAGAATGGTGAGGTCATAATCCTTAAGAAACTCAAGACAACATTGTTGTCTAATATTAAGCTCTCGCTGGGTAAAAAAGTAATGAAGACTTTGATGATCTGAGAAAATTTCACAACGGACTCCGTACAAGTAGTGCCTCCACAACTTCAAAACAAACACAACTGCGACCAACTCCAAATCATGGGTAGGATAATTCTTCTCATGAGGCTTCAACTGACGTGACGCGTAAGCAATCACCTTACCCTTCTGCATCAACACTGCGCCCAATCCAACACCAAAAGTATCACAAAACACGATAAAACCCACGCCCTTATTGGGCAAAGTCAAGATAGAAGCCGAAGTCAACAACTCCTTGAGCTTTTGAAGCTCTTCTCACACGCTTTTGACCACTGAAAGGTAATCTTTTTCTAAGTCAACTTGGTCAAAGGAGCTGCAATAGAAGAGAAACCCTCAACAAAACACCGATAATAGCTCTTTAAGCTAATAAAACTCTGAATCTCAGTGGGACTAGTCGGCCTAGCCCAATTACAAATCGCCTCATTCTTAATCGGATCAACCATAATACCATCCTTGGTCACCACATAACCCAAGAAAGAGATAGAATCCAACCAAAACTCATACTTGGATAACTTAACATATAACTTCTCATCACGCAACCTTTGGAGTACGATCCTTAAGTGTCTCACATGGTCGGCCTCGTTCTTGGAATAAACAAAGATATCATCTATAAATACAATCACAAAGAAGTCGAGATACGATCAAAACACATGGTTCATCAACTCCATGAATGTTGCAAGGGCATTGGTCAACCGAAATGACATGACCAAGAACTCATAATGACCGTATCATCTCTAAAAAGCCATTTTTGGGACATCCGAAGCTCTAATCCTCAATTGGTGATACCCGGTTCTCAAATCAAACTTAGAAAACACAAAAACACGCTGAAGGTGGTCAAACAAATCATCAATGCGAGGAAGAGGATACTTGTTCTTAACTATCACCTTGTTCAACTGCCGGTAATCAATACACATGGGCATAGAACCATCCTTCTTCTACACAAAAAAATAGGCGCACCCCAAGGTGACACACGCAATCTAATAAACCTCTTACTCAATAAATCTTACAACTACTCTTTCAACTTCTTCAACTCAGTCGGGGTCATCCTATAAGGAGAAATAGAAATGGGCTTGGTGCCCGGCTCCACATCAATAGCAAAATCAATATTATGATCTGGATACATACCAGGAAAATCTGTAGAGAACACATCCATGAACTCATGAACAACTCAAATAGAATCCATAGGAGGCGGTGAGGCAATACTAGTATAACAAACATGAGCCAAATAAGATAAGCAACCCCTTTCTACCATGCGACGAGCACGTAGAAAAGATATAAATCCCTTCAGACCTGAATTAAGCGTACCCTTCAAAGCTAACACCCGGCGTAGCTAAGGTCACGGTCTTGGTATTACAGTCCAAAATAGCATTATAAGGAGCTAACTAGTCATACCCAAGATAATATCAAAGTCAACCATATCTAGGAGAATCAAGTCTACCCAAGTCTCACGCCCTGCAAAGGTAACCACACAAGATCAGTACACCTGATCCACCATTAAAGAATCTCCTACGGATATAGATACATAAAGAGGCATAGCAAGGGGCTCGCATGCAACATCAAAACTAGAAGCAAAATATGTAGACACATAGAAAAATATAGATCCAAGGTCAAATAACATGGAAAGAAATCTATAGAAAATCGGGATGATACCTGTAATAACTTCATCAGAGGCCTCCGCCTTGGGTCTCCCCAGTCTAGCATAAAACTGCCCATGTCTGATCCTGAATTAAGTAACCCCGTGACCACTACTACGAGCTCCCTTACCTCTACCACAAGCACCTTTAGCACCACCCCTATCACTCTGTGAACCACCTCTGACTGCAGATATAGAAGTAGGGAAAAGCTAAAGCTGAGATCCCTGCTGAGTAGGTCCAAACACATGTCAAGGGCAATCCTTGGCCATATGGACAAACTCATCACATACAAAACATCCTCTATGGCCCAACTTAATCTAAGGAGGTGTGGATAAACTAGAACAACCACCATGGCTTGAAGAATCGAATCTGAAATCTCCACTCACATGACTCAATACCTGGCTACAAGAAGCAGCAGACCCTAAAGATCTACCACCTGATCCCTAAAACACAGCTTGAACTGGCCTACCATGGTAACCATGGGAACCTCTACTATAGAAGTCTCTACCTCGAGAGGCATGTCCACTAAACTCACTTTGACAACGCACCTTCTTAGTGCCTCCCTATGTAGCCTAGATAATAGACTCGGTCATCTTGGTGTGCTCAATAATACTCTGCAAAGAATCCCCTGAAACTACCATCTAGGCTGTAGCCAACTGATATGAACCATCTAATCCCTTCACAAGCTTCTGAATCCTCTCAAACTCGGTGGAGATACTAGCGGCTGAATATCTGGATAGAGCATGGAAACGTGCCTCATACTCGGCAATAGACAGGGAGCCCTGCTCCATGTGATCAAACTCATCCCTCATCTAATCTCTCAAGCTATACGGTACAAACCTCTCCAAGAATGCCTAAAAAAATTGAGTCCAAGTCATAGCAGGCGAACCCAAAGGCCTACAACTAGTAAGCGACCTCTACCAATCCCTAGCCACATCCGTCAATTGATAGGTAGTTTAAGCAACTCTGTGAGACTCAAGGGATCAAAAATTATGTAACTTCTCTTGGCAATCAGTCAGAAAATAAAAAATATCCTCGCTAATAGCACCACTAAACTTGGGCAGTGATGTCGCCCAAAGTATACCTCAAAAAAAGTACAATGCGGTCGCTGAATCAAATATAAAACCCAACTAAGTTGGGGTCGATCCCACAGGGAATAGGTCAAAGTATGAGTAGACTACTGGATGGAATATTTGGCAAGTAACTAAAATTGGGGGGGTTTACTAGTGAATAGTAATGATGACGATTGTTGGTTGATATTGAGTTTGTAAATAATAAGAGAAATTCACTAGGACTGTGATCCCCAATGATTCCTTAACTCCACCGGTGACTTGTGCTTAACAAGATTGCCCAACTGTGCTGCATGCAAAATCTAACAAGTTAGGTTCATCTAACTGTCTCTCGACCTTCATTAGATGAATTTCACTCTTCTCCTCTCGGTCTCCGAGTGTCGCACTACTAACCCTTGTCCTGGATTTCAGATAACCTTTCTCGCTAAGGCTCCGGTTATTAGATGAAGGTTGATAGCTTCAAATCTCTGTTGTTATCTCCTTTTCCCAATCTCTACTTCTCTCTCGAGCAAGTCTAGACTAAAGGCAAGATTCTAACATTTGCAACCGTTAGAAGAGCAATCATAACGAAGGAAACAACAACACATGCATACACAGCAGTACAAAGTTGTTTTACACTTAATCGGTTTCGTTAATTCTTCATGGTTCACACAACCCTAGTTGATAGGTTTAGCTGCTCATAATTGCAAGAACATAAGAATAATCCAAAGATGAAAGCATAGTTATGATCTCACAAGAATGAAGGAAAATCTGAATTTCAATTATCAATCAACCTCAACAAAGTAGGGTTTGTGAATACAAAACCAAATATATGTCTGAATCAATATGGAATAACTCTCAAAGTAGTAAATTGTCCAACTCCCGCACTTAGGACTACCTAGGGGTATTTATAGATACAAAACTAGTCCTATCCAAAACAAAATAGGAGAACAGAGTCGGCAGCTTTCACGATGTCGTGACTTGGTGTCGTGGAACCAAGTCACGGTACGTGACATGTATCGTGGAAATCAGCCTTTATTTGTGGTCTTCAGAAGTGGACTCACGCCATCAAGTCACGCCCCGTAGGTGGACTCACGTGGCGTGAGTCCTGTCGTGGAACTCAGGTAAAATGTTGGACCTCTGGAAGTCAATTCACGACACAACTCACGACTCGTGAGTGGTAATCACGGCTCATGAGTGATGTCGTGGGTCACTCTCAAGTGCAGATCCATTCTTTCATCTTCAAACACATCGTCTTCGGGCTTGATTCTTCCTCTTTTGGTCATTTTTCCTTTAAAACCTGTTTTCCTGCAAATTAGGACAAAAACCACATCATACCAATAAAACACACCCAAGTTATTACATATTTTCCTTGTTTTAAGCATCGAAAGTGCCATATAACTATGGCACATCAACACCCTCAACTTAGAATGTTTGCATGTCCTCAGGCGAAGAACTTAAATGTAACACCCCTTACCTTCCCAACTCTACTTGATGACATTGAAAAATGTTTACTTAGGTGTCGAGAGTTATAAGTATGTATTTGGTAATGTTAAAGATGAGAAAAAATTGAAATTTGGCCTTGTACATGTGACTAGCCTTTCATAGGAAGTGTTTGGTGGTTTCGTGGAGCATTTGTGTAGTACCTCGTACACATTCTAACCTAATTTGGTGACTTAGAGTCATGTTTACTTGATTATTAAGATCACTAAGTAAGTATTTTGTAGTGTTTTGATAAGGTATTGGACGATACGCAAGTGTTGGAAAAATGGCCGAAAAATTCAGCAAAGCATCAAAACTTGCGCCACTACCCTGTTTCAGGGGGTGTGGTGCAAGCCACCTGATTCAGAGGGGTCTCCAAACTTGCGCCACTGCCTTGTTTTGCAGCAGTGGTGCAAGGCACAAACATTTTGCCTTCCCGAGCTCGTTTCGCAACGCAATTCTACGACGCTTCTTGGATGGTTTCTTTTGGTTCTTTGGAGTTATTTGAGCATTGTTAAAGCTTCAAACACTTCAATATACTCCTACATACTTCTGCATGACCAAATCATGAAATGTTAATAGTGATCCAAAATGTCCAAGGAAGCCAAAGGCGACTAGAATTCCTATTTTTGCGATCGAGGCGACGAATGAGCATCTCGCAAGAGAATAATGTCGTGACATTATGGAATTATTTAAACATGAGATTGTGGGGGTATTATACATGTAATTAGTTGGGCTAAATTAATTTTGTTCCATTGGGCTCAAATGAGGCCCAAATATTAGCATGGATACATGGCCCAACAAGAAGGAAATGATCCATTCTTGTTTGACCCAAAGAAGGCACTCAATTATTGACCAAGTGGGGATAAGTATGAGACTTGAGGGCCTATATATGCATGGAAAAATCAGAATTTTAATCCACAACAACACACATGCTTTTCTTGTATTTTCTAGAAATTTCAAGAGAAAAACCCTTTGGCTTTCAAAACCCTAAGGCACTTCTTTGAGCAAGATCATCATATTTCAAGCTTGGGTAAGTGAATATTATTGTACTTTAACATATTATAAGCATGAGAGAATATGTATATCATGTTGGTTATGGTTGGAAATGTTGGACATGGCACTTTGTGCTTTTGTATAAGATTTGTGATCCATGGGATTTGAACTTGAATAAGGACTTGTGCCTTTGATGAAAGATCATGATGTGGATAAAATATGAACATCTATGGTGTTATTTTGTTATTAAATTTGTTATTTTTCTATAAGTGCAAATTATGGGATTTTGGCCGATTTGTGCTATGAAGTGTATTAAAGTGAATTGATGGATTAATTGTGATGTGGTGTGGATAAGAAAGTGTAAAGGAGAAGTGTTGTGATGAAATGTATCAATTATCATGTATTGGTCAATGTTGGGAATATTATGGAATTTTTGGAATAATAGTATGATCCATGGTTTTGTCAAGGGGAAACGGCATGTTGAAAGGCAAACATGTAACTCATTGACATGGTATGCATTTGTAAAGTAATTGGTGGTTAATGTGAATTTCGTTATGCATTTGTGTTGTAGAGTGACACATAAAGAGGGAGCAGGACTATTGTATGCACCCCTAGGATTATACGTTCGTATTTCGAATCCAAGGTATGTAAGGTTACTCTTTCCGTATTCTTCTACAACATATTGCTCCTATTGACATTGGGCTTGTTTCCAATTCCGGGAGGTTTGAAGTATCTCAATTCAGGGTGACGTATATTGTTCTTCATATGTGCCTTATTCTTAGACGAATGATGATTCCCTTATCTTTTATTCATTGACTGAAGTTCCAAAGATGTCATAACGTGGTAGATTCTAAAAGAACTATCTCAACGAGAGTAATGAGGTAAAAAGAGCTTGTTTAGTTTGAATAGCATGATTCCAATCATATATACCTCAGTCTTGATTTATTATTATTCATGTGTTACATAATTATGGCTCATGGTTCCAAGGTTCAAATAATGTTATGTTCTAAAGCTTTCAAATCATGTCATGATCCTCAAGGTATCAATCTCTCTCAAGTGAATGAGTCAATCTCCCACAAGCAAATGTACTAATCTCAAAGTAATGAAGTAAAGGAACCAATGTATGTAATGTTGACCCACAACAAAGTGGATCCCCACCAAGAGTGGATGACTACCCACAACAAAGTGGATGCCCACCAAGAGTGGATGACTACCCACAACAGAGTGGATGCCCACCAAGAGTGGATGACTACCCACAATAAAGTGGATGCCCACCCAAGGGTGGATGACTACCCACAATAAAGTGGATGCCCACCAAAAGGTGGATGATCATAATAACCCACCAATAAGGTGAACGACTAATAAAGATGACGAAGGTAAGTAAGGAAAATAATAAACGTAATGTACATGGTTTCCCACATACAGAAAAAGAGTTTATTCACATTGTTATTTCTCTTATATTGATTTCATGGTTGTTGTTATTATGCACGAATCCTTGGAGATAGTCATAAAGAAAGAAAGGTACATAAGTCCGCACATAGAGTTTTTCTTATAATTATTTCCATTGAAATTCTTATGTATTGATGCATTGATGTCATTTTACTAAAGGCCTTACATACTCAGTACATTTTTCGTACTGACCCCTCTCGGGGAATTTACCTTACTTGCTGCAGGCGTAGGTCCCAGTAGGCCTCCCCAGTAGATTGCCACTGTTAGAGGTTCTTTGGTGAGCTACAGCTTATTCGGGGCTTCTCCGAGTCAGGATGTATATATGTTTTGGTGATGTACATATTGTGTAAAGCGGGGACTTGTCCCGACTTATGGTTCATTTTGGTCAATGCTCTTGTTAGAGGCTTTTGTAGACGGATGTGGGTGTATTAATGTAAAGGACATATGTTGGTTCGACTGGATGGCCTCAACGGCCAAGTTTCATATGTATGTATAAAGATGTCCCATGTTCTCCTTTCTTCGTCTTTCATATTATTATGCAATGGTGGTGATAATTATGATATGCATATGATTGAACATAGGCAAAGGTTGGTTCTCTCGGGCCTTATCGGCTACGGGTGCCAATCATGTCTCGATGGGATTCGGGGCGTGACAAAGTGGTATCAGAGCAGGTCGGTCTAAGGATATCTACAAAGCCGTGTCTGAGTAGAGTCTTACTTATGGATGTGTAGCGCGCCACATTTATAAGTAGGAGGCTACGGGACATTTAGGAGTTGTTTCATTTCTTCATTCCATATCGTGCAATAGAGCCATTGTCATAGGTGGGATTACATCTGACCATTGTAATTGGTTTTCTTTGATATGGTGAAATGCCGATTACAAGACAAGGTATGGGCAAAGATAAGCAGGTAAATATGCATGCGGGAGAAGGAATTAGTAAATCCCCACCTAATCCAGCTAGTCAATATGGGGTTGAAACTGAGTTTACATCAAGGGCACCTTCTCCTCCCCCGTTTCCAGGGACACCACAAAGGAGGGAAGTATCCCCAGAATCGCCTGCTAATGTTACTAGGCAGGAACTAAAGGATTTGAAAAATACGGTGCAAATGTTGACTCAGATAGTTGTTGCCCAGAGTCAAGGACGAGTTGGTACAGTAACAAGTGATGATGGTACGGCTAGGATAGCTAGTCGGCGGACACAGGATTTCCTGAAATTAGATCCCCCCACATTTACCGGGTCAGATTTAAATGAAGATCCGCAAGACTTTATAGATCAAATTCAAAGAGCCCTAGAAGTCATGCATGTAACTGGTATAGAAACAGTTGAACTTGCGGCCTATAGATTGAAAGGTGAAGCTATATTATGGTATGAAGACTGGAAACGATCTAGAGGTATTGGTACAAACCTAGCTAGTTGGGAGGAATTCAGGGTGGCATTCCTTGATCATTATCTTCCATATGAGGTCCGCGAGCCTCGTGCGGATCAGTTTTTAAATCTTCGTCAAGGAAATATAAGCGTCAAGGAGTACAGTCTTCGGTTTAATTCATTGGCTAGATACGCTCCTCATATGGTAGCAACTATGGCCGATAGAGTTCATCGGTATGTAGGCAGATTGGAACCCTACTTGGTAAGAGACTGTACTATTGCGGCATTAAATAAAGACATGGATATAGCCAGAATTCAGGCCTTTGCACAAAAGATGGAAGATCAAAAGCACCAAAATAGGTTACATGGATCTGAAGGGGGGCCTTCAAAGAGGGCTAGACCTATGGGACAGTCTACGGGTTCCCAAGGAAGACCTAGGCCTCGGAGTTCTCGTCGACCGCCTAGGTCATCATATTTTTCCTCTACAGTAGATATTCTATTACCCTTTCGAGAAGCTAGGGGCAGTCATATAGGGCAAAGCAGTATGGGTCGAGGTTCACGGACAGAAAGATTTTCTCGTCAACTGTGCCAGCACTGCGGAAAGTTTCATTCAGGAGAATGCTGGTATGGATCGAATGTTTGTTCGCGATGTGGTATATCGGGACATCTGCCGACAGAGTGTCGACAAGATGACACGGGTAGTATGGCGCGACCTACGGGGTTAATCGTCGGGGCATCATTGTCTGGTGTACGACCTGCTGGTCAAAGTAGAGGTGCTGGAGGAGCAGCTCATTCCAAGGGAACTCAGAATCACCCCTACGTTCTCTTAAACCGGCAGAACGAAGAGGCACCCCCTGATGCAGGTACAGGTACATTACTATATTTTTTTACATGATGTATATATACTGATGGATCTGAGCTCTTCCTTATTATATGCTACTCCATCTATTACCGTGAAATAACGAGACACCGGGATTATTAGTTATTATAGTTAAGATGGAAATGAGGGATTTCTTTTTTTATTTTGCAATGGGTATGAAGTGGTTGGCTTCTTGTATGACACGACGAATGTCGAGTTAACAAAGTACATTTCCATTTTTTCTTCCATAAATGATCGTCTTGAGCAGAAAGGTAAATGTGTTCTTATCCTGACGTAAGAAAAGTTATGCCAAAGGTATATACATGTGAGTGGTACGACCTAGTATGTCCTTGTAGGATGCACCAGTGTCGAGGCACACAAAAGAAAACAAAAGGGGGCACATTGTGAATGCGTATTGATTATGAGGTAGCGGTTAGAAGTGAAGTTGGGTACAGTTTTCCACCCCTAAATACGTTGTATTACAAAGGTAGTGGGGTGACTATCTACTACTTATAATAATGGTATTAGTCAGGTATCACCATGGTGTCATACAAGGGTTTATATAGAAGCAAGTTTGCTCTCTAAGCTAAGTTAACACCTGTCATAAGTCGAGACACATTGCTCTCATTGAAAATATACCATTATGGAGGATCCCACGAAGAAGAGACGCCTATGACTATCCTGTGCACGGGTTAGTACGTAAATGATGAGAAGCAGGAAACCAAAGTGATGAGACCAAGATACTTATAGTTGCTTAAAATGAAAGGAAAAGGTGCAAAAGTGCAAAAATGAAGAGAGACTAAGTAAGTACCTACGTGAGCATACGTATAGAAATATATTTGTTTACTCATAAGACGACGTCGTTAACATTCGAGGACGAATGTTCCTAAGGGGGGAAGAATGTAACACCCCGTACCTTCCCAACTCTACTTGATGACATTGAAAAATGTTTACTTAGGTGTCGAGAGTTATAAGTATGTATTTGGTAATGTTAAAGATGAGAAAAAATTGAAATTTGGCCTTGTACATGTGACTAGCCTTTCATAGGAAGTGTTTGGTGGTTTCGTGGAGCATTTGTGTAGTACCTCGTACACATTCTAACCTCATTTGGTGACTTAGAGTCATGTTTACTTGATGATTAAGATCACTAAGTAAGTATTTTGTAGTGTTTTGATAAGGTATTGGACGATACGCAAGTGTTGGAAAAATGGCCAAAAAATTCAGCAAAGCATCAAAACTTGCGCCACTACCCTGTTTCAGGGGGTGTGGCGCAAGCCACCTGATTCAGAGGGGTCTCCAAACTTGCGCCACTGCCTTGTTTTGCAGCAGTGGCGCAAGGCACAAACATTTTGCCTTCCCGAGCTCGTTTCGCAACGCAATTCTACGACGCTTCTTGGATGGTTTCTTTTGGTTCTTTGGAGTTATTTGAGCATTTTTAAAGCTTCAAACACTTCAATATACTCCTACATACTTCTGCATGACCAAATCATGAAATGTGAATAGTGATCCAAAATGTCCAAGGAAGCCAAAGGCGACTAGAATTCCTATTTTTGCGATCGAGGCGACGAATGAGCATCTCGCAAGAGAATAATGTCGTGACATTATGGAATTATTTAAACATGAGATTGTGGGGGTATTATACATGTAATTAGTTGGGCTAAATTAATTTTGTTCCATTGGGCTCAAATGAGGCCCAAATATTAGCATGGATACATGGCCCAACAAGAAGGAAATGATCCATTCTTGTTTGACCCAAAGAAGGCACTCAATTATTGACCAAGTGGGGATAAGTATGAGACTTGAGGGCCTATATAAGCATGGAAAAATCAGAATTTTAATCCACAACAACACACATGCTTTTCTTGTATTTTCTAGAAATTTCAAGAGAAAACCCCTTTGGCTTTCAAAACCCTAAGGCACTTCTTGGAGCAAGATCATCATATTCCAAGCTTGGGTAAGTGAATATTATTGTACTTTAACATATTATAAGCATGATATAATATGTATATCATGTTGGTTATGGTTGGAAATGTTGGACATGGCACTTTGTGCTTTTGTATAAGATTTGTGATCCATGGGATTTGAACTTGAATAAGGACTTGTGCCTTTGATGAAAGATCATGATGTGGATAAAATATGAACATATATGGTGTTATTTTGTTATTAAATTTGTTATTTTTCTATAAGTGCAAATTATGGGATTTTGGCCGATTTGTGCTATGAAGTGTATTAAAGTGAATTGATGGATTAATTGTGATGTGGTGTGGATAAGAAAGTGTAAAGGAGAAGTGTTGTGATGAAATGTATCAATTATCATGTATTGGTCAATGTTGGGAATATTATGGAATTTTTGGAATAATAGTATGATCCATGGTTTTGTCAAGGGGAAACGGCATGTTGAAAGGCAAACATGTAACTCATTGACATGGTATGCATTTTTAAAGTAATTGGTGGTTAATGTGAATTTCGTTATGCATTTGTGTTGTAGAGTGACACATAAAGAGGGAGCGGGACTATTGTATGCACCCCTAGGATTATACGTTCGTATTGCGAATCCAAGGTATGTAAGGTTACTCTTTCCGTATTCTTCTACAACATATTGCTCCTATTGACATTGGGCTTGTTTCCAATTTCGGGAGGTTTGAAGTATCTCAATTCAGGGTGACGTATATTGTTCTTCATATGTGCCTTATTCTTAGACGAATGATGATTCCCTTATCTTTTATTCATTGACTGAAGTTCCAAAGATGTCATAACGTGGTAGATTCTAAGAGAACTATCTCAACGAGAGTAATGAGGTAAAAAGAGCTTGTTTAGTTTGAATAGCATGATTCCAATCATATATACCTCAGTCTTGATTTATTATTATTCATGTGTTACATAATTATGGCTCATGGTTCCAAGGTTCAAATAATGTTATGTTCTAAAGCTTTCAAATCATGTCATGATCCTCAAGGTATCAATCTCTCTCAAGTGAATGAGTCAATCTCCCACAAGCAAATGTACTAATCTCAAAGTAATGAAGTAAAGGAACCAATGTATGTAATGTTGACCCACAACAAAGTGGATGCCCACCAAGAGTGGATGACTACCCACAACAAAGTGGATGCCCACCAAGAGTGGATGACTACCCACAACAAAGTGGATGCCCACCAAGAGTGGATGACTACCCACAATAAAGTGGATGCCCACCCAAGGGTGGATGACTACCCACAATAAAGTGGATGCCCACCAAAAGGTGGATGATCATAATAACCCACCAATAAGGTGAACGACTAATAAAGATGACGAAGGTAAGTAAGGAAAATAATAAACGTAATGTACATGGTTTCCCACATACAGAAAAAGAGTTTATTCACATTGTTATTTCTCTTATATTGATTTCATGGTTGTTGTTATTATGCACGAATCCTTGGAGATAGTCATAAAGAAAGAAAGGTACATAAGTCCGCACATAGAGTTTTTCTTATAATTATTTCCATTGAAATTCTTATGTATTGATGCATTGATGTCATTTTCCTAAAGGCCTTACATACTCAGTACATTTTTCGTACTGACCCCTCTTGGGGACTTACCTTACATGTTGCAGGTGCAGGAATTAGTAGACCTCGTCAGTAGGTTGCGGACCATTTGCAGAGTATTGGTGAGCTCCAATTGCTTCGGGGCTTCCCAAGTCATATGTGTTCATTAAATGTCGGCATTTTGTAAATATTGTATAGACATGGTCATGTATCTGTAGAGGCTTTGTAGACATATGTGGGGAGATGAAAGTAAAGGATGTATGTTCATTTTGACGCAATGGCCCTAACGGCCAAAGTTTAATATATTGCATATGTTATCACGAGTTTCACCTTTGATATTTAATTACATGATATAAAATGAGATGCATACGCAATCGTACATATAAGAGTACTTGAGCAAAGATTGGTTCTCTCGAACCTCCTCGGCTTCGGGTGCCAATCACGCCTCGTGGGGACTCGGGTCGTGACAATAAAACTACACCAACACAATGCTTAACTAAGAGAAACCTAAGGGACTTATGGCAGTTAACTTATTTCTTTTGATACAAAACTTTTTTGACCCCTCCTATTTTCAAAGTAAAACCAAAGTGTGTATGTAAGAAACGCAGAATCATGACATAGTAGGGATCAAGTGATGGCACCAAATTATGCACAAACAACTAAGCGTATATGCAATTGACATTTCCCTAACAACTAGCAGCTAATTATGCAACCCATGCGCCCTCACAATCGAAGAAGTCCCATGCACTCTCAGTATACTAATGGATATCAACATAGGGACGAGGTCAAACCACTCACGCTCACAAAAAAGTTAAGACAGTGTGCATTAAATACCATAGGCTTGCCCTTATTTTCTACGCCTTAGTTTTCGGACCGTCGGACTAGGATCACAATAGGACTTTGCTCGGCTTGTAATGTAGGCTTAGGGATGGGTATGGTGTATATGGGTATAGTGACTCAACCCTCCTTGACACTACACTATTTTTGGCTCCAACTTCCAACCTTTTTCATTTTTTATTATTTTATTTTTTTTAAAAAAAAAAATCTTCCTTATTCTCCATTCTTTTATTCTCAAATTTTGGGTGTGGTTTTTCTTCTCAACTTTAAACACATATACATTTTTATTTATTTTTTATTTTTTTCACACCCAAATCTGTTTTCTCTTTTTTTTTTCTTTTATTAACCCTTCTTCATACCCAACTCAATCTACGCACCCCTATAATAGCCACCCTCAACTTAGGCGATTTGCCTGAGTTGAGGTACACAGTGTCCAAGAAGGTAACAGGGTCAAGACAGGTTCATTGTGATTAAAATGGGAAGGTGAATAGGCTAAATGAAAGAAATAGGAAAATTATGGCTCAAAGTTGGGATCAAGGGATACTTCTTCCTTTGGTTTGGCATTTTAGGCTAAAAGTGGACTCTAGTCAAAAACGGCCTATGATCCTTTCCTAATCCTTTATCCTCTAACCTAGGCAAGACTAACCGGGCAAGTTCTGGATCGCACACACACAGCTAACTAAGTAGTGACCTCACACACACATAGTACAGGGTTGTATTACCAACTACTACCTATCCGTTCATGCAATGCTAGCTACGGTTGTTTGCCTATAATTCTAGTGCCATAACGAGATCCAACAGCAGTCACACACAAAGCCTGTCAATTCCAAAAAACAAAATTTCAGGAGGGGTATCCTTAGCAACAAAAATACATAAAAAAATTTCAAAACTGAACTGCACTAAAGTTCCCTCATTTTTCTCCTAATATAGCAAGAAACATAAAAACATCAACAATAACATCCTAAACATGCCGGTTCTACTATGATAGCACACTCGGGGGAAAAGAAATACGGCAACAAAAACCCCCAAGTGGTGGTACACCCCCACCCCCAATGAAACATGGTGCAATGCCCTCAATGCACCGATAGCAAATCAAAAACAAAGGAGTGAAGACATACCTGTGGGCCCGCCAGCCGCGGGATCATCAGCCTGTGTGGTAAAAGGTACATCCGGTAGAGGGACTGCCTGGCTAGTAGATGTACCACGTGCCCTCTGCTCTGCCTCAATCTGGCTAGCCTGATACTCTACTCGGGAGGCTTTAACAGCCCTCCTCAAATCAGTCTCATATTCAGCATCACTCGCACCCTCATCCTCCGGACTGCGGGGTCGCTTGCCTCTATCCATCTGAGGCTTCTTATCAGCAAATAAATCAATCTCAAAGGCTGGTCGTACGGAGGTCGGGACAGGCATACGTGGTATAATGGGCGTGCTATTCGATGCCAGTGCCCAAACCTCCTCTCTCAACGCAGCAACCTCCTGGGTCAAGCCGGCCATATCAGGTCTCGGTGCAGCACTCAATCGGGAGGCCATACGTGCCTCGAAACTAGCAATTCGTCCATGCAGCCCTGGTATAAATTTGTCCATAGCTACATTCATCCGAGCCTCTACCCTAGTCTTTGCAGCCTCTACTGTAGATCGGACCCAAGGCTTAAGCTGGGATACCAACTTAGCCATCTGAGTCTCAATGTGAGCCTGGCGCTCAAACATCTCCGTCTGCCTGTCAACTAGCTGCTGCAGAAAGTCTCGAGATACTGACACCATCCCAGCAGGAGTCGGTGGAGCACTAGTACTGGGTGTTCCCTTATCAACAGGGCCAACACCCTCAGTCGGTACAGATATTCTAACTGGTGCATGAACAGGCAAAGGTACACTACTCAGCTCATCCAGGTCAGCACCCGATGCCTTAGACGGCTGTGACCCTCGGGGAAGAATGGGGTGCAAACCCCTCTGCTGCATCATCACAATATCTGCCAAACGGGTCACCTCTATAGAATTATCGATGGCAGGTATCCTGGCCACCCCTGCTCTATCACACAGACCCTGGATCAGACATGGGAAAGGGATACTCGTGTGATCTCTGAACGCTCGCTCGTGGATCTCTTGGACGATGTACCTTGCGAAATGAATCTCATAACCAGCCAAGATGTTGGCAACCACTACAGCCCTGTCCAATGTGAGTGAGTTATCAGTGTTGGTTGGACCCAACCTATGATGAACCACTGACCACCAGAATTGACCAGCAAAATAAAGCGTGGACTTTTTGATGTCCAGCTTCCTAGTCACCCAACTAGCCGCTACACCCTCCTCGACTATGTAACCTGCAATCCATTTAATTAACTCCAATTTCTGCTCTACATCTCTCATCCGAACTCTATCTCTGACCGTGTCCATTCTGTGATCAAATTCAGCTGTCGAAGCTGGAAGTGGACGGTCAGGCCCAAACAGGAAGCGGTGAATAGTCTCTTCTGAAATGTCTACTCGGGTACTGCGCACCATGACATGAGTCAGCACTGGCTGCAAAATATATCGCTGCCCAACTGGGGTGCTCAAACCAACCGATGCAGCATAGGAAGCATAAAACTCTCAGACCAACTCTGAGCTATACCGACCAGAAGGCTGCTCCATCCAACCCAAACCATATCACTCAAACGTAGGCCAAATATTCGGCAATGTCCTCAACTCCTCCACTCTATATCGGGGCTCCTCCATAATTCTCCTCCGACACATACCACGCTCTGTCAGCTCAGCATCTCGATCATAAATAGCACGCATGCCCTGTACACACCACCACTGAACCTCCCTATCCTGTGCAGTAGTCGGGGCACTCTCAACACCAGTACCGGAAAGAGAGGCTTTAGCCTCTGCCACAAATGTATCCTGACCCGTATCCTCATCCACAGACCCTGACTCAGAAGCATCCTCCCTCTCTTCAGACTGGGGAGCAGACTCAAAAGACGCAGGTGGTAAAACTGGCTCAGCGGGTGGTGGGACCGGCTGAATTACAGCCCGGGCAGCCGCTCGGGCTCACGTCTGTAACCTCATAGCACGTGGGACTAAGGTCGTGTCGTCTTGACTAATATCAAAATCCTCCACAGAGCCACTTGGTTCAGACTCAGTGGGTTCATCCCTCAGACGGGTCGGTAAGTATGGATTTTTGGTCTGAATCCGGGATGATGCATCAAGGTGGTCACTTTTGGGATTGGATTTTGGAGGCATGGTAACGGGTTTGGATCAAATTATGGGTATTTGGGTCGAATTTGGGTCGGGTTTTGTATGTTTGATTCAAATTTTTGGACCTAGGGTTCGGATTTTTGAATGGGTTTGGTAATGGGGGTCGGATTTATCGCGATTTTTTAGGAGGAGGGGTTCGGATTTTATGAGTTTGAGGAGGAGGGGTTCGGATTTTGTGAGGGGAAGAAGAGAAAATTGGGATTTTTTTAGGGTTTTAATTGAAGGATTTGAAGGTGGGAATAAAGGGCTAGGATCGGATATATATCGGGTAAAGAAGAAAAGGTTCGAATTTATTTTAGAAAATTCGGATCGGGTTGGATCGGGTTTGGTATCTGATTTTTTTTAAGTTTCACGGCACTACCCACGCCACGTGACTGACACCCACGTGACGTGGGGTCTGTCGTGACTGGTGTGCTGTGACTAGACTGAGTTTCTGATTTCAATGACCCCAGTCACGTGGCGTGGATACCATTCACGTCACGTGACTACTTCTGTGGAACTGATTTCGAACCTGGAAATCTTCCTCTGAGTTTGACGATTTCATCCACGTGGCATAGAACTCCCTCACATGTCGTTATTCATGTCGTGGAAGAAATTTCACTACTTCGGGTGAATTCTGTGATTTTCAACTAACTGCTACTTGATAATTCGATCTCCACATAGCAAAATCTTGGGTTGCCTCCCAATCAGCGCTTGATTTAACGTCGTGGCACGACATGGCTAACTTGGATACTCAGACTTTCCCAACTAGCCCATGGGTTGCCTCCCATGAAGCGGCTGATTTAACATCGCGGCACGACATGGCTAACTTGACTACTCAGACTTCATCAAGTTCAAGTTCTTCAATCGTCCTTATCTCTTCCGGAATTCCTACATAATGCTTGACACGCTGTCCATTGACTTTGAATAGGACATTATCTGCTCCTTTTAGCTCAATAGCACCATGTGAGAATACCCGAACTACCGTGAATAGGCCAGACCATTTGGACTTTAATTTTCCAGCAAACAGGCGAAGCTTGGAATTATACAGTAGCACCAAATCTCCCGGATGAAACTCTCGATTCTCAATTCGCCGATCATGATACAATTTCATCTTCTCTTTATACAATGCTGAACTCTCATAAGCCCAGAGATGAAATTCATCCATCTCATTCATCTGTTCCAGTCTCATTTTAGCTGCTTCATTCCAGTCTAAATTCAACCTTTTCAATGCCCACAATGCTTTATGTTCTAGTTCGACGGGCAAATGGCAAGCTTTTCCAAAAACCAACTGATATGGTGAAGCACCAATTGGTGTTTTGAAAGCCGTCCGATATGCCCATAACATATCATCCAATCTACGAGCCCAATCAGTCCTATTAGCATTAACTGTTTTCGCCAAGATAGACTTGATTTCACGATTTGATACCTCAACCTGCCCACTTGTCTGCGGATGGTAAGGTGTGGCCACCCTATGCTTTACACCGTATTTTTCAAGAAGGGCCTTAAACAGCCGGTTACAAAAGTGGGATCCTCCATCACTAATAATAACTCGAGGTGTCCCAAATCGTGAGAAAATGTTCTTTTTCAAGAAAGCTGTGACACTTCTTCCTTCGTTATTAGGAAGCGCAATTGCCTACACCCACTTAGAACATAGTCAACAGCAACCAAAATGTACTTCATTCCATGCGAGCCCACAGACGGACCCATAAAGTCAACTCCCCACACATCAAATAATTCAAGCTCAAGAATTGTAGTCATGGGAAGTTCGTGTTTGCATGAAATATTACCTTGCCTTTGACACCGGTCACAAGCACGGGCATAATCATGAGCATCCTTGTAAATGTTGGGCCAATAGTACCCACATTGCAAGATTTTATGGGCAGTCCTTGCACCTCCATGATGACCCCCAACTGGAGATGAGTGACATGCCTCCAAAATACTCGTCATTTCAACCTCTGGGACGCATCTTCGAATACTGCCATCAGCACACACTCTGAACAAATATGGCTCATCCCAGAAGAATTTTCTTACCTCATGCATGAACTTTCTTCTCTGCTGATATGTCATATCCTCCAGGACTAGATCACTTGCCAAAAAGTTGGCAAAATCAGCAAACCAAGGGATTAAATCTTGGGATGCTGCCAGCACTTGCTCATCTGGAAAAGTATCATCAATTTCAAGATCATCTCTCAATTTCAGCATCGCCTCCCCCTCAAGGCGTGAAAGATGGTCAGCCACTTAATTTTCGGTCCCCTTCCGATCGTTGACTTCAAAGTCAAATTCTTGCAACAGAAGTACCCACTAAATCAGTCTTGGCTTAGCATCCTTTTTCGACATAAGATACCGAAGAGCCGCATGATATGTGTGCACAATCACCTTCATGCCAATCAAGTAAGATCTGAATTTCTCGAAAGCAAAGACTACTGCCAACAACTCCTGCTCAGTCACAGTGTAATTTTTTTTTAGCTGGATTAAGCACTTTGCTAGCGTAGTAGATCGGATGTAATATCTTCTCAAGTCTTTGGCCAAGGACTGTACCCAAAGCCACTCCACTAGCATCGCACATAACCCCAAAAGGCTTAGTCCAATCCGGTGACACAATAATAGGGGCTGAAACCAACTTCTTCTTAAGACACTCAAATGCTTTCATACATGCTTCATCAAACACAAACTTCACCTCTTTCTCTAAAAGTTTGCACAAGGGATGGGCGATCTTGGAGAAGTCTTTGATGAACCTTCGATAAAAATCAGCATGACCTAGAAAACTCCGAATACCTTTTACAGAGATAGGTGGGGGTAGCTTCTCAATTACTTCAATCTTCGCCTTATCAACCTCAATGCCATTCTTCAAAATCTAATGCCCCAATACGATACCCTCATTGACCATAAAGTGACATTTTTCCCAATTCAGCACTAGGTTGCATTCCTCGCATCTTTGTAGCACATTGGCAAGGTGTGACAAACAACCATCAAACGAGTCTCCCACAACAGAAAAATCATCCATAAAAACCTCGATAGTATCTTCCACCATGTCGGAGAAAATAGACATCATACATCATTGGAAGGTGGCCGGTGCATTACACAAACTGAAAGGCATCCTCTTGAATGCGAACGTCCCATATGGACAAGTGAAAGTGGTCTTCTCTTGGTTTTTAGGGGCAACTAAAATCTGATTATAGCCCGAATAGACATCAAGAAAACAATACCATCCTCTACCAGCGAGACGGTCTAACATCTGGTCCATGAAGGGCATAGGAAAATGATCCTTTTCAGTCCATGAATTAAGCTTCCGATAGTCCATGCAAACTCTCCATCCAGTCACCGGCCTCATTGGAATCAACTCATTTTTGTCTTTTGGAACCACAGTGACTCCTCCCTTTTTCGGCACACACTGAACTGGGCTCACCCACTTGCTATCAGCAATAGGGTAAACCACTCCTGCATCTAACCACTTGATGATGTCTTTCTTCACAACCTCTTACATGGGTGGGTTCAGATGACGCTGGTGCTCAATGCTAGGTATGCACTCAGGAACAAACTGGATCTTATAAGTGCAAATGTCGGGTGTAATACCTATGATATCAGCAATGGACCAACCAATGACCCTCTTAAATCTTCTCAATACTGAAACCAAAGCCGCTACTTACCACTCCACCAGCTTAGCAGAAATAATCACTGACAAGGTATTGTTGGCTCCCAAGAATGTGTAGCGAAGGTGGGCCGGAAGAGCTTTAAGCTCTAACACTGGAGGCTCCTCTATAGATGGACGAGCTGGTGGAGTTACCCTATTCTTTAAATCAAGATCCAGTTTCTTTGGCGCATAAGTGTACGCTCCTTTACCAGCTAATGCACCCACCATCTCTTCATAGTCTTCTATTCCATCGTCTTCAAAGTTCATGATCAAGGCAGCCAGAGGTTCTACTCCCAACCTTTCTTCAATGGGCACGGTAACTTCAATATCATCAACCGCATCTATCACTGAAATGACTCTCTTATCTCTTGGCTGCTTCATTGACCGACAGACATTGAAAGTAACCTGTACATTATTCAATCTAAATTTAGCTGCCCAGTTTCCATATCCACTAATGCACGACCTGTGGCAAGGAATGGTCTCCCCAGTATGATGGGAACCTCAAAGTCAACTTCACAATCGAGGATCACAAAATCAGCTGGAAATATGAAAGAAGCAACCTTTACCAACACATCGTACAAAATGCCAACCGGCTTTTTCACAGTTCTATCGGCCATGAGAAGTCTCATGGAGGTTGGTTTTGGTGCACCCAACCCCAATTGCTTGAACACGGCTAATGGCATTAGGTTGAAGCTAGCACCCAAATAGCACAGTGCTTTGGCAAAGTCGTAGGACCCAATAGTACAAGGAATTGTGAAAGCTCCTGGATCCTCCTTCTTTTCAACTAAGGACCGTGAAGCAATTGCACTACAATGATGAATGTTATCTGCTGGCTCAAAACTGACCGTTCTCTTCTTTGTCACCAAGTCTTTCATGAACTTTGCATAGTCCGGCATCTGCTCTAATGCCTCTACAAAAGGGATGTTAACTGACAGCTCCTTCAACATGGTGATGAACTTCTGATACTTTCCTTCCTCCATCTTTTTCTTCAACCTTTGAGGATAGGGAGGAGGAGGTCGCGTAATAGTTTTGAGCACTTTTGGTACCTTTTTTTCCTTCCTCTTCTCAGATTTGGCATTATCACTATCGTCCTGGTTTGGACCCATATCTCCATTTTCATTATCTGGCTCTAACTCAGCTTCTACATCAACAATCACTGGATCATTAGGCACACCACTGTTGGCAGGCATAGGTGGTTCTGTCGTGCACTTCCCACTTCAAGTAGTGATGGCGAGGCAATGACTATCATTTTTAGGGTTCTGGATGGTGTTACTTGGAAGGGTGTCTGGCTGACGTTGGTTCAGTGCCAAAGAAATCTGCCCAAACTATTGCTCCATCTGTTTAATGGCAGTTGAATGGGACTCCACTTTCTGACTTATGCCCGAACTATCAGTCCTAATTTCTTTCAAGCAATTCTCCTGACATTCTACTCCTTTAACCAATTTATTTAGGAGTGCCTCCATCCTTGAACTTCCAGACTCCTCATCATTCCCTCCAGGTGGTACATAAATGTCATTCTTTTCTCTATGGTCATCTTTCCGCCTCAAATCACCATCACGGTCCCGTTCACGATCTCTGTATCCCGATTTGTTGTAGCTGTCTCCATAATAGTTCCAACCTTGATTCCCTTGCCTTGAGTTCCAAGAGTCTTGATTAGACCCTTGGCCCTTGGCTCGAAAACCCGCCACTTCACAATCAAGATACTTCACCTCTTCATCTGACTAACTATCATCATGTCTAACTGATTTGCTTTGTGCACCAACAGCATGCACCTTTTCCGCATCTCTAGCAGCTATTTGTTTGGCCAGAAGGCCAATTTCTGTCCTCAACTGAGCAACCTCTTGCACCAAAGATTCATCCAAAGCCCTTTGAGCTACTGAAGCTCCAATAGTATATGTCCCAGTCGGCGTATCTACCTTCCGAGTATGCCATCCTCGGTTGGTCTTAGTGACACGATCTAATATCTCAGAAGCTTGGTCCCATCTCAAACTCATGAATGCTCCACCAGTGATAGTATTTATTACTGCTTTTGTGTTGACATTCAAAGCTCTGTAGAAGATTTCAAGTAAGTTCCTTCCGCTCATCCTATGATTTGGCACTATCTGTAGCTTCTTTTTAAATCTTAGCCAAGTCTCATAGAGTGCTTCCGAGTAAAGCTGTCTGAAATTGTAGATCTCGTCTTTCAACTGCAGTATCTTGGACGGTGGGAAAAATCTTTCCAAGAATTGATTTCTCAATTCCTGCCAAGTAGTGATAGAACCTCGAGGCAGCTCAGCCAACCACAACGTGGCTTCTCTTGTAAGAGAAAATGGGAACAACCTCAACCGTATCGCCTCTTGGTCAACTCCTGGCAGATTGTATGACGTGCAGGCCCCCATAAAATTCATTACATGCAAGTTTGGATCATCAGAAGGAAGACCCGCAAACACGCTCTTCAAGTTCAGCAGATGGATCATGGCACTAGTAATGTCAAACTTAGTGCCTGGAGGTAACTCAGGTGGAACAATGGCACCATTCTCAATCGGCTCAAAATAGGCCACATATTCATCTTTAGGATCATCATAAACAGGCATACGTTGTCGCGGTTGTTCTCTTAATCGTCTTGTCGCTCTTCAGCATCAGCCAGAAGCTGTTCTGCTTCTTCCATAGCTCGATTATCTCTTTCTGCTTGTCTGAGAGCAGCTTGTCTAATATGCTCTTCTCGTGTCAATCGAGCAGTAGTTTGGTCCGCTGTTTCCTGACCAGCTGGATGCAGTGGCTGGTTATGAATGTCTCCTGCAGCTGCGGGATCCTGGACTCCTTTAGTATTCACCATTCTCCGATTAGCTCATAAAGTCCTTTCAATTTCAAGATCAAGTGGAATCAGGGGATTGCCTTGACTCCTTGTATTTGGCATACACCGGCGTATGCCCTCAATAGTATGTAAAAACACACCCAATCAACTCCAACCAGTAATGTTCAACTTTATAACCATATTCCCCGGCAACGGCGCCAAAATTTGATGTCTCCCAAAGTATACCTCAAAAAAAGTACAATACGATCACTGAATCAAATATAGAACCCAACTAGGTTGGGGTCGATCCCACAGGGAATAGGTCAAAGTATGAGTAGACTACTGGATGGAATAATTGGCAAGTAACTAAAACTGGGGGGGGTTTACTAGTGAACAGTAATGATGACGATTGTTGGCTGATATTGAGTTTGTAAACAATAAGAGAAATTCACTAGGACTGTGATCCCCAATGATTCCTTAACTCCACCGATGACTTGTGCTTAAAAAGATTGCCCCACTGCGCTGCATGCAAAATCTAACAAGTTAGGTTCATCTAACTGTCTCTCGACCTTCATTAGATGAATTTCACTCTTCTCCTCTCGGTCTCCGAGTGTCGCACTACTAACCCTTGTCCTGGATTTCAGATAACCTTTCCCGTTAAGGCTCCGGTTATTAGATGAAGGTTGATAGCTTCAAATCTCTGTTGTTATCTCCTTTTCCTAATCTCTACCTCTCTCACGAGCAAGTCTAGACTAAAGGCAAGATTCTAACATTTGAAACTGTTAGAAGAGCAATCATAACGAAGGAAACAACAATACATGCATACACAGCAGTACAAAGTTGTTTTGCACTTAACCGGTTTCGTTAATTCTTCATGGTTCACACAACCCTAGTTGATAGGTTTAGCTTCTCATAATTGCAAGAACACAAGAATAATCCAAAGATGAAAGCATAGTTATGATCTCACAAGAATGAAGGAAAATCTGAATTTCAATTATCAATCAACCTCAACAAAGTAGGGTTTGTGAATACAAAACCAAATATATGTCTGAAACAATATGGAATAACTCTCAAAGTAGTAAATTGTCCAACTCCCGCACTTAGGACTACCTAGGGGTATTTATAGATACAAAACTAGTCCTATCCAAAACAAAATAGGAGAACAGAGTCAGCAGCTTTCACGATGTCGTGACTTGGTGTCGTGGAACCAAGTCACGGCACGTGACATGTATCATGGAAATCAGCCTTTATTTGTGGTCTTCAGAAGTGGACTCACGCCAGCAAGTCACGCCCCGTAGGTGGACTCACGTGGCGTGAGTCCTGTTGTGGAACTCAGGTAAAATGTTGGACCTCTAAAATTCAATTCACGATACAACTCACGACTCGTGAGTGGTAATCACGGCTCGTAAGTGATGTCGTAGGTCACTCTCAAGTGCAGATCCATTCTTTCATCTTCAGACACATCGTCTTCGAGCTTGATTCTTCCTCTTTTGGTCATTTTGCCTTTAAAACATGTTTTCCTGCAAATTAGGACAGAAACCACATCATACCAACAAAACACACCCAAGTAATTGCATATTTTCCTTGTTTTAAGCATCGAAAGTGCCATATAACCATGGCACATCAGGCAGACCCAAGCGAATAAATCTCTCAAACCTCTTCTGATAATCAGAAGACATTAAGGTACCTGAAGCAATCGGAGGAATAGTAAGTTTGGTAGGCAAGGAGTCCATATGTGGGGGGTACCATAAACGATGGTTCTACCCCAAAAGTAGGAATACCATAAGTAAATGTCCGTACAGATGGCGAAACTCCACTCGAAGTCTCAAAAGCACTCGATACACAAAGGATCACCATCAAAATGACTCAAAAGGCGAATCAAAAAATCTTGAAGCACTGGGGTGTCAACTAAACCCTGTGGAACCTAAGCTATCCCCGCACCCCCTGTCTGATAATCATCTCTAGCATTCTTAACCTCGGTCTTGGGAGAGGCCTCCCTAGTATATCCTCTGACTGGGGCAACTCCTCATGCCCGTCTTCTATCTCTGGTTTGTCCACAGTATCTACCTCGTCCTTGAACTGGGGCTCCCATATCGGGTATCGACTCAACATCCCTAGCATCTCTGGACCTGGTCCTCACCATCTGCGCATAAAAGAGTGGAATACAAGTTTAAAACATTAGGTATAAATAACCCGCATGATAAGGAATAAAATTAGAGAAGTTTTTCCAAAATATATCTTATAACCTCTTGAAGATAGATACAAACTTCTATATACCGATCCGTGAGACTCTACTAGACATCCTGCTCTTACACTTATGATATCGGTGAACCTGATGCTCTGATCCCAATTTGTCACGACCCAAAAAGTTCATGATGGTACTTATCGACGCCTAGACTTGATAAGTAATCCTATTACCCAAAAAGGAAAGGAAATCTCAAAAGTTACAACAAATAAAGATAAGGCGAGACTTTTATAACGAAGTCAGGCTGATACAAGACAAAGTAAAGTGAAAGTCTGAAAGAAATCTCATAACTACCCAAAATCTAGTGTCATAATGAAAGAGTATCTATTACATAACCGAATATGAGAATACATCTTTATCTTTGAACACCAAAATAAAGACATAAATGAGATAAGATGAGGTCCAGGGAGCAACTCTAAACTCTAGAGAGCGCTAGTACCTCGAAAGATCACCAACAGTAGCACGAACTTAGCTTTCGTATGTCGCACTCATGCTAGGAGCTGCACTAAAAGAGCATAGTAGGAGTGAGTATGGTCCTCTTGTACTCATGTCACGCCCCGAGTCCCATCGAGACATGATTGGCATCCGTAGCCGATAAGGCCCGAGAGAACCAACCTTTGCCTATGTTCAATTATATGCATATCATAATCATAACCACCAGTGTATAAGAACATGAAAGACGAACAAAGGAAAACATGGGACATATTTATACATACATATGAAACTTGGCCGTTGAGGCCATCCAGTCAAAACCACATATGTCTTTTACACTGTTACACCCACATCCGTCTACAAAAGCCTCTAACAAGAGCATTGACCAAAATAAACCATAAGTCGGGACAAGTCCCCGCTTTACACAATATGTACAATACCCCAAAACATATATATACTCTGACTCGGAGAAGCCCCGAATGAGCTGGAGCTCACCAAAGAACCGCTAACAGTGGCAATCTACTGAGGAGGCCTACTGGGACCTGCGCCTGCAGCAAGTAAGGTAAATTCCCCTAGAGGGGTCAGTACGAAATAAGTACTGAGTATGCAAGGCTCAGATGAAACTGTACAACACATGAAAATCTCAATGAACTCAAATACAAATGATTAATCAATGTAAATAAGTCACCATGTTGCATTTTGGAAACCATGTGGATTACTTTCATTATTTTTTTCATTACTTTCTTATCTCAATGCTCACATGTCATTACATATCACAATGTGCCCGGGCCCAGACTGATCAGTGGGTCTTTCATATCATATCATTGTGTAGGGATCGAGTCGAGCTAGGCTTATGCCCCTAGACTTGCCACCCATACATCAATGCATCGAGATCGAGTCGAGCTAGGCTTACGCCCCTAGACTTGCCACCCGTACTTGATCATTGACCACATTTGCATTACTTTGTTCATTACTTTGAGATTGATACTTTGATAGTCAGAACATCACTTTGGAACTTTGGAACACAACATTGTTGGAAACTTTGAATCATTGACCAATAAGTGAAGGACATGTGAATAAATATCAATGAGAAATATCATATTACTAGCACCATGATACCATTGGAACCATTGGACAATAATCCATGAATAAGAGACATAAGTATAGTCACTATTGAAACATTGGAACATAACCATAAATATGAGAAATGGGATTCACAAATTGTTCAATGAGTAGGAAATATATGACAATGACCATGGATAAGTGCATATGGGATACCTTAGTACATTTCGAAATAGAACTAGTGAAATGTCAATGTGAACACTATTGGCCGTAGAAAGATACGGACAAAGTAACCTTACATACCTTGGATTCGCAACACGAATATACAACCTTAGATGCGTAGATAATAATCCCTCTCCTTCTTTATGTGTCACTCTACAAATACATAACAAAATTCACATTAACCACCAATTACTTTACAAGTGCATACCATGTCAATGAATTACATGTTTGGCTTTAAACATGTCATTTCCCCTTGACAAAACCATTGATCATACTATTATTCCAAAAATTCCCTAATATTCCCAACATTGACCAATACATGAAAATCAATACATTTCACTACAATACTTCTCCTTTACACTTTCTTATCCATAACACATCACAAATAATCCATCAAAGCACCTTAATTCAACCCATAACACATATCGGCCAAAATCCCATAATTTCCACTTTTAGCCAAGAACAAATTTAATGCCAAAAATAACACCATACATGTTCATATTTTGTCCATACCATGATCTTTCATCAAAGGCACAAGTCCTAATTCAAGTTCAAATCCCATGGATCACAAATCTTATACAAAAGCACAAAATACCATATCCAACATTTCCAAGCACAACCAACATGATTTATATACTCTTCCATGCATATAATATATTAATCCATAATAATACTTACTTACCTAAGCTTGAAAATTGTTGATTTTGCTCCAAGAAGTTGGCTTAGGGTTCTTGAGTGTTGAGAGAAATTTTGGGAAATTTCTAGAGATATGTTGGGAGTTCCTTTGAATAAAATCAGATTTTTCCATGTATATATAGTCACTCAAGTCTCCTTGGCATTAAATGCCATGTTACTTGGTCAAAGGATGAAAAATGGGTCATTTTTGGCCTACTTGGGCCATATCTTTTATCCCATTTTGGGCTTGTATCGAGCCCAATGCAACTAACACAATAATATCTTATGTTTAAATCATTTCATTCACGCTACGATGATATTCCCACTCATGATATTCATATCCGTAGCCTCAATCCCAAAAACAAGTGATTCTAGCCATGTTTGGCTTATTTTGACCTTAGGGGTAAAATCGTCATTTTGACGCCAAATTCGTTCTCGAGTAATTTTATCATACCAATATAATATGTCACTCATTTCATGTATATACTCGTGGTTGTAGAAGAAACGTGGCAAAAATTGGCTCAATACGACCCCGGATACCCTTGGGACTTAGAAATTTCCAACTTTCGAAAAAGTGAAAAACCCAAGGTGGAACGCTCCTGGGCGCGCCAACCCACTGCCTCTGGGCTAAAAATTTTAGCCCAGAGAAGCGTGGCATGGTCCCAAATGCGCCCCTCCTTAAAATTTTCCGAAAATTTCATTTTTCGACTTTTCTTCGCGGGTTTGGTTAGATACTTCAAGGCCTATGCTGTAACTCACTTCTTAACCTTCTTATACTTTGTTTAGAGGTATTCTTAGCCTCATTTTGAACCCCACAAATGCGCAATGAAAATTGCAAAACACTTTCTATGCAAGTTTAACCACATAACAAGAGCCAAATTCAATTATCTCATCAATAGCCTTACCAAATGCATACTCATAGCTCTCGATACCTACGTACATATTATTTAATGTCGTCAAGTAGGGTTGGGAACTTGCGGGGTGTTACATTCTTCCCCCCTTAGGAACATTCGTCCTCGAATGTTAACAATACCGTTTCATTACAATCAATGCATCTCTACATTAGCATACATATACATAAACTTTTAAGGCTCATGGAGACTTACTTGTTATTGCTCCACTCCCGCACTTTGAACTTCTTGACCCATTTGAAATAGATGGGGATATTTGGATTTCATCATCTTTTCCGCTTCCCATGTGACCTCCTCTACTTGTTGATTTCGCCAAAGGACTTTCACGGAAGCTACGTCTTTATTCCTCAATCTTTTCACTTGTCGATCTAAGATAGCAATGGGTACCTCTTCATAAGTAAGATCCTCTGTAACTTGAACATCTTCAATGGGAACAATACGAGATGGATCTCCTATGCATTTTCGAAGCATGGAAACATGAAATACCGGATGGACTGAAGAGAGTTCTTGAGGTATGCTAATTCATAAGCAACTTGCCCAAATCTTCTAATAACTTCATATGGGCCTATGTAACGTGGACTTAATTTCCCTTTCTTTCCGAACCGCATTACCCCTTTCATTGGTGACACCTTTAAAAATACCCAATCACCTATGGCAAATTCAAGCCCTCTTCTTCTCACATCGGCATATGACTTGTGACGACTTTGAGCCGTTTGTAACCGTTGTTGGATCACTTTAACTTTCTCCATGGCTTGGTGGACAATATCTGGCCCAAGTAAAACAGTTTCACCTACTTCAAACCATCCAATTGGTGATCGACATTTTCTTCCGTATAAAGCTTCATAAGGTGCCATTTTAATACTTGAATGATAGCTATTGTTATATGCAAATTCAATAAGAGGCAAATGGTCATCCCAACTGCCTTGAAAATCTAACGTACAAGCTCGTAGCATATCTTCAAGTGTCTGAATAGTACGTTCTGCTTGTCCATCAGTCTGAGGATGGAAAGCTGTACTCAAATTCACCCGTGTACCCAAACTCTGTTGGAAAGACCTCCAAAAGTGCGTTGTGAACTGTGCTCCTCTGTCTGATATAATGGAAAGTGGAATACCATGCAATCGTACTATCTCTTTCACATACAACTTCGCATAATCCTCAGCTGTATAGGTCGTCTTGACTGGTAGAAAATGCGCTGACTTGGTAAGCCTGTCCACTATAACCCATATAGAATCAAACTTCCGCATTGTACGAGGCAAACCCGTAATAAAATCCATGTTAATCATATCCCATTTCCAGACTGGAAGATTGATACATTGCATGTAACCTCCCGATTTCTGATGTTCCACTTTCACTTGTTGACAATTTGGGCATTGCGCGACAAATTCTGCAATGTTCTTTTTCATGTTGGCCCACCAATACACTTCTTTCAATTCATGGTACATTTTAGTAGCACTCGGGTGAATGGAATAGCGCGAATGGTGCGCTTCTGTCATTATTCGTGTCCTCAGTTCATCTACGTCCGATACACATAACCTCCCTTGACATTGAAGTACCCCTTCCGGTGTAATATCGAATGCCTTGGTCAAATTCTGCTGCACATTTTCCTTTAGCTGTAATAAAATAGAATCCACAAATTGCTTTTCTTTCACTTCAGCTATCAAGGAGGATTCTGCTGCATTCTGCACCATAACTCTATCATCTGAGGTTTCAATAAGGCGAACTCCCAAGCTGGCTAATTGATTCAAATCTTTGATTATCTCACGCTTCTCATTCAACTGACCACTAGTGCTTTCTACTGCCTTACGGCTCAATGCATCATCTACTACATTTGCTTTGCCTGGGTGATAAAGAATATCAATGTCATAATCTTTTAAAAGCTCTAACCACCTTCGTTGCCTCAGATTGAGTTCCTTCTGCTTAAAAAGATATTGCAAGCTTTTGTGATCCGTATAGATGTCAACATGAACCCCATATAAATAATGCCGCCATATCTTTAAAGCAAAAACTACCGCTGCCAATTCAAGATCATGTGTGGGATAGTTTTTCTCATGTGGCCGCAACTGTCATGAGGCATATGCTATCACCCTACCATGCTGCATCAACACACATCCGAGACCAATCCCGGAAGCATCACAATACACTGCATAGCCCTCTGTGCCTTCAGGAAGTACTAACACTGGTGTGGAAGTCAACTTATCTTTCAATTTTTGAAACCCTCTTTCACATGCATCATTCCATTGAAACTTAATGGCCTTATGAGTTAAATTTGTTAATGGTGCCGCAATAGAAGCAAAACCTTCTACAAATCTTCGGTAATAACCTGCTAAACCCAGAAAACTGCGAATCTCTGTGGGTGTCGTAGGTCTTGGCCAGTTTTTCACTGCTTCAATCTTTTGGGTATCAACCTGTATACCTTCATCTGATACAATATGACCCAAGAATGCCACTGATTTTAACCAAAACTCACATTTGGAGAATTTTGCATACAACTTACGCTCAAGGAGAATTTGCAACACTTGCCGTAAGTGATAAGCATGGTCTTCTGGTGATCTTGAATAAACAAGGATGTCATCTATAAATACTGTCACGAACACGTCTAGGAATGGCTTAAACACCCTATTCATCAAATCCATAAACACAGCCGGTGCATTTGTTAGTCCAAATGACATAACTAAAAATTCATAATGGCCATACCGTGTTCGAAAAGCTGTCTTGGGTACATCCTCCTCTCTAACTCTGACTTGATGGTAACCCGACCTCAAGTCAATCTTTGAGAAACACTTGGCACCCTGTAACTGATCAAACAAATCATCAATTCGAGGGAGGGGATATTTGTTCTTGATTGTTACTTTATTCAGTTGCCGATAGTCGATGCACATTCTCAAGGTACCATCTTTCTTTCGCACAAATAATACCGGTGCACCCCACGGGGACATACTAGGCCTAATGAAGCCCTTGTCAAGCAAATCTTTCAATTGCTCCTTTAATTCACGTAGTTCCGCTGGAGCCATTCTATATGGAGGAATAGAACTAGGCTGAGTGCCTGGAATCACATCAATGCCGAATTCCACTTCCCGTTCTGGGGGTAAACCTGGAAGATCCTCTGGGAATACATCTAGAAATTCATTGACTACCGGTACTGACTGTGGAGTTAATGGTTCCACATCATTATCTTTCACTCGTACCAAATGACATATGTATCCCTTGGCAATCATTTTCCTGGCTTTCAAATAGGAAATAAATCTCCCTCGTGGTGCCCCTACATTACCCTGCCATTCAAGAAGATTTTCTTGCGGAAAACAAAATTGCACCTTCTTGGCCCGGCAATCTACCGTAGCATAACAAGAGGCCAACCAATCCATGCCCATAATTACATCAAAATCCACCATGTTTAATTCAATGAGATCGGCCAATGTATCATGACCACACACAGTTACCACACAGTTACGATATACTCTCTTTGCAACAATATATTCACCGACCGGTGTAGACACTTCAATTGACTTATTTAATAATTTCGGTGCCTTCACAAATTTCGCAGCAACCAACGGAGTAACATAGGAAAATGTAGAACCTGGGTCAATTAATGCATATACATTATATGAGAATATGGATAATGTACCTGTGACAACATCAGGGGAAGCCTCTGAATGTTGGCGGTCCACCAAAGCATAAGTGCGATTCTGGACCCCGCTCATACTGGCTCCTCCTCTGGCACCTCTACCTCGACCAATAGGCTGTACCCCTCGGCCCTGTGAAGGAACCGATGCTAAAGACGCAACAGCCGACCCAGCTGTTCGTGCTATACCACCCATGCTCCGCTGTGGACACTCTCTCGCTATATGTCCCGGCATACCACACCAAAAGCAGACATTCGTCCCTGTCCGACATGGACCTGTATGCATACGCCCGCAGTGCGGACACTGCTGACGAGGGAAACCTGCTGCCTGTGAGCCATGAACCCCACTACTTTGCCCTGCTGAACCACCTCTAAACCCTCGAGACTGCGAATAAGCACCACCTGCAGAATATGAGAACAAAGATAAAGATAAGGCGAGACTTTTATAACGAAGTCAGGCTGATACAAGACAAAGTAAAGTGAAAGTCTGAAAGAAATCTCATAACTACCCAAAATCTAGTGTCATAATGAAAGAGTATCTATTACATAACCGAATATGAGAATACATCTTTATCTTTGAACACCAAAATAAAGACATAAATGAGATAAGATGAGGTCCAGGGAGCAACTCTAAACTCTAGAGAGCGCTAGTACCTCGAAAGATCACCAACAGTAGCACGAACTTAGCTTTCGTATGTCGCACTCATGCTAGGAGCTGCACTAAAAGAGCATAGTAGGAGTGAGTATGGTCCTCTTGTACTCATGTCACGCCCCGAGTCCCATCGAGACATGATTGGCATCCGTAGCCGATAAGGCCCGAGAGAACCAACCTTTGCCTATGTTCAATCATATGCATATCATAATCATAACCACCAGTGTATAAGAACATGAAAGACGAACAAAGGAAAACATGGGACATATTTATACATACATATGAAACTTGGCCGTTGAGGCCATCCAGTCAAAACCACATATGTCTTTTACACTGTTACACCCACATCCGTCTACAAAAGCCTCTAACAAGAGCATTGACCAAAATAAACCATAAGTCGGGACAAGTCCCCGCTTTACACAATATGTACAATACCCCAAAACATATATATACTCTGACTCGGAGAAGCCCCGAATGAGATGGAGCTCACCAAAGAACCGCTAACAGTGGCAATCTACTGAGGAGGCCTACTGGGACCTGCGCCTGCAGCAAGTAAGGTAAATTCCCCTAGAGGGGTCAGTACGAAATAAGTACTGAGTATGCAAGGCTCAGATGAAACTGTACAACACATGAAGATCTCAATGAACTCAAATACAAATGATTAATCAATGTAAATAAGTCACCATGTTGCATTTTGGAAACCATGTGGATTACTTTCATTATTTTTTTCATTACTTTCTTATCTCAATGCTCACATGTCATTACATATCACAATGTGCCCGGGCCCAGACTGATCAGTGGGTCTTTCATATCATATCATTGTGTAGGGATCGAGTCGAGCTAGGCTTATGCCCCTAGACTTGCCACCCATACATCAATGCATCGAGATCGAGTCGAGCTAGGCTTACGCCCCTAGACTTGCCACCCGTACTTGATCATTGACCACATTTGCATTACTTTGTTCATTACTTTGAGATTGATACTTTGATAGTCAGAACATCACTTTGGAACTTTGGAACACAACATTGTTGGAAACTTTGAATCATTGACCAATAAGTGAAGGACATGTGAATAAATATCAATGAGAAATATCATATTACTAGCACCATGATACCATTGGAACCATTGGACAATAATCCATGAATAAGAGACATAAGTATAGTCACTATTGAAACATTGGAACATAACCATAAATATGAGAAATGGGATTCACAAATTGTTCAATGAGTAGGAAATATATGACAATGACCATGGATAAGTGCATATGGGATACCTTAGTACATTTCGAAATAGAACTAGTGAAATGTCAATGTGAACACTATTGGCCGTAGAAAGATACGGACAAAGTAACCTTACATACCTTGGATTCGCAACACGAATATACAACCTTAGATGCGTAGATAATAATCCCTCTCCTTCTTTATGTGTCACTCTACAAATACATAACAAAATTCACATTAACCACCAATTACTTTACAAGTGCATACCATGTCAATGAATTACATGTTTGGCTTTAAACATGTCATTTCCCCTTGACAAAACCATTGATCATACTATTATTCCAAAAATTCCCTAATATTCCCAACATTGATCAATACATGAAAATCAATACATTTCACTACAATACTTCTCCTTTACACTTTCTTATCCATAACACATCACAAATAATCCATCAAAGCACCTTAATTCAACCCATAACACATATCGGCCAAAATCCCATAATTTCCACTTTTAGCCAAGAACAAATTTAATGCCAAAAATAACACCATACATGTTCATATTTTGTCCATACCATGATCTTTCATCAAAGGCACAAGTCCTAATTCAAGTTCAAATCCCATGGATCACAAATCTTATACAAAAGCACAAAATACCATATCCAACATTTCCAAGCACAACCAACATGATTTATATACTCTTCCATGCATATAATATATTAATCCATAATAATACTTACTTACCTAAGCTTGAAAATTGTTGATTTTGCTCCAAGAAGTTGGCTTAGGGTTCTTGAGTGTTGAGAGAAATTTTGGGAAATTTCTAGAGATATGTTGGGAGTTCCTTTGAATAAAATCAGATTTTTCCATGTATATATAGTCACTCAAGTCTCCTTGGCATTAAATGCCATGTTACTTGGTCAAAGGATGAAAAATGGGTCATTTTTGGCCTACTTGGGCCATATCTTTTATCCCATTTTGGGCTTGTATCGAGCCCAATGCAACTAACACAATAATATCTTACGTTTAAATCATTTCATTCATGCTACGATGATATTCCCACTCATGATATTCATATCCGTAGCCTCAATCCCAAAAACAAGTGATTCTAGCCATGTTTGGCTTATTTTGACCTTAGGGGTAAAATCGTCATTTTGACGCCAAATTCGTTCTCGAGTAATTTTATCATACCAATATAATATTTCACTCATTTCATGTATATACTCGTGGTTGTAGAAGAAACGTGGCAAAAATCAGCTCAATACGACCCCGGATACCCTTGGGACTTAGAAATTTCCAACTTTCGAAAAAGTGGAAAACCCAAGGTGGCACGCTCCTGGGCGCGCCAACCCACTGCCTCTGGGCTAAAAATTTTAGCCCAGAGCGGCGTGGCACGGTCCCAAATGCGCCCCTCCTTAAAATTTTCCAAAAATTTCATTTTTTGACTTTTCTTTGCGGGTTTGGTTAGATACTTCAAGGCCTATGCTTTAACTCACTTCTTAACCTTCTTATACTTTGTTTAGAGGTATTCTTAGCCTCATTTTGAACCCCACAAATGCGCAATGAAAATTGCAAAACACTTTCTATGCAAGTTTAACCACATAACAAGAGCCAAATTCAATTATCTCATCAATAGCCTTACCAAATGCATACTCATAGCTCTCGATACCTACGTACATATTATTTAATGTCGTCAAGTAGGGTTGGGAACGTGCGGGGTGTTACAACTCAGTAGGAATCATAGGTCGACTGAGCAAAGTAAAAAATAATACAAGTAAAATAACACTATGAGCCAGTCACCTACAACTAGAAAAAATCCCAAATGGTAGCTCACACCGTCTCCACTAACAGCTCTAATATAAACTGAAATGAAACAACATAAATATATACGAAAAGTATACGTGGCTAAATACACAACAAGATAATCAAAAAAATCATGAAAGATGCATATGCAATGCAATGCAATGATGATGGGATGAATAATGGATGTCATCGCATGACTTTTTATGTACACCTACCGAGCTTGCAGCTCCCAAAATAGGACCCATGAGGGGTTCGCAACCCGTATACGATAACTCATATCTCAAATCTCAATCCACCTCTCTGTCATGTGTTCACAAAGAGGTTTTTTATAAAATGTCTCATTTTCTTTCAAAAATAGTGTTCCTCAATGGTACCAATGTTCATGAATGTATATATATGGAATGAAGATGTAATGCTCACAATCAAATCAGTATGAAGATTTTCAATCCATTCAATATGTATATAAGTGAGCCCATAAATTAAATCAATATGTCCATAATTTATGATATCAACTCTAATTAGGCACCATCGAAATAAATATGCATGTAAGACATCATTAATATCATATCAATCCCTAACTTGGGCATCTCTATCATGATAAGGCAAAAAATTCTCGATAAGGCCTATAATAACAATTCAAGCTCCCACACAGGCATCATATCTTGAATAAAGGCACTTAAATGCAAAAATAAGGCCAATGATGCCAAATAAAGCCCCCACTCGGGCAACACGCAATATCAAACATCATAAATCAATAATAACAGATTATAAGCCCCCACTTGGGTACACAACAGTAATAATAATCTCAAAATATAAACCCCATAGTTATTTCCCCAACTCATAGCATGCTTTACCTATTTATTAACTACCCCGCTCAATTTGAAAGAAGTTAAGCCATAACCTACCTCGAAACCACTAAATCCGAGCCTAAAGTCCTTTAACATAGTGCTTTCTCCGTTCAAGCGGCCTCAGAATCAACTAAAACATACAAATATAGCAGCTACGCAGTAAAAAAACTATTGATACCCATATCGATCATATTTAAAACAGGTCCAAAATGGACTCAAAAAATGAGTTTAAAAATGAGAGGAGTAAAATTGGAATTTTTCTTTAGAAATACATTCTCCAAGATTATAGGAGTCTACAGTTGAAAATTCATATGAAAATAAGTTAAAAATAAGGTCCAAATCAAAGAAAAACTATTTTCAAGCTTTACCGGCAAAAACCCCAAAATTTCATTTGGAAATCATGATTTAAAGGTGTTTTCGAAGATATAATTGATAGAAAATAATGGAAATATGATTTAGGAGCTTACCCAAGTAAGAATAGTGATAAAATTCTAAGAAATTGCCTCTTCCCGAAAGCTTGGAGGTCCAAAAATAGAGAAAAATTGCAAAATTGAAGTATTTTTACTGTTCTGTGAACAGTACCTCGCGATTGCGGACCCTCACGGCCACGAGGGTCAATGTTGACTGGCCAATTAAATTGGTCTTCACTTTCGTGGGTGAGGCTTCACATTTGCGAAGGTCCACCACCCGGACCATCGCGTTCGCGAAGAAGGCGTAACCCAACTCGACCCCGAATCCCCTTCGAGATAGCAGCCACTACCTTGCGATCATGATGAAAGGAAATTTCCTTCTCTGTGATCGTGAACAGTGCCCATGTTTGCTAAGAAGGATTTGGTATGCACCAGATATCAGCAACATTGTTGATTTTACATGTCTTCAAATTCTCCGAACGGACCCTCGGGATTCGTTCAGGATCCGACAGAAATAAACCATATATTCTACCAGGATATTTTTGATGTTTTGGACTCAATAGAAATGTTGGATTTTTGAAAAATGATCATTTTCAATAAATTAACCTCCGAGACCCCTTTTAGGCATATTTTCAAACGAATGGTCACAATGAAAAATAAAGTTCCGAACCCGAATCAACCCCGATACTAACCCAAATTAAATATTCCAAATCTAATAGAACTATCAAAATCGTCATATGTGATCTGAAATATCAGATACTGATCGAAGTTAACTATATGGCTTTTAAAGCCTCTAAAAACCTCAAACTCGCTCAAAACACTCCCGATCTCATTGGGATTGCCAACCATCCACTACAAGAAAAATGGGCATCAGTGACCAGAAAAATTATCCTTAAAAGTCTGTTTCTAGTCCTTAATAGTCAATAAGGACCAAAAAATATGATCGTCACGGGTTCTTATAGGCTCGGACGCTAAAGGTCAATAACAATGAGTTCATTTTTCTGGTCCTTAAAAGGTTTTGGCGACCAGGAAAAATTTGGTTCCTACATCTCCATTATGGACCACATTTCTGGTCCATAACCTTGTGTCAATTTGAGCTGAACAACCTTCTAGGACGAAAAAAACTGGTCCTTAAACATTTTAAGGACAAGAGACCAGCTGGTCCTAATGATCTATATTCAATTTTTCATTAAACAATATGCTCACCATTTTAAATACATAACAAGTTTCAACAGATAATTGAATCCATATAACAAAATCAAGAGTAATATGTTACTTTCATATATAAAAATTTAAAATCCATTACAAAAAAAATCTTCACATCAACTAGAAGGAATGTATAGCCATGAGATGTAAATCTGTATAGGTTTGTACAATCCTTTACCAAATAACAGAGTAATTTGCCTAAGATCTCAAGCGAAAAAAATCAATTAGTCAACAAGTTATCAAGTCTTCAAAACTTGCATCTTGAGTTGTACACTTCAGCCTTCAAAACCTATAAAAAATACAAAACACATTTTCCTTAGAAAAAATATAGCAATGGACTACAAAGTATTTCACCCAAAAATTGTTCAATTTCATAAAGTGTAAGCATATACATGAAGTGGTACGATAAAAAGGTCCAAGAATGAAGGATAAAAAACAAGCATATACAAACAAATTTTTTCATAGGTTAGGCTGGAAAAGAACATCAAAGTATATCAAGTATGGATACAGTATGTTATGCCTCTATAATTGAAGTTAAAATGCTTCTTCTCTTCCTTCAGATTCTAAAGATGTGCCATTAAGAGTTTGGAGCTCTTAAAAGATCTTCAAAAAGTTAAACACAATCAACCACAAAAAAAGCAACATCACAAGTATATGGATCTCATAGTAAGATCAGTAAATCAAGAATCTGTGAACATAATAAAATAACCTTATAGAGAACAAATCAAGTACAAGGATCATAGTAAGACTAGCTGTCACGCCCCAAATCCCATCGAGGCGGATTGGCACCCGTAGCCGATAAGGCCCAAGAGAACCAAGCTTTGCTTATGTTCATTCATATGCATGCCATAAGAAACACCACTATCACGTAAGAACATAAAATACTAATAGCGGAGATTATGATACATGTGATTCATACATATGTGAAACTTGGCCGTCAGGGCCATCAAGTCAAAATGGACATACATCTCTTACATTTATATACCCACATACGTCTACAAAAGCCTCTAATAGATGTATTTACATGACCAGCTGAAAGTCGGGACAAGTCCCCGCTTATACAACATGTACAATACCAAAACACATATACAACTGTGACTCGGAAAGCCCCGAATCAATTGGAGCTCACCAAAGATCCGCAAATAACTGGCAACCTACTGTGGAGGTCTACTGGCACCTGCACCTGCAGCAAGTAAAGTAAGCCCCCCCAAGGGAGGTCAGTACGAAGAATGTACTGAGTATGTAAGGCCATATAAAACTGTATTATACATAAATGCTTCAATGAACTCATATACAGATGAATAACCAATATGAATAAATCACTATTTTGTATGTTGGGAACCATGTATATTGCTTTCATTACTTTCTTTGCTTCTTTACTTCCATGCTTATTCATCATCACTTGTGTCACAATATACCCGGGCCCCGACTGATCAGTAGGTCTTAACATAACATAACGTTATGTTGGGATCGGCTCGAGCTAGGATTATGCCTCTAGAGCTACCACCCACGAATCAATATATCGGGCTCGACTCGAGCTAGGTTATTACCTCTAGAGCTGCCACCCATAAACCAACATATCAGGTTTGGCTCGAGCTAGGTTATTACCTCTAGAGCTACCACCTGTCAAGATCGGCCCGAGCTAAGCTTATGCCTCTAGGACTACCCCCTGATCCAATAATCTCGGGATCGGCTTGAGCTAGGCATTTCACCCCAAAGCTACCACCCATACTCAATCATTAACCACATGTGCATTACTTCATTCATTACTTTTGAGATTGATACAATGATAGTCATAACATTATTGTAAACATAACATTATTGGAACCATGGGATCTTTGGAACATTAGTCAATGAACATGAGACATGTGAATCACAATCGATCAATGAGTAGGAAACATGTGATAATAATAATCGGTAACCGGATATAGGATACCTTAGAACATTTTGGAATGGAACAAATAAAATGTCTATGTGACTACTATGTGCTGCAGAAGGATACGGATAGAATAACCTTACATACCTTATCTTCCCAATACGAATATACAATTCTATACGTGAATACAATAGTCTAGCTCCTTCCTTATGTTTCACTCTACAACACAAGCACATAACAGAGCTCACATTAACAACCAACTACCTTACAAGTGTATAAGACGATAATGAGTTACATGTTTGCCTTTAAAATGTCATTTCCCCCTTTACAATACCATTCACGGCATTGTCATACCAACAATACCCCAATCATGCCATACATTGACTACAACATCATATACCAATAGCATTTCACAACAAGTTTCTCCTTTACACTTTCTCATTAACACCGTATCATAATTAATCCATCAAGTCACCTCAATACACCTCATAACAACATATAGGCCACAATCCCACAATTTACACTTATAGAAAAATAACAAGTTTAGAAACATAATCACACCATACATGTTGATATTTCATCCATACCATGCACTTTCATCAAAACCACAAGTCACCTTTCAAGTTTAATTCACAAAGATGACACATCTTTTTCAAAAAACAAAAGTGCATCACTTACACTTTTAGACATAACCATCATGATCTACATGATCTCCCAGGAATATAATATATTAATCCATAAGAATAATCACTTACCCAAACTTGCAAATGAGTGATCTTGTCCAAAGAAGTGCCTTAGGGTTTGAGAGAAAATATCTTGTAATGGTCTAGAAAGGCATGAGAGTTAGAATGAATTAAAAATCTGATTTTTTTGGCCTTTATATAGTACTCAAGTCATCCTTATCCATTTCTTTGCATTAAATGCAATGTTCCCTTGGTCAAAGTGGAAGAATGGGTCATTTGCCCCATTGGGCCTTGCATTTTGGCCTCTCTTTGGGCCTCAAATTGAGCCCAATTGCGCATATTATCTTTTCAATGTGTAGTCTCCAATTCTCTCATATTTACATAATTCCATAAATGTTACAACAACATTCGACTCACGCGATTCATGTTCGTAGCCTCAATCTCAAAAATAGGGAATTTTAGCCACTCATGGCTTTTTTGAACATAATTTGTTAAAATACTTGTGACGAAGAATTATCCCTAACTTGGATGCTAAACACACTCAATAGTAGTCCTACTAATATGGAGTAATGATACCATGACTCAAAAGTCTTATATACATCATAATAGTCGAAGAAAAATTTTGGCGAAAAGCACCCTGGCACGCCGCTTGGCGCGCCCCAATGCTGCCTATGCCAGAAATATTTCTGGCATAGGCGGCCTGGCACTCTGCCTGGAACGCCCCAGGGCTGTGCCAAAAATATTTCGGCCAGAAGCGGCCTGGCACGCCCCTGGGTGCGCCAGGCACCCAAAATGTGATTTTTTTTTCTTTCTTTGACTTCTCTTTGCGGATTTGGTTAGATACTTCAAGTTCAAGTCTTTTCCTTACCTCCTAACCTTAATATCCATTGCTTGAAATTCCTCCAAGACTCATTTTTCACCCCATAATTGCTCCACGAAGTCACAAACACCTCCTACAAAGGTCTAATCACACGTACTAGGCCCAATATCATTCATCAATGACACTACAAAATACATATTTATGGCTCTCGACACCTAAGTAAACATTGTTCAAAGTTTTCAAGTAGGGTCGGAAATGTACGGGGTGTTACATTCTTCCCCCTTTAGGAACATTCATCCGCAAATGTTAACAACATCTTTTCAATTACAACAAATGCATTTCTATTATGAGCATATATACACATACACTTAATGCCCATAGATACTTACTTGTTATTGCTCCACTTGTGCACTCTGAACTTTTTCTTCCATTTGAAAGAGATGGGGGTACTTAGACTTCATCAGTTCTTCCGTTTCCCATGTGATCTCCTCTACTTGTTGATTCCAAAGTATCTTTACAGAAGCTATGTCTTTATTCCTCAACCTCTTTACTTGTCGATCTAGAATAGCAATGGGTACCTCTTCATAAGTAAGATCCTACGTAACTTGGACATCTTCAATGGGAATAATACGAGATGGATCTCCTATGCATTTTTGAAGCATCAAAACATGAAATACTGGATGGGCTGAAGAGAGTTCTTGAGGTAGTGCCAATTCATATGCAACTTGCCCAAATCTTCGGATAATTTAATATGGCCCTTTATATCGGGGACTCAACTTCCTTTTCTTCCCAAATCGCATTACCCCTTTCATCGGTGACACCTTCAAAAATACCTAATCACCTATGGAGAATTCAAGCCCTCTTCTTCTAACATCAGCATAGGACTTGTGTCGACTCTGGGCCATTTCTAATCGCTGTTGAATCACTTTAACTTTCTCCATAGCCTGATGAACAAGATCTGGCCCAAGTAAAGCAGTTTCACCTACTTCAAACCATCCAATTGGTGCTCTACATTTCCTTCCATACAAAGCTTCATAAAGTGTCATTTTAATACTTGAATGATAGCTATTGTTGTAAGAAAATTAAATCAGAGGAAAATGGTCATCCCAACTGCCTTGAAAATCTAACGTGCAAGCTCGTAGAATATCTTTAAGTGTTTGAATAGTACGTTCTGCTTGTCCATCTGTCTGAGGATGGAAAATCGTACTCAGATTCACCTATGTACCCAAACTCTGCTGAAAAGATCTCCAAAAATGCGCAGTAAACTGAGCTCCCCTGTCTGATATAATGGATATCGGAATCCAATACAATCGTACTATCTCCTTCACATACAATATTGCATAATCCTCAGTTGTATAGGTGGTCTTGACTGGTAGGAAATGCGCTGACTTGGTAAGCCTGTCGACTATAACCCATATAGAATCAAATTTCCGCAATGTACGAGGCAAACCTGTTATGAATTCCATATTGATCATATCCCATTTCCAGACTGGAAGATTGATACATTGCATGTAACCTCCTGGTTTCTGATGCTCTACCTTTACTTGTTGACAATTTAGGCATTAAGCTATAAATTCTGCAATGTTCTTTTTCATATTTCCCCACCAATATATTTCCTTCAAGTCATGGTACATTTTGGTAGCTCCCGGATGAATAGAGTATCGCGAATGATGTGCCTCTGTCATAATTCGTCTCCTCAGCTCATCTACATTCGATACACATAATCTTCCTTGGCATTGAAGTACCCCTTCTTGTGTAAGATCAAAGGCCGCAGTCAGACCTTGTTGTACATTCTTTTTTTGCTGCAATAACATAGAATTCGCAAACTGCTTCTCTTTTACTTTAGCTATTAAGGAGGATTCCGCTGCATTTTGCACAATAACCCCTTCATCTGGAGATTCAATAAGACGAACTCCCAAGCTGGCTAGTTGATGTAGATCTTTGATTATCTCTTGCTTTTCAGTCAACTGGCCACTAGTGCTTTCTACTACCTTGCGACTCAATGCATCAGCTACCACATTTATTTTTCCTGGATGATAGAGAATATCAATATCATAGTCTTTTAAGAGCTCTAACCACCTTCAATGCCTCAAATTGAATTCCTTCTACTTAAATATATATTGCAAACTTTTGTGATCAGTATAAATATCAACATGAACTCCATACAAATAATGACACCATATCTTTAAAGCAAATACTACCGCTGCTAATTCAAGATCATGTGTGGGATAGTTTATCTTGTGTGGACGCAACTGTCGTGAGGCATATGCTATGACATTACAATGCTGCATCAATACACACCCTAGACCAATTTCGGACGCATCACAATATATTGTATACCCCTCTGTGCCTTCCGAAAGTACTAATACCGGTGTAGAAGTCATTTTATATTTCAGCTTTTGGAAACTTTTCTCACATGCACCATTCCACTGAAATTTGACTGCCTTATATGTAAGCTTTGTTAATGGTGCAGCAATGGAAGAAAAACCTTCCACAAATCTTCTGTAATAACTTGATAATCAAAGAAAACTATGAATCTCTGTAGGTGTCATAGGTCTTGGCCAATTTTTCACTGCTTCAATCTTCTGTGTATCAACCTGTATCCCTTCATCTGACACAATGTGACCCAAGAATGTGATGGGTTTTAACCAAAACTCACATTTAGAGAACTTTGCATACAACTTACGCCCACGGAGAATTTGTAACACCTGCCATAAGTGATTAGCATGGTCCTCTTGTGATCATGAATAAACCAGAATATCATCTATAAAAACCATCACGAACACGTCCAAAAATGGCTTAAACAGCCTATTCATCAAATCCATGAACACAACTGGTGCATTTGTTAGTCTAAATGACATAACTAAAAATTCATAATAGCTATACCGTGTTCGGAAGGCTGTCTTGGGTACATCTTTTTCTCTAACTCTGACTTGATGGTAACCCGACCTCAAGTCAATCTTTGAAAAACACTTGGCGCCCTGTAACTGATCAAACAAATCATTAATTCGAGGGAGGGGATATTTGTTCTTGATCGTTACCTTATTCAATTGCCGATAGTCGATGCATATTCTCAACGTGCTATCTTTCTTCCGTACAAATAATACCGGTGCACCCCACGGGGACATACTAGGCCTAATGAAGCCCTTGTCCAGCAAGTCTTTCAACTGCTCCTTCAATTCACGCAATTCTGCTGGAGCCATTCTATACGAAGGAATAGAGATAAGCTGAGTGCCTGGAATCACATTAATGCCAAACTCTACTTCCCGTTCTGGTGGTAAGCCTGGAAGATCCTCTGAAAATACATCAAGAAATTCATTGACTATTGGGACTAACTGCGGAGTTAGTGGTTCCACATCAGTATCTTTCACTCGTACTAAGTGACATATGTACCCCTTGGCAATCATTTTCCTTGCTTTCAGATAGGAAATAAATTTTCCTCTTGGTGCCCCCACATTACCCTGCCATTCAAGACCATTTTCTTGTGGAAAATAAAAATGTACCTTCTTGGCCCGGCAATCTACCGTGGCATAACAAGAAGCCAACCAATCCATTCCCATTATCACATCAAAATCCACCATGTCTAGCTCAATGAGATCGGCTAATGTATCATGACCACACACAGTTACCACACAATTACAATGTACTCTTTTTGCAACAATATAGTCACCAACTGGTGTAGCTACCTCAATTGACTAAGTTAATATCTCCGGTGTTCTTGCAAATTTTGCAGCAACCAATGGAGTAACATATGACAATGTAGAACCCAGATCAATCAATGCATATACATTATACGAAAAGATGGATAATGTACCTGTGACGACATCAGGAGAAGCCTCCGAATTCTGTCGGTCCACTAGAGCATAAGTGCGATTCTGGACCCCACTAGTACTGTCCGCTCCTTTGGCACCTCTACCGCGACCAACAGGCTGTGCACCTTAGCCTAAAGAAGGAACCAATGATGATGACTCAAAGGCTGATCCCGTCGGTCGTGCTATACCACCCATGCTCCTCTGTGGACACTCTCTCATTATATGCCCCGTCATACCGCACCAAAAGCAAGCATTTATCCCCAATCGACATGTACCTAAATGAATACGCCCGCAGTGCTGACACTGCTGACGAGGAACTCCCGTTGCCAGTGATCCGTGAACTCCACTACTCTGCCCAGATTGACCACCTCTAAACCCTCAGAATTGAGAGTGAGCGCCTGCTGCGGAATAAGAGAATGATGGTCTAGGCGGTCTAGGAAACATCTGAGGCCTAGATTCTCCTTGGGACATCATAGACTGTCCCATAGGTCTAGCCCTTTTGGACTGTCCTCTGTCAGATTCATGTACCCTTCTTCTCTGTCTTTGATCTTCCATTTTCTGGGCGAAGTCTTGTATTCTGGCTATGTCCATATCTTTGTTCAAGGCAGCAATGATGCAGTCCCTTACCAAATATGGCTCTAGTCTGTCCACATATCGATGGACTCTGTCTGTCATTGTGGCTACCACATTCGGAGCATATCTAGCCACGGAATTAAACTGCAAACTATATTCTCTAACGCTCAGATTTTCTTGACGGAGATTTAGAAACTGATCTGCACGTGCTTCCCAAATCTCATATGGGAGGTAATGATCAAGGAATGCCATTTTAAATTCTTCCCAACCAGCTGGAAGGGCATCAATACCCCTTGATCTTTTCCAGTCTTCGTACCACAATATTGCTTTACCTTTCAATCTTTAGGCCGTCAGTTCAACTATTTCAACCCCAATCACGTGCATAACTTCTAGAGCCCTCTGGATTTGATCCACGAAGTCCTGTGGATCTATTTTCGGATCTGACCCAGTGAACATAGGAGGGTCTAGTTTCATTTGTCCTGTGTCCTGCGACTCGCCACTCTAGCCGCATCATCCTCATTTGTCGTTGGACCAGCTCGTCCTTGACTTTGTGCCGTAACTAACTGAGTCAACATATGTACTGCATTTCTTAGATCCTGGTCAGTGGCATTCATTGGTGGTTCTGCGGGTACTTCTCTACCAATTGGCTCTTCTGGAGCTGGAAAAGTAGAAGAAGCCCGCGATGCAACCTCAGTGTCTGCCCCACCTTGACTAGCTTGGTCAGGTGGTGATTTACTCATTTCTTCACCGGTAAGCATATCTACTTGCTTACTCCTGCCTCTACCTCTTCTTGTCATCGGCATTTTTACTATATCAAAGAAAATCAATTCCAATGGTTAGATACGATTCCACTTACCACATTGGCTCTATTGCACGATCTACAAATGAAGAAAAGAAACAACTCCTAAATGTCCCGTAGCCTCCTACTGATAAATGTGGTGCACAACACATCGATAAGTAAGACTCTACTCAGACACGACTTTGTAGATACCCTTAGAATGACTTGCTCTGATACCACTTTTGTCACGCCTCAAATCCCATTGAGGCGGATTGGCACCCGTAGCCGATAAGGCCCGAGAGAACCAAGCTTTGCTTATGTTCATTCATATGCATGCCATAAGAAACACCACTATCACGTAAGAACATAAAATACTAATAGCGGAGATTATGATACATGTGATTCATACATATGTGAAACTTGGCCGTCAGGGCCATCAAGTCAAAATGGACATACATCTCTTACATTCATATACCCACATACGTCTACAAAAGCCTCTAATAGATTCATTTACAAGACCAGCTGAAAGTCGGGACAATTCCCCGCTTATACAACATGTACAATACCAAAACACATATACAACTGTGACTCGGAAAATCCCGAACCAACTGGAGCTCACCAAAGATCCGCAAATAACTGGCAACCTACTATGGAGGTCTACTGGCACCTGCGCCTGCAGCAAGTAAAGTAAGCCCTCCCAAGGGAGGTCAGTACGAAGAATGTACTGAGTATGTAAGGCCATATAAAACTGTATGATACATAAATGCTTCAACGAACTCATATATAGATGAATAACCAATATGAGTAAATCACTATTCTGTATGTTGTGAACCATGTATATTGCTTTCATTACTTTCTTTGCTTCTTTACTTCCATGCTTATTCATCATCACTTGTGTCACAATGTACCCGGGCCCCGACTGATCAGTAGGTCTTAATATAACATAACGTTATGTTGGGATCGGCTCAAGCTAGGCTTATGCCTCTAGAGCTACCACCCACGAATCAATATATCGGGCTCGGCTCGAGCTAGGTTATTACCTCTAGAGCTGCCACCCATAAACCAACATATTAGGTTTGGCTCGAGCTAGGTTATTACCTCTAGAGATACCACCTGTCAGGATCGGCCGAGCTAAGCTTATGCCTCTAGGACTATCCCCTGATCCAATAATCTCGGGATCGGCTAGAGCTAGGCATTTAACCCCAAAGCTACCACCCATACTCAATCATTAACCACATGTGCATTACTTCATTCATTACTTTTGAGATTGATACAATTATAGTCATAACATTATTGTAAACATAACATTATTGGAACCATGGGATCTTTGGAACATTAGTCAATGAACATGAGACATGTGAATCACAATCAATCAATGAGTAGGAAACATGTGATAATAATAATTGGTAACCGGATATAGGATACCTTAGAATATTTTGGAATGGAACAAATAAAATGTCAATGTGACTACTATGTGCTGCAGAAGGATACGGATAGAATAACCTTACATACCTTATCTTCCCAATACGAATATACAATCCTAGACGTGAATACAATAGTCCATCTCCTTCCTTATGTTTCACTCTACAACACAAGCACATAACGGAGCTCACGTTAACAACCAACTACCTTACAAGTGTATGAGACGACAATGAGTTACATGTTTGCTTTTAAAATGTCATTTCCCCCTTTACAATACCATTCACGGCATTGTCATACCAACAATATCCCAATCATGCCATACATTGACTACAACATCATATACCAATAGCATTTCACAACAAGTTTCTCCTTTACACTCTCTCATTAACACCGTATCACAATTAATCTATCAAGTCGCCTCAATACACCTCATAACAACATATCGGCCACAATCCCACAATTTACACTTATAGAAAAATAACAAGTTTAGAAACATAATCACACCATACATGTTGATATTTCATCCATACCATGCACTTTCATCAAAATCACAAGTCACCTTTCAAGTTTAATTCACAAAGATGACACATCTTTTTCAAAAAACAAAAGTGCATCACTTACACTTTTAGACATAACCATAATGATCTACATGCTCTCCCATGCATATAATATATTAATCCATAAGAATAATCACTTACCCAAACTTGAAAATGAGTGATCTTGTCCAAAGAAGTGCCTTAGGGTTTGAGAGAAAATATCTTGTAGTGGTCTAGAAAGGCATGAGAGTTAGAATGAATTAAAAATCTGATTTTTTTGGCCTTTATATAGTACTCAAGTCATCCTTATCCATTTCTTTGCATTAAATGTAATGTTCCCTTGGTCAAAGTGGAAGAATGGGTCATTGCCCCATTGGGCCTTGCATTTTGGCCTCTCTTTGGGCCTCAAATTGAGCCCAATTGCACATATTATCTTTTCAATGTGTAGTCTCCAATTCTCTCATGTTTACATAATTCCATAAATGTTACAACAACGTTCGACTCACACAATTCATGTTCGTAGCCTCAATCTCAAAAATAAGGAATTTTAGCCACTCATGGGTTTTTTGTACATAATTTGTTAAAATACTTGTGACGAAGAATTAACCCCAACTCGGATGCTAAAAGCGCTCAAGAGTAGTCCTAACTAACATGGAGTAATGATACCATGACTCAAAATTCTTATATACATCATAATAGTCGAAGAAAATTTTTGACGAAAAGCACCCTGGCACGCCGCTTGGCGTGCCCCAATGCTGCCTATGCCAGAAAAATTTCTGGCATAGGCGGCCTGGCACGCTGCCTAGCGTGCCCCAGGGCTGCCTGTGCCAAAAATCTTTCGGCCAGAAGAGTCCTGGCACGCCCCTGGGCGCGCCCCACACCCAAAATGTGATTTTTTTTCTTTCTTCGACTTCTCTTTGCGGATTTGGTTAGATCCTTCAAGTTCAAGTCTTTTGCTTACCTCCTAACCTTAATATCCATTGCTTGGAAGTCCTCCCAGCCTCATTTTCACCCCACAATTGCTCCACGAAGTCACAAACACCTCCTACAAAGGTCTAATCACACGTACTAGGCCCAATATCAAATGTTTCATCATTGACACTACAAAATACATACTTATGGCTCTCGACACCTAAGTAACCATTGTTCAAAGTTGTCAAGTAGGGTCGGAAATGTAAGGGGTGTTACACTAGTACTGTTTTTACTGTCTTTCTATATGATTTAATCACTAATTAATAGATGTGGCATTTTTATTAATGCATAGACACAACTCAGTTCGAAAGAGATATTTTTACAGTAGTTCAAGGAAATACCTAGTAATTTTCTTCTTAAATGTTGCAACCACTATTGTTAATCTATCAAAGAATGTTTATTTTCCTATTAAACCTCATCGGAATAAACAAGCTAAGTAAAAATATGATGTTAGCTATGAATCAGAAAAAAAGTTGAGGAATTTCTTATATGGAGATCCAACAAAATAGTAGAAATGATAATCATATATCAATATTTTCTTCAACTAAAAAAGTAACAGAGAAGTACAAGTGATGGAGATTTAAGGTCAAAAAATCACTTATCATAAGAAAGTGCTAGATTACAGAAGATATTTGACTCACAAATCTGACAATAAAGACTGCTCAACCACCCTGAAATACCTTTAGGAAGCCTAAGAGAAATTTCCATCTTAACAGGCTCGTTTGCAGCTGTCAAAAACTAACAGAGGTGCGTGCAGAGCTCCAAATACAATTACATTAAAAAGGTAGTACAACTAAATTATTAACACCTTTGAAGCTACTGAAGAAATGGTTGCAACAAGTATACTTTATAAACTACAAGTAAAATTTCATGCCTTATAATACAAACGGTCTTACCTACACTACTTTAAAAATGAGAATATCTGATACATACTACCCTCTATTCATCGCCTCTTCAATGATATCCCCAAACAAATGTTATACGATTTTGATGCAACTTCAATTTATATATTAGTACTTGTCCTTGTTCCAATCTATTCAATTAAAAATATCACTTATTAAATAAATAAACCCATAGAGAATTAGTAGACTCATGAAATAAGGGTTGGTGGGAGTCGATCTATTTCGGGTGAAGGAAACCTCCACACTCTCGAAAACCCTATAGCCCTCCAAGAAATATAGATAACACTTAGACATCTGAGGAATTCCTAAATAGTCAACCATAGAGGGAGTGATGTAGTTCATATAGCACCAATCATCGAGAACAAGAATGCATCCCACAACCCCACAAATACTCACCTTTCTAAAGTCAACTTGTCTTCTCGAATCAATATTATAGAGCTTCGTGTATCCCTCCGACACATAAATGGCCTTCATGTACCTCTTCAAGGCACTCCATGTTTGAATGGATCCTTTTACAAGTTCCCACCATCTCAACGCTTGACCTCGAAGGTGCTTAATGGCATATGTGGCTTGTTTAACCTCGCTCATATCATAATCCTTGAAAAACCTTTCACATTGCCATTCCTAATCAAGATAAGCCTTGGGATCAAGTTCTCCTTTGAAGATAGGAAAAGGGGTTCTAGGGAGATTATGATTCCTACTATTCCCTCTATATCCATCTTGGTTCCTACTTCCCAATATTTGTGCAATAGAACAAGAAAGGTAGGATGCAATACCCCTAGACATTGGTGATGTACATTCTCTTGTTCCTATTAGATGACTTCTACTCGAAGTAGTGTAACCACTCGTAATACAATAAGAAGTACCACAAGACAAGGAATATGAATCTTCACAATCTCATGTACATTCCCACCATGACTCTTATAAGATGTATAGGATAAAGAATTATACCTCACATTTTTCTCATGCTCGGAGTGGTAAGTGGAAGACTCCTCACAAGCTCCATTGTCATCATAAGAACCATCACAAGGCTCTTCATCCTCTCCACACTCTTCATAAGATCTAAACTCACCATTTGCCTCATATCCTTCTTTGATATAGTAGCTCTCATTCCCACACGACTCTTGATCATGGCTATATTCATAGCCTCTATAATCTCTATCTTCGTCATAGCCATAGCCTTTTTCACCACAATCATAGTCTCCTATGTGGTAGTCACAATTATTCGAGGCTACCAAAGACATACTTCTTTATAAATCTGTGTACCTACAAAAATGAGCAAACAAGGTTAGTAGTAAAAGCTCCTCACCAACACTCGTAAGATTCCCACCTTTATATACCTCACAATAGGAGTTGCTAGCGTTGAAAGATCGTTTCTACTCCAATGGAAGACGTGGTGTCAATTGCTTACCGTGGTCGAAATGGATTCATGTTTTGAAGAAGAATAAATGACTCAAATAAACAACCACAGACTTGAATAAAGTAATATCAATGAAACAAAATGATAAAAAGTACACAAAGAAACGGACTAAGAAAGAACAGATTCTAAGACTAATCAATCAACTAAGTAAGGACAATTACCCATTGATAATTAGTTTAGGAATCAAGAAATGAAATTATAAATCAAAGATCGAAACTAAGAAATTAGAACATGAGCAAAATGAGTTTCGGGATCATTGAGGTGCATTCAAGTGACCTGCCCCTACAGGTGGTGACCTGCCCTCGCAGGTGAGGGTGCAGGTGAAAATAGAGTGACTTGCTTTGGTCACCTGCCCATGCAGATGGTCACCTGCTGGCGCAGGTGAGGGCGCAGGTGGCCAGACAGCACACCTGGAAACTCTGATTTTTCACCTTTTTATGGGCCCACTTGGTTTTCTTTCCTAGTACCTTTCTTTTTTGGAATATTCTTTGGTACTAATACTTTTTGCTTGATTCTATTGGACCTCTTATGGATCTAACAACAACTTTTGGATGAATCTTCTTCTTGAAGATTTGAAGATCCTCAAGAACACCAAGAACTTTAAATTTTTGACCCTCGATCAAATGAGCTTCAAATGCGATGAAATTTTAACCACGAGCTTCTTTTAACCTCATGAATAAGATCCAAACATTTGTAGACCCTAATTCTCAAGCATTTGTTCCCAAAAATTAAACCCACTTCAAAATTTGAAGAACACCATGAAGATGGTGAACTTCCAAATCTCTCGGTTTAACTCAGAATTGTTTCAAATTCGAGATCCAGGATCCTTTTGGTATGTGTAACAAACCCTAATATCTTTCAACCTTTAATTTCACTCCAAAATTTTTAGATTTAAAGACCCATTTTGATTTTCTTTAAAGCTCAACCCAACAATGGTAGAATCCTCAAATCAATTCCGATTAAGCTCAAATCTCAGATCTAGACTCGATTTATGCTAGAGAACAATAATCTAGCATATGAAACTCAAGAAGACACAAAAATCAAAAATCAAAATTTCTAAAAACACCAAAAATGTTTTTTTTTATTTTCGATTTCAATATCACAACCCAAGACTAGAATCGTTGGAACAATCCTAAGCTCGGCTTTGATACCAAATGATATCGTACAAAATTCGAGAAGAGAAATAAAGTATGGAAATCATGAAAGCAAACTAAGATAATAAGGCAAGAAAGTAAAGATAAATTGAATGACACAAAGATAAGAAAATCAAAGAAGCCAGAGGGTATTTTAAACCCTAAAACCTCTATTGAATTAATCCTACAAGCACCAATTCACCTATGTAAACCACGAGGGAATCAAACTCCCACCTAACCAACGTTTCAAAATGATAATTCAAAACAAGCTAATCCTAGCTCTCACACTCTCAAGTGTATATCTCATCTTAATTCATCAAAAGCTTTCTAAAAATGAAAAAGGAACTAGTATTTATAGCCTTGAGCCTTTTATTACATTTAATGGGGCCCAAAAGTGACCCATTTCAGCAAATTAGGAATCCACCCACACAGATGGGTCACCTGGTGGCGTATGTCAGGGCGCAGGTGCCACTGGAAGGGCCAAAATGGCCACCTACTCGCGCAGATGGATGACATGCAGCCGCAGGTCAGGGCGCAGGTGAATATATGTCACCGTTTGTCTCCTCTTAACTCTCTGACGACCTCTCCAATGGCTTCCAATCCTTCTTGAATGCATTGGGCAACACACAACACTCCTTAAATGGTGTCAAGAGGGGTTCAAACACATCTAGCTTCATCAATGATCCTTGGAGTGTTTGTAGTTCTCGTGCTTAGGTCTTGAGGTAATTTTGGCTCCCGGCTCCAAGCTATCCTCCACACGTGGTGTTGAACTCTTAGGAGCTTGAAAAGGGTCCTCCAAACGTATCCTTGCATCCTTGAGATGATCGTGGCTTAGGTTCCTTTGTGTATGCCTTGAATTATAGTCCTTAAAAGGTTAACGCTGATTTGACTTGTATCATGAATTGTATTAACTATTTATTTGTGTGACCCATAGCCACTATGTACGTCTCATTTTGGATCGGTTAAAGAAGCAACTGAAATGGAAATTGAAAGGATTCAGAAAGCGGAGCTCATAAAGAAAGCAATCAACCAGGTGAGGATCGAAAACGTGGACTACTTGCGTCATTATTTTATCAAGCGTAATAATTGTATCCCAATATTCATACTGTTAGAGTGGGTGAAAGTCTCATATTGATTGAAAAATAGATTGACGATCTGTCAATATGGACAATCTTCCCATCATAAGCTAGATTTTGGGATTGAGTTGGGCCCAGGTGTCATATCTTTATTTGGTATCAGATTTAGGTTCATCCCCGTTTGGATTCTCAATCCATGCACCAGTTGGGTCTGGGTAGGGGGGGGGGGGAGTTAGAGTAGGTGAAAGTATCACATTAGTTGGAGATTGGACTAACGGTATACTAACATACGCTTGGACAATCCTTCCCTCATAAGCAAACTTTTGGGTTGAGTTAGGCACATGTTCTAAAATGGGTGGAAACAGGATGGGGCACATAACCTTAATGAAGTGAAATTTTTTTTGAAGTTCATCAAAATAGCATACGAAAACAAAGTTTACAAAAACTAGTCTAGCTATAGCGTAGCGCTCTATAACTCTCAAAATATTTGAATCCAATATTATTTTTTTTGTAGAATTTAGATTAAAGTGTGTTGTTCTATAGAATTTAATATTAGTTAGTTGGCTCGTCTATTCTATGTTATATTGATTAATTACAAGATAATTATTAATTAGTTATTTTAAATAATATAACTATTATTATTAGTCGAGGTGTTTTTGGTTGGTATCTGTTACTGGTGAAAGATAATAAGTATTTCATAAAATTTATCGAGATATACACAAATTGACTCAAACACTGTGATTATCAGGAAAATAAATAATAATAATGTAAGTATGATTATAGTGGATGGGGACAAGTTGAAGATCTCAATCAAAATAAAGGAAAAGGCAAAGCTATAGTGAGGAGGAGAACATATTATACATGGCAGCACTTCGGTGCAAATCTAGTGCGCCTCGCGTCACATCAGAAACTTTGTTTTAATCTAAGTATGCATTTGGACATGTGATTTTATCTCGTAATTTAAAATTATGAAATGAAATTAGTATTTGAATATGTGATTTAACATTGATTTCATATCATGAGATGAAATCTCAAATTCTTCAAAAAACTTGATTTGAGATTTCAAATCATGATATGAGATTTTTCAAATATAAAAATTGACCCACAAGTTTATATTTTGTAATAAAAAAAAATTTCACTATTTATATCTACCAACCATTTATTTCATATGTAAATAAAAATTTATAGTTCATATTATTACTCTTTAAACCATTTATATCTCATATAACGATTACTCTCGCCAACATAAGAAAAAGTACTACTGCAAATCAACTCATACTTTACATTAGTAACAATATTGGTTCGTCTTCTCGGTCATTTGATCGAGAAATTCAAGCTCAACGTGAAGAGATTGTTCGTAATATGTGGGAGGATTATATTAAAGAGTAGTACACTACAACTCATGTTCAATTTTACTTTATTATAGAACTAAAGTTTGATTAATAAATGTTGTATTTTTTTAAAATAGCTTGCAATAATGTATTATACTTTTGTAATAAACTTTTGCTTATTTGGTAAGATTGTATAAAGAATTGGGACAATTCTGATAGTTTTCACAACTTACGGGTTTTTTATGTTTATGAGAAAACGTACGACATAAAAGGTCCAAATTGCATGTCCAAACAAAACTTCAACTTCATCTCTAGATTTCAAATCATGATTTCATTTGACATGGCCAAACTGGCCCTAAGAGTGTGTTTGGTATGGGGGAAAACCTTTTTGGAAAAATGTTTCTTTATTTTTCCATTTTTGGTTGGATAAAATTTTTGAAAAATATTTTTTTTAGGAAAAAAGTTCCTTAAAAATTAAAAAAATGACTTCCTTAATGGAAGTAGGGAAAACAAGTTCCATAAGTCACATTTTATATTTATTGTATCCTTCCACCCACCCAACGCCCCCAACCCCTACCTCTTGACCATCCCACCCCTGCCACCCCGACCCCCACATTGAACTCCTATTAGGTTTAGGAGGCTCTGTCACCAAATTTTAACCGATAGATTGACGATCTGTCAATATGGATTTGGACAATCATCCCATCATGAGCTAACTTTGGAGATTGAGTTGTGCCCAGGTGCCATGTGGGGGGAGGAGGAGGGGGAGTTAGAGTAGGTGAAAGTATCACATTAGTTGAAAAATGGACTAACGATATGCTAACATACAATTGGACAATCCTTTCCTCATGAGCTAGTTTTTGGGTTGAGTTAGGTACATGTTCTAAAATGGACGGAAACAGGATGGGGCACATAACCTTAATGAAGTGAAAAAAAAAATTGAAGTTGATTAAAATAGCATACGAAAACAAAGTTTACAAAAACTAGTCTAGCTATAGCGTAAGCGCTCTATAACTCTCAAAATATATGAATCCAATATTATTATTATTTTTGTAGAATTTAGATTAAAGTGTGTTGTTCTATAGAATTTAATATTAGTTAGTTGGCTCGTCTATTCTATGTTATATTGATTAATTACAATATAATTATTAATTAGTTATTTTAAATAATATAACTATTATTATTAGTCGAGATGTTGTTGGTTGGTATCTGTTGCTGGTGGAAGATGAGAAGTATTTTGTAAAATTAATCAAAATACACATAAATTGACTCAAACACTGTGATTATCAGGGGAAAAAAAATAATGCAAGTATGATTATAGTGGAATGGGACAAGTTGAAGATCTCAATCAAAATAAAGGAAAAGGCAAAACTATAGTGAGGAGGAGAACATATTATGCCTGGCAGCAATTCGGCGCAAATATAGTGCGCCTCGTCACGTCAGATACTTTGTTTTAATCTATATAAGTAGGTGTTTGGACATGTAGTTTCATTTCGTAATTTAAAGTATGAGATGAATTAGTGTTTGAACATGCGATTTAACATTAATTTCATATCATGATATGAAATTTCAAATTCTCCAAATAACTTGATTTGGGATTCAAAGCATGATATGAGATTTTTCAAATATAAAAATTGACCCACAAGTTTAAATTTTGTAAAAAAAAACTCTACTATTTATATCTACCATTCATTTATTTTATATGTAAATAAAAATTTATAGTTCATAGTATTACTCTTTAAACCATTTATATATATATATATATATATATATATATATCTTATATAACGATTACTCTCACTAACATAAAAAAATTTATTAATTCAAATCAACTTATACTTTACATTAGTAACAATGTTGGTTCGTCTTCTTGGTCATCTAATTGAGAAATTCAAGCTCAACGTGAAGAGATTGTTCGTAATATGTGGGAGGATTATATTAAAAAGTAGTACACTACAATTTATATTCAATTTTACTTTTTTATTGAACTAAAGTTTGATCAATAAATGTTGTATTTTTTTAAAATAGCTTGCAATAATGTATTATACTTTTGTAATAAACTTTTGCTTATTTGGTAAGATTGTATAAAGAATTGGAACAATTCTGATAGTTTTCACAACTTACAGGGGTTTTATATTTATGAGAAAACGTATGACATAAAAAGTCCAAATTGCATGTCCAAACAAAACTTCAACTTCATCTCTAGATTTCAAATCATGATTTCATCTAACATGGCCAAACGGGCCATAAGAGTGTGTTTGGTATGGGGGAAAACTTTTTTTGAAAAATATTTTTTTATTTTTCCATTTTTGGTTGGACAAAATATTTGTAAAATATTTTTTTTTAGGAAATAAGTTTCTTAAAAATTAGGAAAATGACCTCCTTAATTGAACTAGGGAAACAAGTTTTATAAGTCACATTTTATGTTTATTGTATCCTTCCACCCACCCAACGTCCCCAACTCCTACTTCTTGACCATCCCATCCCCGAACCCCACACCCTCCCACCTCTATAATTTTTTGCTAGATTACATATCAATACTCCTAAAAAGTAATATAATTTTTTTGCTTAGCTACCAAACACTAGAAAATAAGTAAGAAATTAAATTATTTTTTAAGAAAATATTTTCCATCAAAAACATTTTCGTGCATACCAAACACACCCTAATTTTCCACTTTAGGAGCCACTTAGCATTTCCAAAACACTTTCCAACTGGTAATGTTAAAATTCAGATGCACGAATAATTGCCACAAATTAGGTGCCTTTGACACTTATGATCAGTCATCATGAGTATGGAATATTTTGAGGCAGAAAATCTTATTCAACTGATTAGGTTCTTTTTTTAATTTACTTGATTTTTAAAATAAATATGTGCACTAGATGATTCTGGTAATAACCATATGCAATGGACAATTATGAAAATTATGTGCTTTTTTATTTATATATGCTCATTATCTAATTCTCATATCATGTGGAATGAACAGTACTTATCATAGTCACCATGCGCACTGAAACCTTTTTTTTGGGGGGGACAAGATGGGTTATAGTGGAGGAAGATCTCAAAAAAGAAAAAGCTAAAGTGAGGAGAAGAACAGAGAACATGTATACCTGGCAGCATGTCAGTGCAAATTTAGTCCGCCTCACGTCAAATAAGAAACTTTTTTTTATCTAATTTTTTCCTTTAGGAGACGTTTAGCATTTTCAAAATATTCCCCAGATCAGGAAATGTATCCAAATGATCATAAGGTTTTTATTTAAAAATAAATATGTATAATGGACAATTCTGGTAATATGTATAGTGGACACTTTTGAAAACCATGTGCTTTTTATTTATATATGCTCATTATTTTATACTTTCTCTGCCTTGTTTTATTTGACCCATATATTAAAAATAATTATTTCAAACTAACTGTTCAATTTATAAAATCAAAAGAATTTTATTATATTTTTTTTTCTTTCTACCTTTAGTATTAAATGACAACATAAAGTAATAATAGTCAAATTTAGAGTTTCAAAGCATCATTAATAAGCCTGTTTGAGATTGCTGTTAGAAAACTGTTTAGTTGAAAAACACTTTTCTAAAATAGCTTTTCAGAAAAGTGCTTTTTTTAAAAAAAAAAATTGTATTTGATAAATTCATTTGTAAAGTGCTTTTTATAAACATATTGTGTTTGACTAGTCTTTTTCGAGAAGTGTTATGAGAGACAAATGACGAAAAAGGACATGTATCAATGGACTTTTAATACTAAAATTATTTTATAGGAAAAATTTATTTTAAATATCTATTATAATATTTTTAATTAAAATTTTATTTTTATTTAATTAAAAAGTACGTATTAGAAATTTTTTAATGAATATTTATATACATAAATACATTAAAAATATATTAAATAATGATATAATATTACTATAATAATTTAATATATTACTTAAAAACATCAAATAAAATAAATTTTAAACTATTCCATAAATTAAATAAGTAGTCCTTCATACATCACAAAAATTCTCAATGATTTTATTCCTAATTTTATCACACAATATCTCCATACTAGTAGAAGATTTATCTTGTATTTCTGAAGGTATACCAGAAGGCCCATCTCCTTCTTCGATCTTTGTGATAATGTCTTCGTTAGCATAATAGTTAAAGTATTTATCAGTGGTTGAGCGTCGTCGTATGAAATTATGTATAGCCATAGTAGTTGTAACAAGATGAACTTGAGTGCTGAATCTAAAAGATGGCATCGACCGTAAGAGAGAAAATCTAAAAAAATATTTAAAATTAGATTCTATCTGTTATTTGTTACCTTTTTTTTTTAATACATTTTTATTGTGTCAAAATTTAGTAAGAATAAGCAAGCACCACATTCATATATGTACACTACATGGTAACAAATATTTAAAATTAGATTTGTCATGACCTTCCCGGTCATTTCCCTCATTTTCGTGCGTTCTCGGTGTTTAGAGCTTTTCTATAACTGCCCCAACTTATTTATGACTTGCTGGGACTGACAGTTCAATTCCCGGGCAGTTCGTTTGAGAATATTATTTAGACCGAGCACGTTGCAAAATGTTAAATTAAATTAGAATTTGGTAAAATGACATAGTTAATTACCTTTCAAAAATATTTGTGATATTTATAAAATTCTTTAGTTATAATATATCTAGATTATGTGATAATAGTTTGATAACCTATTCATAATTTAAGCGGAGATAGGGAATTTAAGTATGTTAAAATAATATTTTTATTTTATAGAGGTTTTGTTTAAAATAATTTTCTACTTATGATGGTATATTTAAAATATTATATTTATTTTACCACGAGCCTATGCAGTATCCGACTATTTATATACGGAGAGCAAAAAAAATGGATAAGACCATGTGCATGTAATATTAATTAGTATTGGACTACAAGATTGCTTTCTTTTTGGGACTTTGTACGTGTAGTATACATATATATATATATACTATGATATTACTCCCTTTTCTTATTTTGTCTTCTTTAAGGAAAAAAACTACATATATTCCACCATTTTTTTTTTAAGTCCTTTAAGCTCAACTTTAGGCATTTCTAGAGAGATTCAAGGTTAGGGGTTGGTATATTTGAGTTCGTGGACTCGTTCTCGTCATTTGTACGGTACGTTTTCTTATTTTTACGGTAGTTTTAGTTACGGTGGTTGTTGGAATTGCTGTTGATGTTTGAGCTAGATATTGAGCTCAAATTGAGCGGTGTTAGTTGTGACTATTGGTCATGGGGTGGTTTGGGACGTTGTGACGGTTTCGGTTTTGCGATTTCGCAAGTGGGTCCCACATGGACCGTTCGAATATTTTTTCCGAACTAATGCAATATAGGTATCAAAATTCATGTTTTGACATGTAGTTTATTATTTTGCTAGCGTGGCAGAAATCTGAGGTCTCGCGGAAGGGAAAGACTCCTATTTAGCAAGCTTTGGTAGGCGTTTGGCAGCGTCCAGGTAGGCTAGGCTTACCATATACCTCGACTGAGTTTATTTATAGAATTTTCATACTATTATGCTAGTGATTGGGCTGGTAGTTGTGGATTGACATTGGCTTGCTATGATTAGGCCTTTTGGGCCGGTTAGGGCCTTGTTCGGATGTGTTTCGGGCCTGTTATCATCGTGGTGTGCCAGATATTACTTTTACAGGATTGGTTAATGTTGTACTATTGTTAGTAGGGGTTTAGGGAACCTTATCCCAGACTTGGTTCCGGGAACCCATAGTGGGCCCCGCTACTCTTCACGATCGATGTAGTTAGCTTTAAACATTGTTAGGCTTAGTTAAACCCCGAGATGATCTTTTAGGATAAAATTTGTATTAATTACCCTAGTTATGCCCTTTTGACCTGTTTAGCCTTGTTAGTCCCTAATAGCACCGTATTTGACCGGGGTCGACTAGTTTGATTTAGAATGCGGACCCGCCTTGCCATGACTTAGAATGTATACCCAGACTTGTATATACATACTGTTTATGGTAGATAGCTGACCTGGAAGGATCCCGAGATTGACTTGTAGTACGTGGTGGGTTAGCTCCTTATTTATGTTTCGGGTTCGTTCTAGGGCCGGTATGTCCCTGTTTACTTGTGTTTGTGTGGATTTTGGCACTACTCTGTCACTTGGTTACTAATTATTATGAGTTCCGGTTTGAGTCTGGCCACTGATTCAGATATGATGGTTACTGATTATTATGAGTTCCGATTTGAGTCCGGCCACTGATTATTATGAGTTCCGATTCGAGTCCGGCATCTGATTATTATGAGTTTCGGTTCGAGTCCGGCATCTGATTATTATGAGTTCTGGTTCGAGTCCGGCATCTGATTATTATGAGTTCTGGTTCGAGTACGGCATCTGGTTATGATATGATTGGAGAGTTTTGGTACTGGGTACCGTGGTTACTGGATACTGATACAGCTTCGAGATACTGGTGACCATGCATTTACTTTTCTTGTGTGTCCCGCTGGTTTATGAGGGCCAGACTGGGTTATTATTTTCTTTCGTGTGCCTATCGGGTTTATGGGGGACTAGATAGGTTATGTTTGGCTTATGTGTTTACTTACGCATTTATTTACTCGTTATTCTGTATTGCACTTATTTTCTCCTGAGCATATCTATACGCCTCGGCAGTTACTTATGCACTTGTTATTTATACCCCGGACCTAGCATGCACCCTCGCATTTGAGCTTGCTTATATTATATTGAGCTCAGTCAGCCGATGATGCCTACTGAGTACCCGTTGCCCCGGTAATCATACTGCACCTCTGCATCTTTTTCTCGATGCAGATCCGGGCACTAGTCGACGGTTTTGACATGACGCTTTTCTCAGCACTGACTCCGGAGCAGGGTGAGCTTACTGACGGTCGAGGCAGATCCTACTCCATCTCTACTGTATAGTCTTTTGCTCTCGAGACTGTAGTACTTGTTGTATATATTTGGTTTTTTTCTTGTATTTTGTACATGTCTAGGAGTGGCTCTTGTACCGACCTCAACAGGTCTTGGGAAGGGTTCTTGACTTTATATACTGTCCTCTTCCTTCTCAGTCTTGGCATATATACATATTTTGACTATGTCTTTAGCATTATAGCATGTTTATAAATATGGTTACTTCTACTTCTTCTCTGTTTTATGAGATTCCGCCCGTTAGCCCGTTGCTTGTCGCTCCGGGCTAGGGTTTGGCTTACCTATTGGTGGGTTACGGTAGGCGCCATCATGACTCAAATATTTGGTCGTGACAGCTTGGTATCAGAGCCTAGATTTCACTGGTATTGTTGGTGCATAAGCCGATGTTTAGCAGAGTCTCGCAGATCGGTACGGAGAAGTCTGTATCCTATCTTCAGGAGGCTACAGAGCATGTTTAGGGTAAAGCTTAGTTATTTGATTCACCTCCGTGCGTTGGTGTCTATGTTGGTTTCTAATCTCTATTTGATTTACTCTTTACGCAGATGGTTAGGACGCATAACACGAGAGCCAGGGGTCGAAATACCGAGCCTGCAGCGATGGCTCCTGTTAGGGGTCGAGGTCGACCTAGAGGTCGAAGGCAGGACAGAGTAGCAGCCCCAGGCCCAGATCATGCTAGGGATCAGTCACCCGATCCCGTTATAGTTCCAGATGTTCCGCCGCCACAGCAGCTAGTGGGCCAGGGGGCAGCCCAGGCTCTACCCGGATTTATTGATGCTTCTTTTCTCCGAGGTACATTGCTTCAGTTGTTGGGATTAGTTGGAGGTCCTCCTGTTGCGGGAGTACAGCCAGCCGCACAGAGAGTTGGTGTTGGGGCGCAGCCTGTAGCTGCGGCCCCCAGAGTTGAGGTTCTGCCTGTACCGGTAGCTCCACAGCCGGTTACAGATCAGCCTATTATGTCTGTTGAGGAGCAGAAGATGTTGGGGCATTTCTTGAGGTTGACTCCACCGAGATTTGCTGGTACTCCGGGTGAGGATGCATATGAGTTCTTGTCCAGCTGCGAGGATAGACTGAGGAATTTAGGATTGGTACAGTCTCGTGGTGTTGATTTAGTAGCATATCAATTTGATACTGCAGCGAGGAGATGGTGGAGGGGATATCTTGATTCCAGGCCAGCGGGATCTCCACCGATTACTTGGTCCCAGTTCTCCGAGATTTTCTTGGTAAAGTATATGCCCCGTACTATGCGAGAGAGGCTCAGGGATGAGTTCTCCAGATTTACTCAGGGTTTATTATCTGTCGCCGAGTATGAAGCGAGGTTTCATGATCTTGCTAGGCACGCTACCTCTATTTTGCCTGATGAGTATGAGAGAGTTAGATGTTTTGTCAGGGGACTGAGATTGCCACTCCGCAGGGCTACCCAGAGTTTAGTGACTTCAGGGAAGTCATTCGCAGAGATTATTGAGCATGTATACTCTATTAAGGAGATGGATCGCGAGGCCCAAGGGGGCAGCAATAAGAGACCTCGTCTCGAGGGTAGTTTTAGTAAGACCCATAGTGGTTCGCAGTTCAGAAGTCGTGGTTTCCAGTTTCAGGGTAGGTACCCTCATCAGTAGCAGCAGTCTTTTCAGCGACAGGGTCAGCCCAGTAGGCCCGTACAGTCAGCCTTACAGATATCTGATAGGGGTCAGCCCACCTATAGTGGTTCTATTAGCCAGCCTCAGGGACATGGTCAGCCCAGTTCATCGGCTAGAGGTGGTCATATCGGATCTTCTAGGCCGAGCAGGGAACCAGGAGCATGTTATACTTGTGGGGTTGTCGGTCATTTTGCGCGTGAGTGTCCTCAGCTCAGGGCACTTGAGCCTTCAGTTCAGACAGCACAGCCCATCAGATCTGTACCGCCAGTAGGCAGAGGTGGTGCACAGGGTCGTCGGGGTGGTCCCCAGGGTTCCCGAGGTGGAGCGCAGGGAGATCGAACTGGTAGTCAGGTTGGTGCTCAGACTAGTAGTAGCTAGCGTCAGTTGTATGCCGTGCCGGCTAGGCCGGAGGCTGAGGCTTCAGATGCGGTGATTACAGGTACGATTTCCGTATGCCATCAGCCAGCTTCTGCATTATTTGATCCTGGATCCACGTTTTCTTATGTATCTACTTATTATGCACCACGGTTGGGTTTATGTTCTGAGTTGTTATCTGTGCCCTTACGTGTATCTACCCCCGTTGGTGATTCTTTAGTAGTGGATCGGGTATATAGATCATGTCTCGTGACTTTTCAGGAGTTTGAGACTCAGGTTGATTTTATTGTATTGGCCATGATAGACTTTGATGTGATTCTGGGCATGGATTGGTTGTCTTTTTATCATGCAGTCTTGGATTGCTTTGCCAAGACCGTTACCTTAGCCATGCCCAGTGTACCCCCGGTGGTGTGGCAGGGTTCTGTTAGCCGCACACCTACGGGGATTGTTTCATATGTTCAGGCTCGTAGATTGATGGAGAGAGGTTGTGATTCATTCCTTGCTTATGTTCGGGATGCTAGCATTGAGAGTCCGTCACTTGACTCCGTCTCGGTTGTTCGTGAGTTTCCTGATGTATTTCTGACTGAACTACCTGGCCTTCCTCCTGAGCGTGATATAGAGTTCATTATTAACCTCGAGCCGGGCACTCGACCTATTTCTATGGATCCTTATCGTATGGCTCCTGCTAAGTTGAGGGAGCTGAGTAGTCAACTTAAAGATCTTTTGGGAAAGGTTTTTATTAGGCCGAGTGTGTCGCCGTGGGGTGCTCCAGTTCTTTTTGTAAAGAAGAAGGATGGGTCTATGGGAATGTGTATTGATTACAGGCAGCTAAATAAGGTGACAGTAAAGAATAAGTATCCAATGCCTCGTATTGACGATTTGTTTGATCAGCTTCAGGGTGCCGCGGTGTTCTCAAAGATAGATTTGAGATCTGAATATCATCAGTTGAGAGTTAGGGCTGAGGACATCCCAAAGACAGCCTTCAGGACTCGGTACGGCCATTATGAGTTCCTGGTGAGTCTTTTGGATTGACTAATGCCCCTGCAGCTTTCATGGATTTGATGAATCGGGTATTCAGGCCATACTTGAACTCTTTTGTCATTGTGTTTATTGACGACATCTTAGTTTATTCGAGGAGTAGCGAGGAGCACGAGCAGCATTTGAGGACTGCGCTCCACACTTTGAGAGATCATCGAATTTATGCCAAATTCTCAAAGTGTGAGTTTTGGCTTGAGTCTGTTGCTTTCTTGGGGCATGTTGTATCTAGACACGGTATCATGGTAGACCCAGCGAAGATTGAGGCTATTCGAGGTTGGGCTAGGCCCACGTCGCCTACCGAGATTTGCAATTTTGTTGGGTTGGCAAGTTATTATAGACGGTTTGTTGAGGGCTTCTCGTCTATTGCATCTCCTATGACAAGACTGACCAGGAAGGAGGTTCCATTTCAGTGGTCTGAGGATTGTGAGGCAAGCTTTCTGAAGCTCAAGGATCGACTTACTTCTGCCCTTGTGTTGACTCTTCCAGTTGAGGGCGAGGGTTTCACCGTGTATTGTGATGCGTCTGGTATCGGTTTAGGGTGTGTTCTGATGCAGCGAGGTCATGTTATTGCTTATGCATCGAGACAGCTGAAGGTGCACGAGCGTAACTATCCTACTCATGATTTGGAGTTAGCGGCGGTTGTGTTTGCACTGCGGATTTGGAGGCATTATATCTATGGTGTTCATTCTGAGATCTTTACAGACCACCGCAGTCTTCAGCATAGTATGACTCAAAGAGATCTTAATTCGAGGTAGCACAGGTGGATTGAGTTGCTGAAGGACTATGATATCTCTATTCTCTATCATCCGGGCAAGGCGAATGTAGTAGCAGACGCCTTAAGCCGGAAGACAGTGAGCATGGGTAGCTTAGCCTTCATTCCAGTCTCTCAGCGGCCATTAGCTTTGGACATTCAGTCCTTAGCTAACTCGATGGTTCGATTGGATATTTCTGACCCCAGGAGGATTGTTGCTTGTGTTGAGGCCAGATCTACTTTGCTGGAGCAGATTCAGAGTCATCAGTTTGAGGATAGCGGTCTCCGTAGCATTCGAGATCAGGTATTGAGGGGTGAGTCTGAGAGAGCTACCTTGGGTTCTGATGGTGTTCTGAGGTTTAACGGTCGTATTTGTGTTTCGAGGGTTGGAGATTTGATTCAGTTGATTCTGCACGAGGCACACAGTTCCAAATATTCTATTCACCCTGGGACAGCTAAGATGTATCGGGATCTGAGGCAGCACTATTGGTGGAGTGGTATGCGGAGAGACATAGCAGGGTTTGTAGCTCGATGCCTTTGTTGTCAGCAGGTAAAGGCCGAGCACCAGAGACCCGGTGGTCTACTTCAGCAGTTACCCATTCCCGAGTGGAAGTGGGAGCGGATCACGATGGATTTCGTTGGTAGGTTACCTCACACCTCTCGTGGCTTTGATAGTATTTGGGTTGTTGTAGATCGGTTGACTAAGTCTGCGCACTTTATCCCTGTTCGAACTTCCTACAGTGCTGAAAAGTTAGCTCGTGTATATATTCAGGAGGTAGTTCGCCTACACGGAGTGACAATGTCTATTATCTCAGACCGAGGGTTTCAGTTTACCTCCAGTTTTTGGCAGGCTTCCAGGAGGAGTTGGGTACCCAAGTGGACCTCAGTACTGCGTTTCATCCTCAGACCGACGGGTAGTCAGAGCGGACTATTCAGGTGTTAGAGGATATGCTCCGTGCTTGTGTGTTAGACTTTGGGGGTCAGTGGGATCAGTTCTTGTCTTTAGCGGAATTCGCATATAATAATAGCTTCCACTCCAGCATTCAGATGGCTCCGTTCGAGGCTTTGTATGGTAGACGGTGTCGGTCTCCAGTTGGATGGTTCGAGACTTTCGAAGTCAGTCCTCGTGGCACAGATTTGCTCCGAGAGTCTTTGGACCGAGTTCGGGTGATTCAGGACAGGCTGCGGACAGCTCAGAGTAGACAGAGGAGTTATGCTGACCGTAGACGTCGTCCGTTGAGATTCAGAGTTGGTGATAGGGTCTTCTTATGAGTATCGCCAATGAAGGGCGTGATGCGATTCGGTAGGAGGGGCAAGCTTAGCTCCAGGTATATTGGACCCTTTGAGATTCTTCGGACAATCGGGGAGGTAGCATATGTACTGGCCTTACCTCCGACTTTTTCAGCTATTCACCCGGTATTTCATGTTTCTATGCTGCGGCAGTATATCCCGGATGAGTCACATGTGCTTCAGTGGGACTCGGTACAGTTAGACGAGAAGTTGGCATTTGTGGAGAAGCCTGTGTCCATTTTAGCCAGAGATGTCAGACGATTACGCTCCCGGGACATCCCAGTGGTTAAGGTACAGTGGCGTTACCGTCCAGTTGAGGAGGCTACTTGGGAGCTAGAATGTGACATGCGAGCCCAGTATCCCTACTTGTTCATGTCTTCAGGTATGTGCTTATTCTTGACTTTCGCGGACGAAAGTCCTTTTAGTAGTGGATATTATAATGACCTTCCCGGTCATTTCCCTCATTTTTGTGTGTTCTCGGTGTTTAGAGCTTTTCTATAACTGCCCCAACTTATTTATGACTTGCTGGGACTGACAGTTCGGTTCCCGGGCAGTTCGTTTGAGAATATTATTTAGACCGGGCACGTTGCAAAATGTTAAATTAAATTAGAATTTGGTAAAATGACATAGTTAATTAACTTTCAAAAATGTTTGTGATATTTATAAAATTCTTTAGTTATAATATATCTAGATTATGTGATAATAGTTTTATAACCTATTCATAATTTAAGCGGAGATAGGGAATTTAAGTATGTTAAAATAATATTTTTATTTTATAGAGGTTTTGTTTAAAATAATTTTCTACTTATGATGGTATATTTAAAATATTATATTTATTTTACCACGAGCCTATGCAGTATCCGACTATTTATATACGGAGAGCAAAAAAAATGGATAAGACCATGTGCATGTAATATTAATTAGTATTGGACTACAAGATTGCTTTCTTTTTGGGACTTTGTACGTGTAGTATACATATATATATATATACTATGATATTACTCCCTTTTCTTATTTTGTCTTCTTTAAGGAAAAAAACTACATATATTCCACCATTTTTTTTTTAAGTCCTTTAAGCTCAACTTTAGGCATTTCTAGAGAGATTCAAGGTTAGGGGTTGGTATATTTGAGTTCGTGGACTCGTTCTCGTCATTTGTACGGTACGTTTTCTTATTTTTACGGTAGTTTTAGTTACGGTGGTTGTTGGAATTGCTGTTGATGTTTGAGCTAGATATTGAGCTCAAATTGAGCGGTGTTAGTTGTGACTATTGGTCATGGGGTGGTTTGGGACGTTGTGACGGTTTCGGTTTTGCGATTTCGCAAGTGGGTCCCACATGGACCGTTCGGATATTTTTTCCGAACTAATGCAATATAGGTATCAAAATTCATGTTTTGACATGTAGTTTATTATTTTGCTAGCGTGGCAGAAATCTGAGGTCTCGCGGAAGGGAAAGACTCCTATTTAGCAAGCTTTGGCAGGCGTTTGGCGGCGTCCAGGTAGGCTAGGCTTACCATATACCTCGACTGAGTTTATTTATAGAATTTTCATACTATTATGCTAGTGATTGGGCTGGTAGTTGTGGATTGACATTGGCTTGCTATGATTAGGCCTTTTGGGCCGGTTAGGGCCTTGTTCGGATGTGTTTCGGGCCTGTTATCATCGTGGTGTGCCAGATATTACTTTTACAGGATTGGTTAATGTTGTACTATTATTAGTAGGGGTTTAGGGAACCTTATCCCAGACTTGGTTCCGGGAACCCATAGTGGGCCCCGCTACTCTTCACGATCGATGTAGTTAGCTTTAAACATTGTTAGGCTTAGTTAAACCCCGAGATGATCTTTTAGGATAAAATTTGTATTAAATTACCCTAGTTATGCCCTTTTGACCTGTTTAGCCTTGTTAGTCCCTAATAGCACCGTATTTGACCGGGGTCGGCTAGTTTGATTTAGAATGCAGACCCGCCTTGCCATGACTTAGAATGTATACCCAGACTTGTATATACATACTGTTTATGGTAAATAGTTGACCTGGAAGGATCCCGATATTGACTTGTAGTACGTGGTGGGTTAGCTCCTTATTTATGTTTCGGGTTCGTTCTAGGGCCGGTATGTCCCTGTTTACTTGTGTTTGTGTGGATTTTGGCACTATTCTGTCACTTGGTTACTAATTATTATGAGTTTTGGTTCGAGTCTGGCCACTGATTCAGATATGATGGTTACTGATTATTATGAGTTCCGATTTGAGTCCGGCCACTGATTATTATGAGTTCCGATTCGAGTCCGGCATCTGATTATTATGAGTTCCGGTTCGAGTCCGGCATCTGATTATTATGAGTTTCGGTTCGAGTACGGCATCTGGTTATGATATGATTGGAGAGTTTTGGTACTGGGTACCGTGGTTACTGGATACTGATACAGCTTCGAGATACTGGTGACCATGCATTTACTTTTCTTGTGTGTCCCGCTGGTTTATGGGGGCCATACTGGGTTATTGTTTTCTTCCGTGTGCCTATCGGGTTTATGGGGGCCCAGATAGGTTATGTTTGTCTTGTGTGTTTACTTACGCATTTATTTACTCGTTATTCTGTATTGCACTTATTTTCTCCTGAGCATATCTATACGCCTCGGCAGTTACTTATGCACTTCTTATTTATACCCCGGACCTAGCATGCACCCTCGCATTTTAGCTTGCTTATATTATATTGAGCTCAGTCGGCCGATGATGCCTACTGAGTACCCGTTGCCCCGGTACTCATACTGCACCTCTGCATCTTATTCTCGATGCAAATCCGGGCACTAGTCGACGGTTTTGACGTGACGCTCTTCTCAACACTAACTCCGGAGCAGGGTGAGCTTACTGACGGTCGAGGCAGATCCTACTCCATCTCTACTGTATAGTCTTTTGCTCTCGAGACTGTAGTACTTGTTGTATATATTTGGTTTTTTTCTTGTATTTTGTACATGTCTAGGAGTGGCTCTTGTACCGACCTCAACAGGTCTTGGGAAGGGTTCTTGACTTTATATACTGTCCTCTTCCTTCTCAGTCTTGGCATATATACATATTCTGACTCTGTCTTTAGCATTATAGCATGTTTATAAATATGGTTACTTCTACTTCTTCTCTGTTTTATGAGATTCCGCCCGTTAGCCCGTTGCTTGTCGCTCCGGGCTAGGGTTTGGCTTACCTATTGGTGGGTTACGGTAGGCGCCATCATGACTCAAATATTGGGTCGTGACAAGATTCTATCTGTTAGTTGTTACTTTTTTTTTGATACATTTTTACTGTGTCTAAATTTACTAAAAATAAGCAACCACCATATTCATATATGTACACTACATGGTAACAAATATGTCGCTTTTCATAAATTATTTATTTAAAAATATTAAATATTTGAAAAAAATATTTGCAAGTACCGCCAAAATATTATTTGTTCTTGCAATGTGATTCGTCCCTCATTTATTGTCACTAATAATAAAAAAGTTATATATTCTTCGATCATCACCATCAATGATATTTTCGATTTTATTTAAAGAAAAGAAAAGAGAAATAAAATAATAATATACAAATCATAAAATAAAATAAAATAACAAAAATTATGATGTAAATATGAAGTATAAAATTTTAAAATCAAACTTATAAGATATGCTAATTAATTAATAAAGGATATTTATATGTGTGTGTGTGTGTGTAAATGATAGGGATATTTTTGTCATGAAAAAAATAATTTTCTTCTTCTGCTTCTGCCTTTTTTAAAATACAGTAATTTTCTGCTTCTTCCCAACAGTAGAAAAATTACTTCTACTTTTATTTAAAAACATTTTTACAAGTTAGTCAAGCACCAGTTTTTTTTTTAAAAAAAATACTTTTTTCTCAAAAAAAAAAGTAATTCCAAACAAATACTGAATAGTAAAATATGCCTCTAATTAAATTTTTTTATGGAGATATGCCAAGTCAAAAAGGCAAAATAAAATGGCACGGGGAAGTAATATCATGTGCATGAACAATTGCGTCAATTAGGTGCATTGGACACTTATGGTCAGGAGTAGTGGAATATTTTGAGACACAAAATCTTATTCAATTTATTATGTTATTTTTTTAATGTACTTGATAATGTTTTTATTAGATCTCATTAGCTATTTTAAAATAAATATATGCACTAGACGAAGATTCTGGTAATCATATCCAATGGACAATCATGAAAATTATGTGATTTTTTATTTATGCTCATTATTTAACAGTCATGTCATGTGCAATGAACACTTATGATTAAGGATGTATAGGTCAAACTGTGAAGTCAAATCAAACCGATGAATTAAGTCAAATAAAAAAAAATGGACTTTTGATTTGATTTTATTTGTTTGGCGTTCAAAAAAAATCAATTATTTTTTATTTAGTTTAGAATAAATAATAAGGACTTGGATCTTTAAACTCCATTTAATAATTTAAGCTAGAAATAGGATAATTAACTTGTGGATTCTTTTGATTGAACTAAATTTTGACACCTTGGAGCTTGAGAAAGCCCAAGGTATAATTTACTCATTTGGTTGAGAGACTGTGTGAAGTTTCAGAGTCAAATTCACCCCATTAAGACATTAAAGAGGAGGCAAATAAAAAATCCATTTACAAAGGCAGATCACCGATGGAAACACAACCCTACGTCTCCTTTTTATTGAAGTAATCCATGCAATTTTAGTTGTTTAACGTAGTTAATCATAGTTAAATTTACTTTTTACTCCCTCCATGTTATCTTGAAATCTGAGATATCAGTCGATTATTATACTTGAATATTGGTTAATCTTTTAACCATATTCCTTTGGAATGCAACCCCAACCAGATTTCGTTCTACACTACATACGACTCTGAACAACATCTCAATTAAGGGGTGAAATTGGATGTTATCAACATGTAATGACCCTCTAGGTCATTTTTTTGATTTTTGTGCGTTCTGACATTTTGAGCCTTCCCACAGTGGCTACATGTCATTTATGACTTGTCGGAACTGTCGGTTCGGTTATCGGACAGTCCGTTTGGATTTTAGGTTAATTTTCCTGTTTTGAAACTTTCGTTGTTAAGAAATTGGTCTCGGACCAAAACTCCTAGTAGACAATATCAGATGGAAATTTTGACAGTGCCATCAGCTCCGGAATATTGATTTTAGGCTAGAGGGACCCTTGGTTCAGGTCCCAAAGCTTTCGGGCTCATTTTGTACTATTAGTTGGAAATTGGTTAAAATGGAACTATATGCGTGGGCCCCACATTTAGTCAAAATGACTTCGGATGGAAATTCCTATGATTCCATTGGATCCGGAACGTGTTTTATGATCAATTTGCACTATTGGTTCATGTTCATAGGGCTCCGGATGAGTTCCAAGGGTCAAAAACAAGTTTTGGAAGTTGTTGGTGCTGGTGTGGCCGCTTTAGCGTCCGTTGACCGTTTGACCGACCGCTAAAGCGACCATTTGACCGCTTTAGCGGTACTTTTTCCCTCTGATCAGGCCTCTTTAGCAGTCAAAGTGCCGCTTTAGCGGCCATCGCTGATTATAAGACCCAAACCGAACCCATTTCGTATTTTTGACATTCCGGGAGCTAGGAAGCTCCGTTTTAGGCGATTCTCGATGCGTTGGTCTCGTATGATCATTGTATATGTTATGGTACCTTCAATTATCCCATTTTACAAGAATATACATTTTGTTATTCCTAATTTCCGATTAAAGTTTCGATCCAAAAACCCTTTTCCCCATTGTTGAGAGCATTTGTAGTGAGAAAGAGTGGGGATTCACCCATTGAAGCTAAGGTAGGTTAGCTCATCACTACTTGGTCATTATCCATAAATTTATCCATTGATTTCCGTCTCATTTCATTGTTAATTCTTAGAAATTAGGTCTTTGAAATCCATAACATTGGGGGCTGATTTGAGCCTCGATTTACGCTCCATTTGTGCTCAATTTTTGAGCACATATTCCTTATAGTTCAAGGGACCTCGTGATGGATTCACTTTTGGGATTCCGTTAGCAGGCCCCACGGGCCCATTATTGACCCGATTTTGGGCCCGGAGTTTTATATTACAATATGGGTATCATTTTAATCATAATGATGTGCAGGTTACTATTTTGATAGTGTGACGTTGATTCAGGATCGTGGAGCAAGGTTGAGCGACTTGTGGACACTTCAAGAATTGCGGTTCGGCATCGAGGTAGGCTTCGGTCTACTTTTCTCCATGAGATTGTGTATAGTATGAAATGCATGCTAGGTAAAGATGTGACCCAAAACCTAGCATAAATACATGTTATGTCCATAGAGCCCTATTGCCCTTGAATATAAGCATGTTAACCATAGTGGAAGATTAAGGATCCTTTGGTATGAGTTTTTCCATTTGACTTAGCGATTCGGGAGGTTTTTCCCCGATTAGATCCTTGTGGCGGCTTTATGCCTTGATTATTGTGGTTGCCCCGGGTCATGAGACCCTGCTAGGTTGGTTACATGCTATTGGGCCCGAGACCATGGTTATGAGGCTAGTTGGACTTTGGTGAGTATTCTTCCCTTAGCAAGGGAAAGACTATCAGTTATAGACGCTTAGGCGCTTATGGTTATGTTGATTGGATACTGGTGATGGCATGCATATTATCTGGTGCATTCATGCTCATTTAGCGGTATGATTCTAACCAAAACCTTGATTTTTCTACTGTTTTCTAAAAAGGGGATTTATTCCCACTTTTCACTTTTAAAAGGGGTTATTTTATAAAGGGAATCGTACCACCTTATTTTATTGAAAAATGAGGTTTGGAACTGAGAATGATGTTTTAGAACTTTGACCGAGGATGATTCCGGTCTATTATTTATCCACTCACTTTACGACTATTTACTCCGATCGAGGGATATTCTGATCCTTTGTACATGATTTAGTCCCGAGTATGATCTCGGGCAATGGATTTATGGATTTATATCCTTTTTGAGACGGTTCGAGTTCGTGCATTGCATTATTTATTTAAGACCGGTTCGAATACGGCATTATGATATTAAGACCGATTCGAGTCCGACACTTATGATTTGAGATTGTGGAACCGCTTCGAGTCCGGTACTTCCAACATGGTTATGGCCTTTTGATTTATATTACATTCATTCATTCATATGCATTGCCTATCACCAGTATAGTTGTTTGGCGCCTGTATCTATCAGTCGTATGGGAGGCTGTATAGGTATGGGTTATGGTTGCTATTTGCTGAGTGTTTTTCGTGAACCTTCCGGGCTTATAGGGCCCCGGTTAGGTACTTGTTTGACCGGACTAGCCGGTTACTTTATTATGGTGTATTATGGTTAGTTCGTGGCAGGTTGGTTGTGGACTGGTACCTGAGGTGAGAGGTACGTTCCTGATCCCTTTATCCTTTCAGTAAATTATATTATGGTTAGTTTATCCTAGGATTTATCACCCTTTTTGGGGTATAGGCTTGATGAGGCTAGTGTTGGCCCCTTTATTGGGCAATGGACCTTGAGAGGTTAGGTTGACTCCCTCAGGCAACTACCTTTGAGTTAGACCTATATGTATACTTATATGTATGGTATCACCGTATATCCCTCTCTTTCCTTCTCTATATACATTGTATATGTATCCTTTGGCCTTATACTACTATTATATATCCTTCTTTTATTCTTCATTTGTATATTGGCCAGTGATATACGGTATTTCACTCTAGTTCCTGAATGATGTCAGGATAGGTCAGTTATCCCTATTGTCCCATTAGTATTGTTATGCCTAGTTTCGTGGATAGTTGCCTGTAGTCACTTTCATGCCTTCATGTTATTTATGCTTGCATTGTTTCTGGAGCTCAGTCGGCCGTTGGCTACTGAGTACCACGTGTTTGGTACTCATACTACACTTCTGCAACCTGCAGGTCATAGTGTGAGTTATCGCCGTTGATGTGTGTATACCGTGCGGAGCAGCTATGGATCGGAGATATGGGGTGAGCTCCCCGACGTTTTGGAGTATCCCTACTCTCCCTCTTATTGTTAGACTGTTCTCTATGTCGTGTCGGAGACGGCTTGTATATATATACTTTTTCTATATTTCACTTGTACTCCTGATGTATTAGAAGCTCTTGTACTGGATCCATCAGGTTTTGGAATTATTATTATATTTATTTCCGCTGCTTCCCTTTATTTCTTTGGTAGTTCGTTACTAGCTGTTCCGGACTATGGGTTGGCTTACCTACTGGTGGGTTATAGTAGGTGCCATCATGACCTGGAAAATCGGGTCGTGACACAACAGGCGTTAAGACCTGATCCGTTAATGAAAGCTATATAGAGCACAAAATTAGTACATTATAACTAATTTTAATAAAGTTTATTTTCGTATATTATTTTTGTCAACTTCAATTTTTCCACTTCATTTAAGTGCCCGTTTGGCCATGAGAGTTTTTATTTTATTCCAAATACAACTCCAAATTGATGTTTGGTCATGAGAATTTCAAATACAACTTGGAGTTGTATTTGGAAAAGTGAAAACAAGTAAACTCTCACTTCTCTCACAAAAATCTAAAAACAACTCCAATTTATATTCATGGTCAAACATAACTCCAACTTCAAATTCAGTTTCAACTCCAACTCTAATTTTCTTTTGTTTTCATGGCCAAACGCTATTAAGTATCGAACTCGATTAAAGTGGAGGGGGACAGGATGGGTTATATACTTACAGTGTAGGAGGATCTTAAAGGAAAAAAGAAAAGCTAAAGTGAGGAGAAGAAACGGAGAACATATATTCCTGAAATGGACAACACTTCGGCGCAAATCTAGTGCGCTTCATGTCACGTAAGAAACTTTTTTTAATCTAATTTTCCACTTTAGGAGACATTTAGCAATGGACAATTCTGGTAATATGTGTAGTGGACAGTTTTGGAAATCATGTGCTTTTTATTTATATATGCTCATTATTTAATAATATCTTGTGCACTAACAATTGCCACAATTAGGTGCATTGGACACCTATGGTCAGTCATCATGAGTAGTGGAATATTTTGAGGCAGAAAATCTTATTCAACTGATTATGTTGCTCCTATTGTTTTAATTTACTTGATTATTTGATCTCATTATCTATTTAAAAATGAATATGTGCACTAAACGATTCTGGTAATCATGTTACGATCCAAATGGTCATGAGTGGCACCCACACTAATCTTTCTGTGGGAGAGCCATCTAACCCGAATCATTTCTCAATTATTTAATCAATATTAAGACGGGGTTATCATAAAAACCAACTTAATGATAATAATTTCAAAACTAATCATTAATAATGCGAAAGATCAACAAACTACCTACTACAATCCTCAAGACCCAAAAGTCATCGTACAAGAACTTCTAAAATAAAAACCATGACTAAAAGAAATATCCAAAATAATGAAAGATAAAGAGTGTCTCATTGTCCGAAAGAAGGACAAGAACTAATATGATGATCCATGGTAGCCTGGAGATGGAAATCTCACCCTTGGATCGAAATCAACTATCAAACGCTAGAGATAAGGTCGTGTATGAGCCTCTGGAACACTTTCTGCACTCAACAAAAGAAGAGTACAGGGTAGTATCAGCACAAGCCACTATGTACTAGTAGGTATCATAGGTCAACTCAATTTAATAGCATGTATACAACATAAATCAAATAACAAGTAGACAGGTATCAACACATAGCAAATAATTCAATAAATCAACAAATACATCAATGAAGGGCCAAACAATGCCCACAAACAAGCTATGTATCCATCAAGAGTATCAACCACATAATCAACAATAATACTATAAGTAAAACTACGTCCATCTCAACCTCACCATTACAACGTCATTAGCTCGTTTTCAACTTATTAACCACCTGATCTCTCAAAATCAACACTAGCTTGTACACACACGCTAAGGGACTTATTTCTTCCCAACTAGTCATGACCTGTAGGGGACAATCTAAGTCCGTGTACCGTACCGGCGTGGTACCCGATCCCCCCATAAATAAGTAATATCCATATCCATATCTGTACCGGCGTGGTTATTACTAAATAGGAAGCACTTACCTGCACTCATTTATAGGGTACCATGCCGGTACGGATATAGATATTGATATTACTTATTTATGGGGGATCGGGTACTACGCCGGTACGGTACATAAACTTAGATTGTCCCCTACAGGTCATGACTAGTTGGGCAGAAATAAGTCCCTTAGCGTGTGTGTACAAGCTAGTGTTGATTTTGAGAGAACAGGTGGTTAATAAATTTAAAACGAGCTAATGGCGTTCTAATGGTGAGGTTGAGATGGACGTAGTTTTACTTATAGTATTATTGTTGATTTTATGGTTGATACTCTTGATGGATACATAGCTTGTTTGTGGGCTTTGTTTGGCCCTTCATTGATGTATTTGTTGATTTATTGAATTATTTGCTATGTGTTGATACTTGTCTACTTGTTATTTGATTTATGTTTTATACATGCTATTAAATTGAGTTGGCCTATGATACCTACCAGTACATAGTGGCTTGTAATGATATTACCCTGTACTCTTGAGTGTAGAAAGTGTTCCAAAAGCTCATACACGACCTTATCTCTAGCGTTTGATAGTTGATTTCGATCCAAGGGTGATAATTCCATCTCCAGGCTACCATGGATCATCATATTAGTTCTTGTCCTTCTTTCAGACAATGAGACACTCTTTATCTTTCATTATTTTGGATATTTCTTTTAGTCATGGTTTTTATTTTAGAAGTTCTTGTACGATGACTTTCGGGTCTTGTGGATTGTAGTAGGTAGTTTGTTGATCTTTTGTATTATTAATGATTAGTTTTGAAATTATTATCGTTAAGTTGGTTTTTATGATAACCCCATCTTAATATTGATTAAATAATTGGGAAATGGTTCGGGTTAGATGGTTTTCCCACAGAAAGATTAGTGTGGGTGCCACTCATGGCCATTTGGGTCATAACAAAGTTCGTACCAGAACACTAGGTTCGTTGATTTTGTCTTACAAGAACATGTCTAGTAGAGTCTTGCGGAACGGTATGGAGACGTCTGTACTTTTCTTCGAGAGGCTATATGACATTAGAAAAAAATCAAATTCTTCTTTCTTTCATGCCATCACTTGATTTCAATTGGTATCTGGTGATACAAATTTATATCTAACTTCTTTCATTCTTATTCTCGCAAATGGTGAGAACAAGACTAAATGTCGAATAGGATTTCCCAGATTGATGTGTAGACATCCACATTAAATCTGCGAAAGGGTGTAAGAATTTTAGGAACTATTTCACTTCTTCTTCCTATCGTTCATTCAGTGTCAGTTGCATAGTTGGGTTGAGTCCAATTGGTATCTAGTCGACTCCAATTGGTATCTCACTAAAAATGATTAAAATTTATCGTCTCAGTTTATATCCTAGCATTAAATTAGAATATAGGTTATTCTAATTGGTATCTGCCAAAAAAACGTACTGTGTGAATGATTATGTAGTGATCATTGGAAAAAAAAAACTTACTGCCTAAATAATGCTAATGAATAAAAAGTATGTATGGTTGGTTGTAAAGTACTTGTGTAATTGCACTATCATGGTAGAGTGGATTGTTGCAATACCTAGATTTGTGTTGAATAAATATTAAGTGATGATGTGTTGATTAAAATTGTAGTTTATTTTATTATTATTATTATTATTATTATTTTATTTTATTTATTTATTTTCTTTTTTTTGCTCAAATTATGTGTTTGTTGAAACTATATGTACTACTTGAACTCTGTGTGATACAATGACTTATTGAAATATGGGTTACATGGAGAAATATTAATCGAAATTGTGGTATGATAAACTAGTTGATGATGAATTGACCGAATAAATTATCGAATTATGAAATAATGTGCGGATTATGGACCAAAGAGTCCATTTGTGCTTATTATGTGGTTTGAATTGACCATGAAGTCAGAGAAATAATGAAAGCTTTACTGATGCTAAAATGACAGGATGAGCATCTTATATCTTAACAGTGACATGAAGTTGCTTAGCGAAATGATTATGAGTAATTGTAGTGTTGATTGATAGTATTGATAATGGTAATTTGATTAATAACGGTTCCTTAAGAGGACCAGGATTGTGGATGATATATGATCGTTAAGCACCTTACAAGGGCTAGTTTATTGCTTTACGTTGTTCATCGCTTTTGTATGAACTAGTTTTCTAAAACTAGGCAAATGATGAGATAATTTTGATGTTAATGTAGGAAATATGTATGAACATGTTTCTTGAAAATATAAAGTTACGAATACGGTAATTGATTCTAACCTTGTGATGAAACTATTCCAATGAAATATCTGTATAAAATTCTATGAATGCATTCGTAACTTTGAAAGATAACAACTGGTGGTTGTTAAATTGAATTACTAAGGGGTATGATTAATACCCGGATATTTGTCATTATGATGAAGAGTCTAGTCCGTAAGTTTGAGAGATGTTAAATCAAGTAGTGAAGTGCTTAAGATTCTGAGTTAAGGATCCTGGGAATCAAATAGTTTGGAACTAGTTGTCTGTCAAAAAAATAACATAAGAAATTAAAATTTTTACAGAACACTGCAGGTGTACCGCTATAGCGGTAACCTTCCGCCACAGCAGAAGGTAGGCAGTGTTTGCATACCGCTATAGTGGTACCTTTTGCCGCTACAGCAGTAGGGAGAGACGTCCTTATCTTGTTTCGTTACACTTTTTTTTAGCTTTTTCAAGGTCCTAATTTTGACTAAATCCCTATTCAATTAGTTAGAAACCAGTGTTATGAAACATTAAGGGAGTCTTAGCATTTTCATAAAAAGAAATAAAAAGTGCGAAAAAAAAGAGATTGAACAGTCTTATGTTAGGAAGGATGGGGGAAATGCTGGAGACTATTAGCGTTCCCTGGCCTTTATATCTTTCCCAATTGCTTTTAAAAAAACCATATAGATGAAACGATTGGGTGCTAACTAGTTTGGCACATGAGACTTTGATTTAATAAGGGCAGGTTGATCACTTAGCTTGATAACCTGACCGGTTAAAGGTTCCCAACTATTAGAAGTTGATTGTCATATATTCTTGAAGGGTGTATTAAGACTGTAAAGACTAATTCTTGCAGCCATTGAATAGGTTGGAATCTAGTACCTTGACAGGAGGTTTTAGAAAAGGGAGGCCTAAGTTTAGTATTTATTATTTTGTTGTTCACTCGTAGTTGGAATATAATTACCTAATTGTAGAAATTGTTGTTGGCGATCAATTTATATTTCAAGATTGATTTCGGTGATATGCTAGGTGGAGATGATACTAGTGGATTTACTTGATATTAGTAATTGAATACTGGAATGTTAGCTAAGCTGGATGATCAGTGAATGGGTGTGAAAATACAGGTTGATGGATTTAGTATTGTTGTAAGAGTGTGAATAAAGTCAGAATTATAATCGTGATTGAATGCACCCATTAATGGTTGTTGGCTTGAACTTAGTAAAGGGAAAGAGGATGTTCGGTAGCTATTTCTTGTAGTTCTGTCTTGGTTGTGGAGTTTGGGTGTATCAGTATTAGCTTAGGCCTTCGTAGGGAGTTGTCATATTTCCAGTTACAGTAATCCTTAAGGTTAGAGGAGCAACTATAAGTGATTAAAGGCATTGTGGTTATAATTGTTTAGTGTCTAGACCTATTTGTAGTGATTTGAGCCTTTGTGTATAGATGTTGGTTGTCGAGTATGATTTTTTTTTTAAAGATAGGTGGTAAGGGAATATATCGTGATTAGTGTGTGATTAGGAGGAAGTAATATCCAGGAAAAGCGATTGCAGTAGACAAATGAGATTGGTATGTTAAGAGTTGGTGATGTTGTAGATTAGAAAGAGTTGAGATTTTGTGATGGCTTATTGAATAAGTGGTGTATTTTCATTATTTTGTTTTTGGGTGATGAGTTATGATGGTTATAGTTCTGTGTGGTGCTATAGGATCAAAAATTTGTATCGTGCCTTTCTTTATCCTTTGACAGTTCGGGAACGAATGGTGGGTAAATTGGTATCTATTGTGACGATTCATTCCATCGTTACTGATTTACCCATAGTGGTTTGTAGGTTTAAGACTAATTCTTTAGTATGGGAGTGCATTTGGTATGATCTAAGGTCATACGAAACCCCTAGCACAAAGTCGTGTTGAAAGAATTCTTACCGACTGAGTTTTGAATTAAGTTTTATTTAGGATCAACTTCAAATGAGTACTACTCCTATAATATAACGAGTTAGGTTTCCCAAGACCTACCAAATTAAAGGTCTTCGAGTCTTCTTTCCAATGCCACTAATCGTTCATAAATCTGTTATCGGAATAAAAAGTTATGATCGTGTTACTAAATACTGTCTGTGCAGAAAAACTGTATGTCGCTATAGCGTTAAAGACGCATTATATGTCAATTGACGGTTTTGGAGTTCCCAAACTCAAAACTCCGTTCCCAACTCCTAGTGGAGGAAGTTGAAGCGATTTTGGTCATTCTTGAATGATTTTCGCCATAAAGTAAATAATTCTAACTTATTTTAACAAGTTTTCTATAAATTTATCCTTAGAATCTATTAAATTCAGGCTTAGGGTTGAGTTAGGGATGAACCCTAAGTTGGAAAAAATTCTAGATCTTCCAAATAACCTTGATAAATGATCTAAACTCCGTTTAGGAGTAAATTTTAGAGGTTTTGATGTTCTTAGTGTTTCTTTAAGAGTAGATTTTGATTTACTCTTTTATATTCTCTTATAGAAGATGATGGATTTGTAAAACCTTCATTGGAGAAGGTTAGGTTCATCCAGGAGAAACTTATAGCAACCCAAAACAGGCAAAAAGAGTATGCGGATCGAAAAGTGAGAGATATGCGCTTTATGGAGGGTGAGTAAGTATTGCTCATGGTTTCACCCATGGAGGGTATTATACATTTTGGGAAGCGGTTAAGCTTAGTCCAAGATATATTGGACCGTTTGAGATTCTTTAGGGCGTGGGACCGATGGCCTATAGGTTGACTTTGCCTCCGAGTTTGTCGGGAGTTCATCTTTATGTATCCATGTTGAAGATGTTTCATGGTGATGGCCACTACATAATTCATTGGGATTCAGTTTTGTTAGATGAAAATCTCTCCTATGAAGAGGAACCTGTTGCTGTTCTTGATAGAGACGCCCGTTAGTTGATGACTAAGGAGATTGTGTCTGTAAAGGTCCAGTGGAAGAATCATCCCGTTGAGGAGGCCACTTGGGAGACCGAAGCAGACATGCACAACAAGTATCCACATCTTTTTGCTGATTTATGTAAGTCATTGTTTTCCCTTCTTGTTTCTTGTTTGCCCATTCGGGGACAAACAGTTGTTTAATTGGTATCTGATGTAACGACCCTCTTAGTCGTTTTGTGAATTTGACTTGTCTTCCCCATTTTAGCTTTACCCGTAGTTTGTATATGTAAATTATGACTTACGGTAGCGGGTAGTGTCGATTTTTGAGGTGTTCGGAAGTGATTTAAGTTATTAATTGAGTTCTTGAATTTTAAGTAAGTTAAGTTCGACCACGGTCAACCTTCGGTCAAGACGACATCGATTTAGTGTATTAATGTTTCCAATAGGTTCGGAACATACTTTTTAGTTAATTTACATATTTGATTTATTTCTATGGAGTTCCGAATAAACTTCGAGGATTTATTAGAAGTTTTGATATTTTAGATAATTAGTTTAATTAGTGGTTTAATGGGTCAAAACCACAATTTATTTAGTTATGTGACTAATACAAAAATAATTTTAAGTGGGTAGGGTTTTACCATATACAATAAAAAATCAAATATTTAGGGCAAAGAGAGAAACAACAATGGTATCCTTTTTATTCACATCGCAGTTTTCGAAGAGATCTTCGACAACTTTAAGGTTAGCAACTTTGAATGGTTATATTCTTGATATTAGGATTATAATATTGTGACAGTGATGTGTGCTAGTGAGGATAAGTTAGGCAAAAAAACCATTATTTCGGGTGAAGTTAATAATTGGGTGTTATAGATTTAGTGTAAAATAGCTAATCATGAGTTAATGATGACACTAGGGATATGGCCTAATCATTAGACATTAATGGCAGGATGAGTGCAGGTAAGTGCTTCCTATTTAGTTGATAGTTATTACTATCCCCTCTGCCCTCTCTCTTTCTCAACCCTAACGCATAGTTTTCTTTTTATTAAAAGAATTTGTTCTTGGTGTCAACACTCACATGACGTTGGAGACTAGAATTTGATTATGCAACCTTTCCGTATTTATCTTGTGGGGTCGATAAGTATCCAGCGGTTATTAGTTACAATTTTGACAGATTTAGATCTTAAGTCTAGGGTTCTTGGATTAAATATTCTTAATTTGAAAGTTGAATAATGACTTGTTTTAGCTGAAATTTGACGTGCTAGTTTGTACTCTTATGGAGATTATGTATTTGAACAGATTCTGACCATTCAGAAGCTTTATGGAAGGGCAAGGTCCTTGAAAGTTACCTTACATTTGGATTCTTTGGTTGAGGTAGGTTATGATTTAATTGGAGTTTAGACTCGATTTAATTGTGTGTATTCTCCTAAATTGGATGCTTGTTGATTGGTATTCGGATATACTTGAATTTGATGATATTTGGATTGTTGATACTTGTATGAATAATTATTAAAAATTGAACTTGATCGGATTGCCTTATTAATATAAGTGTACTTGTAAATTTAGTACTTGAAATTGAACTTGTATGAATATTGATATTACTTATTTATGGAGGATATGGTACCATGCCGGTACGGATTTGAATATTGATATTACTTATTTGTGGAGGATAGGGTACCACGCCGGTATGATATGGATATTAATATTACTTATTTATGGGGGATCGGGTACCACGCCGGTACGGTACATGGACTTAGATTGTCCCCTGTCATGACTAGTTGGGCAGAAATAAGCCCCTTAGCGTGTGTGCACAAGCTAGTGTTGGTTTTGAGAGATCAAGTGGTTAGTAAGTTGAAAACGAGCTAATGACGTTCTAATGGTGAGGTTGAGATGGACGTAGTTTTACTTATAATATTATTGTTGATTTTGTGGTTGATACTCTTGATGGATACATAGCTTATTTGTGGGCATTGTTTGGAACTTCATTGATGTATTTGTTGATTTATTGAATTATTTGCTATGTGTTGATATCTGTCTACTTGTTATTTGATTTATGTTGTATACATGCTATAAAATTGAGTTGGCCTATGATACCTACCAGTACATAGTGGCTTGTGCTGATACTACCATGTACTCTTTTTTCGTTGAGTGCAGAAAGTGCTCCAGAGGCTCAGACACGACCTTATCTCTAGCGTTTGATAGTTGATTTCGATCCAAGGGTGAGAATTCCATCTCCAGGCTACCATGGATCATCAGATTAGTTCTTTTCCTTCTTTCGGACAATGAGACACTCTTTATCTTTCGTTATTTTGGATATTTCTTTTAGTCATGGTTTTTATTTTCGAAGCTCTTGTACGAAGAATTTCTGGTCTTGGGAATTGTAGTAGGTAGTTTGTTGATCTTCTGCATTATTAATGATTAGTTTTGAAATTATTATCATTAAATTGGTTTTTATGATAATCCCGTCGTAATATTAATTAAATAACTGAGAAATGGTTCGGGTTATATGGTTCTCCCACAAAAAGATTAGTATGGGTGTCACTCATGGCCATTTTGATCGTAACATGATTACCAGAATCGTTTAGTGCACATATTCATTTTTAAATAGATAATGAGATCAAATAATCAAATACATTAAAATAATAGGAGTAACATAATCAGTTGAATAAGATTTTCTGCCTCAAAATATTCCACTACTCATGATGACTGACCATAGGTGTCCAATGCACCTAATTGTGGCAATTGTTAGTGCACAAGATATTATTAAATAATGAGCATATATAAATAAAAAATACATGATTTCCAAAACTATCCACTACACATATTACCAGAATTGTCCATTGCTAAATGTCTCCTAAAGTAGAAAATTAGATTAAAAAAAGTTTCTTACGTGACATGAGGCGCACTAGATTTGCGCCGAAGTGTTGTCCATTTCAGGAATATATGTTCTCGGTTCTTCTCCTCACTTTACCTTTTCTTTTTTCCTTTGAGATCCTCCTACACTGTAAGTATATAACCCATCCTGTCCCCCTTCACTTTAATCGAGTTCGATACTTAATAGCGCTTGATCATGAAAAAAAAATAAAAAAAATTTGGAGTTGGAGCTGAATTTGAAGCTGGAGTTATATTTGACCATGAATATAAATTGGAGTTGTTTTTAGATTTTTGTGAGAGAGTTTACTTGTTTTCACTTTTCCAAATACAACTCCAAGTTGTATTTGAAATTCTCATGACCAAACATCAATTTGAAGTTGTATTTGGAATAAAGTGAAAAAGATTTCGAAAAAAAATAAAAACTCTCATGGCCAAACGGGCACTTAAATGAAGTGGAAAAATTGAAGTTGACAAAAATAATATACGAAAATAAAGTTTATTAAAATTAGTTATAATGTACCAATTTTGTACTCTATATAGCTTTCATTAACGGATCGGGTCTTAATGCCTGTTGATAACATCCAATTTCACCCCTTAATTGAGATGTTGTTCAGGGTCGTATGCAGTGTAGAACGAAATCTTGGGGTTGCATTCCAAATGAATATGGTTAAAAGATTGACCAATATTCAAGTGTAATAATCGATTGATATCCCAGATTTCACGGTAACATGGAGGGAGTAAAAAGTAAATTTAACTATGATTAATTACGTTAAACAACTAAAATTGCATGGATTACTTCAATAAAAAGGAGACGTAGGGTTGTGTTTCCATCGGTGATCTGCCTTTGTAAATGGATTTTTTATTTTCCTCCTCTTTAATGTCTTAATGGGGTGAATTTGACTCTGAAAGTTCACACAATCTCTCAACCAAATGAGTAAAGTACATCTTGAGCTTTCTCAAGCTCCAAGGTGTCAAAATTTAGTTCAATCAATAGAATCCATAAGGTAATTATCCTATTTCTAGCTTAAATTATTAAATGGAGTTTAAAGATCCAAGTCCTTATTATTTATTCCAAACTAGATTAAGAATGATTGATTTTTTTTTTGAACGCCAAACAAATAAAATCAAATCAAAAGTCCATTTTTTTTTCGATTTGACTTGATTCATCGGTTTGATTTGACTTCACAGTTTTACTTATACATCCTTAATCATAAGTGTTCATTGCACATGCTATGACTTTTAAATAATGAGCATAAATAAAAAATCACATAATTTTCATGATTGTCCATTGCATATGATTACCAGAATCTTCGTCTAGTGCATATATATGTTTTAAAATAGATAATGAGATCTAATAAAAACATTATCAAGTACATTAAAAAAATAACATAATAAATTGAATAAGATTTTTTATGGAATGTGTGTACAAACTAGTGTTGAGCAGAAATAAGTCTCTTAGCGTGTGTGTACAAGCTAGTGTTGGTTTTGAGAGATCAGGTGGTTAATAAGTTGAAAACGAGCCAATGGTGTTTTAATGGTGAGGTTGAGCTGGACGTAGTTTTGCTTATAGTATTATTGTTGATTTTGTGGTTGATACTCTTGATGGATACATAGCCTGTTTGTGGGCATTGTTAGGCACTTCATTGATGTATTTGTTGATTTATTGAATTATTTGCTATGTATTGATACCTGTCTACTTGTTATTTGATTTATGTTGTATACATGCTATTAAATTGAGTTGGCCTATGATACCTACCAGTACATAGTGGCTTGTCATGATACTACCCTGTACTCTTCTTTTGTTGAGTGCAGAAAGTGTTCCAGAGGCTCAGACTCGACCTTATCTCTAGCGTTTGATAGTTGATTTCGATCTAAGAGAATTCCATCTCCAGGCTTCCATGGATCATCATATTAATTTTTGTCCTTCTTTCGGACAATGATACACTCTTTATCTTTCGTTATTTTGGATATTTCTTTTAGTCATGGTTTTTATTTTCGAAGTTCTTATACGATGATTTTCTGGTCATGGGGATTGTAATAGGTAGTTTGTTGATCTTCCGCATTATTAATGGTTAGTTTTTAAATTATTATCATTAAATTTGTTTTTATGATAACTCCGTCTTAATAGTATTTAAATAATTGAGAAATGGTTCGGGTTAGATGATTCTCCCACAAAAAGATTAGTGTGGGTGCCACTCATGGCCATTTGGATCGTAACATGATTACCAGAATCATTTTAGTGCACATATTCATTTTTAAATAGATAATGAGATCAAATAATCAAATACATTAAAATAATAGGAGTAACATAATCAGTTGAATAAGATTTTCTGCCTCAAAATATTCCACTACTCATGATGACTGACCATAGGTGCCAAGGCACCTAATTGTGGCAATTGTTAGTGCACAAGATATTATTAAATAATGAGCATATATAAATAAAAAACACATGATTTCCAAAACTGTCCACTACACATATTACCAGAATTGTCCATTGCTAAATGTCTCCTAAAGTGGAAAATTAGATTAAAAAAAGTTTCTTAAGTGACATGAGGTGTCACGACCGAATTTTTCAAGTCCTGATGGTGTCTACCGTAACTCACCAATAGGCAAGCCAAACCCTAGCTCGGAGCGACAAGCGACAGGCTAACGGGCGGAATCTCAGAAAACAGAAATGAAGTGGAAGTAACCCTACTAATAAACATGCTAGAATATATAAAAAAACAAAATCAAAATATATATTCATACTAAGACTGAGAAGGAAGAGGACAATATATAAAAACAAGAACCATTCCTAAGACCTGGTGAGGTCGGTACAAGAGCCACTACTAGACATGTCCAAAATACAAAACAGAAACCAAATATATACATCAAGTACTACAGTCTCGAGAGCAAAAGACTATACAGTAGAGATGGAGTAGGATCTGCCTCAGACGTCAGTAAACTCACCCTGCTCTGGAGTCAGTGCTGAGAAGAGCGTCACGTCAAAACTGTCGACTAGTGCCCGGATCTGCATCGGGGAAAAAGATGCAGAAGTGCAGTATGAGTACCAGGGCAAGTAGGCATCATCGGCCGACTGAGCTCAATATAATATAAGCAATCGAAAATGCGAGGGTGCATGCTAGGTCTGGGGTATAAATAATAAGTACATAAGTAACTGTCGAGGCGTATAGATATGCTCAGGAAAAAATAAGTGTGATACAGAACAACGAGTAAATAAATGCGTAAGTAAACACACAAGTCAAACATAACCTTTCTGGACCCCATAAACCCGATAGGCACATGAAAGAAAACAATAATCTAGTCTGGCCCCAATAAACCAGCGGGACACACAAGAAAGTAAATGCATAGTCACCAGTGTCTTGAAGCTGCATCAGTATCCAATAACCACGGTACCCAGTACCAAAACTCTCCAATCATATCATAACTAGATGCCGTACTCAAACAGAAACTCATAATAATCAGTGGCCGGACTCGAACCGGTACTCATAATAATCAGTAACCATCATATCTAAATCAGTGGATGGACTCAAACCGGAACTCATAATAATCAGTAACCAAGTGACAGGGTAGTGCCAGAATCCACACAAATACAAGTAAACAGGGAAATACCAGCCCCAGAACGAACCCAAAACATAAATAAAGGAGCTAACCCACCACGTACAAATCAAGATCGGAATCCTTCCAGGTCAACTATCTACTATAAACAATACGTATATACAAGTTTGGGTATACATTATAATTCACGGCAAGACAGGTCCGCATTCTAAATCAAACTAGCCGACCTCGGTCAATTACGGAGCTATTAGGGACTAACAAGGCTAAACAGGTCAAAAGGGCATAACTGGGGTACTTCAACACAAATTTTATCCTAAAATATCATCTCAGGGCTTAACTAAGCCTAACAATGTTTAAAGCTAACTATACCGACTGTGAAGTGTAGCGGGGCCCACTACGGGGTCCCGAAACCAAGTCTGGGCTAAAGTTCCCCAAACCCCTACTAACAGTAGTACAAAATTAACCAATCCTATAAAGGTAATCTCTAGCACACCACAACGACAACGGGACTGGAACATATCCGAACAATGCCCTAACCGGCCCAAAAGGCCGAATCATAGCAAGCCAATGCCAATCTACAACTACCAGCACAAACACTAGCATAATAGTATGCAAATACTATAAATAAACTCAGTCTAAGTATATGGTAAGCCTAGCCTACCTGGACGCCGCCAAAAGTCTGCCAAAGCTTGCTAAATAGGAGTCTTCCCCTTTCGTGAGACCTCAGATTTCTGCCATGCTAGCAAAATAATAAACTACATGTCAAAACATGAATTTTGATACCCATATTGCATTAGTTCGAAAAAATATCCGAACGGTCCATGTGGGGCCCACTTGCGAAATCGCAAAACCAAAATCGTCACAGCGTCCCAAATCACCCTGTGACCAATAATCACAACTAACACCGCTTAATTTGAGCTCAATATCTAGCTCAAACATCAACACCAATTCCAACAACCACCGTAACTAAAACTACCGTAAAAATAAGAAAACGTACCGTAGAAACGACGAGAACGAGTCCACGAACTCAAATATACCAACCCCTAACCTTGAATCTCTCTAGAAATGCCTAAAGTTGAGCTTAAAGTGCTTAAAAATGGTGGAATATATGTAGTTTTTCATAAAGAAGACAAAATAAGAAAAGAAAGTAATATTATAGTATATATATATATATGTATACTACACGTACAAAGTCCAAAAGAAAGCAATCTTGTAGTACAATACTAATTAATGTTACATGCACATGGTCTTATCCATTTTTGCTCTCCGTATATATATATATATATATTCGGATACTGCATAGGCTCGTGGTAAAATAAATATAATATTTTAAATATACCATCATGAATAGAAAATTATTTTGAACAAAACCTCTATAAAATAAAAATATCATTTTAATAAAAATTAGATTTACTATCTCCTTTTAAAAATATTAATAAATTATAGAACTTTTATAAAGTCGTATAGATATATCATTTTACCAAATTCTAATTTAATTTAAATATTTTGCAATACGCTCGATATAAATAATATTCTCTAACGAACTGCCCGAAAACCGTACTGTCAGTCCCAGCAAGTCATAAAAAACTTGACGCAATTATAGAAAAGCTCTAAACGCTGAGAACATACGAAAACGAAGGAAATGACCAGGAGGGTCATTACAACATCCACTACTAAAAGGACTTTCGTCCGCGAAAGTCAACAGTAAATGCATACCTAAAGACGTGAACAAGTAGGGATACTGGGCTCTCATATTACATTCAAGTTCCCAAGTGTCCTCCTCAAACGGATGGTGACGCCACTGTACCTTAACTACTGAAATGTCTCGGGAACGCAATCGTCTGACATCTCTGGCTAAAATGGACACAGGCTCTTCCACAAATGCCAACTTCTCGTCTAACTGAACCGAGTCCCACTGAAGCACATGCTACTCATCCGGGATATACTGTCGCAGCATAGAAACATGAAATACCGGGTGGATAGCTGAAAAGGTCGGAGGTAAGGCCAGTACATATGCTACCTCCCCGACTGTCCGAAGAATCTCAAAGGGTCCAATATACCTGGGGCTAAGCTTGCCCCTCCTATCGAATCGCATCACTCCCTTCATTGATGATACTCGTAAGAAGACCCTGTCACCAACTCTGAATCTCAACGAACGACGTCTACGGTCAGCATAACTCCTTTGTCTACTCTGAGCTGTCCGCAGCCTGTCCTGAATCACCCGAACTCAGTCCAAAGACTCTCGGAGCAAATCTGTGCCACGAGGACTGACTTCTGAAGTCTCGAACCATCCAACTGGAGACCGACACCGTCTACCATACAAAGCCTCGAACGGATCTATTTGAATGCTGGAGTGGAAGCTATTATTATACGCGAATTCCGCTAAAGGCAAGAACTGATCCCAGGGTGAATAGAATATCTGGAACTGTGTGCCTCGTGCAGAATCAACTGAATCAAATCTCCAACCCTTGGGACACAAATACGACCGTCAAACCTCAGAACACCATCAGAACCCAAGGTATCTCTCTCAGACTCACCCCTCAATACCTGATCTCGAATGCTACGAAGACCGCTATCCTCAAACTGATGACTCTGAACCTGCTTCAGCAAAGTAGATTTGGCCTCAACATAAGCAACAATCCTCCTGGGGTCAGAAATATCCAATCGAACCATCGAGTTAGCTAAGGACTGAATGTCCAAAGCTAATGGCCGCTGAGAGACTGGAATGAAGGCTAAGCTACCCATACTCACTGTCTTCCAGCTTAAGGCATCCACTACCACATTCGCCTTGCCCGGATGATAGAGAATAGAGATATCATAGTCCTTCAGCAACTCAATCCACCTGCACTGCCTCGAATTAAGATCTGTCTGAGTCATAATATGTTGAAGACTACGGTGGTCTGTAAAGATCTCATAATGAACACCATAGAGATAATGCCTCCAAATCTGCAGTGCAAACACAACCGCCGCTAACTCCAAATCATGAGTGGGATAGTTACGCTCATGCACCTTCAGCTGTCTCGATACATAAGCAATAACACCCCCCCGCTGCATCAGAACACACTCCAAACCGATACCAGATGCATCACAATACACGGTGAAACCCTCGCCCTCAACTGGAAGAGTCAACACAGGGGCTGAAGTAAGTCGATCCTTGAGCTTCAGGAAGCTTGCCTCACAATCCTCAGACTACCAAAATGGAACCTCCTTCCTGTCAGTCTGGTCATAGGAGATGCAATAAACGAGAAGCCCTCAACAAACCGTCTGTAATAACCTGCCAACCCAACAAAACTGCGAACCTCGGTAGGCGACGTAGGCCTAGCCCAACCTCGAATGGCCTCAATCTTCACTGGGTCTACCATGATACCGTGTATGGATACAACATGCCCCAAGAAAGCTACAGACTCAAGACAGAACTCACACTTTGAGAACTTGGCATAAAGCCGATGATCTCTCAAAGAGTGGAGCACAATCCTCAAATGCTGCTCATGCTCATCGCTGCTCCTTGAATTAACCAAGATGTCGTCAATAAACACAATCACAAAGGAGTCTAAGTATGGCCTGAATACCCAATTCATCAAATCCATGAAAGCTGCAGGGGCATTAGTCCATCCAAAAGACATCACCAGGAACTCATAGTGGTCGTACCGAGTCCTGAAGGCTGTCTTAGGGATGTCTTTAGCCCTAACTCTCAACTGATGATATCCATATCTCAAGTCTATCTTCGAGAATATCGCTGCACCCTGAAGCTGATCAAACAAATCGTCAATACGAGGCATAGGATACTTATTCTTCACTTTTACCTTATTCAACTGCCTATAATCGATACACATACACATAGATCTGTCCTTCTTCTTTACAAACAGAACTGGAGCACCCCACGGTGACACACTAGGCCTGATAAAACCTTTCCCCAAAAGATCCTCAAGCTGACTACTCAACTCTCTCAACTCAGCAGGAGCCATACGATAAGGAGCCATAGAAATAGGTCGAGTGCCCGGCTCGAGGTCAATAATAAACTCTATATCACGCTCAGGAGGAAGGCTAGGTAGGTCAGTCGGGAATACATCAGGAAACTCACGAACAATTGGGACGAAGTCAGGTGACGGACTCTTAATGCTAGCATCCCAAAATAAGCAAGGAATGAATCACAACCCCTCACCATCAATCTACGAGCCTGAACATATGAAATAATCCCCGTCGGTGTGCAGCTAACAGAACCCTGCCATACCACTGGGGGTACACCAGGCATGGCTAAGGTCACGGTCTTGGCAAAATAATCCAAGACTGTATGATAGAAAGACAACCAGTCCATGCCCAAAATCCATCAAAGTCTACCATGGACAATACAATAAAATCAACCCGAGTCTCAAACTCCCGAACAGTCACCAGACGAGATCTATATACCCGATCCACTACTAAGGAATCACCAACGGGGGTAGATACACATAAGGGTAAATCGTACCTGTAATCACCGCATCTGAAGCCTCAGCCTCAAGCCTAGCTGGCATGGCATACAACTGGCGCTGGCTACTACTAGTCTGAGCACCAACCTGACTACCAGTCCGACCTCCCTGTGCTCCACCTCGAGAACCCTGAGGACCACCCCGACGACCCTATACACCACCTCTGCCTGCTGGCGGTACAGATCTGATGGGTTGTGCTATCTGAACTGAAGGCTCAATAGCCCTGCGCTGAGGACACTCACGCGCGAAATGACCGACAACCCCACAAGTATAACATGCTCCTGGCTCCCTGCTCGGCCTTGAAGATCTGATATGATCACCTCTAGCTGATGAACTGGGCTGACCACGTCCCTGAGGCTGACTAACAGAACCACTATAGATGGGCTGACCCCTATCAGATATCTGCAAGGATGACTGTACGGGCCTACTGGGCTGACCCTGTCGCTGAAAAGACTGTTGCTGCTGCTGAGGGTACCTACCCTGAAACTGGAAACCACGACCTCTGAACTGCGAACCACTATGGCTCCCACTGAAACTACCCTGGACACGAGGTCTCTTATCACTGCCCCCTTGGGCCTCGCGATCCATCTCCTCAATAGAGTATACATGCTCAGTAATCTCTGCGAATGACTTCCCTTAAGTCACTAAACTCTGGGTAGCCCTGCGGAGTGGCAATCTCAGTCCTCTGACAAAACATCTAACTCTCTCATACTCAGCAGGAAAAATAGAATTAGCGTGCCTAGCAAGATCATGAAACCTCGCCTCATACTCGGCGACAGATAATGAACCTTGAGTCAATCTGGAGAACTCATCCCTGAGCCTCTCTCGCATAGTACAGGGCATATACTTTCCCAAGAAAATCTCGGTGAACTGGGTCCAGGTAATCGGTGGAGATCCCGCTGGCCTGGAATCAAGATATCCCCTCCACCATCTTCTCGCTGCAGTATCAAACTGATATGCCAAGAAATCAACACCACGAGACTGTACCAATCCCAAATTCCTCAGTCTATCCTCGCAGCTGGACAAGAACTCATATGCATCATCACCCGGAGTACCAGCAAACCTCAGTGGAGCCAACCTCAAGAAACGCCCCAACATCTTCTGCTTATCGACAGACATAACAAGCTAATCTATAACTGGCTGTGATGCTACCGGTACAGGCAGAACCTCAACTCTGGGTGCCGCAGCTACAGGCTGCGCCCCAACACCAACTCCCTGTGCGGCTGGCTATACTCCCGCAACAGGAGGACCTCCAACTAATCCCAACAACTGAAGCAATGTACCTCGGAGCAAAAAAACATCAATAAAACCGGGTGGAGCCTAGGCTGCTCCCTGGCCCACCAACTGTTGTGGAGGCGGAACATCTGGAACTACAACGGGATCGGGTGACTGGTCCCTAACACGATCTGGTCCTAGGGCTCCTACTCTGCCCTGCCTTCGACCTCTAGGTCGACCTCTACCCCAATTAGGAGCCCTAGCTGTAGGCTCGGGATTTTGACCCCTGGCTCTCGTATTATGCGTCCTAACCATCTGCGTAAAGAGTGAACCAAATAGAGATTAGAAACCAACATAGACACCAACGCATGGAGGCGAATCAAAGAAATAAGATTTACCCTAAACATGCTCTGAAGCCTTCCGAAGATAGAATACAGACGTCTCCGTACCGATCAGCGAGACTCTACTAAACATCGGCTCATGCACCAGCAATACCAGTGAAACCTAGGCTTTGATACGAAGCTGTCATGACCTAATTTTTTGAGTCCTGATGGCGCCTACCGTAACCCACCAATAGGCAAGCCAAACCCTAGCCCGGAGCTACAAACGATAGGTTAACGGGCCAAATCTCAGAAAACAGAGATAAAGTGGAAGTAACCCTACTAATAAACATGCTAGAATATATAAAAAAACAAAATCAAAATATATATTCATACTAAGACTGAGAAGGAAGAGGACAATATATAAAAACAAGAACCATTCCCAAGACCTGGTGAGGTCGGTACAAGAGCCACTACTAGACATGTCCAAAATACAAGACAGAAACCAAATATATAAAACAAGTACTACAGTCTCGAGAGAAAAAGACTATACAGTAGAGATGGAGTAGGATCTGCCTCAGACGTCAGTAAACTCACCCTGCTCTGGAGTCAGTGCTGAGAAGAGCGTCGCGTCAAAACTATCGACTAGTGCCCGGATCTGCATTGGGGAAAAAGATGCAAAAGTGCAGTATGAGTACCAGGGCAAGTAGGCATTATCGGCCGACTGAGCTCAATATAATATAAGCAATCTAAAATGCGAGGGTACATGCTAGGTCCGGGATATAAATAATAAGTACATAAGTAACTGTCGAGGAGTATAGATTTGCTCATGAGAAAATAAGTGTGATACAGAACAACGAGTAAATAAATGCTTAAGTAAACACACAAGTCAACCATAACCTATCTGGGCCCCCATAAACCCGATAGGCACACGGAAGAAAACAATAACCTAGTCTGGCCCCCATAAACCAGCGGGACATACAAGAAAGTAAATGCATTGTCACCAGTGTCTCGAAGCTGTATCAGTATCCAGTAACCACGGTACCCAGTACCAAACTCTCCAATCATATCATAACCAGATGTCGGACTCGAACCGAAACTCATAATAATCAGTGGCCGGACTGGAACCGAAACTCATAATAATCAGTGGCCGTACTCGAACCAAAACTCATAATAATCAGTGGCCAGACTCGAACCGAAACTCATAATAATCAGTGACCGGACTCGAACCGGAACTCATCATAATCAGTAACCATCATATCTGAATCAGTGACCGAAATCGAATCAAAACTCATAATAATCAGTAACCAACTGACAGGGTAGTGCCAGAATCCACACAAATACAAGTAAACAGGGAAATACCAGCCCCAGAACGAACCCAAAACATAAATAAAGGAGCTAATCCACCACGTACAAATCAAGCTCGGAATCCTTCCAGGTCAACTATCTACTATAAACAATATGTATATACAAGTCTGGGTATACGTTATAAGTCACGGCAAGGCGAGTCCGCATTCTAAATCAAACTAGCCGACCCCGGTCAATTACGGTGCTATTAGGGACTAACAAGGCTAAACAGGTCAAAAGGGCATAACTGGGGTACTTCAACACAAATTTTATCCTAAAATATCATCTCAGGGCTTAACTAAGCTTAACAATGTTTAAAGCTAACTATACCGACTGTGAAGAGTAGCGGGGCCCACTATGGGGTCCCGGAACCAAGTCTGGGCTAAGGTTCCCCAAACCCCTACTAACAGTAGTACAACATTAACCAACCCTATAAAGGTAATCTCTGGCACAACACGAGGACAACGGGCCCAAAACATATCTGAACAAGTCCCTAACCGGCCCAAAAGGCCTAATCAAAGCAAGCCAATACCAATCTACAACTACCAGCACAAACACTAGCATAATAGGCTGCAAATACTATAAATAAACTCACTCTAAGTATATGGTAAGCCTAGCCTACCTGGACACCGCCAAAAGCCTGCCAAAGGTTGCTAAATAGGAGTCTTCCCCTTTCGTGAGACCTCAGATTTCTGCCACGCTAGCAAAATAATAAACTACTTGTCAAAACATGAATTTTGATACCCATATTGCATTAGTTCGAAAAAATATCCGAACGGTCCATGTGGGGCCCACTTGCGAAATCGCAAAACCGAAACCGTCACAGCGTCCCAAATCACCCCGTGACCAATAGTCACAACTAACACCGCTCAATTTGAGCTCAATATCTAGCTCAAACATCAACACCAATTCCAACAACCACCGTAACTAAAACTACCATAAAATAAGAAAACGTACCGTAGAAAGGACGAGAACGAGTCCACAAACTCAAATATACCAACCCCTAACCTTGAATCTCTCTAGAAATGCCTAAAGTTGAGCTTAAAGTGCTTAAAAATGGTGGAATATATGTAGTTTTTCATAAAGAAGACAAAATAAGAAAAGAAAATAATATTATAGTATATATATATATATGTATACTACATGTACAAAGTCCAAAAAGAAAGCAATCTTGTAGTCCAATACTAATTAATGTTACATGCATATATATATATATATTCGGATACTGCATAGGTTCGTGGTAAAATAAATATAATATTTTAAATATACCATCATGAATAGAAAATTATTTTGAACAAAACCTCTATAAAATAAAAATATGTTCATTTCTAGATTATATGTTCTCGGTTCTTCTTCTCACTTTAGCTTTTCTTTTTTCCTTCGAGATCCTCCTACACTGTAAGTATATAACCCATCCTGGCCCCGTCCACTTTAATCAAGTTCGATACTTAATAGCGCTTGGCCATGAAAATAAAAAAAATAGGGTTGGAGTTGGAGCGGAATTTGAAGTTGGAGTTATGTTTGACCATGAATATAAATTGGAGTTGTTTTTAGATTTTTGTGAGAGAAGTGAGAGTTTACTTGTTTTCACTTTTCCAAATACAAATCCAAGTTGTATTTGAAATTCTCATGACCAAACATCAATTTGAAATTGTATTTGTAATAAAGTGAAAAAAAATTCGAAAAAAATAAAAACTCTCATGGCCAAACGGGCACTTAAATGAAGTGGAAAAATTGAAGTTGACAAAAATAATATACGAAAATAAAGTTTATTAAAATTAGTTATAATGTACTAATTTTGTGCTCTATATAGCTTTCATTAACGGATCAGGTCTTAACGCCTGTTGATAACATCCAATTTCACCCCTTAATTGAGATGTTGTTCAGGGTCGTATGCAGTGTAGAACAAAATCTGGTTGGGGTTGCATTCCAAATGAATATGGTTAAAAGATTGACCAATATTCAAGTGTAATAATCAACTGATATCCCAGATTTCAAAGTAACATGGAGGGAGTAAAAAGTAAATTTAACTATGATTAACTTCGTTAAACAACTAAAATTGAATGGATTACTTCAATAAAAAGGGGACGTAGGGTTGTGTTTCTATCGGTGATCTGCCTTTGTAAATGGATTTTTTATTTTCCTCCTCTTTAATGTCTTAATGGGGTGAATTTGACTCTGAAAGTTCACACAATCTCTCAACCAAATGAGTAAAGTACACCTTGGGCTTTCTCAAGCTCCAAGGTGTCAAAATTTAGTTCAATCAATAGAATCCATAAGTTAATTATCCTATTTCTAGCTTAAATTATTAAATGGAGTTTAAAGATCCAAGTCCTTATTATTTATTCCAAACTAGATTAAGAATGATTGATTTTTTTTTGAACGCCAAACAAATAAAATCAAATCAAAAGTCCATTTTTTTCCAATTTGACTTGATTCATCGGTTTGATTTGACTTCACAGTTTGACCTATACATCCTTAATCATAAGTGTTCATTGCACATGCTATGACTGTTAAATAATGAGCATAAATAAAAAATCACATAATTTTCATGATTGTCCATTGCATATGATTACCAGAATCTTCGTCTAGTGCATATATTTGTTTTAAAATAGATAATGAGATCTAATAAAAACATTATCAAGTACATTAAAAAAATAACATAATAAATTGAATAAGATTTTTTATGGCGTGTGTGTACAAGCTAGTGTTGGGCAGAAATAAGTCCCTTAGCGTGTGTGTACAAGCTAGTGTTGGTTTTGATAGATCAGGTGGTTAATAAGTTGAAAACGAGCTAATGGCGTTCTAATGGTGAGTTTGAGATGGACGTATTTTTACTTATAGTATTATTGTTGATTTTGTGGTTGATACTCTTGATGGATACATAGCTTGTTTGTGGGCATTGTTTGGCACTTCATTGATGTATTTGTTGATTTATTGAATTATTTGCTATGTGTTAATACCTGTCTACTTGTTATTTGATTTATGTTGTATACATGCTATTAAATTGAGTTGGCCTATGATATCTACCAGTACATAGTGGCTTGTGCTGATACTACCCTGTACTCTTCTTTTGTTGAGTGCAGAAAGTGTTCCAGAGGCTCAGACTCGACCTTATCTCTTGCGTTTGATAGTTGATTTCGATCCAAGAGAATTCCATCTCCAAGCTATCATGGATCATCATATTAGTTCTTGTCCTTCTTTTAGCCAATGATACACTCTTTATCTTTCGTTATTTTGAATATTTCTTTTAGTCATGGTTTTTATTTTAGAAGTTCTTATACTATGACTTTCGGGTCTTGGGGATTATAATAGGTAGTTTGTTGATCTTCCACATTATTAATGATTAGTTTTGAAATTATTATCATTAAGTTGGTTTTTATGATAACCCCGTCTTAATATTGATTAAATAATTGAGAAATGGTTCGGGTTAGATGATTCTCCCACAAAAAAATTAGTTTGGATGCCACTCATGGATCGTAACATGATTACCAGAATCGTTTAGTGCACATATTCATTTTTAAATAGATAATGAGATCAAATAATCAAGTACATTAAAATAATAGGTGTAACATAATCAGTTGAATAAGATTTTCTGCCTCAAAATATTCCACTACTCATGATGACTGACCATAAGTGTCCAATGCACCTAATTGTGGCAATTGTTAGTGCACAAGATATTATTAAATAATGAGCATATATAAATAAAAAACACATGATTTCCAAAACTGTCCACTACACATATTACCAGAATTGTCCATTGCTAAATGTCTCCTAAAGTGGAAAATTAGATTAATAAAAGTTTCTTACGTGACATGAGGCGCACTAGATATGCACCGAAGTGTTGTCCATTTCAGGAATATATGTTCTCGGTTCTTCTCCTCACTTTAGCTTTTCTTTTTTCCTTTGAGATCTTCCTACACTGCAAGTATATAACCCATCTTGTCCCCCTCCACTTTAATCGAGTTCGATTACTTAATAGCGTTTGGCCATGAAAAAAAAAAAAAAAAAATAGAGTTGGAGTTGGAATTGAATTTGAAGTTGGAGTTATGTTTGACAATGAATATAAAATGGAGTTGTTTTTAGATTTTTGTGAGAGAAGTGAGAGTTTACATATTTTCATTTTTCCAAATATAACTCCAAGTTGTATTGGAAATTCTCATGACCAAACATCAATTTGAAGTTGTATTTGAAATAAAGTGAAAAAAATTTCGAAAAAAATAAAAACTCTCATGGCCAAACGAGCACTTAAATGAAGTGGAAAAATTGAAGTTGACAAAAATAATATAAGAAAATAAAGTTTATTAAAATTAGTTATAATGTACTAATTTTGTGCTCTATATAGCTTTCATTAACGGATCCGGTCTTAACGCCTGTTGATAACATCCAATTTCACCCCTTAATTGAGATGTTGTTCAGGGTCGTATGCAGTGTAGAACGAAATCTGGTTGGCGTTGCATTCCAAATGAATATGGTTAAAAGATTGACCAATATTCAAGTGTAATAATCGACTGATATTCCAGATTTCAAGGTAACATGGAGGGAGTAAAAAGTAAATTTAACTATGATTAACTACGCTAAACAACTAAAATTGCATGGATTACTTCAATAAAAAGGGGACGTAGGATTGTGTTTCCATCGATGATCTGCCTTTGTAAATGGATTTTTTATTTTCCTCCTCTTTAATGTCTTAATGGGGTGAATTTGACTCTGAAAGTTCACACAATCTCTCAACCAAATGAGTAAAGTACACCTTGGGCTTTCTCAAGCTCCAAGGTGTCAAAATTTAGTTCAATCAATAGAATCCATAAGTTAATTATCCTATTTCTAGCTTAAATTATTAAATGGAGTTTAAAGATCCAAGTCCTTATTATTTATTCCAAACTAGATTAAGAATGATTGATTTTTTTTTTGAACGCCAAACAAATAAAATCAAATCAAAAGTCCATTTTTTTTTTCGATTTGACTTAATTCATCGGTTTGATTTGACTTCACAGTTTTACTTATACATCCTTAATCATAAGTGTTCATTGCACATGCTATGACTTTTAAATAATGAGCATAAATAAAAAATCACATAATTTTCATGATTGTCCATTGCATATGATTACCAGAATCTTCGTCTAGTGCATATATATGTTTTAAAATAGATAATGAGATCTAATAAAAACATTATCAAGTACATTAAAAAAATAACATAATAAATTGAATAAGATTTTTTATGGCATGTGTGTACAAACTAGTGTTGAGCAGAAATAAGTCCCTTAGCGTGTGTGTACAAGCTAGTGTTGGTTTTGAGAGATCAGGTGGTTAATAAGTTGAAAACGAGCCAATGGCGTTCTAATGGTGAGGTTGAGATGGACGTAGTTTTACTTATAGTATTATTGTTGATTTTGTGGTTGATACTCTTGATGGATACATAGCCTGTTTGTGGGCATTGTTAGGCACTTCATTGATGTATTTGTTGATTTATTGAATTATTTGCTATGTATTGATACCTGTCTACTTGTTATTTGATTTATGTTGTATACATGCTATTAAATTGAGTTGGCCTATGATACCTACCAGTACATAGTGGCTTGTCATGATACTACCCTGTACTCTTCTTTTGTTGAGTGCAGAAAGTGTTCCAGAGGCTCAGACACGACCTTATCTCTAGCGTTTGATAGTTGATTTCGATCCAAGGGTGAGAATTCCCATCTTCAGGCTACCATGGATCATCATATTAGTTCTTGTCCTTCTTTTAGCCAATGATACACTCTTTATCTTTTGTTATTTTGTATATTTCTTTTAGTCATGGTTTTTATTTTAGAAGTTCTTATACGATGACTTTCGGGTCTTGGGGATTATAATAGGTAGTTTGTTGATCTTCCACATTATTAATGATTAGTTTTGAAATTATTATCATTAAGTTGGTTTTTATGATAACCCCATCTTAATATAGATTAAATAATTGAGAAATAGTTCGGGTTAGATGATTCTCCCACAAAAAAATTAGTTTGGATGCCACTCATGGATCGTAACATGATTACCAGAATCGTTTAGTGCACATATTCATTTTTAAATAGATAATGAGATCAAATAATCAAGTACATTAAAATAATAGGTGTAACATAATCAGTTGAATAAGATTTTCTGCCTCAAAATATTCCACTACTCATGATGACTGACCATAAGTGTCCAATGCACCTAATTGTGGCAATTGTTAGTGCACAAGATATTATTAAATAATGAGCATATATAAATAAAAAAACACATGATTTCCAAAACTGTCCACTACACATATTACCAGAATTGTCCATTGCTAAATGTCTCCTAAAGTGGAAAATTAGATTAATAAAAGTTTCTTACGTGACATGAGGCGCACTAGATATGCACCGAAGTGTTGTCCATTTCAGGAATATATGTTCTCGGTTCTTCTCCTCACTTTAGCTTTTCTTTTTTCCTTTGAGATCTTCCTACACTGCAAGTATATAACCCATCTTGTCCCCCTCCACTTTAATCGAGTTCGATTACTTAATAGCGTTTGGCCATGAAAATAAAAAAAAAAAATAGAGTTGGAGTTGGAATTGAATTTGAAGTTGGAGTTATGTTTGACAATGAATATAAAATGGAGTTGTTTTTAGATTTTTGTGAGAGAAGTGAGAGTTTACGTATTTTCATTTTTCCAAATATAACTCCAAGTTGTATTGGAAATTCTCATGACCAAACATCAATTTGAAGTTGTATTTGAAATAAAGTGAAAAAAAATTCGAAAAAAATAAAAACTCTCATGGCCAAACGAGCACTTAAATGAAGTGGAAAAATTGAAGTTGACAAAAATAATATACGAAAATAAAGTTTATTAAAATTAGTTATAATGTACTAATTTTGTGCTCTATATAGCTTTCATTAACGGATCAGGTCTTAACGCCTGTTGATAACATCCAATTTCACCCCTTAATTGAGATGTTGTTCAGGGTCGTATGCAGTGTAGAACGAAATCTGGTTGGGGTTGCATTCCAAATGAATATGGTTAAAAGATTGACCAATATTCAAGTGTAATAATCGACTGATATTCCAGATTTCAAGGTAACATGGAGGGAGTAAAAAGTAAATTAAACTATGATTAACTACGCTAAACAACTAAAATTGCATGGATTACTTCAATAAAAAGGGGACGTAGGGTTGTGTTTTCATCGATGATCTGCCTTTGTAAATGGATTTTTTATTTTCCTCCTCTTTAATGTCTTAATGGGGTGAATTTGACTCTGAAAGTTCACACAATCTCTCAACCAAATGAGTAAAGTACACCTTGGGCTTTCTCAAGCTCCAAGGTGTCAAAATTTAGTTCAATCAATAGAATCCATAAGTTAATTATCCTATTTCTAGCTTAAATTATTAAATGGAGTTTAAAGATCCAAGTCCTTATTATTTATTCCAAACTAGATTAAGAATGATTGATTTTTTTTTGAACGCCAAACAAATAAAATCAAATCAAAAGTCCATTTTTTTTTTCGATTTGACTTGATTCATCGGTTTGATTTGACTTCACAGTTTTACTTATACATCCTTAATCATAAGTGTTCATTGCACATGCTATGACTTTTAAATAATGAGCATAAATAAAAAATCACATAATTTTCATGATTGTCCATTGCATATGATTACCAGAATCTTCGTCTAGTGCATATATATGTTTTAAAATAGATAATGAGATCTAATAAAAACATTATCAAGTACATTAAAAAAATAACATAATAAATTGAATAAGATTTTTTATGGCATGTGTGTACAAACTAGTGTTGAGCAGAAATAAGTCCCTTAGCGTGTGTGTACAAGCTAGTGTTGGTTTTGAGAGATCAGGTGGTTAATAAGTTGAAAACGAGCCAATGGCGTTCTAATGGTGAGGTTGAGATGGACGTAGTTTTACTTATAGTATTATTGTTGATTTTGTGGTTGATACTCTTGATGGATACATAGCCTGTTTGTGGGCATTGTTAGGCACTTCATTGATGTATTTGTTGATTTATTGAATTATTTGCTATGTATTGATACCTGTCTACTTGTTATTTGATTTATGTTGTATACATGCTATTAAATTGAGTTGGCCTATGATACCTACCAGTACATAGTGGCTTGTCATGATACTACCCTGTACTCTTCTTTTGTTGAGTGCAGAAAGTGTTCCAGAGGCTCAGACACGACCTTATCTCTAGCGTTTGATAGTTGATTTCGATCCAAGGGTGAGAATTCCCATCTTCAGGCTACCATGGATCATCATATTAGTTCTTGTCCTTCTTTTAGCCAATGATAATACACTCTTTATCTTTTGTTATTTTGTATATTTCTTTTAGTCATGGTTTTTATTTTAGAAGTTCTTATACGATGACTTTCGGGTCTTGGGGATTATAATAGGTAGTTTGTTGATCTTCCACATTATTAATGATTAGTTTTGAAATTATTATCATTAAGTTGGTTTTTATGATAACCCCGTCTTAATATTGATTAAATAATTGAGAAATGGTTCGGGTTAGATGATTCTCCCACAAAAAAAATTAGTTTGGATGCCACTCATGGATCGTAACATGATTACCAGAATCGTTTAGTGCACATATTCATTTTTAAATAGATAATGAGATCAAATAATCAAGTACATTAAAATAATAGGTGTAACATAATCAGTTGAATAAGATTTTCTGCCTCAAAATATTCCACTACTCATGATGACTGACCATAAGTGTCCAATGCACCTAATTGTGGCAATTGTTAGTGCACAAGATATTATTAAATAATGAGCATATATAAATAAAAAAACACATGATTTCCAAAACTGTCCACTACACATATTACCAGAATTGTCCATTGCTAAATGTCTCCTAAAGTGGAAAATTAGATTAATAAAAGTTTCTTACGTGACATGAGGCGCACTAGATATGCACCGAAGTGTTGTCCATTTCAGGAATATATGTTCTCGGTTCTTCTCCTCACTTTAGCTTTTCTTTTTTCCTTTGAGATCTTCCTACACTGCAAGTATATAACCCATCTTGTCCCCCTCCACTTTAATCGAGTTCGATTACTTAATAGCGTTTGGCCATGAAAATAAAAAAAAAAAATAGAGTTGGAGTTGGAATTGAATTTGAAGTTGGAGTTATGTTTGACAATGAATATAAAATGGAGTTGTTTTTAGATTTTTGTGAGAGAAGTGAGAGTTTACATATTTTCATTTTTCCAAATATAACTCCAAGTTGTATTGGAAATTCTCATGACCAAACATCAATTTGAAGTTGTATTTGAAATAAAGTGAAAAAAATTTCGAAAAAAATAAAAACTCTCATGGCCAAACGAGCACTTAAATGAAGTGGAAAAATTGAAGTTGACAAAAATAATATACGAAAATAAAGTTTATTAAAATTAGTTATAATTTACTAATTTTGTGCTCTATATAGCTTTCATTAACGGATCAGGTCTTAACGCCTGTTGATAACATCCAATTTCACCCCTTAATTGAGATGTTGTTCAGGGTCGTATGCAGTGTAGAACGAAATCTGGTTGGGGTTGCATTCCAAATGAATATGGTTAAAAGATTGACCAATATTCAAGTGTAATAATCGACTGATATTCCAGATTTCAAGGTAACATGGAGGGAGTAAAAAGTAAATTAAACTATGATTAACTACGCTAAACAACTAAAATTGCATGGATTACTTCAATAAAAAGGGGACGTAGGGTTGTGTTTTCATCGATGATCTGCCTTTGTAAATGGATTTTTTATTTTCCTCCTCTTTAATGTCTTAATGGGGTGAATTTGACTCTGAAAGTTCACACAATCTCTCAACCAAATGAGTAAAGTACACCTTGGGCTTTCTCAAGCTCCAAGGTGTCAAAATTTAGTTCAATCAATAGAATCCATAAGTTAATTATCCTATTTCTAGCTTAATTTATTAAATGGAGTTTAAAGATCCAAGTCCTTATTATTTATTTCAAACTAGATTAAGAATGATTGATTTTTTTTTGAACGCCAAACAAATAAAATCAAATCAAAAGTCCATTTTTTTTTTCGATTTGACTTGATTCATCGGTTTGATTTGACTTCACAGTTTTACTTATACATCCTTAATCATAAGTGTTCATTGCACATGCTATGACTTTTAAATAATGAGCATAAATAAAAAATCACATAATTTTCATGATTGTCCATTGCATATGATTACCAGAATCTTCGTCTAGTGCATATATATGTTTTAAAATAGATAATGAGATCTAATAAAAACATTATCAAGTACATTAAAAAAATAACATAATAAATTGAATAAGATTTTTTATGGCATGTGTGTACAAACTAGTGTTGAGCAGAAATAAGTCCCTTAGCGTGTGTGTACAAGCTAGTGTTGGTTTTGAGAGATCAGGTGGTTAATAAGTTGAAAACGAGCCAATGGCGTTCTAATGGTGAGGTTGAGATGGACGTAGTTTTACTTATAGTATTATTGTTGATTTTGTGGTTGATACTCTTGATGGATACATAGCCTGTTTGTGGGCATTGTTAGGCACTTCATTGATGTATTTGTTGATTTATTGAATTATTTGCTATGTATTGATACCTGTCTACTTGTTATTTGATTTATGTTGTATACATGCTATTAAATTGAGTTGGCCTATGATACCTACCAGTACATAGTGGCTTGTCATGATACTACCCTGTACTCTTCTTTTGTTGAGTGCAGAAAGTGTTCCAGAGGCTCAGACACGACCTTATCTCTAGCGTTTGATAGTTGATTTCGATCCAAGGGTGAGAATTCCCATCTTCAGGCTACCATGGATCATCATATTAGTTCTTGTCCTTCTTTTAGCCAATGATAATACACTCTTTATCTTTTGTTATTTTGTATATTTCTTTTAGTCATGGTTTTTATTTTAGAAGTTCTTATACGATGACTTTCGGGTCTTGGGGATTATAATAGGTAGTTTGTTGATCTTCCACATTATTAATGATTAGTTTTGAAATTATTATCATTAAGTTGGTTTTTATGATAACCCCGTCTTAATATTGATTAAATAATTGAGAAATGGTTCGGGTTAGATGATTCTCCCACAAAAAAAATTAGTTTGGATGCCACTCATGGATCGTAACATGATTACCAGAATCGTTTAGTGCCTATATTCATTTTTAAATAGATAATGAGATCAAATAATCAAGTACATTAAAATAATAGGTGTAACATAATCAGTTGAATAAGATTTTCTGCCTCAAAATATTCCACTACTCATGATGACTGACCATAAGTGTCCAATGCACCTAATTGTGGCAATTGTTAGTGCACAAGATATTATTAAATAATGAGCATATATAAATAAAAAAACACATGATTTCCAAAACTGTCCACTACACATATTACCAGAATTGTCCATTGCTAAATGTCTCCTAAAGTGGAAAATTAGATTAATAAAAGTTTCTTACGTGACATGAGGCGCACTAGATATGCACCGAAGTGTTGTCCATTTCAGGAATATATGTTCTCGGTTCTTCTCCTCACTTTAGCTTTTCTTTTTTCCTTTGAGATCTTCCTACACTGCAAGTATATAACCCATCTTGTCCCCCTCCACTTTAATCGAGTTCGATTACTTAATAGCGTTTGGCCATGAAAATAAAAAAAAAAAATAGAGTTGGAGTTGGAATTGAATTTGAAGTTGGAGTTATGTTTGACAATGAATATAAAATGGAGTTGTTTTTAGATTTTTGTGAGAGAAGTGAGAGTTTACATATTTTCATTTTTCCAAATATAACTCCAAGTTGTATTGGAAATTCTCATGACCAAACATTAATTTGAAGTTGTATTTGAAATAAAGTGAAAAAAATTTCGAAAAAAATAAAAACTCTCATGGCCAAACGAGCACTTAAATGAAGTGGAAAAATTGAAGTTGACAAAAATAATATACGAAAATAAAGTTTATTAAAATTAGTTATAATGTACTAATTTTGTGCTCTATATAGCTTTCATTAACGGATCAGGTCTTAACGCCTGTTGATAACATCCAATTTCACCCCTTAATTGAGATGTTGTTCAGGGTCGTATGCAGTGTAGAACGAAATCTGGTTGGGGTTGCATTCCAAATGAATATGGTTAAAAGATTGACCAATATTCAAGTGTAATAATCGACTGATATTCCAGATTTCAAGGTAACATGGAGGGAGTAAAAAGTAAATTTAACTATGATTAACTACCCTAAACAACTAAAATTGCATGGATTACTTCAATAAAAAGGGGACGTAGGGTTGTGTTTCCATCGATGATCTGCCTTTGTAAATGGATTTTTTATTTTCCTCCTCTTTAATGTCTTAATGGGGTGAATTTGACTCTGAAAGTTCACACAATCTCTCAACCAAATGAGTAAAGTACACCTTGGGCTTTCTCAAGCTCCAAGGTGTCAAAATTTAGTTCAATCAATAGAATCCATAAGTTAATTATCCTATTTCTAGCTTAAATTATTAAATGGAGTTTAAAGATCCAAGTCCTTATTATTTATTCCAAACTAGATTAAGAATGATTGATTTTTTTTTTTGAACGCCAAACAAATAAAATCAAATCAAAAGTTCATTTTTTTTTTCGATTTCACTTGATTCATCGATTTGATTTGACTTCACAGTTTTACTTATACATCCTTAATCATAAGTGTTCATTGCACATGCTATGACTTTTAAATAATGAGCATAAATAAAAAATCACATAATTTTCATGATTGTCCATTGCATATGATTACCAGAATCTTCGCCTAGTGCATATATATGTTTTAAAATAGATAATGAGATCTAATAAAAACATTATCAAGTACATTAAAAAAATAACATAATAAATTGAATAAGATTTTTTATGGCATGTGTGTACAAATTAGTGTTGAGCAGAAATAAGTCCCTTAGCGTGTGTGTACAAGCTAGTGTTGGTTTTGAGAGATCAGGTGGTTAATAAGTTGAAAACGAGCCAATGGCGTTCTAATGGTGAGGTTGAGATGGACGTAGTTTTACTTATAGTATTATTGTTGATTTTGTGGTTGATACTCTTGATGGATACATAGCCTGTTTGTGGGCATTGTTAGGCACTTCATTGATGTATTTGTTGATTTATTGAATTATTTGCTATGTATTGATACCTGTCTACTTGTTATTTGATTTAGGTTGTATACATGCTATTAAATTGAGTTGGCCTATGATACCTACCAGTACATAGTGGCTTGTGCTGATACTACCCTGTACTCTTCTTTTGTTGAGTGCAGAAAGTGTTCCAGAGGCTCAGACACGACCTTATCTCTAGCGTTTGATAGTTGATTTCGATCCAAGGGTGAGAATTCCCATCTCCAGGCTACCATGGATCATCATATTAGTTCTTGTCCTTCTTTTAGCCAATGATACACTCTTTATCTTTTGTTATTTTGTATATTTCTTTTAGTCATGGTTTTTATTTTAGAAGTTCTTATACGATGACTTTCGGGTCTTGGGGATTATAATAGGTAGTTTGTTGATCTTCCACATTATTAATGATTAGTTTTGAAATTATTATCATTAAGTTGGTTTTTATGATAACCCCGTCTTAATATTGATTAAATAATTGAGAAATGGTTCGGGTTAGATGATTCTCCCACAAAAAAATTAGTTTGGATGCCACTCATGGATCGTAACATGATTACCAGAATCGTTTAATGCACATATTCATTTTTAAATATATAATGAGATCAAATAATCAAGTACATTAAAATAATAGGTGTAACATAATCAGTTGAATAAGATTTTCTGCCTCAAAATATTCCACTACTCATGATGACTGACCATAAGTGTCCAATGCACCTAATTGTGGCAATTGTTAGTGCACAAGATATTATTAAATAATGAGCATATATAAATAAAAAAACACATGATTTCCAAAACTGTCCACTACACATATTACCAGAATTGTCCATTGCTAAATGTCTCCTAAAGTGGAAAATTAGATTAATAAAAGTTTCTTACGTGACATGAGGCGCACTAGATATGCACCGAAGTGTTGTCCATTTCAGGAATATATGTTCTCGGTTCTTCTCCTCACTTTAGCTTTTCTTTTTTCCTTTGAGATCTTCCTACACTGCAAGTATATAACCCATCTTGTCCCCCTCCACTTTAATCGAGTTCGATTACTTAATAGCATTTGGCCATGAAAATAAAAAAAAAATGGAGTTGGAGTTAGAGTTGAATTTGAAGTTGGAGTTATGTTTGACAATGAATATAAAATGGAGTTGTTTTTAGATTTTTGTGAGAGAAGTGAGAGTTTACTTGCTTTTACTTTTCCAAATACAACTCCAAGTTGTATTGGAAATTCTCATGACCAAACATCAATTTGAAGTTGTATTTGAAATAAAGTGAAAAAAATTTCGAAAAAAATAAAAACTCTCATGGCCAAATGAGCACTTAAATGAAGTGGAAAAATTGAAGTTGACAAAAATAATATACGAAAATAAAGTTTATTAAAATTAGTTATAATGTACTAATTTTGTGCTCTATATAGCTTTCATTAACGGATCAGGTCTTAACGCCTGTTGAAAACATCCAATTTCACCCCTTAATTGAGATGTTGTTCAGGGTCGTATGCAGTGTAGAACGAAATCTGGTTGGGGTTGCATTCCAAATGAATATGGTTAAAAGATTGACCAATATTCAAGTGTAATAATCGACTGATATTCCAGATTTCAAGGTAACATGGAGGGAGTAAAAAGTAAATTTAACTATGATTAACTACGCTAAACAACTAAAATTGCATGAATTACTTCAATAAAAAGGGGACGTAGGGTTGTGTTTTCATCGGTGATCTGCCTTTGTAAATGGATTTTTTATTTTCCTCCTCTTTAATGTCTTAATGGGGTGAATTTGACTCTGAAAGTTCACACAATCTCTCAACCAAATGAGTAAAGTACATCTTGGGCTTTCTCAAGCTTCAAGGTGTCAAAATTTAGTTCAATCAATAGAATCCATAAGTTAATTATCCTATTTCTAGCTTAAATTATTAAATGGAGTTTAAAGATCCAAGTCCTTATTATTTATTCCAAACTAGATTAAGAATGATTGATTTTTTTTGAACGCCAAACAAATAAAATCAAATCAAAAATCCATTTTTTTTCGATTTGACTTGATTCATCGGTTTGATTTGACTTCACAATTTTACTTATACATCCTTAATCATAAGTGTTTATTGCACATGCTATGACTTTTAAATAATGAGCATAAATAAAAAATCACATAATTTTCATGATTGTCCATTGCATATGATTACCAGAATCTTCGTCTAGTGCATATATATATTTTAAAATAGATAATGAGATCTAATAAAAAAATTATCAAGTACATTAAAAAAATAACATAATAAATTGAATAAGATTTTTTATGGCATGTGTGTACAAACTAGTGTTGGGCAGAAATAAGTCCCTTAGCGTGTGTGTACAAGCTAGTGTTGGTTTTGAGAGATCAGGTGGTTAATAAGTTGAAAACGAGCTAATGGCGTTCTAATGGTGAGGTTGAGATGGACGTAGTTTTACTTATAGTATTATTGTTGATTTTGTGGTTGATACTCTTGATGGATACATAGCTTGTTTGTGGGCATTGTTTGGCACTTCATTAATGTATTTGTTGATTTATTGAATTATTTGCTATGTGTTAATACCTGTCTACTTGTTATTTGATTTATGTTGTATACATGCTATTAAATTGAGTTGGCCTATGATACCTACCAGTACATAGTGGCTTGTGCTGATACTACCCTGTACTCTTCTTTTGTTGAGTGCAGAAAGTGTTCCAGGGGCTCAGACACGACCTTATCTCTAGCGTTTGATAGTTGATTTCGATCCAAGGGTGAGAATTCCCATCTCCAGGCTACCATGGATCATCATATTAGTTCTTGTCCTTCTTTTAGCCAATGATACACTCTTTATCTTTCGTTATTTTGTATATTTCTTTTAGTCATGGTTTTTATTTTAGAAGTTCTTATACGATGACTTTCGGGTCTTGGGGATTATAATAGGTAGTTTGTTGATCTTCCGCATTATTAATGATTAGTTTTGAAATTATTATCATTAAGTTGATTTTTATGATAACCCTGTCTTGATATTGATTAAATAATTGAGAAATGGTTCTAGTTAGATGATTCTCCCACAGAAAAATTAGTTTGTATGTCACTCATGGCCATTTGGATCGTAACATGATTACCAGAATCGTTTAGTGCACATATTCATTTTTAAATAGATAATGAGATCAAATAATCAAGTACATTAAAATAATAGGTGTAACATAACCAGTTGAATAAGATTTTCTGCCTCAAAATATTCCACTACTCATGACGACTGACCATAAGTGTCCAATGCACCTAATTGTGGCAATTGTTAGTGCACAAGATATTATTAAATAATGAGCATATATAAATAAAAAGCACATGATTTCCAAAACTGTCCATTACACATATTACCAGAATTGTCCATTGCTAAATGTCTCCTAAAGTGGAAAATTAGATTAATAAAAGTTTCTTACGTGACATGAGGCGCACTAGATATGCACCGAAGTGTTGTCCATTTCAGGAATATATGTTCTCGGTTCTTCTCCTCACTTTAGCTTTTCTTTTTTCCTTTGAGATCTTCCTACACTGCAAGTATATAACCCATCTTGTCCCCCTCCACTTTAATCGAGTTCGATACTTAATAGTGTTTGGCCATGAAAATAAAAAAATAGAGTTAGAGTTGGAGTTGAATTTGAAGTTGGACTTATGTTTGACAATAAATATAAAATGGAGTTGTTTTTAGATTTTTGTGAGAGAAGTGAGAGTTTACTAGTTTTCACTTTTCCAAATACCACTCCAAGTTGTATTAGAAATTCTCATTACCAAACATCAATTTGAAATTGTATTTGGAATAAAGTGAAAAAAAATTCGAAAAAATTAAAAATTCTCAGGGCCAAACGGGCACTTAAAATAAGTGGAAAAATTGAAGTTGACAAAAATAATATACGAAAATAAAGTTTATTAAAATTAGTTATAACGTACTAATTTTGTGCTCTATATATCTTTCATTAACGGGTCAGGTCTTAACGCCTGTTGATAACATCCAGTTTCACCCCTTAATTGAGATGTTGTTCATGGTCAAATATAGTGTAGAACAAAATCTGGTTGGGGTTGCATTCCAAAGGAATATGGTTAAAAGATTGACCAATATCCAAGTGCAATAATCGACTGATATCCCAGATTTCAATGTAACATGGAGGGAGTAAAAAGTAAATTTAACTATGATTAACTACGTTAAACAACTAAAATTGAATGGATTAGTTCAATAAAAAGTGGATGTAGGGTTGTGTTTCCGTCAGTGATCTGCCTTTGTAAATGAATTTTTTATTTTCCTCCTTTTTAATGTCTTAATGGGGTGAATTTGACTCTGAAAGTTCACACAATCTCTCAACCAAATGAGTAAATTACACCTTGGGCTTTCTCAAGCTCCAAGGTGTCAAAATTTAGTTCAATCAATAGAATCCACAAGTTAATTATCCTATTTCTAGCTTAAATTATTAAATGGAGTTTAAAGATCCAAGTCCTTATTATTTATTCCAAACTAGATTAAGAATGATTGATTTTTTTTGAACGCCAAAAAAATAAAATCAAATCAAAAGTTCATTTTTTTCGATTTGACTTGATTCATCGGTTTGATTTGACTTCACAATTTGACCTATACATCCTTAATCATAAGTGTTCATTGCACATGCTATGACTGTTAAATAATGAGCATAAATAAAAAATCACATAATTTTCATGATTGTCCATTGCATATGATTACCAGAATCTTCGTCTAGTGCATATATTTGTTTTAAAATAGATAATGAGATCTAATAAAAACATTATCAAGTACATTAAAAAAATAACATAATAAATTGAATAAGATTTTTTATGGCGTGTGTGTACAAGCTAGTGTTGGGTAGAAATAAGTCCCTTAGCGTGTGTGTACAAGCTAGAGTTGGTCAAAAATAAGTCCCTTAGCGTGTGTGTATAAGCTAGTGTTGGTTTTGAGAGATCAGGTGGTTAATATGTTGAAAACGAGCTAATGGCGTTCTAATGGTGAGGTTGAGATGGACGTAGTTTTACTTATAGTATTATTGTTGATTTTGTGGTTCATACTCTTGCTGGATACATAGCTTGTTTGTGGGCATTGTTTGGCCCTTTATTGATGTATTTGTTGATTTATTGAATTATTTTCTATGTGTTGATACCTGTCTACTTGTTATTTGATTTATGTTGTATACATGCTATTAAATTGAGTTGGCCTATGATACCTACCAGTACATAGTGGTTTGTGCTGATACTACCCTGCACTCTTCTTTTGTTGAGTGCAGAAAGTGTTCCAGAGGCTCAGACACGACCTTATCTCTAGCGTTTGATAGATGATTTCGATCCAAGGGTGAGAATTCCATCTCCAGGCTACCATGGATCATCATATTAGTTCTTTTCCTTCTTTCGGACAATGATACACTCTTTATCTTTCGTTATTTTGGATATTTCTTTCAGTCATGGTTTTTATTTTAGAAGTTCTTATACGATGATTTTCGCGTCTTAGGGGTTGTAGTAGGTAGTTTGTTGATCTTCCGCATTATTAATGATTAGTTTTGAAATTATTATCAGTAAGTTGGCTTTTATGATAACCCCGTCTTAATATTGATTAAATAATTGGAAAATGGTTCGGGTTAGACAGTTCTCCCACAGAAAGATTGGTGTGGGTGCCACTCATGGCCATTTGGATCGTAACAAATCATATGCAAATCATGGAAATTATGTGTTTTTTATTTATGCTCATTATTTAATATCATAGCATGTGAAATGAACACTTATGATTAGGGGTATACATGTCAAATCACCAAGCCAAACCGAACTGACGAACCACGACAAAGCGATAAAAAATAACTTTTAATTTGATTTGGTTGGTTTGACATTAGAAAACACACCAACCGTTCTTAGTTTGATTTGGTATCAACAACAACAAAAAAAAGATAAACTAAACCCAAATCAAACCGACATAATATATATATATATATAATTTTAATTTTCTAATACATAAAAAATATTAATTATAATCCACTTCGTAAATATATTTTCAATTAGTTTAGATATATTACATGCAAATATTGGATCTTCTGCCACTCAAATTGGGAATCCAAAAATATAGTCATTGCAGTACAAAAAAAAATATCTTTCGAAAAGTTTTTATTTGATATTCTTCCTTTAATGTTTGTTGGCGTAGTTATTAATGCATTACTGCTTCTTTGTTTGTATTAGATTTACGTACAAAGCAAGTTTTATGTGTAAATGTTTGTTGGTGTAGTTGTTAGGTATATCATTTAGTATGTTCTAAAAAGACCCAACACCTGGATGAATATGTTTCCTGGAGACTTGAAGACGAGAAATCTTAAAACACTAATGAATGTTTGAGGGACACCATTAATGAACTTCAAATAAAAATTGAGAATAATAATCCTTCTTACATAGAAAAATCTAAGGCTAGCCCTGCTCAATTGGCCCTTGAAGAGGACCTAAAAAATCAGACTCTAAAATTTTAAGAAACTTCTAAAAGAAACAAAGCTCTTCAGAAGGACCTAAACAAGGCTAAAATGGATCTTGACCGCAATCTTAGGTAGATCAGGTCCTCCGAAATGTAGGCCAAAATTCATGAAACTCATTCCGCAAGCAGACATAGCATAGGTTTTAAAAGAGAACAACAGTCAAATACTGATGACTCTCATAATTCAAAGATGTGCACTCCTTGTGAAAAATTTGGTCATCAAAGCTACCAGTGTGATCTAAAATCTAAAGCCCTATATAAAAAAATTGCTTTTGTTGAGAAACAAATGCAAGAAAATAGGAAGAAGCCCGCTGGTAAAATAAAAGGACTCCTTAACTAGGCCAAGAAAAATTTTGTTCATCTTTTTAGTCACAAAAAAGGATTCAAGTTGATCTGGGTACCCAAAACTAACCTCTGATTATTTGTGCAGGTGAAGATTAGGGGAAAACACAATCCATGGTATTTGGACTGCGCATGCTCTAGACATATGACTTAAACTCGTAATAATTTCCTCTCACTCATAGATTTCCAAGTGGGAAGTGTAGCCTTTGGGAATGAAAAGACGAGAAATTGTTGGAATTGGAAAAGTTGGAAGGTCATACTCTTAGGCTATAGAAAATGTGTACTATATTTTAGTTCTCAAGCATAATCTACTAAGTATATCCTACATTTTGTGACAAAAGAAATGATGTGTTGTTCACTTTATCACAGCGCAGAGTGTCAAACTCCCAAAGCGAGAACCTGGTAATCAGAGGAAAAAAACACAAAAATGTTTACAAGACAGCCATAACGGACCCTCCAAAAGAAAAGTTGACCTGTCCTAGTGTCATGGTGAACTGTTCACTACTTTGGCATAAGAGACTGAGACATGCAAATTTTTCGTTGAGAAATGAATTGGTGTCTAGGGATCTAGCTAGTTCTTAGTGTATCCAAACCAAGTTCAGTGAAGACATGATATGTGATGTATGTGCTCGAGGTAAGCATGTAAAGTCATCCTTCACGTCTAAGAATGGTGAGTACCTCTAAGCCACTTGAACTTCTGCACATGGATCTATATGGATCAATGAGAGTGCTTAGCAGATGATGTAAGTGGTGTATTTTTGTTATTGTTTATGACTATTCCAGGTTCACTTGGAAATCATTATTTCTTAGCACTAAAGATGAAACATTTGATATTTTCACTATATTTGTGAAATTGATTTAAAAGAACTTAAGAATTGAGCATAAGATCTAATCATGGTATTGAATTTAAAAATGCTAAATTTCTTGAATATTGTGCTGAAAATGGAATTGATCATAATTTTTCTGCTCCTAGAACACCTTAGTAAAATAGTGTTGTGGAAAGGAAAACTAGATCAGTAGATGACACGACCTAACCGACCATGATTGACACCCACCCTAGCCTATGGCAGGAGAACCATACTAGTCTCACCTTACTCGCGTAAGTGTTACTCTCACATTCACATTATATAAATCCCCATGTATTAAACAAGTGCAAATAAAGTTTGCTTAACAATTTTAACCCAATAGAGTACAGAAACCTCTATTTATTACATCTCCGGGACCTGAACTCACTGTACAAGAATATCTAGGAAGTAACTAAGTCTAAAAATAACTGGAATGTCCAAAACATAAGTAAAAGAATCATCTTAGTCCTGAAACAAAGGACATCAATATCACAAGAAGATATGAAGGTTGCCCGGTCATGGTGCTTACCCTCAAAAATCGGGTTCAAACTGCTAACTAGAGCCGAGGTCGCGTGTCAACTGCTGAAAGATGTTCTACACTCAACAAAAAGAAGAGTACAAGTAGCATCAATACATCAACAAGTACTGATAAGCATCATAGGCCGACTAACTCAGTAATGTACAAGTAAGCAAGCCAAACAAGTATAAAAACAATCATAACAGAACGCATAACCAATGATATCATTCAACTAAACACATCATGTATCATCACATAATTACAACTCACATGTTTAGTTTCACAGACTTTCACACTTAGTCATTTGCATCAACAATTCATCATCATGTATAATCATCATAAGGCACCCAATGCATATGTATGAGTGCATGTATGCAAGATGTGCGCATCATATCTTACCCTTCTTAATTTTATCATCAACATCATATTGTACCGGCGTGGTACCCGACCCATTATCACAACATATCTTATTCGTACCAGCATAGTACCCGACCCATTATCAGAACATAGAATATTTGTACTGGCGTGGTACCCGATCCATCATCTTAACACATCAACATAGTGAAAATAAAATGCAATGCAATCATTGAATCACAAGTCATGCTAGAAGGCAATCATAGATGTCAAGTTCACAAACAAGCACAAAGCCAAGGAAGTCCAAGTGCTACAACAAAACCATTGTCTACCTCAATTTCTTTTGCTCAAAGTCACCTTTAAGCCACATTTTTTTCCTTCCGATCTCGTTCATGATCTATAGAACAAGAATATATATTTATTTCAATAATTCATACTCTTTTTCTTATTATTAGGAATCAAAAGTCACTGATTTTGGCCATAAACTCACCCTATTTCATCATCTTAGGATTTCCTACCTCTTAAACCTCAAGGATTTTACTTGAATTACCATAAACAACTGTAATTCTAGTTCCAATAGTGTTTTCTAACACCCTAGGATCATTATATATAGAAATTATACACATTTCCACCACTTTTAACACTTCCTATCAACTAGGGTTAAATCGCAATTTCCACCATTAATCTATTTCTAGTGATTTTCTAAGGTTAAATAAAGTATATTCAAGTCTATAATGTAGTTACTTATCTCCAAAGATGAAAAACTTCCAAAAACCCTCTGAAAATTGCCTTCCATAGAGCTCTATTGCGTTTCTAAAAAAAGTGAGGAATGAAAATATTTTTTTGTTTTTAAACTGTAATTTTACTGTGCGTTACTGCTGCAACGGATAATTACATCTGTAGTGGTACCGCTGCATTGGTTAAGGTTCTGCTGCAGCGGTTCGCACCCTTTTAACGGAGGCCGCCACTGCGATTATAGTTACTGCTATAGCGGTACCACTATAGCGGTTACTATTTTTGTTGCAGCAGTCCGAGGCAGAAACTCAGGACCTCTCTTCTGTTTTTCTCACTTTACAACACATACCATGAATCAAAACATCGCGAACAAACCCCTTAACGGTAAATGCTATAACCGGAGTTCTATAACTCCATTTCAGGTGCCAGAAGTTGCTACGGCCTCCTATACTCATTGGCTATCCAACTATTACATCAAACCCAATTCTCTTCCCATTTAGTAACCAAGTGGGGAAACAAGGTATATCTCTATCCTATCCACAAATAATACCTTTACAATTAACCTCTAATTAATAAAGATCGTGATCCACACTCCTTGTGTTCTTTGTTATGTCCCTATGATCCCGTGGTCAGTTCACTTTGAGACATATATTTACTCTAATGGTAGCTAATCACTAAATAGTAAGAGCAAGAACATAAGAACAATCACATGACATGATAAACAATCACTCTAGTGCGAAATTAAGTCATACAATCTTGTTTGTAGCCTCAACCCTAGAATAAGGTTTTATTAGCCACTCATAATCTCTCTTGAAAATCATAATACAACAATTAAACAATATAAAACTAAGAGAGATGGAATTACAAATCAAGAACCCTAGTTCTAGACTCCTTGAGGTGTTGTTTTTGCTCCTCCAAGCCTGTGTTGTGTTGTGAATTCGTGTTGTGTGTTGGATGCCTTGTAAGTGTGGCTAAGTAATCCTTTTATAGTTCCTTATGTATTCCATGAGGTTCTGATGCGCCATGGTTACATGGCACTTTCGATGCTTAAAAACAAGGAAAATATGCAATAACTTGGGTGTATTTGGTAGGTATGATGTGTTTTCTGTCCTACTTTGCAGGAAAATAGGTTTTGAAGGCAAAATGATCAAAAAAGAAGAATCAAGCCCGAGAACGAAGGGTCTGAAGATAAAAGAACAAGAATCTGCACCAGAGTGGGAGTCAAGACACCACTCATGTGCCGTGAGTCACTTTCCAGTGTGAAAAATTACCAGATTTCCACGCCAGCCAGTCACGTGGCATGACTGACAGTCACGTGGCGTGACTCAGTGGCGTGACTCAATTTCTGAAGAAGTCTAATTGAGCCTGATTTCCAAGACACCAACCTATGTGGCGTGACTTGGTTCCATGACACCAAGTCATGATACCATGGAAGTTGCTGACTCTGTTCTCCTATTTTGATTTGGACAGGATTAGCTTTGTATCTATAAATACCCCTGTATAGTCCCATGTGCGGGGGAGAGTCATTACATTATTTTGAGAGCTATTTCATATTGTTTCTGAGTTTATAAACATATTCTTGGTTTTGTATTTACAAACCCTAATTCAAGATTTATTGATAATTGAGATTTCAGTTTTTCTTCATTATTGTGAGCGTGCAACTATGTTTTCATCCTTGAATTCTTCTTGTGTTCTTGCAATTATGAGTAGCTAAACTCATCAACTAGGGTTGTGTGAACCATGAGTAATTAACAAAACAGGTTAAGTGCAAAGCAATTCTGAACTGTTGTGAATGCATGTATTGTTATCTTCTTCATTGTGATTGATCTTTTAACGATTGCAAACGTTAGAAACTCGCCTGTATTCTAGACTTGCTCGAGAGAGAGGTAGAGATTGGGAAAAGGAGATAACAACAGAGATTTGAAGCTATCAACCTTCATCTAATTACTAGAGCCTTAGCGGGAAAAGTTATCTGAGATCCAGGACAAGGGTTAGTAGTGAAACACTCAGAGACCAAGAGGAGAAGAGTGAAATTCATCTAACCAAGGTCGAGAGAAGTTTATATGAACATATCTTGACAGATTTTTCATGCAGCATAGCGGGACAGTCTTGTGAGCACAAATAACCGGTAGAGTTGACGAATTATTGGGGATCACTGTCCTAGTGAATTTCTCGTATTGTTTACAAACTCGATACAATCAGCAATTGTTACTGTTGATATTTATTCGAAAACCCCCCCATTTTACTTACTTCCTAATTATTCCATCTGGTATTTGATGTTGCCCAAAATATACCTCCGAAAAAGTATAATGCGGTCGCTGTCAAATATAGAACCCAATCAAGGTTGGAGTCGATCCCACAGGGATTAGGTAGAAGTTGTTCATAATACTAGATGGAATAATTAGGAAGTAAGTAAAACGGGACGGAGGGGGGGGGGTTGTGAATACTAGTGACAGTAACAATGTTGTTTGTATCGAGTTTGTAAACAATATGAGAAATACACTAGGACTGTGATCCCCAATGATTCCTTAACTCCATAGGTTATTTGTGCTAGTTAATATTTTTCCCACTGCGTCGCATGCAAAATATGACAAGATATGTTCATCTAAACGTCTCTCGACCTTGGTTAGACAAATTTCACTCTTCTCCTCTCGGTCTCCCAGTGTTGCACTACTAACCCTTGTCCTGGATCTCAGATAACCTTTCCCGCTAAGGCTCCAGTTATTAGATGAAGGTTGATAGCTTCAAATCTCTGTTGTTATCTCCTTTTCCCAATCTCTACCTCTCTCTCGAGCAATTTTAGAATACAGGCGGGTTTCTAACGTTTACAATCGTTAAAAGATCAATCACAACGAAGAAGATAACAATACATGCATTCAAGTGGTTCCGAATTGCTTTGCACTTAACCTATTTCGTTAATTCCTCATGGTTCACACAACCCTAGTTGATGGGTTTAGTTACTCATAATTGTAAGAACACAAGAAGAATTCAGAGATGAAAACATAATTATGATCTCACAACAATGAAGAAAAACTAAAATCTCAAATATCAATAAATCTCGAATTAGGTTTTGTAAATACAAAACCAAGAATATGTTTATAAACTCAGAAATAATATAAAATATCTCTCAAAACAATATAAAATATCTCTCAAAACAATATAATGGCTATTTTTGAATTAATGTCGCACATAGGACTATATAGGGGTATTTATAGATACAAAGCTAATCCTATCCTAAGCAAAATAGGAGAACAGAGTCGGCAACTTTCATGGTGTCGTGACTTGGTGTCGTGGAGCCAAGTCACGCCACGTAGGTTGATGTCTTGGAAATCAGGCTCAATTAGACGTCTTTAGAAGTTGAGTCACTCCACCTTTCCACGTCACGTAGGTGGACCCACGCCACGTGGATGCCTGGCATAGAAATGAGACATTTTTTTCACACTGGAGTGTGACTCACGGCACCACTCACGTCATGTGAGTGGTGTATTGACTCCCACTCCGGTGCAGATATTTGTTCTTTCATCTTCCGACACTTCGTTCTCGGGGTTGATTCTTTCTTTTTGATCATTTTGCCTTCAAAAACCTATTTTCCTTCACAGTAGGACAGAAACCACATCATACCAACCAAATACACCCAAGTTATTGCATATTTTCCTTGTTTTAAGCATCGAAAGTGCCATGTAACCATGGCGCATCAACACCCTCAACTTAGAACATTTGCATGTACACAGGCGAACAAAACAAAAATACAAATATGCGATGCTTAACTAAGAGAAACCTAAGGGTCCTCTGGCAGTCAACTCATTGCCTTTGGTACAAAACTTTTCCGACCCCTCCTATTTGCAAATCAAAACCAAAGTGTGTATACAAGTAACATAGTATCATGACATAGAAGGTGTCACGCCCCGAATCCCAACGAGGCGTGATTGGCACCCGAAGCCGATAAGGTCCGAGAGAACCAAGCTTTGCTTCTATTCATTCATATGCATGTCGTAGGAAACACTACTATCACATAGGAACATGAAAGGCTAAAATCGGAAATCATAGAACATGTGACGTATATACATATGAGAAACTTGGCCGTTGAGGCCATCAAGTCAAGACTTCATCTGTCATCTTATACACATACACCCACATCGTCTACAAAAGCCTCTAACAGATGCATTGACCAAAACGAACTAAAAGTCGGGACAAGTCCCCGCTTTATACAACATATACAATGCCAAAACATATGAACAACTGTGACTCAGAGAACCCCCGAACTAAATGGATCTCACAAAGGAACCGCACACAACTGAAAATCTACAGAGGAGGCCTGCTAGTACCTGCGCCTGCAGCAAGTAAGGTAAATTCCCCAAGAGGGGTCAGTACGGAAAAAGTACTGAGTATGTAAGGCTCAAATGAAACTGTCTAATATATGAATATTATAATGAACTCAATTAAATATGAATAATCAATATGAATAAGTAACCATTCTGTACTTTGAAAACCATGTGTATTACATTCATTGCTTTCTTTACTTCAATGCTTACTTATCATTACATGTGTCACAATGTGCCCAGCCCCCGACTGATCAGTGGGTCTTTACATAACATAATGTTATGTTGGGATCGGCTCGAGCTAGGCTTATGCCCCTAGAGCTTCCACCCATAAATCAATACATCGGGATCGACTCGAGCTAGGTTAATACCCCCAGAGCTGCCGCCCATAAATCAATACATCAGGTTCGACTCGAGCTAGGTTTTCACCCCTAGAGCTGCCCCCTGTTAGATTCGGCTTGAGCTAGGCTTTCGCCCCTAAAGCTGCCCCTTGATCCAATAATCTCGGGATCGGCTTGAGCTAGGAATTTTGCCCCCAAAGCTGCCACCCATACTTGATCATTAACCACATGTGCATTACTTCATTCATTACTTTGAGATTGATACAATGATATTTATAACATCACTTTGAACTTTGGAACATAACATTGATGGAACCATGGAATATTTGGAACATTAGTCAATGCATATGAGACATGTGAATGACAATTGATCAATCCATAAAGAACATGTGATGAACCATAATTGATACCCGGAACTAGGATACCCTTGGCTTATGAGAGATTGATACTTTTGTAGCCATAACATTGTTGGAAGCTTTGGAACAATAACCAATGAGCAAGAGACATGTAAATAAACATTATTGGAAACATAGCCTTCGTGGAAACATAACACTATTGGAACCATTGGACAATAATAAATGAACAAGATACATGAGTATAACCACTATTAGAACTTTGGAACATAACCTTGTTGGGTTTTTGGAACATTATCCATGAATATGGGACATGTGATTCACAATTTATCAATGAGTAGGAAGCATATGATAATAACCATTGGTAACTGGAAATAGGATACCTTAGCACATTTCGGTATAGGACAAGTGTAATGCCAATGTGAATACTATTTGCCGCAGAAAGATACGGACAAAGTAACCTTACATACCTTGCATTCTCAATACGACTACACAATCTTAGATGTGCATACAATAGTCCCGATCCTTCTTTATGTGTCACTCTACAACATAAATAAATAACGGAATTTACATTAACCACCAACTACCTTACAAGTGTATATAACGATAATGAGTCTTATCGTTTGCCTTTAAACATGCCATTTCCCCCTTGACAAAACCATTGATGAAATTATCATACCAATAATCCCACAATATTCCATACATTGACCAATACATGGTAATCAATAACATTTCACCACAAAACTTCTCCTTTACACTTTCTCATCCACACTATATCACAAATAATCCATCAAGTTACCTTAATTAACCTCATAGCACATATCGGCCAAAATCCCATAATTTACACTTATATGAAACTAACAAGTTTAATAACATAATCACACCATACATGTTGATATTTCATCCATACCATGCTCTTTCATCAAAATCACAAGTCATATTTCAAGTTATAAATCCATGGATATCACATCTTTTATCAAAAGCACAAAGTGCCATATCCAACACTTCCAAGCATAACCAACATGATTTACATACTTTCTCATGCTCATAATATGTTAAAGTACAAGAATAATCACTTACCCAAGCTTGGAAGATGATGATCTTGTCCAAAAATGCCTTAGGGTTTTTGAGAGCAAAAGAGGTGTTCTTGAGAATTCTCCAGAAAAAGATAGAAAAGCATGTGTGTTTGTGAAAATAAAAATCTGATTTTTTTTTCCTCCTTTTATAGACTTTTGAATTCACACTTAGCCACTCTTGGCATTTAATGCTAAGTGTGGCTTAGTCAATGGAAGAATGGGTCATTTAACCCATTCTTGGCCCATGCTTTCTTCTTCATTTTGGGCCCTTTTTGAGCCCAATACTAAAATCAATAATTTCTCGTGTTTAAATAATTTCATATGAGTTATTATGATATTTCCACTCACGGTATTTATACTCGTGGCCTCAATCCCAAAAACAAGCAATTCTAGCCACGTATGGCCTATTTGACTACAAGGGTAAAATCGTCATTTTGATGCCAAATTCATTCTCGAGTAATTTCATCATACCAATATAATACTTCACTCATTTCATGTATATGCTCATGGTTGTAGAAGAAACGTGACAAAAATCGGCTTGATACGTCCCCGGGCACCCTTAGGACTTAAGAAAATTTCCAACTTTGAAAAGTGGGAAAAACCACCCTGGCACGCCCTTGGGGCTCCATCTTGATGCATATGGACTAAAAATTTTAGACCAGAGCGGCGTGATATGCCCTCTAACACACCCCAGCCTTAGTTTTTTTGAAAATTGCGTTTTTCAACTTTTCTTCGCGGGTTTGGTTAGATACTTCAAATTCTATTCTTTAACTTACTTCTTACCTTTAATATCCTTTGTTTGTAAGTCTTCTTAGACTCATTTTGAACCTCACAAATGCTCCACGAAAATTACAAAACACCTCCTACGAAGGGCTAATCACATGTACGGGGCCAACTTTTGATTTTCTCATAATTAGCATTACCAAATACATACTTATAACTCTCGACACCTAAATAAACATTATTCAACGTCATCAAGTAGGGTTGGGAAGGTACGGGGTGTTACAGAAGGTATCAAGTGATGGCACCAGATTATGCACAAACAACTAAGCATATATGCAATTGACATTTCTCGAACAACTAGTAGCTAATAATGCAACCCATGTGCTCTCACAATTAAAGAAGTCCCATGAACTCACAGTATACTAATGAATATCAACGTAGGGACGAGGTCAAAACACTCACGCTCACAAAGAAGTTAAAACAGTGTGCATGAAATACCATAGGCTTGCCCTTATTTTCTATGCCTTAGTTTTCGGATAGTTGGACTAGGATCACTATAGGACTTTACTCGGCTTGTAATGTAGGCTTAGGGACGGGTATGGTACATATGGATATGGTGACTCAACCCTCCTTGACACTACACTATTTTTGGCTCCAACTTTCAACCTTTCTCATTTTTATTTTTTAATTTTTTTTATTCTCCCTTATTCTCCTTTCTTTTATTTTTAGATTTTGGGTGTGATTTTTCTCACACTTCACAATACAACTATTTTTTTTCTTCTTTGCAATTTCTCTTCTTTTCACTTTATTTCTTTTTTTTTTTCTTCACACCCAAGCCTATTTTCCCTTTTTCTTTTATTTACCTCTTCTTCATACCCAACTCAATCTACGCACCCTTATAATAGCCATCCTCAACTTAGGCGATTTGCCTGAGTTGAGGTACACAGTATCCAAGGAGGGACCAGGGTCAAGACAGGTTCATTGTAATTAAAATAGGAAGGTGAATAGGCTAATGAAAGAAATTAATCAATTTAGGCTCAAAATCGGGATCAAGGGATACTTATTCATTTGGTCTGGCATTTAGGCTGAAAGTGGACTTATTCAAGAACGGCCTATGATCCTTTCCTAACCACTATCCTCTAACCTAGGCAAGACTAACTGGGCAAGTTCTGGATTGCACACACAAGGTTAACTAAGTAGTGACCTCACACACACATAACACAGGGTTGTATTATCAACTACTACCTATCCAGTTCATGCAATGCTAGCTACAGTTATTTGCCTATAATCCTAGTGCCATAACAAGATCCAACAGCTGTCACAAATAAACATGCTACACACACATAATTCAAAACAAAAAAATTTCAGGAGGGGTATCCTTAACATTCAAAAAGCATAATTCAAAACTAGACTGCACTACAGTTCCCTTATTTTTCTCCTAATTCAGTAGAAAACACATAAATACTAAAAATAACACCTTAAACATGCCCGTTCTACTATGATAGCACTTGAGGGAAAAGAAACACAGCAACAAAAACCCTCAAGAGGACATATAGACTCACAAGTACCTCCAGACAACACCCTCAACTTAAAAGCATGCATTGTCCCCAATGCATTAGACCAAAGTAACAAGGGAGTTAGGAACATACCTGTGGAACCCTAGGTGCGTGGGTTGAATTTCGATCAAAATAATAAAAATCAAAGCAAATGTAGAAATAACAAAACACCTTGGGTTGCCTCCCAAGCACCTGATTTAACGTCGCGGCACTACATGGGTATCTTGATTACTCAGAATTCATCAAGATATCCCTTGGGTTGGCCTCTCGGATCTTTTAAGATGTTTATTTCTGAAACCACCCTCATGTCATTTGGCTGCTTCATAGTTCTGCAAATTTTGAATGTGACTTCCTTATTCTTCAGCCTGAATTTCAGCTCACCCCATTCCATATATACCAATGCTCGGTCGGTGGCTAAAAATGGTCTTCCCAAAATTATGGGCATCTCAAAATCAACCTCACAGTCCAAGACCACAAAGTCTGCAGGTAAGATGAATTTTTCAACCTTGACCAACACATCACGTACTATTCCCACAGGCTTCTTGATCGTACGATCCGCCATCAATAACCGAATCTTTGTTGGCTCGGGGGTTCCCAAGCCTAACTTCTTAAATACTACCAGTGGCATCAAGTTAATGCTTGCACCTAGATCACACAAAGCTCTGTTGAAGTGAACCGACCCAATTGTGCATAGAATTGTGAAGGCACCGGGATCATCTTTCTTTTGCACAAGAGAACGGGACGCAATTGCACTACAATGGTCTAAATCATTAACAGACTCGTAACTGACAGTTCTCTTCTTTGTCACCAAGTCTTTCATGAATTTTGCATAACCTGACATTTGTTCCAATGCCTCCACCAATGGTATGTTTATAGAAAGTTGCTTCAATATGGACATAAACTTATGGAATTTGGCATCCTCCTTCTTTTTCTTCAAACGCTGAGGGAATGGAGGTGGCGGCTTAAGAATGGGGTTCAGCAGTTGTGGGACTTCTTTTTCTTTCTCGTTTTCAGAATTCACCACATTCTCATCATTTTGAGGCTTTTCCACCTCTTTCGTGATTTCCCTACTAAGAATTTTATTTTCACCCACCTTTTTCTTGAGACGTTGAGGGAAAGGTGGAGGAAGCCTTGGGAATGGAACATACTTCTGTATGGCTTCCTTTACTTTTTTCGTGGCCTTAGTTTACTCTTCCAGTGGAGCATGAACACCCTTAAGTCATTCCACTCCTTGTTGTGATAGCCATACAGTGAGCATCATTCTTCGGATTCTGGACAGTGTTGCTTGGAAGGGTGCCTGGCTGACGTTGATTTAGGCCCAATGATATCTGCCCAAATTGTTGCTCCAATTGTTTAATGGCAGTCGAATGGGAATCTACCTTCTGACTTATTCCCGAACTATCTATATTGATTTCTTTTAGACAGTTTTCTTGGCTTTCTGACCTCGTAATCAGTTTATTCAGAAGGTCTTCAATCCTTGAACTTCCAGACTCGGCATCACGTCTTCCTGGCGGTACATAAAGGTCATTCTTTTCTCTATAATCATCTTTCCGCCTCTAATCACCGTCACGATCCCAGTGTCTGTCTCTATAATAGTTTCGACCTTGATTCCCTTGCCTTGAGTTCCAACAGTCTTGGTTAGACCCTTGTCCCTTGGCTCGAAAACCCACCACTTCTCGATCTAAATATTTATCCTCCTCATTAGATTCATTATCATCATGCCTAGGCAATTTACCTTGTGCACCTATAGCATGCACCTTTTCAGCGTCTCTGGCCATTATTTGTTTAGCTAGCAGCCCAATTTCTATCCTTAGTTGCGCGACCTATTGAGCCACATATTCATCCAAAGCCCGTTGTGCTGCTGAGGCTCCAATAGTATATGTGCCAGTCGGCGTATCTGTCTCCCGAGTATGCCACCCTCGGTTGGTCTTAGTGATACGATCTAGTATCTCCAAAGCTTGCTCCCATCTCAGACTAATGAATGTTCCACCAGTGATAGCATCTGCTACGGCCTTAGTGTTTGCATTAAAATCCCTGGAGAAAATTTCAAGCAAATTTCTACCACTCATCCTATGATTCGACACATTCTGCAGCTTCTTCTTGAATCTGAGCCATGTCTCATAAAGTGCTTCAGAATATAGTTGTCTGAAATTATAGATTTCATCCTTCAACTGCAGCATCTTAGAAGGTGGAAAAAATCTTTCTAGAAATTGATTCCTCAAGTCTTGCCACGTAGTGATAGAACCTCATGGTAATTCAGCCAACCACAATGTCGCTTCTCCTGTTAAGGAGACTGGGAACAATCTCAACCGAATCGCCTCCTGATTAACTCCAGGTAGATTATAGGATGTGCAGACCCCCACAAAATTCGTCACGTACATGTTTGGATCATCTGAAGGAAGATCGGCGAACACATCTTTCAAATTGAGCAAATGGATCATGGCACTGGTAATGTCAAACTTAGTGCCCGGAGGTAACTCTGGTGGAATGATGGCACCAGTCTCAACCAGCTCAAGATAAGCCATATCTTCTTCTTCAGGATCATCATAAACATGCACATATGGTCTCTGCTGCACTCTAAGTCTTCTTTGTCGCTCTTCAGCATCAGCCAGACGCTGTGCTGCTTCTTGCATCGCTCGGTTATCTCTTTCTTCTTGTGTAAGAGCATCTTGCCTAGCTTGCTCTTCTCGTGTCAATCGAGCTATCATTTGTTCTGTTTTTTCTTGACCAACCGGCTGAATTAGTTGGTGATGAATGTCTCCCGCAGCTACGGGATCCTGAACTCCTTCAGTATTCACCATTCTTCGATTAGCTCTCAGAGTACTTTCAATTTTATGATCAAGTGGAATCAGGGGATTGCCTTGACTCCTAGTGTTTGGCATACACCGGTGTATGCCCTCAAAAGTGTATAAAAAACAAAAAAACCAATCAACTCCAACCAGTAATAGTCAACTCCATAACCGTATTCCCCGACAACGGTGCCAAAATTTGATGTCGCCCAATATATACCTCCAAAAAAGTATAATGCGGTCGCTGTCAAATATAGAATCCAACCAAGGTTGGGGTCGATCCCAAAGGGAATAGGTAGAAGTTGTTCATAATACTAGATGGAATAATTGGGAAGTAAGTAAACCTGGGGGGGTTTTGTGATTACTAGGGACAGTAACAATGCTGTTTGTATCGAGTTTGTAAACAATACGAGAAATACACTAGGATCGTGATCCCCAATGATTCCTTAACTCCATAGGTTATTTGTGCTAGTAAATCTTTTTCCCGCTGCGTCGCATGCAAAATCTGACAAGATATGTTCGTCTAAATGTCTCTCGACCTTGGTTAGACAAATTTCACTCTTCTTCTCTCGGTGTCCGAGTGTTGCACTACTAACCCTTGTCCTAGATCTCAGATAACCTTTCCCGCTAAGGCTCTAGTTATTAGATGAAGGTTGATAGCTTCAAATCTCTGTTGTTATCTCCTTTTCCCAATCTCTTACTCTCTCTTGAGAAAGTCTAGAATACAGGCGGGTTTCTAACATTTCCAACCATTAAAAGATCAATCACAACGAAGTAGATAACAATACATGCATTCAAGTGGTTCCGAATTGCTTTGCACTTAACCTGTTTCGTTAATTCCTCATGGTTCACACAACCCTAGTTGATGGGTTTAGTTACTCATAATTGTAAGAACACAAGAAGAATTCAGAGATGAAAACATAATTATGATCTCACAACAATGAAGAAAAACTAAAATCTCAAAATCAATAAATCTCGAATTAGGTTTTGTAAATACAAAACCAAGAATATGTTTATAAACTCAAAAACAATATAAAATATCTCTCAAAACAATATAATGGCTCTTTTTGAATTAATGTCGCACATAGGACTATACAGGGGTATTTATAGATACAAAGCTAATCCTATCCTAAGCAATATAGGAGAACAGAGTCAGCAACTTTCACGGTGTCGTGACTTGGTGTCGTGGAACCAAGTCACACCACGTAGGTTGATGTCATGGAAATCAGGCTCAATTAGACGTCTTTAGAAGTTGAGTCATGCCACCTCTCCACGTCACATAGGTGGACCCACGCCATGTGGATGCCTGGCATAGAAATCAAACATTTTTTTCACACTAGAGTGTGACTCACGGCACCACTCACGTCACGTGAGTGGCACTCACGTCACGTGAGTGGCACTCACGTCACGTGAGTAGTGTCTTGACTCCCACTCCGGTGTAGATTTTTGTTCTTTCATCTTCCGACACTTCGTTCTCGGGCTTGATTCTTTCTTTTTGATCATTTTGCCTTTAAGAACCTATTTTCCTGCACAGTAGGATAGAAACCACATCATACCAACCAAATACACCCAAGTTATTGCATATTTCCCTTATTTTAAGCATCGAAAGTGCCATGTAACCATGGCGCATCAGTATTCTGAACAACTTCTACCTATTCCCTGTGGGATCGACCCCAACCTAGTTGGGTTCTATATTAGATACAACGACCGCATTATACTCTTCTGGAGGTATATTTTGGATGACATCAAATTTTGGCACCGTTGCCGGGGAATACGGTTACGGAGTTGATTAGTACTGGTTGGAGTTGATTGGTTTTGTTTTTACATACTTTTGAGGTATACGCTGGTGTATGCCAAATACTAGGAGTCAAGGAAATCCCCTGATTCCACTTGATCTTTAAATTAAAAGGACTCTGAGAGCTAATCGAAGAATGGTGAATACCGACGGAGTTCAGGATCCCGCAGCCGCGGGAGACATTCATAACCAACCAATTCAGCTAGTTGTTCATGAAACAATGGATCAAACTACCGCTCGATTAACACGAGAAGATCAGGCTAGGCAACCTGCTCTTAGGCAAGCAGAAAGAGATAATCGAGCAATGCAAGAAGCAGCACAGCGTCTGGTTGATGCTGAAGAGCGAAAAAGAAGACTTCGAGCGTAGCAGAGACCATATGTGCCTATTTATGATAATCCTAAAGAAGAAGATATGGCTTGTCTTGAGCTGGTTTATACTGGGGCCATTATTCCACCAGAGTTACCTCTGGGCACTAAGTTTGACATTACCAGTGCCATGATTCACCTACTAAACTTGAAGGGTGTGTTTGCTGGTCTGCCTACGAATGATCCAAACATGCATGTAATGAATTTTGTGGGGGGTCTGCACATCATATAATTTTCCTGGAGTGGACCAAGAGGCTATTCAACTGAGTTTATTTCCATTCTCTCTAATAGGAGAAGCGACTTTGTGGTTGGCAGAATTACCACGAGGATCCATCACTACTTGGCAAGAATTGAGAAATCAATTTCTGGAGAGGTTTTTCCAACCTTTCAAGATGCGGCAGTTGAAGGATGAGATCTATAACTTTAGACAACTACATTCCGAAGCACTTTATGAGACATGGATAAGATTCAAGAAGAAGCTGCAGAATGTGCCAAATTATAGGATGAGTGGTAGAAACTTACTTGAAATCTTCTACAGGGCTTTGAATGCAAATACTAAGGCTATAGCAGATACTATCACTGGTGGAGCATTTATGAGAATGAGGTGGGATCAAGCTTCAGAAATATTAGATCGTATCACTAAGACCAACCGAGGGTGGCATACTCGGGAGGCAGATACGCCGGCAGGCACATATGCTATTGGAGCCTCAGCAGCACAACGGGCTTTGGATGAATCTGTGGCTCAAGAGGTCACTCAGTTGAGGACAGAAATTGGTATTCTGGCTAAACAGATAGTGGCCAAAGATGCTGAAAAGGTGCATGCTGTAGGTGCACAAGGTAAATCATCTAGTCATGATGCTAGTGAGTCTGAGGAAGAGGCTAAGTACCTAGATCGTGAAGTGGCGGATTTTCAAGCCAAGGGCCAAGGGTCTAATCAAGACTCTTGGAACTCGAGGCAAGGGAATCAAAGTCGGAACTATTATGGAGACAATTACAACAAATCGGGGTATAGAGATAGAGAATGAGACCGTGACGGTGATTGGAGACGGAAAGATGATTATAGAGAGAAGAATGGCCTTTATATACCACCAGGTAGCCGTGATACTGAGTCTGGAAATTCAAAAATTGAAGACCTTCTGAATAAACTGGTTATGAGGTCAGAAAGCCAAGAAAACTGTCTAAAAGAGATCAAGGCAGATATTTCAGGAATAAGTCAAAAAGTAGATTCCCATTCGACTACCATCAAACAGTTGGAGTAACAGTTCCGGCAGATATCTTTGGCACTGAACCAGCGTCAACCAGGTACACTTTCGAGCAATACCATACAGAATTTGAAGAATGATGCTCATTGTATGGCTATCACAACAAGAAGCAGAATGACTCTCATTGAGGCACCCAATTAAGTAGAGGGTGTTCATGCTCCACTAGAAGAGCAAACGAATGCCACAAAAAAGTTAAAGGATGCTCTAAATAAGTATGCTCCATTCCCAAAACTTCCTCCACCTTTCCCTCAATGCCTAAAGAAAAAAGTGGATGAAAATAAAAGTGTTAGCGGAAAGATCATGAGAGAAGTTGAAAAGCCTCAAACTGATGAGAATGTGGTGAATGCTGAAAACGAGAAAGAGAAGGAATCCCTACAAGTGCTAACCCCCATTCCTAGGCCTCCACCTCCATTCCCTCAGCGATTGAAGAAGAAGAAGAAGAAGGATGGAAAATTTCAGAAGTTCATGTCCATATTAAAGCAACTTTCTATAAACATTCCTCTTGTTGAGGCATTGGAGCAGATGCCAGGTTATGCGAAGTTTATGAAGGATTTGGTCATGAAGAATAGAACTGTCAGTTATGAGTCTATTGATAATTTGCACCATTATGGTGCAATTGCATCCCGTTCTCTTGTGCAAAAGAAAGATGATCCTGGTGCCTTCACAGTTCCATGCACAATTGGGTCAGTTCACTTCGCTAGAGTTTTATGTGACCTAGGTGCAAGAATTAACTTGATGCCACTGGCAGTATTCGAGAAGTTAGGCTTGGGAGACGCCGAGCCAACAAAGATGCGGTTATTGATGGCAGATCGTACGATCAAGAAGCCTGTGGGCATAATATGTGATGTTTTGGTCAAGGTTGAAAAATTTATCTTTCCTGCTGACTTTTTGGTCTTGGACTGTGAGGTCAATTTTGAGATGCCCATAATTTTGGGGAGACCATTTTTAGCCACCGACAGAGCATTGGTAGATATGGAGCGGGGTGAGCTGAAATTCAGGTTGAATAATAAGGAAGTCACATTTAATGTTTGCAGAACTATGAAGCAGCCAAAGGACATGAGGGTGGTTTCAGAAATAAATATTTTAGATGACCCTGGAGGCCAACCCAAGGGATGTCTTGATAAAGTCTGAGTAATCAAGACATTCACGTCGTGCCGCGACGTTAAATCAGGCGCTGCTTGGGAGACAACCCAAGGTATTTTGCTATTTCTATATTTGCTTTGATTTTTGATTTTGATCGACATTAGACCCATGCACCTAGAGTGCCATAGGTATGTTCCTAACTCCCTTGTTTTATTTTAGTCCATGGCATTGGGGACAATGCATGCTTATTTGATGGGGGCGGAGGTATTTGTGGGTCTATATGTCCTCTTGGGGGGGTTTGTTGCCGTATTTCTTTTCCCCCAAGTGTGCTATCATAGTAGAACTGGCATGTTTAGGATGTTATTTATAGTGTTTATGTGTTTCTTGCTAAATTAGGAGAAAAATATGGGAATTGTAGTGCAGTCCAATTTTGAGAAAAAAATTATGCTTTTTGAATGTTAAGGATATCCCTCCTGAAATTTTTTTTGTTGTGAAGTATGTGTGTGTAGCATGTTTATTTGTGACAGCTATTGGATCTTGTTATGGCATTAGGATTGTAGATAAAATAACTGTAGCCAGCATTGCATGAAGCGGATAGGTAGTAGTTGATAAGACAACCCTGTGTGTGAGAGGTCATTACTTAGTTAACTATGTGTGTGCGATCCAGAACTTGCTCGGTTAGTATTGCCCAGGTTAGAGGATAGGGATTAGGAAAGGATCATAGGCCGTTTTTGAATAAGTCCACTTTTTAGCCTAAATGCCAGACCAAATGAATAAGTATCCCTTGATCCCGATTTTGAGCCTTAATTGACCTATTTCTTTCATTAGCCTATTCACCTTCCCATTTTAAGTACAATGAATCTTTTTTGGCCCTGGTCCCTCCTTGGACACTGTGTACCTCAACTCAGGCAAATAGCCTAAGTTGAGGGTGACTATTATAGGGGTGCATAGATTGATTTGGGTATGAAGAAAGGGTTAATAAAAGAAAAAGAGAAAACAGATTTGGGTGTGAAGAAAAAGAAAAAAAATAAAGTGAAAGAAAGAAAAAAAAAAAGAGGAAAAAAAAGAAAGAAAAGAAAAAAAAAGTTGTGTTGAGAAGTTTGACAGATTCTGAAAATAAAAAAGAAAGGAGAATAAGGGAGAATAAAGATAAGAATGGTTGGAAGTGGAGCCAAAAGTAGTGTAGTGTCAAGGAGGGTTGAGTCACCATATCCATATGTACCATACCCATCCCCAAGCCTACATTTCAAGCCGAGTAAAGTCCTATAGTGATCCTAGTCCAACTTTCTGAAAATTAAGGCATGGAAAATAAGGGCAAGCCTAAGGTATTTCATGCACACTGTTTGAACTTCTTTGTGAGAGTGAGTGTTTTGACCTAGTCCTTACTTTGATATTCATTCGTATACTGCGAGTGGATGTGACTTCTTTGATTGTGAGAGTACATGGGCTGCATTATTAGCTGCTATTTGTTCGACTAATGTCATTTGCATATATGCTTAGTTATTTGTGCATAATCTGGTGCCATCACTTGATCCCTTCTATGTCATTATAATATGTTTCCTGTATATACATTTTGGTTTTGATTTACAAATAGGAGGGGTCGAAAAAGTTTTATGCCAAAGGCAATGAGTCGACTGCCATAGATCCCTTAGGTTTCTCTTAGTTAAGCATCGCATGTGTGTGTTTTGGTTTTGTTCGCCTGAGGACATGCAAACATTATAAGTTGAGGGTGTTGATGCGCCATGGTTACGTGGCACTTTCGATGCTTAAAAATAAGGGAAATATGCAATAACTTGGGTGTATTTGGTAGGTATGATGTGTTTTCTGTCCTACTTTGCAGGAAAATAGGTTTTGAAGGCAAAATGATCATAAAGGAGAATCAAGCCCGAGAACGAAGGGTCTGAAGATGAAAGAACAAGAATTTGCACCAGAATGGGAGTCAAGACACCACTCATGTGCCATGAGTGCCACTCACGTGACGTGAGTGGTGCCATGGGTCACTTTTCAGTGTGAAAAATTACCAGATTCCACGCTAGCCAATCACGTGGCGTGACTGACAGTCACGTGGCATGACTCAACTTCTGAAGACGTCTAATTGAGCCTGATTTCCACGACACCAACCTACGTGGCGTGACTTGGTTCCACGACACCAAGTCACGATACCGTGGAAGTTGCCGACTCTGTTCTCCTATTTTGATTTGGACAGGATTAGCTTTGTAACTATAAATACCCCTGTATAGTCCCATGTGCGAGGGAGAGTCATTACATTGTTTTGAGAGCTATTTCATATTGTTTCTGAGTTTATAAACATATTCTTGGTTTTGTATTTACAAACCCTAATTTGAGATTTATTGATAATTGAGATTTCAGTTTTTCTTCATTATTGTGAGCGAGCAACTATGTTTTCATCCTTGAATTCTTCTTGTGTTCTTGCAATTATGAGTAGCTAAACTCATCAACTAGGGTTGTGTGAACCATGAGTAATTAAAAAAATAGGTTAAGTACAAAGCAATTCTGAACCGCTGTGAATGCATGTATTACTATCTTCTTCATTGTGATTGATCTTCTAATGGTTGCAAACATTAGAAACTCATCTGTATTCTAGACTTGCTCGAGAGAGAGAGGTAAATATTGGGAAAAGGAGATAACAACAGAGATTTGAAGCTATCAACCTTCATCTAATAACTGGAGCCTTAGCGGGAAAAGTTATCTAAGATCCAGGATAAGGGTTAGTAGTGCGACACTCGGAGATCGAGAGGAGAAGAGTGAAGTTTGTCTAACCAAGGTCGAGAGACGTTTAGATGAACATATCTTGTCAGATTTTGCATGCAGCATAGCGGGACAGTCTTGTGAGCACAAATAACCAGTGGAGTTAAGGAATTATTGGGGATCACAGTCCTAGTGAATTTCTCGTATTGTTTACAAACTCGATAGAATAGCAATTATTACTGTTGCTATTTATTCGCAAAACCCCCCATTTTACTTACTTCCCAATTATTCCATCTGGTATTTTGAACAACTTATACCTATTTCTTGTGGGATCGACCCTAACCTAGTTGGGTTCTATATTTATTACAGCCACCGCATTATACTTTTTTAGAGGTATATTTTGGGAGACATCAGGTTCCCCATAGGAATTATATGTATTTACAACCTTGCCCCCACTTAAAACAAGTTAAAAAATAACTTTTGGACGTCTTAGGAGCTTGGTGCGTCGTATGGACATAGCGAGCCCAAAGCAGTAGCATGGTGCGATGGAGAGTGTATGGAGCACCCTATTCTATTCGATGTAGGGTGCTTGGTACACCCTATTCCATGCGATGGAGGGTGCGGCGCATGGCCCTCTCCAAAGTGTGAAAGGTCGTCCGTTTAAGCTCATTTCTTCTCGTGCACTTGTCCCTTGATTCCCCACTTCTTGTGGCTTGTTTTTAGGCTTCATTTAGCTTTCATATCTCCTCCATATGTATCATACAACATCTCAGAACAACCATAAGTCTATACAACACAATAGAACTCATCAAAGTACACTAGAACAAGCATAGCTCAAGCCAGCGACACTAGTTTTCTTTTCTAAGTTATATTTGATCCTTTTGACTCTATACTTGTTTCAAATGCACCTTAAATACCATAAACATGTACTTTAACACACAAATACACGTATACATACTTTAATACTCAATAAGTACCTTAAGTTATCCTCAAAAGTAAGCTAAAAGCGCATAGATATTGTACGTAGGAGTATAAATACGCCTAAGATCAATAAAGTACTTTTGAACTCTTTTGAACTAAAGTGGGAGTGATTAACACCCAATACAAACCTTAATTAATTGGAAATTTTTTAGGAAGATGACTCTTCCTTTTCTACTCATTTCAATCCTAAAACTCACTAGGAATATCGTGAATCTTATGCCTAGCATGCTATAGGAGTGTTGGGGACGTAAGATAATCTAGCATTCTTCATGAATCTATTCAAAGAGGTGAAAATTTCAAACTTTTAATTTGCACCCAAAACTAACCGAACAATCCATCTTTTATCCAATTTTCTATAATTCTATGATGATAAATGTATAAATAAAGTAGTAGGGATGAAGAATTACCTTAGTAGTGATTCCAGAATGTAAATTATTGGAGAGAATTTTGAAAGTTGGAAGTGGGTAAATTGAATCCCACTTCCCCACTTGAAACTGTCGAACCCTTATTGCAGTGACAAATTTGTCATTGCTGTAATGACAGATCCATCGCTATAGTGATGGGTTATATAAAGTTTCATTTTGTTTAGGTTTTCCGTGCAATTTGTGGCGTTTTGGGCATTTTGAATGACCCGTTATATAAATTTATTATGAATCGTATTCTTTGGGTTATAGTAATCTTATGTTATGATAGAGCTGAATAACTTATGATGTATAGATTGGTTGGCTAATGGTGGTATTAAATCGAATAGATCGTTGTTTGAGAAGGAGTTATCAATTTATTTAATATGGATAAAAGGTCGCGTAGAAATCCTAACCGTTGTATATGTTGGGATCCTAAGAATCTTGCTAAAACTTCTTCTTCTCTTTTTTATAATCATTCGGGAATGAACGGTGGGTAAATTGGTATGTATTTTAATGACTCAAACCGTCGTTATGGTAAAAACCATTCTAGAAAAATACTTCAATCAAGAAACTTTCATTTCAGACCATTTTTGAATAATTTTTGTAGGAAAAGGCCCATAGCCCAAATTAATTTGGGATGGATCCTAAATTAGGCCAGGCCTTCTGACTCATCGTTATGAGAAATTTCATGCTTAGGTCTATAGGCACAGAGTTTGAACGAATTTGATAACTAACTAAACCTATTATAATGAATTGATGAATTTATTGATGCATGTTGAGTTATTGATTATGTTAACTTGCTAGTTGCTGGGAGGTTACGATGCTTGTGTGAACTAGGGGTAGGTCGGTAGATGGGGGTTATTATGAGTTTATTACAAAGGGTTAGGTTAGTTGGTAAACCTTGAAGTAGATGTAAAATTGCCTTGTGTGTGTTTTGGGTCAAAAATAGAGGGTAGAAGTGACGTGGAGGTTGGAGGGAGGAGTCGGTAGATTTGAAGGATAGTCATGGTGATGTTAAGAGAAATAGAAGAAGGTTGTGGGTGTGTGAAACCAAATTGGGGTTAGTCACGTGTACTAGAATTGATAGTAGTGTATAAAAAAGGGGAAAGATGTAGGGTTATAGCATCAATAAAGTAGATATGGGAGTCGAGATAAGTATAGAAGATAATCGATTGGTAATGATCCTTGATGCTTGGGTACGTATGAGTAATTTAAATGTAGTTATGGACTTGATTTGACTCTGCACTTATATGTAAGCTGAATGTTTATGATTATTGTGATTGTTAATTATCATTATGCATTGACCATTGTAGTTGAGATTATATATTGAGATGATATTGGGATCGGGTGTCATGCTAATACTGTTATTGGATTGGGATCCGACGCTATTATTTGATCAGGTGTCACACCGACACTATTATTAGATCGGGTGTCATGCTGACACTGGTACATGGATTGAGCTCATCCTCTGCAGGTCATAGCTGATGGCCCCTGCTGACCCTAGTGTATGTGTACACCTTGCATGCATGCATTCATATTACTACATTGCTCCCGTGGTTTTCTTGTGATTTTCGTTGACTAAATTACTTGAGAATAAGTGATAGACATGCGTACATGGATATAAGGTATGTCTTGGTTGTGTGTAGATCTTATTCATGTATGTATGTTATTTATGTGTGAGGGCATTGCGTTACTTCTTCTAGATTGTGTTGCCTACTTTAAGGCGAGGATAGTTGCTTGTCAGTAAATATTCGGACACAGAGTAGAGGGTCTGAATTGTCATAAGTGTGGGGCATTAGATGTCGTATAACAAAGGTAAGTATGTAAACAGTATGGAATTTGGGTACTGTTATGGGGTTGTGGTTACTGGATCGCTTAGGAGAAGATAAATAGGGCTATCATTAAGGAGAAGGTGGTAAGATTGGGAGTTGGGGAGTGCTGAGAGAGGTTAGTAAGGTTAAGTTATTTAAGTATTTTTTACTGTCATGATCCCTCCCTAATTTCTATTTCTATTATTTGTTTCTAATACTAGTAAACCCATGATACCTACTAGTACGTGAGGTTTTACTAATATTACACTTACTATATCTCCTTTTAGGGATATGGCTATGTTGCTAGTTAGTTGGAGTTTCTATAGGTATAGCGGTGGCTATTCTTCAGCTCTTGTCATTCTATTCTTATATGAATGTGTCTGGAGGCGTCCTTTATTTTCTTTGTGCTCTTGTACCTGTTTAGACTAGGTTTTGAGAAATTATGTAGTTACTTACGCAATGTACTAATATAATAAGTGTGTTTAAATAGAAGGTTTATTTATTTATTTATACTTAAGGCTATTTTACATGTCTTTCGCAAGAATTAAAGGTTGGGTGGACAGGGTTTTCCTATCTAGGGTTGATTTGGGTAGGTGCCTATACGATCTGTGAATTGGATTAAGGTAGTAGTTGATGTCATGGGACCACTCGTAGGACTAGCTGGGGTGAGTGGTACCTCGAAAGGAAGGTGTTAGGCACCTTTCGAGGTCCACAAATATGGGTCCCGACCAAGTTTATATATTACGTGGGGAATTCTATGTGATAAACAAAGGTCTATTATTTTATTAATCTAATGTTAACTAAGTGTTTAACCAGGAAAATATAATAAACAAAATTAAACATACAACTTTGTTATTACTTAATTAATAATTAACTACGTGATAAAGTAGAAAAAAAATGCATAAATAGATAAAGGAATTCGAGAAGCGAGAAGATAGAAAGGCACAAATTATAATGAAAAATAAGTTATACCTAAACTACCCCAAACAAGCATGCAAAATAAAATTCGATCGAATCTAGACAAAGGTTAATTTTATATTATTCGAATCAGCGTCTGTCTTATTAACGGGTGACAATGTAGCATATTGCATTGTCGAATTCTGCTCGGGGCAACTTCTATCATTTCTGAATGTTCTACTCACCCCACCTAATTGGTTATTTAACCTAAAGACGTTCTATAGAAAACGACAAAGCTAGCGTTCCCTAAAATGCCTACCCGTCTCAACAATATGTCCAAGAGGCATCAGACTTACTATTTTTGGATTTGAGTTCTAGACAAGAAGCCTAGGCTACCTAATTAGACTCGGGGTTCACGTCACACAAAACACATAAGACATACAAGTAGCACATAATGGTTTCATAGAAGCCTCTTGATTGATTAAAATTGGTTAGGTGCTTAGCGTGCTTGAATCGTTCATTTTTACGCGATTAAGACCTATAGACATGATTTCTAGGCTAGGTAGATTAATCAAGGCGCTAGAAATTTAATTAAAGTGCTAGAAATTGACTTAAGAATGTTGAAAATTAACGTACAAATGCAGAAAATTAATTTAAATATGCAAGAAATTAATTAAAGCGTGCAGAAAATTAGTTTAAATATGCTAAAAGTTAATTTAAATATGCAGGAAATTAATTTAAATGTCCAAAAATTATTTAAAGTACGCAGAGAATTATTTTAATATGGACAGGAAATTTAAAATGCTGAGAATTAGTTTCAATTCTTGCAAGAAATTAGTTTAAAATGCTTTAAATTAATTTCTAGCACTCGTAATTAATTAAAAGGGGCTGAAAATTACTTTGAAAGTGCTGGAAATTAGTTTTAAAAATGCTGACAGTTAATTCTTATTTGTTGATAATGAGTTGAAATTTGCAGAAAAAATAAAAATTAGAATGCCGGGAATTAATTACAAGTGCTAAAAATCAATTTAAATTGCCGAAAATAATTTAAAAATGCCGGACAGTAGGTTTGATATGCTAAAATTAATTGAAAATTAATTAGATATGCTCGAAATTAAGTATAAGTATGCAGAAAAATTATCCTTAAAGTACTGGAAATTAATTAAAATACTGAAAGCTAACTAAAATGCTGAAACTTAATTTAAAATGCTGGAAAATAATTTAGAGTGCTGGGAATTTTTTTTTTTTTTTTGAGTGTTGGAAAATAATTTAGAGTGCTGGAAAATATTATAAGGTGCTAAAAAATAATTAAATATGCTGAAAATTATTAAACAATTGCTGGAAATTCAACATAAATGCTGAAACTTAATTTCTGAAGGTGCTGAAAATTAAATACACTTACCGAAAATTCATTTTTTCATTTTTTATACGCCGGGAGTGATAAAAAAAAAATCTGGAATAAGTTTTAATAGGCTGGAATTTGTTTTAACATGCTGAAAGTTTAGTTTTAACATGTCAGAAATTAGTTAATCATGCTAGAAATTAATTAAATACACTTAAATTAAATTGACGTCTTTAAAATTAATCTAATATGTCCGAAAGTTAGTTAATGATCCTAAAAACATGATTTCTAAGTGATAAAATAGTTAATGACACTAGAATGTTTGCCTACATGATAAAACAATTTATTAATACATGAACCCTATTAGATAATCCTATCGGTATTATATCTAGGTGGTAAAATATTCAAACATAGAATCCCCACCCCCTAGCATCCCAATATTTTATTATACATAGAGTTTATACAAAATTTCTTACATACCCAAAAAATGAATAGGAAATAAAGAATTTTAAAGACATGGACTAGGCAGTCCCCCAAACTCCCAGGCAACTCTTCAAGTCCCAAGAAAATTCCTTCTAACAAACCTGTTAGATACAAAACTGAAGACAAATGCACCAAAATATGCAACAACCAAAGGGGAAACAAATACCTGGAAGAAACAAGACATTGTTTTAACACTAAATATGTAGGCACGCTCCATAGATTACAGGAAAATTATCATATAAATGTTGAAAGTTGCATCGACAGGGACTTATCATTTAGAAGCAGACAAACAATAAGCCAACCAAAAGAAAACCAAGAATAGATTGAACCACGATGTCTTGAACAGAGTGGTTAGTCGTAAGATCAAAACAAAGAACCAAAACAAAGCCCAAGCAGATAAGAATATTGTAAGTGTCTGAGGAGTCCACGTTTGTGAGAAGAAAAACATTTCTGTCCCACTATGAGAGAAGAGGCCTACTTATATAGCGGGTAGTTGTTATGCCATTTATCAAAAGGAAGAAGAATTATTTTTTTTCAATTAAAGGACTAAATCAAATTAATGTCGGAAGATATCTCCATTTTCCATAAATAAAGGAGTAAGAATATATTTAACTTAAGGGGAGGGGCACAAAATTTACCATAATTAGCCAAAAAACAGAGTTGTCTCAATTCAAATAACGGAAGGAAAAATCAATCAAAAGCTGAAATCATGCTAGATTTTCCATGATTATGCAAGCATTAAAAATTGTCCAACTCGTGATTCAAAACTGCCCTTACCCTAAATCAATAGACAATGAGCTGTCACATGCTAATTAAGGGAAACAAATAAGGGAAATTATGAGTTATGAAGATCTTTATTTATGCGATCAAATCACCACAAATCAGTCCAAGATTACCAAATAAACAAATTCAAAAAAGTTTTCATATTTCAAATTCACAAAGAAAGGGAACAATTTGATCAAGATTAATAAAATTCTAACTTGATTAAAAGAAAGTTCTAATCAATGGTACTCAGACTTAATACAAAAATAGTACGGGCATATGATCAACTCGTGTGTCAAACAGAGGAACATGATTCAAGACCATTCACAAAGCATAGCAGCATGAATAGACAAGTACTAATCAACTTAACACTGAATTCACACCAATATCAATTCCTAGAGAAATCAGGGTATTGAGATAGACATGCAACCAAATGAGCATAAAAAATAAATAAATGAATAAATACTAAAGGGATAATATTGGGACAGATTCTTACGAATCCGTCTTAAAATTAAAGCTTCAATAGAAACCTATACGAAACGAGTGCTTCCAAAACTTTCGATCGTCTAGAACACAACCATGTTCCGTACGGTGCCTGCTCCATCAGAGCTTTCCGAATCTCCTCGGAGAGGATGGAGTTTCGGGTCTTGGGGCGACTGGTGAAGGGATTTCACCAGCCGACTGATGGTGGAGTTTCGGTGAAGAGGGTGGCGACACAGTAGTGGTGCGGTGGGACAGAGGATAACGAGGAAGAGAGGGGAGATCGGAGTTTTGGAGAGGCGGCTGATTTGGTGGTTTGAGGTGGGCTCACCGGCGTTGACGGAAGCTGCTGGTGGATGTGGTTCTCCGATCGGGTTTTGAAGTTGTCGGCGATATCTAGGTTCGCCGTACTCCACCGGTCGGGAGTGACCTGCAGTAGTGTGGACAGCGAAGGGGTGAGGGGAGAAGAGGGTCGGTGGGTGAGGGGTGGCTGGTTCTCGCCTGCCATGGAAGCCGATGGAGAAGTAGTGGTAGAGAGGAGAGGGAGATCGAGAGAGAAGGGAGAGAAAGGGAGAGAGTTGTGGCTGATGGAAAGAAAATGGGATTACACTTAGGGTTTTGGTATTAAAGAGGAAAGAGGGGAGAAATTTAATCTCAGTCGTTGATCATATGAGATCAACGACTGTGATTTAAAACTAGGATGGGTCGGGTTGAGTTTAAATTATGTCAGAAATTGGATTTGGGGATTTCAATTATTCAATTTGGGATCAATTTAGGCTAAAATTGATACCAAATTTGGTACAAAATGACTAGATTTTAAATAAATTGAGGAAATTAAATTCAATTAGACTGCTATAATTCCATAATAATAATAAGATGTCTCAAAAACTATTGTTACGTAAATAATATTGTATAAAATTGACAATAGTAATAATAATTTGGGAGTAAGTTATGTATACGAATTTTAAGAAATGCAATAATAATAATAATAATAATAATAATAATAATAATAATAATAATAATAATGATGATGATGATGATGATGATGATGATGATAATACTAATAATAAATATGTGTTTGTAAAATATTGAGTGTATATATTTGTTGGAATAATTTAATAAATGTTAATTAAATTATATAAAATATTATATTTAAATTAATAAATTATATATATTATATAAAAATTATAAAATTAAATGCTAAAATAAATTGCATACTTTAAAATTATGGGTACGAAACATCGGGATTTTTTTGATACCCAAAATAATAAGTAAGCAATGTTAATATCAAAACTAATAATTTTGGTAAAAAATAGCAGCCTAGAGGGAATATCGGGAGGCCAAAATTGGGTGTCAACAGCTGCCCCTTCGTTGATTGGGAATGATGGAAGAGTTGTCGAGCAACGAACATTGACGTAGTAGCCAATTTTGTCCGACCGAAAGGATGATTTGCTGGAGTTAAAGATCTGCAGGGAGTTTGTCAAAATAGTAGGGCCGAGACTTAGTTTCAAGTCGCCTACATATCTCGAGTTTACGAGAATCAGGCCGTGTGTAGTTCTAGATTTAGGAGTGAACAATATTCCTAAAGAATGCCAATGATACGGTATACAGGCAACGATAGAGGCAGTATGAGCCGATGAAGTTGGTTTGGTAGAATTCAAAACAGTAGTTTGATGAGCGACGTGAGAATGAGAGGTGATGTGTGTCAAGTTGAATTGGAGTGACAGAGGGATAAGAAAAATCATATCTCAAAAACAAGAGTGAGAGTTACTCCCCCTCTTAACTCGTTATTCCTTCGTTACCTGCACACTTTCTAGTATGACTAGATAAAAATGATTAAAGTGTGTGGATAAATGATAAATAATTATTGCAAATATTTAAACATGATGCAATTTTCCATTTATACCATGAGCATTTGCTTTAAGACGACAAAGATGATGTCTTTAAGCCATGATGTCTAAGGGCCGTGATAAACAAAAAGTAAATCCTTGGGCCATGAAATGATGTTCGTAGGCCATGAAAATGATGCCTTTAGACTATGACGCCTTCAGAGCATGATAAGCAGAAAGCAAATCCTTAGGCCATGAAATGATGTCCGTAGGCCATGGAAATGACGCCTTTAGACCATGATGCCTTCGGACCATGATAAGCAAAAAGTAAATCCCTTAGGCCATGAAATGGTGTCCGCAGGCCATGGAAATGATGCCTTTTAACTATGACGCCTTAAGGTGATTATATAATGATTAAAGGAAGCGTATCTGTCTTAAATGGTATAATGCGTCGTTGGATAGTTTGAGTAGTTTGGCCTACGGTAATTTGATGCAATTCAGCAGCTTGATGCAATTTGTATGCTTGATCGCGGATTCTACAAGTGTAATGTAATGTAGATTTCTGCGGATGCACTGCGGTGTGAACTCTTTGCGGGAGCCATGAAATATCGACTCTTGCAGGAGTCGCACAATGTTCATTTCTGCGGAAGCACTGCGAAGTGGACTCTTGCGAGAGCCATGCAAATGTTGACCCTTGTAGGAGCCGTGCAATGTTCATTTCTGTGGATGCATTGTGGTATGCACTCTTGCGGGATCCATGAAAATGTTGACCCCTTGCAGGAGCCGTGCAATGTTTATTTCTCAGATACACTGCGGAGTGGACTCTTGTGGGATTCATACAATGTTGGCCCTTATAGGAGCCATGCAATGTAGATAGGGTAGCTTAGCTGTTTTTCCCATGTTGAAAATAGAGTAGTTCATGTAACTGTACCTGTAATCCTGCACTCAAAGAAAATTATAAGTTTGTAAAAGGGTAAGGTTGATTTGTGCCTCTACTATGACTGGTGTGCTTCCTCCTTGCTTAATATTGTGGACTGATGATAGGCTTCATCCGAGCTTTCACTTGGGTAGAAATAAAAACAAGTTTAAAAATCATGTTTCGAAAATGTTTGCTCTTGGAAAATGAGAAATGAAAAATGTTATTAAAATATTATTGAATCATTGATTGTGACACGTTTTGAGACAATGCAACTTCGTATAAGCGAGTATCTTTTGTCTAGAAATTTTTTATCTTCAAAAATTTCTGCCCTAATGTAGATTTGATTGCTTTAGTAGGTGAAGGTTGCTTGCTGTGAATTTTTTAGATTTTCTAAAAAATTTTACCCCAGTATCATAGTCGCGCAAGTGCTTGCCATGGAATTTTTGAGATCCTCTCAAAAATTCTACCCCAGTTACATGCTTATAAGGGAAAATAGGAGAATTTTATTATGATGGGACCGAACTCCAAAGGAGCGCCTACGTATCCCTCTTAAACGGGAATCAGGTCAAACGTAGTTCCAATTACAAGGTAAGAAGGCATGAAATAAAGCTTAAACATAATATCTCTTAACAGCATCTGAATTAATAGGCTTGGACCAAACTTTTCCATCCATTTCTGCAAGTATGAGTGCTCCTCCTGTCAGAACCCGATGAACCACATAAGGACCTTGCCAATTAGGTGAGAATTTACCTTTTGCTTCATCTTGGTGCGGAAAAATCTTTTCAAAACTAACTGCCCGAGTGATAAGTGTCTTGGTTTAACCTTTTTGTTGAAAGCTTTGGTCGTTCTATTTTGATAGAGTTGACCATGACAGATTGCATTTATCCTCTTTCCATCTATGAGTGCTAGTTGCTGGAATCTACCCTGCACCCATTCAGCGTCACTCAATTCTGCTTTCTGAATGATTCTTAGAGAGGGTATTTCTACCTCAGCAGGTATCACTGCTTCACTACCATAAACCAGAAGATAAGGTGTGGCTCCCGTAGAGGTTTTGATTGTAGTGCGATATCCTAGTAGGGCAAAAGGCAACTTTTCATGCTAATGCCTGTAATTATCGATCATCCTTCATAGTATCCTCTTGATATTCTTATTGGTAGCCTCCACCGCTCCATTCATTTGTGGTCTATATGCCGTGGAGTTTCAATGCTTGATCTTGAACATCTCACATGTTGTTCTCATCAAATCACTGTTGAGGTTGGCACCATTATCTGTAATGATAGACTCAGGTACTCCAAATCGGCAAATAATGTGATTTCAAACAAAATCATCTACGACCTTCTTTGTAACTGACTTATGAGAAGTGGCTTCAACCCACTTAGTGAAGTGGTCAATTGCAACAAGAATAAACCTGTGTCCATTGGACGCTGCTGGTTCAATAGGACCAATGACATCCATGCCCCCAAGCTGCGAAGGGCCAAGGGGAGCTAGTGACGTGGATTTCATTAGGAGGAACTCGAATAATGTCGGCATGAGTTTGGCATTGATGACATTTTTGCACATAATGAATGCAACCGGTCTCCATAGTCAACCAAAAGTAACCTGATCTCAATATCTTTTTTGCCAACATAAATCCATTCATGTGAGGGCCGCATGTTCCAGTATGTATCTCCTCGACCAACTTGGATTCTTCCCTAGATTCGATTCACCTTAGCAAACCCAAATCTTGAGTCCTCCTGTATAGGATTTCCCCATTTACAAAGAATTGATTTGCTAACCTTCGAATGGTGCGCTTCTGGATACTCGTCGCATTCTCTGGATAATCTCCATTTTTCAGATATCCCTGTATATCAGTATACCATGGTTTTCCATCCGCTCTTCCTCGACATGAAAATAATATGCATAATGCTTATTTATATGAACGTGGATGGGATTGACATAATTCTTGTCTGGGTGTTGGATCATGGAAGACAAAGTATCCAAAGCATCTGCAAACTCATTCTGGATTCTCGGGACATGTTTGAACTCTATCTTATAAAACCTCTTGCGCAACTCTTGTATACAATCCAAGTATGGTAGGAGCTTTGTATTTTTTATAGCCCACTCCCCTAGATTTTGATGAATCAATAAATTCGAATCTCTAATCACCAATATTTCTTGGACATTAAAATCTATCGCCAAACGAAGCCCTAAAATACAAGCTTCATATTCATCCATATTGTTGGTGCAGGGGAATCTGAGCTTGGCTGACACAGGATAATGTTGACCAGCCTCCGAGACCAAAATGGCGCCAATACCTGCTCCTTTGAAATTTACAGCTCCATCAAAGAATAATATCCAACCATTATATTCTTCAGAAATGTCCTCCCTTACGAAAGCCACTTCTTCATCAGGAAAGTAAGTTTTCAACGGCTTATACTCTTCGTCCACGGGATTCTCGGCCAAATGATCTGCCAGTGCTTGTGCTTTTATGGCTTTCTGCATGACATAGACTATGTCAAACTCGCTCAATAGTATTTTCCATTTAGCTAGCTTCTCTGTGGACATTGGTTTTTGAAATATATAATTCAAGGGATCCATTCTGGAGATCAAATAGGTAGTGTATGCCGAGAGATAGTGTCTCAATTTCTGATCTATCCAGGTCAAAGCACAACACGTGCATTCCAGTAAGGAATACCGAGCCTCATACGATGTAAATTTCTTGCTCATGTAATAAATTGCCTGCTCCTTTTTACTTGTCTCATCATGTTGCCCTAGAATACAACCAAAAGCGTTGTCCATCACAGATAAATATAGTAATAACGGCCTACCAGGTTTGGGAGGCACCCAGAACGGGAGGATTTGATAGATAATCCTTGATTTTGTCAAATGCCTGTTGACACTCTGTCGTCCATTCTACAGCCGCGTCCTTCTTCAGTATCTTAAAAATTGGCTCACAAATAATGGTCGACTGAGCTATGAAATGACTGATGTAGTTAAGGCGGCCCAAGAAGCTCATTACTTCTTTCTTGATTTCTGGAGGTGGAAGATCTTGAATAGCTTTGAAATTGGCTGGATCTAATTCTATACCTCATCGACTGACAATGAAGCCCAACAATTTTCCAGCAGGTACCCCGAAGACACATTTCGCAGGATTCAACTTCAAATTGTACTTCCTCAGTCTATTAAAGAACTTTTCCAGGTCGTCCAGATGCTTTGATCCCTTTTTGAACTTGATGATGATGTCATCCACGTAAACTTCAATTTCCTTGTGGATCATGTCATGGAATAGAGTGGTCATGGCCCTCATGTATGTAGCTCCAACATTTTTCAACCCAAAGGGAATAAACTTGTAACAATAGGCTCCCCAAGGGGTAATAAAAGTTGTCTTCTCAGTGTCATCATCATGCATCTTTATCTGATGATAACCAGTGAAGCAATCCACAAATGACTGTGTTTCATGCTTGGCACAATTATCGATTAACAAATGTATATTTGGGAGCGGAAAATCATCCTTCGGGCTAGCTTTGTTGAGATCCCTATAAATCACACAAACTTTGACCTTTCCGTCTTTCTTAGGAAAAGGCACGACATTGGCCAACCAAGTAGGATACTCAGTTACTCGGAGGATACCGGCCTTAATTTTCTTTGAAATCTCCTATTTAATTTTCAAACTCAAATCGGGTTTGTATTTTCTTAGCTTCTGCTTAATAGGAGGACAAGATGGATCAGTGGGCAACCTGTGGGCCACTATTGACGTGCTTAGTCCTGTCTTGTCAGTATACGACCAAGCAAAGACATCCAGGTGTTTCCTTAGAAACTAGATGTATTCCTCTTTCTCATCTTCTGGCATATAAATACTAACACGGGTTTTTCTTATTATCTCAGAATTCCCTATGTTCACTATTTTCGACTCTACAAAGTTTGACTTGGGTTTATCTTTGAAGTCTTCAACCTTACTAACAAATTCCTCGGGCACTTCACTTTCTTCCACCTCTTCTATTTCAATTATATTATGTTGCGTAGTCTCATTATGTGTCACAATCTAAGACTCAACATTGTTAAAAGTGATTTTGTTGAAAGAAACAGAAATAAATAATATCAATAAAAAAAGAGCTTTTATTAATTCAAATAAATTTAATGTCTTCAAACATAACAAAATAACTAAAGATGTAAATTAGCTCGAAATCGCGTCTATTTATTTCAAACAAAAATATAAAATCAAAATTTTCAAATCTACCCAAGTGCTCGGCGAGGCCTGGAAAGAGTGGCAGTCCAGTTGCTGAGTGTAACCTTTTGTTCAATGTTCTGACTAGGGGCTCCTCTCTCCTCACTGATGATGACATTGCAATCTTCTTTTTTCAGCTTCGGTCAAAAATAAATTTTTTAGACTATCCAATATTTCATCTTCATCATTATCAAAAAACCCGACAAAGTGGAAAATTTGGTACAATGACAACGAAGGATCAAGTGCCTTACCCTCGTCCATGTAGCCTAACCCAGAAGTGTCATTCTTCACAGAAGGGTGTACGGGTTCAACTATTCCTTATAATCTGGCCCCAAGACCTTTACCTGGTTCATATCCAGATTTGAGCATTTTCTCACCTTTAATCTCTCAACTCAGCTCTTCTTCAATGGTTCCAACCAGCTCTAAAGTGTGGAACATTTCTCCATCAAGAACTTTCTTTCCCTCGACAACATAAACGGGATATCCTCTTTCACCATGTATTACCACCTCTTGGTGATCATACTTGAATTTGAGACATCGGTGTAGTGTGGAGGGGACTGCACCAGCCATGTGAATCCATGGCCAACCAAGCAAGAGGTTGTAGGAAACGGGGATGTCCATCACTTGAAATGTTACGGGAAAAGTGCTAGGACCCGTTACCATGTCCAATGTAATCTCCCCAATAGTATCTCATTGGGAACCATCAAATGCTTTCACGTTCATCTTCCAATTTTGCATTTTAACCAAATCAACCTCCAACCTTGTCAGTGTACCCACAGGACATATGTTCAATCCTGAACCTAGATCAATCAACACTCGAGATACAACCCTTTCTCCATGTTGCACTGTAACATGCAAGGTTTTATTGTGCGACTTTCCTTCAGGTGGCAACTCATCCTCATGAAAGGATATCTTGTATGCCTCGAATACCTGCCCGACCATGTGGGCCATCTCTCCCCATGTTATAGTAGATAGTACATAGGCTTCGCTTAACACCTTCATTAGAGCATTTTTATGATGTTCAAAAGTCTGCAACAATGTTAGGATGGATATTTGAGATGGGTTCTTGTTCAGCTGCTCTATCACAGAATATTCTTTAGCCTGTATCTTCTTCGAAGCACCACTCTCCTCCATTTCTATCATGGGTTGCTTTATTTTACTAGAACTTCCCTGAGTCAGATTTTTTTGTGTATAAATTCTCCCAGATCTGGTGACACCTTGGGCAACGTCTGTTTCAGCAACTCTTGCTTTACTTGGAGTGTTCTGCTCATAATTCCAAGGAACTGTATGAGTATTATAAGTAGTTGGGGGAGCTCTGAAGACTGTGAAAGGAGTATTAGGCAAGTCTACCTCAACCTCAAACGGTGCCCGCTTTGGTGTACTGATGGGCATACCATTTTCCTTTTCGATAGACCAAATAGAGTTTTCTAGGTCTACCAATTCATCAACATCAAGCATGTTTACTTGATGATCCAGTAACGGATTGTTGGTGACATTCAGTGTTGGATCTTTCAACTAAATGGCCTTAGTGTCGATCAACATCTGGATTTTGTCCTTCAGAGTATAGCATGTTTCTATGGTGTGACCCCTCATCCCAGAATGATACGAGCAAACCTTGGTGGGATCAAAATTCTTGGCTTGAGTATTTTCACGTCCAACAGCAATGGGCGTGACATAGCCTGCTTCCTAGAGTCTTTCGTACAGTTGGGCTATAGGTTCGGCTAACAGAGTGTATTATTTTTTCTGGAAATTGGCTCTGGGTCTTTAATTTTGGTGGGGATAAGGTTGGGTTTCTCGTACATGAGTGGGTTGGACATTATACACGGGGTAAGAAGGGCTTTAGAATTGTGGATGTAGTGGATATAGGGTAGGTGCATGGTATAGAGGGGAATGATATGGGACTGGGGTTTGCATTTTGTAAGGAGATATCGGGTATGGCATTGGAGATTGTGGATGGGGGGTGGATTTGTAATAGGAGTTTGGTAATTGGGCACACTCTTTGAAGGTTGGGCTACCATCACTGTACCTACCTCTTTTTTCTTCTTGTTCTTAGCAATTCCTTCGGACTGCAAAGCCTTGTTGGCAGCCTGTAAAGCTTCCAGATTGATAATGCTTCCGTTCTTAAGACCTTCCTCAAGCATTTATCCTACCCTGATGATTTCAGCAAAACTTTTATCCACAACGGTTATCATTTTCTCAAGATATTGCGGCTCCTGCATGCGAATAAAGTACTCCTTCATTTGAGATTCTTCAATCGAGGGTCGAGCTCTTGCATCCTCAGACCTCCATCCTATAGCATAGTCCCTGAATGACTCATTGGGCTTTTTTTTCAAAGTCTGCATATAGAACCAGTTAGGAGCATTGTCAATGTTGAACCCGAACCGTTCCATAAAATTTGATGCCATATCGATCCATCCCTTCCACTTCGTTGCATCCTGCTAGATATACCATGTTAGGGCTTCTCCAGTGAGACTTCTCATGAACATTTTCTTTCTTATCTTCTCATCTCTCCTGATTTCGGCTAACTTATCACAATACATGCGCATATGCACCTTGGGATCTCCAGTTCCATTATACAATTCAAACTTTGGAGGCTTGTACCCCTCCTGTAACTCTACATCAGGGTGTACACACAAATCCTCATAACTAATCCCCCTTGACCCTTTGTTTCCCTCAAGTTGCTTCAGCCTCTCAACCACAGATTGCATCATGGGGTCCTTTTCTGAAGGATTAGGTGCATACTGAGGGTAGGTGAATGGGGTTGTTTCGACATAGATGGGGTTCAAAGAGTTGCTACCAGATGCTTGGTTGTAGGATGCGTTAGCGAAAGGCGTATGTAGGTAAGTGGGATATTTAGCATTTTGGACATGCGGAGTGGGATATATGGGATTTTAAGTATTATGGGCATTTTGAGGAAGAGAGAGGTTTTGGATATTTTGAGGGAAGGATGGTTTTGGATGTTTTGAGGAGGAGGAAGATTTTGGATGTTTTGAGCTGAGGGAAATTGATGGCTTGGGGTAGAGGTTTGGGATTTTGCACCAGTATGACCTTCTACTTGTGGTTCGAGAGGAGTATTGAGGGTAACAGAAAGATTGGCCAAGTTGCGGACTTGCATTAATTCTTCTTGCAGTTCGAGAATCTGTTGTCCCATTCTTAGGTTTCATTTTGTCCCATTACACTTTCTCCTTCTGTGCTTTTGTCTGTAGCGATGTTGTTATCTCCCATTTTCTCTTTCAAAATTGTAGGAAGAGGAAGAGGAGGAGGAGCCCCTTTTGACCATGTGTGATAGGCCAGAGTGCACAAATCAACCTTTGGGAAAGGGGAAAGACAAAAACAAAATCAAAGACAACCAAAGTTAGCAAGCTGAGACATAGTGTTAGAATAAGCACATTGGTTTGCAACAAATAATCGCCCTAAAATGCAGGTATCCTCGTTGAGCCAGAGGTAGGCCTAAGATGACAAATTTTATGGTTCGTGATGATTAATCCAAGCCGCTTTAGATGCAAATGGGAGGTTAGAGTTAGATAACAATAATAATAAAACCCAACTACTTTATTAAATCCATAATTTAAAAACTACTACAATCTTTTGAGAAAATAAAAACATAAATGAAACTAGGGGAAATGGGTAACAAAAGGGGAACATCCTATCATTCAAACTCCTAAATGGTGGTGATGATCCAAAGAGCCTGGAATGATTTGCAACAACATCTCTGGAGAAGTGACATAGTGTTGATTCAGCAAGTTCCGAGCCAAGATGGATTCCTCCACGTCCTCAAACCCATGATCCTGCTTTTGCTTGCTGAGCTCCATATCCTCGGCATCTTCCACAAGCCATACATAGTATTCTGGAGTGCAATAATCCTTCTCACCATATACACTGATAGTCAACAAATTATCCCATACTTCCTTGACCTTAGGGCTTTCTCGGACCGGCCCAAACTCAACTTCTGACTTGCCCATATGTTCTCGTGGAGGTACAACTTGATTCCTCCAAAATTGACAAAGTACTCTTATTGGGGCATAAGGTTGAATGCCTTTCAGGCCAATGATCTCAATGTAATATAGCTCACGACCTTGTATGACAGTAGTTAGTGTGGATAACCATGAGTATTTCCATTGAATTTGATAACCTGAAAGCTCTTTCATATACCAGTACTAATCCTCTGCACCCACAGGAGAAATGAATTGTTCTATCCTTTTAGCATGTGTGTCAATCCTACTGCCCATTCCGTTAAGAATATCCACCATATTAGGTCGCCTGTAAAAATGTTCCACAGCCCATAATTGAAGCAAAAGATTACTGCCCTCAAAAAACCTGTAACCTCTGGCGCACTTAGATAAAGCTCTCAGTATTTCTGCTATGATCATAGGAACCAAGGTGAACTCAATGTTGCCGACTCCTCAAACTATGCCCCAAACCACAGAACTAAGGCACGTATCAATCTTCCCATGTTCTCTGGGAAAGACCAAGGCGCCTAGCAGTGCTATAGCAAAAGCACTCAGTATTTTCTTTTTCAATTTCTCGAACGAGCAAGAGAACTCTCTCTGAAATATAGTATGACCGTCTTTGTGACCGAAACGTTCATATAGGAAGTCCAGAGAGATCCACCCGAAATCTAGACAAGCCAATTTGAGATTGTTTTTCAACCCAAGATAATGCAAGAATTTCTTTCCACATTGTTTAAGCGGTAGGATCATTTTTTTATCTTGATAATGTAAACCAGTAAACCCGCCAATTTCCTCGAAGGTGGCTGTCATCTCGAAGTCCTTGAATTTAAAGACTACTCAGTCTGGATCCCAGAATTTCAGCAAAGCTTTGATCACATACCGATCGGGAGAAACATTTATCAAAGATGTTAGAAAACCCAAAGACTGACGTATCTCAGTACCATGCTCCTGTTTGATGTCGTTCCACCACCTCCTTAACTTGTGAGACCATTTGGGTATTACCAAAAATAGGTGCACCTTCCATGGCAAAATCTGAAAAATAAGACAACAAACAAAATTTCTAAACTCCATTGATTATAATTTGGCTTGGATTGAATTATCATGACCACTTAGTACATAATATGTATTTTGGTCGATGGGTGGTGGGACCCTTTCGATAATTGATTGGTTATACTTGGTGGATTGACCTCGAAGGTCAAATCACCTGTGGCTAATGCGTGCATGACTTAAATGCAAAAGGGTGGATATGGCACTATCTTAATTTTCTAAGAGTTGGTAGACACGGACTGAAGGTTACCTTATGTGAGAAGTCACGTGGTCTTATGGTAGTAAAACTATCCGCTCAACTGCGTCTTAGCCGACTCTCTATAACAGGGTTTTGAAGAGAATTTGGAGAAGTACGAAGGCACAACATCCGAGTATAGTGAAAGTGTGTAAATGTGTGAAATTCCCAAGTGGGGAAATATGAACGGGATGCCAATTATATAAAGCAGTAACACGTAGCAAGTAACAGCATGTTGAGCAGAAAATAAACAGATAAGAAAAGAAAGATAAATACATGATTTAGAGCTAGAAAATTGCATATAAACAAATAAAGGGGTAAGGAAAAAGATTGGCATGGAAGAAACTAATTAAATTAGAATATTAAAATAATGGAAAAAAGGAATGGGATATAGCATGATCAAATATTAAAAATTAACAAATAAAAATAGCTTTAAAAATCCCACATAATATACAAAATCGTAATGGTTAGAACCTAAGCGTCCCCAGCAGAGTCGCCATGCTGTCGTGCTCAATTTTTCTCTTGAAAAGAGGGATTCAACGTGATAACTCTTTGTGGGATAAATTAAGAGTGAAGAGTCGCCACCTAACGAATTAAGGTGCATTAGGGCACCATTCTAGACTAATTATGAACTTATTTTTATTATTAGCCTACGTCAACCAGAAATTCGAGTAAATGTTCTGGTTACCTCGAAAGGAAGGTGTTAGGCACCTTTCGAGGTCCACAAATGTGGGTTCCGACCGAGCTTGTATATTACGTGGGGAAATTCTATATGATAAACAAAGGTCTATTATTGTATTAACCTAATGTTAACTAAGTGTTTAAACAGGAAAATATAATAAACAAAATTAAACATACAACTTAGTTATTACTTAATAAATAATTAACTACGTGATAAAGTAGAAAAAAAATGCATAAATAGATAAAGGAATTAGAGAAGCGAGAAGATAGAAAGGCACAAATTATAATGAAAAATAAGTTATACCTAAACTACCCCAAACAAGCATGCAAAATAAAATTCGATTGAATCTAGACAAAGGTTAATTTTATATTATTCGGATCAGCGTAGGTTAATTTTATATTATTCGGATCAGCGTCCTCTTATTAACGGGTGACAATGTTGCATATCGCATTGTTGAATTCTACTCGGGGCAACTTCCATCATTTCTGAATGTTCTACTCACCCCACCTAATTGGTTATTTAACCTAAAGGCGTTCTATAGAAAACGACAAAGCTAGCGTTCCCTAAAATGCCTACCCGTCCCAACAATATGTCCAAGAGGCATCGGACTTACTATTTTTGGATTTGAGTTCTAGACAAGAAGCCTAGGCCACCTAATTAGACTCGGGGTTTGCGTCACACAAAACACATAAGACTTACAAGTAGCACATAATGGTTTCATAGAAGCCTCTTGATTGATTAAAATTGGATAGGTGCTTAGCATGCTTGAATCGTTCATTTTTATGCGATTAAGACCTATAGACATGATTTCTAGGCAAGGTAGATTAATCAAGGCACTAGAAATTTAATTAAAGTTCTAGAAATTGACTTAAGAATGCTGAAAATTAACTTAGAAATGCAGAAAATTCATTTAAATATGCAAGAAATTAATTAAAGTGTGCAGAAAATTAGTTTAAATATGCTGAAAGTTAATTTAAATATGCAGGAAATTAATTTAATTTAAATATGCAGGAAATTAATTTAAATGTGAAAAAATTATTTAAAGTATGCAGAGAATTATTTTAATATGGACAGGAAATTAAAAATGTTGAGAATTAGTTTCAATTCTTGCAAGAAATTAGTTTTAAATTCTTTAAATTAATTTCTAGCACTCGTAATTAATTAAAAGGGGCTGAAAATTACTTTGAAAGTGCTGGAAATTAGTTTTTAAAATGCTGAGAATTAATTCTTATTTGTTGATAATTAGTTGAAATTTGCAGAAAAATAAAAATTAGAATGCCGGGAATTAATTACAAGTGCTGGAAATCAATTTAAATTCCCGAAAATAATTTAAAATGTTGGATAGTAGGTTTGATATGCTGAAATTAATTGAAAATTAATTAGCTATGCTCGAAATTAAGTATAAGTATGCAGAAAAATTATGCTTAAAGTACTGGAAATTAATTAAAATACTGAAAGCTAACTAAAATGCTGAAACTTAATTTAAAATGCTGGAAAATAATTTAGAGTGCTGAAAAATAATATAATATGCTGGGAGATTATTTTTTTTGAGTGTTGGAAATTAATATAATATGCTGGGAATTATTTTCTGAGTGCTGGAAAATATTATAAGGTGCTAAAAAATAATTAAATATGCTGAAAATTATTAAACAATTGCTGGAAATTCAACATAAATGCTGAAACTTAATTTCTGAAGGTGCTGAAAATTATAAAAAAACATTGGTGAAAATTATTATTGTATGCTGAAAATTAAATAAACTTATCGGAAATTCATTTTTTCATTTTTTATATGCCGGGAGTGATAAAAACAATTCTGGAATAAGTTTTAATAGGCTGGAATTTGTTTTAACATGCTGAAAGTTTAGTTGTAACATGCCAGAAATTAGTTAATCCTGCTAGAAATTAATTAAATACACTTAAATTAAATTGACGTCTTTAAAATTAATCTAATACGTCCGAAAGTTAGTTAATGATCCTAAAAACATGATTTCTAAGTGATAAAACAGTTAATGACCCTAGAATGTTTGCCTACATGATAAAACAATTTTATTAATACATGAACCCTATTAGATAATCCTATAGGCATGATATCTAGGTGGTAAAATATTCAAACATAGAATCCCCACCCCCTAGCATCCCAATATTTTATTATACATAGAGTTTATACAAAATTTATTATATACCCAAAAATGAATAGGAAATAAAGAATTTTAAAGACATGGACTAGGCAGTCCCCCAAACTCCCAGGCAACTCTTCAAGTCCCAAGAAAATTCCTTCTAACAAACCTGTTAGATACAAAACTGAAGACAAATGCACCAAAATATGCAACAACCAAAGGGGAAACAAATACATGGAAGAAACAAGACATTGTTTTAACACTAAATATGTAGGCACGCTCCATAGATTACAGGAAAATTATCATATAAATATTGAAAGTTGTCGATCAGGGACTTACCATTTAGAAGCAGACAAACAATAAGCCAACCAAAAGAAAACCAAGAATAGATTGAACCACGATGTCTTGAACAGAGTGGTTAGTCGTAAGATCAAAACAAAGAAACAAAACAAAGCCCAAGCAGAGAAGAATATTGTACGTGTCTGAGGAGTCCACGTTTGTGAGAAGAAAAAAACCTCTGTCCCACTAGGAGAGAAGAGGCCTACTTATATAGCGGGGAGTTGTTAAGCCATTTATCAAAAGGAAGAAGAATCTTGTTTTTTCAATTAAAGGAAATCGTTTTCCTTAAATTAAAGGACTAAATCAAATTAATGTCGGAAGAAATCTCCATTTTCCATAAATAAAGGAGTAAGAATATATTTAACTTAAGGGGAGGGGCACAAAATTTACCGTAATTAGCCAGAAAACAGGGTTGTCTTAATTCAAATAACGGAAGGAAAAATCAATCAAAAGCTGAAATCATGCTAGATTTTCCATGATTATGCAAGCATTAAAAATTGTCCAACTCGTGATTCAAAACTACCCTTACCCTAAATCAATAGACAATGAGTTGTCACATGCTAATTAAGGGAAACAAATAAGGGAAATTATGAGTTATGAAGATCTTTACTTATGCGATCAAATCAACACAAATCAGTCTAAGATTACCAAATAAACAAATTCAAAAAGTTTTCATATTTCAAATTCACAAAGAAAGGGAACAATTTGATAAAGATTAATAAATTCTAACTTGATTAAAAGAAAGTTCTAATCAACGGTACTCAGACTTAATACAAAAATAGTATGGGCATATGATCAACTCATGAGTCAAACAGAGGAACATGATTCAAGACCATTCACAAAGCATAGCAGCATTGTCACGCCCTGAATCCAATCGAGACATGATTGGCACCCGTAGCCGATAAGGCCCGAGAGAACCAACCTTTGCCTATGTTCAATCATATGCCTATCATAATCATAACCACTATTGCTGAAGAACATGAAAGACAAATAAAGGATAACATGGGACATATTTATACATACATATGAACCTTGGCCGTTGAGGCCATCCAGTCAAACCAACATATGTCTTTTACATTGATACACCCACATCCGTCTACAAAAGCCTCTAACAAGAGCATTGACCAAACTGAACCATAAGTCGGGACAAGTCCCCGCTTTACACAATATGTACAATACCAAAACATATATACACACTCTGACTCGGAGAAGCCCCGAATGAGCTGGAGCTCACCAAAGAACCGCTAACAGTGCAATCTACTGGGGAGGCCTACTGGTACCTGTGCCTGCAGCAAGTAAGGTAAATTCCCCAAGAGGGGTCAGTACGAAATAAGTACTGAGTATGCAAGGCTCAACTGAAACTGTACAACACATGAATATCTCAATGAACTCAAATACAAATGACTATCAATGTGAATAAGTCACCATGATGCATTTTGGAAACCATGTGGATTGCTTTCATTACTTTCGTTGCTTTCTTTACATTCAATGCTCACTTGTCGTTACATATCACAATGTACCCGGGCCCCGACTGATCAGTGGGTATTTTCATATCATATCATCGTGTTGGGATCGAGTCGAGCTAGGCTTATGCCCATAGACTTGCCACCCATACATCAATGCATCGGGATCGGGTCGAGCTAGGCTTATGCCCCTAGACCTGCCACCCATAAATCCATATCTAGGGATCGAGTCGAGCTAGGCTTACGCCCCTAGACCTGCCACCCGTACTTGATCATTGACCACATATGCATTAATTTGTTCATTACTTTGAGATTGATACTTTGATAGTCACAACATCACTTTGGAACTTTGGAACATAACATTGTTGGAAGCTTTGAATCATTAACCAATGAGTGAAGGACATGTGAATAAATATCATGAGAAATATAACATTACTAGCACCATGATACCATTGGAACCATTGGACAATAATCCATGAACAAGAGACACAAGTATAGTCACTATTGGAACATTGGAACATAGCCTTATTTGAGCTTTCGAAACATTAACCATGAATATGAGATATGAGATGTACCAATGATCAACGAGTAAGAAATATATGACAATGACCATGGATAAGCGGATATGGAATACCTTAGTACATTTCGGGATAGGACTAGTGAAATGGCAATGTGAATACTATTTGCCGTAGAAAGATACGGACAAAGTAACCTTACATACCTTTACTTCCAAGTATGAATACGCAAGCCTATGTATGAACACAATAGTCCCGCTTCTTCCTTACGTCTTTCTCTACAATACAAGTTCATAACGGAACTTACATTAGCAACTAGCCACTATATGGGCGTACAAGACGACAATGAATTTTGTGGCTACCATATAATATCATGTCACCCCCTCACCATACAGTCTAATGCATTTACATATCAACAACACCATAACATCACCCACATTGACCAAAATATCATACACTGAAAGCATTTCACACCATACTTACCCTTTACGTCTTTCCCTTTATCATTCCGTCATAATTATCCCTTCATAACAACATTTAAACAACCATCCATACTTAACATAGTCCAACACACCTCCATACTACACTTTAAAGTCATTAAAATGACATTACAAGTTGATAATTACATCCCAAAAGGGTATCGGGGCTTTCGGGGATCAACTAGTGACGGAAACACACAAAAAGAATTCTGGAGGTGACATGCGCTGCCACCTGTGCACGCAGGTGGAAAGGTGCACGCGCAGATGGCTTCCTGGAAAATTCCAGGTCCTTTTGCGTTGGCATCTGCGTCCGCAGATGCCTCGTCTGCGGGGGCGGATGCCCGTTTTGGTCCGAAATGACTTTTTTTGGGTCTTTTATTGCCATGAATGGTCCATGATCACTATAAAACATATTTGAACATATTCTTGATCATATTAAACATCAACAATCGGCCATAGCCTCACAACACACATAACGACACTCAAAACCACATTTCACGGCCAATACGACACCAAAACCACAATCGATTTCCCAATAACCATTACAAACGTTATGCACAAGAATCAAACAAGGTAAGACCATAATCACATAGCACATGTCAATATTCACTCCACCAAGTTCACTCTCTTACACACCACAAGGCCAAAGTCAAGTTTACAAGATAAACCACCCTTCAATTGAGCAAACATGAACACTTCACTTCTTGTGAACTTCCCAATATTCCACCAACATAACCAACACAATATACACCATATACCATGCATAAAATATATTAATCCATCATAATAAACGCTTACCAAGACTTACCAATGGATGATTTTTGGCCAATAGAAGGACTTGGGATACTTGAGAGCAAAAGAGAAATTGTTGGAAATTTCTAGAGATGTGATGAGAGTTAAAGTGAATAAAAATCTGATTTTTTTTCCTTTATATAGTACCTCAAGTCTCCCTTATCTTTTCCTTAGCATTTAATGCTATGTTGCTTTGGTCAATTGGATCATATTGGAAGAATGGGTCAAAAACATACCCTTTGGGCCATGTCTTCTTATTCTTTTGGGATCTAGTTAAGGGCCTAATTGTTCAAGACTTAATAATTCCCACAATTCAATACAAAATTCACCAATTCTCTCATGTTTTTATTTTTCCCCATATGTTACGGTTATCAACTAAACTTAGAAACGTATGGGGTGTTACAATCTTCCCCCCTTAGAAACATTCATCCTCGAATGTTAGTGTTACCATTTCAAGTAGACAATTACAAGTTTAGAAGTATTCCTCATGTAATCTTATAGATATACATTCAAAGCTTATAAATACTTACTTGTCATTCTTCTCTTTGAAATAAGTGAGGGTATTTGGATTTCATCATCTCTTCCGCTTCCCATGTGACCTCCTCTACTTGTTGATTTCTCCAAAGGACTTTCACGGAAGCTACGTCTTTATTCCTCAATCTTTTCACTTGTCGATCTAGGATAACAATGGGTACCTCTTCATAAGTGAGATCCTCTGTAACTTGAACATCCTCTACGGGAGCAATACTAGATGGATCTCCTATGCATTTTTGAAGCATCGAAACATGAAATACCGGGTGGACTGACGAAAGGTCCTGGGGTAGTGCCAACTCATACGCAACTTGCCCAAATCTTCTAATGATTTCATATGGGCCTATGTAACGTGGACTCAATTTCCCTTTCTTTTCGAACCGCATTACCCCTTTCATCGGCGACACCTTTAAAAATATCCAATCACCTATGGCGAATTCAAGCCCTCTTCTTCTAACATCGACATATGACTTGTGACGACTTTGAGCCATTTGCAACCGTTGTTGGATAACTTTAACTTTCTCCGTGGGTTGGTGAACAATATCTGGCCCAAGTAAAGCAGTTTCACCTGCTTCAAACCATCCGATTGGTGATCTACACTTCCTTCCGTACAAGGCTTCATATGGTGCCATTTTAATACTTGAATGATAGTTATTGTTGTAAGCAAATTCAATAAGAGGCAAATGGTCATCCCAACTTCCTTGAAAATCTAACGTACAAGCTCGTAGCATATCTTCAAGTGTCTGAATAGTACGTTCTGCTTGTCCATCAGTCTGAGGATGGAAAGCCGTACTCAAATTCACCTGAGTACCCAAACTCCGCTGAAAGGATTTCCAAAAGTGTGCTGTGAACTGTGCTCCTCTGTCTGATATAATAGAAAGTGGAATACCATGCAATCGCACTATCTCTTTCACATACAACTTCGCATATTCCTCAGCTGTATAGGTCATCTTGACTGGTAGAAAATGCGCTGATTTAGTAAGTCGGTCCACTATTACCCATATAGAATCAAACTTTCGCAACGTACGAGGCAAATTCGTAATGAAATCCATATTAATCATATCCCACTTCCAGACTGGAAGATTGATACATTGCATGTAACCTCCCGATTTCTGATGTTCCACTTTCACTTGTTGACAATTTGGGCACTGCGCGACAAATTCTGCAATGTTCTTTTTCATGTTGCCCCACCAATACACTTCTTTCAAGTCATGGTACATTTTCGTAGGTGCGCCTCTGTCATTATTCGTGTCCTCAGCTCATCTATGTCCGGTACACATATTCTCCCTTGACATTGAAGTACCCCTTCCGGTGTAATATCAAATGCCTTGGTCAAATTCTGCTGCACATTCTCTTTTAGCTGCAATAAAATAGAATCCGCAAATTGCTTCTCTTTCACTTCAGCTATCAGGGAGGATTCTGCTGCATTTTGTACCATAACTCTATCATCGGAGGATTCAATAAGGCGAACTCCCAAGCTGGTTAATTGATTCAAATCTTTGATTATCTCATGCTTTTCATTCAACTGACCACGAGTGCTTTCTACTGCCTTACGGCTCAATGCATCAGCTACTACATTTGCTTTGCCTGGGTGATAAAGAATATCAATGTCATAGTCTTTTAAAAGCTCCAACCACCTTCGTTGCCTCAAATTGAGTTCCTTCTGCTTAAAAAGATATTGCAAGCTTTTGTGATCCGTATAGATGTCAACGTGAACCCCATATAAATAATGACGCCATATCTTTAAAGCAAAAACTACCGCTGCCAATTCAAGATCATGTGTGGGATAGTTTTTCTCATATGCCCGCAACTGTCGTGAGGCATATGCTATCACCCGACCATGCTGCATCAACACACATCCGAGACCAATCCCGAAAGCATCACAATACACTGCATAGCCCTCTGTGCCTTCAGGAAATACTAACACTGGTGTGGAAGTCAACTTATCTTTCAGTTTTTGGAACCCTCTTTCACATGCATCATTCCATTGAAACTAATTGCCTTGTGAGTTAACTTTGTTAATGGTGCTGCAATAGAAGCAAACCCTTCTACAAATCTTCGATAATAACCTGCCAAACCCAGAAAACTGCGAATCTTTGTGGGTGTCATAGGTCTTGGCCAATTTTTCACTGCTTCTATCTTCTGTGTATCGACCTGGATCCCTTCATCTGACACAATGTGACCCAAGAATGCAACTGATTTTAACCAAAACTCACATTTGGAGAATTTTGCATACAACTTACGCTCACGGAGGATTTACAACACTTGCCGTAAGTGATTGGCATGGTCTTCTGGTGATCTTGAATAAACAAGGATGTCATCTATAAATACTGTCACGAACACGTCTAGGAATGGCTTAAACACCCTGTTCATCAAATCCATAAACACAGCCGGTGCATTTGTTAGTCCAAATGACATAACTAAAAATTCATAGTGGCCATATCGTGTTCTGAAAGCGGTCTTGGGCACATCTTCTTCTCTAACCCTGACTTGATGGTATCCCGACCTCAAGTCAATTTTTGAAAAACACTTGGCACCCTGTAACTGATCAAACAAATCATCAATGCGAGGGAGGGGATATTTGTTCTTGATCGTTACCTTGTTCAACTGCCAGTAGTCAATGCACATTCTCAATGTGCCATCTTTCTTACGTACGAATAATACCGGTGCACCCCACGGGGACATACTAGGCCTAATGAAGCCTTTGTCCAGCAAATCTTTCAACTGCTTCTTCAATTCGCGCAGTTCTGATGGAGCCATTCTATATGGAGGGATAGAAATAGGCTGAGTACCTGGAATCACATCAATGCCGAATTCCACTTCTCGTTCTGGGGGTAAACCTGGAAGATTCTCTGGAAAGACATCTAGAAATTCATTGACTATTGGAACCGACTGTGGAGTTAGTGGTTCCACATCATTATCTTTCACCCGAACTAGGTGACATATGTATCCCTTGGCAATCATTTTCCTGGCTTTCAAGTAAGAAATAAATCGCCCTCGTGGTGCCCCTACATTACCCTGCCATTCAAGAAGATTTTCTTGCGGAAAACAAAATTGCACCTTCTTGGCCCGGCAATCTACCGTAGCATAACAAGAGGCCAACCAATCCATTCCCATAATTACATCAAAATCCATCATGTCCAATTCAATGAGATCGGCCAACGTATCATGACCACACATAGTTACCACACAGTTACGATACACCCTCTTTGCAATAATATATTCACCAACCAGTGTAGACACTTCAATTGATTTAATTAATAATTCTGATGCCTTTGCAAATTTCGCAGCAACCAATGGAGTAACATAGGAAAATATAGAACCTGGGTCAATTAGTGCATATACATTATGTGAGAATATGGATAATGTACCTGTGACGACATCTGGGGAAGCCTCTGAATTTTGGCGGTCCACCAAAGCATAAATGCGATTCTGGACCCCGCTAGTACTGGCTGCTCCTCTGGCACCTCTACCCCGGCCAATAGGTTGCACCCCTCGGCCCAGTGAAGGAACCGATGCTGATGACGCAACAGTCGACCCAGCTGGTCGTGCTATACCACCCATGCTCCGCTGTGGACACTCTCTCGCTATATGTCCCAGCATACCACACCAAAAGCAGACATTCGTCCCTGTCCGACATGTACCTGTGTGCATACGCCCGCAGTGCTGACACTGCTGACGAGGGAAACCTGCTGCCTGTGATCCATGAACTCCGCTACTCTGCCCCGATGGACCACCCCTAGACCCTCGAAACTGTGAGTGAGCACCCCCTGTGGAGTAAGAGAACGACGGTCTAGGTGGTCTAGGAAACATGCGGGGCCTAGATCCTCCATGGGACATCATAGGTGGTCCCATAGGTCTAGCCCTTTTGGACTATCCCCTATCAAATTCATGTACCCTTCGTCTCTGTCTTTGATCTTCCGTTTTCTGGGTGAAGGCTTGTATTCGAGCGATGTCCATGTCCCTATTCAAGGCCGCAATAGTGCAATCTCTTACCAAATATGGCTCTAGTCTGTCCACGTATCTATGGACCCTGTCTGTCATCGTAGCCACAACATTTGGCGCATATCGAGCCAAGGAATTAAATTGCAAGCTATATTCCTTGACGCTTAGATTTCCTTGACGGAGATTTAAGAACTGATCCGCACGTGCCTCACGAATCTCATAGGGTAAGTAATGATCAAGGAAAGCCACTTTAAACTCTTCCCAAGTAGGTGGGGTTGCATCAATATCACGGGATTTTTTCCAATCCTCATACCATAATATTGCCTCTCCTTTCAACCTGTACGCAGCAAGCTCAACTGTCTCTACCCCTGTCATATGCATAAGTTTTAAGGCCCTCTGAATTTGATCCACGAAGTCCTGTGGATCTGTTTTTAGATCTGCCCCTGTGAAGATAGGAGGGTCCAATTTGAGGAAATCCTGTGTTCTGCGACTTGCTACTTTAGCTGCATCATCACCATGTGTCATTGGACCAGCTCGTCCTTGACTCTGGGCTGCCACTAACTGTGTTAACATATGAACTGCATTCCTAAGATCCTGGTCTATGGCATTCGTCGGTGGTTCCACGGGCACTTTCCTTCTCCTCTGCTCTTCTGGAGCTGAAGAAGTAGAAGAAGTTCCCGTTGCAAACTCAGTGTCAGCCCCACCTTGATCAACTTGTTCAGGTGGTGGTCTACTTGTTCCCTCTCCAGCAATTCTATCTATCAACTTACTTTTACCTTTTCCTCTTCTTTTTCTTGTGTTCGGCATTTTGACTATACCAAAGAAAAATAATTACCAAGATCAGATACAATGCAACTTACAACATTGGCTCTATTGCACGATCTAGAATGAAGAAAAGAAACAATATCCTAAATATCCCGTAGCCTCCTACTTATAAATGTGGTGCACAACACATCGATAAGTAAGACTCTACTCAGACATGGCTTTGTAGACATCCTTAGACCGACCTGCTCTGATACCACTTTTGTCACGCCCCGAATCCAATCGAGACATGATTGGCACCCGTAGCCGATAAGGCCCGAGAAAACCAACCTTTGCCTATGTTCAATCATATGCCTATCATAATCATAACCACCATTGCGGAAGAACATGAAAGAAAAATAAAGGATAACATGGGACATATTTATACATACATATGAACCTTGGCCATTGAGGCCATCCAGTCAAACCAACATATGTCTTTTACATTGATACACCCACATCCGTCTACAAAAGCCTCTAACAAGAGCATTGACCAAACTGAACCATAAGTCGGGACAAGTCCCCGCTTTACACAATATGTACAATACCAAAACATATATACACACTCTGACTCGGAGAAGCCCCGAATGAGCTGGAGCTCACCAAAGAACCACTAACAGTAGCAATCTACTGGGGAGGCCTACTGGTACCTGTGCCTGCAGCAAGTAAGGTAAATTCCCCGAGAGGGGTCAGTACGAAATAAGTACTGAGTATGCAAGGCTCAACTGAAACTGTACAACACATGAATATCTCAATGAACTCAAATACAAATGACTATCAATGTGAATAAGTCACCATGATGCATTTTGGAAACCATGTGGATTGCTTTCATTACTTTCGTTGCTTTCTTTACATTCAATGCTCACTTGTCGTTACATATCACAATGTACCCGGGCCCCGACTGATCAGTGGGTCTTTTCATATCATATCATCGTGTTGGGATCGAGTCGAGCTAGGCTTATGCCCATAGACTTGCCACCCATACATCAATGCATCGGTATCGGGTCGAGCTAGGCTTATGCCCCTAGACCTGCCACCCATAAATCCATATCTCGGGATCGAGTCGAGATAGGCTTACGCCCTTAGACCTGCCACCCGTACTTGACATTGACCACATATGCATTACTTTGTTCATTACTTTGAGATTGATACTTTGATAGTCACAACATCACTTTGGAACTTTGGAACATAACATTGTTGGAAGCTTTGAATCATTAACCAATGAGTGAAGGACATGTGAATAAATATCATGAGAAATATAACATTACTAGCACCATGATACCATTGGAACCATTGGACAATAATCCATGAACAAGAGACACAAGTATAGTCACTATTGGAACATTGGAACATAGCCTTATTTGAGCTTTCGGAACATTAACCATGAATATGAGACATGGGATGTACCAATGATCAACGAGTAAGAAATATATGACAATGACCATGGATAAGAGGATATGGAATACTTTAGTACATTTCGGGATAGGACTAGTGAAATGGCAATGTGAATACTATTTGCCGTAGAAAGATACGGACAAAGTAACCTTACATACCTTTACTTCCAAGTATGAATACGCAAGCCTATGTATGAACACAATAGTCCCGCTTCTTCCTTACGTCTTACTCTACAATACAAGTTCATAACGGAACTTACATTAGCAACTAGCCACTATATGGGCGTACAAGACGAAAATGAATTTTGTGGCTACCATATAATATCATGTCACCCCCTCACCATACATTCCAATGCATTTACATATCAACAACACCATAACATCACCCACATTGACCAAAATATCATACACTGAAAGCATTTCACACCATACTTACCCTTTACGTCTTTCCCTTTATCATTCCGTCATAATTATCCCTTCATAACAACATTTAAACAACCATCCATACTTAACATAGTCCAACACACCTCCATACGACACTTTGAAGTCATTAAAATGACATTACAAGTTGATAATTACATCCCAAAAGGGTATCGGGGCTTTCGGGGATCAACTAGTGACGGAAACACACAAAACGAATTCTGGAGGTGACATGCGCTGCCACCTGCGCACGCAGGTGGAAAGGTGCGCGCGCAGATGGCTTCCTGGAAAATTCCAGGTCCTTCTGCGTTGGCATCTGCGTCCGCAGATGCCTCGTCTGCGGGGGCGGATGCCCGTTTTGGTCCGAAATGACTTTTTTTGGGTCTTTTAATGCCATGAATGGTCCATGATCACTATCAAACATATTTGAACATATTCTTGATCATATTAAACATCAACAATCAGCCATAGCCTCACAACACACATAACGACACTCAAAACCACATTTCACGGCCAATACGACACCAAAACCACAATCGATTTCCCAATAACCATTACAAACGTTATGCACAAGAATCAAACAAGGTAAGACCATAATCACATAGCACATGTCAATATTCACTCCACCAAGTTCACTCTCTTACACACCACAAGGCCAAAGTCAAGTTTACAAGATAAACCACCCTTCAATTGAGCAAACATGAACACTTCACTTCTTGTGAACTTCCCAATATTCCACCAACATAACCAACACAATATACACCATATACCATGCATAAAATATATTAATCCATCATAATAAACGCTTACCAAGACTTACCAATGGATGATTTTTGGCCAATAGAAGGACTTGGGATTCTTGAGAGCAAAAGAGAAATTGTTGGAAATTTCTAGAGATGTGATGAGAGTTAAAGTGAATAAAAATCTGATTTTTTTCCTTTATATAGTACCTCAAGTCTCCCTTATCTTTTCCTTAGCATTTAATGCTATGTTGCTTTGGTCAATTGGATCATATTGGAAGAATGGGTCAAAAACACACCCTTTGGGCCATGTCTTCTTATTCTTTTGGGCTCCAGTTAAGGGCCCAATTGTTCAAGACTTAATAATGCCCACAATTCAATACAAAATTCACCAATTCTCTCATGTTTTTATTTTTCCCCATATATTACGGTTATCAGCTAAACTTAGAAACGTACGGGGTGTTACAAGCATGGATAGACAAGTACTAATTAACTTAACACTGAATTCACACCAATATCAATTCCTAGAGAAATCAGGGTATCAAGATAGACATGCAACCAAATGAGCATAAAAAATAAATAAATGAATAAATACTAAAGGGATCATACCGGGACATATTCTTACAAATCCGTCTTAAAATTAAAGCTTCAATAGAAACCTAGACGAAACGAGTGCTTCCAAAACTTTTGATCGTCTAGAACATAGCCATGTTCCGTACGAATCTTGCTTCATCGGAACTTTTCGAATTTCCTCGGAGAAGATGGAGTTTCGGGTCTTGAGGCGACTGGTGAAGGGATTTCACCAGCCAACTGATGGTGGAGTTCCGGTGAAGAGGGTGGAGACACAGTGGTGTTGCGGTGGGATAGATGAGAACGGGGAAGAGAGAGGAGATCGGAGGTTTGTAGAGGCGGCTGATTCGGTGGTTTAAGGTGGGCTCACCGACATTGATGGAAGCAGCTGGTGGATGTGGTTCTCCAATCGGGTTTGGAAGTTGCCGGCGATGTCTAGGTTCGCCTTTCTCCGCCGGTCGGGAGTGACCCGCAGTGGCGTGGAGAGCGAAGGGGTGTGGGGAGAAGAGGGTCGGCGGGTGAGGGGTGGCTGGTGCTCGCCGTCCATATAAGCCGACGGATAAGTGGTGTCGGAGAGGAGAGGAAGATCGAGAGAGAAGGGAGAGAAAGGGAGAGAGAGTTGCGGCTGAGGGAAAGAAAATGGGATTACAGTTAGGGTTTTGGTATTAAAAAGGAAACATGGGAGAAATTTAATCTCAGTCGTTGATCACATGAGATCAAAAACTGTGATTTAAAACTAGGATGGGTCGGGTTGGGTTTAAATTGGGTCAGAAATTGGATTTCGGAATTTTAATTGGGTATCAATTTAGGCTAAAATTGATATCAAATTTGGTACAAAATGACTAGATTTTAAATAAATTGAGGAAATTGAATTCAATTAGACTGCTATAATTCCATAATAATAATAAGTTGTCTCAAAAACTATTGTTACGTAAATAATATTGTATAAAATTGACAATAGTAATAATAATTTGGGAGTAAGTTATGTATACGAATTTTAAGAAATGCAATAATAATAATAATAATAATAATAATAATGATGACGATGATGATAATAATAATAATAATAATAATAATAAATATGTGTTTGTAAAATATTGAGTGTATATATTTGTAGGAATAATTTAATAAATGTTAATAAAATTATATAAAATATTATATTTAAATTAATAAATTATATATATTATATAAAAATTATAAAATTAAATGCTAAAATAAATTGCATAATTTAAAAATTATGGGTATGAAACATCGGGATTTATTTGACACCCAAAATAATGAGTAAGCAATGTTAATATCAAAACTAATAATTTTGGTAAAAAATAGCAGCCTAGAGGGATTATCGAGAGGCCAAAATTGGGTGTCAACAGATCCATTCTGAGTCCTAAGGCTAAAAGAAGAGTCGCTCTAAATACGAACACTCCTATCCTATGGTTGCAACATAGTTATGGGGTATGTGATCATAAACCCATACTTGTATCGATGCGAAATAATCCTCCCAAAAACATACTATTCGCTCATACTGTAAGTCTTTAAATATAAACTAAAAATCATGCTTGGAGCCTTGGCTCAAACTAAAGTATCATGAAAATATACTCTTCGTGAATCTCGCCTCTAAATCTTCATAGATCATGTTAAACTGAACTTTCAAAATACGAAAACTTTCTTCTCTTCTCAAAACATAAAAAAATATAGCATAAAGAATCTTTGTAAACTTTTCATGAACACAAACTTGCATCCTTTTAAATGATCTTTCTAGTAAAACCATGAATTTATCATGCAAAATATGAAATATACTTCCAATGATTTAAGATAATTTACAAAGTTCATTGGAGAAATTCAATAGGTTTGATTTAGGAATTTAACTCAAGGAAAAGACTCCAACTCATAGAAATTCTACTTGAAATCATAGACTTTCATCAACTGATAGAGAATTAAACTTAAAGGTTTCAACTTCACAAACCCTAACATCATTCATAGACTTAAACTAAAATTAAACTTTGTTGTGGGGTAGAACGGGCTTCCCATACTGAAGATTTAGCTATTATATACTTGAGGAAAATAGAAGAACTTGAGAGAGTCTTGCTAGGAACCCTAACTTATTGCTTGAGAAACTTTTCTGCCTTTTGGAGTTTTAGAAAGAAGAAGGAGAGGAATTATATCACAACTGATAAAATATGAGTGGATTTGAATATAAGAGAAGTTAAGAGTCGTGTATTGGGTTATGAGATAAGGAAAGAATGAAAGCATCCCTCCTAGAACATGAAAAGAAAAGAAACTAAAAAATATATTCCACAGGACATGGCCTGGTGCACCGCGCCTCTCAGTGCATCAGATATGGCTAGTGGAAGTTTGAAGCCTAGCACACTGCGCCTCTCAGTGCACTAATCAGCTAGATCTGAAGTTTTGGTCCTGGCGCACCATGCCACTCAATGCACCAACTGGACGTTTTGTCCAAAAACTTATCTTAAGTTCTGAAACTTATTCTACTAGACTTCTAAGTGTTTCTTGGTTCAAATAACTTGGTTCGTAGGCTTTAATACACTTACGAGATGACATGAAATGACCTAAAATGTGGGACATTACATAAATGTTGATATGCTAATGGTATTATAACGACCTACATGGTCATTTTATTATTTTGAATCTGCTTTTTTGGTTTTCACGTGTCCATAGCTTTTTTACGTTAGTTTATGACTTACAAGAGTAGGTGGCAAAATTCTCAAGGTGATATGATGTTTTAAACAATTATTTTTAGCTTTTGGAAGTTAAGAAGTTGGAAAGTTTGATATTTTGGGTTATTAAGGTCAGTTTCGAGTTCAGATAGCTTCATTAGGTCTGAAAGGTGATTTTTAACTTTGTTGGATGGTTGATGTGGGACTCAAGGTGTTTGAAAGTGATTTGAGTCTTTGATTAGATTTTTGAGTTTTAAGAAAGCTTAGAGTTGACTATGGTCAACTTTTGATCAAGATAACCTCGGATTGGTGATTTGATGATTCCAACAGTTCGGAGCATGTTTATGATTGATAACCTTGGATTGGTGATTTGATGATTCCAACAGTTCGGAGCATGTTTATGATTGACTTGGCTTGTTGGTTTTTGTTCCGGAGTCTTGGATATGTTTTGGATACTTGTTCAATGTTTGAAGTTTTAAATCGTTGAGTTTTAATAGTACCACCTGAAGCAAATAAGCTTCAAATGGTGTTTTGATTGTATCATTGATCCGTATCGATAGAATTATTGTAAAAAGAATCATCGTATTTGAGTTTGTATAAGTTATGATCTTCTCAGTCAAGCTAGCCATTTCTAGTATTGGTTCTTCATCGCAGCGAAGGAGAGACTTCAATAGAGGAACCACTAGTGCGGAAGTGGGTCTGCAGGTGCAACATGTCAGTGTTAGAGCTAAGAAGGGCCTGCAGAAGCAAAAATTGTTGATGGTTTAAAATTTCAGACTTTGTTCATTCACTACAAATTAATTTTTGGGAGGTAGGAAACTCTAATTGAGGTGATTTTTGATGCATTTTTCTCCATATAAATATTAGATATGTAATTCTACCTTTGTTTATTTTTCAAGACTACCCATTGTGTTTTCTTATTTTTGATTCATAGAGTTTAAATTTGAAACCCCAAAGATAAGAAATAAAAAAAATGGTTTGAAGATAGATTTGTGATTTGATTTCGTTTATTTTTGGAACTTATGGTCCTTATGTTATGGGTACACTAATTTTTGGCATCAATTTACCGATTATTTTATCATTTTAAACTGTGTGTGAATATGAAAATAGGAGATTTGAGTCTAAAGTTAAGAAATCTTACTTTGATGATTTGAGGGTTGATTTGAACACAATTTTTATCAAAATTTCATATTTGAGTTTCTTATCATATGGAAAAGTTGATTTTTGAATAAAATTACTATCTTACATTTTTGGGTCCGAGATAGAAGTATAGTAATATGAGTATTGATAGACTCGTATTGACTTGTTGATTATGTTATTGATAGATTGAGAGTATTTTGAGGTTATTTGTAAAGGAAAGGTGCTTTTGTGATGGTTAGTGGGTGTTTTCTTGGCATTCGAGGTAGGTTATGGCTTGATTTCTTCAAACTTAGCTTGGGCAGAAACTTACTGTGTAAAGCATATTATGGATTGGGCAAAATATTGGGTCAAAGTACTTTTGCATTGATTTAATATTGTGACACCTAAAATGGGTTTTTTTTTCAACAAATAGCTTGAGACTTAGAAATATTGTATCATATACATCGTGTTATTCATTATTTATTGCATCATTATCTATACGAGGGATGTTTGTCCTTGATGGGCATGATATGAAAAGTAAATGAGCTTAATAGAGAAACGATGGCCTATGGACAAGATTGAGAAATTTATAGATTTTGAGGCTGGTAGCCATACTCATGAGTTGAGAATTGCATTGAGATATATATATATATGTTGCATTCGGATTCACTTTATTGTGATTATGCATGCTCATTTCATGGATTTAGAAACTTTGTATTACAGAAGTAATATTTTGAAAGGACTTGTATGCCCTAGGGAAACTGTCTCGGGTGAATTTTACTTATTCATAACTTGCATGTCCGAGAGGAATTATTCTAGGTGAATTTTTTTATGCATGACACCAGAGAGAATTTTGTTTTTTATACCTGATGGAATCTATTCTGAGTAGGTATATGAACCGTGTGAATCTCGATGGATCCCACCTCACAGTATGGCAATATGAAGAGGGTGTATATTGATAGAATCATTGTCCATGGCATTGCATTGAATTATATTTCATATGATTACCTATTGTATTGTCTCTTATTATTGTACTGTTTAAACTGTTGATACTTTTCTGTGTGCAAGGTTATTAACATTTTTTATGTGATATAGTTACTTGCTCTTCCTCAATGGGCCTATGATGTCTACTGAGTATGCATGATTCTTTATTATGCATGATTTTTTACTTATACTACACTTTCTACATCTTTTTTATATAGATCTCAACATTAATGGATCTAGTTGACCTTTGGTCCGAGATGATAGTTCTTCGGGAGCTTGGGTGAGCTACTTGACGTTTAGAGCAATGTTTGGATTCCTCTGTCTTTATACTTTTTTTCTTTTACTATTTCAGATAGTTTTGTAGGTTTGTAAATGGATGTACTACATTTTTAGATGCTCTTACACTCTCTTCTGTTTATGAAATTTTGAATTTCGAGGCTTTCTTCTGGTATTTTTTATTACTTCCCCACCTTTGACTTGATTTATGATTGGGGTAAAGGTTTGGCTTACCTATTGACAAGTTAGTATAGGTGCCATCATGATCTTGAATTTTAAATTATGACAATTTTGTATCAGAGTGTCTATGTTTATCAGTCTCACAAGTACAAAATTCTTGTTTAGTAGAGTCTTACGGATCAGTACAAAGACGTCTATAACTTATCTTTGAAAGGCCACATTATATTAAGGAAATTCTATTGTTTGATTCCTTATCGTGACTTCTTGATCCATTCTAACTCTTAAAATCTCCTTGTTTCATTCTATCACTGATGGTGAAGACACGTTCATGGTGTGATATGAAGAAAGCAGTTGGACTGAGAAGGAAGAGATAGTCCAGTCTAAAGGATGTGTGTCTAGATTTAGACCATAGCTTTGATTCGAACACTGGTTGGTTGTATTTCTTATTCGGATTCTCAAGTTGGGTAATATTCTCCTGGAAATATGAATAATAATGTGAAAAACTTTATAATTGTCTTATCTTCTAAGATTAGTTGTTCATTAATGGGAGGAGAACATATATGGCATAGCCAATATGGGAAAGAAAGTTGATAATTGAGAATAGTAAGATTAATGGAATAACCCGGTAACAAGTATTATGACTTTAAAGACTACAAGTAGGAAAGTTGGACACAACAAGGTTGGGTTGCTTGAGGTGTGATGAGAATGAAAGTGCTTTAACAGAGATTAAAATTGTTGTTTAAATCTTATGGCTGGAGTGTAACAAGAAGGATTCTACACTTCATTGATGAAATTAGTACATATACTAATATATTAAAGAAGATTTAATGTCATGGAATATCAACACATTGAGTAACGAGATAGATTGTAAAAAATGGAGATGAATCTCTCGTAATAAGGTTTGAGGTGGTATGACTTCTTTTAGGATTTGTATGAAGGGTATATCTCACAAAGTAGAGCCGTAACAAAGGAAATTTGAATGGTTTGAGTTTGATGATATGACAGTCACAAAGGTACAATGTCTACTTGATTAGAGTCACGAGGTGTGCTAAACTTTGGTATCACTAGGGTTATGAAAGGATGAGCTAAAGATGAGTGAAGTGAAATGAAGGATGAATGAAGATTAGGGGTTGAGAGTTCTTGAAGAAAGATAGTTGTTGGCTTCAGGCGAAGTAGGGGAAGTTTCCTTAGTGGTTGGATTTTATAGGAATATACAGCTATATTGTTTAGCAAGAAGCATGTTTATAAGTTTTTCTTAAGATAAAGACAATGGTACATGCCATTTTGGGACAAAGACTAGTTAGTTTGCATGATGCATTATAATTACTTGATGGGCAACATAATGTGGTGTTATCTAGGTACTACATTCTTGATGGTTATGGTGTAGAAAAGTGGTGGATCCAGTGGGATATTATGGAGCGAGTCTATTGGGGTGAAACAATTGACTAATTACTTGAGAGGCTATCAGATGTTTCATCTATTAAGAACAATAGAAATCGACATTGTATTCAACTGAAAGAATAGACAATTTTTTACTATGGACACTCGAGCAAGATATGAGCTAACAAGAACATTTAAGTGGTGGATAAATGATAAGTATTAATAAGTTTAAGTTGTGAAGTGCATTTTGGAGATTTAATTTAGATCTAGTCAGTTGAGACCAATACAAGTGAATCGATGTTGAGATAATGAGCTTGTGGATAGAGAAAGTTTTCAGTAGACAGTAGGTATGCTTGTGTAAGAATCATTTGAAAATGTCAATAGAAATGTGCATGCAGTGATTGATTATTTTACAGATTTGAATCAATAAGTTGGTGGTATGAGGTATTAAATCGGCAATCAGAATCAGTTTTGTGGAGTAACCAGGGCTACTAGGTGATTTTAGGTGAGAAAACTTTGTGATGGATTGTACTTGTGACGCGGCTAATTTGAAAGGATTTTCTAATAAAATATTCGAGTGAGGAAGAAAAGGCTTTCAGGTACCCAAGATTTGTGGTTTATTACTACTTTCATGATTGGCTAAACTTTTATGCAAGATTTATGATACTTTAAATCACTCCTCAAGTAATTTAAAGGATTTTGATCTATAATGATAAATTGAATGAAAATGAAATATGATATTTGAAAAACAATGATAAATGTATCTATTTTAATTTGAAAGGCTAAGAATTCATCTTTAAAAAATGAGACTTGGGTTCAAAATAAAGTGATTACTTGGATCTTGTTCAAGTTATGGTGATATTATCATGTGTTAGTTAAATAGGATGTAAATTACTTAGTATTCTTGGACTAGGAAATCAACGGACAGTTTTAGCTAAGAATAAGATAAGTTCATGGTGGTTTTGAATTTGGTAACTGATGAGATTCATATTTCAAATGACTATTATGATAAGATCGTCAGAAAAATGATTTGTGGTGTGCTAAGGTTTGCAATTTCATAGCATCTTCAAGAAAATGGGCTAAATGATGGGCAAAAAAAGTTATCTACATGATTTGGATCAAAATTCAGGCTATCTGTTGTAAGACTACATTTATAGTAGTGGATTATAGTAGGGTTTAAATTTGTAAGATAAGCTAGATTGAGAACGTCGGTATGGGTAACTTGAGAGAACTTGTATAATATGGCAAGGCATATAGATTACAGTATTGGTTACCTTTGAGATTGCTAAAGACGTGACCACATGCATGTGGCACTTAGTGATTTTGGTTCTCACGCGTAGTAAATTCTCTCGAAGTACTATTACTATTCCTTCTAGTTCATATTAAATGTTTTTTTTTTATATATTAAATTTAATTGATCCATTTGAATCTTGGTTCATGATGGTCTTTTTATTAATTTTAACGATTGGATCTCTCAATAAATAATTTTTACATACTAAAGTACTAGTTATTAATTAATATTTCTATATTTATCCTTATTAAATAAGTAAAGTTTTATATAACCAAGAGCCATATTAAATTAATACTATTTAATTAAGGATAAATTTAGTAAAAGCACTTCATATTTTCTAGGGGTGAGCGGTGTAATGTGGGAGCGTGAAGTGAGACATTTCACTTGATACAGGATGAGGCGTGACGTAAGACTTGAGATGCTTGACGTAAACTCCATGGATATTTAATTTTTAATATTTTATAAATTAATGTAATAAAAAGATAAAATTACATGAAATTTATAAAAATTTCAATAAAATAAGTGAAAATTTACATAGTACTGCTTCATGTTAAACTATTATTCAAAATCAATAATCGGCTAAAAGAATAATTAAAATTACTCATCTCAAAAATCCTAATCAGACATTTTTTGAAAATTGAGTAGTGGACAAGTGGTGCACTATGAGGTTCAAATTTTCATTTCTCTTTTCTTTTCTTTTTTTTCCACCCTTTTCTTCTTTCTTCATTTTTCTCTCGAAGATCCAAATGAATTCTTTAGCAAAAATAAGTTAGTGTGAGGTTTATCACAGATGACCGGTGAATTTTTGTGTAATTAGCTATTCTTTCTATAAAAGTTGATGCATGACTAGCTCTTTATAGAATTTGGATTCCAACTATGATAGTCATATGATTTTATTATGATCAAAATAAGTATTGCGCATAGAACCCATTTGAAGATTTAACTATAAACCAAATATCGAGAGGAAAATAAACTGTTCATTCAAACTCTTTAGGATTTACTGAAAGATTTGTCCTTGTACGAACGAAAATGAATAAGTTTTTACTTATTCTCTATCATCTATTTAAAAATAAATATGTATAATGGACAATTTATAATCTATACTAGGGAACAATAATCATTGTATATATGCCCAAACTGAATTGGGGCACTATAGTCCACTTTTTATTTTTTGGGTATTAGGTGTTAAAGGTGACAAGACTCTATCGTGCGTCATTTCCATGCCCAAATTCAATTAGTAAGTAAATAATTAATTAAAGGCTTATGTTATAAATGGATAATGCATGGATTATATTTTTTTTAATATGAAGCAAATACTCTAATATAATTATCTAATACTTCAGTGCGTGTAAGTTGGGTATTTATTTAAATTATAATCAAAAAGGCTCATTTATAAATTGGAGAATACATGGGATTATATCTAAGTCGGGTATCTAATAATAAGACTTATTTATTTACCTCTATTTAAATAAGTGAATATTTTTATATAATCAAAAAATTGTATTAAATTATCTTCTTAAGCGTGAGTAAATTTTTCTATATATTAGAAGGGGCAACTTAAACATGTCTGTTTTTTGTCAGTAAAATGCAATATAAGGGTATTTTGGTCATTGTATTACTCCAGCCATATTTGGCCTAAATAGCGTTGTTTAAAAATTTACAAATGTTTAAATTTGTGATAAATAGAGATTAAATCTTAGGTAATAGGTAATTAGATATAAATGAACTTTCGTTTAGTCACAAATTTTAAAGTTTAAATTTGAAATTTAAAATTTTCGAAGTTGTGATGAAACTTGAAAAACTTTAAATTTTTATGTGTGAGTCTCAAAAGATTATTTGAGCCAATTTTTGGGAAGTTGAAAAGATTAGTTTTTCAAAAAATTGATCAAATTTCATGGCTAAACAAATATTTAAAAGTCAATTTTCAAAAAAAAAAAAAAAAACACTTTCCAAATTCATCGCCAAACGCGAAAGAATAAATTAGAAAAAGGATTAATACAACGTCTTAAATTTATTAGGATATTTCATTTAGTTTCTCTCCTTTAGTTAAGTTAACCAAAAAATATACCGTATCTCCTATAATTATACCAATCGACCTAAAGTAGAAATAGTCTAAGGTATTATGGCTTATTGGGTGAATGTGTATAATTAAAATAATCTGCTATATTTTAAAATTACATAAAAATATTATAAATTACAATAATTAACACCTTAAAATACTTACTCGAACACATTCTTTTACGTTGGGCTCATGTATACTCCTCTCGTATAACATTATGAGGTGGATAAAGTATATCTGAGGCGCCTCATATGCCTCTGTGGGACTGGGTTCCATATTTAATTTTCCACTTTTGGAGCAACTAGCATTTTCAAAACACTTAGAAATCTCACACAACCAATTATGTGCATTTGTTTAATGTACTTGATAATATTTTTATTTGTTCTCATTATTTATTAATATTTAATAAAGGATAAAGACTCAAATATATCATCGAAGTATTAGAAATGACCCATCTACGTTGTTCGTTAAAAGTTTGGCTCATTTATGTCACTGTTGTTACGGAAAAAGTTTATTCGTGCCATTATGTTTAATGATGGTTTTGCAAAATAATTTTTTCCATGTGACCTCTTATTAGAGGTCCACGTCACCAAATCTGAATCAACTAATATTACTTAAAATCAAAATTAAAAATTGATCCATTAAAATAAAATCTGACTCACACCGTTAAAATAAAAATCGGACCCATTAATTTGGTAGGGCGTGGATTGAGTTTTATTTTAATGAGTCCAATTTTTAATTATGATTTTAAATAATGTTAGTTGATTTAAATTTGGTGATGTTGAATTCTTAACAAGAGGTCATATGGCAAAAATGATTTTACAAAATAATCGTTAAAAAATATGGAATGAATGAACAATTCCTGTAATGGCAGCGGCATAAATGAGCCAAACTTTTATGATAGTGGCATAAATAAGCCAAACTTTTACGAATGATCTAGATGAGTCATTTTTAATAGTTCGATGACATGTTTGAGCCTTTTTCCTTTAGGGTCTGTTTGGAAAGCCACCTGATAATTGGAATTGGTGTAATTACTAGGGTAATAATTACCAGCCTAGTAATTACACATCCTAGTAATTGCGATGACTTGTTTGTTTTCCACAATAAGATTACAGTGTAATTACAACTGTACTGTTTGGTTGCACAAGTGTAATTACGTGGTTATATTAAATTTTTAAAATAAAAGTTAATTATCAAAAATTAAAAATTTATACTAGACAAATAAGGGTCTTTATAAATGATGTTAAATTTTATATATATACTTTTAAAAATATATTAATTAATAAATATATGTTCTTAAAAATAATCTACTGCATATTTTAAAATTACATAAAAAATATTATAAATTACAATAATTAACACCTTAAAATACTTACTCAAACACATTCTTTTACGTTGGGCCCGTGTATACTCCTCTAGTATAACATTATGAGGTGGATAAAGTATATCTGAAGCGTCTCATATGCCTCTGTGGTACTGGGTTCCATATTTAATTTTCTACTTTAGGAGCAACTAGTATTTTCAAAACACTTATCCAAATCAGGAAATCTCACACAACCAATTATGTGCATTTGTTTAATGTACTTGATAATATTTTTATTTGTCCTCATTATTTATTTAATATTTAATAAAAGAAAAAGAATCAAATATGTCATCAAATTATTAGAAATGACTCATCTACGTCGTCCGTTAAAAGTTTGACTCGTTTATGCCACTTTCGCTAAAATTTGGCTCATTTATGTCACTGTTGTTACAGAAAAAGTTTATTCGTGCCATTATGTTTAATGATGATTTTGCAAAATAATTTTTTCCATGTGACCTCTTATTAGAGGTCCACGTCACAAATCCGAATCAACTAATATTACTTAAAATCAAAATTAAAAATTGATCCATTAAAATAAAATTCGACTCACACCGTTAAAATAAAAATCGGACCTATTAATTGGGTAGGGCGTGGATTGGGTTTTATTTTAATGAGTCCAATTTTTAACTACGATTTTAAGTGATGTTAGTTGATTTAAATTTGGTGATGTTGAATTCTAACAAGAGGTCATGTGGCAAAAATGATTTTGCAAAATCATCATTAAAAAATATGGCACGGATGAACAGTTTCTGTAATGGCAGTGGCATAAATGAGCCAAACTTTTATGATAGTGGCATAAATAAGCCAAACTTTTAACGAATGATCTAGATGAGTCATTTCTAATAGTTCGATGACATGTTTGAGCCTTTTTCCTTTAGGGTCTGTTTGGAAAGCCACCTGATAATTGACATTGGTGTAATTATCAGCCTAGTAATTACACATCCTAGTAATTGTGATGACCTGTTTGTTGCCACTATATAGTTACAGTGTAATTACAAGTGTACTTTTTGGTTGCACAAGTGTAATTACATGGTTATATTAAGTTTTTAAAATAAAAGTTATCAAAAATTAAAAATTTATATTAGACAAATAAGAGTCTTTATAAATGATGTTAAATTATATATATATATATATATATATATAAGACAATAAAGTACATATGACGAAGAAGAAACCACTAAGAGTATTAAAGAATTTATGGAATCGGCAACATCTAGTTCAAGCCCATTTCAAAGAACAACAGGACACACTGTACAAACCAATATTGGTAATGTACCTAGACATAGAGTATATAGAATAAATTCAGAAATAGAAGCAGAAAGAATTAGACCTGTAGGAAAGAGAATGCCTATAGAAGAACCTGTCCAACTCCAAAAAGGAGGTAGTAAAGAAAGAATATTAAATATAGTTGCCCAAGACCCCCAAGCATGGAACACTGTAATAGACTTATGAAAAGGAATAGTAGTAGCAGATTATATAAAAACTTATCAAGAGACAGATGCAGAGACTATGTATAGATATATGGAAACATTTTTAGGAGAATCTACCAAAGGATTATGGGAAGCCTTTAAGACAAAATTTCCTCAAGAGTTTCAAGACTTAGTAAACATGGGCGCTAATCCCTATGATTTTACAAATAAAATACATAGTTTAATAACAGGAGAAGATCCCAATAGTGGTTTATTAGTGTTACAAAGAAAATCCTTGATACAGTTAGAACAATTAAGTATTAGTAATTGACACCATATAAGGACATTTCGAATGGTTAGTAATGCCATTTGGATTAAAAACTGCTCCACCTATTTTTCAAAGAAAGATGGATAATATATTTAGTAAATATAAGAATTTTGTACTAGTGTATGTAGATGACATTTTAGTTTTTAGCTATAACATGAAAGTACATTCAGGACATCTCCAAACAGTTTTTAAATTGTTTGTAGACAATAGAATAATTATAAGTAAGAAAAAAATAGAATTATGTAAACAATATATTAATTTTCTAGGAATCACTATAGGAGAAGGAAAAATAAAATTACAACCACATATAGCAAAAAAGGCCCTAGAAATGTCAGACAAGTTGGAAAAAACAAAAGACCTACAAAATTTTTTAGGAATATTAAATTATGCTAGACAATTTATTAAGAATTTAGGAAAAGTAGCAGGACCTTTATATGCTAAAACTGGCTCTAAAGAACAAAAGACATTCAATACGGAAGATATAAAATTAGTTCAAAGACTAAAAGAAATGGTTAAGGACATACCAAACTTAGCCCAAATTCAGCACCTTTTCAAACACAACGGCCATATTCTCTGTCTGAACTGGGTAGATCGGAGTCTGAATTTGAAATATCTAAATAATATGATTAAGTAATTTTTTCTTGTTTTTTCTAATTTCTATTATACAATAAGGAATCCTACCGTTCTGAATTATACCGTTTTCTACGTCTGGATGATAATATAATCGTTGAAGCTCTAGACATAAATATTTTAAGTCGTGTATTGATATTCTATAGTCTCTAGTATTTCTAATAGGTCTTCTCATATAAAATCTTAGGCTAAAGGAAAATACCTAATTCTAAGTCTGAGCTGTTTTATTCTTTTATGTAAATATTTTATCTGATTATTAGATTTCCAAATACTTCTAATCATAAAATCTATAAGTCGTATTGCGTTTAATTCTCTTTGTTCTAGCTGGTCTTTAAATACTACTTGATAATAATTATACCTTACTAATAGTTCTAACTTATCGGTTTCTAGAGTTTCTAATATGTCTTTCCTAATTTCTAACTGGTTATGCAAAGATTTTAACTGTCTAGCTAAATGGGATTTTTTCATAAACTAGTTATCCTAAAGGGTAGTAATTAATTCTACGGTTTATTTTATCTATTCTTTTCTATATAAATTTTATTTGATCAATAAGGACTATGGTTCGGTCTATATTTAGATGTACTACTTTTACTATTATGGGATCTTGTTGATTAAATTCTTGTTCTAAATTATTGGCCTAGTTTTTATATTGTTGGTCTAGGTTTGCATATTCTCTTTCTAATTCTTTTAAAACTACTTTATTATCTAGCAAAAAAGATTTAAGAGCTTTTATATATCTAGCTAGTCTTGTTCTTTTCATAAACTAAAGCCTAGAAACTTCTTGCTCTGATACCAAAAGAATGAAGAAATAGAAGAACCTTATATATTTGAGCCGGAGGTCTTTCGGAAACAGCCTCTGTATCTCACTTTTGAGGTAGTGGTAAGGACTGCGTACACTTACACACACACACCCCAGACCCTACGTGGTGGGAATATACTGGGTATGTTGTTGTATATATATATATATATATATATATTGTCTTTTAAATATATATTAATTAATAAACATATGTTCTTAAGGATAATCTGCTATGTATTTTAAAATTACATAAAAAATATTATAAATAACAATAATTAACACCTTAAAATACTTACTCAACACATTCTTTTACGTTGGGCCCGTGTATACTCCTCTAGTATAACATTATGAGGTGGATAAAGTATATCTGAGGCGCCTCATATGCCTCTGTGGGACTGGGTTCCATATTTAATTTTCCACTTTAGGAGCAACTAGCATTTTCAAAACACTTAGAAATCTCACACAACCAATTATGTGCATTTGTTTAATGTACTTGATAATATTTTTATTTGTTCTTATTATTTATTTAATATCTAATAAAGGAAAAAGACTCAAATATAATTACAGTGTAATTACAAGTGCACTGTTTGATTGCACAAGTATAATTACATGGTTATATTAAAATTTTAAAATAAAAATTAATTATCAAAAACTAAAAATTTATACTAGACAAATAAGTGTCTTTATAAATGATGTTAAATTTTATATATATATATATATATATATTATCTTTTGAAAATATATTAATTAATAAACATATGTTCTTAACTAATATTATAAAAAAGTAATTAATTTATATTTTTAAAATTAGTATATTTTACTTAAATTAATCATAAAAGCTAAAAGTACATGATTTTTAAGAACATCATGAAATATATGTTTGACCAAAAAAAATTAATATTATAAACATAATGTCATAAAAATATTAAAATATTTGACAAAAAGATAATCTATCAATTTTAACTAAAAAAATGAATGGCTTGCAATGTACAATATCAAGTCAATAATAGTAAAAAAAATAAATTAAAACTGAAAATTTAGCATAAGTTCAAAATTCAAAACAAAAAAGTTAACATTATACTCTTAAGTCAAATTTTATCATCATACATAAATATGATTCAAAAGAAAAGGAAAATGTAAGTCTATAACTATATTCAACAATGAATTTTATTTTAATTTAAAAATTAGAATACTAAAAAATTATGCTAAATGAAAAAAATAAACTTAAAATAAATAGAAAAATGGATATTGCGAACAATAGTATGGAATCACAAGAAGTAAAGGTTGGAAAATGAGAATAAATGAAATATAAATAATAAAAAATAAAAAATATATTTTAAAAAAATATTAGAATACTAAAAATAAAAAGAATTTAAAATAACAGAAATAAAAATAAATTAAAACAAAAAAAATAAAAATACAAATAAAAGAAAGAAATTAAAAAGTAACCACCTTGTAATTACACTATGTAATTACTAGCAATTCACAACCCCCCCGTGAATTGGAGAGTGTAATTACCCCTGTTAATTAGACCAAATTACCTGCTGACCAAGTAATTATCTGACCAACCCAAACATATCAAATTATATAATTACACTCAATTATACCAAATCTAATTAATAGAGTTGCTTTCCAAACAAGCCCTTAATAAATATGTGCTATGGACGATTATGGTAATCATGTAGAATCGACAACTGAGGTAACCACATGTAGAATGGACAATTGTTGTGGCCATGTGCTTTTTATTAATTTATGGTCATTATTATTTAATAATATCACATCCAGTGGGCACTTATGTTAAGTCACCCATGAGCGCTCCAACATTCTTTTTTTATTGAGTCTCATTATATAATAGTAAATTATTTTTTTAGAAATTGTTAGAGTTGACATGAATCAAGTAAATATTGAAAGAAATGAGTAGTGGTAGACCTTGTTACAAATTAATAAGACTATTCTAGTTTTTAATATTAATGAACCAAATTAGAATCTACAATAAAAGTTTTCCTCCGTTTGAGTTTATAGAACAACATTTATTTTTAATTTCTTCTCAAAATAATAATAGCTTTATAAATTTGATACTCTATTAATATTAAAAGTGCTTATAAGTCAAAATCAGTCAAAAGTCATGAGTTGATCACTCCTAACTTATGGTTTTAATATTTTTGATCTGATCATGATGTTTATGGTTTCATCTATTATATCTTTTGAAATCTTTGAAATACTCTTCCTAAAACATAACTTTTAATTATCGTCTATCCATTAATTTAGTTTCTATCAAACGCCCTCTTTTTTTTATATATTTTACTATCAATTAAAGTACTTCTATCGAAATGTATAATATTCTTCTTGAAAAAATTACAATTATCTAACTTACCTAGAGAAAATATAATTACTTAAAACTTACATTGCAAATGTTTAGCCCAAAACACAATAACTCATTTTAGATAAGATACGGGTTTTTTCCATAACTCGGGTAGCTAAATTTTTAAATTTTCAATCACATAGTCATTATTTTCTTATAGCAATGTTTAAATTTGTTTGATATATATAGAATGAATACATCTAGTATAAAATAACATACTGTCACGATCCAAAAATAGGCACATGATGACACTTGTCACACCCTCCGAACAAGTAAGCCTAACCCATCCCAAAGAATACAATTTAAGGAAAAAGAAGCGGAAGCAGAAAGAGTAGATTAATCCCAATTTATATAAACGAGACTCAACTCTAGCTCCAAAATACAACCCAAGTCTGGTTGTCGTTAATACAAACCTCTAATACAGATTAAGAGTATAAGTAATCATCTAAAGTATCTTAAATGCGATAAATGCATAAGATAAAAGTAGAAAGATCTGAGAAGTCCTAAAGATACGTCAGTCACTACCTCGATCTCCGCAACGCCACTACAGAAGAAGCGCGATCTACAATTTACCGCTCCAATCAATACCTGTACGGGGTGCAAAAAAATAAGAAAAAGGAAAGAAAAGCAAGGGTGAGTACGAAAACCACGTGTACTCAGCAAGTATCATCGATAATCGAACCTAATCCAAAGCGATGGTGATAACCACCACCCCAACTACCCAAGGTTTCCCCAAATAGATCTATAACTATTAAATTTTTTACTTCATCCTAATAGGGTAACCCAACACAACAGTCATATCATTATCCATAAACAGGGTAGGCACATAAGTCTAGGTGAGTCAACACTAGCCATTTTATGATCAACAAGAATAGGAAAACAAATATAAGAAAGACTCACTAATACAGTATATCAGACTCAATTATCATATTTAATCAATAATATTTGATAAAGTAGTGAGAGTGTACAACTATGTGTATGTCATGCTACCACTAGGTGTGCGACACTACATGTCTCACTAATCAAGCCATAGCCATACCATACGTCTCATAGATACCTTAACTCCCAAATCAACCAAGAAGTAGAATAGTGTGATGTAACAAAGTAAAATGAATGCTCAATATACAATATCACAAATAAGGTTCAATCACAATAATTAACTATAAAAGTAAGCACTCAACGACAATATCAAACAATACCAAGGAAATGTCATGCAATGCAAGTGATGCAATGCAATGTGATGATGATGATGAATGATTGAACGCCATCACATGACTTTCTGTATACACCTACTGAGCCTAAGCTCTCCCAAAATAGGACCTATGAGGATTCGCAACCCATTACTCTTATAATCTCAATCTCATGTCTCAAATCAACTTTACCGGCACATCCCTCGGTATAGGCGTTTTATAAAGTGTCTCATATTCTTACAAAATCAGAATGTCTCAGTGGTACCAATGTCTCATGAATATGCATGCGTGATATGAGGATGTAATGCTCACAACCAATAAGTATGAACATTAAAATCTATTCAATACATGTATAAGTGAGCTCAGAATCAACTCAATATATCAATAATTCATGATATCAGTTTCCACTTGGCACCACCGGAATAAATAGTCATATAGTCATCAATATTATCATTTCTAACCCCTCACTCGGGCATTACTATAACGATAATGCAATTAAATGCTCAGATAAGGCCTATAATGTCAAGTTAAGCCCCCACTCGGACCACACAATAATAGATACGACATTCTAATGCACAGATAAGGCATGTGATGACAAGTCTAGCCCCCACCCGGGCGACACAATAATAGATAAGGCATTTAATACATAAATATGACCAATAACATCAAGTCAAGCCCCCACTCAGGCATCACAATAATATATCCTCTCAAATCAAAAGCAATATGTATATAAGCCCTCACTCAGGCACACGATCATAAATAATTACTCAAGTCATAATGAAGTTCACATAAGCCCCCACAAGGGCAATACAAAATAAACAACAATCCCGATAACAATAAATTGCGGACTGCCCAAACCTAACTTGTTCCATACATTAAGCCTGATCAACTATTACAATTCTATTCATACTCTAATTATCCTCTAAACCTCAATCATTCCATCATATAACGATAATAACATAATCATCCCCTAAAAAGTCACTAAAACCTCAATCATTACGTCAAAGCCACTAAACATGATTCAAGCTCTAAATTAGGTATCCACTATCAATATTATTCAAGATCAGTGAGCTAACTATCTACAATCTATTCTAAGTATATTCACAAGTATCAAGACTAACTAATATAAGCAACTAAATAACTATGACACATCAAAAGACTCCAGTACCAGCGGAGATGCTCGCCATTTCACCTAAGAGGGACCCCCCAATCCTAATCATTTTACAAAATACGAACAAACAAACATACAACAAATAAACACTTCAGAGAAAGTCAAGGTACATCTCAACTTGTCTTTAAAAAAGATCCGCAAGCCAAAACACAGTCCGAAGCATCAACCAAAAGCTATACTCCCACGAATTAACACCAAACGCGTCCAATCTAATCAAATATGACATCTATAAGTCAAAAGGAGTCCAACGATACCCATATAAACTATATTTGATCCGAATTTAAAATTAGTTCAAAAATTGATCCCGAAGAAAAAAGACTAAGGCTGGAATTTTATTTTGGAAACACGTTTTCCATAACATTAGGAACCTGCAGCTGAAAAAGAGTTAAAAACGAGATCCAAATCGAAGAAAACCCATTTTTAAGCTTTACCGACAAAAACCCCAAAATTGAATTTAAAAATCAAAGATTTGAAGATGAATTTGTGATGAAATTAGTGGAAAAATGATGAATACAAGATTTATAAACATAACCATGAAAGAAATCTCGAAAACCCCTTTGGAAACGCTCAAATCCGAGCTCTCAAGCGCCAAAAATGATGAAAATGGTATTTTGTTCTCAACTTTGGGTAGAAATCATGAAAAATAAAATAGAAGTTCTTGGAAAATGGAAAAAAGGAGGTATAATCATATTTTCAATGATATTACGATAAAGACGTATCAAGAATCACCAAAAATGGAGCTTCCTAGCTCCCAAATGTCAAAAATACGAAATGGGACGAAGTCTGAATTTTAGGTTAAACAACATAAATCCCGACAATTTGGAGCTTGATTACAGAAAATCCCGATATTTTACATAATTACTAAAAATTCCGATTTTGGGTCTGTCGAGATACATAATTAGCTCCCGATACATCCTACGAAGATACATTTTTTCCTTTGTAAAGATACATAATTAGCTCCAGATACATTTTTTTTTGATTTTGGGTCTGTCGAGATACATAATACATCCAACGAAGATACATTTTTTCCTTTGTAAAGATACATAATTAGCCCTCGATACATTTTTTCTAATTTTGGGTCTGTCGAGATACATAATTAGCTCCCAATACATCCAACGAAGATACATAATTAGTTGGGATTTTTGTAATTACTTTGTAAGGGTGGAGATTTGTGTAAATATGGTAAGTTAAGGTGTATGCTTATGTTATTTTTCCAATTTATATATGTTCAGGTGTGATTTTCGTAGGTAAAACCCATTTTCCATAGCTAAAAGTCTATTTTTTCCATAGCTAAAGGTGTGCACCAGAAACCTTTATATCCTCTAAAAAAACCATAAATCCCTTATACGATAGCAAAATGCACCGATTCTTTTTTCAATAATTTTTAATTAATGATACGAATCTACTCGTTAAGTTGGAACTCAATTTCATGCACGTTTACCAAGTCAGATATTATTTTTTTTTGTTAAAGGATTATTTCATGCTCTGCAATAAAACCTGGATCTCAGCTTATCAAAATTACACCAAACATTCTATATCAATCCTATAATTAATGCATGAAATTTCAGAAGTCTTGGAATAATTTTTCGATCTTTAAAACTAATAATGAACTTTTTTGTCGATCGATTTTACCTAAACAGGGCCAAAGCACACAAAATATTCAAAAGCTTATTCAAAACTCATCCGGAACCTCCCGAACGCAAACCACATATGCTAATAGCTTGGAAACAACATTCGGGACTCAAGGGAATCATCAAAATTATGAAAAGAGGTTGTTTACAATAAATTAACCCACCGGGAACCCTTTTAGGCTATTTTAGCTAGTTTTCATCAAAAGGGTCAAAATGCAAAATAAAGGCTCGAGATCCGAATTAACTATGCTACTTTTCCAAAATCGATATTCTGGATCTAATGAAAATTTCAGAATCTCCATCCAATGCTCGGATCACAAAATGACGATCGAAGTCAAACTAATCTCTTTAAGGAGGTTCAAAACCACAAATTCATATAAATCACTCCCGAATGCATCGGAGACCGTGCCAATCATTTCCGCAACTTATAAATGAGATAAAGAAACTATGGGGAAGGGTAAAATGGTTAAAATACAGAAAATTCTTAAAATGATAACGAGGGTCATTACACATATAATACTTTGATTTTTATTTTACAACACTATTTAAAAACTTGATATACAATATTATACATCCAATATACAACATTATATAAAATTATAAAACTCATATACATACCATACAATAAATACAAAAATTGATTTCATTTTCTTTCTTGAATCCAAGCACCATATCCATAATGGGCCCAATTTGGAGAATCATGTGCTTTTTGTTTATGTATTGCTCATTATTTAATAATACTAGTTTAGTGTACGTGCATTGCACATGTATATCATGTAAATCAATAAAAACATATTGTTTTCTTTTATTTATCACAAGTTTTTGAACTTAAATAAATATACAATAATTATCTTTCCTTTAACAATGTTATGAGTTCCAGGTTCATAATCAAATTGCATTCTTAGAAAACAATATCCTAAGAACTCCATTTTATATGCAGTATAATGCTCTATCAAGCAGAGTCACATTCATATTATGTTGTCTAAGCAAAAACCTAAATGAATTAAAACAATTCAGCTCGACTAAGAGTTCCGAATTGAAAAAGTCAACTGAACTTTACTTACATGCAGGAATTACATCAATCACAAAATAATTAAATAAGAACTAATGATCTGTCACGACCCAAATGTCCATGAGTGGCACCCACTCTAATACTTCGCTGGGAGAACCATCTAACCTAAGATATTATCTAATCATTTAGTTAATATTAAGATGAGGTTATCATAAAAACTGACTAATAATAATAAATTCAAAACTAGTCATCAATAATGCGAAAAATCAAACAAACTACTTATTAAAATCCCCAAGACCCGAAAGTCATCGTACAAGAACTTCTAAAATAAAAACCATGTCTAAAAGAATTATCTAAAATAACAAAAGTTAAAGAGTGCCTCATTGTACGAAAGAAGGACAAGAACTAATGTGATGATCCATGGCAGCCTGGAGATGGAGTGCTCACCCTTGGATCGAGATCAACTATCAAAACGCTAGAGATGAGGTCGTGTCTGAGCCTCCGGAACACTTTCTGCACTCAACAAAAGAAGAGTACAGGGTAGTATCAGTACAAGCCACTATGTACTGGTAGGTATCATAGGCCAACTCAATTTAATAGCATGTATACAACATAAATCAAATAACAAGTAAACAGGCATCAACACATAGCAAGTATTCAATGAATCAACAAATATATCAATGACGGGCCAAACAATGCTTACAACAAGCCACGTAACCATCAAGAGTATCAACCATACTGTAAACAACCACGAAATCAAAGTAACAACAATGTCCTTCTTAACCTTGCAATCAGAACACCATTAGCTCGTTATCGACTTATTAACCACATGATCTCTCAAAACCAACACTAATATGTACACACATGCTAAGGGACTTATTTCTTCCCAACTAGTCATGACCTGCAGGGGACAATCTAAGTCCATGTACCGTACTGGCGTGGTACCCGATCCTCTAATAATAAATAATATCGATATCCATATCCGTATCGGCAGGGTACCCGATCCTCTATAACCATATTATGTATATTTTATCAAATTCACACTATCTCTTAGGATACAACACGACGTACTAAATTTACAAGTACACTTATAATCATAAGGCAATTCGATCAAGTTCGATTTTCAATAATTATTCATAAAGTGTCAACAATCCAAATATCATCAAATTCAAGTATGTCCGAAGACCAATCCACAAGCATATAATTTAGGAGCATACACATAATTAAATTAAGTCTAAACTCCAATTAAACCATAACCTACCTCAACCGAAGAATCCGAATGTAAGCTAATTTGCAAGGGCCTTGCCCTTCCGTAAAGCTTTCGAATGGTCAAAATCTGTTCAAATATATATAATCCCCATAAGAGTATGAACTAACACGTCGAATTTGAGCTAGCACGGATTGTTATTCGACCCCCAAATCAAGAATTCTTACTCTAAAAACTCTACACCAAAAATCTAATTTTTATCGTAAACTGTAGATGATTTCCTATGAGAAATCTCTAATCTGCCTTAAATTAAAGAAACAGTGGCTGAAATACTAAATTTATTCATTATGGGTCAATAATTAATAATCATTATCTCATCATTAATGCCAATCATTGGCTTCTCCTATCGTTTTTATCCAAACATTATGTCATGCTTGGTTCATTATTTTCTTATCCCCTAAGTCTGTGAACAAAATGTCACTAACTATGCAACTGACATCAAGGGATATGTATCCTAGCAGTAATTGAATTGGAGTTCTCACCTGGAACTCCTCGTGGTCTCGACGCTGCAGCAGTTTTCTCTCCCTTTGGAGTCTGTTTCTTTTTTTTTTTTCCTCTGTTATGTTTTGAGAGGTTAAACCTAAACTACATTTAACCTGAACATGGGTTATGTGAGAAGGAAAAAGTTATGGGTTTTGACTCATTAAACCACTAATTAAACTAATTATCTCAAATATTCGAAACTTTTAATAACTCCTCAAAATTTGTTTGGAGCCCCATAGAAATAATTCAAGTATGTAAATTGACTAAAATGTACGTTCCGAACCTATTGGAATCACTAAAACACTAATCCAGGATCGTCTTGATCGAAAGTTGACGGTGAGCAAGCTTAACTTTATTTAAACTCAAGAACCCAACTAATGACTTAAATCACTTCCGAACACCTCTATAATTAGTACTATCCATCCCCGTAAGTCATAAATCACGTATACAAACTACGGGGAGAGCTTAAATAGGAAAAACAAGTAAGATTCACAAAACAAACAAGAGGGTCGTTACATGATCATACTTCATATTATATTAACAAATATAAGACTGGATTGACCTTACCCGGATGATACTGGATGGTCACATCATAGTCTTTCAACAAATCCATCCATCTCCTCTGTCCCAAGTTTAAATCCCTTTACGTGAACACATGATGCAGGCTACGATGGTCTGTGAATATCTCGCACTTGATACCATAATGATAATGTCTCCAATCTTAAATGTAAACATCACCGCTGCCAACTCCAAGTCATGAGTTGGGTAATTCATTTCATGAGGCTTCAACTGCCTAGAAGCATAAGCAATGACATTCTTGTCCTGCATCAAGACAACACCCAAACCCAAGAGTGAAGCATCACAAAATACAAAAAAATCCTTACCTTCAACCAACAGTGAAAGAATATGAGCTGTAGTCAAATGTTTATTGAACTTTTGAAAGCTCTCCTCACACTTATCTAACCATACAAAGGGCACCTCCTTTCAGTCAACCTTGTCAAGTAAGTAGCAATAGAAGAAAAATTCTCGACAAACCTGCGATAGTAACTAGCAAGACCCACGAAAGTCCTAACCTCAGTCACAGAGTTAGGCCAAACCCAACTCTTAACCGACTTAGTCTTTTGGGGATCTACCATCACCACTTCTTCCGAGACCACATGCCCTAAAAAGGCAACCAATGACAACCATAACTCATATTTAGAGAACTTTTCATACAACTTTTTCCCCTTAAAATTCCCAAAGTAATGCGAAAATGACCTGCATTTTCCTCCTTACTCTTGGAGAAAACTAAAATATCATCAATAAAAACTATAACATAAAAATCGAAGAAAGACTTAAAAATACCGTTCATCAAGCTCATGAAGTCCTCCAGCGCATTGGTCAACCCAAAAGACATCATCAAGAACTCGTAATGTCCATACCGAGTCCTAAAGTTGTCTTAGGTATATCTTCAGGTTGAATTTTCAACTAATGGTACCCGACCTCAAGTCAATCTTAGAGAATACCGAAGCACCTTGCAACTGGTCAAAGAAATTATCTATATGAGGCAAGCGATACTTATTCCTAATAGTAACCTCATTCAACTGCCCGTAATCAATGGACATCCTCATGCTACTATCTTTCTTTTCAACGAATAATACTAGAGCACCCCAAGGTGAAGCACTAGGACGAATAAATCCCTTATTAAGGAGTTCCTGTACTTGAGTTATGAGTATCCTCAATTTCACCGGAGCCATGCGATATAGAGGAATAAAAATTGGGCTAGTGCCCGGCTCTAAATCAATACAAAAATTAATATCCCTGTCCGGAGGCATACCAGGAAAATCCAAAGGAAATGCCTCCTGAAACTCAGAAACCACAAGAACAAATTCAATAGAAGGGGACTCCGCATGACATCCCAAAGATGATCCAGGAAGGCTGAACACCCCTTCCCTGCTAGCTTTCTAGCCCTAACAAAAGATATTTTTTTCACCGGCTTAGACTTACACATTCCCTCCCACTCAATTTACCCATACCCGACATTGCTAGAGTCACTGTCTTAGCATTACAGTCCAAGACAACATGATAAGGAGATAACCAAGTCATACCCAAAATAATGTCAAAATCAAGCATGTCTAAAATGATCAAGTCTACCTAGGTCTGAAAACCCATAAACAAAAAAGAACGTGCATGGTAAGCATGGGCCACCACCACAGTATCTCCAACCAGAGTGGAAAAATACACAGGAGAATCAAGTACATCACAGACCAAATCCAGACCCAACTCCAATCTAACAGATACATAAGAGTAAGTGGAACCAGGATCAAATAAAATAAAATCCATTTGGTCACAAACGAGAATAGTACCTATAATAATGACGTCAGACGCCTTAGCCCCGGTCTTGTTTGGGAAGGAATAACAGTGAGCTTTATCATTAAGCTGGGAAACCTCCCTAGTTGGTTACGCTCCACCCTTCCCTACATTACCGCTATCCTTGTTTCCACCATGACCTCCCTAATTATTATCCCGTCCACCCTGTGGACGACCCTTACCATTACCACCTCCACCTCTACTTGTTGGAACCACAACCCTGGTCTGCTGCTGTGCCTGATTACCTGCCTGTCTTAAAGTACATTACCTCTTGAAGTGTCCTGCAGGACCACAATAATAACAACCTCACTTAAGAGACGGCCTGTTGACCAAAGAATAGGAAGCCCCTTGGTCCTTAGCAACTGAAGGCTGCTGAATAGCCCCCGAAGAACTACCTGTGGAGGCCGAAAAAGCTAGCTGAATAGGGAGAGACAAATAAACCTGTTGGCTGTGACACTTGGAATAAGAACCAGTGAAGTTTCCCACATTCTGGAACTTCTTGACTAATGCCTTAGCCTGGCCAGCCAATTGAACTCCCTCAAGCTTTTTCACATAATAAGATACATCATTGAAGCTCTTTCCAGCAGAAGTTATGTGAACAGACAATACCTAAAGATCAGTATTCAAACCTTTAAAATATAACCGGATCCTCTCCTCCTCAGTGCCCAACAGCTGGGTAGCATAGCGAGACAGAGAATGGAACTTGGCCTCATAGGCCACAATTGACATACTACCCTGTTCAATGGCTAAGAACTCATCCTTCTTACGATCACAAAAAGTACGAGACACATACTTCTCCAAAAATACAACATGAAACTGAGCCCAAGTAAATAGAGTAAAAACTGGTGACCAACACCCCACATAGGCTCTCCACTACTGTTTGGCATCCCCTTGCAATTGGAAAGTCACAAACTCAACACCATGTTGTTGTACAATCCCCAACTTATGAATGCATCCTGAGTCTCAGTACCATGAAATGAAGGAGGCTTCATTTTCAGAAACTTGGTCAACAACTCATGTTCGGTCCTGGTCATGATGAGGTCTAACACATGATAAGGAAATGCATCAGTAACCAAAGCCTCATCCATTTTGGAAGCTAAAATGGCAGTGGATGAGTACCCGAAACCTGGAAAGTCGGCATGGTAGGAGAAGCTTTGATACTAGTTAACCCTCTTAGGAAAGCCAAAACCTATTGAATAACCTCAGAAGACATCAGAAGAAGGACTGCACCTCCAACCAGTGCTGCTACCTCTGGTCCCAGACTATCCTCATCTACTGCCTCAACCTCCTCAAAATCATCTTGGGGTAGGAGAGGTGAGATTGACCTCTGATGGGCCTGGTCAGCGGCTTCCTGAGCTCCACCCTAGCGGGTGTTGCTCTCCATCTTTCCCTTTCATTTCCCCTATTTTGTCCTCGTCTCTGCATAGCCAGTTCCGCAGCTGGAGCTACTGGTGCTGGGGCTTCTACTCTTGCTCCATTCGATCTAGTGTTCACCATCTGTGGATAAAAGAATAAAGAGGGTCAAATACCAATTTGGATAGCCAGATACCAATTGAAATCAAGTTATAGCATGAAAAAAGAAAGAAAGGACAGTTTTCTAAGGTCCTATAGCCTCTCGAAAAAAAGTACAGACGTCTCCGTACCATTTTGCAAGACTTTACTAGTACTAGACTCATTTTGGTACGATGAGATCAACGAACCTAGGACACAAATACCAACTTTGTCATGACCTAAACCCGATGTGAGTGGCACCCATACTAAAATCCCCGGTGGGAGAACCAACTAAACTCATAATCAATCAACACTTAGCCAAAAAAAGACAACTAAACCATCCACATAGATAAAACAAAATCCAAATCTAAACGAAACTAAGAATAACAAAATATGGAAATAGAATCTACCCCTAGAACCTGAAAGTCATCGTACCAAAACTCTATAAATATCAAAAGAGGCGATGCAACAAAAGCTAAATTAATGTCTAAGTGCGAAACAATTGGACCAGAAAACTATAGAAGAACCCATGGTAGCCCAAAAGATGCAGCTCACCCTTGAGTTCAAATACTGTCTGTCTCACAGCTGAGGTCTCACAACAGTCGCTAGAATATGCTCTGCACTCAACAAAAAGAAGAGCACGTGTAGTATCAGCACACAAGAAACAACTGTGTGCCGGTAGGGTCATCGGCCAATCAAAAATGAGAAATATGGACACATAACCAAAACGTAGTACAACCAGACAACCATGAACCCTATCATAGGAACTATCTTTCAAGTTCATAATATTTAACATTGTAACAACTACAACATGAAGTTCAATCAATATAAGTCAACAAAAATAGCAAGTCAAGTCAACTATGACACCAACAAGACTCCAAGTCAACAACCATGACTCAACAATTATATAAACCATGTCCCAATCTCACAAGTAATAGACAACATAGAGTTAAGTTACAACTTACAATTAATATGCATTTCGATTTACCTAAAGAAACCACCTTTAGCATTTAAGCAAATAAATTCGGTTCACTCAAGGAACCAATATAATATGACAACACATAAGTCCGGTTCACTCAAGAAACCAATATAATCAAGAAAGCACATAATCCTCAGTTCACTCAAGGGACCATCACACTCACTATTTACTTGTACACACATGTTAAGGGTCTTATGGTAGCCCACTAGACATGACCTGCAGGGGATGAGCTCTTGTCCATGTACCAAATCCAGACATCAAGTGTCTGCCAATCTTATATCATCCAATATGGTAGAGATGTCCAAATACAGGTACATTCCACAGTAATGACAGATATCTCAACAATCACAAATACAATGATAACAGAACAACACTTGTAAAAACCAACAAGCTTTCATTTAATTTCATTGCATGTGATTAATACTTAGGATATCAAACAGTCATTCACTTTCCTTGAGCATGCATTGTGCAAGAAAAACTAAGAATTAGTTAACATGCACACATAAGACAAATTGGGTTTAACTACATTTAAACCATCACCTACCTCAATCCAAGCTTCCACCACTCTATTAAGCTTGAGCTTTGCTTTACCATGCAATTTTCGCTTGGTTGTGGTCTAAAAACATGAATATAAATGCATAATAAATTATATGACCTATAACATCGAGAATCGCAACCTAATCTCGAACCCCAAGGCCAATTTCATGATCATTCTCCCCCCCCCCCCATTCTAGGGATTTTCCACTATAAATTCACCTTAAAACTACCAATTCCATGGTTACATTAGTGAATTATAGTCATTCAATAGTAATTTAATGATTAACAACTAAAACCCAAAGGTTTTACACTTAATTTATCCTCTTGCACCAGAAAATCTGCTAATTCAAGCTTAAACTCTCCCCAAGACCCGTAAACTAATGATTCTAAGGTCAATTAACCCCAAAACTAGTTAATGGGAATGAAATACTTACCTTTACGATGAAAATTAATGAAAACCTGAAGAAAATCACCCAAATCGGCTTAGCCCTTTCCAAAAACGAGTTTAGAATAATGAACCATTTTTGAAGAATTTTTGCATTAACAGTGACTTACCCCGCTATAACGATCCTATCCCGCTATAGCGGGATTGACCACCTTTGACTTCCGCTATACCGGGAATTTCGCCACTATAGAGGCATCCCCATAGCGGCCTACCACCCGCTATAGCCGGTGTGGCGAGGCAGAAACTCTGAAAAGCTCCCAATTTTTCCTTTTTCGCAATGCACCCTCAAACCATGACATTCTGGACTAAATCCTTTGCGTCAAGTTCGATATCGGGAGTTCTACTCACCCGAATTCACTTCTGAAAAGTCCTAAGAATTTCTTATCGCGTTAGCTAACATAAAATAATGCTAAACTTTAATACAATCACCCAATCCATTTTCAGATTGCCCTAGACCATACCCCGCTCCGATTTCGTCCAAGCCTAGCCTAGCCTGAAATTTTTAACTTTCAATTCGGAAAAAAACCTTAATCTAAAATTTTTACACGATTGACTCACCCGTAACAATGGAAAGGATCGTTATAAATAACCAAGTGCTTTTTATTTATGCTCATTATATAATACTCTTATCATGTGGGATGAATAATTGAGACAATCAGGTGCAAAATCAATGAACATTTGTGACAAGTCATCATGCGCACTGAAGCATTCCCTCCCTTCACTTCAGTTGTATTATATTTGCATAATCTATTTTTACACGATATATAATATTATATTTTTATACACAAATACATAAATTGTATAAATTTGTATAATAATCTATATCTATATCTATACTATATTAAAAGTGTGAAGGTCCTTAGAAAAGTGATTTGAACTTTCTGTCCTTCATTAAAAGGCTCCGCAATAGACAAAATCGTCGTTTACTATTTTTGTCAAATTATTATATAATTAAATTAAGGACTTTTAAAATATATGAAAAAACTCTGTTGAAATAAAATATATGAAAAGAAATTAAATATTTTTTAAAAAATAAATGAGTCTTTAGATATATGAATCCTAAAATATACAAAAAGAAATTAATAGTCCTAAAATATATAGAAGGAATCATATTATTTACTTAACTTCACCGTGATTTTTCTTTTAATAACTTAATATATGGGAGCTACGTATTGTTTTTTTTCCTATGTCCCTCCCAAGTCAGGTAAGTGACACTTAATTTAGATCTCTTTCTCTAGCAAGACATTATCTATTCTCTTATGTATCCATGTGATGAGGTAATTTTTTTTTTCAGAGAGTCATATTAATTATGTATGTTAGAACAATTAATTTTTGATTAGTGATCCTATGAACTACTCCATAAAGGACAACAATCTTTAAAACCTATTGAGGTTATTATATTAATTGCTACACAAACTTCTGTGTTTTTTAAATTTTGATTTTAATTCGTATCGTCTTTTTTGCATTCGTTATCATCATTCTTTCTGTCTTTTTTTTTTTTATTATTAGTTGAATCAAATTTATGAAATATATGTCCTTCATTACACGATGTATAGGAGAGGAACAGAAAGAGCAACTACGTACTTGTACTGTGACACGGTGACAAACTAGCCATTGCCTTTGGTTGAATGAAATTATCACCAGGAATGCCAATTAGGATTTTGGTGAAAAATATTTTCTTATTGAAAAAGATCTCTTCCGATTAATCCTTTTTTGATAGAAAAGTTTTAGATTTTTATAAACTGGGGATCTTTTCTTCTCACAAACAATAGAATAGGATTTCCAATGTAGTCCTTGTTAATTTGTTTTGTTTAGGGAAGACGAAACTTACATTTCAAAATTTTGAACACATTGAACTCTTATTAGGTTTAGAAGGCTCTGTCACTAAATTTTAATCGATCAAGTACAACAATTTAATGTTAGAGTAGTAAGTAAATGATATCTTTTTGATCCGAATAAGTAAATTATGTGGTTCCTTCAAGACACGTCGTTCATATTTTATCACTAATAATAATTTTTAAATTTATTAATTGATATGAGACACACGTACAAAGCACGTAGGTTAAACTAGTAGATTAAAAGTGTTTATACATACTTTTACATTAGTGTACACCTTATGCATAATTATGCAATATTTAAAATTAGATTCTATCTGTTACTCCCTCCATTTCAAAAAGAATGACCTAGTTTGACTTGACACGGAATTTAAGAAAACAAAGAAGACTTTTGAATTTTGTGGTCCTAAATTAAAGTTATGGTAAATATACCAAAATGACCTTTAATCTCGTGGTCTTAAACATGCCATGTGGAAAGTTGGAATTAAAATGTTGCCAAATAAAGAAAGGGTCATTCATTTTGAAACGGACTAAAAAGGAAAGCAGGTCATTCTTTTTGAAACAGAGGGAGTATTTGTTACCGTTTTTTTTAATACATTTTTAGTGTGTCAAAATTTACTAAAAATAAGCAAGCACCACATTCATATATGTACACTACATGGTAACAAATATTTAAAATTAGATTTTATCTGTTACTTGTTACTTTTTTTTTGATATATTTTTACTATGTCAAAATTTACTAAAAATAAGCAACCACCATATTCATATATGTACACTACATGGTAACAAATATGTCGCTTTTCATAAATTATTTAGTTAAAAATATTAAATATTTGAAAAAAATATTTACAAGTACCGCCAAAATATTATTTGATCTTGCAATGTGATTCGTCCGTCATTTATTGTCACTAATAATAAAAAATAAAAAAGTTATATATTCTTCGATCATCACCATCAATGATATTTTCGATTTTATTTAAAGAAAAGAAAAGAGAAATAAAATAATAATATATAAATCATAAAATAAAATTTAAAAAAAATTATGATGTAAATATGAAGTATAAAATTTTAAAATCAAACTTTAATCAAACTTATAAGATATGATAATTAATTAATAAGGGATATTTATATGTGTGTGTGTGTGTGTAAATGATAGGAATATTTTTGTCATGAAAAAAATAATTTTCTTCTTCTGCTTCTGCCTTTTTTTAAATGTAGAAATTTTCTGCTTCTTCCCAACAGCAGAAAAATTGCTTCTACTTCTATTTAAAAACATTTTTACAAGTTAGTCAAACACCAATTTTTTTTTTAAATACTTTTTTCTCAAAAAAAAATAATCCCAAATAAATACTAAATAGTAAAATATGCTTCTAATTAAATTTTTTTTTATGAAAATGTGCCAAGTCAAAAAGGTAAAATAAAATGGCACGGGGAAGTAATATCATGTGCATGAACAATTGCGACAATTAGGTGCATTAGACACTTATGGTCAGGAGTAGTGGAATATTTTGAGACACAAAATCTTATTCAATTTATTATGTTATTATTTTAACATACTTGATAATGTTTTTATTAGATCTCATTATCTATTTTAAAACAAATATATGCACTAGACGAAGATTCTGGTAATCATATGCAATGGACAATCATGAAAATTATGTGATTTTTTATTTATGCTCATTATTTAACAGTCATATCATATGCTATGAACACTTATGATTAAGGATGTATAGGTCAAACTGTAAAGTCAAATTAAACTGATGAATCAAGTCAAATCGAAAAAAAATGGACTTTTGATTTGATTTTATTTGTTTGGCGTTAAAAAAAAAATCAATCATTCTCAATTTAGTTTGGAATAAATAATAAGGACTTGGATCATTAAACTCCATTTAATAATTTAAGCTAGAAATAGGATAATTAACTTGTGGATTCTTTTGATTGAACTAAATTTTGACACCTTGGAGCTTGAGAAAGCCCAAAGTGTAATTTACTCATTTGGTTGAGAGACTGTGTGAACTTTCAGAGTCAAATTCACCCCATTAAGACATTAAAGAGGAGACAAATAAAAAATCCATTTACAAAGGCAGATTACCGATGAAAACACAATCCTACGTCCCCTTTTTATTGAAGTAATCCATGCAATTTTTGTTGTTTAACGTAGTTAATCATAGTTAAATCTACTTTTTACTCCCTCCATGTTACCTTGAAATCTGGGATATCAGTCGATTATTACACTTGAATATTGGTCAATCTTTTAACCGTATTCCTTTGGGATGCAACCCCAACCTGATTTGGTTCTACATTGCATACGACCCTGAAAAACATCTCAATTAAGGGCTGAAGTTGGATGTTATCAACAAGCGTTAAGACTTGATCCGTTAATGAAAGCTATATAGAGCACAAAATTAGCATATTATAACTAATTTTTATAAACTTTATTTTCGTATATTATTTTTGTCAACTTCAATTTTTCCACTTCATTTAAGTGCCCGTTTGGCCATGAGAATTTTTATTTTTTTCGGAAATTTTTTCACTTTATTCCAAATGCAACTTCAAATTGATGTTTGACCATGAGAATTTCAAGTACAACCTGGAGTTGTATTTGGAAAAGTGAAAACAAATAAAACTTGTTTTCACTTTTTCAACTCTCACTTCTCTCATAAAAATTTAAAAATAATTTTAATTTATATTCATGGTCAAATATAACTCCAACTTCAAATTCAACTTCAGCTCCAACTCCAACTGTAATTTTTTTTTTTTCATGGCCAAACGCTATTAAGTATCGAACTTGGTTAAAGTGGAGCGGGACAAGATGGGTCATAGACTTACAGTGTAGGAAGATCTAAAAAAGAAAAAAGAAAAGCTAAAGTGAGGAGAAGAACCGAGAAAATATATACTCCCTCTGTCCCAATTTATATGACACACTTTTCTTTTTAGTCAATCCCAAAAAGAATGACACATTTCTATATTTAGTAACAATTTAACTTTAAAATACCCACTTTACTCTTAATGAAATGATTTACAACCACACAAACATCTATGACTCATTTTAGACCACAAATTTCAAAAGTCTTCCTTTCTTTCTTAAACTCCGTACCAAGTCAAACTACATCACATAAATTGGGACGAAGGGAGTACATGAAATGACAACACTTCGGTGCAAATCCAGTGCGCCTCATGTCACGTAAGAAGCTTTTTTTAATCTAATTTTCCACTTTAGGAGACATTTAGCATTTTCTGGTAATAGGTGTAGTGGACAGTTTTGGAAATCATGTGTAATGGACAATTCTGGTAATATATGTAGTGGACAGTTTTGGAAATCATGTGCTTTTTATTTAGATATGCTCATTATTTAATAATATCATGTGCACTAACAATTGCCACAATTAGGTGCATCGGACACCAATAGTCAGTCATCATGAGTAGTGGAATATTTTGAGGCAGAAAATCTTATTCAACTGATTATGTTACTCCTATTATTTTAATGTACTTGATTATTTGATCTCATTATCTATTTAAAAATGAATATGTGCACTAAGCGATCCTGGTAATCATATGCAAATCATGGAAATTATAAAATCATGGAAAATATGTGTTTTTTATTTATGCTCATTATTTAATACTCATAGCATGCGCAATAAACACTTATGTACATGTCAAATCATCAAGTCAAATCAAACTGACGAACCACGTCAAAGCGATAAAAATGACTTTTAATTTGGTTTGGTTCGTTTGACATTAGGAAAAACACCGACCGTTCTTGGTTTGATTTGGTATCAACAACAAAAAAAAGACAAACTAAACCCAAATCAAACCGACATAATATATATATATATATATATATATATATAATTTTAATTTTCTAATACATAAATAATATTAATTATAATCCACTTTGTAAATATACTTTCAATTAGTTTAGATATATTACATGCAAATATTGGATCTTCCGCCACTCAAATTAGGAATCCAAGAACTTAGTCGTTGCAGTACAAAGCAAAATATCTCTTGGGAAGTTTTTATTTGATATTCTTCCTTTAATGTTTGTTGGCGTAGTTATTAATGCATTACTGCTTCTTTGTTTGTATTAGATTTACGTACAAAGAAAGTTTTACGTGTAAATGTTTGTTGGCATAGTTGTTAGGTATATCATTTAGTATGTTCTAAAAAGAACCAATACCTTGATGAAAATGTTTCCTGGAGACTTGAAGACGAGAAATCTTAAAAAACTAATGCCTGTTTGAGGGACACCATTAATGAACTTCAAATAAAAATTGAGAATAATGATCCTTCTTACAAAGGAAAATCTAAGGCTAGCCCTGCTCAATTGGCCCTTGAAGAGGAGCTAAAAAATCAGACTCTAAAATTTTAAGAAACTTCTAAAAGAAACAAAGCTCTTCAGAAGGACCTAAACAAGGCTAAAATGGATCTTGACCGCAAGCTTAGGTAGATCAGGTCCTCCGAAATGTAGGCCAAAATTCATGAAAGTCATTTCGCAAACAGACATAGCATAGGTTTTAAAAGGGAACAACAGTCAAAAACTGATGACTCTCATAATTTAAAGAAGTGCACTCATTGTGAAAAATCTGGTCATCAAAGCTACCAATGTGATCTAAAATCTAAAGTCCTATATAAAAAATTTGCTTTTGTTGAGAAACAAATGCAAGAAAATAGGAAGAAGCCTAGTGATAAAATGAAAGGACTCCTTAACTGGGACAAGAAAAATTTTGTTCATCATTTTAGTCACAAAAAAGGATTCAAGTTGATCTGGGTACCTGTCACGCCTCGAATTCCAACGGGGCGGACTGGCACCCAAAGCCGGCAAGGCCCGAGAGAACCAATCTTCATTCATGTACACTCATACGCATGTCACTCAATGAACGTCACTATCACATATAGACACAAGATGCCAATGGCGGAAGTTATGGAAAAAAACATATGATATATATGAAACTTGTCCGTTAGGGCCATCAAGTCAAAAACATACGTTCCTTACATTTCCTTCATTTGTCCCACAACATCTACAAAGCCTCTACAGATGCATAAACATAACCAACCTCAAGTCGGGACAAAACCCCGCTTTATACAACATTTACAATACCAAAACAAATGTACACATGTGACTCGGAAAGCCCTGAACCAACTGGAGCTCACCAATGATCTGCAAATGACCCGCAACCTACTGTGGAGGTCTACTAGCACCTGCTCCTGCAACAATTAAGGTAAGTCCCCCAAGGGATGTCAGTACGAAGAATGTACTGAGTATGTTAGGCTATAAGGAACTACATCGTACATAAGACTTTCAATGGAATCAAACATAAGAGAATAGTCGATATGGATAAACCATCATTCTGTATGTTTTTGGAAGCATGTACCTTACTTTCGTTACTTTCCTTGCCTTTACGTTCATTTATTATTATCATTCATTATTATCATTCATCACTTAACTTAACCCTTCTTTGCATTAAGAAATTGTAAAGCTACCCATGCTAAGTATCTTAACCCCTGGGATGAGATTAATACATGTTAGGCTTTTCTGTCGCCCCTGGGATGTCACTCAAGAATATACAAACAATTATACATTACTTCATTCTTTCATTATAGGAGTGATACATTGGTGACTGTACATTATTTGAACTTTGAAATATTAGTCAAAGAACATGAGACATGTGAATCCCAATTGGTCCTGTGGGTAGTACTATATGACAACCTGAAATGAGATACCTTTGGACATTTCAGAATGGAAAAAGTACAATGTCAATGTGAACAATATGTGCTGCAGAAGGATACGGGAAGAGTAACCTTACATACCTTATCTTCCCAATATGAATACACAGTCCTATATGTGAATATAGTAATCCAGCTCCTTCCTTACATTTTACTCTACAACACAAGTACATAACAGATCTCACGTTAACAATTAACTACCTTACAAGTGCATAAGACGACAATGAGTTACATGATTGCCCTATAATGTCATTTCACCCTTTACAATACAGTTCACGGCATTATCATACCAAAAATACCACCACATTCCACACATTGACCAAGACATCATAAACCAATAGCATTTCACACCAAGTTTATCCTTTACGCTTCCTCATTAACACTATGTCATAATTACTCCATCAAGTCACCTCAATACGTTTCATAACAACAATCCCACAAGTTATACACATAAAAAAAGCAAGTTAAGGACATAACCACATATTACGTGTTGGTATTTAATCCATCAATTCACTTCCTTCAATACCACAAGTCTCCTTTCACGTTTACAAGGCAAAACCCTTTACCGATTAAGCAAAAGTAGACAGTTTTACACATAGTGAACTGTCCAACACCTTGTCAACATAACCAACATAATTTATACACCATATTAAGCATATCATATACTAAAACATAAGAATAAACACTTAACAAAGCTTGTAAAAGTGATGATCTTGTCCAAAGGAAATGGTTGCCTTAGGGTTTGTGAAATGAGAAATGTCTTTAGAAATATCTAGAAAGGCATGAGAGTTATGATGAATAAAAATCTGATTTTGTTCCTTTATATAGTCCCTCAAGTCATACTTATCCAATTCTTGGTCATTAAATGCCATGTTTACTTGGTCAACATGGAAGAATGGGTCATTTGCCATTTTGGGCCACGTCTTTTACTACATTTTTGGGCCTCAATTGAGCCCAATGACTTAAGATTCATTTATCCCAACAAAATTAATGCATGATCCAACAACTTTCTCATGTTTAAATAATTTCATAAGTGTTCAGACAATATTCAACTGACAAGATTCATGTTCGTAGCCTCAACCCCAAGAATAAGCGATTTTAGCCACTCATGGCTTAATTTAACCTAAATTTATAAAAAATTAATTTGGATGCCAAAATCGCCCAAGATTAGTCCTACCAAGATGGAATAGTGATTCAATAACCCAAGAGCCCTATTTATAGACTAGTGGTCGGAGAAAAAATTTGGCAAAAACAGCCCGGCACGCCCTTGGGCGCGCCTGGGACTTAGCCAAATTTCTTCCCTTGAAAGGGTGTGCATGAGCGGCCTGGCATGCTTCCTGGCGTGCCCCTATGCTGTCCATGCCAGCAAGATTTCTGTCAAAAGTGACCCGGCACACTGCCTGGCGCGCCTGACACTTAAACTCCGATTTTCTTCCTTTCTTCGACTTTTCTTTGCGGATTTGGTTGGATTCTTCAAGTTCAAATCTTTGGCTTGCCTCTTATCTTTAATATCCTTTGCTTGGAAGTCCTTACAGCCTCACTTTTTACTCCAAAAATACTCCAAAAAGTCGTAAACTCCTCCTACACGGGTCTAATCACATTTACTAGCACAATATCAAATATTCCATCAAAATAATACAAAATTCATACTTATTGCTCTCAAAAATAAGGTAAACATGGTTCAAAGTTGGTAATAAGGCTTATAATTACGCCCTAGATCACCAATCAAGTAGGTTCGGAAATGTACGGGGTGTTACATCCTTCCCCCCTTAGAAACATTCGTCCTCGAATGTTAATAACATCTTCCCATTTACAAAAAATGCACCTTTATGTTAACATATATACATATACACATAATTCTTATAGATACTTACTTGTTATTGCTCCCCTTCCGCACTTTGAACTTTTTCTTCTGTGTGAAACAAATACGGGTACTTTGACTTCATCATTTCTTCAGCTTCCCATGTGATCTCCTCTACTTGCTGATTTCTCCAAAGTACCTTTACGGAAGATACGTCTTTATTCCTTAACCTCTTCACTTGTCTATCCAGAATAGCAATAGGTATCTCTTCATAGTTGAGATCCTCCGTAACTTGTACATCTTTAATGGGAGCAATACGAGATGGATCTCCTATGCACTTTCAAAGCATCGAAACATGAAATACTGGATGAACTGTGGAGAGTTCTTGGGGTAGTTTCAATTCATACGCAACTTTCCCAAATCTTCTGATAATTTCATATGGACCTATATAACGTGGACTCAACTTTTCTTTCTTTCCAAATCTCATTACCCCTTTCATCAGTGACACCTTCAAGAATACCTAATCACCTATGGAAAATTTGAGCCCTCTTCTTCTAACATCAGCATATGACTTGTGTTGACTTTGGGCCGTTTGTAGTCACTGTTGTATCACTTTAACTTTCTCCATATCTTGATGAACAAGATCTGGTCCAAGTAAGGCAGTTTCACCCGCTTCAAACCATCCAATTGGTGATCTATATTTTCTTCCGTATAAAGCTTTATAAAGTGCCATTTTGATACTTGAATGATAGCTATTGTTGTAGGCAAATTCAATAAGAGGTAGATTATCATCCCAACTACCTTTAAAGTCCAATGTGCAAGCTCGTAGCATATATTCAAGTGTTTGGATAGTGCGTTCCGCTTGTCCATCTGTTTGAGGATGAAAAGCCGTACTCAAATTCCCTTGTGTACCCAAACTTTTCTGAAAAAATCTCCAAAAATGTGTAGTAAATTGAGCTCCCTTATCTGATATAATGGAAATTGGAATCCCATGTAATCGCACTATCTCTTTAACATACAACCTTGCAAAATCTTCTACTGTATAGGTGGTCTTGACTGGTAGAAAATGCGCTGACTTGGTAAGCTTGTCAACTATTACCCATATGAAATCAAATTTCCGCAGTGTATGAGGAAAACCTGTGATAAAATCCATGTTAATCATGTCCCACTTCCATACTGGAAGATTGTTACATTGCATATAACCTCCAGGTTTCTGATGCTCTACTTTTATTTGTTGACAATTTGGACACTGAGCTACAAATTCTGCAATGTTCTTTTTCATGTTACCCCACCAATACATTTCTTTCAAATCATGATACATTTTGGTAGATCCCAGATGAATAGAATACCGTGAATGATGTGACTCTGTCATAATCCGCTTTCTTTGCTCATCTACATCCGGTACACATAATCTACCTTGGAATTGAAGTACTCCCTCTTGCGTAGGATCAAATGCCTTTGTCAACTCTTGCTGCATATTCTCTCTCAGCTGCAATAAAATAGGATCCGCATACTGTTTCTCCTTTACCTCAGCTATTAAGGAAGATTCTGCTGCATTTTCCACAATGAACCCTTCGTCTGGAGATTCAAGAAGACGAACCCCAAACTGGCTAGTTGATGTAGATCCTTAACTATATCTTGCTTTTCCGTCGACTGGCCATTAGTGCTTCCTAGTGCTTTGCGGCTTAATTCATCGGCTACTACATTCGCTTTCCTTGGATGATATAGGATATCAATATCATAATCTTTTAAGAGTTTCAGCCACCGCCGCTGCCTCAGATTTACGTCTTTCTGCTTAAAGATATATTGCAAACTTTTGTGAACAGCGTAGATATCAACATGAACCCCATACAAATAATGACACCATATCTTTAAAGCAAATATCACAGCTGCTAGCTCAAGATCATGTGTTGGATAATTTCTCTCGTGTGGCCGAAACTGTCGTGAGGCATACGCTATTACATTACCATGCTGTATCAATACATATCCGAGGCCAACCCCGAAAGCATCACAATATACTGCATACCCTTCTGTGCCTTCGAGAAGTACTAGTGTGGAAGTTAATATATCTTTCAGCTCTTGGAAACTTTTCTAACATGCATCATTCCACTGAAACTTGATTTCCTTGTGTGTTAGCTTCGTCAAAAGGTGCAGCAATGGAAGAAAATCCTTCAACAAACCTTCGATAATAACCTGCCAAGCCAAGGAAGCTGCGAATCTCTGTAGGTGTCGTAGGTCTTGGCCAATTTTTCACCGCTTCAATCTTTTGTGTATCTACCCTTATTCCTTCATCCGACACAATGTGACCCAAGAATGCTATGAATTTTAACCAAAATTTGCATTTAGAGAACTTCGCATATAACTTGCGATCACGAAGAATCTGTAACACCTGTCGTAAGTGATTAGCATGGTCCTCTTGTGATCTTGAATAAACCAGGATGTCATCTATAAACACCATCACGAACACTTCTAGAAATGGCTTAAACACCCTATTCATCAAATCCATGAAAACAACTGGTGCATTGTTAGTCCAAACGACATAACTAAAAATTCATAATGGTCATACCGTGTTCGGAAAGTTGTCTTGGGTATATCTTTTTTTCTAACCCTGACTTGATGGTAACTTGACCTCAAGTCAATCTTTGAAAAACATTTGGCACCCTGTAACTGATCAAACAAATCGTCAATTCTGGGGAGGGGATATTTGTTCTTGATCATTAGCTTATTCAATTCCCGATAGTCAATACTGTCACGCCCCGAATCCCATCGAGACGTGATTGGCGCCCGTAGCCGATAAGACCCGAGAGAACCAACCTTTGCCTATGTTCAATCATATGCATCTCACAATCATAACCACCATGTCATAATAATATGAAAGACGAATAAAGGAGAACATGGGACCTATTTATACATACATATGAAACTTGGCCGTTGAGGCCATCCAGTCAAAACAACATGTCTTTTACACTGATACACCCACATCTGTCTACAAAAGCCTCTAGCAAGAGCATTGACCAAAATGAACTATAAGTCGGGACAAGTCCCCGCTTTACACATTATGTACAAAACCAAAACATGTATATACTCTGACTCGGAGAAGCCCCGAATGAGCTGGAGCTCACCAAAGAACCGCTAACACTGGCAATCTACTGAGGAGGCCTACTGGGACCTGCGCCTGCAGCAAGTAAGGTAAATTCCCCGAGAGGGGTCAGTACGAAATAAGTATTGAGTATGCAAGGCTCAGATGAAACTGTACAATACATGAATATTTCAATGAACTCAAAGCATGTGAATAGTCAATGTGCATAAATCACCATTTGGTATTTTGGGAAACCATGTGGATTGCTTTCATTACTTTATTTGCTTTCTTTACCTCAATGCTCAATGATAACAATGTACCCGGTCCCCTACTGATCAGTGGGTCTTTTCATATCATAACATCATATTGGGATCGAGTCGAGCTAGGCTTAGACTTGCCACCCATAAATCAATACATCGGGATCGAGTCGAGCTAGGCTTACGCCCCTAGACTTGCCACCCATAAATCAATACATCGGGATCGAGTCGAGCTAGGCTTACGCCCCTAGACTTGCCACCCATAATTCCAAACCTCGGGATCGAGTCGAGCTAGGCTTACGCCCCTAGACTTACCACCCGTACTTGATCATTGACCACATTTACATTACTTTGTTCATTACTTTGAGATTGATACTTGGATAGTCATAACATTACTTTGGAACTTTGGAACATAACCTTGTTAGAAACTTTGAATCATTGACCAATAAGGGACATGTGAATAAATAATAATGAGAAATATAACATAACTAGCACCATGATACCATTGGAACCATTGGACAATAATCCATGAACAAGAGACACAAGTATAGGCACTATTGGAATATTGGAACATAGCCTTCTTTGAACTTTTGGAACATTAACCATGAATATGAGAGATGAGATTCACAATTGATCAATGAGTAGGAAATATATGACAATGACCATAGATAAGTGCATATGGGATACCTTAGTACATTTCGGACTAGAACTAGAGAAATGGCAATGTGAACACTATTGGCCGTAGAAAGATACGGACAAGTAACCTTACATACCTTGGATTCACAATACGAATATACCACCTTTGATGCGTATACAATAATCCCCCTCCTTCTTTATGTGTCACTCTACAACATAAATACATAACGAAATTCACATTAACCACCAATCACTTTACAAATGCATACCATGTCAATGGGTTATATGTTTGCCTTTAAACATGTCATTTCCCCTTGACAAAACCATTGATCATACTATTATTTCAAAAATTCCATAATATTCCCAACATTGACCAATACATAGAAATCAACACATTTCACCACAATACTTCTCCTTTACACTTTCTTATCCATAACACATCCCAAATAATCCATCAAAGCACCTTAATTCAACTCATAACACATATCGGCCAAAATCCCATAATTTCCACTTTTAGACAAGAACAAGTTAAATGCCAAAAATAACACCATACATGTTCATATTTTGTCCATACCATGCTTTTTCATCAAAGGCACAAGGCCTAATTCAAATTCAAATCACCAAGATGACACATCTTGCACCAAAGGCAAAAATATACTATTCATCATTTTGCCAACACAACTAGCATAATATACATCATCTCCCATGCATATAATATGTTAAACCATAATAATAAACACTTACCAAAGCTTGGAATATGTTGATCTTGTCCAAAGGGTCCAAAGGAGTTATTTGCCTTAGGGTTTGGTAATGAGAAAAATGTTTGATAATTAGCTAAAAGGCATGGGAGTTTTTATGTGAAGGAAAATCTGATCTTGGGGCCTTTATATAGACCCCAAGTCATTCTTATACATTCCTTTGGCATCACATGTGGTCCAATGAGAAGAATGGGTCTTTTTGCCCTTTGGGCCAATGCTTTAAATTCCAATTTGGGCCTCATTTTGGGCCCAATAACACATATACATGAACTTCCATGTATTATTCACCATATATCTCATGTTTACGTAATTCCATCATGTCACGGCAATATTCTTTTAAACAATTCTCATTCGTCCTTTCGATCGTAAAAATTGGAATTCTAGTCACCCTTGGCCTTATTGAACATTTTGGATCACTATTCACATTTCATGATTTGATCATGTAGGAGTATATTGAAGTGTTTGAAGCTTTAACAATGCTCAATTAACTCCAAACAACCAAAAGAAACCATCGAGAAATCGTCGTAGAATTGCGTTACGAAACGACGCCGGAAAGGCTACACTTTTGTTCCTTGCGCCACACCCCCTGAAACAGGGTAGTGGCGCAGGAAATGCAGCCTCTCTGAATTTTCTGCAGGCTGGTGGCTTGCGCCACACCCCTGAAACAGGGTAGTGGCGCAAGTTTCAGCAAAGTGCTGAAATTTCCGGCCACTTATCCAATGTTTACGTATCGTCCAATCCCTTATCCAAACACTACAAAATACTTACTTAGTGATCTTAATCATCAAGTAAACATGACTTAAAGTCACCAAATGAGGTTAGAATCTATACGAGTTCTTACCCAAATGCTCCACGAAATCACAACACACCTCCTACGACGATCTAATCGCACATGTTATCTAATCGCACATGTTAAGTCCGATATCAATTGTTTCACCAATGACACTATAAAACACATATGCATGGCATCTCAACACCTATGTAGATATGATCCCAAGGGATCAAGTGAGGTTATAAAAGTACGGGGTGTTACAAATACACATTCTCAATGTGCCATCTTTCTTCTGTACAAATAATACTGGTGCGCCCCACGGGGACATACTAAGCCTTATAAATCCCTTGTCCAGCAAGTCTTTTAATTTCTCCTTCAATTCTCACAATTCTGCTGGAGCCATTCTATACAGAGGAATAGAGATAGGCTGAGTGCCCGGAATCATATCAATACCAAACTCTACTTCCCGTTCTGGAGGCAAACCTGGAAGATCTTCAGGAAATACATCAAGGAATTCATTTACTATTGGAACCGATTGAAGAGTTGGTGGTTCCACATCTGTATCTTGCACTCTTACCAAGTGACATATGTACTCCTTGGATATCATTTTTCTAGCCTTAAGGTAGGAAATAAATTTTCCTCTCGGAGCCCCCACATTACCCTTCCATTCAAGAACATTCTTTTGTGGAAAATGAAAATGCACCTCCTTAGCTCGGCAATCCACCATGGCATAAAAAGAAGCCAACCAATGCATACCCATTATAACATCAAAATCCACCATGTATAGTTCAATAAGATCAGCCAGTGTACCATGACCACACACAGTTACCACACAATTACGATATACTTTTTTTGCAACAATAGATTCACCAACTGGTGTAGATACTTCAATTGACTTAACTAAAATTTCTGGTGTTCTTTCAAATTTTGAAGCAATCAATGGAGTAACATATGATAAGGTAGATCCTGGATCAATCAATACATATACATGATGTTTGTGAAAATATGGACAATATACCTGTAACTACATCAGTAGATGCCTCCGAATTCTGCCGATCTACTAGAGCATATGTGCTATTATGGGCTCCACTGGAATTAGCTGCTCCTCTAGTACCTCTACCACGACCAGCAGAATGTACACCTCTGCCTAGTGAAGGAACCAATGATGATGATACAACGGCTGATCCCGTAGGTCATGCTATACCACCCATGCCCCTTTGTGGGCATTCTCTCATTATGTGCCCCGTCATACCACACCAAAAGTACACATTTGTCCCCAACCGGCATTCACCTAAATGATACCTTCTGCAGCACTGACACAGAGGAAGAGAAAATCCTACTGTCTGTGAACCTTGCATTCCAATACTCTGCCTAATATGACTGCCCCTAAACCCTCGAAATTGAGGTTGAGTACCTGTTGTGGAATAAGAGAATGATGGTCTAGGCGGTCTAGGAAACATTCGAGGCCTAGATTCTCATTGGGATACCATAGACTGCCCCATATGTCTATCCCTCTTTGACGACCCTCTTTCAAATTCGTGTACCCTTCTTCTTTGCCTCTGATCTTCAATCTTCTATGCGAAAGCCTGAATTCTGGCTATATCCATATCTTTGCTCAAAGCAGTATTGGTACAGTCCCTCAACAAATATGGCTCCATTCTGTCCACATATCGATGGACTCTGTCTTCCATTGTGGCCACTACATTTGGAGCATATAAAACCAAAGAATTAAACTGCAGACTGTATTCTCTGACACTCATATTCCCTTGACGAAGATTTAAAACTGATCAACACGAGCCTCTCGGATCTCATATGGGAGATAATGGTCAAGGAATGCCGCTTTAAAGTCTTCCCAATTAGGTGGATTTACACCGATACCACGAGATCGCTTCCAGTCTTCGTACCATAATATCGCCTCTCCTTTCAATCTATAGGCTGCAAGCTCAACTGTTTCTACCCCAGTCACGTGCATAACATCTAGAGCCCTTTGAATTTGGTCCATGAAGTCCTGTGGGTCTGCCTTTGGATCTGATCCAGTGAATATGGGAGGGTTTAATTTCAGAAAGTCCTGTGTTCTGCGACTCACTACTCTAGCCGCATCATCCTCACTTGTCGTTGGACCAGCTCATCCCTGAGTTTGTGCAACAACTATGTGAGTCAACATATGCACTGGATTTCTCAAATCCTGGTCAGTGTCATTCATAGGTGGTTCTACGGGTACTTCTCTACCTCTTGGTTCTTCCAGAAATGGAAGAGTAAAAGAAGCCCGCGATGCAAACTCCTGTTCAGCACCATCTTGACTAGTTTGGTCAGGTGGTGATTTACTCATTCCTTCTCCGACAGGCATATCTACCTGCTTACCTTTGCCCCTACCTCATCTTGTCATCGACATTTTACTATATCAAAGAAAACCAAGTACAATGGTCAGGTATAATTCCACATACAACATTGGCTCTATTGCACGATCTAGAAATGAAAAAAAAAACTCCTAAATGTCCCGTAGCCTCCTACTTATAAATGTGGTGCACAACACATCCATAAGCAAGACTCTACTCAGACACGGCTTTGTAGACACCCTTAGGATGACCTGCTCTGATACCACTTTTGTCACGCCTCGAATTCCAATGGGGCGGACTGGTAACCGAAGCCGTAAAGGCTCGAGAGAACCAATCTTCATTCATGTACACTCATACACATGTCACTCAATGAACGTCACTATCACATATAGATACAAGATGCCAATGGCAGAAGTTATGGAAAAAAAAATATGATATATATAAAACTTGGCCGTTAGGGCCATCAAGTCAAAAGCATACGTTCCTTATATTTCCTTCATTTGTCCCACAACATCTACAAAGCCTCTACAGATGCATAAACATAACCAACCTCAAGTTAGGACAAAATCACGCTTTATACAACATTTACAATACCAAAACAAATGTACACATGTGACTCAAAAAGCCCTGAACCAACTGGAGCTCACCAATGATCTGCAAATGACCCGCAACCTACTGTGGAGGTCTACTAGCACCTGCTCCTGCAAAAATTAAGGTAAGTCCCCCAAGGGACGTCAGTACGAAGAATGTACTGAGAATGTAAGGCTATAAGGAACTACATCGTACATAAGACTTTCAATGGAATCAAATATAAAAGAATAGTCGATATGGATAAACCATCATTCTATAAGTGTTTGGAAGCATGTACCTTACTTTCGTTACTTTCCTTGCCTTTACGTTCATTCATCATTATCGTTCATCACTTAACTTAACCCTTCTTTGATTAAGAAATTGTAAAGCTACCCATGCTAGGTATCTTAACTCCTGGGATGAGATTAACCGATGCTAGGCTTTTTTGTCACCCCTGGGATGGAATTAACACATGCTAAGCTTTTCTGTCGCCCCTGGGATGTCACTCAAGAATATACAAACAATTATACATTACTTCATTTTTTCATTATAGGAGTGATACATTGGTGACTGTACATTATTTGAACTTTGAAATATTAGTCAATGAACATGAGACGTGTGAGTCACTATTGGTCCTGTGGGTAGTACTATATGACAACCTGAAATGAGATACCTTTGGATATTTCGAAATGAAACAAGTACAATGTCAATTTGAACAATATGTGCTGCAGAAGGATACGGGAAGAGTAACCTTACATACCTTATCTTCCCAATATGAATACACAGTCCTATATGTGAATATAATAATCCAGCTCCTTCCTTACGTTTTTCTCTACAACACAAGTACATAACAGAGCTCACGTTAACAACTAACTACCTTACAAGTGCATAAGACGACAATGAGTTACATGATTGCCCTATAATGTCATTTCACCCTTTACAATACAGTTCACGGCATTATTATACCAACAATACCACCACATTCCACACATTGACCAAGACATCATAAACCAATAGCATTTCACACCAAGTTTATCCTTTACGCTTCCTCATTAACACTATGTCATAATTACTCCATCAAGTCACCTCAATACATTTCATAACAACGATTCCACAAGTTATACACATAAAAAAAAGCAAGTTAAGGACATAACCACATCTTACGTGTTGATATTTAATCCATCAATTCACTTCCTTCAATACCACAAGTCTCCTTTCACGTTTACAAGGCAAAGCCCTTTACCGATTAAGCAAAAGTAGACAGTTTTACACATAGTGAAGTGAACTGTCCAACACCTTGTCAACATAACCAACATAATTTATACACCATCTTAAGCATATCATATACTAAAACATAAGAATAAACACTTAACAAAGCTTGTAAAAGTGATGATCTTGTCCAAAGGAAATGGTTGCCTTAGGGTTTGTGAAATGAGAAGTGTCTTTAGAAATATCTAGAAAGGCATGGGAGTTATGATGAATAAAAATCTGATTTTGTTCCTTTATATAGTCCCTCAAGTCATACTTACCCAATTCTTGGTCGTTAAATGCCATGTTTACTTGGTCAACATAGAAGAATGGGTCATTTGCCATTTTGGGCCACGTCTTTTACTACGTTTTTGGGCCTCAATTGAGCCCAATGACTTAAGATTCATTTATCCCAAAAATTAATGCATGATCCAACAACTTTCTCATGTTTAAATAATTTCATAAGTGTTCAGACAATATTCAACTGACGAGATTCATGTTCGTAGCCTCAACCCCAAGAATAAGCGATTTTAGCCACTCATGGCTTAATTTAACCTAAATTTATAAAAAATTAATTTGGATGCCAAAATCGCCCAAGATTAGTCCTACCAAGATGGAATAGTGATACAATAACCCCAGAGCCCTATTTATAGACTAGTGGTCGGAGAAAAAATTTGGCAAAAGCGGCCCGGCACGCCCTTGGGCGTGCCTAGGACTTGGCCAAATTTCTTCCCTTGAAAGGGTGTGCATGAGCGGCCTGGCACGCTTCCTGGTGTGCCTCTTTTCTATCCATGCTATCAAAATTTCTGTCAAAAGCGGCCCGGCATGCTACCTGGTGCACCTGACACTTAAACTCCAATTTTCTTCCTTTCTTTGACTTTTGTTTGCTGATTTGGTTGGATTCTTCAAGTTCAAATCTTTGGCTTGCCTCTTATCTTTAAGATCCTTTGCTTGGAAGTCCTTCCAGCCTCACCTTTCACTCCAAAAATTCTCCAAAAAATTGCAAACTCCTCCTACAAGGGTCTAATCACATTTACTAGCACAATATCAAATATTCCATTAAAACAATACAAAATTCGTACTTATTGCTCTCAAAACTAAGGTAAACATGTTTCAAAGTTGGCAATAAGGCTTATAATTACGCCCTAGATCACCAATCAAGTAGGGTCGAAAATTTACAAGATGTTACAGTACCCAAAACTAACCTCTGATTATTTGTGCAGATGAAGATTGGGGGAAAACATAAGCCATGGTATTTGTACTGTGCATGCTCTAGACATATGACTGAAACTCATAATAATTTCCTCTCACTCATAGATTTCCAAGTGGGAAGTGTAGCCTTTGGGAATGAAAAGACAAGAGAAATTGTTGGAATTGGCAAAGTTGGAAGGTCACACTCTTAGGCTATAGAAAATGTGTACTATATTTTAGTTCTCAAGCATAATCTGCTAAGTATATCCTAAATTTTGTAACAAACGAAATGATGTGTTGTTCACTTTATCAGAGTACAGAGTGTCAAACTCCAAAAATGAGATCCTAGTACTCAGAGGCAAAAAACACAAAAATGTTTACAAGACTGCCATAACGGACCCTCCAAAAGAAAAGTTGACCTGTCTTAGTGCCATGGTGAACTGTTCACTACTTTGGCATAAGAGACTGAGACATGCAAATTTTTTGTTGCTAAATGAATTGGTGTCTAGGGATCTAGCTAGTTCTTGGTGTATCCAAACCAAGTTCAGTGAAGATATGAGATGTGATGTATGTGCTCGAGGTAAGCATGTAAAGTTATCCTTCAAGTCTAAGAAAATGGTGAGTACCTCTAATCCACTTGAACTTCTACACATGGATCTATATGGACCCATGAGAGTGCTTAGCAGATGATGTAAGTGGTGTATTTTTGTTATTGTTTATGAATATTCCAGGTTCACTTGGAAATCATTATTTCTTAGCACTAAAGATGAAACATTTGATATTTTCACTATATTTGTGAAATTGATTTAAAAGAAATTAAGAATTGAATTTATTAGCCTAAGATCTAATCATGGTACTGAATTTAAAAATGCTAAATTTCTTGAATATTGTGCTGAAAATGGAATTGATCCCAATTTTTCTGCTCCTAGAACACCTCAGTAAAATAGTGTTGTGGAAAGAAAAACTAGATCATTAGATGTCACGACCTAACCGACCATGATTGGCACCCACCCTAACCTATGGCAGGAGAACCATACTAGTCTCACCCTTACTCGCGTAAGTGTTACTCTCACATTCACATTATAAAAATCCCCATGTATTAAACAAGTGCAAAGGAAGTTTACTTAACAATTTTAACCCAATAGAGTACAGAAACCTCTATTTATTACATCTCTTGGACCTGAACTCACTGTACAAGAATATCTAGGAAGTAACTAAGTCTAAAAATAACTGGAATGTCAAAAACACAAGTAAAAGAATCGTCTTAGTGCCGAAACAAAGGACATCAATATCACAAGAAGATCTGAAGGTTTCCCGGACATGGTGCTCACCCTCAAAAATTGGGTTCAAACTGATAACTAGAGTCGAGGTCGCGTGTCTACCGATGGAAGATGTTCTACACTCAACAAAAAGAAGAGTACAAGTAGCATCAGTACATCAACAAGAATTGATAAGCATCATAGTCTGACTAACTCAACAATTTACAAGTAAGCAAGCCAAACAAGTATAAAAACAATCATAACAGAACTCATAACCAATGATATCATTCAACTAAACACATCATGTATCATCACATAATTACAACTCACAAGTTTACTTTCACAGACTTTCACACTTAGTCATTTGCATCAATAATTCATCATCATGTATAATCATCATAAGACACCCAATGCATATGTATGAGTGCATGTATGCAAGATGTGCGCATTATCTCTTACCCTTCTTAATTTCATCATCAACATCATATTGTACCGGCGTGGTACCCGACCCATTATCACAACATATCGTGTTCGTACCATCATAGTACCCGACCCATTATCACAACATAGCATATTTATACTAGCGTGGTACCCGATCCATCATCTTAGCACATCAACACAGTGAAAATGAAATGCAATACAGTCATTGAATCACAAGTCATGTTAGAAGGCAATCATAGATATCAAGTTCACAAACAAGCACAAAGCCAAGAAAGTCTAAGTGCTACAACAAAACCATAGTCTACCTCAATTCCTTTGCTCAAAGTCACCTTTAAGCCACACTTTTTCCTTCCGATATCGTTCTTGATCTATACAATAAGAATATACATTTATTTCAATAATTCATACCCCTTTTATTATTATTAGGAATCAAAAATCACTGATATTGGCCATAAACTCACCCTATTTCATCATCTTAGGGTTTCCTATAACTTAAACCTCATGGATTTTACTTTAATTACCATAAACAACTGTAATTCCAGTTCCACTAGTGTTTTCTAACACCCTAGGATCACTATATATAGAAATTATACACATTTCCACCACTTTTATCACTTTCTATCAACTAGGGTTAAATCACAATTTCCACTATTAATCTATTTCAAGTGATTTTCTAAGGTTAAATGAAGTATATTCAAGTCTAGAATGTAGTTACTTGATTCCAAAGATGAAAAACTTCAAAAACCCTCTGAAAATTGCCTTCCCCAGAGCTCTATTGCATTTCCAAAAAAAAGTGAGAAAAAAATTATTTTTTTTTAAACTGAAATTATACTGTGCGTTACCGCTGAAATGGATAATTACCTCTGTAGTGGTACCGATGCATCGGTTAAGGTTCCGCTGCAGCGGTTCACACCGTTTTTACGGAGGCCGTTTGTTGCAGCATTCCGAGGCAGAAACTCAAAACCTCTCTTCTATTTTGCTCACTTTACAACACATACCATGAATCAAAACATCGCGAACAAACTCCTCCACGGTAAATGCTATAACCGGAGTTCTATAACTCCATTTCAGGTACCAGAAGTTGCTACGGCCTCCTATACCCATTGTCTATCCAACTATTACATAAAAAACCATTATTACCAATCACATTAACACCAGATTTTATTCGACTATCACATCCTCAAAAATAAGCCAATCTTGGACTAACCCAGAATTTCTTGAAAATTACCCATAGGGAGTTTAGGTGTAAATTTTACCTCTTATTTTAGCGTGATGATAATTTGGGTCATTACATTAGATACTAATTTACCATTCGTTCATACCCAAATGATAAACGGCTCAAGAAACATGACAAATGGAAGAGAAAATACCTGAACCAATAAAGAACTGCGATACCTCTTACGCATATCTGCTTCTGTCTCCCATGTGGATTTCTTAAAGGTACAGTTTCTCCATTGAAATGTCACACAAGGAATGAATCTGTCCTCAACTTCCTTATATCTTTCGCTAGAATAACAATCGGTTCTTCTTCATAGGACAATTCCTTCTCAAACAGTTCTGGGTCCCAACAAATAATATATTCACCATCCCCATGGTACTTCTTTAGCATTGACATGTGGAACACGAGGTGAACCCCAGACATACTAGGGGGTAAAGATAGTCTGTATGCTACTTACTTCACTTTCTTTAACACCTCAAAGGGTCCAATATACCTTGGGCTCAACTTGCCTTTTTTGCCGAATCACATTACACCCTTCATGGGTGCCACCTTCAAAAGTACCTTCTCCCCCTTCTCAAATTTTATATCTCTTACCTTTTTATCTGTGTATTCCTTCTGTTGGCTTTGAGCCACTATGAGCTTCTCCTGAATTAATATCACTATTTCTATATAGTCCTTGAGCATATCAGTGCCTCAAGGCCTCACATCGAATGCATCAAACCACCCAATTAGGGACCTACGTTATCTACCATACAAGGCCTTAAAAGGAGCCATGTCAATACTAGAGTGGTAGCAATTGTTGTAGGCAAATTCATACAATGGCAAGTATTGGTACCACTGACCTCCAAAATTCATAACACAAGCCCAAAACATGTCCTCAAACACTTGGATAGTCCGTTTTGATTGACCATCGGTCTGTAGGTGAAAAGTCGTGCTCAGGTCCAATCTCGAACCCAACTATGATTGAAACCTTTCAAAAAAATAAGAAGTGAACTGAGTACCCCTGTCTGACACAATTGGCACTGGTACTCCATGTAGCCTTACAATTTTCTTCACATAAATCTTGGCTAACTTGGCCGTATTATAATCAACTTTTATCGAAATGCAGTGAGCCAGCTTAGTCAACCGGTTCACAATGACCCAAATAGAGTCATATTTCCTCAAAGTTTTTGGAAGACCAACTACAAAACCCATCGTTATCCTTTCGACCTCCGTTTTGGAATGGGCATTCTCTGAAAAGTACCACCAGGCTTTCGATGTTCGTATTTAACCCATTGATAGTTTTGACACTTAACGATAAAATCTACAATGTCTCGCTTCATCCTCCGCCACCAATAGTGTTGCCTCAAGTCTCTATACATCTTTTTGGCACCCGAATGTATAGAGTACTTGGAATTATGAGCCTCTGACAGAATGGTTGGGATTAATTTACCTACTCGGGGTACACACAGTCAACCTTTGATTCTCAAAGCTCCTTCGTCATCAAGAATGACCTCTTTTGCCTCCGTTTGTAACACTTTTTCTCTGAGGTTGCTCAACTTCTTATCCTCAAACTGCCTACTTTTAATTTGATCATATAATATGGACCTATCCTCCAATGGGCGTCTGGATACCTCCAGCAATGCTAAACTCCCATGCTCACTGGTTTCCAGCTTAGTACATCTACCACCATATTGGCTTTACCTGGGTGATACAGGATTGAGACATCGTAGTCTTTAATCAACTCCATCTAACTCTTCTGTCTCAGATTCAAATCCTTCTAGGTGAACATGTGCTGTAAGCTGCGATAGTCTATTAACACCTCACATTTCACCCCGTAGAAGTAGTGTATCTAAATTTTTAGGGCAAATACCATGGCTGCCAATTCCAAGTCATGCGTGGGGTAGTTTTTCTCATAGGGCTTTAGTTGTCTCAAAGCTTAAATAATCACATTCTGATCCTGCACCAAAATAGCACCTAAACCCAAAACATGAGGTATTACAATATATAATAAAATCCTTACCCTCAACAGGCAAGGTTAGTATTGGAGTCGAAGTTAATAATGTTTTGAGCTTTTGGAAGCTCTCCTCACACTTGTCATCCCACTCAAACGAAACTTCTTTTTGAGTTAGGTGGGTCATATGCGAAGCAATGGTGGCAAAACCCTTAACAAATCGGTGGTAGTGACTGTCCAAATCCATAAAACTATAGGCTTCTATCAAGTTTGTCGGTCTGGCCCAATCTTTAACAGCCTCTACCTTTCGCGGGTCCACCATAACCGCTTCCTTAGAAACCATATGTCCCAAGAAGGACACGAAGAAAGACATAATTTACACTTAGAATACTTCGCATACAATTGTTTTTCCCTCAACAACTTCAATACAGTATACAAATGAGCTTCATGCTCTTCTTCACTTTTAGAATAAACAAGTATATCATCTATGAACACAATAACGAACTAATACAAAAAGGACTTAAACACTCCATTCATTAAGCTCATGAAAGTAGCTAGGGCATTAGTCAAACCAAAATATATAATCGCAAACTCATAGTTCCTATAACGAGTTCGAAAAGCAATTTTCGGGATATCCTCAGTCCGTATTTTCAGTTGATGATAACTCTACCTCAAGGCAATCTTAGAGAACATTGCAGCTCCTTGTAACTGGTCAAACACGTCATCTATTTTAGGCAAGGGATATTTGTAACGAATGGTCACCTTATTCAACTAGCAGTAATTTATGCACATTCTCATACTACCATCTTTCTTCTTCATAAATAACGCTGGTGTACCCCAAAGAGAGACACTTAGGCAAATGAAGCCCCTTTTCCAACAACTCTTGTAATTGGGACTTCAACTCTCTCAGTTCTGCAGGTGCCATACGGTATGAAGTGATAGAAATGGGTCTAGTCCCCAACTCTAAGTCTCTACAAAAGTCAACTTCCAGTCAGAAGGCATACCTGAAAGATCATCCAGAAACTCTTCTAGGAATTTGCATACCACTGGAACTAATGTTATAGGAGGTATTATAGATTTATCTTCCCGAAGATGGGATAAAAATGCCCTACACCTCTTCCTTACTAATTTCTAGGCATGAATTATGGACACAACCCTTACAGAATTAGGTTTAAAAGTACTCTTTCACTCTAACTTCTCTCTCGGGCATATCCACAGTGACCGTTTTGGCATAACAATCAAGAACAACATGATAAGGGGACAACCAACTTATCCCCAAAATAACATCAAATTCCTCTATATCTAGAATGATTAAGTCTATCAGGGTCTTAAACCCCATGAACATCACAGAACACGCACAATATACCTGATCAACACACACAGACACCCCCAACCGGTGTAGATACATACATAGGAGTATCAAGATATTCACAGTCCAAGTCCCAACCCATAACAAATTTCACACACATAAGAGAAGGTGGAATCGGGATCAAACAATATAGATACCATATGATCACAGACAAGAATGGTACCTGTAATCACCGCATCGAAAGCTTCTACCTCAGAACAAGCTGGAACTGCATAAAGATATGCCTTATCATTACCCTAACTACCACCTCTACCACTCTGAGCTCTATTTCTATTAACTTGCCCTCCATCTCGATTGGCCTGGTTGCCACCCCTATCTTGGTCACCACGCCTACCTTATGCATGGACCCTACCATTTTCTCCACAACCACAACCTTCCAAAACTAGAAAAATAAAAGTTGGTTGCTGAGTCAACTGACCTGTAGAAAAGAAGTTAGGATAATACCTTCTGATGTGTCCCAAACCCCCACACTCAAAGCATTTGGGTCCCAAAGTAGGCCCCTGAACTGAAGAGGATGAAGACGTGTAGCTGTCTGCTAGGGAAGGCTGATAGCTGACCCCAGATGGCCCCCCTGCAAATACTAGCATAGCTGAATGGTATGACTTAGAAGAACCATGCCTCTCTGAGACTCGAGGTCTGAAACTTCTTCTCTTCTACTTTTACCTTTCCCTGTTTCTCAAGTGCTTCAACCTTCTTGGAAAATTTAGCAACATCTTGAAAGGACTTACCAGACACAACTACAAATAGAGTAGCCAACTGAATCCCCGAATTCAGACCCTTCACAAAGTACCTGATCCACTCCTCTTCTGAGGTAATAAACTATAGTGCATAGAGGGACAAGGCGTGAAACTTGGCCTCATAGTCCGCCACAGACATGTCACCCTGCTCCAGCCTCAAAAAATCTTTTTTTTCTGGTCCCGATAAGTGTAGAGAACATATTTCTCAAGGAACACATTCTGAAATTGAGCCCAAGTAAGTGGAGGTAAGGAAGCCCTGCACTCCACAAATGACCTCCACCATTGCTTGGCTTCGTTCTGCAGCTGAAAGGAAACAAACTCTATCCCATATTTTTCAACAATACCCATTTTGTGCAGACGTTCGTGACAATCTATTAAGAAATCAAAAGCATCCTCAAACTTTGTACCTTGGAATACCGAGCACTTCATCTTTATGAACTTACAAAACAACCCACGCTCGTTATCAGTCATTACTGGTCCAAGTACGTGTTAGGGATACACCTATGTTTCAGAGCCTGCATCCATCATTGGTGCTACAACAACAGTATATTACAAGGCTATAGTCGGAGCAGTAGGAATCGCTGGAGTGTAGCTAGTTCCAGCCAAGATGCCCAAGAATCCTAACACTTGTTGAATCACCTCTGCAGACAAGGGCACCTGAGATGAACCATTTGGTTCTAGCACCGCATTATCTGAAGCTATCATCTCTTCTTCCTAACTACCTCATCTTCATCCTGTGTATGGTCTAGAGCATCTTGCAGTGAGGGAGGGGACGATAATCTCTATCTTGCCGGTTTCCTAACTACCTGTGATCCTCCCCTAATGGGCACTGCTCTCTGTCCCCCCCCCCCCCCCTTCTTACTCTACCTCTACCTTGAGGCTTGCCCCAAACTACAACCCCAGCGGCCGGTGTGGGTGCTAAACACGGGTGCTACTGCTGCTGCTCTAGTGGAATAAGTATTAACCATTTGTGAATACAAGTGTAAGGATTAGATACCAATTTGGATCGCCAAATACCAATTATAATCAAGTAGTAGCAAGAAAGAAAGAAAAGAAGGAATTGATTCCTAAAGTCCCATAGCCTCCCAAAGAAAAGTACAAATGTCTCCATACCATTTCGCAGGACTCTACTAGACATGTTCTTGTACGATGAGCTCTCTAAACCCAATGCTCCGATACCATCTCCGTCACAAAACAATCGACCATGATTAGCACACACCCTAACCTATGATGGGAGAACCATACTAGTCACACCCCTACTCGCGTAAGTTTTACTCTTACATTCACATTATATAAATCCCCATGTATTAAACAAGGGAAAAGAAAGTTTACTAAATAATTTTACCCCAATAGAGTGCGAAAATCTTTGTTTATTACATTTTTGAGACCTAAAGTCACCGTGCAAGAACATCTAGAAAGTAACTAAGTCTAAAAATAACTGGTATATCCAAAACATAAGCAAAAGAATCATCTTAGTCCCAAAATAAAGGACATCAACATCTCCAGAAGATCTGAAGGTTGCCCAGACATGGTGCTCACCCTAAAAAGTTGGGTCCGAACTACTAACTAGAGCCGAGGTCGCATGTCAACCACTGGAAGATGTTTTTCACTCAAGAAAAAGAAGAGTACAGGTAGCATCAGTACATCAACAAGTACTGATAAGCACATAGGCAGACTAACTCAACATTGTACAAGTAAGCAAGCCAAACAAGTATAAAAGCGATCATAACAGAAGTCATAACCAATGATACCATTCAACTAAACACATCGTGTATCATCACATATTACAACTCACAAGTTTACTTTCACAGGGTTTCACACTTAGTCATTTGCATCAACAATTCATCATCATGCATAATCATCATAAGGCACCCAATGCATATGTATGAATGCATGTATGCAATATGTACACATCATCTCTTACCCTTCTCAATCTCTTTATTAACCTCACATCGTACCGGTATGGTACCCGACCCATTAGCATAATATATCGTATTCGTACCAGCGTGGTACCCGACCTATTATCTTAACATATCATATTTGTACCGGTGTGGTACCCGATCCATCATCTCAACACATCAACATAGTGCAAATGCAATGCAATGCAATCATTAAATCACAAGTCATGCTAGAAGACAACATAAATATCAAGTTCACAAACAAACACAAAGCCGAGGAAGTCTAAGTGCTACAACAAGACGATAGTCTACCTCATTTTCTTTTCTCAAAGTCATATTTAGCTACACTTTTGCCCTTTTGATCTCTTTCTTGATCTATACAGCAAAACTATACATTTATTTCAATAATTCATCCCCTTTTTCTTACTATTAGGAATCAAAAGTCACTGATTTTAGCCATTAACTCATTTTATTACATCATCTTAGTGTTCCCTACCTCTTAAACCTCATAGATGTTACTTGAATTAGCATGAAAAACCATAATTATAGTCCCATTAGTGTTTTCTAACACCCTAGGATCATTATATACAGAAATTATACACATTTCAACTACTTTTCATCACTTTCCATCAACTAGGGTTAAATCCCAATTGCCACCATTAATCTGTTTCTAGTGATTTTCTAAGGTTAAACGAAGTAAATTCAAGTCTAGAATGTAGTTACATACCTCCAAATATGAAAAACTTCAAAAACCCTCTGAAAATTGCCTTCCCTAGAGCTCTATTGCACTTCTCAAAAAAATAGGGAATGAAAATATTTCTTTTTTTTAAACTGTAACTTTACTTAGCGTTACCGCTACAATAGATAATTACCACTGCAGTGATTAAGGTTCTGCTGTAGCGATTAGAGCCCTTTTTACGCCTCTGCAGTTCTTGTTACCGTGACAGCGTTACCATTGCAGTGGTTTTTTTTCTGCTGTCGTGGTCTGAGGTAGAAACTTGGGACCTCTGTCTAGTTTTTCTCACTTTACAACACATACCCTAAATCAGAACATTGCAAACTAATCCCTCCATGGTAAGTGCTATAACTGGAGTTCTATAACTCTATTTTAGGTGCTGAAAGTTGCTATGGCCTCTTATACTCGTTGGATATCCAACTATCACATCAAATGTCACTATTACCAATCACATTATCACCAGATTTCATTCGAATACCATATGATAAAAAATAAGTCTATCCTAGACTAACCCTGAATTTCTCAAAAATTACCCATTGGAGTTTAGGTGTAAATTTTGCCTCTTATTTCAGCATAACGACAAATTTGGGTTATTACATTAGAAGACATGTCCAGAACTATACTACTAGCCGGTGGTCTTCCTAAAGATTTCTGGGCAGAGGTAGTTAATAGAATATGTTATTTTATTAACATATGTATGATTCACCCACTTATCGAGAAAACTTCCTATGAATTACAAAAAGGTAGAAATCCAAATCTCACATACTAAGTGCTTTTGGGTGCAAACATTTTGTTCATAGTAATTGAAATGATATTGTCACGATCCAAAAATTGAGGTCATGATGGAAACTAACGAGACCCAGCCTCGGTAGGTAAGCCAAATACTCAAAAAGGAGAAAAGTACAAAATTATAAATAAGGTAAGAGAAATGAGACTTCTAGAGTGAAATCAGGTCAACACAATACATAATATAGCGAAAGTCTGAAAGAAAAATACCATAAACCCAAGAAATAGTGTCACAAGTGTAAGAACATCTAATACAACTCAGAATCCTGAATAATACATAAGTCTGTCTCCAAAAACATAAATAAAGACAACTAGAAGAAAGAGATCTGGAATTCGCCCGAACTCTAGAGCGAACCAGTACCTCAAACTCTGATAATCGATGCCCGAACTCAACTACCGCATCTCATACTCGAGCTAGGATCTGCATAAAAAAGGCACAGTAGGAGTGAGTGCGGTCTACTTGTACTCATTAGGTATAATAGGTCGACTGAGAAAAGTAGAAAATAACACAAGCAACAACAATACTATAAGCACATCACCTGCAAACAAAAAAGTTCCCAAACGGTGGCTCACACTGTATCCAATAACAGTTCTAATATATGTATATGGAATCAAAATAGAAGCAGGTATTCATGGAGGTAAGTAGAAACTGATTACACGTCAAGAACACATAAAAGAAACACTGAAGATGCATATGCAAATACAATGTAATGATGATGAGGTGTATAGTTTGAAATCCATCGCATGACTTTCTATATACACATATTGAGCCTCACTGCTCCCAAAATAGGACCCATGGGGGGTTCACAACCCGTATACTATCTCAAAATCTCAACCCACCTCTCTGTCTTGTGTTCACGATTTAAGATTTTTATGAAAATAACTCATTTTCTTTCAAAACAATATTCCTCAATGGTACCAAAACTCATGAATGTGTATGTATGAAATAAGGATATAATGCTCACAATCAAATCAATATGAAGATAACAAATCCATTCAATACGTGTATAAGTGAGCCCAAAATCAACTCAATATATCAATAATTCATGATATCAGTTCTAGTTCGGCACCATTGGAATAAATATGCATGTAAGACATCATTAATATCATATCAACCCATAACTCGGGCATTTCTATAATGATAAAGCCAAACAATGCTTAATAAGGCCTATAATATCTATTCAAGCCCCCACACGGGTATCACATTAAGAATAAAGACATATAGATGCACAAATAAGGTCAATGATGTCTAATAGATCCCCCACATGGGTAACACACAATATATGATATCACAAGTCAAAAATAATAAGAATATAAGCCCCCACACGGGCACACAATAGTAATAATAATCTCAAAGTACGATTTCCATGGTTATTTTCCCCAACCCATAGCATGCTTTACTTACTTATTAACTACCCAATCCAGTCTGAAGAAAGTTAAGCCATAACCTACCTCGAAGTGTCAAAATCCAAGCCTAGAACCTTCAACCCAGAGTTTTTTCCATTTGAACGATCTCAAAATTAACTAAAACATTCAAATATAACATCTACGCATTTAAAGAAAGCTAATGATATCCATATTGACTCTATTTAAGACGGGGCCTAAATGGGCTCAAAAATGGATTTAAAAATGAAAAGGGTAAAACTATAATTTTATTTTAGAAACATATTCTCCAAGGTTGTAGGAGTCTATAGTTGAAAACCTATGTGAAAACGAGTTAAAAACGAGGTTCAAATCGAAGAAAAACCATTTTAAAGCTTTACCAGTAAACCCCCCCAAAAATTCATTTTGAAATCAAGATTAAGAGGTGTTTTCAAAAATCTAATCAGTAGGAATGAATGAAAACAAGTGTTTGGAGCTTACTCAAGATCAAATGGTGAAGAAAACCCTAAAAAATTATCTCACCAAGACATTGCCTAGGTGGTACTATCGTCACCTTAGCAACAACGCCTAAGAAGCCAAACTACCGCTAAGGCGGTAGTCACTTGCCACACAGGTGATCGCTAAGGCACCCCTACGACCGCTAAGGCGGCATAGCTCAGGCGATGGAAGGCATCACTAAGGCAATGTTTGAGGGAAGATAGGCCTATGCTAAGGTGATCCTTGGTCTACCTAGGCGACCTCGCTAAGGTGACCATGGGACCTCTATGGTGGATGCACCATAAACAACAAAATTCTGAGTTTTTGCAAGTTTCCAAACCTCCGAATGGACCTTTGGGATTCATTTGGGACCCCACAAAAATAAACCATATATGTTACTAGTCTATTTTCAACATTCTGGACTCAATGGAAACATTGAACTTTTGAAAAAGGATCGTTTTTGACAAATTATCCCCCAGGACCTCTTTTTAGCAAATTTCATTAGTTTTCAAATAGAGGGTTAAAATGCAAACTAAAGGTTCTGAAACTGAACCAACCCCGCTACTAACCCAAATTCGACATTCTGGATCTAACGAAAATATGCAAATCACCATCCGGGATTCAAAACGTTAAATATTGATAGAAGTCAAACTAATGATTTTTAAAGCCTTAAAGAGTCTCAAACTCTTCCAAATCATTCCTGAATGCTTTGGGAACCATGCCAACCATCGCCACACCCAAAATCAATATGTAGCAACTAAGAAAAAGGCAAAAATGGTCAAATCACCTAAAAAAGAAAATCTCATGAATTAAGTTATTATAATATCCACCACTATGACTCTGTAAATGAAGTACCTATATCGGTATAAAGCTGGAGGGTAACTACTATGCATGTAGGACTCGACCTCCCTAGTAGCCTCCTCAATGGAATGGTGTCTCCATTGAACCTTAGCTACATGAATATCTCTAAAATGCAACCGTCTAACATCCTTGGCTAATATGGAAACTGACTTCTCTACAAAGGTCAACTTGTCATACAACTGAACCGAGTCTCAATGAAGCACATGAGACTCATTCGAAATATGCCGCCATAACATAGATATATAAAAAACTGGATGCACGGCTAAAACATCTAGGGGAAAGGCCAACTCATAAGTTACCTCCCTAATATATTTGGGTCTAAGCTTTCCCCTCTTCTCAAACCTCATCACGCCCTTCATGGGATACACTCAAAGGAAAACCCAATCACCAATCCCAAACTTTAATGAATGAAGCCTGTAGTCAGTATAACTCTTTTGCTTATTCTGGGCTGCCCAAAGCCTATCCTAAATCACCTAAACTCTGTCCAAAGACTATCAAAGTAAGTCTGTACCATGGGGTCTAGCCTTAAAAGTCTCAAACTGACTAATCGGGGATCGACAATGCCTACCATACAATACCTCAGAAGGTGCCATCTCAATACTCAAATGGTAGCTATTATTATAAGCAAACTCTACTAAGGCTAAATGTTCCCCCCACTAACCTCCGAAGTTTATAACACATGTGTAGAACATATCCCCTAACACCTGAATAGTCCACTTCGACTGATCATCAGTTTGGGGGTGGAAAGTGGCGCTAAAGTTAATTAGAGTAACCAACTCCTGCTGAAACATCCTTTAGAAGCTATAAGTTTCCACTGAACCTCTTTCTAAAATAATAAACAAGGGTATTCCATGAAGATGAACTATCTCTCGAACATAGATACGAGTCAACCTCTCGACACTAAAGAAAATTTGAATAGGGATAAAACAAGCCAATTTGGTAAATCAATCTATGATGACCCAAATACTGTCAGAACCATGAGAAGTACGTGGCAAACCACTCACCAAAAATAAAGCAAAACTGGTGGTGCAGAGCTATAATCAGGAAAAATGTATTGATTATGATGAGACATTTGCTCTAGTTGCTAGAATGGAAGCGATTAGAATACTGATTGCATTTTGCTATACACATGGAGTTTTATCCTGTATTAAATGGATGTGAAGAGTGAATTCTTAAATGGATACTTACAGGAGGAAGTATATATAAAGCACCCCCTAGGCTTTGAAAGTTTTGAACACCCTTACTACGTGTACTGTCGCTCCCAAGTGAACACACAAGTGTACGTGGTCGTTTCAAGTAATAAAGTAGCTCTTTGTGAGTCGGATGTCGAAACCACAGGGACTTGTGTTTAACAAGCGATCTAATTTAAGCATTACTATTTCAAAGTAAACAAGTGCGAGTTGTGACCAAAAAGAAGTTGAGTTTTATTTTTATAACTAAATACTAAAATTAACAATGATAAGAAATTCGGGTTGTGAACAATATATGGAGAGTTCTAGGGTTACGACATTCGATACAATTATCCATGGTAGTTATTCTATTCAATGATCTTTATTTCTCAGATTATGGGTTTTGAGGTTAAGTGTTGATTCGAGAATTGTCATCCTCTAAACCATCTACTTGAACTGGTCTCACAACTCCATCGTTGAGTGGGGATGTGATTCCATAATTCAAGTTTGTTCATTAATCATCCCGTCATGACCAAACAAGGTTCCTAGGTATACATCTATCCTAGTTGCGAATCAACCCTAACTTACACTAGAGATGATCTTGTTCCTTAAGTTCTTCATCCTGTTCATATAATCCCATGTTAAGTTCATGCATGAATTACTCATATATTCTAATGTTGATCAGACATTAAAATAGTAGAATCAAGAGCAAAGGCATAATCGAATGAGAAATGATGTTAATGAATAAATCAAACTACTAAACAATCATGTTCTAGATGTAACCCCAGAATAAGGGTGTTTAGCCACTCATATTCATACAAAAAATCTCCAAAATAGAGTTCATGACTTTAAATTACAAGAATGAAAAGCAAAGAGGACAAAACCCTAGTGTAGAGCTCCTTGCCTTCTCCTTTGCTCTCCAATTCGTGTGTAAGGTGAATCCTTCTTTTAATTGGGGACAAGTACTTCTTTTATAGTGATTTTAGTTGTACAAGAAGTGACCAATTCAAATCCTAATAAATTACAAATTTTTCCCAACTTAAAACAACATTAGAAACCAATTTCGGATGGGTTTGGGACTTGGTACGTCGCGACCTCCACCGTGTGGGAGTGAAGGCGCGACACAAGCTCAATACGGGCTCAAACCAGTAGCTACTCACCCTACCATGTGTGATGCACCCCTCATTATGCTTATTGGAGGGTGCGACGTGCCTCCCAATACGGGTGGTGGAGGGTACGACAGGCCTCTTGTCCAAGGCTCTAGCATTTCGCGTCCAATCTTCTCGTGCTCTTGTACCTTGATACCAAACGTCTTGTTCTTTGATTGTAGGCTTGATTTATATTACTTACATCCTCCAATGGTCCCCTACAATATCTCAACACAACCATAAGTCCATACAACACAATAGAACACATCAAAGGACACCTATATACTCTTTATGGTTCACAAACATGTCGAATTATCCTCAAAACTAAGCTAAATACGTATGAATAATAACACTTGGGAGTATAAATACACCCAAGATCATGTACAATCTTGACAAATCCCTATATAGACTGAAACAGGCCTTAATATCTTGGTATAATAGACTGTCCACTTTTGTTCTAGACCATGGGTACATTAGAGAGAAGATAGACAACACTCTCTATTTGAGGAAACAAGGGAAGAGTCTGCTTATTTTCTAGATCTATTGTAACACCCAAAAGTTTCTAAGACTCTATTTCATACTTAGCACATAAAATCTGTTGGGAACAAAAAATTTTCCTCTCAAAATGACTCACACAATCGGTTATGGTTAGTGTCAACAACCCGTTAGGTGACTCGTCCTGAGTAGTCCTAACCCAAGTCCTGAAAGTTGAAAATTTAGCCTAGGGATGACCCTAGACGACAAGTTGTTGGCACCTCAGGTGACTCATCAGGTCACTTATCCTAAAAAAGACTTAAGAGTTGACATTTTGGGTCTAGTCAAAATGAGTCAACACTATGACCCATCATCATTGACGATGAGTCATTATGTCCCGATCATCTCTAGAATCAAACAACTATGATCAGTGATAATGAGTCTAACAATGAGTCATTGTCAGACACGATGACTCATCCTGACTACCCGTGATGACTTGTATAGAAAAATAAGTTACGTTTGAATTAGCGTATTTTTATCTTTTTCATTTTCCTAACTCCCTATACTATGTCATTTAATACTTTTTGGGGGAGGTATTAAGGGGACTTAGACACTTTGTCTCTCATTATTCCTCCCAACACTCGGAGAAATAACAATAAAACCATTCCGTCTCCTTAAAATAGAGAAAGGCTAGGGTTCCACTTCAACTTCAGAATCCTTCAAATTCTTAGCAAGAACTCACTTTCCAGGTATGTGGGATTTTATCAATGGGTATTATTTCACCGATTGAATCCCAAATAACTCAGAGTTTCTTAATTTCCCCATAGATTAAAGTTAGGGTTTACATGTGGTTTATGATTTCCCTATGATTTCAGTTCCCTTAGGATTCCTATATTACAGTTATGTATTTTTCATGTTTTTAGTATCTTATACAAATTGGAATTTTGTAATTTGGTACTTAGCTTGATTTTGACAGTACTCTCAAATGAATTGATGTTAGCATGTTACGAACATGCAATACCAGTAATTGTTGATTGTAGCATGAATAAAGTAATTAACCTCAGTTTATAGTATACCTTCAATTAATCACACTTTCAGAATTATTTTAGATAAAGTATATTTTGACTCAGTCCCAATTTATCAAATTTATAAGCAAACAGTATAAACAGTATGGGAGTAGTACTAGCACTGAGTTAGACTGGAGTTCAGTGCTCCCAAGTCTCAAAACTATGTACCACTGTAGGTTATTTTAGCCCTCTTAGTTGGGCATCAGTTTAGTGATCATGCTAGCCATGCCTTTATACCCTGGCAAGTACATTGGGCTTTTTTGATGGGGTGTATACATTGTACTTTACACTTAGCTTACTAGTTTATGTCGGTTAACAGGCTCTCCCATAGTTGGAGATTTATACTTAGCTTTTGTACATGACCCTCAGTTCAATTTTACTTCCTTTTAAACAATGATTTTTTTTTTTTTTTTATGATACCCTGTTCATCTCTTCTTCTTAGACTTCATTCTTAAGAACTGCTTCTTACCCGCACCCTGGAACCGCTAATTGTTTTAGCATATCTATACCTTCCCTTTTCATCTCTTTCTCCTAGACTTAATACTTGAAGAATCGTTTCTTTGACCACACCCTGGAAACACTGTCCTGCGGCTCTCTTGGCCATGATGGACTTCAACATCCGAGGTATTTACAGGTCAATCCATCAGGATTCTTTAAGCATCTAGGAAACTAACCATATACTAGGGGTAGGTATAAATCATCCTAGGAATTTACCGAGTATCCATGGGAGTTACTTAAGTATCTAAGAAGCTAACCATATACTGAGGGTAAAATAGTTAAACATAAATACATTTAAAGAAAACAAACATTTATATTAACATACATTACTAGACAGAAATCGTGGTTAATTTTTAATAAAGATATACTTAGACATCTAGAAGAAGAATCAAAAAGACTTCAACAAGAATTAGATTACTATCTAGAAAATTGTAGCGAAGAAATAGCTGCTCAATATACTCCAATTATACAATTAGTTGAATTTTATCAAGACGAAGTCTCTAGAATTAATCATAGAATTACAACTAGACAAAGTATAATCAGACGTATAACGCACAGAATACAGCATTATCCCTTAGGTTGATGAAAAAATCTCATTTAGCTAAACAATTAAAATCTTTTCACCATCAGTTAGACATTAGAACTAATCATTTAAAATTTTTAGCACAAGATAAAGTAGACCTTATAATAAGATATAATTATTATCAATTAATATTTAGCGAGCAAATTAAAGACAACGAGATTAATGCTATAAATATTTTAAATTATATGTGCAGAAGTATTGAGAGATCAGCCTATCATGTAAGATTCCAGACTATTAAAATATCGAAAAAAGTATACAGAATTAAATAAAAGATTATATTGTATTCAGCAAGGACACAATTATATACATTTTCTAGAACAAAAATTAGAAAACGCCTTTAAAAGATTCAAAATCTATTTAGAATTGAATATAGAAACTCATTTAAGACACCAAATTATAGAATATTGTAATTTTATACAAAAAGAAATAAAACAAGTTAAAATAGACATACAAGCCCAAGAATATTTAGTACAAACTATTATAATTTCCTTTTATGCGAAGAAGTGATAATTATTGTGCTTATATAACTCATTATAATATACAACTACAAGAACTAAGTATAGAAGAAAAACGTTTAGAAGAAGTACGAGACGATCTTATCCACCTTATAGAAGACTTTAAAAATGCTACTAGAGAACATTATAACGATATATCTGTAGGAGCTTATCATAATAGGTGTGAACACCAGAATAGGTTACAAACTAGATTACTAACTATTAATAGAAATATTAAAGATACCATAGAAAGAAGAAGATTTTTTAATGAATATTTAGCCAATTGCCCGTTAGGATAAGATAGTTAATGAAAACTCATCCCTTTGCTAGACAGATACAAGCTAACAATATCTTATATATCACTCAGTTAATAAGACTAGTCTACTCGACAAAGAAACAAAAAATTTTACGAACATCTTTAAATAGATTAAGTACTTTAAATACAAAAGACTTTGATCAAATAGCTAGTGACCTTAGTTGGGAATTACAAGGTATAGAACAAGACATAGTAACCTACAAAGAGTGGTTAGATTGGTATAAAACTAAACCAAACTGGATAGCTCTAGGCTAAATAATATAGACAAAATAACAAATCTTAAAAAGCTAGAATATTTAGATTTACAATTAATTCTAGAGAAAAAATATAAACGATTAAAAGACAATTCCTTACTTAGGTGCAATTTTATTAGTGGAGACCATAGCTTACATAACGAAGACCCACAATTAAATAGTATAGTAGACTTATTAATAAATTTAGGTGATAATATACATAGAGATAATACCTTAATACTAGAAAATCTTAGAAATGTTCAAGCTAAGCTAACAAAAATAGCATATCAAATAGAAGAAAAACTAGATTTTCTAAAAACCCAAAATACAGAAATAGAAAAAAGACAATATTCTAAAGAACCTCAAAACAATAGCTTACTCATAGAAATAAAACACAATATAGAATAGCTAAAAACAATAGTTCTTTCATGAACGATCCTTTATATACAGAAATACTTAAACAAGCAGAACAAATAGCACCCAACCCAGAAGGTTTAAGTAATTATAACCCTCAAAGTAAGACAGACCAGACAATTATTAAACAAAATAATACCATTATATTGTTACTACTAAAACTCAACGAAAATATAGAAAGATTAATTAAAGGTAAAACTATAGAAGATCATCAAGAAATATTAAGACAACATTTAGAACAACTAAACAAAATTAAATATCCACCGGTCCCTGAAGACACTTTAAACAACTTAATAGATCAACTTAAAAGAACTGAATTAACCCCTTTAAACGAAAGACCTCCACCAAGAAAAACAAAACCATGGACCTTTTATCAGGTAGGAGACAAAACAACGAAAGATCACGACATAGCTACACCCAGAACAGGTTAAGTAACAACTTAATATCTAACATAATGACTTCTAGAAGACAGACCGCATCCACCTCACAACAATTAGACGAAGTAATAGATGTAGACAAAGACATTCAGATTTTCCAACAGAATAAATTAAATTTACTTAATCCTAAAGTATTATATAGTGCTGGGCTATTTTCTCAAAAAGCCTTATTATATAGACACTATAGAGAAGAACAAATTTGTGTAACGGGGGACGATCAAAAGTATCTTACTTTAATTAGTCCAGAATCATCAGACGAAATTCAAAAAAGACAAATGAATTTAATGCATATGGGTTTAATAATAATAGGACTCAAAGGTTTAACTAGAAAAATTTTAGGAACAAAGGCCTTAATAACTATTTATGATGATAGATGGGCAGACACTCAAAGATCCCTTATAGGATTAACAAAGGTAGACATGACTAATAATGGCGGTATATTCTACTGTAGTCCAGACTTTATGATTAATTCTTCAGAATTTGGTCAATATATAAAGATAGGAATTCAGACTAAAGGATATGAAGACATGACTATAGGAAATAACTTATTAATTTGTATAGGATTTCTTGGTAAATTAGCTAGTAATAGTGGTAGTAAATTTAAACTAAAAGTAGATGATGTAGTAGGGTTAATGGGAAATAAAGGAATCAAATTAATGAAACCTATAAAAATAGACTCACAGATTTATGCTGGTTTAGAATGGAACCTAGAACGAAAAGATAAAGAAAAACCCGAAACTCTTAAACCAACAGATCATTTAATGTATACTAATAAAAAAGGAGAAACGTCTATTAGATTCATAGACTATCAAAAAACAAATCAAAACGAGATAGAAGAAGAAGTTGAACAAACACAGAGACAAGAATTTATGAATATTATTGACTTAGAAGAATTTGAAGTTGATAAGACTATACAAAAAGCAAGAGAAATATATAGGAATAATAACAAAAGACGTTTCAAATGTAGCGGATGTAAGTTAGGACATTTAGACATTTTTGAAGTAGACGATCATTTTAGAACATGTAACTTAAGAACAGACAACATACGATATCGAGAACTCTTCGATAATTCAGATGATGTAGTCTCAGAAACAGCTCAAAGTATTAAAGAATTTATGGAATCAGCCTCTACTAGTTCAAGTCCTTTTCAAAGGACTAGTCAAATACATACAGTAGAAACTAATACTGGAAATGTTCCAAGACATAGAGTATACAGGCAAAATCCAGAATTTGAGATGGAAAGTGTAAGACCAATAGGTAAAAGAATGCCAATAGAAGAACCTATTACTCTCCAAGCTGGAGGTGATAAAGGAAAAATACTAAATATAGCAGCTCATGACCCACAGAGTTGGAATACTGTTATAGATTTATGGAAAGGTATAGTAGTAGCAGACTTTATTAAGACATACACCGAAACAGACTCTGAAACCATGTATAAATATCTAGAAACATTTTTAGGAGAATCCACCAAAGGTTTATGGGAAAGTTTTAAAAGAGAATTTCCCAATGAATTCGGAGAATTATTAGCTTCTGGAGCTAACCCATATAATTTTACTAACAAAATACATAGTTTAATAACAGGAGAAGACCCCAATAGTGGATTACTAATTCTACAACAAAAGGCTCTAATAAAATTAGAACAATTAAGCATAAGTAGTTGGCATCATATTAAACCTTTTCTTTTAGACTATTTTTATTATACCACCATAAGTGGTAATGCTTTTGATGTAGGTTTAGGTAAGAAATTATTTAATAAATTACCAGGAGCCTTAGGACGAGAAATAGAAGATAGATGGAATAAACGAGACGGTGTAGTACAAAATCCAAATACTAGATGGTCAATAGGACATAGAATACAACATATCATGGACATATTACAAGAAAAATGTACTAACATACAAATACAGAAACAACTAAAGAAAGGCGAGACAAATTTCTGTAAGACTATTTATACTACACAAAGTTATGATGAAAATCCTCAAAAGAAAAAATATAAAAAATATAAGAAACCATATAAACGAAATAATTATAGACAAAAGAGTTATTATTTAAGAAAATCTTCGGCTAGAAAACCATATTTAAACAAAGACAAACATGTAAGAAAATATAAAGATAATAGGAGTTATAAAAATACTTTAGAATGTTTTACTTGCGGAAGTTCAGACCATTTAGCAAATACCTGCCCTAAGAGAAACAATACTAGAACAAGAAATTCTCAATTAATAGAAGACTTTAATGAAACTTTAATAAATGTAGATGAATATATGTCTGACACCGAAAGCATATATTCTATTATTAGTATAGACTATCATAAAGACCCAAACTCCTCAGATTCAGAAGAAGATATAGGACTAGAAAACTTAAATACTGCAATAACCAGTTTTAACCTAGTTAACATTATAGAATCAGAACAATGTTTCCACGAGTTTGAAAAGAATAAAGGGTTAGATAGTAACCAATGTTTTATTTGTCATTGGTATCCTAGTAGAATTAAAAGAGCCAAATGCAACAAGTGTTTCCTCGAAGGATGCATTTCTTGTATAGAAAAGACTATAGGGAAACAAGCAATTCAGATACCCCAAGTACCACCAACAGAAAAGAAACAGACTGTTATAGTTACAGCAGACAATACAGCAGAAACTAGAATACATAATCTAGAAGTAAAACTAAATGAATTAGAAGACAGAATACGATACTTAGAAAGAGGGAAAGCAATTCCTCAAGAACCAACGAAACTAAGCTATCAAGAACCAAAAGGAATCATTATAGAAGATTGTGAAGACACCGAATTAATGAATCAGTCTTTTGAAGGATTGATATGTAATGAAGACGTAAAATTAAGTTCTGTTAAAGTAATGACAAAAATAGTAATACACGATTATGAAATAGAAACCTTAGGCTTAGTAGACTCAGGATGCACTCAGTGTATAATAAATCAAGATATATTACCAAAACACTTGTTAAATCAATTTACTAAACCACAGACGGCCATGCAAATGGATGGTTCTCATAATACTTATACTCATTATGTAAAAAATGCAATAATTAGTTTCAATAATACTTGTTCAAATTACAAAACAAAATACAAGTTAGGATATATGTTAACAAGAAAATTAGATATAAAAGCAGACTTTGTTATAGGATTAGATTTTATGGTCCGTAACAATGGAGGATGCTTTATTACAAGAGATGGTGTAATTTTTACTAAAAATATTACAATAACTCCATCATTTTTTGGAAGAAATGTACAAAGAAATACTAAAGTCCTAAAAGACTCGAAAAGAAACCAAATTAATCCAGACTCCGTTTGTGATAAAGGAACAGATTGTACCTGCAACAAAAGTTTATTATCAGAATTAATAGAAGAACAAGAATGGATAGATATAGACGAAGAAATAGAAAAGAATTATAATCTTATTGAAATACAGATAGACAAATATACTTTCGGCCAAAACATCATAGGAACTATTAAAAATCAAACAGACTTACAAAAAATAATTCAAAAACTAGATGACATAGATATCATAGGAGAAAGACCTCTAGAACATTGGAAAAATAACCAAATAGAATGTAAATTAGAAATCATAAATCCCGAATACACTGTAAAAACAGCGGCTATACAAGCCACTAATGAAGACCTAAAAGACTTTGAAATACAAATCAAAGAACTTCTTAATTTAGGAGTAATTAAGAGATCAAAATCAAGACATAGATCAGCAGCTTGTATGGTTAGAAACCATAGTGAAATAGTTAGAGGAAAGGCTAGAATGGTTATTAATTATAAAAGACTCAATGACAATACTGTTATGGACGCCTACAAGCTTCCAGATAAGACTGAATTAATTAATAGAATCCAGGAAAGAACAATATTTAGTAAGTTTGATTGTAAGTCTGGATACTGGCAAATTAAGATGCATAAAGATAGTATTGAATGGACAGCTTTTACCTGTCCAGAAGGTCATTTTGAATGGCTAGTCATGCCATTTGGTTTAAAGACTGCACCACCCATTTTTCAAAGAAAAATGGATAACATATTTGGTAAATACAAACATTTTGTGTTAGTATATGTAGATGACATTTTAGTATTTAGTTATAATATGAAGGAACATCTAGACCATTTACAAACAGTTTTTAATTTGTTCATCGAAAATGGAATAATCATTAGTAAGAAAAAGATGGAACTTTGTAAACCATATATTAACTTTTTAGGAATTACTATTGGAAATGGTAAAATTAAATTACAACCTCATATAGCAAAGAAAGCTCTCGAAATGCCAGACAAATTAGAAAAGACAAAAGATTTACAAAAATTCTTAGGAATACTAAATTATGCTAGACAGTTCATTAAAAATTTAGGAAAAGTAGCAGGACCCCTTTATGCTAAGACAGGTACTAAAGGACAAAAAACTTTTAATACTGAAGATATAAAGCTAGTTCAGAAATTAAAAGAAATGATAAAAGATATACCCGACCTAGCACTACCTTTAGAGACAGATTATTTAATAATAGAAACTGATGGAAGTTTTGAAGGATGGGGAGCTGTCCTCAAAGCCAAGAAAAATAAATATAGTGATAAGAAAGAAGAAAGGATATGTGCTTACCAAAGTGGTAAATACAAAGAACAAGGCAACATGAGTAGTATAGACGCAGAAATACTAGCAGTAATTTACGGACTTAATAGCTTCAAGATATACATTTTAAACAAGCCTGAAATCTTAGTAAGAACAGACTGTGAAGCAATAGTGAAATTTCATGAAAAAATAAGTGAGAAAAACAGTAGCAAAAGAAGATGGCTAAATTTTATAGATGCTACTTCCATTTATATTATTAAATTTGAACATATTAAAGGAAAAGAAAATATTTTAGCTGATAAACTTAGTAGATTAATTTCAAAAACTACTAATTAGTTTTCTCATGCAGCATGGCAGATAAAGCAGACAAAGGAAAAGCTAAAGCTTCTTCCTCAGACTCAGCTACAGACGATTACTTAAAGACACTTTTAAGTAATACTCATTTCAGACCCTTAAGTTCATTAAATATGTCTCAGACTTCTACTCCTCAGACAATTGAAAGACTTCATTTCGGCAGACACAATTTAATCTGTTATCCTGAAAGTAATTTCAGTTTCAAGATTAGACCAGAAGCAAGAGTTGACAAGAATCAGAAATGCTTACTAGACAATTTATGGATTTCTTATAATAAGACTCCAAGGGATGTCAGCTATTTTTTAGCTATAATGAATGCCCTGGCTCAATATTTTACTGAAAAGAATCTAACAAATAAGTTTAAGTTTTATGTGATTATACAGGGAAGAACTCCAGGAATATACCAGACATGGATACAAGTGATAGATACTATCAAAGGATTTAAAGACCCACTATATAAAGGTTTTAACAACTTTCATGAGGCATTAGATTATGCCAGAGGTAATTTAGGACCCAATTTTTATATTGTACCAGAACTTCAAAACCAGACCAAAATTCCTCAGTATAACATTCAGAAAGACACTAACAAAATAATTTTTTGTGATCACTGTACCTCTATGACCGATAATTTTAGAAGACTTAACCATAAAAACGAGATTTTAGAAAAAGAAAGAAACGAGTTGATTAGACAAAATATGATTCTGCAAGATTATATTAGAGATATAGAAAAAACCCAAGAACAAGCTTCTTTTGCAAATACAGCTACTCAGATCAATTTTCAGACCCAAGTGAGTTCTCCAACTCTGCTCAAAATGGATCAGACGGGTGTACATTCCCCTGAGAATGTAAACAGACCTACTGTATCAGGTAATGGTACAGCTAGTCCAGTTCAAACGGAAACTGGTAAAGACTTATCAAGTCCGTTAATGGCTGGCACTTTGCCAAAAAGTGTAAGACGACTGCCTGCAAGCTTCAATTTAGAAGCATCCAGTTCCAAGACAAGCTCAAAGACTAGAAAAACAAAAATAAAAAATAATAAGACCAGCACCAAGACAATTGAAAATATTATTGGACAAACCCTAATGAGACTCCTGCAAGATGTCACTCCTAAGGAGACAAGTGAAGAAACCAAAAACATGATTATACAGCCAAAACCAGAAACAGAAGATTCAGCTAACTCAGATTCAGATTATGATCCTACAGCAGACCAATTTGCTCAAGATCCTCATGAAGACGATGACTCAGGCATGAGTTTCGACTCTGTAGCACTACACAATTTAGACACTATTGGATAAAGACAAACGTCAGCAGCTACATCAGCTATTTCAGACTTTGGCAAAATACATAAGCGGTGACGATTAAGCCTAGACAGGTGGCCTCAACTTTCAAAAAGAAAAAGCAGACAGAGACAGCCACTTCAATAATTTTCAGACTTTTCAACAAAACGCACAGTACCATGGGACCCAAGACAACGACAGAACTTCAATTATTCAGATTCTATGCAAGATTGAATGAAGTTTTGAAGTCCGCCCTTTCTTTTCCCATCTATAAATACCCCTCATTTAATTCAGACGAGAGAAATCAAGAAAAAGAGAACATCAAGAATAAGCAAGAGCAAGATTCAATATTGAGAGCAACTTCTTAATCTTTCTATTATCTTTGTAAGAGTGTGAAAAAATAAGAGTGTGAGTAAGAGTGTTTGTAAAAGGGAGTGTTAAGTTTCCTCTCCGTTCAGTCCAGAGCATTTCGGGGACTCCCGAAAGGGAACCCTCTCTCCTCTACAATATGTAAGTAGGTTATGGCTTTCTTAGAACTAGGTATTTCCCCATATATGTACAACATGTTTGTATGAATTAACTAGTATGCATGTAACCATGTAACTAGTAATGTATGTTAATATAAATGTTTGTTTTCTTTAAATGTATTTATGTTTAACTATTTTACCCTCAGTATATGGTTAGCTTCTTAGATACTTAAGTAACTCCCATGGATACTCGGTAAATTCCTAGGATGATTTATACCTACCCCTAGTATATGGTTAGTTTCCTAGATGCTTAAAGAATCCTGATGGATTGACCTGTAAATACCTCGGATGTTGAAGTCTATCATGGCCGAGAGAGCCGCAGGACAGTGTTTCCAGGGTGTGGTCAAAGAAACGATTCTTCAAGTATTAAGTCTAGGAGAAAGAGATGAAAAGGGAAGGTATAGATATGCTAAAACAATTAGCGGTTCCAGGGTGCGGGTAAGAAGCAGTTCTTAAGAATGAAGTCTAAGAATAAGAGATGAACAGGGTATCATAAAAAAAAAAAAAAAAGCTTTAACTTTGGGGAATATACTTAGATTTCTAGGAAAATCATAATCAAATTACATAAAGTAGACCAAAGGAGGAGGAAGTACCGAGTAGGATTTTACAACTATAAGAACAAAGCAATCAACTCCAACATCATCTTCTCAACCTGCAAATCTAATAATAAAATAAAATGGACGCTTAGATTTTATGATACCCTGTTCATCTCTTCTTCTTAGACTTCATTCTTAAGAACTGCTTCTTACCCGCACCCTGGAACCGCTAATTGTTTTAGCATATCTATACCTTCCCTTTTCATCTCTTTCTCCTAGACTTAATACTTGAAGAATCGTTTCTTTGACCACACCCTGGAAACACTGTCCTGCGGCTCTCTTGGCCATGATGGACTTCAACATCCGAGGTATTTACAGGTCAATCCATCAGGATTCTTTAAGCATCTAGGAAACTAACCATATACTAGGGGTAGGTATAAATCATCCTAGGAATTTACCGAGTATCCATGGGAGTTACTTAAGTATCTAAGAAGCTAACCATATACTGAGGGTAAAATAGTTAAACATAAATACATTTAAAGAAAACAAACATTTATATTAACATACATTACTAGTTACATGGTTACATGCATACTAGTTAATTCATACAAACATGTTGTACATATATGGGGAAATACCTAGTTCTAAGAAAGCCATAACCTACTTACATATTGTAGAGGAGAGAGGGTTCCCTTTCGGGAGTCCCCGAAATGCTCTGGACTGAACGGAAAGGAAACTTAACACTCCCTTTTACAAACACTCTTACTCACACTCTTATTTTTTCACACTCTTACAAAGATAATAGAAAGATTAAGAAGTTGCTCTCAATATTGAATCTTGCTCTTGCTTATTCTTGATGTTCTCTTTTTCTTGATTTCTCTCGTCTGAATTAAATGAGGGGTATTTATAGATGGGAAAAGAAAGGGCGGACTTCAAAACTTCATTCAATCTTGCATAGAATCTGAATAATTGAAGTTCTGTCATTGTCTTGGGTCCCATGGTACTGTGCGTTTTGTTGAAAAGTCTGAAAATTATTAAAGTGGCTGTCTCTGTCTGCTTTTTCTTTTTGAAAGTTGAGGCCACCTGTCTAGGCTTAATCGTCACCGCTTATGTATTTTGCCAAAGTCTGAAATAGCTGATGTAGCTGCTGACGTTTGTCTTTATCCAATAGTGTCTAAATTGTGTAGTGCTACAGAGTCGAAACTCATGCCTGAGTCATCGTCTTCATGAGGATCTTGAGCAAATTGGTCTGCTGTAGGATCATAATCTGAATCTGAGTTAGCTGAATCTTCTGTTTCTGGTTTTGGCTGTATAATCATGTTTTTGGTTTCTTCACTTGTCTCCTTAGGAGTGACATCTTGCAGGAGTCTCATTAGGGTTTGTCCAATAATATTTTCAATTGTCTTGGTGCTGGTCTTATTATTTTTTATTTTTGTTTTTCTAGTCTTTGAGCTTGTCTTGGAACTGGATGCTTCTAAATTGAAGCTTGCAGGCAGTCGTCTTACATTTTTTGGCAAAGTGCCAGCCATTAACGGACTTGATAAGTCTTTACCAGTTGCCGTTTGAACTGGACTAGCTGTACCATTACCTGATACAGTAGGTCTGTTTACATTCTCAGGGGAATGTACACCCGTCTGATCCATTTTGAGCAGAGTTGGAGAACTCACTTGGGTCTGAAAATTGATCTGAGTAGCTGTATTTGCAAAAGAAGCTTGTTCTTGGGTTTTTTCTATATCTCTAATATAATCTTGCAGAATCATATTTTGTCTAATCAACTCGTTTCTTTCTTTTTCTAAAATCTCGTTTTTATGGTTAAGTCTTCTAAAATTATCGGTCATAGAGGTACAGTGATCACAAAAAAATATTTTGTTAGTGTCTTTCTAAATGTTATACTGAGGAATTTTGGTCTGGTTTTGAAGTTCTGGTACAATATAAAAATTGGGTCCTAAATTACCTCTGGCATAATCTAATGCCTCATGAAAGTTGTTAAAACCTTTATATAGTGGGTCTTTAAATCCTTTGATAGTATCTATCACTTGTATCCATGTCTGGTATATTCCTGGAGTTCTTCCCTGTATAATCACATAAAACTTAAACTTATTTGTTAGATTCTTTTCAGTAAAATATTGAGCCAGGGCATTCATTACAGCTAAAAAATAGCTGACATCCCTTGGAGTCTTATTATAAGAAATCCATAAATTGTCTAGTAAGCATTTCTGATTCTTGTCAACTCTTGCTTCTGGTCTAATCTTGAAACTGAAATTACTTTCAGGATAACAGATTAAATTGTGTCTGCCGAAATGAAGTCTTTCAATTGTCTGAGGAGTAGAAGTCTGAGACATATTTAATGAACTTAAGGGTCTGAAATGAGTATTACTTAAAAGTGTCTTTAAGTAATCATCTGTAGCTGAGTCTGAGGAAGAAGCTTTAGCTTTTCCTTTGTCTGCTTTATCTGCCATGCTGCATGAGAAAACTAATTAGTAGTTTTTGAAATTAATCTACTAAGTTTATCAGCTAAAATATTTTCTTTTCCTTTAATATGTTCAAATTTAATACTATAAATGGAAGTAGCATCTATAAAATTTAGCCATCTTCTTTTGCTACTGTTTTTCTCACTTATTTTTTCATGAAATTTCACTATTGCTTCACAGTCTGTTCTTACTAAGATTTCAGGCTTGTTTAAAATGTATATCTTGAAGCTATTAAGTCCGTAAATTACTGCTAGTATTTCTGCGTCTATACTACTTATGTTGCCTTGTTCTTTGTATTTACCACTTTGGTAAGCACATATCCTTTCTTCTTTCTTATCACTATATTTATTTTTCTTGGCTTTGAGGACAGCTCCCCATCCTTCAAAACTTCCATCAGTTTCTATTATTAAATAATCTGTCTCTAAAGGTAGTGCTAGGTCGGGTATATCTTTTATCATTTCTTTTAATTTCTGAACTAGCTTTATATCTTCAGTATTAAAAGTTTTTTGTCCTTTAGTACCTGTCTTAGCATAAAGGGGTCCTGCTACTTTTCCTAAATTTTTAATGAACTGTCTAGCATAATTTAGTATTCCTAAGAATTTTTGTAAATCTTTTGTCTTTTCTAATTTGTCTGGCATTTCGAGAGCTTTCTTTGCTATATGAGGTTGTAATTTAATTTTACCATTTCCAATAGTAATTCCTAAAAAGTTAATATATGGTTTACAAAGTTCCATCTTTTTCTTACTAATGATTATTCCATTTTCGATGAACAAATTAAAAACTGTTTGTAAATGGTCTAGATGTTCCTTCATATTATAACTAAATACTAAAATGTCATCTACATATACTAACACAAAATGTTTGTATTTACCAAATATGTTATCCATTTTTCTTTGAAAAATGGGTGGTGCAGTCTTTAAACCAAATGGCATGACTAGCCATTCAAAATGACCTTCTGGACAGGTAAAAGCTGTCCATTCAATACTATCTTTATGCATCTTAATTTGCCAGTATCCAGACTTACAATCAAACTTACTAAATATTGTTCTTTCCTGGATTCTATTAATTAATTCAGTCTTATCTGGAAGCTTGTAGGCGTCCATAACAGTATTGTCATTGAGTCTTTTATAATTAATAACCATTCTAGCCTTTCCTCTAACTATTTCACTATGGTTTCTAACCATACAAGCTGCTGATCTATGTCTTGATTTTGATCTCTTAATTACTCCTAAATTAAGAAGTTCTTTGATTTGTATTTCAAAGTCTTTTAGGTCTTCATTAGTGGCTTGTATAGCCGCTGTTTTTACAGTGTATTCGGGATTTATGATTTCTAATTTACATTCTATTTGGTTATTTTTCCAATGTTCTAGAGGTCTTTCTCCTATGATATCTATGTCATCTAGTTTTTGAATTATTTTTTGTAAGTCTGTTTGATTTTTAATAGTTCCTATGATGTTTTGGCCGAAAGTATATTTGTCTATCTGTATTTCAATAAGATTATAATTCTTTTCTATTTCTTCGTCTATATCTATCCATTCTTGTTCTTCTATTAATTCTGATAATAAACTTTTGTTGCAGGTACAATCTGTTCCTTTATCACAAACGGAGTCTGGATTAATTTGGTTTCTTTTCGAGTCTTTTAGGACTTTAGTATTTCTTTGTACATTTCTTCCAAAAAATGATGGAGTTATTGTAATATTTTTAGTAAAAATTACACCATCTCTTGTAATAAAGCATCCTCCATTGTTACGGACCATAAAATCTAATCCTATAACAAAGTCTGCTTTTATATCTAATTTTCTTGTTAACATATATCCTAACTTGTATTTTGTTTTGTAATTTGAACAAGTATTATTGAAACTAATTATTGCATTTTTTACATAATGAGTATAAGTATTATGAGAACCATCCATTTGCATGGCCGTCTGTGGTTTAGTAAATTGATTTAACAAGTGTTTTGGTAATATATCTTGATTTATTATACACTGAGTGCATCCTGAGTCTACTAAGCCTAAGGTTTCTATTTCATAATCGTGTATTACTATTTTTGTCATTACTTTAACAGAACTTAATTTTACGTCTTCATTACATATCAATCCTTCAAAAGACTGATTCATTAATTCGGTGTCTTCACAATCTTCTATAATGATTCCTTTTGGTTCTTGATAGCTTAGTTTCGTTGGTTCTTGAGGAATTGCTTTCCCTCTTTCTAAGTATCGTATTCTGTCTTCTAATTCATTTAGTTTTACTTCTAGATTATGTATTCTAGTTTCTGCTGTATTGTCTGCTGTAACTATAACAGTCTGTTTCTTTTCTGTTGGTGGTACTTGGGGTATCTGAATTGCTTGTTTCCCTATAGTCTTTTCTATACAAGAAATGCATCCTTCGAGGAAACACTTGTTGCATTTGGCTCTTTTAATTCTACTAGGATACCAATGACAAATAAAACATTGGTTACTATCTAACCCTTTATTCTTTTCAAACTCGTGGAAACATTGTTCTGATTCTATAATGTTAACTAGGTTAAAACTGGTTATTGCAGTATTTAAGTTTTCTAGTCCTATATCTTCTTCTGAATCTGAGGAGTTTGGGTCTTTATGATAGTCTATACTAATAATAGAATATATGCTTTCGGTGTCAGACATATATTCATCTACATTTATTAAAGTTTCATTAAAGTCTTCTATTAATTGAGAATTTCTTGTTCTAGTATTGTTTCTCTTAGGGCAGGTATTTGCTAAATGGTCTGAACTTCCGCAAGTAAAACATTCTAAAGTATTTTTATAACTCCTATTATCTTTATATTTTCTTACATGTTTTTCTTTGTTTAAATATGGTTTTCTAGCCGAAGATTTTCTTAAATAATAACTCTTTTGTCTATAATTATTTCGTTTATATGGTTTCTTATATTTTTTATATTTTTTCTTTTGAGGATTTTCATCATAACTTTGTGTAGTATAAATAGTCTTACAGAAATTTGTCTCGCCTTTCTTTAGTTGTTTCTGTATTTGTATGTTAGTACATTTTTCTTGTAATATGTCCATGATATGTTGTATTCTATGTCCTATTGACCATCTAGTATTTGGATTTTGTACTACACCGTCTCGTTTATTCCATCTATCTTCTATTTCTCGTCCTAAGGCTCCTGGTAATTTATTAAATAATTTCTTACCTAAACCTACATCAAAAGCATTACCACTTATGGTGGTATAATAAAAATAGTCTAAAAGAAAAGGTTTAATATGATGCCAACTACTTATGCTTAATTGTTCTAATTTTATTAGAGCCTTTTGTTGTAGAATTAGTAATCCACTATTGGGGTCTTCTCCTGTTATTAAACTATGTATTTTGTTAGTAAAATTATATGGGTTAGCTCCAAAAGCTAATAATTCTCCGAATTCATTGGGAAATTCTCTTTTAAAACTTTCCCATAAACCTTTGGTGGATTCTCCTAAAAATGTTTCTAGATATTTATACATGGTTTCAGAGTCTGTTTCGGTGTATGTCTTAATAAAGTCTGCTACTACTATACCTTTCCATAAATCTATAACAGTATTCCAACTCTGTGGGTCATGAGCTGCTATATTTAGTATTTTTCCCTTATCACCTCCAGCTTGGAGAGTAATAGGTTCTTCTATTGGCATTCTTTTACCTATTGGTCTTACACTTTCCATCTCAAATTCTGGATTTTGCCTGTATACTCTATGTCTTGGAACATTTCCAGTATTAGTTTCTACTGTATGTATTTGACTAGTCCTTTGAAAAGGACTTGAACTAGTAGAGGCTGATTCCATAAATTCTTTAATACTTTGAGCTGTTTCTGAGACTACATCATCTGAATTATCGAAGAGTTCTCGATATCGTATGTTGTCTGTTCTTAAGTTACATGTTCTAAAATGATCGTCTACTTCAAAAATGTCTAAATGTCCTAACTTACATCCGCTACATTTGAAACGTCTTTTGTTATTATTCCTATATATTTCTCTTGCTTTTTGTATAGTCTTATCAACTTCAAATTCTTCTAAGTCAATAATATTCATAAATTCTTGTCTCTGTGTTTGTTCAACTTCTTCTTCTATCTCGTTTTGATTTGTTTTTTGATAGTCTATGAATCTAATAGACGTTTCTCCTTTTTTATTAGTATACATTAAATGATCTGTTGGTTTAAGAGTTTCGGGTTTTTCTTTATCTTTTCGTTCTAGGTTCCATTCTAAACCAGCATAAATCTGTGAGTCTATTTTTATAGGTTTCATTAATTTGATTCCTTTATTTCCCATTAACCCTACTACATCATCTACTTTTAGTTTAAATTTACTACCACTATTACTAGCTAATTTACCAAGAAATCCTATACAAATTAATAAGTTATTTCCTATAGTCATGTCTTCATATCCTTTAGTCTGAATTCCTATCTTTATATATTGACCAAATTCTGAAGAATTAATCATAAAGTCTGGACTATAGTAGAATATACCGCCATTATTAGTCATGTCTACCTCTGTTAATCCTATAAGGGATCTTTGAGTGTCTGCCCATCTATCATCATAAATAGTTATTAAGGCCTTTGTTCCTAAATTTTTTCTAGTTAAACCTTTGAGTCCTATTATTATTAAACCCATATGCATTAAATTCATTTGTCTTTTTTGAATTTCGTCTGATGATTCTGGACTAATTAAAGTAAGATACTTTTGATCGTCCCCCGTTACACAAATTTGTTCTTCTCTATAGTGTCTATATAATAAGGCTTTTTGAGAAAATAGCCCAGCACTATATAATACTTTAGGATTAAGTAAATTTAATTTATTCTGTTGGAAAATCTGAATGTCTTTGTCTACATCTATTACTTCGTCTAATTGTTGTGAGGTGGATGCGGTCTGTCTTCTAGAAGTCATTATGTTAGATATTAAGTTGTTACTTAACCTGTTCTGGGTGTAGCTATGTCGTGATCTTTCGTTGTTTTGTATCCTACCTGATAAAAGGTCCATGGTTTTGTTTTTCTTGGTGGAGGTCTTTCGTTTAAAGGGGTTAATTCAGTTCTTTTAAGTTGATCTATTAAGTTGTTTAAAGTGTCTTCAGGGACCGGTGGATATTTAATTTTGTTTAGTTGTTCTAAATGTTGTCTTAATATTTCTTGATGATCTTCTATAGTTTTACCTTTAATTAATCTTTCTATATTTTCGTTGAGTTTTAGTAGTAACAATATAATGGTATTATTTTGTTTAATAATTGTCTGGTCTGTCTTACTTTGAGGGTTATAATTACTTAAACCTTCTGGGTTGGGTGCTATTTGTTCTGCTTGTTTAAGTATTTCTGTATATAAAGGATCGTTCATGAAAGAACTATTGTTTTTAGCTATTCTATATTGTGTTTTATTTCTATGAGTAAGCTATTGTTTTGAGGTTCTTTAGAATATTGTCTTTTTTCTATTTCTGTATTTTGGGTTTTTAGAAAATCTAGTTTTTCTTCTATTTGATATGCTATTTTTGTTAGCTTAGCTTGAACATTTCTAAGATTTTCTAGTATTAAGGTATTATCTCTATGTATATTATCACCTAAATTTATTAATAAGTCTACTATACTATTTAATTGTGGGTCTTCGTTATGTAAGCTATGGTCTCCACTAATAAAATTGCACCTAAGTAAGGAATTGTCTTTTAATCGTTTATATTTTTTCTCTAGAATTAATTGTAAATCTAAATATTCTAGCTTTTTAAAATTTGTTATTTTGTCTATATTATTTAGCCTAGAGCTATCCAGTTTGGTTTAGTTTTATACCAATCTAACCACTCTTTGTAGGTTACTATGTCTTGTTTTATACCTTGTAATTCCCAACTAAGGTCACTAGCTATTTGATCAAAGTCTTTTGTATTTAAAGTACTTAATCTATTTAAAGATGTTCGTAAAATTTTTTGTTTCTTTGTCGAGTAGACTAGTCTTATTAAAGATATATCACTCAGTTAATAAGACTAGTCTACTCGACAAAGAAACAAAAAATTTTACGAACATCTTTAAATAGATTAAGTACTTTAAATACAAAAGACTTTGATCAAATAGCTAGTGACCTTAGTTGGGAATTACAAGGTATAGAACAAGACATAGTAACCTACAAAGAGTGGTTAGATTGGTATAAAACTAAACCAAACTGGATAGCTCTAGGCTAAATAATATAGACAAAATAACAAATCTTAAAAAGCTAGAATATTTAGATTTACAATTAATTCCAGAGAAAAAATATAAACGATTAAAAGACAATTCCTTACTTAGGTGCAATTTTATTAGTGGAGACCATAGCTTACATAACGAAGACCCACAATTAAATAGTATAGTAGACTTATTAATAAATTTAGGTGATAATATACATAGAGATAATACCTTAATACTAGAAAATCTTAGAAATGTTCAAGCTAAGCTAACAAAAATAGCATATCAAATAGAAGAAAAACTAGATTTTCTAAAAACCCAAAATACAGAAATAGAAAAAAGACAATATTCTAAAGAACCTCAAAACAATAGCTTACTCATAGAAATAAAACACAATATAGAACAGCTAAAAACAATAGTTCTTTCATGAACGATCCTTTATATACAGAAATACTTAAACAAGCAGAACAAATAGCACCCAACCCAGAAGGTTTAAGTAATTATAACCCTCAAAGTAAGACAGACCAGACAATTATTAAACAAAATAATACCATTATATTGTTACTACTAAAACTCAACGAAAATATAGAAAGATTAATTAAAGGTAAAACTATAGAAGATCATCAAGAAATATTAAGACAACATTTAGAACAACTAAACAAAATTAAATATCCACCGGTCCCTGAAGACACTTTAAACAACTTAATAGATCAACTTAAAAGAACTGAATTAACCCCTTTAAACGAAAGACCTCCACCAAGAAAAACAAAACCATGGACCTTTTATCAGGTAGGAGACAAAACAACGAAAGATCACGACATAGCTACACCCAGAACAGGTTAAGTAACAACTTAATATCTAACATAATGACTTCTAGAAGACAGACCGCATCCACCTCACAACAATTAGACGAAGTAATAGATGTAGACAAAGACATTCAGATTTTCCAACAGAATAAATTAAATTTACTTAATCCTAAAGTATTATATAGTGCTGGGCTATTTTCTCAAAAAGCCTTATTATATAGACACTATAGAGAAGAACAAATTTGTGTAACGGGGGACGATCAAAAGTATCTTACTTTAATTAGTCCAGAATCATCAGACGAAATTCAAAAAAGACAAATGAATTTAATGCATATGGGTTTAATAATAATAGGACTCAAAGGTTTAACTAGAAAAAATTTAGGAACAAAGGCCTTAATAACTATTTATGATGATAGATGGGCAGACACTCAAAGATCCCTTATAGGATTAACAGAGGTAGACATGACTAATAATGGCGGTATATTCTACTGTAGTCCAGACTTTATGATTAATTCTTCAGAATTTGGTCAATATATAAAGATAGGAATTCAGACTAAAGGATATGAAGACATGACTATAGGAAATAACTTATTAATTTGTATAGGATTTCTTGGTAAATTAGCTAGTAATAGTGGTAGTAAATTTAAACTAAAAGTAGATGATGTAGTAGGGTTAATGGGAAATAAAGGAATCAAATTAATGAAACCTATAAAAATAGACTCACAGATTTATGCTGGTTTAGAATGGAACCTAGAACGAAAAGATAAAGAAAAACCCGAAACTCTTAAACCAACAGATCATTTAATGTATACTAATAAAAAAGGAGAAACGTCTATTAGATTCATAGACTATCAAAAAACAAATCAAAACGAGATAGAAGAAGAAGTTGAACAAACACAGAGACAAGAATTTATGAATATTATTGACTTAGAAGAATTTGAAGTTGATAAGACTATACAAAAAGCAAGAGAAATATATAGGAATAATAACAAAAGACGTTTCAAATGTAGCGGATGTAAGTTAGGACATTTAGACATTTTTGAAGTAGACGATCATTTTAGAACATGTAACTTAAGAATAGACAACATACGATATTGAGAACTCTTCGATAATTCAGATGATGTAGTCTCAGAAACAGCTCAAAGTATTAAAGAATTTATGGAATCAGCCTCTACTAGTTCAAGTCCTTTTCAAAGGACTAGTCAAATACATACAGTAGAAACTAATACTGGAAATGTTCCAAGACATAGAGTATACAGGCAAAATCCAGAATTTGAGATGGAAAGTGTAAGACCAATAGGTAAAAGAATGCCAATAGAAGAACCTATTACTCTCCAAGCTGGAGGTGATAAGGGAAAAATACTAAATATAGCAGCTCATGACCCACAGAGTTGGAATACTGTTATAGATTTATGGAAAGGTATAGTAGTAGCAGACTTTATTAAGACATACACCGAAACAGACTCTGAAACCATGTATAAATATCTAGAAACATTTTTAGGAGAATCCACCAAAGGTTTATGAGAAAGTTTTAAAAGAGAATTTCCCAATGAATTCGGAGAATTATTAGCTTTTGGAGCTAACCCATATAATTTTACTAACAAAATACATAGTTTAATAACAGGAGAAGACCCCAATAGTGGATTACTAATTCTACAACAAAAGGCTCTAATAAAATTAGAACAATTAAGCATAAGTAGTTGGCATCATATTAAACCTTTTCTTTTAGACTATTTTTATTATACCACCATAAGTGGTAATGCTTTTGATGTAGGTTTAGGTAAGAAATTATTTAATAAATTACCAGGAGCCTTAGGACGAGAAATAGAAGATAGATGGAATAAACGAGACGGTGTAGTACAAAATCCAAATACTAGATGGTCAATAGGACATAGAATACAACATATCATGGACATATTACAAGAAAAATGTACTAACATACAAATACAGAAACAACTAAAGAAAGGCGAGACAAATTTCTGTAAGACTATTTATACTACACAAAGTTATGATGAAAATCCTCAAAAGAAAAAATATAAAAAATATAAGAAACCATATAAACGAAATAATTATAGACAAAAGAGTTATTATTTAAGAAAATCTTCGGCTAGAAAACCATATTTAAACAAAGACAAACATGTAAGAAAATATAAAGATAATAGGAGTTATAAAAATACTTTAGAATGTTTTACTTGCGGAAGTTCAGACCATTTAGCAAATACCTGCCCTAAGAGAAACAATACTAGAACAAGAAATTCTCAATTAATAGAAGACTTTAATGAAACTTTAATAAATGTAGATGAATATATGTCTGACACCGAAAGCATATATTCTATTATTAGTATAGACTATCATAAAGACCCAAACTCCTCAGATTCAGAAGAAGATATAGGACTAGAAAACTTAAATACTGCAATAACCAGTTTTAACCTAGTTAACATTATAGAATCAGAACAATGTTTCCACGAGTTTGAAAAGAATAAAGGGTTAGATAGTAACCAATGTTTTATTTGTCATTGGTATCCTAGTAGAATTAAAAGAGCCAAATGCAACAAGTGTTTCCTCGAAGGATGCATTTCTTGTATAGAAAAGACTATAGGGAAACAAGCAATTCAGATACCCCAAGTACCACCAACAGAAAAGAAACAGACTGTTATAGTTACAGCAGACAATACAGCAGAAACTAGAATACATAATCTAGAAGTAAAACTAAATGAATTAGAAGACAGAATACGATACTTAGAAAGAGGGAAAGCAATTCCTCAAGAACCAACGAAACTAAGCTATCAAGAACCAAAAGGAATCATTATAGAAGATTGTGAAGACACCGAATTAATGAATCAGTCTTTTGAAGGATTGATATGTAATGAAGACGTAAAATTAAGTTCTGTTAAAGTAATGACAAAAATAGTAATACACGATTATGAAATAGAAACCTTAGGCTTAGTAGACTCAGGATGCACTCAGTGTATAATAAATCAAGATATATTACCAAAACACTTGTTAAATCAATTTACTAAACCACAGACGGCCATGCAAATGGATGGTTCTCATAATACTTATACTCATTATGTAAAAAATGCAATAATTAGTTTCAATAATACTTGTTCAAATTACAAAACAAAATACAAGTTAGGATATATGTTAACAAGAAAATTAGATATAAAAGCAGACTTTGTTATAGGATTAGATTTTATGGTCCGTAACAATGGAGGATGCTTTATTACAAGAGATGGTGTAATTTTTACTAAAAATATTACAATAACTCCATCATTTTTTGGAAGAAATGTACAAAGAAATACTAAAGTCCTAAAAGACTCGAAAAGAAACCAAATTAATCCAGACTCCGTTTGTGATAAAGGAACAGATTGTACCTGCAACAAAAGTTTATTATCAGAATTAATAGAAGAACAAGAATGGATAGATATAGACGAAGAAATAGAAAAGAATTATAATCTTATTGAAATACAGATAGACAAATATACTTTCGGCCAAAACATCATAGGAACTATTAAAAATCAAACAGACTTACAAAAAATAATTCAAAAACTAGATGACATAGATATCATAGGAGAAAGACCTCTAGAACATTGGAAAAATAACCAAATAGAATGTAAATTAGAAATCATAAATCCCGAATACACTGTAAAAACAGCGGCTATACAAGCCACTAATGAAGACCTAAAAGACTTTGAAATACAAATCAAAGAACTTCTTAATTTAGGAGTAATTAAGAGATCAAAATCAAGACATAGATCAGCAGCTTGTATGGTTAGAAACCATAGTGAAATAGTTAGAGGAAAGGCTAGAATGGTTATTAATTATAAAAGACTCAATGACAATACTGTTATGGACGCCTACAAGCTTCCAGATAAGACTGAATTAATTAATAGAATCCAGGAAAGAACAATATTTAGTAAGTTTGATTGTAAGTCTGGATACTGGCAAATTAAGATGCATAAAGATAGTATTGAATAGACAGCTTTTACCTGTCCAGAAGGTCATTTTGAATGGCTAGTCATGCCATTTGGTTTAAAGACTGCACCACCCATTTTTCAAAGAAAAATGGATAACATATTTGGTAAATACAAACATTTTGTGTTAGTATATGTAGATGACATTTTAGTATTTAGTTATAATATGAAGGAACATCTAGACCATTTACAAACAGTTTTTAATTTGTTCATCGAAAATGGAATAATCATTAGTAAGAAAAAGATGGAACTTTGTAAACCATATATTAACTTTTTAGGAATTACTATTGGAAATGGTAAAATTAAATTACAACCTCATATAGCAAAGAAAGCTCTCGAAATGCCAGACAAATTAGAAAAGACAAAAGATTTACAAAAATTCTTAGGAATACTAAATTATGCTAGACAGTTCATTAAAAATTTAGGAAAAGTAGCAGGACCCCTTTATGCTAAGACAGGTACTAAAGGACAAAAAACTTTTAATACTGAAGATATAAAGCTAGTTCAGAAATTAAAAGAAATGATAAAAGATATACCCGACCTAGCACTACCTTTAGAGACAGATTATTTAATAATAGAAACTGATGGAAGTTTTGAAGGATGGGGAGCTGTCCTCAAAGCCAAGAAAAATAAATATAGTGATAAGAAAGAAGAAAGGATATGTGCTTACCAAAGTGGTAAATACAAAGAACAAGGCAACATGAGTAGTATAGACGCAGAAATACTAGCAGTAATTTACGGACTTAATAGCTTCAAGATATACATTTTAAACAAGCCTGAAATCTTAGTAAGAACAGACTGTGAAGCAATAGTGAAATTTCATGAAAAAATAAGTGAGAAAAACAGTAGCAAAAGAAGATGGCTAAATTTTATAGATGCTACTTCCATTTATAGTATTAAATTTGAACATATTAAAGGAAAAGAAAATATTTTAGCTGATAAACTTAGTAGATTAATTTCAAAAACTACTAATTAGTTTTCTCATGCAGCATGGCAGATAAAGCAGACAAAGGAAAAGCTAAAGCTTCTTCCTCAGACTCAGCTACAGACGATTACTTAAAGACACTTTTAAGTAATACTCATTTCAGACCCTTAAGTTCATTAAATATGTCTCAGACTTCTACTCCTCAGACAATTGAAAGACTTCATTTCGGCAGACACAATTTAATCTGTTATCCTGAAAGTAATTTCAGTTTCAAGATTAGACCAGAAGCAAGAGTTGACAAGAATCAGAAATGCTTACTAGACAATTTATGGATTTCTTATAATAAGACTCCAAGGGATGTCAGCTATTTTTTAGCTGTAATGAATGCCCTGGCTCAATATTTTACTGAAAAGAATCTAACAAATAAGTTTAAGTTTTATGTGATTATACAGGGAAGAACTCCAGGAATATACCAGACATGGATACAAGTGATAGATACTATCAAAGGATTTAAAGACCCACTATATAAAGGTTTTAACAACTTTCATGAGGCATTAGATTATGCCAGAGGTAATTTAGGACCCAATTTTTATATTGTACCAGAACTTCAAAACCAGACCAAAATTCCTCAGTATAACATTCAGAAAGACACTAACAAAATAATTTTTTGTGATCACTGTACCTCTATGACCGATAATTTTAGAAGACTTAACCATAAAAACGAGATTTTAGAAAAAGAAAGAAACGAGTTGATTAGACAAAATATGATTCTGCAAGATTATATTAGAGATATAGAAAAAACCCAAGAACAAGCTTCTTTTGCAAATACAGCTACTCAGACCAATTTTCAGACCCAAGTGAGTTCTCCAACTCTGCTCAAAATGGATCAGACGGGTGTACATTCCCCTGAGAATGTAAACAGACCTACTGTATCAGGTAATGGTACAGCTAGTCCAGTTCAAATGGCAACTGGTAAAGACTTATCAAGTCCGTTAATGGCTGGCACTTTGCCAAAAAGTGTAAGACGACTGCCTGCAAGCTTCAATTTAGAAGCATCCAGTTCCAAGACAAGCTCAAAGACTAGAAAAACAAAAATAAAAAATAATAAGACCAGCACCAAGACAATTGAAAATATTATTGGACAAACCCTAATGAGACTCCTGCAAGATGTCACTCCTAAGGAGACAAGTGAAGAAACCAAAAACATGATTATACAGCCAAAACCAGAAACAGAAGATTCAGCTAACTCAGATTCAGATTATGATCCTACAGCAGACCAATTTGCTCAAGATCCTCATGAAGACGATGACTCAGGCATGAGTTTCGACTCTGTAGCACTACACAATTTAGACACTATTGGATAAAGACAAACGTCAGCAGCTACATCAGCTATTTCAGACTTTGGCAAAATACATAAGCGGTGACGATTAAGCCTAGACAGGTGGCCTCAACTTTCAAAAAGAAAAAGCAGACAGAGACAGCCACTTCAATAATTTTCAGACTTTTCAACAAAACGCACAGTACCATGGGACCCAAGACAACGACAGAACTTCAATTATTCAGATTCTATGCAAGATTGAATGAAGTTTTGAAGTCCGCCCTTTCTTTTCCCATCTATAAATACCCCTCATTTAATTCAGACGAGAGAAATCAAGAAAAAGAGAACATCAAGAATAAGCAAGAGCAAGATTCAATATTGAGAGCAACTTCTTAATCTTTCTATTATCTTTGTAAGAGTGTGAAAAAATAAGAGTGTGAGTAAGAGTGTTTGTAAAAGGGAGTGTTAAGTTTCCTTTCCGTTCAGTCCAGAGCATTTCGAGGACTCCCGAAAGGGAACCCTCTCTCCTCTACAATATGTAAGTAGGTTATGGCTTTCTTAGAACTAGGTATTTCCCCATATATGTACAGCATGTTTGTATGAATTAACTAGTATGCATGTAACCATGTAACTAGTAATGTATGTTAATATAAATGTTTGTTTTCTTTAAATGTATTTATGTTTAACTATTTTACCCTCAGTATATGGTTAGCTTCTTAGATACTTAAGTAACTCCCATGGATACTCGGTAAATTCCTAGGATGATTTATACCTACCCCTAGTATATGGTTAGTTTCCTAGATGCTTAAAGAATCCTGATGGATTGACCTGTAAATACCTCGGATGTTGAAGTCCATCATGGCCAAGAGAGCCGCAGGACAGTGTTTCCAGGGTGTGGTCAAAGAAACGATTCTTCAAGTATTAAGTCTAGGAGAAAGAGATGAAAAGGGAAGGTATAGATATGCTAAAACAATTAGCGGTTCCAGGGTGCGGGTAAAAAGCAGTTCTTAAGAATGAAGTCTAAGAAGAAGAGATGAACAGGGTATCATAAAAAAAAAAAAAAAAAAAAAAAAAAAAAAAAAAAAGCTTTAACTTTGGGGAATATACTTAGATTTCTAGGAAAATCATAATCAAATTACATAAAGTAGACCAAAGGAGGAGGAAGTACCGAGTAGGATTTTACAACTATAAGAACAAAGCAATCAACTCCAACATCATCTTCTCAACCTGCAAATCTAATAATTGAAATATTTGTCAAATCTAAGCGTCCATTTTATTTTGATATATATATATATATATATTGTATATAGGGTCAGTGTAATTCAGTTCAGTTCAGTTTATACATCCAGTCTTACATATCAGTTCAGTTATCAGTATTATTCCAGCATGCTTATCCTACTATTTATAGTTGCATATCTCAATTTCCCAGTACATTCAAAGTACTAATCATATAATTTATTTTGTGTTGTATCAGATTATGATATAGGTTCTGGCTTTTAGCATCAAACTCATGGTTAGCATGATCCAGTATCCTCTTAGCAGTCGGTAGTGGTGAGTTCTCATCATTCGAGGATGAAAATTTAGTAGTCCTTATGATTTTGATTAGTATTTCAGTTTCAGACAGTTTAGAGTTAGCTGGGGACTTTTTCCAGTAACCTATCAGACAATTTCAGATGGATAGTTTTATTTTAGTCATACTCAGATATTTATTTTAAAATCAATTTAGCTTTCGCATTTAGTATTTCACATAGATGTAGTATTCTTAGTGTTATGCTAGGCCATGGGTTATCTTGTTGTCACTTTTGGCTCTAAGCATCGTGTTACATCCAGGGTGTAGTCTTGGATCATGAAAAACTTGATATTAGTGCATCAGGTTTAAAGTGTCTTAGGGTGTCTGAAAGCCACGTTAAGTAGAGTCTCATTCTTATATGTGAAGCGCGCCACACTTATAAGGAAAAGGCTATGAAATATTGTAGGAAGGTCTCACTTTCTTCATGTTTATATCATGCAATATAGTGTGAACTCTATTTAATCTCTTTTTAATTCATGCTCTATGCCTTTATAGACAATGCCTCCTAGAAAATCCAATGAAACAAGGAACGGTAATGGAAATGATCAAGCCCCACCAGCTCCAGCAGATCCCGAATGAGCAAGGTTCTCATACCAAGCACAGAACTTCTTTTTAGATGCTTGCTCAGGCTTCGACGAACTAGGTTAACTAGTAGGCTTTCACACCTACTAATCCTAATAGGAATGCAGCTGCTATGAGAGTTTGAGACTTCACTTGAATGAATCCTCTAGAGTTTCATGGTTTAAGAGTAGAGAAAGACCCACAGGATTTCATTGATGAGGCATAAAGCATCACTCTAATCATGGGTATTACTCCAGTTGAGAGTGCATACTTAGCTGCTTATAAGTTAAAAGGAGTGGCTCAAAATTGGTTCAAGTAATGGAAAGAGGGTAGACGCGCAGATGCAGGTCCAGTTTATTGGGACGAGTTTGTGGCTGTGTTTTTGGATAGGTTCTTTCCCCCATGAGTTGATGGAAGCTAAGGTTTAAGAGTTTATCAACTTAAAGTAGGGTAACATGACTGTGAAGAAATATTCTCTGAAGTTTACCTATCTCTCCAGGTATGCTCCAGAAATGGTTGTTGAGCTGAGGGCTTGAATGAATAAGTACATTTTAGGTATTTGTTAGATAGTGGTGAAAGAGTGTAGGACTGCTATGCCTATTGGGGATATGGACATCTTCGTACATATAACTCATGCTCAGCAAATTGAGGAAGAGAAGGTTAAAAAGAAAGAAATGGAGAATACAAGGGCTAGAAATGGTAATTATGACTACTCTCAGCAAAGATTGGGTGGTGGTAACCATTCTCAATTTCAGCAGAGATCTTCAGCTCCAGCACCCTCTTCATCTAGTGTACCATTTTTAGGCCTTGTCATAATCAGGAAAATAGAGCATCAGGCTCAGAGTTTCAGAGCAGTATTTTAGGTAGACACACTTTTCCAACGTTTCTTTAGTGTGGTAAGAACCATCCAGGAGATGCCATCTTGGCAAGGAGGGTTGCTTTGGATATAGTCAGATGGGCCATAGGTTGAGACAGTTTCCCTCTATTGGGTGTGTAAATATGGGTAACAAGGCTGAGTCTACTATTTCAGTAGCCCCTACAGATCGCCTATCCCAATAGGGTACCTCTTTAGACGTAGGTAGTGGGCAGTACTAGAATAGGTTCTATGCTTTTCAGACTCGGTAGGATCAGAAGGGTTCCTTTGATGTGGTCACCGATAGGTTATGAGTCTTTCATATTGATTTATATGCGTTACTAGATCCTAGAGCCACACTTTCCTTTGTGGCTTCCTATATTGCAGTAGATTTTGGATTCATCCCTAAAACCCTTTCAAAACCCTACTCAATCTCTAATCCTATCGGTGATGCAATTATAGCTAAAGGGTATACAAAAATTGCCAGTTTCAGTTTCCCAGAAAATCACCACAGTTGATCTAGTAGAATTAAAGATGATTGATTTTGTTGTCATTCTTAGCATGGATTCATTATATTCCTGTTATGCCTCAGTCGGCTATAGAACCAGAGTCATTAAGTTTTAGTTTTCAAATGAACCAGTCCTAGAATGGATGGGTAGTACTTCAGCACCTATAGGTTGGTTTGTCTCTAACTTTAAGGCCAAGAAAATAATTAATAAGGGTTTCATCTACCATCTAGTTTGGGTTAAGGATTCCAAGTATGAAACCCCAACACTCTAGTTAGTTCCAGTTGTGAATGAATTTTCAAAAGTGTTCAATAAATATCTACCCAGAGTCCCTCCCGAGTGGGAGAAAGACTTTGGAATAGACCTTCTACCAGATACCCAACCTATCTCAATTCCTCCTTACAGAATGGATCTACCTAAGCTTAAGGAATTGAAAAAATAGTTAAAGGACCTTTTAGACAAAGTTTTCATTAGACCCAGTATCTCTTCATGCGGTGCTCTAGTTCTTTTTGTGTGTAAAATAGGCTATTCCCTCAGAATGTGTATCGATTATCATCAGTTGAACAAGGTCACAGTCAAGAATAAGTATCCCATCCCTAGGATTGATTACTTATTCGACCAGCTTCAGGGTGCCAGTTTTTTTTCAAAAATTGACCTCAGATCCAGCTATCATCAGCTCAGAGTTAGAGAATGTGAAATTCTGATGACAACCTTCAGAGCTCAATAGGATCACTATGAATTTGTTAGTATATCTTTTGGACTAACAAATGCTTCTGCAGCTTTAATGGACTCATTGAACAGAGTTTTCAAGGAGTACTTGGACATGTTCGTTATTATCTTTTTTGCTGACATCCTCATTTATTCTCAGAGTGAGGATGAACATGTAAACCATTTGAGTATTATCTTGTAGACTCTTGAAGATCACCAGTTATTCTCAAAATTCAGAAAGTGCTAATTTTGGTTGAATCAGTAGCATTCCTTGGTCATATTATTTCAAGTGAGGGCACTCGGGTTGATCCTCAAAAGACCAAAGCAGTCAAAAACTGGCCTAGACCCATCTCTCTATCATACATTTGGAGTTTCTTGGGTCTAGCTGATTACGACAGATGGTTTATTGTGGGATTTTTATCTATTTCTTCTCCTATGTCCAGATTGACTAAGAAGAAAGTCAAACTTCAGTGGTCCGACGCTTGCTAGCTGAGTTTTCAAGGATTAAAGACTCGACTCACTTTTACTTAAGTTTTGACTCTACCAGAGGTCTAGATGAGTTGTGGTTTGCTGTGATTCTTTCAGATTTAGCCTTCATTATGTGTTGATGCAACATGGTAAGGTCATAGATTAAGCCTCTAGACAGCTTAAACCCCATGAGAAGAATTACCCAACTTATGATCTTGAGTTAGCAACAGTTGCTTTTGCCTTAAAGATTTGGAGGCACTATCTTTACGAAGTTTATGTGGATGTGTTCATTGATCATAAGAGCCTTCAGTATGTGTTTGTTGCGTCCAACCTCCCTCGTAAGTGTACGTGGTCGTGCAAGTAATAAAGTGGCTCTTACGAGCCGAATATCGATCCCCCAAGGACTTGGTGTTTAGCAGACAATCCAATTCAAGTATTACTATTAAACTTGAACGTGTGCGATTTGTAACCAAAGAGAATTTGAGTTTGTTATGCTACAAGTAGCAATGAACAATAACGGTAATTAAAAGAGTTATAAACAATACTTAGGAGGATTCCAGGTTCCAAGCATCTTGATCAATCATGCAAAGCTATACAATCTTGTTGGTTAAGTTATTTATCTTGGTTGTTGATTCACGGGGTTAATATTATGATTATGGTATTTCAAGCCTCTAATCGTCTATTTAAATTAGCCTCACATCTACATCATTGAGAGAGGATGTGGGAACTTATTCAAACACATTCATATTTCTTCCCGTATTTGAGCCAAATGGGGAAAATTAGGTATATTCCTATCCTAATCGCTAATCTAATCTTTAATTCATCTTCAAGACAAGAACCCATTCCTTATTTTCTTCATTCTATTCTAATGTTACTCCTTCCGGGCTCACACAAGATACATAGATATATTCTAAAGGTTGCGAATCAATAGAATAGTAAGCACAAGAACATAAGAACAACCAAATATAATAATTAACATTAACCAACTTGAATATATGTTGAACAATTATATTTGTAGCCTCAGCCCTAGAAAGAGGTTATTTATACACTCATAGTCTTACAAAGAATTACCATTAATGAATTCATAAGTAAAACTACAAGAAAAATGAAGTTAAAGAAAGAAGAACCCTAATGTAGAGCCCTAGATGCCTTGTCTTCTCTCTAATTGTATGTTGCTTCCCAGATGCCTTGTAATTTTGGCTAAGTACTTAATTTTTTTGGGGGGTGGGAGGTTGCATCGCATGGACTCAAGGGGTGCAATGCATGGCATGTCACATGGACAAACCAGTAGCTCATGGCAATGTGGGGTGCGGCACAAGGGTTGATGTGTCATAGATTTAGAACACTTGAGACACTTAAAACTATGAATATTTGCAAGTACAAGGGTATGTTTATGTGGGTATGATGGGTTTTTGAATGATTGCAGGATAAATAGGCTCAGAGAAGGAATGTGCTAAAAAGTGGACTTAAAGAGGATCAGACAAGTGAAACCAAGACCGTGGAATTGGACCACGGTCGTACCAAGGCTATCGTGACATGAACTAGAGAAGTGGTCCTCAGGAGTTGATAAAACAAAGAGCTCCCACCACCGCACCATGATTATACAAACATACCATTTTGTTATGGGAGAAAGGCCAGAAAACGAAACTGCAGGAGCTAAGTATGAGAATCACTAGATGGGAGTCCCCACGATCATGCTTTGAAGTCAGGATCGTACCATGCTATCATGGGAAAGAAGGCCGGATGATAGCTTCCATAAAATTAAAGTTAAGATCAATCAGACGACCACATTGTACAAGCTTGAGTAGAAGTCATGAGGCCATACTGAGAGACGTACCAACCAAGACCTGAAGATGAAAATCCATGAGCCAAACCACGATCACCAAAGGATGATCGTGGGTTCTAACCACGATCATACCTTCCTATTGTCCGATGCCACCAATACAGATTTTCTATTTGTATTAGGATAAGTTTTATTTTGTCTATAAATACTCCTATGGGGTTTTGTGTATGAGCTTACACTCTTTCATACTTTACAACATTATATTGTGAGATTCTAAGGCATATTCTTGGGATTTCACAAACATCGATTCTAGGGTTTTAATTCAAGTTGAGATTTTGGAGTTTTCTTATTATTATTGTAAGTTCATACTTATGTTTTCATCTTTGAATTTTTTTTGTGTGCTTGCAATTATGAGTAGCTAAACACCACAATTAAGGTTGTTGGAACCATGATGGAGTAACTACATAGCGTTCGAAGTATAAGGGGATTCTCGAAGGGTAGTTGGGCATGTATTATTTTTTCCTTTGGTTTGGTCGCTTTCTAACGATTGCACACGTTGGAGCTTGTCCTACCTATACCCTGGACTTTAGCAAGGGTAATGTGATAGAAATAATGATCCAACAACAAGACTTGGGATTATTTTCAATTAATTATCCTTGAGCCAATAAACGGGAAAGACTATATTGGGATCATTGATAGGGGTTAGTAATGCAAAACCCATGACACATGAACTTTTGTGCTTGGGGATAGTCATCTACAAGAGACGTAATCTAGTTTGTTAGATGATACATAGCCTATCAATTCTACATGTCGGGTACCATAAGAAATCACTAAAGTAAGGAGAACCTACGGAGTTATGAGGTTATCGGGGAACACAATCCTAGTGCCTTTCTCTTATTGATTACAAATCCAACTAATCAACACTTGTTATTGTTGATCTTTTGTTTCAAAAAACCCCTTCTTTTACTTATTTGCCAATTACTTAGACAAACACGTGATAGAAATTCGACCTATTCCTTATGGGATCGACCCCAACCTTGTTGGGTTCTATAGTTGATCAGTGACCTCTTTATACTTTTTAGAAGGTATAATTTGGGTGACATCAAATTTTAGCGCTATTTTCGGGGAATATGGTTACAGAGTTGATTGATTGTGTTTGTTAAGGTTGATTGGTTGCTATCTCCTAATTTACTTTTCTGTTATTTTACGGGCGCACACCGGTTTATGCCTAGCACTCGAAGTCATAGAAATCCCCTAATTCCACTTGATACAAAACTTGAGAGAACTCTAAGAAATAATCGAAGAATGGTTAACGAAGGAGTTAATGATCCAACAGCCTTGTTATAAGGTGTTCATAGTGGTGGTACGATTCATGATCAACCAACACTTCATCCTGCTGGCTAGGAAACTACAAAATAAACCATTGCCCGATTAATGGCTACAGAGAATGCTAGATAAGAGGCTTCCAGGCAAGCAGTTAGAGAAAAGAGAGCAAGGCAAGATGAAGCAAACCATCTTCCCACACTTCAAGATTAGGAGAGATAAAAGACCTAGGGGACAACAACCTCTGCAACAGTATCTATCAGTTTAAAAAAACCCAGAGAAGGATTTGGATTATTTGGAGTTGATTGAGACATGTGCTATCATTCCACCTGAGTTTCCTCAAGGTACGAAGTTTGATAGTACGAGTGCAATAATCCAACTATTAAATTTAAAGGGCGTATTCACTAGCCTTTCTACTGACGATGCAAACATCCATGTTATGAACTTTGTGGGTTTATACAATTTGTATAATCTACCTAGAGTGAGTCAGGATGCGATTACACTGAGACTATTTCCATTCTCTCTAACATGAGAAGCTACTCTATGGTTGAGCGAACTACCACGTATATCTATTACTAATTGAAATGAGTTGAGGTCTAAGTTTTTGGACCAATTTTTCTCACCCACCAAAATGTTGCAATTGAAAGATGAGATATACAACTTCAGATAGTTGCATTCAGATGCACTATACGAGACTTGGTTGAGGTTTAACAAGAAGCTACAAAGTGTTCCAAACCATAAAATAACTAGTAGAAACATACTAGAGATCTTTTACAGAGCCTTGAATGTAAACAATAAGGCAGTAACAGACACTATCACAAGTGGCTTCTGAGATCCTAGATTGAATCACAAAAACCAACCGAGTTTGGCATACTCGAGATGCAGACATACCCGCAGGTACCTATGAAATTAGAGAATCCACAGAATAGCAAGTACTAGATGAGACAGTGTCTCAAGAGGTAGCAAAGTATTTTGATAGAGAGGTGGTGGGATTCCGAGCCAATGGCCAAAGGTTTAGCCAAGAAAATTGGAACTCAAGGCAAGGGAATCAAGGTCAGAACTACTATGGAGACAATTACAATAAGTCTAGGTATAGAGATAGGAGTAGAGATTGTGATGGTGATTAGAAGAAAAAAGATGAATACAAGGATAGGAGTGGGCTCTACGTTCTACCGGGGAACTGTGATGCTGGTTCAAGAAATTCGAGGATGGAAGACATGCTTGTGAAGGTTGTAAAAGGGGTAGAGAAAATAGAAGATTACCATAAAGATATTATGGCAGATCTTTCATGTATGAATCAAAAAGTTGAATCACATGATACCGCCATCAAGCAGCTTGAGCAATAATTTGGCTAGATTTCTACAGTGTTGAACCAACGTCAATAAGGTACTCTCCTAAGCAACACCATATTGTTTTGATATTACTAATCGTAGTGGTAAGATGACCACTGATCCTCCTATGCCCTTGATTGTTGATGATGCGGTAGAACTAGTAACCGTAGCTGATGAGAAAGTTGCCTATTCTGAAAAAGTGGTGGTTAATGGGAATACATTTGAGAAGCCTCAAGTTGATGATCATAAGGCTAAGGAAAGAAAGGGGAAGGACAAGGAGGTCCCTTAATTATTGACTCCCATTCCACAACCTCCTCCTTCTTTTCCGCAAAGACTGAAAAAGAAAGTCAAAGAGAAAAAGTACCAAAAATTTATTTCTATGCTGAAAATGTTGACAGTGAACATCCCTTTAATCCAGGCACTTGAACAAATGCCAGGTTACACGAAGTTCATGAAGGATTTGGTGACTAAGAAGCAGACGGTGAGTTTTGAGCCCATTAATAATTTACACCATTATAGTGCAATAGCCTTTAAATCTCTAGTTAAGAGGAAGGAAGACCTAGGAGTATTCATGATTCCATGCAGTATTGGGTGTTTCAACTTCACGAAGACTTTGTGTTATTTGGCTGCTAGCACTAACTTGATACCGCTAGTAGCTTACAAATAGTTGGGGTTGAGATCACCCTAACCTACTTCGATGAGACTTCTCATGTTGGATCACACGGTGAAGAAGCTGATGGAAATCTTGTGTGATGTTTTGGTGAGGGTTGTATCCTTTATTTTTCTAGCTAATTTAATCATCCTTGACTGTAAGGTTGAATTTAAGGTTTCCATCATCTTAGAAAGACTTTCCTTGCGATTGGGCGTGTGTTGGTTGACATGGAGACTGGGTAGATGAAATTTTGATTGAATAGTGAGCAAGTTAATTTTAATGTTTGCCAGTCTATGAGGTAGAAAAAGGATATGCATATGATTTGTGTGATAGATACAGTCGACAAGGATGATTTGGTAGCTCCTATTGAGGAAAGGCTTGGAGTTGACACAGCAGCGATCAGGAATTTTGAGGGTGATAGTATTGATAGTTATGATTAGATGGTGAGCACACTTGAGGGTAGGGGTTCATATACTTATACACAGAAGAACCTTGATCTTGACTTGAAGAACAGAGTGACCCCACTAGCTCGGCCATCTATTGAGGAGCCTCCAGTCTTGGAGCTCAAAGCTCTTTCGTTTCATCTTTGTTACGCATTTTTAGGAGACAACAATACTTTGCCAATTATTATTGTGGTTGAGTTGGTGGAATGGTAAGTTGAGGATCTAGTTTCTGTTTTGAAGAAGTTCAGGAGGGCCATTGGATGGTCCATTGCTGATATTATTGGGATTCCACTAGAAATTTGCACGCGCAAAATCTAGCTAAAGAAGGATTGTGTGCCTAGTATTAAGAATCAACGGAGGTTGAATCTACCTATGTAAGAGGTGGTAAAGAAAGAAATTATCAAGTGGTTGGATGCGGGTGTGGTTTATCTGATTTCTCATAGTAAGTGGGTAAATCGGGTCCAATGTGTATCGAGAAGGATCACTTTCCTATGCCATTCATGGATTAAATGTTTGACCGACTTATGGATAGAAGTTGGTATTATTTTCTTGATGGATACTCAGGTTATAATCATATTTCTATTGTTCCCGAGGACCAAGAGATTACCACTTTCACTTGTCCATATGGGAATCTCGCGTTCAAGAGGATGTCTTTTGGTTTGTGTAATGCACCCGCAACTTTTCAAGATTGCATGATAGCTATATTTTCTGACATGGTTGAGGACACTATTGAGGTGTTCATGGATGATTTCTTTGTTGTTGGGGACTCAATTGATGATTGTTTAGCACAACTCACCAATGTTTTGAGGAGATGCGATGAATGTAACTTAGTTCTAAATTTGGAGAAGTGTCACTTCATGGTTAAAGAAGGAATAATGCTTGGTCACAAGATCTGTAAAAAGGGGATTGAGGTCGACAAGGCAAAGGTTGAGGTGATTGAAAAGTTGCCTCCACTAATTTATGTGAAGGATATTCATATCTTCTTAGGGCATGTGGGTTTCTATAGAAGATTCATCAAGGACTTCTTTAAGATTTCCAATCCATTGTGTAAGATATTCGAGAAGGAGGTGAAATTTGTATTTGATGATGCATGTCTAAAAGTGTTTGAGTCCTTGAAAGAGAAGTTTCTTTCAACCCCTATTATTGTGTCTCCAGATTGGTCTATGCCATTCGAGGTTATGTGTGATGCTAGTGGTGTGGTGCTAGGTGCAGTCTAATATCGCCCAAACTATACCTCCATAAAAGTATAACGCGATCGCTGTATCAAATAAAGAACCCAACTAGATTGGGGTCGATCCCATAGGGAATAGGATGAAATTCTATCGAATATTTGTCTGAGTAATTGGTGAGTAAGTAAAAAGGGGGGGGGGTGTAAAAAAATAGTAATAGTAACAATTGTTGATTGTTGGATTTGTTATCAATACGAGAAAGGCACTAGGACTGTGATCCCCAAGATTCCTTAACTCCACCGGTTACTTGTGCTGGAAAGCTATCCCGCTGCGTTACATGCAAAATCTAACAAGATAGGTTCATATAAACATCTCTCGACCTTGGTTAGATAAATTTTGCTCTTCTCCTCTCAGTCTCCAAGTGTCACACTACTAACCATTGTTCTTGATCTCAGATTAACTATCCCTGTTACGGCTCAAGTTGTTAGATGAAGGTTGATAGCTTCAAATCTCTGTTGTTATTCCCTATTCCCAATCTCTACCTCTCTCACGAGAAAGTTTAGAATACAGGCGAGTTTCCAATTATTGCAACCGTTAGAAGATCAATTATAATGAAGGAAATAAGAATACATGCAGTCACACTAGTTCAGAATTGCTTCGCACTTAATCCGTTTTGTTAATTCCTCATAGTTCACACAACTCTAGTTATGGGGTTTAGCTACTCATGATTTCAAGAACACAAGAAGAATTCAATGATGAAAACATAATTATGAACTTACAATAAGAATAAAACTCCGAAATCTCAATATAAATCAAAACCCTAGAATTGATGTTTGAGATTACAAGATCAATGTGTTTATGAACCTTAAAACAATGTAATAGAATCCAAAACAATGTAATAGACAACTCAAAATAATGTAACAACCAACTCCTAAACAAGGAGAACCTAAGGGTATTTAAAGATACAAAGCGAATCCTATCCTAAACAAAGTAGGAGAAAAAAGTCGGCAACTTTCCACGGACCGTGACTTGATGTAGTTGAATCAACCCACGGACCGTGGGTATAGGTTGTAGCTATCAAGCATCATTGCACAATTGCAGAAGTTTACCCACGATCGTGACTTATGGACCGTGGGTGAACCTACGGACAGTAGATCTAGGTCGTGGGTCACTTCCATAGATTTTAACTCTGCTCATTTGTCTTCAAAAACTTCCTTACAGTGCATGTTTCATCCCGTCTTCTGCATTGTGCCTCCAAAATCTATTTTCCTGGAAGATAGAATAGAAAACACATCATACCTACCAAACATAACCAAGTTAATGCATATTTTCCTTGTTTTAAGCTTCAGAAGTTTCATGAAATCACGGCACATCAACACCTTCAACTTAGAACGTTTGCGTGTCCTCATGCGAACAAAACAAAACCAACACATTCGACGCTTAACTAAGAAAAACCTAAGAGACCTATGGAAGCCAACTCATTTCTTTCGGTACCAAAAGTTTCGACCCCCTCTTATTCACAAGTCAAAACTACTATGCATATACATGTAGCATATTATCATGACACAAAAAGGATCAAGTGATGGCATCAGGTTATGAACAAACAACTAAGCATATATGCAAATGATATTATCCGAACAAATAGCAGCTAACAATGAAACCCATGTACTTTCACAACAAAAAAGTCCCATACACTCGCAGTATACTAATGAATATCAAGGTAGGGACTAGGTCAAAACACTCTCTCTCACAAAGAAGTTTAAACAGTGTGTATGAAATACCATAGGCTTTTCCTTATTTTCTATGCCTTAGTTTTTAGGACAGTCAGACTAGGATCACTATAGGACTTTCATCGGCTTGTAATGTAGGCTTGGGGACGGGTGTGGTATATATGGATACAATGAATCAACCCTCCTTGACACTATACTATTTTTGGCTCCACTTTCCAACCATACTTATTTTACTCTCCCTTATTCTCCTTCATTTGTTTTCAGATTTTGGGTGTAATTTTCTTTATGATTTCAATATTCTTTTTTTTATTTTTGAAAACTCTAATTTTTTTTCACTTTTTTTTCCCCACACCCAAATCTATTCTGTTTTCTTTTACTAACCCCTTCTTCATACCCATATTAAGCTACGTACCCTTATGATAGCCACCCTCAACTTAGGCGATTTTCCTGAGTTGAGGTACATAATGTCCAAGGAAGGACCAGGGCCAAAATAGGTTCATTGTAAGTCAAAATGGGAAGGTGAATAGGCTAATGACAGAAAAAGGTCAATTAAAGCTCAAACTCGGGATCAAGGGATACTTACTTCATTTGGTCAGGCATTTAGGCTAAAAATGGACTTATTCAAGAATGGCCTATGATACTTTCCTAACCACTATCCTCTAACCTAGGAAAGACTAACCGGGCAAGTTCTGGATCGCACACACAAAGTGAACTAGGTAATAACCTCACACACACACATAGCATAGGGTTACACTATCAACTACTACCTATCCAGTTCATGCATTTCTAAGCTACAGTTATTCTGCCTATAATACTAATGCCATAACAAGATCCAACAACTTTCACAAACTATCATAACTACACACACAATCCAAAATAAAAATTTTGAGAGGGGTATCCTTTAAACACATAAAAAGCATCATTTTCATTCAAAGTTTGTTCAAAATTGACTGCACTAAGATTCCCCTAGTTTTCTCCTACTTAAACATGAAAACACATAATAATATAAATAACAACCTAAGAATGCCGGTTCTACTATGATAGCACACTCGAGGGAAAAGAAACACGACAACAAAAACCCTCGAGTGGTGGTATACCCCCACCCCAACTACATAATGGTGCACTGTCCTCAGTGCACAACTATAAATATGATAAGGTTAAGGGAGTGAAGGACATACCTATGGCGCCCTAGGAACCGGATATGGTCTCGCCCACAGCAGGATCATTTGTATGCTCTTTTGGCTCCGCGCTGGATGCTGACGGTGGATGGAGTGGCTGACTTGAAATGGAACCATGGCTCTCTACTCATGGGAAATTTGGATAACCTGGAACTTTGCCCAAGAAGCTTTAGTCTCTCTCATCAGATCACTCTCAAACTCATCTCCACTCATACTCTGGTCCTCAAGACTCTGTGGCCACTTGCCTCTAGTAATAGGAGGCTCCTCATCCTCAAATAAATCAACCAAAAACATCGATGCTTTCGAGACTGGTGTCAGCATAGGCAGAATGATAGGAGTGTAGCTGACTACTAAAGCTCGAATCTCTGCCCTCAAATAAGCCACCTCCTGTGTCAAACTTGTCAAGTCTTGAATATGGGTCTCCCGCAGTCGGTTACCCATCCGTTGTTCAAGGATATCAATACACCCATGCAACTCCTGTATAAATCTATCCATGACAGCCAGCATGTAGGCTTCGACTCTCGCCTTAGATGCCTTAATTGAAGAACGAAACCATGGCTTAAGTTGAGTCACCAACTTAGCCATCTAGGCCTCTGTGTGAGCCTGCCTCTCAATTACCTGTTTCTTTCTATACACCAGCTGCTGCAAAAAGTATCTCAAGACTAAAACCATAACATATAGGGGGGGGGTGCAGTGGTGGCTGCCGCCCCCTCATCAATCACGCGGTTTGTTCCCTCAGTATTCTGTCTCATAGCCTCAGGCTCACTAACCGATTATGGGGTTCTAACAGGCTCCTCTTGATCCACATGCCCTTCAAAAAGGGCCCATCCTAACAAAGTAGAGGGTTGAGACCTCCTCTAGGAAACCAGGTTGTCCTGATGATACATCAACCCCACATCAGCCACTCGGGTCACCTCAATGTGGTGATCAATCCCACGTAGTGTGACCACACCAGCAATATTACATAAACCCTGAATCATACATGTAACACCCCATACCTTCCCAACCCTATGCGATGACATTGAACGAGGGTAGACACCATGAGTATGCATTTGGTAAAGTAAATGATGAGAAAATTGAAATTTGGCCTCGTATAGGTGAGCAAACCTTCATAGGAGTGTTTTGTGATTTTCGTGGAACATTTGTGAGGTTCAAAATGAGGCTAAGAGGACCTCTAAACAAAGTATATTAAGGTTAAGAAGTGAGTTAAAGAATAGGACTTGAAGTATCTAACTGAACTGGCGAAGAAAAGTCGAAAACAAAACTTTTGGAAAAAATAAGGAGGGGCGTGCCACACCTCTATGGGCTGAAATTTTCAGTCCATAGGCAGTAAAGGGGCGCGCCAGGCAGCGTGCCACGCCGCCCCTGCGCACCTTTCAAAAGTTAAAAATTTTGTTTAAGTCCCAAGGGTTCCCGGGGACGTATTGAGCCAATTTTTGCCACGATTCTTCTACAACCATGAGAATATACATGAAATGAGTGAAATATTATATTGGTATGATAAAATTACTAGAGAACGAATTTGGGGTCAAAATGACGATTTTACCCCTATAGTCAAAATAAGCCAAACGTGGCTAGAATCACTTGATTTTTGGATTGAGGCTACGTATATGAATAGAATGAGTGGGAATATTATTGAAATACATATTATATGACTTAAACATGAGAAATTATTGATTTTATTGGGTTGAGTGAATTGGGCTCAAAAAGGGCCCAAAATGTGAAAGAAAACATGGGCCAAAAATGGGTCAAATGACCCATTCTCCCATTGACTAGGCACACACATGTCATATGAGATAAACATGGATTACAGGCTTATAAAAGGGGCCAACAAATCAGATTTTTTTTCATTGGAAACTCTCATGCTTTCTAGATATTTCTCATCTCTTTTTTTTCTCAAACCCTAAGAGCTCAAAGTTAAATTTTGGAGCAAGATCATCATCTTAAAGCTTAGGTAAGTGATTATCCTTGTACTTTTAACATATTATAATCATGAGAGAATATTTATATCATGTTGGTTATGGTTGGAAATTTTGGACATGGCACTTTTTGGTTTTGTGAAAAAGATGTGAAATCCATGGATTGTAACTTGAATTATGACTTGTGGTCTTGATGAAAAAGTATGGTATGGATGAAAGAACAACATGTATGGTGTTATTATTGTCCTAAACATGTTATTTTTCTATAAGTCTAAATTATGTGATTTCGGCCGATTTGTTATTGTGAGGTGTATTGAAGTCATTTGATGGAATAATTGTGATGTGGTGGTGATGAAGAAGTGTAAAACATGAGTTTGGTGTGACATGATATTGGTTATCATGTGTTGGTCAATGTATGGAATATTGTGGAATTATTGGTATGATGATTTCATAAATAGTATTGTCAAAGGGGAATGACATGTTAAAGCTAAACATGTGACTTATTGTTGTTGTATGCCATTATAAGGTAATTGGTGGTTAATGTTGGTTTCGTTATGAACTTGTGTTGTAGATAAAAACACAAGGACGGAGAGGGACTTTTGTATGCACGTCTAAGATTGTGTATTCGTATTAAGAATACAAGGTATGTAAGGTTATTCTTCTATTTCCTTCTGCAACATATGGTGTTCACATTGTCATGGTACTCATTTGATTCCGAAATACCCTAAGGTATTCCGTATCCGAGAATTGGCTAGAGTTACTCATATATTCCTTATTCATTGGTCAATGGTGAATCATATGACTCAATACCATTGGTTGAATTGTGTTCACTGGCTAACATGTCAAAAGTTCCAAATGTTCTAAGCTATCCTCTTTCCGGTTACCAATGGTAATGGTCTCATATTTCTTCCACATTGCTCACTTGTGAATAACATGTCTCATATGCGTTGATAAGGTTCCAAAAGCTCAATAGTGGTTATGTTCATGTGTCTTATTTAGTACTCATTGTCCTAAGGTTCCAAAAGTGTTCTATTCCAAGGGGGTTCTATAGTATTCCAACTAAGGTTGATGTAATGTTATTCATATGTGTTTTACTCCTAGACGAATCATGACCCACTTAGTTCTTATTCATGGATGGAAGTTCTTCAGTTGTCATTTGTTGTAAAGTTTAAGAGAACTATCGCAACGAGGGTAAGGAGGTCAAGAGAGCTTGTTTAGTTGAATAACCTTGTTCCCATCATGTCATGGTCTAAGTTCCAATAGAGTTATATACATGTCTAATATTCATTAGCAATGTTCCAAAAGTCCAATGAGGTATGTTCCAAGGTTTCAATTATGGTTATACTCATGTATCTTGTTCATTGATCATTGTCCAATGGTTCCAACAGTGTTATGTTTTCATGAAGGCTATGTTTCCAATTGATCATTCTCACTCATTGATTAATGTTCCAATCATGTTCCAAAGTTCTCTAACATTGTAACTACTAAAAGACTAATCTCTCACAAGTAATGAAAGAAGTAATGTACCTATCCATCACGAGGTGAGATGTTAGTCTTACAAGTGTAAAGATGTGACGTAATGTATATTTGTGTTTCAAGTTTCAAGAATGTTTCTATCATCAAGGTATCACTCATTGTACGAAAGAAAAGAAATGAAGTAATGAATAATGAAAGAAAAGGAAGCAATGTATGTAATGTTAACCCTACCCAAAGAGTAGATGTATGTCATTGCCCACCAAAGAGTAGATGTATGTCATTGCCCACCAAAGAGTGGATGTATGTCATTGCCCACCACCAGAGTGGATGTATGTTATTTCCCACCATGAGAGTGGATGTATGTTACCCCACCATGAGAGTGGATGTATGATCTCCCCACCATGAGAGTGGATGTATGATCTCCCCACCATGAGAGTGGATGTATGTTACCCCACCATAAGAGTGGATGTATGTTACCCCACCATGAGAGTGGATGTATGTTGCCCCACCATAAGAGTGGATGTATGTTTCCCCACCAATAGAGTGGATGTAGGTTAAAAACCCCAATAGAATGGATGTACGTTAGTAGAATAGATGTATGTTATATTATTACCCCCCACCACAAGAGTGGATGTATGTGGATGAGTGTCATTCTTTCTGACCAAGTAGATGAACACTAGTGGTAATGAACCTAGAAACAAGAAAGAATCTCTTGTATATAGAAGAAGCTATTGGAGGCAAGTTTCTTGAGTGAAGGTAATTTCCTTGAAGGAAAGTAATTATAAATGATTTCTCTCATATTTTATTCTATTGACATTCTCATGTATGATGTTATTTATTATAAGCCTTACATACTCAGTACATTCTTCGTATTGACCCCCTCGGGGGACTTACCTTACATGTTGCAGGTGCAAGCATTAGTAGACCTCCTCAGTAGACTGTGGATCATTTGCAGAGTTTTGGTGAGCTCCACTTGGTTCGGGGCCTCCTGAGACATAGTTGTATACTTGTTTTGATGTTGTAAATATTGTGTAAAGTGGGGACTTGTCCCGACTGTTAGTTGGTCTTGTAAATGCATCTGTTAGAGGCTTTTGTAGACATATGTGGGTTATGAATGTAAAAGATAAATGTTCGTTTGATGTGATGGCCCCAACGGCCAAGTTTCCAAATAAGTATATAGCATATGTTATCATGATCATGCCTTCCGTATAGTGCATACGGTTTAATGAGATTCATACGAGAATATGCATACGAAAGTTCGTGAGCAAAGATTGGTTCTCTCAGGCCATATCGGCTTCGGGTGCCAATCACGTCTCGATGGGACTCGGGGCGTGACAATACATGGGATAGAAATGCTAGTGAAATCTTGGAAAGCTCACCCATGAATCTCTTCAATAATGTAGTGAGCAAAGTTGATGTCTTAACCTGCCATGATGCTCACCACTAGAACAACTCGATCAAACGTAAGAGAATTATCAGCACCTGTAGGACCGAGATGGTTTCATAAAATCGACCACCAAAACTCTCCCACAAAGTGGAGTGAGGACTTCTTAATGTCTGACTTCTCAGCTATCCATCTACATCTACCCCATCCTCAGCTATATAACTCAATATCCACCATAATAGCTCTAACCGGTGATCCGCATCCTTCATTTTATTCCTATTCATCACTATCTCTATGCGGTGATCAAACTCAACTGTATTTGTTGAAACCTTATGGATGGCACCAAACAAGAACCTCTGTATAGTCTGCTATGATATATCAACTCATGTACCACGAACAAAGTGTGAGTCAACGGTGGTTGGTCACGAGCTCACTACTCCAAAGGTGTGATCTAATCAAACCGAAGTAGCATACAAGGCATAGAATTTACGAACCAACTCTGGACTATAACTATCACAAGGCTCCGTCATCCACCCGAAGCCATATCTATCAAACAGTGTCTTAATCTCAGGCATCTCATTGAAATCATCTATCCTAAACTGGGGCTCCTCAGTGATATTTCTCCTAAATAAACCCCACTCAGTAGACTCTACATCCCTATCATAGATGGACTTTATATCCTGAACACACCATCTCATATTCTCCAATCGTACTGTCGATGCAGTCCGCTGTGCAGCCAACTATCTCTGTGAGGAGGTCGTCGAATCCTGGACACCAGTACCTAAAACAGAAGCTGTCTCAACGTCCTTACCACTATCCCCCAACTCCGAAGCATCCTTAACTTCACCATTTTTATTGGTCGCAGGTGCATCCTCCCCCTCTTCAGACTGGGGGGAAAAATCAGATAACTGAGTAGGAGTCACCGATGTGGCAGGTGGCGAGAGCTGCATAGTAGGCTGAGGTATGGCCTGGGTTGCAGCTTGTACCCTAGATTATTACCTCGTGGTGCGAGGCACAACTGTAGTATAACCCCACGCAATCTCATAAACCTCTTCAGACCTATTTTTCTGCAATTTCGGAGACTCATCTCGAAGCCTTGACTTAATTTCTAGGTTTTTAGTTCTGATTTTTGATGAAGACCTCATATCACCCCACTTGGGATTCCCTTTTGGTGGTATTTTTTAGTGGTTTGGGTCTTGGATGGGTGGGGTTCGAGTCGAGTTTTGGTATATGGGTAGAGGGCCGAGTCGGGTTTTGGTATATGGGTAGAGGGTTGGGTCAATTTTTTAGGGTTTTAGGATTTATAGTTTTCGAAACTTTGGGTATTGGGGATTTAGGAATTTCAGCTATTTGGTAGGTTAGAATGGATGGATTGGAGTGTTGGTATATGGGATTTTGTTGAATTTAGGATTTGAAGTGGAGATATTTGATGAATTTCAATGGGAAATTGGGTATTTGAGGTGTTTGATTATCGGGTTTGAGGGTTTATATCGGTCGATTTTAATGGGGATTTAAAGAGTGGGTCGGGTCGAGTTTTTGAGCTAGAGGGTCATTTGATGTTTCTATGGACCTGACCCACGGTCCGTAGGTTGACCTACTACGATCCATAGGTGTCAAATCATGGGTTGGAATCCGCAAGTGAAATTTTTCCTCTGATTTCTACGGACCTGACCTACGGTCCGTAAGTTGACCTATGGTTCGTAGGTGTCAGGTCGTGGATGGGAATCCGCAAGTTGAAAATTTGGTCTGATTTCCACAGTCTCCACCCATGGTCCGTAGGTCACCATCGTGGGTTGAGCTTAACACTTTAGTTCACATTTTTATTCTCAACTCAATTATCCTCTGTACCATATAATGAACAAATCCAAAATAATATCAGTCCTTAGGTTTCCTCCCAAGCAGCGCTTGATTTAACATCGCGGAACGACGTGGCTAAGTTGGTTAATCAGACTTCACCAACTAGCCCATGGGTTGCCACCCATAAATCGCCTGATTTAACATCGCGACACGACCCAACTCCGTTGACTACTCAGATTCTCACACGTCCTTATTTCTTCTGTAGTTCCCACATAGTTCTTCACACGCTAACTATTGACCTTGAATAGGACATCATCATCACCTTTTATTTCAATTTCCCCATGTGGGAACACCCTAACCACAGTGAATGGTCCATACCATTTGGACCTTAGTTTTCCAGGAAACAAATGAAGTCTGGAGTTATAGAGTAATACCAAGTCTCAGTAATACCAAGTCTCCCGGGTGAAATTCTCTTCGTTCAATCTTCCGATCATGATATAGATTCATCTTCTCTTTATACAGCGCTGAACTTTCATAAGTATGAAGAAGAAATTCATCCATCTCATTCATTTGCTCTAATTTCAATTTAGCCGCTTCACTCCATTCCAGATTCAACCTCTTTAATGCCCATTGTACCTTATGTTCAAGTTCTACAGGCAAATGGCACGATTTACCAAACACCAGCTGATCTGGAGATTCCCCAATCGGCGTCTTGAATGCAGTTTGATATGCCTATAATTCATCATCCAATCTTCTCACCCAATCTGTCCTATTGACATCCACAGTCTTTTCCAAAATAGACTTAATCTCACGATTTGACACCTCAACTTATCCGCTTGTATGAGGATGATAGGGTGTTGTCACCTTATGTTTAACACCATATTTCTCAAGTAGGGCTTTGAACAACCTATTACAGAAATGGGATCCTCCATCACTAATGATGACTCGGGGTGTTCTGAATCGTGAGAATATATTCTTTTCCAAAAATGTTGTGACACTCTGTCCTTTATTATTGGAAAGCGCGATTACCTCCACCCATTTAGAAATATAGTCAACAGCTACCAAAATGTACATCATCCCATGCAAGCTCACGAATGGTCCCATAAAGTCAATACCCCTCACATCAAACAACTCAAGCTCAAGAATAGTCATCATTGGAAGTTCATGTCTGTGCGAGATGTTCCCTTGCCTTTGACATTGGTCACAAGCCCGAGCTTAGTCATGAGAATCTTTACAAATGGTGGGCCAATAATACCCACATTGTAAGATCTTTTGAGCAGTTTGCACACCTCCATGATGAGCCCCAACTGGAGATGAATGACATGCTTCCAAAATACTCATCATCTCAATTTCCAAAATACACCTCTGAATTATACCATCCGCACACACCCTAAATAAATAAGGCTCATACCAGAAAAAATTTCTCATCTCATGCATGAATCTCTTCCTCTGCTAATATGACATACCTTTCGGGACTAGATCACTTGCTAAAAAGTTGGCAAAATCTGAAAACCAAAGGCTTAGTCTTGTGATGCTTCCAACACATGCTCGTCTGGAAAAGTATCATCAATATTAAGATCATACCTCAATTTAAGCATGGCCTCCTCCTCAAGGCGTGATAAATGGACTGCAACCTGGTTCTTAGTCCCCTTTTGGTCCTTGACCTTAAAGTCAAATTCTTTCAATAGAAGCACCCACCGAATAAGTCTTGGCTTGGCGTCCTTTTTTGACATAAGATATCTAAGAGATGCGTGGTCTGTGTGCACAATCACCTTTGTACTAATCAAGTAAGATCAAAATTTCTTGATATCAAAGACCACCTCTAACAACTCTTGCTCGGTCATAGTATAATTCTTCTGGGCTGGGTTATGTGCTTTGCTAGCGTAGTAAATTGGATGTAGAATCATTTCACGCCTTTGGCCAAGGATTTCACCTAAGGCCACTCCGCTAGCATCACACATAACCTCAAATGGCATTGACCAATCTGGTGAGACAATGATAAGGGCTGAAATCAACTTCTCTTTTAGACACTTGAACGTTTTTAGGCACGCCTCATCAAACACAAATTTTACCTCCTTCTCTAAAAGCTTGCATAATAGATGTGCAATCTTAGAGAAATCCTTGATGAATCTTCTATAGAAACCTACATGACCTAAGAAACTTTGAATCCCTTTCACAGAAATAGGTGGAGGTAACTATTCAATCACCTCAATCTTTTCTTTGTCAACTTCAATTCCCTTTTTTGAGATCCAATGCCCCAATACGATGCCCTCTTTCACCATAAAGTGACACTTTTCCCAATTCAGCACTAAGTTGTACTCTTCACATCTTTGCAACACATTAGCGAGGTGGGACAAGTAGTCGTCAAAAAAGTCTGCCACTATAGAAAAATCATCCATAAAAATCTCAATAGTATCCTCCACCATGTCGGAGAAAATGGACATCATGTAGCACTGAAAAGTGCCGGTGTATTACATAAACCGAAGGGCATTCTTTTGAACGCGAACGTCCCATATGAACAAGTGAAAGTAGTTTTTTCTTGGTCCTCGGGACAATGAAAATCTTATTATACCTCGAATAATCGTCAAGAAACAATAACATCCTCTGCCAGCAAGACGGTCTAACATCTGGTCCATGAAGGGCATAAAAAAGTGATCCTTTTCGGTCCAAGAATATAGATTTTGATAATCCATGCAAACTTTTCATCCTGAAACCGACCTCGTTGGGATCAAGTCACTCTTCTCATTTGGAACCACCGTGATTCCACCCTTTTTGGGCACACACTGAACCGGGCTCACCCACTTACTATCAGCAATGGGGTAAACCACACCCGTATCTAACCACATGATAATTTCTTTATTCACAAGTTCTTGCATTGGCTGGTTCAAATGACATTGATGCTCCATGCTTGGTATGCACTCGGGATAAAGATAAATTTTGTGAGTGCAAATGCCGGGTGGAATCCCAATAATGTCAGCAATGGACCAACCAATGGCCCTCTTAAAACTTTTCAACACCAAAAAATGAGCCTCTACTTGCCACTCCACCAACTCAGCAGAAATAATCATGGGCAAGGTGTTGTTAGCTCCTAAGAATGCATAGTGGAGGTGAGATGGGAGAGCCTTAAGCTCCAAACCTAGAGGTTTCTCAATAGAAAGACGAGCCGGTGAGGTCACCCTATTCTTTAAATCAAGATCAAGTTTCTTTGGAGCATAAGGGTATGATCTCCTACCAGTAAGTGCACCAACTATCTCATCATACTCATCAATACCATTGCTATTAAATTTCATAATCACGACAGCAAGGGCTTCCACCCCAACCTTTCTTCGATAAGAACAACCAAGTCTGCTTCTTTGGCTGTGTCAATCATCAAAATTACATGAATTTCTTTTGGTTGCTTCATGGAACGGCAAACATTGAAGCTAAATTACTTTTCATTCAGCCTGAACTTCATCTACCTAGTTTCCATGTCAACTAATACATGGCTAGTGGTAAGGAATGGTCTTCCCAAGATTATAGGAACCTCAAAAACAACCTCACAGTCTAGAATTACAAAGTCATCTAGAAATATAAAAGATGCCACCTTTACCAAAACATCATACAAAATGCCCACAGAGTTTTTCACAGTTCTATCTGCCATAGGATGTCTCATCAAAGTCAGTTTCGGTGCTTCCAATCCTAACTATTTAAACATAGCTAGTGACATCAAGTTAATGCTAGCACCCAAATCACACAGTGCCTTTGCAAAGTTGTAAGACCCGATAGTACAAGGAATCGTGAAGGCTCCCGAATCCTCCTTCTTTTCAATAAGGGAATGCGAAGCGACTGCACTACAATAATGCAAATTATCTGTCAGCTCAAAACTGACAGTTCTTTTCTTTATCACCAAATCTTTCATGAACTTTTCGTAACCTTACATCTGCTCCAAAGCCTCCACAAGAGGAATATTTATCGAAAACTCCTTCAACATTGAAATAAATTTATGGTATTTACCCTCTTTATCTTTCTTTTTCAACCTTTGAGGAAAAGGAGAAGGAGGTCGTGGAATGGATTTTAGAACTTGAGTAACCTCCTTCTCCTTCCTCTTTTTAGGCTTGGCTTCTCTATTAACATTTTGGGGCTTGGGAGTTGAATTGCCATCAACCTCTGAATTGTCTGTCTCTATATCAGCCTCTTCATCAACAACCATCGGCTCATATTTCTTACCACTATCCACACATATAGATGGGTAAGTCGTGCTCTTCTCACTTCTAGTAGTAATGGCCAAACAATGACCATCATTCTTCAGATTCGGAATGGTGTTGCTTGGAAGAGTGCCTAGTTGATGCTGGTTCAATGCCACTAATATCTTCCCAAGCTGTAGATCCAAATTTTTTATGAAAGTTGAGTGAGATTCTACCTACTGACGTATTCTCAAAATATAAGCCCTAATCTCCTGCAAACAACTCTCCTGGCACTCTGACCCCTTAACCAGTTTATTAAGTAGGGCTTCCATTCGTGAATTTCTGGAAACAGCTTCACAGTTCCCCGATAGAATATATGCACTATTCTTCTCTTTGTAATCATCCTTTCTCCTCTAATAACCGTCACGATCCCATTCTCTGTCTCTATATCCTGACTTGTTGTAATTGTCTCCATAGTAATTTCTACCTTGATTTTCTTTCCTCGAGTTTCAAGAGTCTTGATTAGACCCTTGTCCCTTGGCTCGAAAACCCGCCACCTATAAATCTAAGTACTTATTCTCCTCATCAGATTCAAAATTTTCATGCCTAGGTATTTTACCTTGTGCACCTATGGCAAGCACCTTCTCAGTACCCTCAGTCGCGATCTGTTTGGCTAGCAAGATAATTTTTGTCCTCAACTGTGCGATCTCTTGAGCTACAAATTTATCCAAAGCCCGTTGTGTTGTCGAGGCTTAAATAGTATATGTCCTAACTGGTGTATCTGCCTCCCAAGTATGTCATCCTCAGTTGGTCTTAGTAATACCATCTAATATCTCTGAAGCTTGTTCCCATCTCAAACTCATAAATGCTCTGCTAGTGATGGTATCTGCTACAGCCTTGGTATTAGCGTTTAATGCTCTATAGAAGATCTCAAGTAAATTTCGACCATTCATCCTATGATTTGGAACATTTTGCAACTTCTTCTTGAACCTTAGCCAAGTCTAGTAAAGTGCCTCACAATGTAGCTGTCTGAATGTCCCCCGCAGCTACGGGATCCTGAACTCCTTCAGTATTCACCATTCTTCGATTAGCTCTCAGAGACCTTTCAATTTCACGATCAAGTGGAATCAGGGGATTGCCTTGACTCCTAGTGTTTGGCATACACCGGTGTATGCCCTCAAAAGTGTATAAAAACAAAAAAAACAATCAATTCCAACCAGTAATAGTCAATTCCGTTAACCGTATTCCCCGACAACGGCGCCAAAATTTGATGTCGCCCAAAATATGCCTCCTAAGAAGTATAATGCGATCGCTTTTCAAATATAGAACCCAACTAGTTTGGGGTTGATCCCATAGGGAATAGGTCTAAGTGTGAGAGAATACCGGATGGAACAATTGAAAAGTAAGTAAAACTGGGTGGTTTTTAGAATAGTAGTAATAGTAACAATTGCTGATTGTATCAAGTTTGTAAACAATACGAGAAATTCACTAGAACTGTGATCCCCAATGATTCCTTAACTCCACTGGTTATTTGTGCTTAGCAAAACTTTTTCCCACTACGTTGCATGCAAAATCTGACAAGATATGTTCGTCTAAACGTCTCTCAAACTTGGTTAGACAAATTTCACTCTTCTCCTCTTGGTCTCTGAGTGTTGCACTACTAACCCTTGTCCTGGATATCAGATAACTATTCCCGCTAAGGCTCCAGTTATTAGATAAAGGTTGATAGCTTCAAATCTTTGTTGTTATCTTCTTTTCCCAATCTGTACCTCTCTCTCGAGCAAGTCTAGAATACAGGCAAGTTTCTAACGTTTGCAATCGTTAGAAGATCAATCACAACGAAGAAGATAACAATGCATGCGTTCAAGTGGTTACGTATTGCTTTGCACTTAACCCGTTTCGTTAATTTCTCATGGTTCACACAACCCTAGTTGATGAGTTTAGTTATCCATAATTGTAAGAACACAAGAAGAATTCAAAGATGAAAACATAATTGCACACTCACAATAATGAAGAAGAACTGAAATCTCAATTATCAACAAATCTCGAATTAGGGTTTGTAAATACTAAACCAAGAATATGTTTATAAACTCAGAAACAGTATAGAATAATTCTCAAACAATGTAATGACTCTTTTTTTGAATGAATGTCACACATAGGACTATACAGGGGTATTTATAGATACAAAGCTAATCCTATCCTAAGCAATATAGGAGAACAGAGTCGGCAACTTTCACGGTGTCATGACTTGGTGTCGTGGAACCAAGTCACGCCACGTAGGTTGATGTCATGGAAATAAGACTCAATTAGACGTCTTCAGAAGTTGAGTCACGCCACCTTTCCACGTCACGTAGGTGTACCCACGCCATGTGGATGCCTGGCATGGAAATCAGGTATTTTTCTACACTGGAAGTGGACCCACAGCACCACTCACGTCACGTGAGTGTCACTCACTTCACGTGGGTGATGTCTTGATTCCCACTCCGGTGTAGATTTTTGTTCTTTCATCTTCCGACACTTCATTCTCGGGCTTGATTCTTCCTTTTTGATCATTTTGCCTTCAAAAACCTGTTTTCCTGCAAAGTAGGACAGAAACCACATCATACCAATAAAACACACCCAAGTTATTGCATATTTCCCTCGTTTTAAGCATCGAAAGTGCCATGTAACCATGACACATCAACACCCTCAACTTAGAACATTTGCATGTCCTCAGGCGAACAAAACAAAAATACACATACACAATGCTTAACTAAGAGAAACCTAAGGGACCTATGGCAGTCTACTCATTGCCTTTGGCACAAAACTTTTTCCGACCCCTCCTATTTGCAAATCAAAACCAAATTGTGTATACAAGCAGCATAGTATCATGACACAGAAGGGATCAAGTGAGGGGACCAGATTATGCACAAACAACTAAGCATATATGTAATTGACATTTCTCGAACAACTAGCAGCTAATAATGCAACCCATGTGCTCTCACAATTAAAGAAGTCCCATGCACTCACAGTATACTAATGAATATCAACGTAGGGATGAGGTCAAAATACTCACGCTCACAAAGAAGTTAAAATAGTGTGCATGAAATACCATAGGCTTGCCCTTATTTTCTAGGCCTTCATTTTCGGACAGTTGGACTAGGATCACTAAAGGACTTTACTCAACTTGTAATGTAGGCTTAGGGACGAGTATGGTACATATGGATATGGTGACTCAACCCTCCTTGACACTACACTATTTTTGGCTCCAACTTTCAACCTTTCTCATTTTTATTCTCCCTTATTCTCCTTTCTTTTATTTTCAGCTTTTGGGAGTGATTTTTCTCAAGCTTCACAACACAACTTCTTCTTTTTTTTCTATTATTTTTTTTTCACACCCAAACCTGTTTTCCCTTTTTCTTTTATTTTCCTCTTCTTCATACCCAACTCAATCTACGCACCCCTATAATAGCCACCCTCAACTTAGGCGATTTGCCTGAGTTGAGGTACACAGTGTCCAAGAAGGGACCAGGGCCAAGACAGGTTCATTATAATTAGAACGGGAAGGTGAATAAGCTTAGTGAAAGAAATAGGTCAATTACGGCTCAAAAGTCGGGATCAAGGGATAGTTCTTCATTTGGTTTGGACTTTAGGCTAAAAGTGGAATTCATTCAAAAATGGCCTATAATCCTTTCCTAATCCCTATCCTCTAACTTAGGCAAGACTAACCAGGAAAGTTCTGGATCGCACACACACAATTAACTAAGTAGTGACCTCACACACACATAGCACAGGGTTGTATTATCAACTACTACCTATCTGGTTCATGCAATACTTGCTACAGTTATTTGCCTATAATCCTAGTGCCATAACAAGATCCAACAGCTGTCACAAATAAACATGCTACACACACATTCTTCAAAACAAAAAAATTTTTAGGAGGGGTATCCTTAACATTCAAAAAGCATAAATTTTATTTCAAAACTAGACTGCTACAATTCCCTTATTCTTCTCCTAATTCAACAAGAAGCACATAAAAAAAATAACAACCTAACCATGCCGGTTCTACTATGATAGGACACTCGAGGGAAAAGAAACATGGAAACAAAAAACCCCAAGAGGACATATAGACTTATAAGTACCTCCATACACCCTCAACTTATAAGCGTGCATTGTCCCCAATGCATTAGACCGAGTAAAACAAGGGAGTTAGGAACATACCTGTGGCACCCTAGGTGCGTGGGTCGAATGTCGATCATAATAATAAAAATCAAAGCAAAAGTAGAAATACCAAAACACCTTGGGTTTCCTCCCAAGCAGCGCCTGATTTAACGTCGCGGCACTACGCGGGTATCTTGACTACTCAGACTTAATCAAGATATCCCTTGGGTTGGCCTCCAGGATCATCTAAGATATTTATTTCTAAAACCACCATCATGTCCTTTGGCTGCTTCATAGTTCTGCAAATTTTGAATGTGACTTCCTTATTATCCAGCCTGAATTTCAGCTCACCCCGCTCCATATCTACCAATGCTCGGTCGGTGGCTAAAAATGGTCTCCCTAAAATTATGGACATCTTAAAATCAACCTCACAGTCCAAGACCACAAAGTCTACAGGGAAGATGAATTTTTCAACCTTGACCAACACATCATATACTTTTCCCACAGGCTTCCTGATCGTACGATCCGCCATCAATAATTGCATCTTTGTTGGTTCGGGGGTTCCCAAGCCTAACTTCTCAAATACTGCTAGTGGCATCAAGTTAATGCTTGCACCTAGATCACTCAAAGATCTATTGAAGTGAACCGACCCAATTGTGCATGGAATTGTGAAGGCACCGGGATCATCTTTCTTTTGCACAAGAGAACGGGACGTAATTGCACTACAATGGTGCAAATCATCAAAAGACTCGTAACTGACAGTTCTCTTCTTCGTCATCAAGTCTTTCATGAATTTTGCATAACCCGGCATTTGTTCCAATGCCTCCACCAATGGTATGTTTATAGAAAGTTTCTTCAATATGGACATAAACTTATGGAATTTGGCATTTTCCTTTTTTTTCTTCAAGCGCTGAGGGAATGGAGGTGGCGTCTTAGGAATGGGTGTTAGCACTTGTGGGGCTTCTTTTTCTTTCTCGTTTTCAGAATTCACCACATTCTCATCATTTTGAGGCTTTTCCACCTCTTTCGTGATTTCCCCAATAACAATTTTATTTTCACCCACCTTTTTCTTGAGACGTTGAGGGAAAGGTGGAGGAAGCCTTGATTGGGTGCTTCAATGAGAGTCATTCCATTTCTCGTTGTGATAGCCATACAATGAGCATTATTTTTTAGATTCTGGACAGTGTTGCTTGGAAGGGTGCCTGGCTGATGTTGATTTAGTGTCAATGATATCTACCTAAATTGTTGCTCCAACTGTTTAATGGCAGTCGAATGGGAATATACCTTCTGACTTATTCCCGAACTATCTATATTGATTTCTTTTAGACAGTTTTCTTGGCTTTTTGACCTCGTAATCAGTTTATTTAGAAGGTCTTCAATCCTTGAACTTCCAGACTCGGCATCACGTCTTCTTGGCGGTACATAAAGGTCATTCTATTCTCTATAATCATCTTTTCACCTCCAATCACCGTCACAGTCTTGGTCTTTGTCTCTATATTAGTTCCAACCTTGATTCCCTTGCCTTGAGTTCCAAGAGTCTTGATTAGACCCTTATCCCTTGGCTTAGAAACCTGCCACTTCTCAATCCAAGTATTTAGCCTCCTCATCAGATTCACTATTATCATGCCTAGGGGATTTACCTTGTGCACCTACAGCATGTACCTTTTCAGTGTCTCTGACCGCTATCTGTTTAGCTAGCAACCCAATTTCTGTCCTTAGTTGCGCGACCTCTCTAGCCACAGATTCAACCAAAGCCCGTTGTGCTGCTAAGGCTCCAATAGCATATGTGCCAGCCGGCGTATCTGTTTCTCGAGTATGCCACCCTCGGTTGGTCTTAGTGATACAATTTAGTATCTTCAAAGCTTGCTCCCATCTCAGACTCATAAATGCTCCACCAGTGATAGTATATGCTACGGCCTTAGTGTTTGCATTTAAAGCCCTGTAGAAAATTTCAAGCAAATTTCTACCACTCATCCTATGATTCGGCACATTCTGCAGCTTCTTCTTAAATCTGAGACATGTCTCATAAAGTGCTTCAGAATGTAGTTGTCTGAAATTGTAGATTTCATCCTTCAACTACAGCATCTTAGAAGGTGGAAAAAATCTTTCTAGAAATTAATTCCTTAATTCTTGCCACGTAGTAATAGAACCTCGTGGTAATTCAGCCAACCACAATGTCGCTTCTCCTGTTAAGGAGAATGGGAACAATCTCAACCGAATCACCTCCTGATTAACTCCAGGTAGATTATAGGAAGTGCAGACCCCCACGAAATTCATCACGTGCATGTTTGGATCATCTGAAGGAAGACCGGTGAACACACCTTTCAAATTGAGCAAATAGATCATGGAACTGGTAATGTCAAACTTAGTACCCGGAGGTAACTCTGGTGGAATGATGGCACCAGTCTCAACCGGCTCAAGATAAGCCATATCTTCTTCTTCAAGATCATCATAAACAGGTACATATGGTCTATGCTGCGCTCTAAGTCTTCTTTGTCGCTCTTTAGCATCAGCCAGACGCTGTGCTGCTTCTTGCATCGCTCGGTTATCTCTTTCTTCTTGTCTAAGAGCATCTTGCCTAGCTTGCTCTTCTCGTGTCAATCGAGCTATCATTTGTTCTATTTTTTCTTGACCAACCGGCTGAATTAGTTAGTGATGAATGTCTCCCGTAGCTACGGGATCCTAAACTCCTTCAGTATTCACCATTCTTCGATTAGCTCTCAGAGTACTTTCAATTTTATGATCAAGTGGAATCAGGGGATTGCCTTGACTCCTAGTGTTTGGTATACACCAGTGTATGCCCTCAAAAGTGTATAAAAAACAAAAAAAACAATCAATTCCAACCAGTAATAGTCAACTCCATAACCGTATTCCCCGACAACGGTGTCAAAATTTGATGTCGCCCAAAATATGCCTCCTAAGAAGTATAATGCGGTCGCTTTTAAAATATAGAACCCAACTAGTTTGGGGTCGATCCCACAGGGAATAGGTCAAAGTGTGAGAGAATACCGGATAGAACAATTGGAAAGTAAGTAAAACTAAGGGGCTTTGTGAATAGTAGTAATAGTAACAATTGTTGTTTGTATCGAGTTTGTAAACAATACGAGAAATTCACTAGAACTGTGATCCCCAATGATTCCTTAACTCCACTGGTTATTTGTGCTTAGCAAAACTTTTTCCCACTACGTTGCATGCAAAATCTAACAAGATATGTTCGTCTAAACGTCTCTCGAACTTGGTTAGACAAATTTCACTCTTCTCCTCTTGGTCTCCAAGTGTCGCACTACTAACCCTTATCCTGGATATCAGATAACTATTCCCGCTAAGGCTCCAGTTATTAGATAAAGGTTGATAGCTTCAAATCTTTGTTGTTGTCTTCTTTTCCCAATCTCTACCTCTCTCTCGAGCAAGTCTAGAATACAGGCAAGTTTCTAACATTTGCAACCGTTAGAAGATCAATCACAACAAAGAAGATAACAATACATGCGTTCAAGTGGTTCCATATTGCTTTGCACTTAACCCATTTCGTTAATTCCTTATGGTTCACACAACCCTAGTTGATGAGTTTAGTTACCCATAATTGTAAGAACACAAGAAGAATTCAAAGATGAAAACATAATTGCACACTCACAATAATGAATAAGAACAGAAATCTCAATTATCAATAAATCTCAAATTAGGGTTTGTAAATACAAAACCAAGAATATGTTTATAAACTCAGAAACAGTATAGAATAATTCTCAAAACAATGTAATGACTCTTTTTTTGAATGAATGTCGCACATAAGACTATACAAGGGTATTTATAGATACAAAGCTAATCCTATCCTAAGCAAAATAGGAGAATAGATTCGGCAACTTTCACGGTGTCATGACTTGGTGTTGGGGAAATCAGACTCAATTAGACGTCTTCAGAAGTTGAGTCACGCCACCTTTCTACGACACGTAGGTGGACCCACACCACATGGATGCCTGGCGTGGAGTCAGGTATTTTTCCCATACTGGAAGTGAACCCACGACACCACTCACGTCATGTGAGTGGAACTCACATCATGTGGGTGGTGTCTTGATTCCCACTCCGGTGCAGATTTTTGTTCTTTCATCTTCCGACTTTTCATTTTCGGGCTTGATTCTTTCTTTTTGATCATTTTGCCTTCAAAAACCTGTTTTCCTACAAAATAGGACAGAAACCACATCATACCAACAAAACACACCCAAGTTATTGCATATTTCCCTCGTTTTAAGAATTGAAAGTGCCATGTAACCATGACACATCAGTAGTCCTAGGGTGTCTACAAAGCCGTGTCTGAGTAGAGTCTTGCTTATGGATGTGTTATGCACCACATTTATAAGTAGAAGGCTATGGGACATTAAGGAGTTGTTTCTTTTCTTCATTTTCTAGATCGTACATTAGAGTTAAAGTTGTAGGTGGAATCATATATGACCTCAGAAACTGTTTTTCTTACATTATAGTAAAATGCCGATTACAAGACGAGGTAGGGGCAAAAGTAAGAAGCTAGACAGAATCGCCAGAGAATGAGTTTGCATCACGGGCTTCTTGTCCCCTTCTATTTCTAGGAGAGTCACAAAGGAGAGAAATATCCCCAAAACTGCATGTTAATGCTACTAAGCAGGATTTAAGGAACGCGGTGCAAATGCTGACTCAGATAGATGCTGCACAAAGTCAAGGATGAGCTGTTCCGACAATAAATGATGATGGTGCGGCTAGGGCATCTAGTCGGCATACTCAGGATTTCCTTAAATTAGATCCTCCTACATTCATCGGATCGGATCTTAATGAAGGCCCGCAAGATTTTATAAATCAAATCCAAAGGGATTTAGATTTCATGCATGTATCTGTCGTGGAAACGGTTGAGCTTGCGGCCTATAGATTGAAATGAGAGGCTATATTATGGTATGAAGATTGGAAACGATCGAGGGGTATTGGTGTACTTCCAACTGGTTGGGAAGAATTTAAAATGGCATTCCTTGATCATTACCTTCCATATGAGGTCCAGGAGGCTCGTGCGGACCAGTTTTTAAATCTTCATCAAGGGAATATGAGTGTCAGAGAGTACAGTTTTTGGTTTAACTCTTTGGCTCGATATGCTCCTAGTGTAGTAGCCACGATGGATGATAGAGTCCATCGATATGTGGACAGATTAGAGCCATATTTGGTGAGGGACTGTACTATTGCTGCTTTGAACAGAGATATGGATATATTCAGAATACAGGCTTTTGCACAGAAGATGGAGGATCAGAGGCAAATAAGAAGGGCCCACAAATCTGAAAAAGGGACGTCAAAGAGGTCTAGACCTATGGGACAGTATATAGCATCCCAAGGAGAATTTAGAGCTTAGGTTTTTAATAGACCTCCTAGACCATCATTTTCTTCCCCTACAGCAGGTACTTCATCCCAATTTTGAGGGTTTAGAGGCAGCCATTTTGGGCAGAGTAATGGGATTCAAGGTTCACAGATTGTAGGATTTTCTCGTCAGCCGTGTCAGTACTGTGGAAGGTTTTATTTAGGTACATGCTGGTTAGGGATGACTGGTTGCTTTTGGTGCAGTATGTCAGGGCACATGATGAGAGAGTGTCCACAGAGGGGCACCGGTAGTATGGCGCGACCTATGGGGTCAACCGTTGCATCATCATCATTGGTTCCTTCCCTGGGAAGAGGTGTACAGCCTGCTGGTCATGGTGGAGGTGCTAGAGAAGCAGCCAATTCTAGTGGAGCACAGAATCGTACTTATGCTCTAGCGGATTGACAGAATTTGGAGGCTTCTCCTGATGTGGTTATAGGTACATTAGCCGTATTTTCACATAATTTATATGCATTGATACGGGCTCTACCTTATCATATGTCACTACATTAATTTCTTAAAAATTTGAAAGAACACCGAATCTACACCCGTTGGTGAATCTATTGTAGCTAAAAGAGTCTATCATAATTGCATAGTAGCTATTTGTGATCACGAGACGTTGGCCGATATTATTGAGTTGTAAATGGTGGGTTTTGATGTTATAATGGATATGGATTGGTTGGCTTCTTGTATGCCACCGTAGATTGCCGAGCTAAGAAGGTACATTTCCATTTTCCACAAAAGACCGTCCTTGAATGGAGGGGTAATGTTGGAGCACCAAGAGGTAAATTTAGTTCTTTATCTTAAGGCAAGGAAAATGGTATCCAAGGGGTACATATGCCATCTAGTAAGGGTGCAAGATACTGATGTGAATCCACCAACTCTTCAATCGATTCCGGTGGTAAATGAATTCCTTGATGTATTTCCAGAAGAACTTTTGGGTTTGCCTCTAGAACGGGAAGTAGAGTTTGGTATTGATGTGATTCTAGGCACTCAACCTATCTCTATTCCTCCGTATTGAATGGGCCCAACAGAGTTATGGGAATTGAAAGAGCAATTAAAAGATTTGTTGGACAAGGGATTCATAAGTCCTAGTATGTCCCCTTGGGGTGCACCAGTGTTATTTGTACACAAGAAAGATGGCACGTTGAGAATGTGTATTTATTATCGGCATCTAAATAAGGTAACAATTAAGAACAAATATCCCTTCCCTATAATTGATGATTTGTTTAACCAGTTACATGGTGCCAAATGTTTCTCAAAGATTGACCTGAGATTGGGCTATCATCAAGTAAGGGTTAGAGAGAAAGATATACCAAAGACAGCTTTTTGAACACGGTATGGTCATTATGAGTTTTTAGTTATGTCATTTGGGCTAACAAATGCACCAGCTATCTTTATGAATTTGATGAATAGGGGGTTTAAGCCGTTCTTGGATGTGTTCGTGATAGTGTTTATAGATGATATTCTGATTTATTCAAGATCACAAGAGGACCATGCTAATCATTTACGGCAGGTGTTACAGATTCTCCGTGATTGTAAGTTATATGCAAAGTTCTCTAAATGTAAATTTTGGTTAAAATCTATAGCATTCTTGGGTCACATTATGTCGGAGGAAGGAATAAGGGTTGATACTCAAAAGATAGAAGTGGTGAAGAATTGGCCAAGACCTACGACACCCACAGAGATTTGTAGTTTTCATGGGTTGGTAGGTTATTATCGAAGGTTTGTTAAAGGGTTTTCTTCCGTCTCGGCACCTTTAAAAAGCTAACACACAAGGCCACCATGTTTCAGTGGCATGATGCATGTGAGAAAAGTTTCCAAGATATGAACGATAAGTTGACTTCTGAACCCGTATTGGTACTTTCAGAAGGCACGAAAGGGTATGTGGTATATTGTGATGCTTCAGGAGTAGGCTTGGGATGTGTATTAATGCAGCACAATAATGTAATAGCCTATGCCTCAAGAAAGTTATGGCCATATGAGAGAAATTATCCAACACATGATCTTGAGCTAGCAACTGTGATATTTGCTTTAAAGATATGGCGCCACTACTTGTATGGGGTTCACGTTGATATATATACTGATCATAAGAGTTTGCAGCATATCTTTAAGCATAAGGACCTTAATCTGAGGCACCGGAGGTGACTTGAACTATTGAAAGATTATGATATCGATATCTTATATCATCCGGGAAAAGAAAATATAGTAGCCGATGCATTAAGCCGCAAAGCAATAGGAAGCACTGATGGCCAGCTCACAGAAAAGCAAGATATAATCAAGGATCTATATCAACTATCCAGCTTAGGGGTTCGTCTTCTTGAAACCCCAGATGAAGGAATTATGGTGCAAAATGTAGTAGAATCTTCATTAGTAGCTGAGGTGAAAGAGAAACAGTATGTGGATCCTATTTTATTGTAGCTGAAGGAAAATGTACAACAAGGTTTGACAAAGGCATTTGATCTTACACAAGAAAGAGTGCTCAGTGCCAAAGTAGATTGTGTGTACCAGATGTAAATGAGCTAAGGAGGTGGATTATGACAGACACACATCATTCACGGTATTCTATTCATCCGGGAGACACCAAAATGTATCATGATTTGAAGGAAAGGTATTGGTGGGGTAACATGAAGAAGAACATTGCAAAATTTGTAGCTCATTGTCCAAATTGCCAATAAGTAAAAGTAGTGCATCTGAAGCCAGAAGGTTATATGCAATGTATAAATCTTCTAGTCTGGTAGTGGGACATGATTAACATGGATTTCATCATAGGGTTACCTCGTACACTTTGAAAATTTGATTCCATATGGGTGATAGTTGACAGGCTTACCAAATTCGCACACTTTTTGCTAGTCAAAACCACCTATACAGCTAAAGATTATGTGAGGTTGTATATAAAGGAGATAGTACGGCTACACAGGATTTCAATCTCTATTATATCAGACAGGGGAGCTCAATTTAATGCATATTTTTGGAAGTCTTTTCAGAAGAGTTTGGGGAACTAAGCGAATTTGAGTACGGCTTTTCATCCTCAGACAGATGGACAAGCAGAATATACTATCCAAACACTTGCAGATATGCTACGAGCTTGCACATTGGACTTTAAAGGTAGTTGGGATAATCATTTACCTCTTATTGAGTTTGCCTACAATAATAGCTATCATTCAAGTATCAAAACGGCACCTTATGAAGCTTTGTATGGAAGAAAGTGTAGATCACCAATTGGATGGTTTGAAGCGGGTGAAACTGCCTTATTTGGGCCAGATCTTGTTCACCAAGCTGTGGAAAAAGTTAAGGTGATACAACAACGGCTGGAAACGGCCCAAAGTCGGCACAAATCATATACGAATGTTAGAAAAAGGGGGCTAGAATTTGCCATAGGTGATTGGGTATTCTTGAACGTGTCACCAATGAAAGGGGTAATGAGGTTTGGGAAGAAAGAAAAGCTGAGTCCACATTATATAGGGCCATATAAGATTGTTCGAAGATTTTTTAAAGTTGCGTATGAATTGGAACTACCCTAGGAACTCTCTACAGTTCATCCAGTATTTCATGTGTCAATGTTTCGTAAGTGAATATGGGATCCATCTTGTATTGCTCCCATTGAAGATGTACAAGTGACAGAATATCTCACCTATGAAGAAGTACCTATTGCTATCCTGGATCGACAAGTTAAGAAGTTAAGAAGTAAAGAAGTAGCTTCTGTGAAAGTGCTTTGGAAAAATCAGCAAGTAGAAGAAATCACATGGGAAGCCGAGAAAATGTTGAAGTCTAGGTACCCGCATTTATTTCAAATGGAAGAGAAAGTTCAAGATGCGGAATTGGAGTAATAACAAGAAAGTATATATAAGTATTATGTGTATGTGTATGTGCTACGTAAACTTAGACTTGAATTGTGTAGCTTAGATACTGTTTTAACATTCGAGGACGAATGTTCCTAAGGGGGGAAAAATGTAACACCTGAGGTGTTATGGTCACATGGAAAAACACAATGACTTGGGTATGAGGCTAAATGAAGGGAAAGGGAAGAAGCATGTACTGGAAATGAGCATACGAAGAAGAAAAGAACCAAGTCACAAGAGTGACCCACGGCAGGGCTCACATGCCGTGAGTCAACCCACGTGATGTGGGAGGCTGCCATGGATCAACTTCTATGGTTGGCCAAAAAGCCTGATTTCCACAGCAGGGATCCACGTGACGTGACTCCACTCACGTGACGTGAGTGGGTGTCATGAGTAAACTTCAGAGATTGTCTTTTGTTGTCTGATTTCCACGACACTCACCTACATGGCAAGACTGGGTCCATGACACCCAGTCACGGTACCGTGGGGATTTGCCGACTTTGTTGACCTATTTTGACTGGATAGAATATTTAAGTGTATGATCCATTTAATATGTTGGGCTGGATTTATATTATGTATTTGAGGCCCAAATAACATGCAACTTGATATGGGCCTAACCAAAAGGGAAATAACCCATTTAACATTTGACCAAAAAGTGGCTAAGGATAGACTTGAGAGGGGAAACTAAGAGGGACTATATAAGGTTGAAATTCAGATCTTATTCACCATATTACACTTGCCAAAAATAAGATTTTTATCAAAATATCTTCTCCTCTCTAAAACCCGAATAACCCTAATTTGCTTGAACGATTTGCGGACAAATTTTCCACTTGCAAGTCTTAGTAAGTGTTTCCTCTTGTATATTACTATATTATATGCACAAGAGGTTATGTATATCATGTTGGGTATGATTAAAAAGTGTTGAACGGTCCACTTTTACTTAACCAGTGAAGGATTTGCCTTCTATGTTGGTTTGTGGACTGTTTTGGTGTTATGGGTGTTGTTGGGTGGTAAATTATGTTGCAAGAGGGTGGAATGAAGTTACATGGAAGTAAGAAATAAGGTTGAGTGATATACCATGTGTTTGGGATGTTGGATAGTTTAGTTATCGCCTTGTGAACTTGAATATAGTTGGGTTTTAATGTGAGCTTCATTATGTATTCATATTGTAGAGTAGCACCTTGAGGAAGGGCTGAATTGTTGTAGTCATATTGGAAGGGTAAGGTATGTGAGGTTACTCTTTTCCGTATCCTTCAGCAGCATCTTTTGTTCTCATTTCAAAATGTCTCAAAGTATCTCATTTCAGGTTATCATATGTTGATATTCACATGTCTCTTATTCATTGACTGAAGTTCCAAAGATCCCATAATGTTATAACTACTAAAAGAACTATCTCAAAGAAAGAAGTGATGTAAAGAGAATCTGTGTATTCACGGGTGGCATCCCAGGGGTGAAAGTAAAGCCTAGCATGGGTAGATCCCAATATCACGGGTGGCATCCCAGGGGTGAAAGAAAAGCCTAGCATGGGTCGATCCCGATTTGTGTGTGTATGAGAACCGCATCCCAGGGGTTAAAATACCTAGCATGGGTCATCCTCTTTTACCACTGATCAGTTGGTCATTTGTTTATCATATGCTTTTAATGCAAAGAAGGATGAAGTAAGGTAAGGAATGATAATGATGATGAACGTAAAAGCAAAGAAAGTAATGAATGTAATGTACATGGATCCACATATACAGAACGGTGGCTTATCTATATTGACTATTCACTTGTTTTTTTGATTCCATTGAAGTACTTATGTATCATGCAGTTCTTATAGCCTTACATACTCAGTACATTCTTTGTACTGACGTCTCTTGGGGGACTTACCTTACTTGTTGTACGTACAGCTGCTAGTAGACCTCCACAGTAGGTTGCGGGTCATCCAAGGATTATTGGTGAGCTCCAAATCAGTTCGGGGCTTTCCGAGTCACATGTGTACTTTTGTTTTGCTACTGTATAAATGTTGTATAAAGCGGGGACTTGTCCCAACTTTAGGTTGGTTATGTATCTATTAGAGGCTTTGTAGACGTTGTGGGACAAATAAAGGAAATGTAAGGAGCATATGCTTTTGACGTGGTGGCCCGAACGTCCAAGTTTCATATATATTGAATGTTTTTCCATGACTTCTGCCATTAGCATCTTGTATCTATATGTGCTAGTGTTGTTCATTTAGTGACATGCATATGAGTGTACATGAATAAAGATTGGTTATCTTGGGCCTTAACGGCTTTGGGTGCCAGTCCGCCCCATTGGAATTCGAGGCGTGATAAGACCACTCCAGCTTTGTCCGCCATTTGTAGCACAACTGATGAGGGCCTTAACTTCCCACAACCCAAACTTTTAAACACAGAAAGGGGAATTAAGTTTATGTTTTCCCCTAAATCACTTAAAGATTGAACAATATCACTTTCACCAATTTGTATGGAGAGGTTGAAACTCCCAGGATCCTTGAGCTTTTTGGGCATCTTGCTCATAACCATAGAACTGCACTCTTAGTCTTTTTTGTTCGTCACCATATCTTTCAGGTACTTAGCGTACTTGGTCATTCCCTGTAAAATATCTAACAAAGGAAGGTTAATGTGAAGTTCTTTGAATGTGTCAAAGAACATTTTAAAACAAGCATCCTCTTTGGCTTTCTTAAGCTTTTAAGGGAATCGTGGTGGTGGTCTGTTTTGAGATTGATCAGCTGGCTTTTCATTCGGGTACTCGAACTTCCTTTTTTTATCAGCATCTTTGATTTCAACTTGCTTTTCCTCCTTCTTAGGTATGATCAACTCTGCTTTCACCTCATGATTTTTTTTTGGAGATGCATCAATTAAATCTCTACCACTCCTTAAGGTGATTACTATAACTTTATTTGGTTTTTTCTCTGTATCACTAGGCAAACCCCCTTGAGGTCTTATGTTTTGCACTTGAGCTAACTGGACCATCTGTGTCTCTAAATTCTTTTGAGTCAATTGCTAATTTTTTATCTCTATAGCCATTTATTCTTGGTTAGCCAGAATCTTTTTCAAATTCTATTCTATATTATTGACCTGAGTGTTGGTCAGAATACTTTACTGCTGCTGAAACTACTGAGGTTGGACCTAATTATTGCCCCAAGAGTAGTTGGGCTAACTCTGCCAGTTACAATTATAGGCATTACCATAGTACTGATTCCCTTTTTGTCCATTTCCCATAAAATTAGCTGACTCCAGATTTTCTCTACATAAATCTGCAGAGTCACCCCTACTACCATAAATCTCACACCAACTCTGTACCTACTAAACTGCATGCAAGTTATGATTATTTTCTGCAATACAGTTGAAAAGAGTGTATAGTTCATCATAAGTCTGCTCCAATGCTTGACCACCTACAGTTATATCTAAAAATATTTTCGTACTCGGGTCAAGACTTTCCATAAAGTGTGGGATAGCACATCATTAGATTGTTGGTGATGAGGACAATCTCTAAGAAGAACTTTGAATCTCTCCCACGCTTGGTATAAATTCTCCTCAAGCTTCTGCTTGAAACTTAATGTTTCACTTCTTAGCCTTGTAGTCTTACCGGATGGGAAAATTGAATAAGGAACTTCCTTGCTAGGTCATACCATATGGTGATGGAATTTGAAGGTTATGCCTTCAACCATCCTTTTCTTCTCCCAAAAGTGAGAATGGGAAAAGAGTGAGCCTTATATAGTTTGTGGAGACTTCTGCTGGAATGAATGTGTCACCGATCTCTAGGAAATTCTAAAGATAGACCTATGGATCCTCAAGTTAAAAACCTGTAAGCTACCCGCTTGTGTGCAATAATTGCACCATGTTCAATTTAAGCTCAAATATGCCTCCTGCTTTCAGTTTGCGCATACTGGAGGTCACATTAGTTGTAAGTGGGATTACCACTTCACGCACTATCCCGCGGGCTGGTTGTTCATCACCCATGACTGCAGGAATGGTCTCGCCTTGTTGAACTTGTGGGATAGGGAAGAGAAGTGTTGCTTTTCTCCTTAATTGGTGCAAGCATCATTCAAGTTCGGGATGTGGTTCAACTAAATCCCTTTCCCTTGCCATCTTGCTTAAGATTAAAACTTGTACCTGTAAATTTAGTAGCAAATAACAAGTTGTCAACACTTATCAAACAAAATAGTAAAACTAAAAATTAGAATATTGCTAATTTTTCAAGTCCTCGACAATAGCACCAAAAACTTATTGCATACGCAAGTGTACATGGTCGTGCAAGTAATAAAGTATCTCTTGCAAGATAAAAGTAGAAATTAATAGTAATGGTAATTAAAAGTGTTGTAAACAATACTTAGGAGGATTCTAGGGTCAAGGCATCTTGGTCAATCATGCAAAGCTATACAATCTTTTTGGTTAAGTTATTTATCTTGGTTGTTGATTCACAGGGTTAATATCATGATTGTTGTATTTCAAGTCTCTAATCATCTATTTAAATTATCCTCACAACTACATCATTGAGCGAGGATGTGAGAACTAATTCAAACGCATTCATATTTCTTCCCGTATTTGAGCCAAATGTGGCAAATTAGGTAAATTCCTATCCTAATCGTGAATCTTATCTTTAATTCATCTTAAAGACAAGAACCCATTCCTTATTTTCTTCATTTTAACCTAATGTTACTCCTTCCAGGCTCAAATAAGATATATAGATGTATTCTAAAGGTCGCAAATCAATAGAATAGTAAGCACAAGAACATAAGAACAACCAAATATCATAATTAACATTAAACAAATTGAATATACGCAAAGCAATTATGTTCATAGACTCAACCCTAGAAAGAGGTTATTTATCCACTCATAGTCTAACTAAGAATCACCATGAATGAATTCATAAGTAAAACTATAAGAAAAATGAAGTTAAAGAAAGAAGAACCCTAATGTAGAGCCCTTGATGCCTTGTCTTCTCTCTAATTGTATGTTTCTTCCCAGATGCCTTGTAATTTTTGCTAAGTACTATTTATATAGACTTTTAGGTCATCCATAAGCTTCCCCATATGAAATATAAGCATTGACCACTTTTCCCTCAATTTAAACTAAATAGAAAACCAAGTTTAGTCATATTCTTTTGGGAGAGGGGTGTTGCATCGCATGGCCTCAAGGGATGTGACGCACGGCCTATTGCATGTACAAACTAGTATATCATTGAAATGTGGGGTTAGATGCATGGCCTAGTCCCATTACTTGAGGGGTGCGGCGCAAGGGTGCTCTACCACGTGAGCTTTCGTCCAATCTTGGTCCTATACTTCTCGTCTAACTCGTTCCTTATTTTTTCCAGTCGTTCTGGCTTGTGTAGCTTGTGTGTAGTAGATTCCATAGCTGATCCAATAGTATCCTACAACAACTCATAACAAAAATTAGGCCATACAATAAAATAAAGCTCATCAAAATACACTAGAACAAGCATAGTTTAGACCGTCCTAACTAGTTATCTCGTCTAATCTCTATTTGATCATTTTGGCTCTTGAATTATTTTAAATGCAGATTAAACACTCTAAAAATGCAACTTATCACACAATACAAAAATAAAACTTTATATGTCATTAATCACACCAAGTTATCCTCCAAACTAAGCTAAACGTGTGTCGATAATGACACTTAGGTGTATAAATATGCCTAAGATCAGTGTTCAGTCAGAAGGACCTAAATATTCATCAGAGGATATGTCTAGAGTTGTTGAAATACTATGATATGAGTGTCATGTACCATTTGGTTAAGGCCAATATAGTGGGTGATGCCCTTAGTAGACTCTCAATGGGTAGTGTTGCTAATGCGGAGGATGGACCAAAACAGCTAGTTCGTTATGTCCACAGACTTTCTAGATTTGGAGTTTGGTTGGTTTATTCAGCCAAAGTTAGTGTGATTGTTTAGAATGGTTCAGAATATTCTTTAGTGGTAGAGGTGAAGGCAAAGCTGGATAGCGATCCTATTTTGCTTAAGTTAAGGAAGCAGTCTAAGGCTAGAAAGTTGAGGTTTTCTCTAGGGGAAGATGGTGTTCTTCATTGTTATGACCGATTGTGTGTTCCATATGTAGATGAATTGAGACAAAAAATGTTGACATAAGCTCACAATTCTCAGTATTCTATTCACCCAGGTGCTACTAAGATGTACCGTGACCTACAAAAAGTCTATTGGTGGAATGGTATGAAGAAAGATATCACAAAATTTATGTCTAAGTGTCCAAATTACCAGTAGGTTAAGGTTGAGAACCAGAGACCAGGTGGTATGACTTAGAATATTCATATCCTACTCAAAGTAGCAAGAGGTGAATATGGATTCATTACAGGGTTACCTCGTACTCGCTGACAACATGATTTGATTTGGGTTATTGTTGATTAGATGACTAAGTCAGTGCATTTTTTACTAGTTAACACTACAGATTTGTCACGCCCCAAATTCCAACGAGACGGACATGGCACCCAAAGCCGACAAGGCCCGGGAGAACCAATCTTCGTCCATAACAACCCATACGCACCACTCAAAAGTCATCACCACCACAATTAAATATAAGAAGCCAAAAGCGGAATTTATGACAAATATAAGAGAAATATGAGACTTGGCCTTTAGGGCCATCAAGACAAAACATACGTTCATTACATACCCTTCGTCTGACCCACAACATCTACAAAGCCTCTACAGATGCACAACCAAAACCAACCTAGAGTCGGGACACACCCCGCTCTATATATATATATACACAAGACCAAAACAAATATACATAGGAAACTCGGAAAGCCCCGAACCAACTGGAGCTCACCAAATGTCCGCAAAAGATCCGCAACCTACAACGGAGGTCTACTAGTGCCTGTGCCTGCAACAAGTAAGGTAAGTTCCCCCGAGGGGGTCAGCACGAAAAATGTACTGCGTATGTAAGGCCACAATAAAACTGTAGCAATAAGTGAGAACACCAATGTATATCAAGGATAAGAGAATAGGCAATATCGATAAACCAACATTTCCATATGTGTGGAACCATGTACGTTACATTCTTTATTTCTTTTATCAATTATCTCAATATCAACAATAATCACATCATGCCCGGGACCAACTGATCAGTGGTAAATAACAATACTGGGATCGTCTCTAGCTAGGCTTATGCCCCTTTGAGCTACCACCCATAAATCAATAAAGCAGGTTCGGCCCTAGCTAGGTTTTCACCCCTTTGGGCTACCCCCTGTGTCCAATAATCAATCGGGATCGTCTCTAGCTAGGCTTTCGCCCCTTTGAGCTACCACCCGTGATACATCGGGATCGTCTCTAGCTAGGCTTTCGCCCCTTTGAGCTACCACCCGTACTCAACCATATACGCATTACTTTCATTCTTTAATTATGAAATTGAAACATTGTTGGTTATCGCATTATTGGAACTTTGGGACAATGTTCAATGTTCAAGAGACACATGAATAAATATATGTAGGCAACCAACTTTACATGAGACACTTTGGAACATTTCGGCATAGGTACAAGTACAATGGCAAAGGAAGCAATAGGTGTTGCAGAAAGATACGGACAAGAATAACCTTACATACCTTAGCCTCTCAATAAGAATCCGCAATCCTAAGGAATATAATGATTCAGCCCCTTACTCTACAACACAAGCACATAACGGAGTTTACGTCAACATCTAACACCTTTCAAGTGTAAAAGACGACAAAAGGTACCTAATTGCCTATTACGTCATTTCCCCCTTTACAATAAAATTTCGGCATGACCATTCCAAAAATACTACAACATGCCATACATTGACCAATATCATAACCAATAGCATTTCGCAACAAAGCTTCTTCTTTACACTTTCTCATTCACACCATATCACAAAGAATCCATTAAATCACCTTAATACACCCCATAGCACATATCGGCCAAAATCTCATAATTTCCATAATTTTCATTTATAGACAAGAACAAATTTAATGCCAAAAATAACACCATACATGTTCATATTTTGTTCATGCCATACTTTTTCATCAAAGGCACAAGGCCTAATTCAAGTTCAAATCACCAAGACAACACATCTCTTACCAAAGGCAAAAAGACACTATTCACCATCTTGCCAACACAACTATCATAATATACATAATCCCCCATGCATATAATATGTTAATCCATGAGGAGAAATACTTACCAAGGCTTGGAATATGTTGATCTTGTCCAAAGAGTCCCAAGGAATATTTTGCTTTAGGGTTTGAAAATGAAAAAATGTTGAGAGAAATATCTTAAAGGCATGGAAGTCTTGAATGATTTAAAAATCTGATTTTTGGGTGCTTTTTATGGACCTCAAGTCATCCTTAGCCACACTTGGCACTAAATGATATGTCCACTTAGCCAATTCTTGCAAGAATGGATCATTTGTCTTTGGGCCAAGTCTTTTAATCCCATTTTGGGCCTAATTTTTGGGCCCAATTACACATATCCATGTACCCATCAAATATCATGTATTATTCACCATATATCTCGTGTTTACATAATTCCATAATGTCACGATAATATTTTCTTACGAGATTCTCATTCGTCGCCTTGATCGCAAAAATTGGAATTCTAGCCGTCCATGGCTTACTTGAACATTTTTGGTAACTTCGTGTGTTTCATGGTTTGATCATGTGGAAGTGTATCGAGGTATTTGAAACCTTAACAACGCTAAAATATCTCCAAGGAACCAAAAGAAAACATCCAAGAATCGTCGTAGAATTACGTCGCAAAACGGGTCCGGAAAGGCCTACTCCTTGTTCCTTGCGCCACACCCCTGAAACAGGGGTAGTGGCGCAGAAATGGCAGCCTCTCTGAAGTTTGTGCTGAGATTTCAGCACTTTGCTGAAATTTCCGGCCACTTATCCAATGTTTACGTATCGTCCAATCCCTTATTAAACACTACAAAATACTTACTTAGTGATCTTAACCATCAAGTAAACATGACTTAAAGTCACCAAATGAGGTTAGAATATGTACGAGTCCTCACTCAAATGCTTCTACGAAATCACAACACACCTCCTACGACGATCGAATCGCACATGTTAAGTCCGATATCAAATGTTTCACCAATGACACTATAAAACACATATGCATGGCATCTCAACACCTATGTAGATATGATCCAAAGTATCAAGTGAGGTTATAAAAGTACGGGGTGTTACATTCTTCCCCCCTTAGGAACATTCGTCCTCGAATGTTAGGAATATTATCTTATATACCACAAATGCATCTTTACTTTAACAGACCTATACACATTCACATAATGCTTTTAAATACTTACTTGTTATTGTTCCACCTCCGCATTGTGAACTCCTTGGTCCATTTGAAATAGATGGGGATACTTGGCTTTCATCATTTCTTCCGCTTCCCATGTAATCTCTTCTACTTGTTGATTTCTCCAAAGGACTTTCACGGAAGCTATGTCTTTATTTCTCAATCTCTTCACTTGTCGATCTAGGATCACAATGGGTACCTCTTCATAAGTAAGATCCTCTGTAACTTGAACATCCTCTACGGGAACAATACGAGAAGGATCTCCTATGCATTTTCGAAGCATCGAAACATGAAATACCGGATGGACTGAGGAAAGTTCTTGAGGTAGTGCCAACTCATACGCAACTTGTCCAAATTTTCGAATGATCTCATATGGGCCTATGTAACGTGGACTCAATTTTCCTTTCTTTCCGAACCGCATTACCCCTTTCATTGGTGACACCTTTAAAAAGACCCAATCACCTATGGCGAATTCAAGCCCTCTTCTTCTCACATCGGCATATGACTTGTGACGACTTTGAGCCGTTTGTAATCGCTCTTGGATCACCTTAACTTTTTCCATAGCCTGATGAACAATATCTGGGCCCAATAAGGCAGTTTCACCCACTTCAAACCATCCAATTGGTGATCTACATTTCCTTCCATACAAAGCTTCATAAGGTGCCATTTTTATACTTGAATGATAGCTATTGTTATAAGCAAATTCGATAAGAGACAAATGGTCATCCCAACTGCCCTGAAAATCTAACGTACAAGCTCGTAGCATATCTTCAAGCGTCTGAATAGTACGTTCTGCTTGTCCATCAGTCTGCGGATGGAAAGCCGTACTCAAATCCACCCTTGTACCCAAACTCCGCTGAAAAGATTTCCAAAAGTGTGCTGTGAACTGTGCTCCTCTGTCTGATATAATAGAAAGTGGAATACCATGCAATCGTACTATCTCTTTCACATACAACTTCGCATAGTCCTCAGCTGTATAGGTCGTCTTGACCGGTAGGAAATGCGCTGATTTGGTAAGCCTGTCCACTATAACCCATATAGAATCAAACTTCCGCAATGTACGAGGCAATCCTGTAATGAAATCCATATTGATCATATCCCATTTCCAGACTGGAAGAGTGATACATTGCATGTAACCTCCCGGTTTCTGATGCTCCACTTTCACTTGTTGACAATTTGGGCACTGCGCGACAAATTTTGCAATGTTCTTTTTCATGTTGCCCCACCAATACACTTCCTTCAATTCATGGTACATTTTAGTAGCACCCGGATGAATGGAATAGCGCGAATGATGCGCCTCTGTCATAATTCGTGTCCTCAACTCATCTACGTCCGGTACACATAATCTCCCCTGACATTGAAGCACCCCTTCCGGTGTAATATCAAATGCCGTGGTCAATTTCTGCTGCACATTTTCCTTTAGCTGCAATAAAATAGAATCCGCAAATTGCTTCTCTTTCACTTCAGCTATCACGGAGGATTCCGCTGCATTCTGCACAATAACTCCATCTTCTGAGGATTTAATAAGGCGAACTCCCAAGCTGGCTAATTGATTCAAATCTTTGATTATGTCCTTCTTTTCTGTCAGCTGATCACTAGTGCCTCCCGTTGCCTTACGGCTCAATGCATCTGCTACTACATTTGCCTTCCCTGGATGGTATAGAATATCAACATCATAGTCTTTCAAGAGCTCTAACCATCTTCGTTGCCTCAAATTGAGTTCCTTCTGCTTGAACAGATATTGCAAGCTTTTGTGATCCGTATAAATATCAACATGAACCCCATATAAATAATGACGCCATATTTTTAAAGCAAACACTACTGCTGCCAATTCAAGATCATGAGTGGGATAATTTTTCTCATGGGGCCGCAACTGTCGTGAGGCATATGCTATCACCTTACCATGCTGCATCAATACACATCCGAGGCCAACCCCGGAAGCATCACAATACACTGCATAACCTTCTATGCCTTCGGGAAGTACTAAAACTGGGGTGGAAGTTAATTTCTCTTTCAGCTCTTGGAAACTTTTCTCACATGCGTCGTTCCACTGAAACTTGATTGCCTTGTGTGTTAGCTTCGTCAATGGTGCGGCAATAGAAGAAAACCCTTCCACAAATCTCCTGTAATAACCTGCCAAACCAAGAAAACTACGAATCTCTGTAGGCGTCGTAGGTCTTGGCCAATTCTTCACCGCTTCAATCTTTTGAGTATCGACCCGTATCCCTTCATCCGACACAATGTGACCCAAGAATGCTACGGATTTTAACCAAAATTCACACTTAGAAAACTTTGCATATAACTTACGATCCCGGAGAATTTGTAACACCTGTCGTAAGTGATTAGCATGGTCTTCTTGTGATCTCGAATAGACCAAGATATCATCTATAAATACCGTCACGAACACGTCTAGAAATGGCTTAAACACCCTATTCATCAAATCCATGAAAACAGCTGGTGCATTTGTTAGTCCAAATGACATAACTAAAAATTCATAGTGGCCATACCGTGTTCGGAAAGCTGTCTTGGGTACATCATTTTCTCTAACCCTGACTTGATGGTAACCCGACCTCAAGTCAATCTTTGAAAACCATTTGGCACCCTGTAACTGATCAAACAAATCATCAATGCGAGGAAGAGGATATTTATTTTTGATCGTTACCTTATTCAATTGTCGATAATCGATACACATCCTCAAGGTGCCATCTTTCTTCCGGACAAACAATACTGGTGCACCCCACGGGGACATACTAGGTCTAATGAAGCCCTTGTCCAGCAAATCTTTTAATTGCTCCTTCAATTCACGCAATTCTGCTGGAGCCATTCTATACGGAGGAATAGAGATCGGCTGAGTGCCTGGAATCACATCAATGCCAAACTCCACTTCCCGTTCTGGAGGTAAACCTGGAAGATCGTCAGGAAATACGTCGAGAAATTCATTAACCACCGGTACCGACTGAGGAGTTAGTGGTTCCATATTGATATCTTGCACTCTCACCAAATGGCATATATACCCCTTAGCTATCATTTTCCTAGCTTTAAGATAGGAAATAAATTTGCCTTTCGGTGCCCCCACATTACCCTTCCACTCAAGAATATTCTTTTGTGGAAAATGAAAATGTACCTCCTTGGCTCGGCAATCCACCGTAGCATAACAAGAAGCCAACCAATCCATCCCCATTATGACATCAAAATCCACCATGTCAAGTTCAATAAGATCCGCTAGTGTATCATGACCACACACAGTTACCACACAATTGCGATATACTCTTTTTGCAACAATAGATTCACCAACCGGCGTAGACACTTCAATAGACTTATCTAAGAATTCCGGTGTTCTTTCAAATTTTGCAGCAATCAACGGGGTAACATATGATAAAGTAGAGCCCGGATCTATCAATGCATATACACCATGTGAAAATATAGACAATATACCTGTGACTACATCAGGAGATGCCTCCGAATTTTATCGGTCCACTAGAGCATAAGTGCGATTCTGTGCTCCACTGGAACTAGCTGCTCCTGCAGCACCTCTACCACGACCGGCAGGCTGCACACTTCGGCCTACGGAAGGAACCGATGATGAAGATGCAACGGTTGACCCCATAGGTCGTGCCACACCACTCAAGCCTCTTCGTGGACAGTCCCTCATCATGTGCCCTGGCATACCACACCAGAAACAAGTATTCATCCCACGTCGGCATTCCCCTGGGTGAAACTTTCCACAGTGCTGACATGGCTGACGGAAAAACCCCGTGGTCTGCGAGCCTCGAGCCCCACTGCTTTGCCCAACATAACCACCTCTAGACCCCCGAAACTGAGAGGAAGCACCTGCTATGGAATGAGAAAATAATGGTCTCTGCGGTCTAGGAAACATTCGGGGCCTAAACTCCCCTTGGGACACCATAGACTGCCCCATAGGTCTAGCCCGCTTTGACGGCCCTCGTTCAGATTCCTGTGTTCTCCTTCGTTGCCTCTGATCCTCCATCTTTTGTGCAAAGGCCTGGATCCTTGCAATATCCATGTCCCTGTTTAAAGCAGCAATGGTACAGTCCCTTACCAAATACGGCTCCAATCTGTACACATATCGATGGATTCTGTCGGTCATTGTAGCCACTACGTTCGGAGCATATCGAGCCAAAGAATTAAACTGCAGACTATATTCTCGAACACTCATATTCCCTTGTCGAAGGTTTAGAAATTGATCTGCACGTGCTTCCCTGAGCTCATAAGGAAGATAGTGATCAAGAAAGGCCATTTTAAAGTCTTCCCAACCAGCTGGAAGTGCATCAATGCCCCTCGACCGTTTCCAGTCCTCATACCACAATATCACTTCACCCTTCAACCTATAGGCCGCCAGTTCAACCGTTTCTGCACCAGTCACATGCATAACATCTAGGGCCCTTTGAACTTGGTCCACGAAGTCCTGTGGATCTGCCTGTGGGTCTGACCCAGTGAATATTGGAGGATCTAGTTTCAGGAAATCTTGCGTTCTGCGGCTCGCTATTCTAGTCACATCATCCTCATTTGTCGTTGGGCCAGCGCGTCCTTGTGTTTGTGCAGCAACTATCTGCGTCAACATATGCACTGCATTTCTCAAGTCCTGGTCAGTAGCATTCATAGGCGGGTCTGCGGGTAAAGTAGGAGAAGCCCGCGATGCAAACTCTTGTTCAACACCACCTTGATTCACCTGTTTCGGTGGTGGTCTACTAGTTCCCTCTCCAGCCAGTCTGTCTATTCTTTTGCTTTTACCTTTTCCTTTTCGTGCAATCGGCATTTTCTATCACATAAGAAAACCAATTCCAATGGTTAGATACAATTCCACTTACAACATAAGCTCTATCGCACGATCTAGAAAATGAAGAAAAGAAACAACTCCTAGATGTCCCGTAGCCTCCTACTTATAAATGTGGTGCACAACACATTGATAAGTAAGACTCTACTTAGACACGGCTTTGTAGACACCCTTAGGACGACCCGCTCTGATACCACTTTTGTCACGCCCCAAATTCCAACGAGACGGACATGGCACCCAAAGCCGACAAGGCCCGGGAGAACCAATCTTCGTCCATAACAACCCATACGCACCACTCAAAAGTCATCACCACCACAATTAAATATAAGAAGCCAAAAGCGGAATTTATGACAAATATAAGAGAAATATGAGACTTGGCCTTTAGGGCCATCAAGACAAAACATACGTTCATTACATACCCTTCGTCTGACCCACAACATCTACAAAGCCTCTACAGATGCACAACCAAAACCAACCTAGAGTCGGGACACACCCCGCTCTATATATATATATACACAAGACCAAAACAAATATACATAGGAAACTCGGAAAGCCCCGAACCAACTGGAGCTCACCAAATGTCCGCAAAAGATCCGCAACCTACAACGGAGGTCTACTAGTGCCTGTGCCTGCAACAAGTAAGGTAAGTTCCCCCGAGGGGGTCAGCACGAAAAATGTACTGCGTATGTAAGGCCACAATAAAACTGTAGCAATAAGTGAGAACACCAATGTATATCAAGGATAAGAGAATAGGCAATATCGATAAACCAACATTTCCATATGTGTGGAACCATGTACGTTACATTCTTTATTTCTTTTATCAATTATCTCAATATCAACAATAATCACATCATGCCCGGGACCAACTGATCAGTGGTAAATAACAATACTGGGATCGTCTCTAGCTAGGCTTATGCCCCTTTGAGCTACCACCCATAAATCAATAAAGCAGGTTCGGCCCTAGCTAGGTTTTCACCCCTTTGGGCTACCCCCTGTGTCCAATAATCAATCGGGATCGTCTCTAGCTAGGCTTTCGCCCCTTTGAGCTACCACCCGTGATACATCGGGATCGTCTCTAGCTAGGCTTTCGCCCCTTTGAGCTACCACCCGTACTCAACCATATACGCATTACTTTCATTCTTTAATTATGAAATTGAAACATTGTTGGTTATCGCATTATTGGAACTTTGGGACAATGTTCAATGTTCAAGAGACACATGAATAAATATATGTAGGCAACCAACTTTACATGAGACACTTTGGAACATTTCGGCATAGGTACAAGTACAATGGCAAAGGAAGCAATAGGTGTTGCAGAAAGATATGGACAAGAATAACCTTACATACCTTAGCCTCTCAATAAGAATCCGCAATCCTAAGGAATATAATGATTCAGCCCCTTACTCTACAACACAAGCACATAACGGAGTTTACGTCAACATCTAACACCTTTCAAGTGTAAAAGACGACAAAAGGTACCTAATTGCCTATTACGTCATTTCCCCCTTTACAATAAAATTTCGGCATGACCATTCCAAAAATACTACAACATGCCATACATTGACCAATATCATAACCAATAGCATTTCGCAACAAAGCTTCTTCTTTACACTTTCTCATTCACACCATATCACAAAGAATCCATTAAATCACCTTAATACACCCCATAGCACATATCGGCCAAAATCTCATAATTTCCATAATTTTCATTTATAGACAAGAACAAATTTAATGCCAAAAATAACACCATACATGTTCATATTTTGTTCATGCCATACTTTTTCATCAAAGGCACAAGGCCTAATTCAAGTTCAAATCACCAAGACAACACATCTCTTACCAAAGGCAAAAAGACACTATTCACCATCTTGCCAACACAACTATCATAATATACATAATCCCCCATGCATATAATATGTTAATCCATGAGGAGAAATACTTACCAAGGCTTGGAATATGTTGATCTTGTCCAAAGAGTCCCAAGGAATATTTTGCTTTAGGGTTTGAAAATGAAAAAATGTTGAGAGAAATATCTTAAAGGCATGGAAGTCTTGAATGATTTAAAAATCTGATTTTTGGGTGCTTTTTATGGACCTCAAGTCATCCTTAGCCACACTTGGCACTAAATGATATGTCCACTTAGCCAATTCTTGCAAGAATGGATCATTTGTCTTTGGGCCAAGTCTTTTAATCCCATTTTGGGCCTAATTTTTGGGCCCAATTACACATATCCATGTACCCATCAAATATCATGTATTATTCACCATATATCTCGTGTTTACATAATTCCATAATGTCACGATAATATTTTCTTACGAGATTCTCATTCGTCGCCTTGATCGCAAAAATTGGAATTCTAGCCGTCCATGGCTTACTTGAACATTTTTGGTAACTTCGTGTGTTTCATGGTTTGATCATGTGGAAGTGTATCGAGGTATTTGAAACCTTAACAACGCTAAAATATCTCCAAGGAACCAAAAGAAAACATCCAAGAATCGTCGTAGAATTACGTCGCAAAACGGGTCCGGAAAGGCCTACTCCTTGTTCCTTGCGCCACACCCCTGAAACAGGGGTAGTGGCGCAGAAATGGCAGCCTCTCTGAAGTTTGTGCTGAGATTTCAGCACTTTGCTGAAATTTCCGGCCACTTATCCAATGTTTACGTATCGTCCAATCCCTTATTAAACACTACAAAATACTTACTTAGTGATCTTAACCATCAAGTAAACATGACTTAAAGTCACCAAATGAGGTTAGAATATGTACGAGTCCTCACTCAAATGCTTCTACGAAATCACAACACACCTCCTACGACGATCGAATCGCACATGTTAAGTCCGATATCAAATGTTTCACCAATGACACTATAAAACACATATGCATGGCATCTCAACACCTATGTAGATATGATCCAAAGTATCAAGTGAGGTTATAAAAGTACGGGGTGTTACAAGATTCATCCAAGGATTATACTAGACTCTACATTAGAGAGTTGGTAAAGTTACATAGAGTTTCTTTTACTATCATTTTGGATAGGGGTACTCAATTTACTTCACAATTCTAGAAGTCCTTTCAAAAGGGTCTAGGTACCTAGGTTCATTTTAGCATAACTTTTAACCTGTAGATAGATGGTTAGGCAGAGCAGATCATTCAGAACTTAGAGGATATGTTGAGAGCTTGCATGATTGACTTTAAAGGTAGTTGGGATGATCACCTATCTTTGATTGAATTTTCCTATAACAATAATCATCACTCCAGTACTTATATGGATACATTTGAGGCACTTTATAATAGAGGTATATATATCTTATAGGTTGGTTTGAGGTTGGCGAAGCTATCTTGATAGGGATTGATTTATTTCATGAAGCTATGGAGAAAGTTCAGCTGATTAGAGAGTGGCTAAAAACATCTCAAAATAGTAAGAAATCATATGCAGATGTGAGAAGAAGAGAGCTTAAGTTTGCAGTTGATGATTGTGTACTTGAAGATTTCATCAATGAAAGGGGTGATGAGGTTTGGGAAGAAAGGAAACCTCAGTCCTCGATATATTTGTCCTTATAGGATTTTGATGTGCATTGGAAATGTGTCCTATGAGTTATATTTGCCTACAGATTTAGCATCAGTGCATCCCATCTTACATGTGTCTCTTTTGAAGAAATACATTGGTGATCCAACCATAGTTGTGCTATTAGAGAGTATGGGCATAAAAGGTAGTCTCTCTTACTAAGAGGTCATAGTTGATATTCTTGACCGTCATATTTGTAAGATGAATCATCTAGTTGAGACAGATACTTGGGAAGCAAAAGTAGATATGATGATTAAGTACCCTCACATATTCCCTTCGATTTCAGTTCTAGCTTGAGGTAACAGTTTCCTCCTTAGTATTCCATTAAGTTTCATATCTCTTAGTTACTTTTATGTCTTAGAATGCATGCATTTCATGAATTCATTTCAGCTTGTATCTCAGTTAGAAATTCAATTATCATGTGAATAATCAGCTTTTAGAACTCAGTTTTGGGATTACAGCTCTTTCCTTATCTTTTCGGCCTAGTTAGTCTTCATTCGAGGATGAATGTTCCTAAGGGGAGATATCATAACACCCTAAAAGTTCCTAAGACTCAATTTTAGACTTAGCACAGAAAACCAGTTGGGAACCAAAATTTTTCCTCACAGAATGACTTACACAACGAGTCGTGGTCAGTGTCAACGACCCGTTAGGTGACGCGACCTGAGTATCCTTGACCCAAGTCGTGAAATTTGAAATTTTGGCCTAGTGGTGACAACTCTAGACAATAAGTCATTGTTACCTCAGATGACTCGTCAAGTCAGTCATCTTGACGAAGACTTGAGAGTTGAAATTTTGGGTCTATTCATAATGAATCAACACTACGACCAGTCATTAGTGACAACAAATTGTTGTGTACCGGTGTCGTCCCCAAACTCATCAACTCTGATCAGTCATAATGATTCTAACGATGAGTTATTTTCAGACACGACGACTCATCTTGATGACCCGTGACGACTGGTACATAAAAATTAGTTATATTTTAATTGGGATATTTTTGTCTTTTCTATTTTCCTAACTCTCTATACTATGTCATTTAAGACTTTTTGGGGGAGGGATTAAGGGGACTTAGATGCATTTTCTCTCATTATTCCTCCCAACACTCAGATAAATAACAAAAAACCATTCCATCTCCTCAAAACACAAAAGGTTAAGGTTCCACTTCATCTTTAGAATCCTTTAAGTTCTTAGAAAGAACTCACTTTTCAGGTATGTAGGATTTCATCAATGGGTATCCTTTCACCCGTTGAGTCCCAAATAACTCAAAGTTTCTCAGTTTTCTCATAGATTAAAGTTAGGGTTTTCATGTGGTTAATGATTTCCCTATGATTTAAGTTTCCTCACGATTCCTATATTATAGTTATGTATTTTTCATGATTTTAGTGTCTTATACAAATTGGAATTTTGTAATTTGGTGCTTAGCCTGATTTCACAGTACTCTCAGATGAATTGATTTTCAGTCATTATGTTGGCGTGTTATGAACACACGATACTAGTAATTGTTGATTGTAGAATGAATAAAGTAATTAACCTCAGTTTACAGTATATCTTCAATTAATCACACTTTCAAAATTCTTTTAGATAAAGTATGTTCTGAATCAGTCTCAATTTATCAGATTTATGAGCTAATAGTATAAACTGTATGGGAGTAGTACTAGCACCAAGTTGGACTGGGATTCAGTGTACCCAAGTCCCAAAACTATGTGCCACCATAGGTTATTTTATCCTTCTTAGTTGGGCATCAATTTAATAATCACGCCAGTCATTCCTTTATACAAAGAAAAGGTATATTGGGCTCTTTCGATGGGGTGTATATATCAAACTCCACGTTTAGCTTACGTAGTTTATGTTGGTTAACAGGCTCTCCCATAGTATCAGATTAAGACTTAACTTTTGTACATGACCCTCAGTTCAGTTTTACTTACTTTTAAACCATGACTTTTAGATTTATCATTGCATATCATTATATATGTATTGCATATAGGGCCATTGTACTTTAGTTCAGCTTATGCATATAGTCTTGCATATAAGTTCAGTTATAAGTGATATCCCAGCATGCATATCCTACTGTTTATAGTTGCATATCTCATATACTCAGTACATTCAAAGTACTAATCATATACTTTCTTTTGCATTGTATCGGATTATAATATAGGTTTCGGCGTTCAGCATCAGACTCAGGGTTAGCACAATCCAGTATCCTCTCAGCAGAAGGTAGTGGTGAGTCCTCATCATCCGAGGATGAAACTTCAGTATTCTTTATGTTTTTAATTAGTATTTTAGTTTCAGACAGTTTAGAGTTAGCTGGGGACTTGTCCAAACAACTCATTATTTAGTAAAGGTTTTCAGATGGATAGTAGACTTTTCAGCTGTAGTGTATTTTCAGACTTATTTTTATTTCAGTCTAACTTAGATATATATTTTCAAACCAGTTAAGCTTCAACATTTAGTATTTCATATAGATTCAGTATTCTTAGTGTTATGTCAGGCCATAGGTTAACTTGGTGTCACTTGTGGCTCTAAGCATCGTGCTATGTCCAGGATGTAGTCTTGGATCGTGATCAGTGTTTTAAAAGGCAATTTTGGATCCTACCTCGGGGCTCGCCTGGGGTAGGGCTCTAACAAAATGCCTCAAGGCATAGGTGTGGGGCTTAGTCCTGTGAGGCTTACGCCCTAAGCGCCAGACTGTACGCCCTAAGTCGGCCTAATGCCTAATGTTCGGGGCTTGCCTGATAGATCTTAGTCAAATTATGTGTCGAATTACGTCATTAACATTATTTAGCCCTATAACTCTCTAACAAATAAATGATGCTTTTTAGTTTTTTTCTTCTATAGAAATAAAAATATTGAGAATAACTCAAATAACAAGTCATTGTATTGGATATTTACTATTTGAAAGCACTGTGATGGTGAATATCATTTAAAATTTCTTTTAAAAATACTTAATTAGCATAATTTTACATCTTCACTTATCATTGGTCTTCATATTATTATCAAACGTCTCAAATTATCATATTTTATCGTTGTCATACGTCTCAAAATGATCACTATTTGAAGGTAAATTATTGTGTTTTCTTATCTTGAAATTATTGTAAGGGTACTAAAAAATTTTATTGATTTTTTTATAGAGATGTAAATTGCATAGCACAATAGTGACATATATTACAAAAATGTGATTCTTTTATTATTTGAAAGTTAAGATGTAATAGTTGATTTACATCTCTTAGTAGCTACTATAGCTTTTCTTTATTTATACTTGTAAAATTATATTAGAACTTTTATTTTCTATGAGTTTCTTTAATCATGTTTTTAATTATTTTAAACTATTAATTTATTATTTATAATTTTTGCTCCATAACACTATTTTACTATATTATAAATTAAAAATTTAAAGATCCATGAGGCTTACACCCCATCGCCTCGAGGTGTACGTCTCGCCACGTGCTAAATAAAACCTCCCGCCTTATTCCCCTACCTTTCAAAACACTGGTCGTGAAATCTATGTAGATGATACCATATTTGGAGCCACAGATGATATATTACGTACCGAGTTTTCCAAGTTGATTGAGTAGTGAATTTGAGATAAGCATGATGGGAGAGATGAATGCCTTTTTAGGATTAAAAATAAACCAGTCACCTTCAAGTACATGCATTCACTAACTATAGTACATCAAGGAATTTCTGAACAATTTTGATACAGTAAATGCTAAAGTTAATGATACACCAATTGCCACCACAACTAACATGGAAAAGGATAATTTGGTCCACCGGTTGGTGAAAGAAAGTATAGGGGTATGATTGTCTCACTACTGTTCTTGACTGCTAGCAAACTTAATATTGTGTATAGTGTAGGATTGTGCACTTGTTTTCAATCCTAACCTAAGGAATCTCACTTGAAGGTAGTCAAAAGAATTTTGCGCTATCTCAAAGGTACACAAAACCTGGTTCTCTTATATGTTGCAGGAGATTCTTTAGACTTAATAGGCTTTGATGATGCTAATTATGTTAGATAACTTATAGATGGAAAAAGCACTTCAGGTACGGCTCACTTCTTGGGTCCATGTCTTGTTTTCTTGGGCAACCAAGAAACAAAATTTTAGTGGCTTTTTCTACAACTAAACCTAAATATGTGGCTAATACTGTATATTGTGCTTAATTGCTTTGGATAAAGAATTAACCTAGTGATTGTGGGGTCAATGTAGGGTGTATTCCTATCATGAGTGACAGCACAAGTCCAATCAACATGTTCAATAATCTAGTACATCACAATAAAACTAAGTACATTGATGTGCGTCATTATTTTCTTAGTAATATTGAAAAGGGGCTTATCAAGATGACATCTCTCTCTCTCTCTACAAAGGACTAAGTTGTTTATACTTTCACCGAGGCTCTAAATAGGGAACAATTTGAGAAAAATTGCATGAATCTTGGTCTCATAAATCACCTCTAAATTTAGAAGAAGAAGGCCCTCAATGATTGGCTAGAGAGGGCATGTACAGGAAATAATGTAACTTTACAAGATGAATTAACAATAGACTCAGTTTTTGTATTGTTACAGGTACACATCCACAACACCTTTAAGGAATCTTAGCAAAGGTAAATGATATTACCCTTATTATCTTACTAGAAGGAAAGCTAGTAAAAGCACATAAAAGCATACAAGAACATGGTCCACCAGGCCTAAAGTTTATCAAACATGCACCATCCTTTGCAAATGTGTAATATTTGCAATACATGATCTCAACAATCACTGAAGAACCTGGTCCCTACCACCCTCTTCTCCCTCAAATTCCCTTATAAATCCATGTAGGCGAGAAACCTTAAACTAATACTAAATTTCCCTAACACAACTAAAAATCCCCTCTTTTTCTTCTTTTAAACCTCTAATAACTGTTTTTTCATACTTTGAATTCCAAAAACCTTTTTTATTCTCCCTCCTAATCGATCAACTTCACTCTTTAAATTTGTTATTCTCTCTCTCCCTCAAACTTCTCTTTCTCCTTCAAACTCTGATCAACCTCTCTTTTATTTCTCTACCCACATTATTTCTCCATGGAATCCCAACCACCCCTGTTGTCCAGCCCCAGTGTCACTCCTCAAGAAGAAATTATATCCTCTCCTCTAGTTCCTAAAAGAACCCTAACCCCATTATGTCTCTCATCAACTATTCTAATGAAGAAGAATTCACCCTTAAATCGGTGGCTACCCCTTAAGAGGATTCTTACTTTTTACCACTGCCTCCTATTGTGACCTCTCCCCCATCCATCAATCTCTTTCTTACTAGGTCTATTCAATAGAAGACCCCTTCAGAGCCAACCGCTCAATCTTATCCCGTCCCTCTCTTAGAAATACCTCATTCTCCAATTCCCAACACTTCGATTCCCTCAATTTTACTTGGTCTTCCTCTGAATCAGCTCCTAAAGATAATGTTGGTAGTCTTCAAACCAACTCTCTTTTCTCGCTGACCAAAAATCCCTTTGATAGTGAGGAGGATATTTCCCTTGCTATAAAATCCTCTAGAGCACATTTAACTTCTGCCAAGGGCTATAAAAAGCACATATCCTACAAACCCTAGGCCACCCCTATTCCTAAGAAACTCGTCTTTATGCTAGCCTCAAAACCCTTTTATTCCCCATTTACCAAAAGTAAGAGAAAAGAAAATTTAGATACTGCTACTAAATCCAGTAAATGCAAAAGAGCTACCAAAGAAAAGAGCAAGAAACCCATAAAAGAAACTCTTTGTAACACCTGAGGTGCTATGGTCACATGAAAATATGCAATAACTTGGGTATGAGACTAAATAGAGGAAAAGTGAAGGAGCATGTACTGGAAAGTAGCATGTGGAGAAGAAAAGAACCTAGTTACAGAAGTGACCCACGGCAGGGACTCACGTGCCGTGAGTCCACCCAAGTGACGTGGGAGCCTGTCGTGGGTCAACTTCTGCGGTTGGCCAAAAAGCCTGATTTCCACGACAGGGAATCCACGTGGAGTGACTCCACTCACGTGACGTGAGTGGGTGTTGTGACCAAACTTCAGAGACTTTGAAATGTTGTCTCATTTCCACAACACCCATCACGTGGCGTGACTTGGTCCACGACACCAAGTCACGGCACCATGGAACTTTATCGACACAGTTGTCCTGTTTTGATTCGGAAAGGATTAGCCTTGTATTTATAAATACCCCTGCATTGCCCTATGTTCAAAAGGAAGCTAGTACATCAATTTTAAGGATCTGTTCTATTTCTCCCGAGTTCATAGACATATTATTGATTTTGGGATCGAAACCCCGAGATTTGGGTGTATTGCCCATTAAAGTTGTTGGTCTGATTTTAATGTGGGGTTTATGGACTTAATTAAGGCCCAAAAATGAAATAAAAAATACTTGGGCCCAAAAGAGGAATGATCCAATCATAAATAGCCCAAGTCAACTTGACTTGGACTTTTTTTGGTCAAAAAGGATGGCTATGAGAGGGGAAGCTAACAGGGAGTATTTAAGGCTAAATATTCAGCCTTAATTCATCATAATTCACTTTCCAAAATCAGAATTTTCTTTCAAAATATCTTCTCCTCTCTCAAACCCTAATAACCCTAATTTGCTCTAAGGATCTTTTGGACAAATCTTCCACTTGCAAGTCTTGGTAAGTATTTTCTCTTGTAGATTACTATATTATATGCACAAGAGGTTATGTATATCATGTTGGGTATGATTAAAAATGGTTGTACGGTCCACTTTTACTTAACCGGTGAAGGATTTGCCTTCTATGTTGATTGGTGGACTGTTTTGGTGTTATGGGTGTTGTGTGGTGGTAAATTGTCTTGTAGGAGTGTGGAATGAAGTTATAAGGAAATAAGAAAGAAAGTGGAGTGATATACCATATTTTTGGTATGTTGGATAGTTAGTTATTGCCTTGTGAACCTTAATATAGTTGGGTTTTAATGTGAGCTCCATTATGTATTCATATTGTAGAGTAGCACTTTGAGGAAGAACTGAATTATTGTAGTCATATTGGAAGGATAAGGTATGTAAGGTTATTGTTTTCCGTATCCTTCTGCAGCATCTATTGTTCACATTGTCATTTCACTTGTTTCTATTTCGAAATGTCTTAAAGTATCTCGTTTCAGGTTTGTTACCATTTGTTACTCTTGTGTCTCCTAATTGTGGACTATTGTTCCAAAGTTCCAACAATTTTACAACCGCCAACATATAACTCTTATAACAATGGAATGGAAGTAATGCTTTTTGGTTTGAGTATGGGTGGCAACTCGAAGGGGCGTAAGCCTAGCTAGAGGCGATCCCGAATGGGTGGCAACTCAAAGGGGCAGAAACCTAGCTAGAGGCGATCCTGAATGATTATATGAATGATATTATATGAACGATGTTATATAAATGATTGGGATAATGATATGAATATAAAATGAAAGAAACAAATGCAATGTACACAACTCCACACGTGTATATTACGGTGGTTAATCTATATTGTCCACCCACTTGTACTTGATCTCATTGAAGTTCTTATATATTATACAGTTACTTATGGCCTTACATACTCAGTACATTCTTTCATACTGACGTTCCTTGGGGGACTTACCTTACTAGATGCAGGCATAGGAGCTAGTAGACCTCCACAGTAGGATTTAAGTTTCTACAACTTGGGTGAGCTCCAGGTTGATTCGGGGCTTTACAAGTCGTTGTACATTTGTTTTGGTACTGTGTGGTAGTGATAAAGGCGGGGAATTATCCCAACCTTATCCATGGTTTTGTATCTTGTTAGAGGCTTTGTAGACATGGTACAGTCAAGAATAGAAATTTCTTTCTTTTTGTGACGTTGCGGCCCCAACGGCCACATTTCGTATCTATTTTTGTACACCTTTACTTGCTCTCCGTCGTTTATATATGATATTCGCATATGGCAGGATTTTTATTTACTTGATGACTTGCGTATGAATAAAGGTTGGTTCTCTCGGGGCCCTAACGGCTTTGGGTTCTAGTTCGCCCCGTTGGAATTCGAGGCGTGACAAAAGTGGTATTAGAGCCAGGTCGCCCTATGGTGTCTACAAATCCGTGTCTTAGTAGAGTCTTACTTATGTATGTGTTGTGCACCACATTTATAAGTAGGAGTCTATGGCATATTTAGGAGTTGTTTCTTTTCTTCATTTCTAGATCGTGCAATAGAGCCAATGTTGTAGGTGGAACCATATCTGACCATTGAAATTATTTTTCTTACATTGTAGTAAAATGCCGATTACAAGATGAGGTAGGGGCAAAAGTAAGAAGCTAGACAGAATTGCCAGAGAAGGAACCAGTAGACCACCACCTAGTCAGGTGAAGCTGAAAATGAGTTTGCATCACGGGCTTTTTCTACCCTTCCATTTTCAGGAGAGTCACAGAGGAGAGAAATATCCCCAGAACCGCACGTTAATGCTACTGAGCAAGATTTAATGAACACGATGCAAATGCTGACTCAGATAGTTGTTGCACAAAGTCAAGGACGAGTTGATCAGATAAAAAGTGATGATGGTGCGGCTAGGGCAGCTAGTCGGCGTACTCAGGATTTCCTTAAATTAGATCCTCCTACATTCACCGGATCGGATCTTAATAAAGACCCGCAAGATTTTATAAACCAAATCCAATAGGCTTTGGATGTCATGCATGTATCTGGCGTGAAAATGGTTGAGCTTGTGGCTTATAGATTGAAAGGAGAGGTTATATTATAGTATGAAGATTGGAAACGATCGAGGGGTATTGGTGCACTTCCAGCTTGTTGGGAAGAATTTAAAATGGCATTCCTTGATCATTACCTTCCATATGAGGTCTGGGAGGCTCGTGCGGACCAGTTTTTAAATCTTCGTTAAGGGAATATAAGTGTTAGAGAGTACAGTCTTCGGTTTAACTCTTTGACTCGATATGCTCCTAGTGTAGTAGCCACGATGGATGACAGAGTCCATCGCTATGTGGATAGATTGGAGCCATATTTGATAAGGGACTGTACCATTGCTTCTTTGAACAGAGATATGGATATATCCAGAATACAGGCTTTTGCACAGAAGATGGAGGATCAGAGGCAAAGAATAAGGGCGTATGAATCTGAAAAAGGGTCGTCAAAGAGGGCTAGACCTATGGGACAGTCCATACCGTCCCAAGGAGAATTTAGACCTCGGGTTTTTAATAGACCGCCTAGACCATCATTTTCTTCCCCTACAGCAGGTACTTCATCCCAACTCCGGGGGTTTAGAGACAGCCATTTTAGGCAGAGTAGTGGGATTTAAGGTTCACAGACAACAGGATTTTCTCACCAGCAGTGTCAGTACTGTGGGAAGTCTCATTTAGGTGAATACCAGGTTGGAATGAATGTTTAATTTTTTTGTGGTGTGCCAGGGCACATGGTGAGAGAGTGCCCACAAAGGGGCATGGGTGGTATAGCAAGACCTTCGGGATCAACCATTGCATCATCATCATCGGTTCCTTCCCAAGGTAGGGAGTGCAGCCTATTGGGCGTGGTAAAGGTGCTAGAGGAGCAGCTAGTTTCAGTGGAGCCCAGAATCGCACCAATGTTCTAGTGGACCGACAGAATTTAGAGGCTTCTCCTGATGTAGTTACAGGTACATTATCCATATTTTCGAATAATGTATATGCATTGATTGACCCGGGTTCTACATTATCATATGTCACTCCATTGATTGCTGAAAAATTTGAAAGGACACCAGAATTACTAGTCAAACCATTTGAAGTATCTACACCTGTTGGTGAACCTATTGTAGCTAAAAGAGGCTATCATAATTGCATAGTAACTGTTTGTGACCACGATACGTTGGCAGATCTTATTGAGTTGGAAATGGTGGATTTTGATGTTATAATAGGTATAGATTGGTTGGCTTCTTGTTATGCCATCGTAGATTGTAGAGCTACGAAGGTACATTTCCATTTTCCACAAAAGACCGTCCTTGAATGGAGGGGTAATGTGGGGGCACCGAGAGGAAAATTAATTTCCTATATTAAAGCAAGGAAAATGATATCTAAGGGGTACATATTTCATCTAGTAAGAGTGCAAGATACTGATGTGAAGCCACCAACTCCTCAGTCGGTTTCGGTGTTCAATGAATTCCTTGATGTATTTCCTGAAGATCTTCCAGGTTTACCTACAGAATGGGAAATGGAGTTTGGTATTGATATGATTCCAAGCACTCAGCCTATCTCTATTTCTCTATATTGAATGGCTCCAGTAAAATTGCGAGAATTGAAGGAGCAATTAAAAGATTTGCTGGACAAGGGATTCATAAGGCCTAGTATGTCCCCTTGGGGTGCACCAGTGTTATTTGTATTCAAGAAAGATGGCACGTTGAGAATGTGTATTAATTATCTGCAACTGAATAAGGTAACAATTAAGAACAAATATCCCCTTACCAGAATTGATGATTTATTTGACCTGTTACAGGGTTCTAAATGCTTCTCAAAGATTGACCTGAGATCGGGCTATCATCAAGTAAGGGTTAGAGAGAAAGATATACCCAAGACGAGTCGTTGTACATTTGTTTTGGTACTGTGTGGTAGTGATAAAGGCGGGGACTTGTCCCGACCTTATCCATGGTTTTGTATCTTGATAGAGGCTTTGTAGACATGGTACAGTCAAGCATAGAAGTGTCTTCCTTTTTGTGACGTTGCGGCCCCAACGGCCACATTTCGTATCTATTTTTGTACACCTTTACTCTTTCTCCATCATTTATATATGATCTTTGTATGTGGAAGCATTTTTATTTACTTGATGACTTGTGTATGAATAAAGGTTGGTTCTCTCGGGGCCCTAACGACTTCGGGTGTCAGTCCGCCCCGTTGGAATTCGAGGCGTGAAACTCTTGCACCAGTGCCTGTGGATGATAGCACTAATGAGGATTAGGTCTTTCCCTCAGATCATGACTCTGATAATCCTTCAACTAATGCAAAGTTAAATCACTATCTTTCGAAGTTTATTACTATAGGGCCAGTAAAATACTATCGGTGTAAGGAGGTTTTGAAGGGCATAGTAATTAATCATGTTGTCATAGATAATCCTACTATCCAAACTCTTCTAGGTAGATTGGGTATTCAAGAATGGGATCATTTGTTGCTTCATCATTCTCTTAAAGGTTATGAGAAGGAGGTGAGAGAATTTTACACAAACTTGACTGTCTTTAAGACTGTCTTTAATAGTCAGATTCTAAGCTCTACTATTAAGGGAATTAAGATGGTGTTGGACTGTGCCAAATTAGGTACTATTCTTCAAGTACCTGTGAATAGTATAGATGTGTATGAGTGGACTAACGATAAGGATTTTATATTGACAAAAAATTATAGCTAAGGGAGAGATAAGAAGCACCCAAAGAAAGGTGCTAATAAGGTAAATAATATCTTTTCATAAGCATCAAGATGATGCTTGAGGTAGTGAACAAAGGGGTTGCACTTGGGGGCATAGAGGCATTAAGACAGCATTAGAGATATAAGGATTAGGTAGGCTCTAGATTTGGAGGATCAAGTGAATCTTCTATCACTAATGCTTAGACTTATGGAGAGGATAGTCACTCCCTCCATTGGACGACATTGTAACACCCCGTACGTTTCTACGCTTAGCTGACAATCGTAACATTTAGGGAAAAATGACAACATGAGAGAATTGATGAATTTTGTATTGAATTGTGGGCATTTAATAGGTCTCATAATATTGGGCCCAAAAAAATAAAGCCCAAAAGAACTAGAAGACATGGCCCAATAAGGGATTTTTGACCCATTCTTCCAAAATTTGGTCCATTTGACCAAACAACATTGCATTAAATGCTAAAGAAAAGATAAGGGAGACATGGGGGACTATATAAAGAGGAAAAATCAGATTTTTTAGTCATTCTAATGTTCCATGCCTTTCTAAACATTTCTTGAAACTATTTCTCTTCTTTTCAAACCCTAAGCACTCAAAGGCAATTTTGGAGCAAGAGCCTCACTTTTCAAGCTTGGGTAAGTATTTATTCTTGTGATTTAGCATATTATATGCATGAAGTATTGTGTAGATCATGATGGTTGTGTTGGAAAGGTTGAATAGGACACTTTTTCCCTTTGGTAAAAGATGTGCCATTTTGTGAATTAAACTTGAAAGGTGACTTGTGGTTTTGATGAAAGAGCATGGTATGGATGAAATATCAACGTGTATGGTGTGATTTTGTTATTAAACTTGTTATTTTCCATAAGTGTAAATTATGGGATTTTGGCCGATATGTGCTATGAGGTGTATTAAGGTGACTTAATGGATTCTTTGTGATATGGTGTGAGTGAGAAAGTGTAAAGAAGAAGTTTTGTTGTGAAATGCTATTGGTTATGATGTTTGGTCAATGTATGGCATGTTGTAGTATTTTTGGAATGGTCATGCCGAAATTTCATTATAAAGGGGGAAATGGCGTTATAGGCAATTATGTACCTTTTGTCGTCTTTTGCACTTGTAAGGTGTTAGATGTTGACGTAAACTCCGTTATGTGCTTGTGTTGTAGAGTAAGGGGCTGGATCATTATATTCAATAGGATTGTGGATTCTTATTGAGAAGCCAAGGTATGTAAGGTTATTTTTGTCCGTACCTTTCTACAGCACATATTGCTCCCTTTGCCATTGTACTTGTACCTATGTCGAAATGTTCCAAAGTATCTCATGTCAGGTTGGTTACCTATATATATATATATTTATTCATGTGTCTCTTGTACATTGAACATTGTCCTAAAATTCCAATAATGCGATAACCAACAATGTTTCAATTTCATAACTAAAGATTAAAGTAATGTTGTAAAGAGAAGTTATGTGTTCTTGGGTGGTATCCCAGGGGTTGAAGGAACACCTAGCATGGGTCGATCCCAATATTACGGGTGGTATCCCAGGGGTGAAAGGAAAGCCTAGCATGGGTCGATCCCGATATATATCTATTGATGAGGACCGTATCCCAGGGGTTAAAATGCCTAGCATGGGTCATCCTCTTTTACCACTGATCAGTTGGTCCCGGGCATGATATGATTATTGTTGATATTGAGATGATACAGGAAATAAAGAATGTAATGTACATGATTCCACACGTATGGAATGTTGGTTTATCTATATTGTCTATTCTCTTATCTTTGAGTTACTTTGATGTTCTCACTTATTGGTACAGTTTCTTATAGCCTTACATACTCAGTACATTCTTCGTATTGACCCCCCCCCCCCCGTGGGAATTTTCCTTACTTGTTGCAGGCACAGGTACTAGTAGGCCTCCACTGTAGGTTGTGGATCGTTTGCGTACATTTGGTGAGCTCCAGTTGGTTCGGGGCTTTCCGAGTCTTATATGTACATTTGTTTTGGTCTTATGTATAGAGCGGGGTGTGTCCCAACTCTAGGTTGGTTTTGGTTGTGCATCTGTAGAGGCTTTGTAGATGTTGTGGGATAGATGAAGGGAAGGTGATGAACGTATGTTTTGTCTTGATGGCCCTGACGGCCAAGTTTCTTATTTCTTATATATTTTTCATAATTTCCGCTATTGGCTTCTTATTTCTAATTGTGGTGGTGATGACTATTGCGTGGTATGTGTATGGGTGTTGATGGATGTAAATTGGCTCTCTCGGGCCTTATCGGCTTCGGGTGCCATGTCCGTCCCATTGGAACTCGGGGCATGACAGACATACTTTGGCTTATGGATTTTTGCTGACTCTGGTTTTTTGGGACATTAAGGTACCTCTCGATTAGGGGAAGGTTTCCACCAAAAAGGACATGATTGACAACTCTACTCTGATGGAATGTGATTGTTTGGCTACCAAGGAACCTAGTGCAAAGGGTACCATCCCTGTGGCCCCCGATGATGATGGATTTGAAGGCAGCCTAGGGTTAGACTATTATTTTATCTGATGAGGTGTCTTCTTTAAGGGGTCAGCTCTCAACCTCCTAGCCCACTATTCTGTAGTTGAAGGATGATATGCTGAAGATGCAGTAGGAGCATAATGCTAGAGTGGATTCCCTCTTCTTAAGTCTTATTCTCAAGAAATCCCCTCCACGAGCTTCCTCCTAGAATCCTATTCTTCACTCCCTATTTTTTTTGTGATCTAGTTCTTCTTTGACAATTCTGATGGATGTGAAGACAATGTTACTATTTTTTTAGGGTTCTGTATGGCTTAATACTGTGCTTATCTATTGGATCTCTTTTTTTTTATGCTATGTTGTGTTCTCTTTCTTCAAAGATAGCTAATATCCTCAGTATTGATGCTTTACTCCTTGATGTGTATGTGGTAAGTGTTGCTCTAGTGGCCATGCATCTTTTGTTTTATGATTCTCTTTCGTGTGGCTTAATCCTGTTAGTCCTTTTTATGATGTCAAAAGGGGGAAGAAAGATACTGATGGTGTAGCTGTGTAGTGATATATGTCATTCATGCATTATGTTTCATCATCAAAAAGGGAGAAATTGATAGAGAGGTGTATATGTAATGTGTGTACTTGTGGTTGCTAACTATTTTGATGATAGACAAAAGAACAGGAGTACCAGGTTTTCCCACATACCTGAAGCACATGCATGAAAGACAGAAAGGCTAACTTATAAGAAAGGATAACACAGTCACATGTCTCCGTGTATTAAAGGAAATAGAATTTCATAAGGATTCTAAATATGGAAGCTGAGTTGTATTCAACAAGGTGTGTAAAACCTGATGGAATAGAATTAGGGATGCGAAGAAACATTCCTTATTTATCCCCACTCTATAAGGCAAACTCCTAGGTCAGAAATAATCATCTAGTGCACATGCAAAAAAAGATTTTTCTCAAGGCAGTAGAGCAAGAAGAACTTTGTGAGGCAACAATTGTGAAAAACCAAGAACAAGCTGAGTTGATTGTTCTTTGTTTGAGTTTGTGATTGTAATATGATAAAAATTGAGTTTTTAATTCTATAATGGTTGTGTTAGTGTGAGTTTGTGAGGTCTGTAACAAGAAGAAAGTCTATCTTAGCTTCTTGGAGAATTAGAATAGTTAGAGCTAACTATTGAGTGAGGTACTAGAGTTAGTCTCTTTGATTGTAGAGTTGTAATCTAAAACTGCTAGTTGAAGTTAGTGAAAGTTGGTTGGAAATCCTACACATTGTAGGTCGTAATTTTTTTCTACTCCCTCGAATAAAAGATTTTTCACGATAAATCTCGTATTCTTTACTTTACAGTTTTTACTTATAAATTTAGGAATCTGGTTCCTGTATCGAGTAGTTGACACTAGGTCTTTTCACGAGTCAAATCTATTCTAAATAGTAGTAGTAACAAACACGACCACAAGGTGGACTTTAATTCCAACATCAGCATGACTGTCCTCTAGTACTGATTGATTCTTTTTTGGGTAGGAAATACAAGTTTTTTTATATTAAAAACTAAACATAAGTATTGACAGATTCAACAAACAATAAGACGATCATGTCTTTGAATTTGGTTTTGCAATTTGTATATCCATCCCCCTCTTTGAAAAAGAAATCGACCAGTTGTGCCTGTTTTAGAACTCGTTCGAGTACAAACATCGGTACTATACTAGAGCATAAGAATTCCTCGTTTATGTCTTTCCATGAGTTAGTTATTTCTTTTCGAATCTCAACATATGCCTCTTGCTTTGAAAATCCATATTCTTTCATGTAACATTCAACAATTGACGCTACATGTTCTCTTTGTTGTTCAACCTGCATGAAATATATAGATTCCATTATATCTTTTAACATAATTTTATAATTTTACTTATCCATATCGTCCATGAATCTGTAGATTATACTTACTTCATGTCCACCCATATCGTCCATGTATCTGTTGATTGCTGATGAAGCTCGAACAATCAAAGGCTCATTAATCATCCAATCAAAAATCTCTTTTGTAATAAACTCCTCCATGAGAACCACAGAAGTTGTTGAAAGCATCATACAGATGCAACTTACATTTCCATTTTTCATATACTCCTCACATTTTGGAGTATAACCAGCATTCAACCATTGAGCTTCTTTAAAGTAGGCTTTCACCAGATTTTTCATCTAAAATGAAAATTTAAAATAATAATAATAATAATAATAATAATAATAATAATAAAGATTTGATGAAGTTTAAATCGATTATTGAGGATAAATCGAGCGACGTTACCTCATACTTTGCATAGTAAATGCGGTTGGATTCACCTCTTTTGGTTAATTCTTCCTCCATTTCATTGTAAACATCTAAAAGAGCTTGATAAGCATGTCTTAGATACGGAGGTAATGTGTCCACTGCACTAGCTTCCCATCTGTAGGTCAAGAGTTTGTAAGAATGATTATCTAATTTTTGTATCTTCTGCATGTCGTTTGAAAATATTATAAACTAGAATTGGATACAAAGTAATAACATGTTCTTCGCATTCATCAATGAGGTAATAGAAAAAGATTTGATGCAGTTTAATTTATACTTTACCTCTCGACTGCCTCAGTGAAAAGCACAAGTTCGTCAAACGTTGCATAAGCATCATATGTATCATCAAAAATGGAGGACAAGCAAATAACTTTTGTTAGCATTCTTCTCGCACGACTATATTGAGGCTCAAAGTATATTCCGAATATCCACGTATAACACTCCACCAGTCTGTCTCTTGCATATGGCAGTTTGTTTGCAAAATCCAAATCTTTCCACCACCTAGATTAATCCAAAATAATATGGTTTAGATCTCTATCATCAAAGAACCATATATATTCATTAGATGACAAGATCAATGGTTGTACCTTGTTAACTCGTTAAGCTCCCTTTGGTGCATCTTTTGTACCACGTTAAAATCCAATTTCACAAATTTCAAAAGCAAATTATTATGCATTTCCATATTTTCATAAATAGAAATGTATTTCCTTGCTCCTACCCTTGGTACAGTTTTACGAACAGGGTGGCTTAAGGCTTCGGTAACTTGCACCTTAAGGGAGTTGTTCAAGTTGGGGACCATGGACTCGAGATGAGTGGTTGTAAAAGTAAAAGCGTCTTCAAGAATCTCTTCCCCATGCAATCGGAAATGTGATGCTTCATACAAACTTAAAAATCCTTGGACATCATTATTAAGAGATTCCTTAAATTTTCCATCATGATCCTGGAATTGCTTGAACACATCTGATTGAACATCATGTTTATATTTTGACATAGAATAAACTAATTAGAATCCGTGTATAACCCAATTAATTCAGCTTATCTCGAGAAAATAATCTCTACTGAAAGGAGCATAAATAATCTTAGAGAAAATTAAGGCCCAAAAATTGTCCCTCATGTTTGGACATGGACATAAAGTTGCGGATTACTTGGCTAAGATGGCTAACTCCAGTCAAATTAGCCATCTTTATGGCTCCTTTCAACAAATTCCTAAAGGGGCAAAAGGTCACTATCAGTTGGACAAAAGCCAATGCCATCCATTAGACTCAAATATGACAAGGCAAACTTTTTTGTTAGCTAATTCTCTTTTTTGTTATTATTTATGCGGGGGTTAGTTTGTTGATAGTACTCCTAACCCTCCTTTTGTGAAGGATAAAAGTGTTATCCTTGTGTTGTATGCTGAGGTAAGGTCCTCTTGTACTTATTCTCATGATATATAACACCCTGCCAACAAGGGAAAATTTGATAATAAAAAAAAGGCATCCCCATTCTTTGACAACACTAACTGGTCTCATTGTTTCTCAAACTGGTGCACTTTTCATCCCTTCCCAAACGATAATTACCTTTCTAATGAAGAAAGGCGATCATGCTTCTAACCTGATATTCAAATTATAACCTGGGAGACAAGGAAAATAGAACAAAAAATTGAATTTTGTACAGGCCGATCGATAGATCAGTCGAAAGAAGTTACCTGATGACATGTAATAGCCTTGTTGTCTCACTAGTCGAAAACGAAGAGCAACAATGTATAAATTCTCATCATTTTCACTCTGTAATTGGGATGCATCAAAAATATTCTGTATGGATGTCTCAATTTCATTATTCAAATGATATGCTACTCCCAGTCGCTGAATTGTGTCTATCAAAATAAGTTTTTGTGTACTATTGTCAGGAGTTTCCACCAGAATTTTCCTCACCTTTTCTTTTAACTCATCAAGTTCAAGTTTTTCTTGGGTATCAATTTCCTGCGAGCAAAAGTTAGACTGTTATACTGCCTCCGTTTCAATTTAAGTGTGTTAGATTGATTACACCCCAAGTTTATAAAAATAAACAAGATTTTTGAATTTTATAATATATAAAGGTGTGTGTAATGTGTCAAAATGTCCTTTGAATCTTATGCGTTAAACATGTCATATACTCCCTCTGTCTCAAATTATCTATCCAGTTATTCTTTTATACTCCCTAAAGAAAATATTAATAAGGAGAAATTTTTGACTATTTTACTTTTATTTGTGTCTTAAGATATAATCTTTCATCATTGAAAATTTACTCTATTTATGTGTCATCTCCCCATAATTGAGGTGTTTGGTTTTCAAGAACAATTACAGCTTAAAGGTGTGTTTGGTATGGAGTATAATATTTTCTAGAAAATTTGAAAATGTTTTCCAATTCTTCCATATATGTTGAGTTGGTCAAAAGTTTTGAAAAATATTTTCGGTAGAAAAGCAAGTTCCTTAAAGATAATAAAAATAACTCAATTTACTAGTAGAAATAGGGAAATGGCCCATCCCATCACCCCTCACCCTTAAGCCCATCCTCACCTTGTATAAGATTTTTTTCTAGATTATACAAATATTTTTAGGATAATAAATTTTACTTTTGTACCAAATACAAAACAATAAGTAAGAAAATCACTTATTTTCTTTAAATCCTTTTTCAAGAAATATTTCGTTTTGACTACAGAAGATACCAAGTATCATTTTACTAGTATATACTTAGGGCTTGTTTGATACGAGGGATAAAGAATAACTAATCTCGAAATCAATTTTAGGATGAGTTTATCTCATGTTTGGTCGAGATAACTTATCTCAGAATTAATTATCCCCGAATGTAGTGTTTTATTTATCCTACATTGAGGGTGAGATATTAATTCCAGGATAACCTGTTTCTCAACCAAACGAGCTCTTAAAGTTTTAAAGAGTAATTTACTTCATATGAGTAGATATGTGCATACTGTAAGTTGAGAAGTGTAAGAGAGGAAATGGTCTCCCCAAACGGTTGATTGAAAGCTTGCCAAATGACGGGAAGAAGGATCCATTGCTTGCCTCCGCATTCCGTTTCTCCCTCGGCCGGTCAATCGATAACTTGCCCAATAATGCGAGCTGGGACAAGCAACCATTGCTACCGGCCTCCTCCCTGGAGCTGGGACATATGAGTTCGAATTTTTCAAGTGATGAAAAGTGGGAGAAAAAGCTATTGCTTGAGTCATTTGTGCTCTCTTTCTCTCTTGAACGAATGGTTTTTCTGGTTCTTTTGCAGTAAAAACTTGTGAAAAAGTAGTGACCTAGCTACATATAGTGCACTCAATTTATAGATCATTAAAGTGAATTTCTTTTTCTGGTGAGAATAGGCATGGACACGTAAGGGTGTTCATGACGCTTTTTATTAAAATCAAAACCAAGTCAATTTAGTCGGTTTTTAAATTTCTAAAACCGTACCAAACCAAACGAAATAAAATAATAATCATTGATTGGGTTCTTATCGAGTTGGTTCGATTTTTCGATTTATGACTAGCTAATGATAAATTGATCAGAGGCGAATCCAGGATTTGAAGACAATGAATGCACCACCAACGGCTAATGAACGTAAGTTAAAGCATGTCACCCAATACCAATTCGTGTGATAATTTCATTAAACATAGAAATATAAAATTTATGTACTAACGTATAAAACTATAAATATGAAATAAATGGCTCAAATCGGTAAAGTTTGCTCTTGATATCCATCAATATGAATGAAGGATAAATCAGTAAAATTAATCATCTCATTTATAATTTTTTAAGTACTGTGTAAAATGAAAAATGGTCAATTAAAATGGGACGGAGGGAGTATGACTTCTTTGTTTAGCTCATCTGGGTTCTATTTCATTAATTTAAGTAATATCCATTTGGGTATCAGACCATTATAAAAGCAGCTATGACTTCTCCATTAATTGAAGTAATTAATATCCATCATAATTAAGCTTCATTTTCTATCTTTGTTGAATGGAGATTTACTCCTCTATTAATTTCAACTTTCTTTATTTGCTTCTCTTCTTCTGCTCCCTCTTTATTCTAGTCACCAGGCAATGGAGAAACAAAAAACAAATCAGGTTCCCTCCATCAGGTCCATGGAGACTTCCCATTATTGGAAGTCTGCATCACTTGATTGGACAAGGACTTCCACATCACATTCTTAGAAGCTTAGCACAAAAATATGGACCTCTTATGTACTTGCAACTAGGGCAAGTTCCTGTGGTGGTCATATCATCACCTATTATTGCAAAAGAAATTCTAAGAACTCACGATCGTGCCTTTGTGGACAGACCACAACTTACATCCACAAAAATCTTGTTTTACAATTATAAAGACATTAAGTTTACCCAATATGGTGACTACTGGCGACAAATGCGCAAAATTTGTATGATTGAACTTCTTAGTGCTAAGATGGTCAAATCATTTAGTGCAATTCGAGAAGATGAACTTTCAAATGTGATCTCATCAATTCGTTCCATGAGAGGTTCTATAGTAAACATATCAGAAAAGATGTTTTGGTTTACAAACTCTGTCACTTGTAGAGCAGCCTTCGGAAAAATATGCAGAGACAGAAATGAGTTTATAACAATAGTGAAGGGAGTACTATCATTAATTGGAGGATTTGATGTGGCTGATCTGTACCCTTCATGGAAGTTACTTCACAACATAAGCGGTGTGAAGTCTAGATTGCTGAGTGCCCAGAAGAAGGCTGATGTAGCTATGCAGGACATCCTCAATGAGCATATTGAAAATAGAGCAGCTGGGAAAAAGGAAAATGGTGAGTTTGGAGACGAAGATCTGATAGACGTTCTCCTAAGGGTGAAGGAGAACGCCGAACTTCAATTTCCAGTCATAAATGACCACATTAAAGCTGTGCTTCTTGTAAGTTTGCTCTCATCCCCTTCAGAACACTTTAATCTTTAATAGTTCCTGATAACACCAAAAAAATATAGTAGTTGTCTGAGGACAAAATATTAATTTGTGTAGGATCCACTTAATTAGTGTATACTGGACAGCTGAGTGATTATTGTAAGGTGTTTACTTTTTCTCCATCAAAGTAATTCATCCAAAATTCCAAATCTTTCATGCTAATTACACATTTTCCTTTATCCTTAAGCATTTTATTACACATTTTCTTTTATATACTGACTTCATTTATTTGTTTGTTGATGCAGGATATCTTTCTGGCTGGAACTGAAACTTCATCTGCAACTATTATTTGGGCACTAGCAGAAATGATAAAGAACCCAAATGTTATGGCCAAGGCCCAAAGTGAAGTGAGACAAGTCTTTAAAGGAAAGAAAAAATATGATGAAGAAGATGTTGAAAAGTTGACATACCTGAATTTGGTGGTTAAGGAAACATTAAGACTACACCCTCCGGCGCCTCTTATAGGGCCTAGGGAATGTAGGGAGCAAACAGATATTAATGGATATACCATACCTCTTAAGACAAGAGTCTTGATCAATGCATGGGCACTCGCGAGAGATACCGGAAGTTGGGATGATCCTGAAAGTTTTATACCAGAGAGATTTGAGAACTCTTCCATTGACTTTACGGGAAATCATTTCGAGTTTATTCCATTTGGTGCAGGAAGAAGGATGTGTCCGGGAATGTCATTTGGTTTAGCTAATGTTACACATCCTCTGGCTCAGTTACTCCTTCACTTTAAATGGGAGCTCCCTGATGGAACTAATCCAAAAGATTTGGATATGACTGAAACATATGGAATTACAGCAACAAAAAAGAAAGATCTATGGCTAGTTGCCACAGATCTTAGTAACGATGAAGTATGTTGATGTTTTGCTTGCTTGAAATGGTGGAATGTCAGCACAACCTATGTTAGTCATGTGTATCCATTTCCGTTGTTGAACAATAAACTGGAAAACCCAAATTAAAGAACAAGATCCATAGTTTATTGCATGTGTATTGGTTCAGTCAGTCGATCCGAATAATTTGTTCCTCAATTTACTGAAAATTGTATTCATGCATTATGAGATTTTGTTTTATTTCTTGAAGACATCGTCCTTGATCTACAACCTAGTTCTAGATAAAAAGATACTCTATATATAAATAGACTTTCGATTACAGAATTAGCAAACAAATTCCATTCGGGTCACTCTAAATATGGTAATCTAATTTTGACGGACCACTAAACTTATTGTTGAGATAAAGAGATCATAGATCACATGATGAATAATGGGATACTCGATGACTAAAATTAGGTGTAATTGCTTGCACACTGTTTGGTAAGTAATAAATTAGTTTTATCCAATTTTGGGAATTTCAACAAGCTCGATCTTAGTTTGCAGAAATTAATTCACCTGGATATAATGGAGAAAACAGTGTGGAGTTGATAGTTAGGTCATAGGAAGTTAGGCGCTTTTAGTAGTGTACCCTGTTGGAAGCGGTCAATGAAATTTACAAGGTACACTTGACTTTCATACTCATACTACATTTGTTGCACTCTTTGGTGCAGGTTCGGATCCTAGTACCAACACGATCTACAAGTGAGTTCTTGTTCTGAACCACCCTTTAGTGGTGAGCTGCTAGCCTTCTACCGCAGTAGTCACGATGTTTCTTATGTTATTAATTATTTCCATTGTCGAATTTTGTTCAAATTGAGACATTTTATACCTTTTCTGTTTAGTTTTGTTCATGAAATGCAACATCAATCCTTGGTTACTCTTCATGTTGTGAGTCATGTCTTCTGTCAAAATGATATTCCCATAGATTGATCTCTTCCTGATAAAACCTGTTTGATTGAGAGAGATCTTGTTCATGTAAGGAATCAATTTGTTGTCCAAATTCTTGGAGATGATTTTGTTCAAAAAATTACTAAGACTGATTGATTTAAATTCACTTAGCCTCTGAGGTTGGTTCACCTTAGGGATGGATGAGAATCAAACAGGTGAGAGATGGATTTTGGTATGCCACTGCCTGAGAAAAAATCCAGAATAATTTCATATAAGTATGTGGAAGTCACATTTCAACATTTTTTAGTAGAAGTACAATTTACCCCACCTGGCCCTGGAGAGCTATCAAAATTCATACTAAAGACCACCTCATTGACTTCTTACATAGAAAGGTATTTGCATGGTTCTTCATCGTCAAAGGGTTCAATAACTCTTGTTAAACAGTTTAAAACAAAGTATCCACTTTAGTATTGTCACGCCCCGAACTCCTACGAGGCGTGATTGGCACCCGAAGCCGACAAGGCCCGAGAGAACCAATCTTTGCTTCTATTCATATACATGTCATAGGAAACACTACTATCACATAGAAACATGAGAGGCTAGAATCAGAAAGCATAGAACATGTGACGTATATACATATGAGAAACTTGGCCGTTGAGGCCATCAAGTCAAGACTTCATCTATCATCTTATACACATACACCCACATACGTCTACAATAGCCTCTAACAGATGCATTGACCAAAACCAACTGAAAGTCGGGACAAGTCCCCGCTTTATATACAATGTACAATAGCAAAGCATATGAACCATTGTGACTCGGCGAAGCCCCGAACTAACTGGAGCTCACCAATGAACCGCAAACAGCTGGCAACCTACTGTGGCGGCCTACTAGTACCTGCGCCTGCAGCAAGTAAGGTAAATTCCCCGAGAGGGGTCAGTACGAAATAAGTACTGAGTATGCAAGGCTCAGATAAAACTGTATGATACATGAATAATTCAATGAACTCAAATACAAATGACTAATCACTGTGAGTAAGTCACCATGTTGCATTGTGGAAACCATGTGGATTGCTTTCATTATTTTCATTACTTTCTTTATCTCAATGCTCACATGTCATTACATATCACAATGTACCCGGGCCCCGACTGATCAGTGGGTCTTTCATATCATATCATTGTGTTGGGATCGAGTCGAGCTAGGCTTACGCCCCTAGACTTGCCACCCATACATCAATGCATCGGGATCGAGTCGAGCTAGGCTTACGCCCCTAGACTTGCCACCCATAAATCCAAACCTCGGGATCGAGTCGAGGTAGGCTTACGCCCCTAGACTTGCCACCCGTACTTGATCATTGACCACATTTGCATTACTTTGTTCATTACTTTGAGATTGATACTTTGATAGTCATAACATCACTTTGGAACTTTGGAACATAACATTGTTGGAAACTTTGAATCATTGACCAATGAGTGAAGGACATGTGCATAAATATCAATGAGACATATAGCATTACTAGCACCATGATACCATTGGAACCATTGGACAATAATCCATGAACAAGAGACACAAGTATCGGCACTATTGAAACATTGGAACATAACTTTATTTGAGCTTTTGGACCATTAACCATGAATATGAGAAATGGGATTCACAATTGTTCAATGAGTAGGAAATATATGACAATGATCATGGGTAAGTGCATATGGGATACCTTAGTGCATTTCGGAATGGAACTAGTGAAATGTCAATGTGAACACTATTGGCCGTAGAAAGATACGGACAAAGTAACCTTACATACCTTGTATTCTCAATATGATTCTACAATCTTAAGTGCATAAAATAGTCCCGCTCCGTCCTTATGTTTCACTCTACAACACAAGTACATACGGAACCAACATTAACCACCAATTACCTTACAATAGCATATAATAACAATGAATTACATGTTTGCCTTTAAACATGCCATTTCCCCTTGACAAAGCCATTGATAAAATTATTATTCCAAAAATTCCATAATATTCCCAACATTGACCAATACATGATAATTGACACATTTCACCACAACACTTCTCCTTTACACTTTCTTATCCATACCACATCACAAATAATCCATCAACTTACCTTAATACAACTCATAACACATATCGGCCAAAATCCCACAATTTCCACTTATAGACAATAACAAGTTTAACACCAAAAATAACACCATACATGTTCATATTTTGTCCATACCATGCTCTTTCATTAAAGGCACAAATCCTAATTCAAGTTCAAATCACCAAGATATCACATCTTTCACAAAAACACAAAGTACCATATTCAACACTTCCAAGCATAACCAACATGATTTACATACTTTCCCATGTACTTAATATATTAAATCACAATAATAAACACTTACCCAAGCTTTCAAAGTGATGATCTTGTCTCCAAGAAATGGTTGCCTTAGGGTTTGTGAGTTGAGAGAAAAAGCCCTTTTGTAGAAAAAATCTAAAAATGTCATGTGTGGTTCCTTGAATAAAAATCTGATTTGGGTGCCTTTATATAGGCCTTGTGGTCATCTTTAGCCACACTTTGGCATTAAATGCCATATTGGCTTGGTCAAAGTAGAAGAATGGATCATTTTTCCCCTTGGGCCTAAGCATTTTGGCTTTGTTTTGGGCCTCCAATTGGGCCCAATAACATATATCCACTTAACCCACTAAATCCAATGTATAATCCACCATATATCTCATGTGTAATTAATTTCATAATGTCTCGATGATATTCACTTACGAGATTCTCATTCGTCGTCTCCATCGCAAAAAAATAGAAATTCTAGTCGTCCATGGCTTCATTGAACATTTTTGATAAATTCTTGTGTTTCATGATTTGATCATGTAGGAGTATGTAGGAGTGTATTGATGTATTTGAAACCTTAACAATGCTTAAATAACTCCAAAGAACCAAAAGAAACCATATACGAATCGACGTCGCATTGCGTTGCGAAACGAGCCCGGAAGGGCACATTTATGGTGCCTTGCGCCACTAGCTGCAAAGCAAGCTTGTGGCGCAGGAAATGACACCCCTCTGAATCAGAGGCTTGCGCCACACCCCCTAAAATAGGGAGTGGCGCAAGTCTTGGTACTTTGCTGAATTTTTCGGCCACTTTTTCCAACACTTGCATATCGTCCAATACCTTATCAAAACACTACAAAATACTTACTTAGTGATCTTAATAATCAAGTAACCATGACTCCAAGTCACCAATTGAGGTTGCAATGTGTACGGGTTATTACACAAATGCTCCACAAAATCACAAAACACCTCCTACGAAGGTCTAATCGCATGTATGTGGTCAAATTTCAATTTCCTCATCATTAGCATTACCAAATACATACTTATATCTCTTGACCCCTAAGCAAACATTATTCAACGTCATCAAGTAGGGTTGGGAAGGTACGGGGTGTTACAAGTATCCTCCTTAGTGAACTGTTTTTCAAAGAAAGGATTTCTTTGAATTGTATATCATGAAATCGTTAGAGACTATTAGTTACACTATCAAAGTGATAATTCTTACAACAAAAGTATTAGATGATTTACTGCTAGAATGTTTATTGTTGAATTATAAAACATACAATTCATTTATTCTCTGATTTATAGTACAAACAACAATAACATACCCAGTGAAATTCCACAAGTGAGGCATGAGGCATGGGCGTAGCCACCTTCGGCGAAGGGTGGTCAGATGCGCACCTTCGCCGGAAAATTATATGGTGAATAGAGGTTAAATATTAGCCATTATGAATGTATATTTAATTTTGCATACTCTTAGCATAACTGAGAATAAAATTTGCACACCCTTCATCAAATTCCTAGCTCCGCCACTGGCATGAGGAGGGTAGATATTATGCAGACCTTACCATTACCTCGTAGAGATAGAGAGACTGTTTCCAAAAGACCCTCAATTCGAGTGCAGCAAATCATAATCGGTATGAAAATGAAAATGACAGTGAAGAAAAACATAGCAATTAATAAGGAAGTACCAACAACAAAATAGTGCGAAACACAAGGAACAACAGATGACAATAGAGATCAAAAGTAAAACATTATAAGAGTAATGCTAATACTACAATAGACACCGCCAAGCCTAAACCCATTAAAAACAAGATAACACTCCATTACCTATTAACCTTCTATCCAAATAAGCTACCTCCACACCCTCCTATTTAAGGTCATGTCTTCGAAAAGTTAAAGTTGCGTCACGTCCAATCTAATTACCTCTCCCCAATATTTTTTCTCAAATTTGGCTTTCTAGTAGGAATATCTAGGAAAATCAGTTCAATTAATATAATTTTTCTCTTCAAAACTCCTCAAAACCGTATATTTCGATTTTCTGTTAACAATGAACTAAACGAGTGTTTTGGGAAGATGACACACTTATTCAAAGTCTTCTTATTTAGAGTAATTGTTTGAAAATATATGTATCAAACGTAATTAGAGATCTTAAATCGTTATGTGGTGTAAAATTCTACTCAAAATTCACAAGAGTACCCAGTAGAATCAGTTAAATTATTAGTACAAACGTTCTAGGCTACCGGAGGGGATCCAATCCCAAATTATGGATGTGCGCTGTTGCCCTATTAGAATTTATAATAACTGGGAGATTTACAGAGTTATATATAAGATCTAATTACACCGGCTTACAGTAATAAAATCTTCACATAATATGTGCAACTTTTAACAAAATCCGCAAAATTAGAGATTTTAGAGGTCTTCTCTTTCTTCTCTATAAGATTTTCACAAAATTGTTGTTTATCGGGTTTAGTAAAATCTGTATTTTCTAACAATAACTTCAATCACATGTTCAAAATAAAATAAGAACAAACAACTCTTTATTCACAACTTTGAACTTTAATAAGTTCAACCAAACTCATGAACTACAACAAAAAGAAGTTCAAACTATTTTCTGGAAAATAGCAAAACCAAACTTATAGAAAGAGATGAAAATTAGAAGATTCAAGTCCACCGAATTCATGGTGTGTCCTTAAGAAAATTATTCCCCTCAAGTACCCGAGAATACAGAATAGATCCTCCCAGGATAAAATGAATCAATTCGACAGAATGGCGGTACCTCAAATTCTGTCGAACGACGAACGTACTCAACGATTCGTAAATCACACTTGAGTTTTTATCAAGAAGAAGGTGTTTTTCACTTCAAATTTTGTGCCTATACCTGAGGAAAAATTCAGTTATTTATACCCAAAAGGTGGTGCTTCAAAAAGGAAGCAATGGTTCTGAAACGGATGCACTGTTTCGGACCGTCACCGACCTGCGCTGGCCATCTGCGTCCGCAGGTTCCATAATGGCGCAAAATAGAAAGTTTTCCACTGAGCTGCGGTGGTCTTCTGCGTCAGCAAATGCCAACCTGCGCCCTCAGGTCACCTTCTGTAACATCCCGTACCTTTTCGACCTATGTGATGATGTTGAACAATGGTTACTTAAGTTTCGAGACGCTATGAGTATGTATTTTGTAAGGTTGGTGATGAAAAAAAAAATTATTTAATTCGAACCTCGTACATGTGATTAGATTTTAGTCGGAGATGTCTTGTGTAATACCCCATACATTTCCAACCTCATTTGGTACCTTGGAGTCATGTTTACTTGATGATTAAGGTCACTACGTAAGTATTTTGTAGTGTTTTGATAGGGTATTGGATGATATGCAAGTGTTAGAAAAAAATGGCTGAAAAATCCAGCAGGCCACTGATTCAGAGAACCTTCAATTCCTGCGCCACTGCTGCAAAGCAAGGCAGTGGCGCAAGGCACAACATAATTGGCCTTTCCGAGCTCGTTTTGCGACGAAATGCAACGACGATTCTTCCATGGTTTCTTTTGATTCCTTGGAGTTCCTTTAGCATTGTTAAGGCTTCAAATACCTCGATACACTACTACATACTCCTACATGATCAAACCATGGAATACAAGAATTTACCAAAATGTTCAAAGAAGCCATAGGTGACTAGAATTCCTATTTTTGCGATTGAGGCTACGAATGAAAATCTCATAAGTAAATATTGTCGTGGCATTATGAAATTATTTAAACATGAGATATATGATGGATTATACATGAGAATTGGTGGGCTAGGATAATATGTGTTAATGGGCCAATTTGAGGCCCAAAATGGGATAAAATGCAAGGCCCAAAGGGGAAACAAAAGACCCATTCTTCCATTGACCAAATGGACATGGAATTTAATTCCAAAGAAGACTTGAGGGCCTATATATATGTGGAAGAATCAGATTTTTATTCCAAAAGACACACATCACTTTTCTAGAATTTTCAAGATAATTCCCTTTTGGCTTTGCAAACCCTAAGTCATCTTTTGGACAAGATCAACATATTCCAAGCCTTGGTAAGTATTTATTTTCATGGATTAATATCTTATATGCATAAAAGAATATGTATATCATGTTGGTTGTGCTTGGAAAAGTTGGTCATAGAACTTGGTGAGTTTGTATGAGATTTGTGGTATATGGAATTCAAGTGTGAATTAGGCCTTGTGCCTTTGATGAAAAAGCATGGTATGGACAAAATATGAACATGTATGGTGTTATATTTGGTATAAAACTTGTTCTTTTCTAAAAGTTGGAATTTTGGGATTTTGGCCGATATGTGTTATGAGTTGAATTAAGGTGCTTTGATGGATTATTTGTGATGTGTTATGGATAAGAAAGTGTAAAGGAGAAGTATTGTGGTGAAATGTATTGATTTTCATGTATTGGTCAATGTTGGGAATATTATGGAATTTTTGGAATAATAGTATGATCAATGGTTTTGTCAAAGGGAAATGACATGTTGAAAGCCAAACATGTAATTCATTGACATGGTATGCATTTGTAAAGTAATTGGTGGTTAATATGAATTTAGTTATGTATTTGTAGACACATAAAGAAGGAGTGGGATTATTGTCTACGCATCTAAGGTTGTAGATTCGTATTGCGAATCCAAGGTATGCAAGGTTATTTTGTCCGTATCTTTCTACGGCCAATAGTGTTCACAATTGACATTTCTTTAGTTCTATTCCGAAATGTACCAAGGTATCCCATATGCACTTATTTATGGTCATTGTCATATATTTCCTACTCATTGATCAATTGTGAATCTCATTTCTCATATTCATGATTAATGTTCCGAAAGTTCAAAGAAGGCTATGTTCCAATATTCCAATAGTGCCTATACTTGTGTCTCTTGTTCATGGCTTCTTGTCCAATGGTTCCAATAGTATCATGGTGCTAGTGATGTTATATTTCTCATTGATATTTGTTCACATGTTCTTCACTTATTGGTCAATGATGCAAAGTTTCCAACAATGTTGTGTTCCAAAGTTCCAAAGTGATGTTATGATTATCAAAGTATCAATCTCAAAGTAATGATCAAAGTAATGCAAATGTGGTCAATGATCAAGTACGGGTGGCAAGTCTAGGGGCGTAAGCCTAGCTCGACTCGATCCCGAGATATGGATTTATGGGTGGCAAGTCTAGGGGCGTAAGCCTAGCTCGACTCGATCCCAAGGGTGGCAAGTCTAGGGGCATAAGCCTAGCTCGACTCGATCCCTATATGATGATATGAAAGACCCACTGATCAGTCGGGGCCCGGGTACATTGTGATATATGTGATAACAAGTGAGCATTGAGATAAAGAAAGTAATGAAAGCAATGAAAGCAATCCACATGGTTTCCAAAATGCAACATGGTGACTTATTCACATTGAGTATCCATATGTTTTGAGTTCATTGACATATTCCTTGACATATTCATGTGTTGTATAGTTTCATCTGAGCCTTGCATACTCAGTACTTATTTCGTACTGACCCCTCTCGGGGAATTTACCTTACTTGCTGCAGGCGCAGGTCCCAGTAGGCCTCCTCAGTAGATTGCCAGTGTTAGCGGCTCTTTGGTGAGCTCCAGCTCATTCGGGGCTTTTCCGAGTCAAAGTATATATGTTTTGGTATTGTACATGTTGTATAAAGCGGGGACTTGTCCCGACTTATGGTTCATTTTGGTCAATGCTCTTGTTAGAGGCTTTTGTAGACCGACGTGGGTGTACTAGTGTAAATGACACATGTTGTTTTGACTGGATGGCCTCAACGGCCAAGTTTCATATGTATGCCTAAATATGTCCCTTGTTCTCCTTTATTCGTATTTCATAATATTATGCAATGGTGGTTATGAATATTATATGCATATAATTGAGCATAGGCAAAGGTTGGTTCTCTCGGGCCTTATCGGCTATGGGTGCCAATCATGTCTCGATGGGATTTGAGGCGTGACAAAAGTGGTATCAGAGCAGTCGGTCTAAGGATGTCTACAAAGCCGTGTCTGAGTAGAGTCTTACGTATCGATGTGTTGTGCACCACATTTATACGTAGGAGGCTACGAGACATTTAGGATGTTGTTTCCTTTCCTTCATTCTAGATCGTGCAATAGAGCCAATGTTGTCAGTTGCATTATATCTGATCTTGGTAATTGTTTTTCTTTGGTATAGTCAAAATGCCGAACACTAGAAGAGGAAGAGGAAAAGGTAAAAGTAAGCTGCTAGATAGAATTGCTGGTGAAGGAGCAAGTAGACCACCACCTGAGCAAGTTGATCAAGGTGGGGCTGAAACTGAGTTTGCAACGCGAGCTTCTTCTACTTCTTCAGCTCCAGAAGAGACGAGAAGAAGGGAAGTGCCCGTGGAACCACCGACAAATGCCACAGATCAGGATCTTAGGAATGCTGTACAGATGTTGACACAGTTAGTGGCGGCACAAAGCCAGGGAAGAGCTGGTGCAATGGCACATGATGATGATGCGGCTAGAATGGCAAGTCGCAGAACACAGGATTTCTTGAAACTGGACCCTCCTATATTCACAGGGGCAGATCCAAAAGCAGATCCACAGGACTTCGTGGATCAAATTCAGAGGGCATTGGAAGTTATGCATGTGACAGGGATAGAAACAGTGGAACTTGCCGCGTACAGGTTGAAAGGAGAAGCAATATTGTGGTACGAGGATTGGAAGAAATCCCGTGATATTGATGCAACCCCACCTACTTGGGAAGAGTTTAAAGTGGCCTTCCTCGATCATTATCTTCCATATGAGGTTCGGGAAGCACGTGCAGACCAGTTCCTGAACTTGCGTCAAGGGAATATGAGTGTTCGGGAATATAGCTTGCAATTTAATTCCTTGGCTCGATATGCGCCAAATTGTAATACCCCGTACTTTATAACCTCACTTGATACCTTGGGATCATATCTACATAGGTGTTGAGATGCCATGCATATGTGTTTTAAAGTGTCATTGGGGAAACATTTGATATCGGACGTAACATGTGCGATTAGATCGTCGTAGGAGGTGTGTTGTGATTTCATGGAGCATAAGAGTCAAACACTTCAATACACTCCTACATACTCCTACATGATCAAATCATAAAATGTGAATAGTGATCCAAAATGTTCAATGAAGCCAAGGGTGACTAGAATTCCAATTTTTGCGATCGAGGCGACGAATGAGAATCTTTTAAGAGGATGTTGTCGTGACATTATAGAAATATGTAAACATGAGATATATGGAGAATAATACATGAAATCTTTGGGTTGCATGGATATGTATGATTGGGCCCAAAATTAGGCCCAAATGGGATTAAAAGACTTGGCCCAAAGAGGAAATGACCCATTCTTGCAATAATGGACCAATTGCACATATCCCTTAATGCCACATGGAACTAAGAATGACCTTGGGTCTATATAAAGTCCCCAACATCAGATTTTATTATCAAAAGCTCTCATAACTTTTGGATATTTTCTTAAAACATTTCTCTCTTTTCCAAACCCTAAGGCAAATAATCCCTTTGGACTCCTTGGACAAGATCAACATATTCCAAGCCTTGGTAAGTATTTCTCCTCATGGATTAACATATTATATGCATGGGAGATTATGTATATTATGCTAGTGGTGTTGGCAAAGTGATGAATAGTGTATTTTGCTTTTGGTGTAAGATATACTATCTTGGTGAATTGAACTTGAATTAGGCCTTGTGCCTTTGATGAAAAAGCATGGTATGGATAAAATATGAACATGTATGGTGTTATTTTTGGCATTAAATTTGTTCTTGTCAAAAAGTGGAAATTATGGGATTTTGGCCGATATGTGTTATGAGTTGAATTAAGGTGCTTTGATGGCTTATTTGGGATGTGTTAAGGATAAGAAAGTGTAAAGGAGAAGTATTGTGGTGAAATGTGTTGATTTTTATGTATTGGTCAATGTTGGGAATATTATGGAATTTTTGGAATAATAGTATGATCAATGGTTTTGTCAAGGGGAAATGACATGTTTAAAGCCAAACATGTAATTCATTGACATGGTATGCATTTGTAAAGTAATTGGTGGTTAATGTGAATTTCGTTATATATTTGTAGAGTGACACATAAAGAAGGAGCGGGCTTATTGTCTACGCATCTAAGGTTATAGATTCGTATTGCGAATCCAAGGTATGTAAGGTTACTTTGTCCGTATCTTTCTACGGCCAATAGTGTTCACATTGACATTTCTCTAGTTCTATTCCGAAATATACTAAGGTATTCCATATGCAATTATCTATGGTCATTGTCATATATTTCCTACTCATTGATCAATTGTGAATCTCATTTCGCATATTCATGGTTAATGTTCCGAAAGTTCAAATAAGGTTATATTCCAATATTCCAATAGTGCCTATACTTGTGTCTCTTGTTCATGGATTATTGTCCAATGGTTCCAATGGTATCATGGTGCTAGTTATGTTCTATTTCTCATTGATATTTATTCATATGTCCTTCACTTATTGGTCAATGATTCAAAGTTTCCAACAATGTTATGTTCCAAAGTTCCAAAGTGATGTTATGATTATCAAAGTATCAATCTCAAAGTAATGAACAAAGTAATGCAAATGTGGTCAATGATCAAGTACGGGTGGCAAGTCTAGGGGCGTAAGCCTAGCTCGACTCGATCCCGAGATTTGGATTTATGGGTGGCAAGTCTAGGGGCGTAAGCCTAGCTCGACTCGATCCCAAGGGTGGCAAGTCTAGGGGCATAAGCCTAGCTCGACTCGATCCCTATATGATGATATGAAAGACCCACTGATCAGTCGGGGCCCGGGTACATTGTGATATATGTGATAACAAGTGAGCATTGAGATAAAGAAAGTAATGAAAAATAATGAAAGCAATCCACATGATTTCCAAAGAGTAACATGGTGACTTATTCACATTGAGTATTCATATGTTTTGAGTTCATTGACATATTCATTGAAATATTCATGTGTTGTATAGTTTCATCTGAGCCTTGCATACTCAGTACTTATTTCGTACTGACCCCTCTCGGGGAATTTACCTTACTTGCTGCAGGCGCAGGTCCCAGTAGGCCTCCTCAGTAGATTGCCAGTGTTAGCGGCTCTTTGGTGAGCTCCAGCTCATTCGGGGCTTCTCCGAGTCAGAGTGTATATATGTTTTGGTATTGTATATATTGTGTAATGCGGGGACTTGTCCCGACTTATGGTTCATTTTGGTCAATGCTCTTGTTAGAGGCTTTTGTAGACGGATGTGGGTGTATGAATGTAGAAGGGATATGTCGTCCTTGACTTGGTGGCCTCAACGGCCAAGTTTCGCATATATGTACATATATCATGTTCCATGACTTCCATTGTTGGTCTTGATAGTTGATATGTGTTTATGGGTTTCTTATGGCATGCATATGATTGAGTAAGTAAAGATTGGTTCTCTCGGGCCATGTCGGCTACGGGTGCCAATCACGCCTCGTTGGGATTCGGGGTGTGACAAAAGTGGTATCAGAGCAGTCGGTCTAAGGATGTCTACAAAGCCGTGTCTGAGTAGAGTCTTACTTATCGATGTGTTGTGCACCACATTTATAAGTAGGAGGCTACGGGACATTTAGGATGTTGTTTCTTTCCTTCACTCTAGATCGTGCAATAGAGCCAATGTTGTCTGTTGTATTGTATCTGATTTTGGTAATTGTTTTTCTTTGGTATAGTCAAAATGCCGAACACTAGAAGAGGAAGAGGAAAAGGTAAAAGTAAGCTGATCAATAGAATTGCTGGTGAAGGAACAAGTAGACCACCGCCTGAACAAGTTGCTCAAGGTGGGGCTGAAACTGAGTTCGCAACGCGAGCTTCTTCTACTTCTTCAGCTCCAGAAGAGCCGAGAAGAAGGGAAGTGCCCGTGGAACCACCGACAAATGCCACAGATCAGGATCTTAGGAATGCTGTACAGATGTTGACACAGTTAGTGGCGGCACAAAGCCAGGGAAGAGCTGGTGCAATGGCACATGATGATGATGCGGCTAGAATGGCAAGTCGCAGAACACAGGATTTCTTGAAACTGGACCCTCCTATATTCACAGGGGCAGATCCAAAAGCAGATCCACAGGACTTCGTGGATCAAATTCAGAGGGCATTGGAAGTTATGCATGTGACAGGGATAGAAACAGTGGAACTTGCCGCGTACAGGTTGAAAGGAGAAGCAATATTGTGGTACGAGGATTGGAAGAAATCCCGTGATATTGATGCAACCCCACCTACTTGGGAAGAGTTTAAAGTGGCCTTCCTTGATCATTATCTTCCATATGAGGTTCGGGAAGCACGTGCAAATCAGTTCCTGAACTTGCGTCAAGGGAATATGAGTGTTCGGGAATATAGCTTGCAATTTAATTCATTGGCTCGATATGCGCCAAATGTTGTGGCTACGATGACAGACAGGGTCCATAGATACGTGGACAGACTAGAGCCATATTTGGTAAGAGATTGCACTATTGCGGCCTTGAATAGGGACATGGACATTGCTCGCATACAAGCCTTCGCCCAGAAAATGGAGGATCAGAGACAGAGACGCAGGGTACATGAATTTGATAGGGGACAGTCCAAAAGGGCTAGACCTATGGGACCACCTATGATGTCCCAAGGAGGAACTAGGCCCCGCATGTTTCCTAGACCACCTAGACCATCGTTCTCTTATTCCACAGGGAGTGCTTATTCTCAGTCTCGAGGGTTTCGAGGTGGTTCAGCTGGACAGAGCAGTGGGGGTCATGGATCACAGTCAGCAGGTTTTCCTCGTCAGCAGTGTCAGCACTGCGGGCGTATGCACACAGGTCCATGTCGGACAGGGATGAATGTCTGCTTTTGGTGTGGTATGCCGGGACATATAGCGAGAGAATGTCCACAGCGGAGCATGGGTGGTATAGCACGACCAGCTGGGTCGGCTGTTGCGTCTTCAGCATCGGTTCCTTCACAGGGCCGAGGGGTGCAGCCTATTGGTCGAGGTAGAGGTGCCAGAGGAGGAGCCAGTACTAGCGGGGTCCAGAATCGCACTTATGCTTTGGTGGACCGCCAGAATTCAGAGGCTTCCCCAGATGTCGTCACAGGTACATTATCCATATTCTCACATAATGTATATGCATTAATTGACCCAGGCTCTACATTTTCCTATGTTACTCCATTGGTTGCTGCGAAATTTGCAACGACACCGGAAATATTAATTAAGTCAATTGAAGTGTCTACACCAGTTGGTGAATATATTGTTGCAAAGAGAGTGTATCGTAACTGTGTGGTAACTGTGTGTGGTCATGATAATCGGTATGAAAATGAAAATGACAGTGAAGAAAAACATAGCAATTAATAAGGAAGTACCAACAACAAAATAGTGCGAAACACAAGGAACAACAGATGACAATAGAGATCAAAAGTAAAACATTATAAGAGTAATGCTAATACTACAATAGACACCGCCAAGCCTAAACCCATTAAAAACAAGATAACACTCCATTACCTATTAACCTTCTATCCAAATAAGCTACCTCCACACCCTCCTATTTAAGGTCATGTCTTCGAAAAGTTAAAGTTGCGTCACGTCCAATCTAATTACCTCTCCCCAATATTTTTTCTCAAATTTGGCTTTCTAGTAGGAATATCTAGGAAAATCAGTTCAATTAATATAATTTTTCTCTTCAAAACTCCTCAAAACCGTATATTTCGATTTTCTGTTAACAATGAACTAAACGAGTGTTTTGGGAAGATGACACACTTATTCAAAGTCTTCTTATTTAGAGTAATTGTTTGAAAATATATGTATCAAACGTAATTAGAGATCTTAAATCGTTATGTGGTGTAAAATTCTACTCAAAATTCACAAGAGTACCCAGTAGAATCAGTTAAATTATTAGTACAAACGTTCTAGGCTACCGGAGGGGATCCAATCCCAAATTATGGATGTGCGCTGTTGCCCTATTAGAATTTATAATAACTGGGAGATTTACAGAGTTATATATAAGATCTAATTACACCGGCTTACAGTAATAAAATCTTCACATAATATGTGCAACTTTTAACAAAATCCGCAAAATTAGAGATTTTAGAGGTCTTCTCTTTCTTCTCTATAAGATTTTCACAAAATTGTTGTTTATCGGGTTTAGTAAAATCTGTATTTTCTAACAATAACTTCAATCACATGTTCAAAATAAAATAAGAACAAACAACTCTTTATTCACAACTTTGAACTTTAATAAGTTCAACCAAACTCATGAACTACAACAAAAAGAAGTTCAAACTATTTTCTGGAAAATAGCAAAACCAAACTTATAGAAAGAGATGAAAATTAGAAGATTCAAGTCCACCGAATTCATGGTGTGTCCTTAAGAAAATTATTCCCCTCAAGTACCCGAGAATACAGAATAGATCCTCCCAGGATAAAATGAATCAATTCGACAGAATGGCGGTACCTCAAATTCTGTCGAACGACGAACGTACTCAACGATTCGTAAATCACACTTGATTTTTTATCAAGAAGAAGGTGTTTTTCACTTCAAATTTTGTGCCTATACCTGAGGAAAAATTCAGTTATTTATACCCAAAAGGTGGTGCTTCAAAAAGGAAGCAATGGTTCTGAAACGGATGCACTGTTTCGGACCGTCACCGACCTGCGCTGGCCACCTGCGTCCGCAGGTTCCATAATGGCGCAAAATAGAAAGTTTTCCACTGAGCTGCGGTGGTCTTCTGCGTCATCAAATGCCAACCTGCGCCCTCAGGTCACCTTCTGTAACATCCCGTACCTTTTCGACCTATGTGATGATGTTGAACAATGGTTACTTAAGTTTCGAGACGCTATGAGTATGTATTTTGTAAGGTTGGTGATGAAAAAAAAAATTATTTAATTCGAGCCTCGTACATGTGATTAGATTTTAGTCGGAGATGTCTTGTGTAATACCCCATACATTTCCAACCTCATTTGGTACCTTGGAGTCATGTTTACTTGATGATTAAGGTCACTACGTAAGTATTTTGTAGTGTTTTGATAGGGTATTGGATGATATGCAAGTGTTAGAAAAAAATGGCTGAAAAATCCAGCAGGCCACTGATTCAGAGAACCTTCAATTCCTGCGCCACTGCTGCAAAGCAAGGCAGTGGCGCAAGGCACAACATAATTGGCCTTTCCGAGCTCGTTTTGCGACGAAATGCAACGACGATTCTTCCATGGTTTCTTTTGATTCCTTGGAGTTCCTTTAGCATTGTTAAGGCTTCAAATACCTCGATACACTACTACATACTCCTACATGATCAAACCATGGAATACAAGAATTTACCAAAATGTTCAAAGAAGCCATAGGTGACTAGAATTCCTATTTTTGCGATTGAGGCTACGAATGAAAATCTCATAAGTAAATATTGTCGTGGCATTATGAAATTATTTAAACATGAGATATATGATGGATTATACATGAGAATTGGTGGGCTAGGATAATATGTGTTAATGGGCCAATTTGAGGCCCAAAATGGGATAAAATGCAAGGCCCAAAGGGGAAACAAAAGACCCATTCTTCCATTGACCAAATGGACATGGAATTTAATTCCAAAGAAGACTTGAGGGCCTATATATATGTGGAAGAATCAGATTTTTATTCCAAAAGACACACATCACTTTTCTAGAATTTTCAAGATAATTCCCTTTTGGCTTTGCAAACCCTAAGTCATCTTTTGGACAAGATCAACATATTCCAAGCCTTGGTAAGTATTTATTTTCATGGATTAATATCTTATATGCATAAAAGAATATGTATATCATGTTGGTTGTGCTTGGAAAAGTTGGTCATAGAACTTGGTGAGTTTGTATGAGATTTGTGGTATATGGAATTCAAGTGTGAATTAGGCCTTGTGCCTTTGATGAAAAAGCATGGTATGGACAAAATATGAACATGTATGGTGTTATATTTGGTATAAAACTTGTTCTTTTCTAAAAGTTGGAATTTTGGGATTTTGGCCGATATGTGTTATGAGTTGAATTAAGGTGCTTTGATGGATTATTTGTGATGTGTTATGGATAAGAAAGTGTAAAGGAGAAGTATTGTGGTGAAATGTATTGATTTTCATGTATTGGTCAATGTTGGGAATATTATGGAATTTTTGGAATAATAGTATGATCAATGGTTTTGTCAAAGGGAAATGACATGTTGAAAGCCAAACATGTAATTCATTGACATGGTATGCATTTGTAAAGTAATTGGTGGTTAATATGAATTTAGTTATGTATTTGTAGACACATAAAGAAGGAGTGGGATTATTGTCTACGCATCTAAGGTTGTAGATTCGTATTGCGAATCCAAGGTATGCAAGGTTATTTTGTCCGTATCTTTCTACGGCCAATAGTGTTCACAATTGACATTTCTTTAGTTCTATTCCGAAATGTACCAAGGTATCCCATATGCACTTATTTATGGTCATTGTCATATATTTCCTACTCATTGATCAATTGTGAATCTCATTTCTCATATTCATGATTAATGTTCCGAAAGTTCAAAGAAGGCTATGTTCCAATATTCCAATAGTGCCTATACTTGTGTCTCTTGTTCATGGCTTCTTGTCCAATGGTTCCAATAGTATCATGGTGCTAGTGATGTTATATTTCTCATTGATATTTGTTCACATGTTCTTCACTTATTGGTCAATGATGCAAAGTTTCCAACAATGTTGTGTTCCAAAGTTCCAAAGTGATGTTATGATTATCAAAGTATCAATCTCAAAGTAATGATCAAAGTAATGCAAATGTGGTCAATGATCAAGTACGGGTGGCAAGTCTAGGGGCGTAAGCCTAGCTCGACTCGATCCCGAGATATGGATTTATGGGTGGCAAGTCTAGGGGCGTAAGCCTAGCTCGACTCGATCCCAAGGGTGGCAAGTCTAGGGGCATAAGCCTAGCTCGACTCGATCCCTATATGATGATATGAAAGACCCACTGATCAGTCGGGGCCCGGGTACATTGTGATATATGTGATAACAAGTGAGCATTGAGATAAAGAAAGTAATGAAAGCAATGAAAGCAATCCACATGGTTTCCAAAATGCAACATGGTGACTTATTCACATTGAGTATCCATATGTTTTGAGTTCATTGACATATTCCTTGACATATTCATGTGTTGTATAGTTTCATCTGAGCCTTGCATACTCAGTACTTATTTCGTACTGACCCCTCTCGGGGAATTTACCTTACTTGCTGCAGGCGCAGGTCCCAGTAGGCCTCCTCAGTAGATTGCCAGTGTTAGCGGCTCTTTGGTGAGCTCCAGCTCATTCGGGGCTTCTCCGAGTCAAAGTATATATGTTTTGGTATTGTACATGTTGTATAAAGCGGGGACTTGTCCCGACTTATGGTTCATTTTGGTCAATGCTCTTGTTAGAGGCTTTTGTAGACCGACGTGGGTGTACTAGTGTAAATGACACATGTTGTTTTGACTGGATGGCCTCAACGGCCAAGTTTCATATGTATGCCTAAATATGTCCCTTGTTCTCCTTTATTCGTATTTCATAATATTATGCAATGGTGGTTATGAATATTATATGCATATAATTGAGCATAGGCAAAGGTTGGTTCTCTCGGGCCTTATCGGCTACGGGTGCCAATCATGTCTCGATGGGATTCGAGGCGTGACACCTTCCCGCTTTCAAACAGTGCCTCGAAGGGTCACGTCCCTTCGAGGTGAGTTGTGACATGCATCCGCACTTCGTCATGTGCGTCCGCAAATGGAGAATATTTTTGTATCGGATTTTTGGATTAAAACATCATTAACTCTCAAGTTTCAAATGAATTTTATCCAAAAAAATAGTCTCTCGATCGATCATTTGATAAATCCAAATCCAAATCCGAAGTCGAAGCTGAGCCGAGCGAGCGACCACGATGACGGTGCGAGGCTTGACTTGTTCTTGCCTCACTATCCACATGACGGAGTGCTTCCATACTTAAGCATAAGAATGTTTCTTTCTCCCACCAATGTAGGAGAACACTCTTTTCATAAAGTGAACATACATTTCACTTTTCTTCCATTTTCTTTTCTCTATTTTTTATTTACATTTTCACTAGAACCCAACAATCCCCTACATGAATCGGGAATGGATATTTCATTAAAAAAAAAAAAATATTCAGACAAGTGTGTGATCTACAAGCAAAGACTAATTGTATCTGGATAAGTAGGTTTCCCTTTGAACTTTTCGTAGTGTACTTGCATCGGATGCACTCAGTCAATCGGTAGATGTGATATCTTTGAACCGTTGAACTATAAGGTACACCTAGACAATACAAGTCACACAATCAGCCTCTTACCGTTTATTGTTCTCACGGTTTTATTCGTTTCAGCCATGAACACTACCTGGTTTCATGAGAGCTTAGAGAATAGACCTTTACTATCATTCTCCTTGAAGCGGCTTCCACTTCACTCTTACATAGGTGATTCCTAAACATTTAATCCTATATATCAAATAATTTGGTCAAATCTGCCAAAATTAGAAACCATTAATAGACTACCAACCATAAGTCTTATCCTTGTTTCCTAAACATTGTCTTCATCATGAGAATGAGTTGAGTTAATTGACAATGTTGAACCGTCAGTCACAACTTTGTTTTATCTCCTTAAACCTAGCTCTTGGGATCTCCAATTTGTTAGGTAGAGTTACCGTCGTGATGACTTGTCCTAGGCCATAAATCCATTCCCTTCGATGATCTCTCAACTCCCTCTCTAGATAGGCCTTTTATAAGTGGATCCGACATATTATCCTTTGACTTCACATAATCAATCGTGATAATTCCACTAGAAAGAAGTTCTCTAACGGTATTATGTCTCCGTCTTATATGGCGAGATTTACCGTTATACATCATGCTCCCTGCCCTACCTATTGCAGCTTGACTATCACAGTGCATGAATACTATGCCCAAATAAGGAATATCTTCCAAGAAATTCCGGAGCTATTCATCTTCTTCACTGGCATCATCTAACGCGACAAATTCAAATTTCATTGTAGAGTGGGCAATACATGTTTGTTTGGATGATTTCTAAGAGACTGCTCCTCCACATAAAGTAAATACATATCCACTCGTGAATTTTACTTCATTCGATCCGTTGATCCAATTTGCATTACTATATCTTTCTATTACCGTAGGATATTTGTTATAATGCAAAGCATAGTCTTGAGTATGTTTTAAATACCCCAAAACTCTTTTCATTGCCATTCAATGAGGTTGATTGGGATTACTCATATACCGACTCAATTTACTAATAGCACATGCTATATCTGGTCGTGTACAATTCATGATATACATCAAACTTTCCAACACTCTTGCATACTCCAATTGTGAGTCAATTTCACCTTCATTCTTTCGAAGTGTATAGCTCACATCCAATGGAGTCTTGGCAACATTGAAATCCAAATACTTGAACTTGTCAAGTACTTTTTCAATGTAATGAGACTGTGACAATGCTAAGCCTTGTGGAGTTCTATGAATTCCTATACCTAAGTTCACATCCGTAACTCCAAGGTCTTTCATATCAAACTTGCTCTCAAGAATTTGTTTCTAGCATTTATGTCAGAAATGTCTCTACTGATAATCAACATGTCATCCACATATAAACAAACAATGACTTTGTGATTTGGAGTATCTTTAATGTTAACACATTTATCACATTCATTTATTTTGAATCCGTTTGCCAACTGGTTTGGTCAAACTTTGCATGCCACTGTTTGGGTGTTTGTTTTAGTCCATAAAGTGACTTAATAAATTTGCACACTTTCCTTTCTTTACTAGGAACCACAAAACCCTCAGGTTGTTCCATTTTAAGTTCTTCCTCTAATTCTCCATTTAAGAATGCAGTTTTCACATCCATTTGACGGATTTCAAGACCATATACCGCAGCTAAAGCAAACAACATCCGAATGGACGTTATCCTTATTACTGGCGAGTATGTGTCAAAGTAATCAAGGTCGTCTTTCTGTCTAAAGCCTTTCACAACAAATCTTGCTTTGTATTTGTCAATAGTACTATTAGCTTTTATTTTCCCTTTGAAGATCCATTTAGAACCTAAAGGTTTATTTCCTGGAGGAAGAACAACCAACTACCAAGTATGGTTGCTTAAGATTGAATCAATTTCACTATTGACAGACTCTTTCCAAAAGGATGAGTCCAAAGACGACATCGCTTCTTTGAATGTTAGAGGTTCATTTTCAAGAAGAAACGTTACAAAATCTGATCCGAATGAAGTCGACGTTCTTTGTTGCTTACTACGCTTTGGATTCTCTTCATTAAGTACATTCTCCCTTGGTTCATCCCTAGGTCATTTAGACCCTTCACTAGACAGCTCATGTCTAGTCTTATATGGATAAATGTGTTCAAAGAACCTAGCATTATCTGATTCCATTACCGTATTCTCATGGATATCCGGATGTTCAGATTTATGAACCAAAAATCGACATGTTTTACTGTTTTTAGCATATCCGATGAAAACACAGTCTACAGTCTTTGGTCCTATTTTCAACCTTTTAGAAATAGGAACTTGGACTTTGGCTAGACACCCCCACATTTTGAAATATTTCAAGTTGGGTTTCCTTTCTTTCCATTTCTCATATGGAATAGATTGTGTCTTTCTATGGGGCACTCTATTGAGTATGCGATTAGCTGTAAGGATAGCTTCCCTCCACACGTTTTGCGGTAAACCTGAACTTATTAGTACGGCATTCATCATTTCCTTCAATGTTCAATTTTTTCTTTCTGCAATCTCATTTGATTGAGGTAAATATGGGGTCGTAGTTTGATGGACAATTCCATTTTCTAAACATATCTCCTCAAAAGGAGATTCATATTCTCCACCCCTATCACTTCTTATCGTTTTGATCTTTTTATTAAACTGATTTTCAACTTCAATTTTATATTGCCTAAATGCTTATATTGCTTCATCCTTACTATTCAGCAAATAGACATAACAAAATCTAGTGCATTCATTTATAAAAGTTATGAAATATTTTTTCCCACCACGAGGTGGTGTCGACTTCATATCATAAATGTCTGTGTGAATTAAGTCTAAGGGATTTGAATTCCTTTCAACAAATTTATACGTATGCCTCGCATACTTCGATTCAACACATATTTGACACTTTGATTTATTGCACTCAAAGTTAGGCAAAAATTCCAAAATAATCGGTTTTCGTAAGGTTTTGTAATTAACATGTCTTAAACGTTCATGTCATAATTCATTTGACTCAAGCAAGTAAGAAGAACCCTCAGCTTTCTTCTTTTCAACTGTCATTACATTAAATTTGAAAAGCCTCTCAATAAGGTAGCCTTTTCCTACATACATTTCATTCTTGCTTATTTCAACTTTCTCCAAAACAAACACACATTTAAACCCATTTTTAACGAAAAGTGTTGTCGATACTAAGTTTTTCCTAATGGTAGGAACATGGAGAACATTGTTGAGAGTCAACACCTTGCCGGAAGTCATTTTTAGGAATATCTTCTCACTTCCTTCAACCTTGGTTGTTGCATTATTTCCCATGAAGATCACTTCTTTGGGACCAGCAATATCATAAGTAGCAAAAGCTTTTTTTTCCGCACAAACATGTCTAGTGGCTCCTGAATCAAACCACCATTCATTTGGATTTACAACTAGATTGCATTCAGTGATCATAGCACACAAATTTTCAATCTTTCCAGTTGCTTCCAACATGTTATCTGATTTCTTTTCTTGTTCTTATTCAGAACTTGACAACTTAGAGCTTTGTGGCCAACTTTACTACAATTGTAGCACTTGCCTTTGAACCTTTTCTTGTTCTGCTCTTTCTCTTGTCTAGAAAAATTTTTCCTCTTCATATTATGTGTAGCATTATCTTTAACGAGATTTAAACACATCATTGCTGATTTCTCACGCAACTTAATATCCTCTTCTATCTTGAGATTAATCACAAGATCTTCCAAGCCAAATAATTGGTGGGCAAACATTCCTTTTTCAAGAATATAAGGATCTCTACTTGTGAACATTTGCATTTCAAGTTTGATCAGGCAAAATGACACCATTTGCTGCCATTCTTTAAAGTTCACACCAGAATATTTTTTCGATTTCTTTATCATTTTCATTGTTATAGCAACATTTGAGCGACTTAATGACACAACATTGGTTGCCGTTGGAAAAACACCATTCACAACCGAATCAATTTGTTGTTCAGTTCCGTTCATCATTTTCCTGTCAAGCTTTGACTATTTATTTAGTATTTCAGAATAATAACAATAAAGAATTTAATTGTTAAACAACTCGTTTCTAGTCAACAATGATGTTTTTATGTCTTCAAATCATCAACCAAATGAACTTTGAAATCTGATGAAGTTTTTATATTCTTCAAATCAAAAACAAATTCAAACAGAGTAAAAACCCATATATTTTAAACTCAAGAAACTAATACAAAGAGTTCAACGAATCGGTGAAGTTTTTATATTCTTCGAACCGAATTCACAATTCAATTTCTTGGCAAAGTTTTTATATTCTTTAAACCGAGGGAGTAGAAATCAAAAGATTTAGTCTCCACAAAATCATACACTATACAGATTAACAAGTACTTATAATTTCCTTAAGATTGTTATGTCACGCCCCGAATCCCATCGAGACATGATTGGCACCCGTAGCCGATAAGGCTCGAGAGAACCAACCTTTGCCTATGTTCAATCATATGCATCTCATAATCATAACCACCATGTCATAATAATATAAAAGACGAATAAAGGAGAACATGGGACATATTTATACATACATCTGAAACTTGGCCGTTGAGGCCATCCAGTCAAAACAACATATGTCTTTTACACTGATACAGCCACATCGGTCTACAAAAGCCTCTAGCAAGAGCATTGACCAAAATGAACTATAAGTCGGGACAAGTCCCCGCTTTACATATTATGTACAAAACCAAAACATGTATATACTCTGACTCGAAGCCCCGAATGAGCTGGAGCTCACCAAAGAACCGCTAACACTGGCAATCTACTGAGGAGGCCTACTGGGACCTGCGCCTGCAGCAAGTAAGGTAAATTCCCCGAGAGGGGTCAGTACGAAATAAGTACTGAGTATGCAAGGCTCAGATGAAACTGTACAATACATGAATATTTCAATGAACATGTCAATGAATTCAAAACATATGAAGAATCAATGTGCATAAGTCACCATTTGGTATTTTGGGAAACCATGTGGATTGCTTTCATTACTTTATTTGCTTTCTTTATCTCAATGCTCAATGATAACAATGTACCCGGGCCCCTACTGATCAGTGGGTCTTTACATGACTTATCGTCATGTTGGGATCGGGTCGAGCTAGGCTTATGCCCCTAGACCGCCACCCAGGGATCAGGTCGAGCTAGGCTTATGCCCCTAGAGGGATCGGGTCAAGCTAGGCTTATGCCCCTAGACCTGCCACCCTCAATCATATATCGGGATCGAGTCGAGCTAGGCTTATGCCCCTAGACTTGCCACCCTCGGGATCGAGTCGAGCTAGGCTTACGCCCCTAGACTTGCCACCCATACTTGATCATTGACCACATTTGCATTACTTTGTTCATTACTTTGAGATTGATACTTTGATAATCATAACATCACTTTGGAACTTTGGAACATAACATTGTTGGAGGCTTTGAATCATTGACCAATAAAGGACATGTGAATAAATATCAATGAGAAATATAACATAACTAGCACCATGATACCATTGGAACCATTGGACAATAATCCATGAACAAGAGACACAAGTATAGGCACTATTGGAATATTGGAACATAGCCTTCTTTGAACTTTCGGAACATTAACCATGAATATGAGAAATGAGATTCACAACTGATCAATGAGTAGGAAATATATGACAATGATCATAGATAAGGGCATATGGGATACCTTAATACATTTCGGAATAGAACTAAAGAAATGTCAATGTGAACACTATTGGCCGTAGAAAGATACGGACAAAATAACCTTGCATACCTTGGATTCACAATACGAATATACAACCTTCGATGCGTCTACAATAATCCCTCTCCTTCTTTATGTGTCACTCTACAACATAAATACATAACGAAATTCACATTAACCACCAATCACTTTACAAATGCATACCATGTCAATGAGTTACATGTTTGCCTTTAAACATGTCATTTCCCCTTGACAAAACCATTGATCATACTATTATTTCAAAAATTCCATAATATTTCCAACATTGACCAATACATAAAAATCAACACATTTCACCACAATACTTCTCCTTTACACTTTCTTATCCATAACACATCCCAAATAATCCATCAAAGCACCTTAATTCAACTCATAACACATATCGGCCAAAATCCCATAATTTCCACTTTTAGACAAGAACAAGTTTAATGCCAAAAATAACACCATACATGTTCATATTTTGTCCATACCATGCTTTTTCATCAAAGGCACAAGGCCTAATTCAAGTTCAAATTACCAAGATGACACATCTTTCACCAAAGGCAAAAATACACTATTCATCATTTTGCCAACACAACTAGCATAATATACATAATCTCCCATGCATATAATATGTTAATCCATGAAAATAAACACTTACCAAAGCTTGAAATATGTTGATCTTGTCCAAATATGCCTTAGGGTTTATTTGCTTTAGGGTTTGAAAATAAAGGAAATGTTTGTGATATTCTCCAAAAGTGATGAGAGACTTTGGGGAATAAAAATCTGATTTTGGGGGAATTTATATAGACCTCAAGTAAGCCTTAGCCACACTTGGCAATACATGATATGTTCATTTGGTCAATTATTGAAAGAATGGGTCATTTTTGCCTTTGGGCCCATGTATTTTCTTCCATTTTGGGGCCTCAAATTGGGCCCAATAACACATATCCATGAACTTTCATGTATTATTCACCATATATCTCATGTTTACGTAATTCCATCATGTCACGACAATATTCTTTTAAACAATTCTCATTCGTCCTTTCGATCGCAAAAATTGGAATTCTAGTCGCCCTTGGCTTCATTGAACATTTTGGATCACTATTCACATTTCATGATTTGATCATGTAGGAGTATGTAGGAGTCTATTGAAGTGTTTGAAGCTTTAATAATGCTCAATTAACTCCAAAGAACCAAAAGAAACCATCGAGAAATCATCGTAGAATTGCGTTACGAAACGACGCCGGAAAGGGCATACTTATTGTGCCTTGCGCCACACCCCTGAAACAGGGTAGTGGCGCAAGAATATGGACTTCTCTGAAGTTTTTTGCAGGCTGGTGGCTTGCGCCACACCCCTGAAACAGGGTAGTGGCGCAAGTTTCAGCATTTTGCTGAAATTTCCGGCCACTAATCCAACGTTTACGTATCGTCCAATCCCTTATCAAAACACTACAAAATACGTACTTAGTGATCTTAACCATCAAGTAAACATGAATTAAAGTCACCAAATGAGGTTAGAATGTATACGAGTTCTTACCTAAATGCTCCACGAAATCACAACACACCTCCTACGACGATCTAATCGCACATGTTACATCCAATATCAAATGTTTCACCAATGACACTATAAAACACATATGCATGGCATCTCAGCACCTATGTAGATATGATCCCAAGGGATCAAGTGAGGTTATAAAAGTACGGGGTGTTACATGTTATTTGCCGGGTTTAGTAAAATCAGTATTTTCCAATAATAACTTCAATCATATGTTCAAAATAAAATAAGAACAATCACATGAAGTTGCAACTCTTTATTCACAACTTTGAACTTTAATAAGTTCAACTCAACTCATGAACTACAACAAAATGAAGTTCAAACTATTTTCTGGAAAATAGCAAAACCAAACTTATAGAAAGAGATAAAAATTAGAAGATTCAAGTCCACAGAATTCACGGTATGTCCTTAAGGAAATTATTCCCCTCAAGTACCCAAGGTTATGGGATATATCCTCCAAGGATAAAATGAATCACTTCGACAGAATGACGGTATCTCAAATTTTGTTAAACTACGAACGCACTCAACGATTCGTAAATCACACTTGAGTTTTTATCAAGAAGAAGGTGTTTTTCACTTCAAAATTTTGTGCCTATACCTGAGGAAAAATTCAGTTATTTATACCCAAAAGGTGGTGCTTCAAAAAGGAAGCAATGGTTCTGAAACGGATGCACTATTTCGGACCGTCACCGACCTGCCCTGGCCACCAGTGTCCGCAGGTTCCATAATGGCGCAAAATAGAAAGTTTTCCACTGAGCTGCGGTGGTCATCTGCGTCAGCAAATGCCAACCTGCGCCCGCAGTTCACCATCCCGCTTTCAAACAGTGCCTCGAAGGGTCACGTCCCTTCGAGGTGCGTTGTGACATGCGTCCGCACTTCGTCATGTGCGTCCGCAAATGGAGAATATTTTCGTATCGGATTTTTGGATTAAAACATCATTAACTCTCAAGTTTCAAATAAATTTTATCCAAAAAGATAGTCTCTCGACCGATCATTTGACAAATCCAAATCCCAGTACGAAGCCGAAGTCGAGCCGAGCGAGCGACGACGACGACGACGACGCGAGGCTTGACTTGTTCTTACCTCACTATCCACATGAAGGAGTGCTTCCATACTTAAGCACAAGAATGTTTCCTTCTCCCACCAATGTGGGAGAATACTCTTTTCATAAAGTGAACATTTATTTCACTTTTCCTCCATTTTCCATTCACATTTTCACTAGAACCCAACAATAATTGTTGTTTGTCGGGTTTAGTAAAATCTGTATTTTCCAATAATAACTTCAATCACATGTTCAAAATAAAATAAGAACAAGTACATGAAGTTGAAACTCTATATTCACAACTTTGAACTTTAATAAGTTCAATCCAACTCATGAACTACAACAAAATGAAGTTCAAACTATTTTCTGGAAAATAGCAAAACCAAACTTATAGAAAGAGATCAAAATTAGAAGATTCAAGTCCACGGAATTCACGGTGTGTCCTTAAGGAAATTATTCCCCTCAAGTACCCAAGGTTATGGGATATATTCTCCAAGGATAAAATGAATCACTTCGACAGAATGGCGGTATCTCAAATTTTGTTGAACTACGAACGCACTCAACGATTCGTAAATCACACTTGAGTTTTTATCAAGAAGAAGGTGTTTATCATTTTAAAATTTCGTTACCATACCTAAGGAAAAATTCAGGTATTTATAGCCAAAAGGTGGTACTTCAGAAAGTAAGTATTGGTTCAGAAAAATTGAACTGTTTCAGACCCGTTGGGACCACCTGCGCCCGCAGGTTGCTAATTATTCAAAACTAGAAACTTTCTCTGACCTGCGTTGGCATCTGCGCCACCTGCGCCCGCAGGTCCAAAAATCATTTCTCAAACAGTGCCTTGAAGGGTTAGGTCCCTTCGAGGTGCGTTGTGACGTGCGTCCGCACATGCTAGTGTGCGTCCACAAATGGTGAAATTTCAGATTGAATTTTTGGATCATTAACTCTCAAGTTTCAAATGAATTTTGTCCAAAAAGATAGTCTCTCGATCATTTTGTCGAATCCAAATTCGAAGCAGAAGCAGAAGCCGAGCGAGTGACGATGACGGCACAAGGCTTGACTTGTTCTTGCCTCACTATCCACATGAAGGAATGTTTTTCAATATAAGCATAAGAAAGTTCCTTTCTCCTATCAACATCGGAGAAACACTCTTCTTTAAAGTGAAAACACAATTCACTTTTTTCCTCCATTTTCCATTTACATTTCATCACTAGAACCCAACAGTCTAATTTGAGATTACATAATTGATTTGGGAGAAATAACTAGCAGTTAAAAACTTCGGAGTTCCCACACAGATATGGGTTCTTCCCTTTCCAAATCTTTAAGTTTTTTTTTTTTTTAATAGAAAAAATCCGAAGTGAGTAGTAACTGCTTGTTGTTGGGAACTTGTTTTGAAATTATTTCTAAAATTGTTGTAGTTTTGGAATTCTCAAAAATAGGTAGGTGTTATGAACTCAGTGGAGAGATTCACCCCTATGGAGCACGTCAGGATAATTAAACAGCAAAGCATGGGGCAACAAAAGGCAGACTATTTTTCAAACCCCCCACCCCTCTCATCCCCATTCGGGCTTCTCATCTCCTTTTCTGTCTATCCCCTCGTCTCCTTCTACCCTTCTTCAAGGGGGTGTCAAAGTAATTAATGAATATGATTGGACCAATCAAATCGAACCGATTAAATTTTTCTAGAAGAAAAATTGTAAGTTTTAATGTATATTTATGATCGTATCGAAAATTAGAGTAAGCATTTAATCTATATTATTATAAAGACACTAATATAACTGCTAGTTGATCAAAATAATCGTCCGAACTATACCATTAACACCCCTACTTCTCTCTCAGACTTTCTTTATTGTTGTAATATTGAATGACAAATATATCATGTATTCTTACAGCCAATAGAAATATCATAGAATTAGATTAAAAGGTAGAACTAGATAAAAATGGTATATAAGTGAGTCAACATTTCAAGCATATTTTCACCGTTCAATAGTATTATTCGTGCTTTTATAATATTATAATAATACTCCCTTCGTTTAAAAAAGAATGATTTGTTTTAACTTGACACGGAGTTTAAAAAAATAAATAAGACTTTTAAATCTTGTGGTTTAAAATTAAAGTTATGTCAAATGTACCTAAATGCGTTTAATCTTGTGATCTCAAACACGTCACGTGAAAAGTTGGAATTAAATAGTTGCCAAAAAAGGAAAGAGGTCATTCTTTTTTAAACGAACCAAAAATAAAAGTAAGTCATTTTTTTTAAAACGAAGGGAGTAATAATAATAATAATAATAATATACTCCCTCCGTCTAGGGATGGCAATGGGGTGGGGCGGGTGCGGGGCGGTGCAGGTTTTAGGCTATGCGGGGCGGGGGGGGTTGCAGCTCTATGCGGATTTATGGGGGTTTAAAAAAAAAGGTTAGTGTTATTCTTGTGAATTTACCTAAAATTATATGTATTATTCACTTAAAATTATATGATACTTAAAACGACATGTATAACACTATAAATTAACAATTTTATAACTCAAAAATATCAAAACAAAAGTGTAAAGGTTTTTCCTTCAATTAAATAAGCTACGTACGATAAAGTGATTTAATATCTATAGCAAGGACTTAAACAATCATTTGGTTTGTGTAAGATAAAATATATACTATAGCCTTACTAGCGTTATAAATTTTAGTGGAATTATAAATTTTTCAAAAAAAAAAAAAAATGCGGTGCGAGTATGGTGTAGGGCGGGTTTATGTAAGTTTAAAGGTCATGCGGGCCAGGGCGGAGAGATTTTTAAATTTACGGGTTTAGAAAAAACCCACACCGCACCGCCCCATTGCCACCCCTACCTCCTTCTTATATTACTTGGCTCCTAATGACGTGATACATCCATTCAGAAAGCTTTCATACAGATAGTTCATATAGATTAGTACCCATTTGGGTAGGAGGCCATTATAAAAGCAGCTATGACTTCTGTGTTATTTAGGTCATTTGGATAGTGGGCCATTAATTGAAGCAATCTCCATCATAAGCTTCATTTTCTTTCTTTACTGCTTCTCCTCTTCTCCTCCATCACAAGAATGGAGATTTACTCCTTTCTTAACTTCAACTTGCTTTCACTGCTTCTCTTCTTCTCCTCCTTATTTATTCTAGTCACCAGGAGATGGAGAAATAAAAAACAAATCAGGTTCCCTCCTCCAGGTCCATGGAGACTTCCCTTTATTGGAAGTTTGCATCACTTGATCGGACGAGGAGAAGTTCCACATCGAATTCTTAGAAAATTATCCCAAAGATATGGACCTCTTATGTACTTGCAACTCGGGCAAGTTCCTACCGTGGTCATATCATCACCTAGTATAGCAAAAGAAATTCTAAAAACGCATGATCTCGCCTTTGCTACTAGGCCACAACTTACATCCACAAAAATCATATTTTACAATAATAAAGACGTTATATTTGGCCAATATGGTGATTATTGGAGACAAATGCGCAAAATTTGTATGATTGAGCTTCTTAGTACAAAGATGGTCAAATCATTTAGTGCAATCCGAGAAGATGAGCTTTCAGATCTCATTTCATCAATTCGTTCCATGAGAGGTTCTACAGTAAATATAACAGAAAAAATCTTTTGGTTTACAAACTCTGTCACTTGTAGAGCAGCCTTCGGAAAAATATGCAGAGATAGAGATGAGCTTATAACAATAGTGAAGGAAGTATTATTACTAATTGGAGGATTTGATGTGGCTGATTTGTTTCCTTCGTGGAAGTTACTTCACAACATTAGTGGCGCGAAATCTAGATTGGTGAGTGCGCATAAGAAGGTTGATGCAGTTATGGAGGACATCCTCAATGAGCATATCGAAAATAAAGCAGCTGGGAAGAAGGAAAATGGTGAGTTTGGAGACGAAGATTTGGTTGATGTTTTCCTAAGGGTGAAGGAGAATGCCGAACTTCAATTTTCAATCACAAATGACCACATTAAAGCTGTGATTCTTGTAAGTTAGCTCTCATCTCCTTTTGAACAGTTTAATCTTAACTATTTTCTGGTAATCTGTGTTGTTCGGACTCTTCAAAAGTATCTGACGGGTACCTGTCACATTCTTCATACGTATCTAACTATTTTCTGCATTTTTGGAGGATCCGGATGGGACAAAATTTTTGGAGTGTTTAAACAATATAGCTGAAATCAGAAAAAAACGTATAATAATTATCTGAGGGCAAATTATTAGTTTGTGTAGGGTCCACTTAATTAGTGTTTCTCACGCTACTTGCACAGTATATGCCAGATAGTTGTTTGTCTCACTGCTATCTTCTTGCCTATATCTTGATGTATACTTTTTAAGTGTTCAAGTACTTATGGTATTCAGTTTTCCCATCAAAGTAATTCATCAAAAATTCCTAAATCTTTCAGGCTAATTGGTTTATTCCTGCAAGCTCATCATAAGAAATGCAAAGATAAATCATTTTTTTGTATGTTGTAAATCAATGTCCCAGTGCATTAGTTTATAGCTCACCTCTTTTAAGGTTTCTCCTTAAGCACTTTAGTACACATTTTCTTTAGAAAAACAAGCTTCTTAAAATAAGAAAAATGACTTTCTTAATGGAAGCAGGGCCGGCTCAAAGATATCGGTGGCCTAAAGCAAAAATATATTAAAAGGGCCTTTGATTTGTTTTCTAATATAATTTATAATGAGATATGAAAGAACCTTCAGATTTTTGATATAAGGAGCATGCACATTACGTTTCTGAACTTTGTGGTAGGCAAAAAGAATGACCATTAAGTGTAGAAAGTTAGAAAAATTGATCTATTATTCACCGTGTTTTTAACGTTACGTCACTTGCTTTCAGGTGATTTCTCGATTGAAAAAAAAATGACACATAGAAGAGTACAATTATGTGGATTTTTTGCCAAATAAGTGGACCTCAAATTAATAAAACGTTGATAGTGTCGTCAAACATTTACTAAATAAAAAATGTGTCATTCTTTTTATAACTGTCTAAAATAAAGTGTGTAACATAAATAAATATAGAGCACTATAATACTTGATATATTTAGTAATTTGGGGGCCTTAAATATTAGGGGGCCTAAGGCAGAGGCTTCATTTGTCTTACCCTTAGGCCAGCCCTGAATGGAAGTAGGGAAAACGAATTTCATAAGTGACATTTTAATTAGTTCATTTGTCTCTTCACCAACCATCCAACGCCCGCATCCCTTGATCATCCCCCCCCCCTCCTCCGCGCGCCCGCCACCCGCGAACCCCCAACTCCCCACCCTATCTTACAAGTTACAAGCAAAGTGTTTTTCTAAATTACATAAATGCTCTTTGAATAATATTTTTTTTGCTTACTTACCAAACACTAAAAAATAAGTAAAAAATCCACCTATTTACCATGGAAAACATTTTCCTTTGTACCAAACACATCCGATATGTTGACTTCATTTATTTGTTTGTTGATGCAGGATGTCTTTCTGGCGGGAACAGAAACCTCATATACAGTTGTTATTTGGGCATTTACAGAATTGATGAAGAACCCACATATCATGGCCAAGGCCCAAAGTGAAGTGAGACAAGTCCTTAAGGGAAAGAAAAAATATGAAGAAGAAGATCTTGACAAGTTGACATACCTGAAGTTAGTGGTTAAGGAAGCATTAAGGCTACATCTTCCGGTTCCTTTTATAGGGCCTAGGGAATGTAGGGAACAAATAAATATTGATGGATACACCATACCTGTTAAGACAAGAGTATTGATCAATGCATGGGCACTGGCGAGAGATTCCGAAAGTTGGGTTGATCCTGAAAGTTTTATTCCAGAGAGATTTGAGAACTCTTCTATTGACTTTATAGGAAATCACTTTGAGTTTGTTCCATTTGGCGCTGGAAGAAGGATGTGTCCTGGAATGTTATTTGGTTTAGCTAATGTTACACATCCTCTAGCTCAGTTACTCCTCCACTTTAACTGGGACCTCCCTGATGAAACTAATCCAAAAGATTTGGATATGACTGAAACAGATGGAATAACAGCAACAAAAAAGAAAAATCTACTGCTAGTTGCCATAGATCATAGAAACGATGAAGAATCTTGATGTTTTGCTAGCTTGAAATAGTGAAATATCAACACTGCCTATGCAATTCATGTGTATCCCTTTCCGTCTTTGAACAATGCACTGGAAAATCCAAAGAATAAGATACATAGTTTATTGCATGCACAATTTGTATTGGTTCAGTTCGTCGGACCAAACCTGAACAGTTCTCTCAAAGATACTGTTTTTGATCTCCAACCCAGTTCTAGTTAAAAAGATTTTCCTTATATACATAAGCTTTGGAACTGATTACATAATTCGCAAACAAATTTCATTCGGGATCATTCTAAATATGGTAATCTAATTTTAACAGACCACTAAACTTATTGTTGACAGAAAGAGAGCAGAGATCACAAGAAAAATAAGATTTTTCTTATGGAACAATGTTTCGTATGTATATATATATATATATATATATATATATAGACATACTGGGTACTTCTCAGTGACTGAAATTAGGTGTAATTGCTTGCACTCTGTTTGGTAAGTAATAAATTAGTTTCATCCAATTTGGGGACTGTCAAGAAGCTTGATCTTAGCTTAATTCACCTGGAGAATGGAGAACTCAACCATGTTAGGAAAAAAGAAGAGTAAAAGGAGTATGCAAGGCTGTGAGAAAGAAAGACTGTTTTTCTGCTCAATTTTTCTTACTGCTGGAAACAAGAACACCTACTGCCATTTATAGGCTTACAATTAACTACTTAAGCTAAAATAAAGCAACTAACTAATAATGGAAAAACATGGGGAAAGTGGTAAACATGACCCACTACAATAAGAAGATAATGCTTTGACTAGGTAAAAACTTAAACCCACTAATCCTAAAAAACAGACTCACTAACTGATTTTGTGCAACTGAATTATTTTTGAAGAATTAGTCAACACTCCCCCTTTCTTCAAAATCACAAACTCCCATTTGTTGTCTGAAGAAGTCATGCTTGTTGCGCGGAAGCAATTTCGTAAGAACATCAGCAACCTGATCATCTGTGCCACAAAATTTCAATGAGATTATTGCACCAACAACTAGATCGCGAATGAAGTGATAGCAGATGTCGATGTGCTTCGTTCTACTGTGAAAAGCAGGATTTTTTGTCATAGCAATCGTCGCCTTTTTGTCACACCATATTTCAGTTGGCCCAATCTGCTCTTGTTGAAGATCCACCAACAATTTCCTTAACCAGATGGCTTGACAACCTGCTAAAGTTGCAGCCATATATTCTGCTTCCGAAGATGATAAGGCTACTGTATCTTGTTTCTTTGAACTCCATGAGATTGCTCCTGAACCAAGACTAAAAACATTCCCAGATGTTCTCCTGCGATTTTCCAAGCTACCTGCCCAATCACTATCAGTAAAACCAATTAATCTAAAATCTGACACTTTTGAGTACCAAATTCCGTAACTTATTGTGCCAGCAACATATCGCAAGATCCTTTTGGCTGCACCTAGGTGTTGCTTCGAAGGACTATGTATGAACCTTGAAATCAAACTGACAGAGAATGCCATATCGGGTCTTGTGTGTGATAAGTAGTTTAGACCACCAACCAAGCTTCTAAAGTAAGAAGCATTTGTTGCATCTGTACCATCATCAAGTACCAGTTTCTCATTCATATTCATGGGCGTGGGAGATGGATTACAATTCAGCATGTTGAACTTCTCTAAAAGTTCAGTAGCATATTTTCTTTGTGAAATAAAAATCCCATCCAAACCTTGTCTCACCTCAAGCCCAAGAAAATAATGCAGCATACCCAAGTCAGACATCTCAAATTTACTCATCATGCAACTCTTAAATTCAGAAACAATAGATTCACAAGAGCCCATATATATAATATCATCGACATAAAGACAGACAACCAAAAAATCACCATTACCTCGCTTCTTTACATAGAGTGTAGGTTCATTCTCACTTCTTCTGAACTGCTGCTCTTGAAAAAAGGAATCAATTTTGCTATACCATACTCGTGGAGCTTGCTTTAGGCCGTACAATGCCTTCTTCAATCTATATACTTTGCTCTTCCCTTCACTAGAGATGAAGCCTTCAGGTTGGGAGACGTATACTTCTTCATGTAAATCGCCATTTAGGAAGGCAGACTTAACATCAAATTGGTACACAAGCCAATCAAGCTGAGCAGCCAAGGCTAGAGTAGTTCTAACCGTTTCAAAGCGAGCTACTGGTGAGAATGTCTCTTCAAAGTCGATGCCTTGTTGCTGGGAATATCCTTTTGCAACAAGTCGTGCTTTATGCCTTTTGACGCTTCCATCAGCATTGTACTTTATTTTGAAAATCCATTTTAGCCCGATAACATTCTTCCCTTCAGGAAAATCAACCAACTCCCACGTTTGGTTTTTCTCAATTGCCTGAATCTCTTCAATCATTGCATTCTGCCACTCAGGTTGCTTTGCAGCTTCTTCATAACATGTTGGTTCAGCAGCTAACAAGGAAAAGCTACAAGATGCATAAACATCTTTCAGCGACCGAAACTTTGTTGGTGGTGTTTCGCTGGATGAATCCGAAGACGAAGATTAGGAGCTTGCTGGAGTAGAATTGTTGTTGCTGCTGCCATGATAAGAAGGATTGGTATCATTTCTGGAAGGAGAGGAAGGGTCAGAAACTGTTGATTCAAGAATCGTAGTATGCTCTCCTTCTGATTGAACCGGAATATGGACTACTGAATCTAGTTTTTCGCCATTCCACTCCCAGGCTGCTTCCTCGTTAAATACAACATCCCTACTGATAATAACTTTGCCACTAGTAGGATTATATAGTCTATATGCTTTGGATTGATGACTATAACCAATGAAAATACATTTCTCTGATTTTTCATCTAGTTTAGAACGCATATTAACCAAAGAATAAGTTATACAACCAAAAACTTTCAAGTGGCTTACTCGTGGTTTCCGTCCCGCCCATGCTTCATATGGAGTTCGATCCAAAACAGCTTTTGTTGGAGAAATATTCAAGAGGTACACAGCTGCAGCCACTGCTTCTCCCTAAAAGTGAACAGGAAGTCTCCTTCCATTAAGTAAGCTTCTGGCCATCTCAACTACCGTGCGATTTTTTCGCTCGGCGACTCCATTTTGCTGCGGCGAGTACGGTGCTGTAAGCTCCCTGTGAATTCCATTCTCATCACAAAATAAATTAAAGTCATTAGATAAAAATTCACCACCACGATCTGTGCGAAGAACTTTTATGTTGCAGCCTGTTTGCTTTTCCACGAGTGCCTTGAATTTCCTGAAATTCTCAAACGCTTCAGATTTGAATTTCAAAAAATAAGCCCAACTCATACGGCTGTAGTCATCAATAAACATAAGAAAATACCGACTCCCACCAAGTGACTCAGTCTTCATTGGTCCACACAAGTCAGCATGTACAAGCTCAAGACAACTGCTAGCCCTCCAAGATTTTCCTACAGGGAAACATCTTCTACTTTGTTTTCCGAATATGCACCCTTCGCATAGCTCAAGCTCACCCACTTTTGGTAAACCAACCACCATGTTCTTTCTAGTCAACAGTTTCAGCCCATTAATGTTTAAATGACCATATCGAAGATGCCAAAGTTGAGTTTCATTAACGCCTTTAACAACTAATGCATTTTTAACAATATTTGAAACATTAAGGGGAAACATATTATTCTGAGTCATAGGCACAGTTGCAACAGTTTGACCAGATTTCTTGTCACTGACAATACATGAGTCATTATCAAACAACACAGAGTGACCATTAACCATCAATTGTCCAACACTTAGCAAATTGTAAGCCAAACTAGGAACGAATTGCACATCACAAATAAGTTTAGAATTACCCTGTGTTGTTTTGATGGCTATGGTACCTCTGCCTTCAACTCGTACTTGCTTGTCATCGCCGAGTCGAACTTCGCTCTTTTTCGACTCATCAAGATCTCTAAATAGAGACTTTGTGCCAGACATATGATTCGAGCATCCACTATCAATAATCCAAACACTATCAGAATTGTCAGTAATTGGAGAATGAGCCATGAACAACTTACTTTCATCCTCAACTTTCTCAGAGAAATTGGCGTGCTTCTGCTCATCTCTTTGCTTGGTCCAACAATATGCTTCAGTGTGGCCGGACTTCTTGCAATACCAACATTGCAAGTCACTCTTGGGCTGACGTGACTCACTGAATTGTCCTCGGCCTCTACCACGGCCTCGACCTCGGCCACGAAATCCACCTCTTCCTCTACCTCTGCCGGAAAAATTCGAGGATTTTTCTTTGGAGAAAGATGACTCCTCTTTCACCTGGAATGCTTTTTCTTCAATTTTCTCATGAGATCTATTCAGCCTATCTTCATGAGATAATAAAGAACCCATTAGTTCATCAAATGAATAATCAGATAAATCCTTGGATTCTTCGATAGCAGCAACCACATGCTCAAACTTATTGGTTAAAGACCTCAACACCTTTGCTACAACAGTTTCATCATTAATTTTCTCTCCATAAGACTTCATGAGATTAACAATTGCAGAGACTCTAGACATATAATCTTGCACCGATTCACCACTTTTCATACTCAAAGTTTCAAAATCACGACGCAAAGTTTGTAATTTAACTACAATTACCTTCTTATCTCCCATATACTCCTGCTGCAAAATTTCCCAAGCTTCATTAGATGTCTCCGCTGCTGAAATTCTGGGGAAGATATCATCATGAAGGGCTTGTTGAATCAGGAACAATGCCTTCGAATCCTTTTTGCGATTTTCCCAGAGCTGTTGTGCGTGGCCTTCATCCGGGTCTGGAAATCCATTCTCCACCAAGTCCCATAGCTCTTGAGACTTAAAAAGAGTCTTCATCTTAAGACTCCAAAACTGATAATTCACCCCTTTAAAAATTGGAAGAGGCTGAGAATTTGAATTGGTGTTCAATGCCATTTTTTTTTTTAAATCTGAAGATGATGGATTTCTCTCCTGCGTTTTACACTCTCTCTTTCTCACCCTCTCTTTGACTCCCAGGTGAACAAACCTGGCTGCTTTGGTACCAAATATGTTAGGAAAAAAGAAGAGTAAAAGGAGTATGCAAGGCTGTGAGAAAGAAAGACTGTTTTTCTGCTCAATTTTTCTTACTGCTGGAAACAAGAACACCTACTGCCATTTATAGGCTTACAATTAACTACTTAATCTAAAATAAAGCAACTAACTAATAATGGAAAAACATGGGGAAAGTGGTAAACATGTGTAACACCCCGTACCTTCCCAACCCTACTCGATGATAGTGAATAATGTTTACTTAGGTGTCGAGAATCATAAGTATGTACTTGGTAATGTTCAAGATGAGAAAAATTGAAATTTGGCCTTGAACATGTGACGAGCCTTTTATAGAAAGTGTTTTGTGATTTCGTGGAGCATTTGGGAAATACCTCGTACACATTTTAACCTCATTTGGTGACTTGGAGTCATGTTTACTTGATGATTAAGGTCACTAAGTAAGTATTTTATAGTGCTTTGATAAGGTATTGGACGATACGCAAGTGTTGGAAAAAAATGCCGAAAAGTTCAGCAACACATGGAAACTTGCGCCACTGCCCTGTTTCAGGGGGTGTGGCGCAAGCCTCTGAGATCAGAGAGGGTGCATTTCTTGCGCCACTGGCTTGTTTTGCAGCAGTGGCGCAAGGAACAAATTTTTGACCCTTCCGGAGTCGTTTCGTAACGCAATTCTACGACGCTTTCTAGATGGTTTCTTTTGGTTCTTTGGAGTTATTTGAGCATTGTTAAAGGTTCAAACACTTCAATATACTCCTACATACTCCTACATGATCAAATCATGAAATGTGAATAGTGATCCAAAATGTCCAATGAAACCAAGGGCGACTAGAATGTCTAGTTTTGCGATCGAAAGGACGAATGAGAATTGTTTCAACGAATATAGTCGTGACCTTATGGAATTAGGGAAACATGATAGATATGGTGAATAATACATGAAATTTCATGGGTTACATGGATATGAGTTATTGGGCCCAAAGTTAGGCCCAAAATGAAATAAAAGAATTGGCCCAAAAGGGGCAAAAAGACCCATTCTTCCACTTTGACCACATTAATTGCCAAAGAAAAGGCTAAGCTTGACTTGGGGTCTATATAAAGGCCCCAAGATCAGATTTTTAGCATCAAACCTCTCATCACTTTTGGATATTTTCTCAAACATTTCTTTCTTTTCCAAACCCTAAAGCAAATAAACCCTAAGGCATACTTGGACAAGATCAACATATTCCAAGCTTTGGTAAGTGTTTATTCTCATGGATTACCATATTATATGCATGGAAGATTATGTCTATTATGCTAGATGTGTTGGCAAGGTGGTGAATAGTGTATTTTGCCTTTGGTGAAAGATGTGTCATCTTGGTAATTTGAAGTTGAATTAGGCCTTGTGCCTTTGATGAAAAAGTATGGTATGGACAAAATATGAACATGTATGGTGTTATTTTTGGCATTAAACTTGTTCTTGTCTAAAAGTGGAAATTATGGGATTTTGGCCGATATGTGTTATGAGTTGTCTTAAGGTGCTTTGATGGTTTATTTGTGATGTGTTATGGATAAGAAAGTGTAAAGGAGTAGTATTGTAGTGAAATGTATTGATTTTCATGTATTGGTCAATGTTGGGAATATTATGGAATTTTTGGAATAATAGTATGATCAATGGTTTTGTCAAGGGGAAATGACATGTTTAAAGGCAAACATGTAACTCATTGACATGGTATGCATTTGTAAAGTAATTGGTGGTTAATGTGAAGTCCGTTATGTATTTATGTTGTAGAGTGACACATAAAGAAGGAGAGGGATTATTGCATACGCATCGAAGGTGGTATATTTGTATTGTGAATCCAAGGTATGTAAGGTTACTTTGTCCGTATCTTTCTGCGGCAAATAGTATGCACATTGACATCTCACTAGTCCTATCCCGAAATGTGCTAAAGTATCCCATATCCGGTTATCAATGATCATTGTCATATATTTCTTACTCATTGAGCAATGGTGAATCTCATGTCTCATATTCATGGTTAATGTTCCAAAATGTTCCAAAAAGCCCAAGAAGGTTATGTTGCGATACTCCACTAGTAGTCATACTCATGTCTCTTGTTCCATAATGATTGTCCAATGGCTTCAATGGTGTTATGTTTCCCATAAAGTTTATTCACATGTAGTTTATTTTGGTTATGGTTCCAAAGCTTCCAAATGTTATGTCAAATGAATGTATCAATCTTTCACAAGTAATGGTATAAATCTCAAAGTAAGAAAAGAAGTAAGAATGAAGTAATGCGTATTGATTGTGTTCATGGGTGTTATCCATGGGGTACAAATACCCGCATGATGATGATAGTTTATCCACGGGGTGCAAATACCCGCGTGATGATGGCCATTTATCCATGGGGTGCAAAGGACACCTGCATGACGATATGATCTTATCCATGGGGTAATACCTGCATGACGATGCTATGTTATCCATGGGGTGATAAGAACACCTGCATGATGAGGGCCCTCACAGTATTTGAACAATGTCAAAGTAAAGTAAAGACAAGAGAAAGAATGAATGTAATATACGTGGTTTCCAAAGTACGGTTGCGAGTTATCTATATTGGTTATGCATTTGAACTTGAAGTTCTTGACATATCTCTATATCTTACAGTTTCATTTGAGCCTTACATACTCAGTACATTCTTCGTACTGACCCCCTCGGGGGATTTACCTTACTTGCTGCAGGTGCAGGCACTAGTAGGCCTCCACAGTAGGTTGCCAGCTGCTTGCAGTTCATTGGTGAGCTCCAGTTAGTTCGGGGCTTCTCCGAGTCACTGTTGTACATGTGTTTTGCTTCTGTACATGTTATATAAAGCGGGGACTTGTCCCGACTTTTTGTTAATTTTGGTCAATACACTTGTTAGAGGCTTTTGTAGACGGATGTGGGTGTATAAGTATGTAAGTACATGTTGTTTTGACTTAATGGCTCAAACGGCCAAGTTTTACATACATAGCTATGGCTCATGTTTTCATGTCTATGACGTCTGCATAGTGGCACAAGGAATAATAAGATTCATAGGAGATTATGTACGCGAATGTTCATAAGCAAAGGTTGGTTCTCTCGGGCCATATCGGCTTCGGGTGCCAATCATGTCCCGATCGGATTCGGGGCGTGACAAAAGTGGTATCAGAGCAGTTCGTTCTAAGGGTGTCTACAAAGCCGTGTCTGAGTAGAGTCTTACTTATCGATGTGTTGTGCACCACATTTATAAGTAGGAGGCTACGGGACATTTAGGATGTTGTTTCTTTTCTTCATTCTAGATCGTGCAATAGAGCCAATGTTGCATTGCATTGTATCTGATCTTGGTCATTGTTTTTCTTTGGTATAGTCAAAAATGCCGAACACTAGAAGAGGAAAAGGAAAAAGTAAGCTGATAGATAGAATTGTTGGTGGAGGAACCAGTATACCACCACCTGACCAAGTTCATCAAGCTGATATTGAGCCGAAATTTGTGTCACGAGCTTCCTCCACTCCCTCTGTACCAGAAGAGTCGAGTAGGAGAAGCGTACCTGTAGAACCACCAGTCAATACTACGGACCAAGATTTGAAAAATGCAGTTCAGCTGTTAACACAGTTAGTGGCAGCCCAGAGTCAAGGACGAGCTGGTCCAATGACACATGATGATGATGCGGTTAGAGTGGCAAGCCGCAGAACACAGGACTTTCTAAAATTGGACCCTCCTATATTCACTGGGTCAGACGTGCAAGCAGATCCACAGGACTTCGTGGATTAAATCCAGAGAGCTTTGGAGGTAATGCATGTAACCGGAGTAGAAACGGTTGAGCTAGCAGCTTATAGGTTGAAGGGAGAGGCTATATTGTGGTATGAGGAATGGAAGAAAGTTCGAGGTATTGTTGCAAACCCACCTACGTGGGAAGAATTTAAAGCGGCATTTCTGGATCACTATCTTCCCTATGAGATCCGTGAGGCTCGTGCGGATCAGTTTTTAAATTTACGTCAAGGAAATATGAGTGTGAGAGAGTACAGTTTGCAGTTTAATTCCTTGGCACGATATGCACCAAATGTGGTGGCCACGATAGAAGATAGAGTACATAGATATGTGGACAGATTGGAGCCTTATTTGGTACGGGACTGTACTATCGCTGCCTTAAATAGAGATATGGATATAGCGAGAATCCAGGCCTTCGCGCAGAAAATGGAAGACCAAAGGCAAAGAAAGAGGGTACAGAAATCGGAGGAAGGGCCAGTGAAACGGGCAAGATCCATGGGGCAGTCTATAGTGTCCCCAGGAGGATCTGGATCTCAAATGTTACCACCTAGACCCTCATTCTCTTATGCTACACCAGGCGCTCCATCTCACTCTCGAGGATTCAGGGACAGTCATATTGGGCAGAGTGGTAGGATGCCAGAGTCACAGACAGCAGGGTCTTCTCGCCCACTGTGCCAGTTTTCCAGACGTTTTCATGAAGGGGAATGTCGAAGGGGAACGAATGCTTGTTATTGGTGTGGTATGCCGGGTCACCTAATGAGAGACTGTCCACGACGAGGCTTGGGTAGTATGGTACGACCTACGGGATCTACTGCGGCACCATCAGCATCGGTTCCTTCTTTAGGTCGAGGTGTGCAATCTGTTAGCCGTGGCAGAGGTGCCGGAGGAGCAGCTAGTACTAGTGGGGTCCAGAATCGCATTTATGCTTTAGTGGACCGACAGAATGAGGGAACATCTCCTGACGACGATACAGGTATTTAGGTATATTACCATGATGTATATGCATTGAATGACCCGTATTCTTCCTTATGATATGTTATACCATTGATTGTGTAATGAAGTTGAAAGAAACCAGATTTACTAGTTATGTTAATTGGAGTCTAGACACACTCTTAAAAGTGTTACTTATGAAAGGTACAATGGAATTCAGAAAGAAGGGAAAAGTGAACCTATTATAACATGTCATGTGAAATTGTTGAAAGTTTAGAAGAGTTTCCTCACATAGTCGTTCCATAGAAATATACAAAGTTTGGAGGACCTCACTAGGGAAGACAAGTATGAAGGTTAAGACATAAAGACTACGAAAGTATCCATGAGCCTTAAGTGGTTATGTGTGTGTACTCGGGATGCATGTGCATCTGAGCGACATCGTTAACATTCGAGGACGAATGTTTCTAAGGGGGGAAGAATGTAACACCCCGTACCTTCCCAACCCTACTCGATGATAGTGAATAATGTTTACTTAGGTGTCGAGAATCATAAGTATGTACTTGGTAATGTTCAAGATGAGAAAAATTGAAATTTGGCCTTGAACATATGACGAGCCTTTTATAGAAAGTGTTTTGTGATTTCGTGGAGCATTTGGGAAATACCTCGTACACATATTAACCTCATTTGGTGACTTGGAGTCATGTTTACTTGATGATTAAGGTCACTAAGTAAGTATTTTATAGTGCTTTGATAAGGTATTGGACGATACGCGAGTGTTGGAAAAAATTGCCGAAAAGTTCAGCAACACATGGAAACTTGCGCCACTGCCCTGTTTCAGGGGGTGTGGCGCAAGCCTCTGAGATCAGAGAGGGTGCATTTCTTGCGCCACTGGCTTGTTTTGCAGCAGTGGCGCAAGGAACAAATTTTTTACCCTTCCGGAGTCGTTTCGTAACGCAATTCTACGACGCTTTCTAGATGGTTTCTTTTGGTTCTTTGGAGTTATTTGAGCATTGTTAAAGGTTCAAACACTTCAATATACTCCTACATACTCCTACATGATCAAATCATGAAATGTGAATAGTGATCCAAAATGTCCAATGAAACCAAGGGCGACTAGAATGTCTAGTTTTGCGATCGAAAGGACGAATGAGAATTGTTTCAACGAATATAGTCGTGACCTTATGGAATTAGGGAAACATGATAGATATGGTGAATAATACATGAAATTTCATGGGTTACATGGATATGAGTTATTGGGCCCAAAGTTAGGCCCAAAATGAAATAAAAGAATTGGCCCAAAAGGGGCAAAAAGACCCATTCTTCCACTTTGACCACATTAATTGCCAAAGAAAAGGCTAAGCTTGACTTGGGGTCTATATAAAGGCCCCAAGATCAGATTTTTAGCATCAAACCTCTCATCACTTTTGGATATTTTCTCAAACATTTCTTTCTTTTCCAAACCCTAAAGCAAATAAACCCTAAGGCATACTTGGACAAGATCAACATATTCCAAGCTTTGGTAAGTGTTTATTCTCATGGATTACCATATTATATGCATGGAAGATTATGTCTATTATGCTAGATGTGTTGGCAAGGTGGTGAATAGTGTATTTTGCCTTTGGTGAAAGATGTGTCATCTTGGTAATTTGAAGTTGAATTAGGTCTTGTGCCTTTGATGAAAAAGCATGGTATGGACAAAATATGAACATGTATGGTGTTATTTTTGGCATTAAACTTGTTCTTGTCTAAAAGTGGAAATTATGGGATTTTGGCCGATATGTGTTATGAGTTGTCTTAAGGTGCTTTGATGGTTTATTTGTGATGTGTTATGGATAAGAAAGTGTAAAGGAGTAGTATTGTAGTGAAATGTATTGATTTTCATGTATTGGTCAATGTTGGGAATATTATGGAATTTTTGGAATAATAGTATGATCAATGGTTTTGTCAAGGGGAAATGACATGTTTAAAGGCAAACATGTAACTCATTGACATGGTATGCATTTGTAAAGTAATTGGTGGTTAATGTGAATTTCGTTATATATTTATGTTGTAGAGTGACACATAAGGAAGGAGAGGGATTATTGCTACGCATCGAAGGTGGTATATTTGTATTGTGAATCCAAGGTATGTAAGGTTACTTTGTCCGTATCTTTCTGCGGCAAATAGTATGCACATTGACATCTCACTAGCCCTATCCCGAAATGTGCTAAAGTATCCCATATCCGGTTATCAATGATCATTGTCATATATTTCTTACTCATTGAGCAATGGTGAATCTCATGTCTCATATTCATGGTTAATGTTCCAAAATGTTCCAAAAAGCCCAAGAAGGTTATGTTGCGATACTCCACTAGTAGTCATACTCATGTCTCTTGTTCCATAATGATTGTCCAATGGCTTCAATGGTGTTATGTTTCCCATAAAGTTTATTCACATGTAGTTTATTTTGGTTATGGTTCCAAAGCTTCCAAATGTTATGTCAAATGAATGTATCAATCTTTCACAAGTAATGGTATAAATCTCAAAGTAAGAAAAGAAGTAAGAATGAAGTAATGCGTATTGATTGTGTTCATGGGTGTTATCCATGGGGTACAAATACCCGCATGATGATGATAGTTTATCCACGGGGTGCAAATACCCGCGTGATGATGGCCATTTATCCATGGGGTGCAAAGGACACCTGCATGACGATATGATCTTATCCATGGGGTAATACCTGCATGACGATGCTATGTTATCCATGGGGTGATAAGAACACCTGCATGATGAGGGCCCTCACAGTATTTGAACAATGTCAAAGTAAAGTAAAGACAAGAGAAAGAATGAATGTAATATACGTGGTTTCCAAAGTACGGTTGCGAGTTATCTATATTGGTTATGCATTTGAACTTGAAGTTCTTGACATATCTCTATATCTTACAGTTTCATTTGAGCCTTACATACTCAGTACATTCTTCGTACTGACCCCCTCGGGGGATTTACCTTACTTGCTGCAGGTGCAGGCACTAGTAGGCCTCCACAGTAGGTTGCCAGCTGCTTGCAGTTCATTGGTGAGCTCCAGTTAGTTCGGGGCTTCTCCGAGTCACTGTTGTACATGTGTTTTGCTTCTGTACATGTTATATAAAGCGGGGACTTGTCCCGACTTTTTGTTAATTTTGGTCAATACACTTGTTAGAGGCTTTTGTAGACGGATGTGGGTGTATAAGTATGTAAGTACATGTTGTTTTGACTTAATGGCTCAAACGGCCAAGTTTTACATACATAGCTATGGCTCATGTTTTCATGTCTATGACGTCCGCATAGTGGCACAAGGAATAATAAGATTCATAGAAGATTATGTACGCGAATGTTCATAAGCAAAGGTTGGTTCTCTCGGGCCATATCGGCTTCGGGTGCCAATCATGTCCCGATCGGATTCGGGGCGTGACAACATGACCCACTACAATAAGAAGATAATGCATTGACTAGGTAAAAACTTAAACCCACTAATCCTAAAAAACAGACTCACTAACTGATTTTGTGTAACTGAATTATTTTTGAAGAATTAGTCAACAAACCATACGAAGTTGGGAGCTACGGTTTCAGGAGGGAGAAATAGAGTGCTCGTATGAAGTTGAAAGTGAGAGCCTATTTACTTGAATGGAAAAAAATAAATCTATTTACCGAATATCAAATACTCCTTTTAACTACTTCTAATTATACCATGACAAACTAACAGCCTCCATGAGATACAGGCTATTTTACGTCCTTTTCCTATACGGATTTCTTCAAGAGTTCAATAGTTTAAGCCATTTTGACAAGTTATCATTAATATTGGTTGTGTAATACTTGTAACTTTGATCAAGAAAAAGAGCTTGAGCCTAATTCCGCCTAAAAAACTAGCTCATTAGGTGAGAAATGCCCAAAACCATATAAAGAGACCAAGTTCCAATCTCACCACCAGAAAGTGAGACTCAACAAACTTGGACAGGCTCTTACAATATTTATAGTATTGCAAAACAAGTTCTAAAAACTAACGTGTTGAGAAACCTCCATTAATGGATCTTAGAGGAAGAAATCACAGAGAAAAGGGAAAAGCGGAAAAGCAAAAAGTACTGTTCTATCGATTCTGCAGAAAAATGACGATGTACAAAGCTACTCAAAATATCTTCTACTAACTACCCCTATATATATACGCACACACCACTGACTAAGTGAGTGTAACTAACTGCCACTAATGCTGCTAAATTGACAGCGTGATGACAGCTCAACTATCTAACAAACTTCTAACTATCTTAACTTACTCTGCTAGCTAGGCAGTGACTCACAGCTTCAACACTCCTCCTCAAGCTGAGGATTGAAAAACATTTTTCATTCCTAGCTTGTCCATTAAAGGTTTATGTTGTGGTTTTACATAGGCCCTTTGTCAGCAGAGCAGCTTGTTGTTCCTTAGTGCCTATATGCTGAGTTTGAATCAATCTTTAATTATTTTTTCCCTCACAAAGTGACAGTCAATATCAAAGTGTTTGGTCCTTTCATGAAAAATTGGATGAGCAGCAATTTGTATAGCTGTTTTACTGTCACAAATAAACTGTACATGCACCTTTAGATTGACTCCTAACTCAGTGATAGCCCCTTCAACCAGACAATTTCTGCAACTATAGTTGCCATGCTTCTAAATTCTGCTTCTGCTGAACTCCTGGAAACTATGCCCTGCTTCTTTGATTTCCAAGAAATCACAGCATCTCCAAACTTTATCACATATCCTGTAACTGATTTTTTGGTTTATACATATGACCCCACTCAGAATCACAAAATGTCACCAGAGTATTGCATATGTTGTCGGGCATAAAGAGACCAAGTCCAGTTGTTCCCTTTATATATTAGACCACTCTAAGTGTTGCTTCTATATGTGATTGTTTAGGTGAGTGCATGAATTGACTTAGCACTTGTACCACAAAAGGAATATCAGGTCTTGTCATAGTTAAGTATAATAATCTTCCTACTAGTCTTTGATATTTACCATAATCAGCAAGTGTCTCATCCTGATAAGTTTGTTGTTATCAACATACTTATCAAACTCCAAAGAAGTAAGCTTATGATTGAATTCTAGAGGGGTAAAAGCTGGTTTGCACCCTGATAGTCCCATTTCAGACACCAACTCAAGAGCATACTTCCTCTAGTACATAATGATTCCCCTTTGTGATCTAGTGAATTTAATACCAAGAAAAAACTTTAATTCACCCAAATCCTTCATCTTGAACTTATACTGAAGATCTATTCTCAATTGTTTAATAAGAGACAAGTTAGATCCTGTGACAAGGAGATCATCCACATACACCAAGATAATAACCAGATCACTACCAAACTTCTGTGTGAAAAGGGAATAGTCATAATGAGATTTCCTGAATCCCATACTTAACAATACTTCAGTTAGATTCAGGTTTCACTGTCTTGGTGCTTACTTCAGTCCATATATTAACTTATGAAGTTTGCAAACCATCTAACTATTCTCCCCCTGGCTTGCAAGCCTTTGAGGATCAGCAAAACCATCAGGAATATGCATATACACATTTTTAAGAAGATTACCTTGTAAAAAGGCATTATGAACACCCATCTGGAAGATAAACCAATCACAAGAAGCAGCAAAAGAAACTACTGATCTGACAGTAACCACTTTGGCAACTGGAGAAAAGGTTTCAGTGAAGTCCAGACTTTTTCTATGGTTGTATCCTTTAGAAACAAGCCTGGCCTTATATCTCTCAACATGACCATCTGATTTGTACTTCATATTTTATACCCATTTACAGCCAATTAGAGCCTTCCTTGCAGGCAAAGGCACAATGGGCTAAGTCTAGTTCTCCTCAAGAGCCTTAATCTCATCATGCATAACAGCTACCCAATGAGGATCATGACATACATCTCTAGAGGAAGTAGGTTCTGATACAGTTGAATAAGTAGCAAAAGACTGTCTATATGCACGAGCTAGATTATCATATAAAACAAAATGAGAAATAAGATACTGACAACTAGGTTTGGAAGGAACAAAACAACCATCAAGACAAACTGGAGGCTTGGAAACTCTAGATGACTTTTTGAGAATAGAAGAAGAAGAAGAAGAAGAAGAAGAAGAAGAAGAAGAAGAAGAAGAAGAAGAAAAAGAAGAAGAAGAAGAAGAAAAAGAAGAAGGAAGGAAGAGGGGGAGAATGAGAGGGAAAAGAGGTGGTGGAAATATCAAGAGGTGAAGGAGCTGAAGAGGAAGGAGAAAAAGAAAAAATTGGCACATGATCATTAGGTGAGTCCTCTATGAAGTGTAACACAGGAAATAAAGGATGTGGATTAAATTACAGGTCTTTGAAAGGGTAGATAGAATCTTGAAACACAGCATCTCTACTGACAAATAACTTCTTAGAGATGAGATTATATAAGACATATCCCTTTTGGACAGATGAGTATCCTAAGTGAATAGCAGGATAAGCCTTAGGAGAACTTATCAGACTTGTTTACATTAGTAGCATAACACAATGAACCAAATACTTTCAGATGCAAGATAGAAGGTGCTCTAGAATACAACTGCTCAAATGGTGATTTATTCTTTAACAATGTAGAAGGCAGTCTATTCAACATATGTACAGCATTAGAAACACACTCTCCCCAGAATCTGAGTAGTATAAAACCTTGGAATCTCAATGTTCTAGACATGTCAAGGATAGTCCTATGTTTCTTTTCAACCACTCCATTTTGTTGACGAGCATATATACATGATCTTTGATGGATAATTCCATGCTCTTTGAAAAGACTATTAACTTGAGTGTTACAAAATTCAGTGCCATTGTCAGTTCTAAAACATTTGTTATCAACACCAAACTGTGTTTTCACATAAGAATGAAATCTCTTAAAATAAATATGGAATCAGTTTTAGCACGCATCAAGAAAATCCAAGTAAATCTAGAGAAGTCATTTATAAAAGTCATGAAGTACCTTTTATTATCATGTGAAGGAACTCTGTAGGGACCTCATACATCAGTATGAACAATAACAAAGGGACCAGAGGACACAAAAGTGCTAGTAGGGAAAGACAACCTTGTCTGTTTAGCAAGAGGACCTACAGAGCAATGATTATATACCATCTTAACATTGGTTAGACCAACTACTTTCTTAAGTACTGATATAGGGGCTTGCCCTAACCTCTTATGCCACAAACTAGTATCAACATTATTAGACAACTCATAACTCTTATTCAAGGCTGTGAAACTATGAGTCAGATCACTAAAGACAGTAGCAGTGGTATGTACAAATGCATGACTAGAAACTTTTGAATTGTTACAAAGTTCAACCTTCAACCTTCAACATATACAATCCCTCTTCTTCTTTACTAATCCCCAGGACCTTCCTACTGGGCTGTCCTAAAAAACACAAAAATCATGAAAGAATAAAGCAGTACACTTACACTTTTGTTCTTTAGTCAATTGAGATACTGAAAGAAGATTATATTTGAAGTCTGGTATGAACAACACATGTCCCACTTCTTTATCATGGAAAACTACAGATTTGCCCATATGACTAATATGTACTTGACTTCTATTTGGTAGATTGGCTAGTGTTCTATCACTTTATTTCACCTTCTTAAACTGTTCTAATAGTTTCAGATACTTCACCATATGATTAAATGCACCTGTATCAACTATTCAGTTGCAACTATGAGTGTCTGACATAAGAGAAATCATAATACCTATATAAGAACTTGTTGAACCAGTAGTTATATGTAACACCCCGTATGTTTCCGAACCTAGTTAATTCCCGTAACCTGCATGGAATTATTTAACCATGAGATTGTTGAGGACTTATGCATTAATTTTGTGGGCTAAAGTAATCTTGTGCTATTGGGCCCAATAAAGGCCCAATAATGTTGCAAAGACATGGCCCAAATGAGAAATTTGACCCATTCTTTCATTTCTCTTTTATTGACCAAGTAAACCATTAAGTGGTTGGATAAGGATGCTATATATATGCTCAAAAATCAGATTTTTAATCATTCATTCCACCTTGCCATTTCTTGAAAAATCTAGATAATTCCAAGAGACCACAAAGAACCCTTCTCTAAGCCAAGGCAACTACACTTGTTTTGAGCAAGATCATCACTTGGTGAGTATTGGTAAGTGTATATTCTCATGGTTTACTTTATTATAGGCATGGAATATTGTGTAGATGATGTTGGTTATGTTGGTGAAGTATGAGAAATTCATTATGTGTAAAACAACTTATGTGTACTAATCGGAGGATGATTTATGGCGTGAAAACTTGAACATGGTTTTGTGATCTTGATGGATTCAATATTGATATATGAGATGTTATTATAGTCTTGAATTGTTTTATACTTGTGCATAGTGTTTGGAAATTTCTATTGAGAAATTGGTTATGGTTTTGGTGGCATGTTGGCCGTAAAGTGTCGTTTTGGTGATGTTAGGTGTGTTGTGAAATCATGGCTGGTGGTTGGCATGTTAAATGATAAAAAATATGTTAAAATGAAGTTGGTTATGATCATGGATCATTCATGGCATTAAAAGACCCAAAACGGAGCCATTTCGGACCAAACGGGCATCCGCCCCCGCAGACGAGGGCATCTGCGGGCGCAGATGCCAACGCAGATGGCACTGGCTGCTGCCAATGGCCATCTGCGTGCGCAGGTGGCTGACCTGGCTGCGCAGGTCAGCCCAGAATTGAGTTTTGGTTGCTTTCGTGTCCCTTTGATCCCCGAAAGCCCCGATACCCTTTTGGGATGTAATAATCAACTTGTAATGTCATTGTAATGACTTTGAAGTGTCATATGGAGGTGTTTTGGACTATGTTAAGTATGGATGATTGTTTATATGTTGTTATAAAGGCATCATTACGACGGAATGATAAAGGAAAAAGCGTAAAGGGTAAGTATGATGTGAAATGCTATTGTTGTATGAAATCTGGGTCAATGAGTGGAATGTTATGGTAGTGTTGGCATGTTAATGCAATAAATGACATTGTAAGAAGGTGAAATAACGTTCTAAAGTAACTATGTGATTCATGGTCATCTTGTGCGTTGGTTGCTAATATAAGCCTCGTTATGTACTTGTGATGTAGAGTGAGACGTAAGGAAGGAAGCTGGACCATTGTATCCCCAGATAAGCCTGTGTATTCATAGTGAGACACAAAGGTATGTAAGGTTACTCTTTTCGTATTCTTCTGCAGCATGTATGATTCATATTGTCATAGTACTCACTCGACTCCAAAATGCCCTAAGGTATTCCGTCTTTGGTAGTTGACTAGTGTAGCTCATATGTTCTTTACTTATTGGTAAATGGTGAATCATACGACTCCTATCCATTGGTTGATTTATATTTATTGATTGGCTCATGTCCATTGATTGACTTACGTTCACTGGCTAACAAGTCAAGAGTTCCAAATATTCTAAGGTATCGCATTCCTAGTTGGTGAGAAGTTGACATTCACATGCGTCATCATTGTTCATTATGCTAAAGTTCCAAAAGTGTTCTATTCCAAAGGGGTTCTATAGTATTCTACCTAAGGTTGATATATACATGGTTATTCATATGTGTTTTACTCCTAGACGAATCATGACCCACGAGGTTCTTATTTATGAACGGAAATTCTTAAGTTGTCATAGGTTGTTAAGTCTAAGAAAACTATCCCAACAAGGGTGATGAGGTGAAGAGGGATTGTTTAGTTTGAATAGCATTATTCCAATCATGTCATGATCCAAAGTTCCAATAGAGTTATACATATGTCTTATATTCATTAGTAATGTTCCAAAAGTCCAATGAAGTTATGTTCCAAGGTTTCACTAGTGGTTATACTCATGTATCTTGTTCATTGAATATTGGTCCAATGGTTCTAAAGATGTATCCTTTGCAAGTAGAGATGTCAATCTTACACGGGTAAAGACGTAAAGTAATGTATGTCATGTTCCGGAGTCTAAGAATAGTATGACTATCCTTGTACCAATCGTTCACATGTAAAAGTACCAATCTTATAAGAGTAAGAAGGGAGGTGATTCCTCGTAAGTGAAGATGTGTATACATATGTGTGAGCTTTAGTGTCATGATTTTTAAGGTATCACTCTCATAAGGTTAAGGCACTAAGTCATGCAAATGGTTACTTCATGTTATGTTTTATTGGATCACAAAGAGGTATAAGTCCAAGGTGGAATAATCCCAATAGTCTATGATACTGAGATTATATTATATATTATAGCCCACTGATCAGCTGGATGTCCGATATATTATATAGCCCACTGATCAGCTGGATGTCCAGTACTTATATTATATATTATAGCCCACTGATCAGCTGGATGTCCGGTATATTATATAGCCCACTGATCAGCTGGATGTCCGGTACTTATATTATATATTATAGCCCACTGATCAGCTGGATGTCCGGTATATTATATAGCCCACTGATCAGCTGGATGTCCGGTATATTATATAGCCCACTGATCAGCTGGATGTCCGGTATTATATTTACATATGATAGCCCACTAAATGTGGATGTCCGATATTATATTTGCATATGATAGCCCATTAAATGTGGATGTCCGGTATTATATTTACATATATGATAGCCCACTAAATGTGTATGCCCGGTATTATATTTATATCTTTTAGCCCACCAAAGGTGGAGGTCCGGTACTAACTAATTGAGTGAAGAGTAATGAAAATAGATGTAAAGAGATGAGAATATTTTTCCTCACGTGTATAGATGTAAATAAACATAAGATGGTTATAAGAAAGTGATAGTGACGCGACTGATTGATCAAGTATTGAGACTAATAGAAGTAATGAACATGGTTCTACACATCCAGGTTGGAGGTCTATTCACATTGATTATTCTCTTATGCTTACTTTCTTGGAAGTACTTATATATTACCATAGTTTCATCTGGCCTTACACACTCAGTACTTTATTCGTACTGACCCCTTTTGGGGGACTTACCTTACATGCTGCAGGCCCAGGTGTTGGTAGATCTCCGCAGTAGGTGACGAGGTATCCACGGATTGTTGGTGAGCTCCAGTTGCTTCGGGGCTTCCCAAGTTGCATATGTTCATTAGGTTTTGTCATTTGTAAATATTGTATAGATATGGTTATGGTCATGTATCTGTTAGAGGCTTTGTAAGGCACATGTGGGAAGGTGAAAGTAAAAAATGTACATTCATTTTGACATAATGGCCCTAACGGCCAAGTTTCATATATTGCACATATTGCCATGACTTCCGCCATTGATATTTAATTACATGAATTAAAATGACATATGAGAGTGCATGAGCAAAGATTGGTTCTCTCGGGCCATATCGGCTTCGGGTGCCAATCATGTCCTGATGGAATTTGGGGCGTGATATTATAGTGTTAGTTGTACTATCAACCTCTTTTTCATTTACTCAGCATCCTAAGAATCTTATTGCACTCTTAGTGGTAAAGAAAGAGGCAGCTGTAGGAAATCCTATAAAAGAAGTTCTAGAAGAGTTAGATATCAAAGGATCATGAGGTTGATTTCCCTAAAATGTTGCACTGCTAGCATGATTGTGAGATAGTCCCCCTTTCTTCTTCTTGAGATCTGTAGGATAGCCATGAAGCTTATAACATATGTCTCTAATATGACCTTTAAAATGACAATAATCACAGTATAAGTGACTCCTTCCATAGGCTGCTCTTTGCTCATAGAAATGTCTTGGCCTCAAACCAGCATTGGATCCTCCTTGTCCATTGTTAGAGTTATTGTAACTGTTACTTCCTCCATTGTATCCACTGCTAGAACCGGAGCTGGAACTGCAAAAGTTGTTACCATAACCATTGTTTCTAGCACTAGAACTTGAACTAATTTGAAGCTTAGTGTTCACTCGATTGCTTAGTAAAGTAGTGGTATTTGTACCTCCATGTGCCATACTAGAGCTACTACCTACTGAATCATTCAACCTTTGACTTTTTACATTGATTATCATTGCTTATGCCTAGTTGAAATTTGGTAAGGGAGCAGTCATCAGAATCTGACTTTTGGCATAAGCATAAGACTCATTCAGTCCCATTAGAAACTGCCACAGCTTTTGCAGTTGGAAACGAGTAGTGTACTCCTTTGATTCTGGGCAGGGAAATGATGGAGGAGGTACAAGAGCCTCAAATTCATCCCATAACTCTCTTAACCTAGAGAAATAGTAGGATACAGAGGAAATTCCCTAAGATAGACTAACAATTTCTTTGTGTAGATAGAATGCCCTAGATGCATTTATTTTATAGAATCTCTCTCTAAGGATTTCCTAGACCTTATGAGCATCAGATCCATAGATCTCAGCACTGATTAGATCTTTAGACACTGTATTCATAATCTATGCTAACACTATAGCATTACACCTATCCCATAGATTATGCAAATTGGAAGGATACATGTCTTTCTACATGTTCCTAATATAAAACATAGCTTGTTTTTACCAAGGAGAACAATACGCATAGATTTTCTCCATAGAGAATAGTTTTCAGAACCTAACAATTGAGTAGAAACAAGTATTGAACCTTGTGTATCAGAAGGATGTATATATAAAGGATGATTAGCATCAGCTTGCTCGACTTGAGTTGAACTTGCTCCATGATCAGTTGGCAGAGTTACACCTTCTATAGTAGCCATCGATGATATAGAGAAGCTAAATTCGTCAAATTGATAATGAATTTAACTGAATTTGTAACCTAGAACATAAATTTGATCTGACGAATCTTTGATCCTTATCGAGGAGTAATACAGTGGAGAAATGTACACCTTTTACTCTCAGTGCTTCCAGAAGATAACAATCTAGATATGAATCAAACGACATAGCTCTGATACCATGTTGAGAAACCTCCATTAATGGAGCTTAGAAAAAGAAATCATAGAGAAAAAGGAAAAGAAGAAAGTATTGTTCTATTGATTCTGCAGAAAAATGAAGCTATACAAAGCTACTCAAAATATCTTCTACTAACTAACCCTATATATACACACGCACCACCGACTAAGTGAGTGAAACTAACTACCACTAATGCTGCTAAATTGGCAGCTTGATGACATCTCAGCTATCTAACAAACTTCTAACTATCTTAACTTACTCTGCCAGCTAGGCAGTGACTCACATCTTCAACATAATGACCCAGCCTTTTCTAGTAGGCCAGAATAAAAGTATTACATCTTAAGCCCATACAGTGACTACTAGAGGCAAATGCATAAAATTTGTATTGTAGAATTTCTTACTTCTATGATATGGTTAAGTCATTTAGTGATTTCTTACTCTCATTTGATCAATTCATAATTCCATGTCCATGACCAATAGTTCTACTACTTCTACAGTGATCAACTTAGCAGAAAAAGTTCTTTTGGTGTGTGACTCTGCCATAAGTAGAGCAGCCTTCGAAAAAATATGCAATGATATGGACGAGTTTATATATATATATATATATATATATATATATATATATATATATCTTTAGGAAAAAATGGGGCCCAAGACATTGCTTTAATTGCTTTATAGTTAAGTCGGTCTTGTATAGAACCGCCAATGGAACGAATTGATTATATGAGACGTGAAAGCTCATCTTCTCGAATATCACTAAAGCACTCGATCATCTTCCCTCTAATAGATCTTGAATACAAATTTTACGCATTTGTCTCCAGTAGTCACCATATTGAAAAAATCACAATGTCTTTATAATTGTAAAATATAATGTTTGTGGATGTAAATTTGGGCCAACTAGCAAAGGCGAGATTGTGAGTTCATAGGATTTTTCTTGCAATAGTAGGTTTGCCTAGTCTATTGATAATTGTTTAATGCAAATCTACTTAAGCTGGACTATCATTAGTTGATCAGCTGAAAAGAATATTTTGTAGAATTTGAAGACCAAATCCATCTGAAGTTGTCCAAATCTACTAATTGAATTACCAAGTTAAATTTCCTGGAAGTACACATACTTCAAGATATGTTGCGCATTTCTTCAAAGGATCAACTCAAGAGGAAGAAGCTCTCATCTTCTTCTTCTGCACAAAGGCTAAATGCTGAGCAATATTTGAAGAGGAGTTTCAGTACGATGGAGATCGACAGGGCACGAAAACACTTCAAAAGAAACATTTTACTCTCCTGAAGCAAGGTGGCTATGAGAAATCTCTCTGAGAAGAAATCAAAACCCTCCTGGTTCAAATCATTTATTCCATGAAAGGATGCAGATCACGAAATACACAAAAAAAAAAAAAGGAAAACTAGTACAAAAGGTTATGTCTCAATATGTGTGTCTTCCAAAATGTCTGTATCGTCGTTGAAAGGTAAGTATGGCCTCCTTCAAAGCTTCTTCTCCAAAATCAGAAAATAGCAGAGTAAGCGAGCTGCCACAATAAGGAGTTACTGATTCTCTGTTCTCCCCCAGTCCTTATGAGTAAATCAGGCCTACCAAATTTGGCATAGTTGGTAGCTAGTTCTTGTTCAAATAATGTGTTGTCAATGTCCTCTAATTGTAGGAGACCATTCTTAACTTTAATGGCAATGTTCTTAGTTGTTTGTAACATATCATAATGTCCTCCATAGTTTAGTGCCATCATAAGATGAAATCCTTCTTTGGCTTTGGTGTCCTCCTCTGTTAACTCTATGCCTTTTTGTAATGTTATAGGAAGTTTGGATCTATCTCCAATAACAGATACCCGTACCCCAAACCTGTTGATCATTTGAAGTAATGTGCATCGAAGTTCCACCGTTGTTTGTTTTAGAAAAAGTAAAGCAGACAAATCAAAAAAAGAAAGGGCAGTCCGATGCACTAAGCTCCCGCTATGCGCAGGGTCCAGAGAAGGGCCTGACCACAAGGATCTATTATACGCAGCCTTACCTTACATTTCTGCAAAGGGCTGTTTCCAAAGCTTGAACCCTTGACCTCCTGGTCATATGGCAGCAACTTTACCAGTTACTCCAAGGCTCCCCTTAAATAACGCAGACAAAACATGAACTCTTTTTGTTTGGCTGAAAAGGCCACCACTTATCTCGAATAGTTGTGATAATATTAGTATTATACCCCCTCCCCCGAATAGTATTATCGTACAAGCCGTTCTGCCACTACCAATTAAGCAGATAAATATTACCTCATAAATTCTTCAAAGTACTCTTCGAACAGTTGCATCAAGAAATCAACCTCCTCCTGCTGAAAAGGCAAATTGTTATGCTTGAGCAATCATAAAAAAAATTTATTCAAAATCAAACAAAAACAAGTTGAGGTTGCGAGGGTCAAATTAATTAACACGTACCTTGGAACGATTCCAGTTTTCAGTAGAGAAGGCAAAAGCAGTGATAACTTGTATTCCAAGTTGGTGAGAAACGTTACAAATATTTTTAAGATTAGGAGTAAGAAATTTGTGACCTTCTTGCACTGGTAAACCTCTAACCTTAGCCCATCTCCTATTTCCATCCATTATTATAGCAACATGTTTAGGTATAAGCTCTGGATCATGGATCATTTGGATACGACGATCACCATCATCATCAAGGCTTAGTGAGTTTGAAATCTTGCAGAAATGGCCACGACGACCACCACCACATACTGATGATGATGGAAGACCCAAATTATAAGAGCTTTTGGATATTGTCCTCCCTACTAACAAAGAGCTCATTTCCTCAACTTTTTTTTTCCTTCCTAGTAAAGTAAAGCAAGTAAGGATTTCAGTGATAAAGAAACTTGTAACACCACGTACCTTCCCAATCCTATGTGACGACGTTGAACAATGGTTGCTTAGGTGTCGAGAGCCATAAGTATGTGTTTGGTAATGTTAATGATGGAAAAATTGAAATTTGGCCTCGTACATGTGATTAGCCCTTCGTAGAAGGTGTTTTGAGATTTTCCTGGAGCATTTGTGGGGTTCAAAATGAGGCTAACAGGACCTCCAAACAAAGGATATTAAGGGTAAGAAGTAACTTAAAGAATAGGACTTGAAGTATCTAACCAAACCCGTGAAGAAAGGTCGAAAAATGAAATTTTCAAAAAAAACTAAGGGTGGGGCGCGCCACAGGGTGTTCCACGCCGCTATGGGCTAAAATTTTTATCCCACAGGCAGTAAGCTGGCACGCCCCAGGCTGGTTTTGCCCACTTTTCAAAGTTGGAAATTTTTCTAAGTCCCAAGGGTGCCCGGGGACGTACCGGGCCGATTTTTTCCATGTTTATTCTACAACCATGAGAATATACATGGAATTATTGAAGTATTAAATTGGTATGGTAAAATTACTCGTGAACGAATTTGGCATCAAAATGACGATTTTACCCTTTTGGTCAAAATAGGTCATACGTGGCTAGAATCGCTTATTTTTGGGATTGAGGCTACAAATATAAATCCCGTGAGTGGTAATATCATCGTAACGCATATGGAATTATTTAGACATGAGAAATTATTGATTTTATTGGGTTAAGTGAATTGGGTTCAATAAAAGGCCCGAAATGAGAAGGAGACACGGGCCAAAAATAGGTCAAATGACCCATTCTTCCCTTGACCTTCTAGATACAAAATTAAATGCTAAAGAGTGGCTACATCCATTCATTGCATTTCTCTATCTCAAGAGTCGGGTTTATCGAGTTCGATATGGTGAAAGTGGGTTCTGGTCTCCTTTCGATTGCTTTACAAAGGGGAACAAAAAGAAAAGCCCTATACACCAAAAGTCAAAAGGGGAAATCCCTTGATCAGGTCTTGAATGAGACGGAAGGTAAGGATACCCTCCCTAATAAAATGAAAAAAGGGCTAAAAAAAGAAGAAGGAATTTCGTATATAAAGATATGGGTTTCCGGGTTTAGATCGAAATGGAACCCCCGAAAACCAGGACTGGAGTAGTCGTATCAACTGTTGAGTTCTCGTAACTAGCCAAAAAGGGCACTACTACTTACGTCATTTCTTGTGGGAAGAGGCGAATGAAAGGGAAGGCATCCGAAGCGGCCTTTTCTTCTTATCCTGAGGTTGGGTGCACCGATTCTCCCACAGGCTATCTATTCGGGTCGATTGGCGTGTCTTTCCTTTTTCTATCTCTTCAGTACCTGCTTGCGGGTGCCTTATCTATCAGTTAACTAGAGCGCCTCTTGCCTTATTCTATCTCTTGATGTTCGATTCCTCAGTCGTAGGGGGGTTGGGATGATAGAGTCCTGGATGTTGTTGGAAAAGATTCTGATCCATTGGCAAGGGAAGGAGCGTAAGGGCGATAAGGCAAAAGACATGGGTAGGACCCCGAGTTTAGATGCCGCGGCTCGAAGATGGATTACGCGGAAAGGATGGATAGGATGAGTGAAATGGTGGACAGGTAGTGCCTGAAAAGCAGAAACAGATATTTCTGAATCCCAAGGGCGAGTTCCAGTTGCTGTTCCGTAAGCCCTATTCACTCCTAGATGATACGAGGAATGAATCTCAGCAGGGGCCCATCATCCCCATCTTTGAAAAGAGAAGAAAGATATGTAGCTTGTTTGCGGCTTTTAAAGGGGTCTTTCCTTCCTTCTCTACCTACTTCTCAATACCCTCTGCCCCTTGGAAAAGAGCCCGAGGCACCTCTTTACTGATAAAAAGAATAGATAGAAAGAATGGGTTGGCTTAATACATGATTTGAACCACTAGCATCTACTTTCGAACCATTCGCCTCTACTCGTTTGTTGTGAAGTTCATTCCCCGATCCCTACATCAAATGAGTCTGTTCTACGCTCTTAAGGGTCGAAAAAAGACCTGGTTGCTTTCTTTCCTGGGAAAGACCAGATCTACAGTCACACTTCAATGAGTGAGCCTCAACCTATACATCGAACTCCTAGCTCTTGAGCTTATTTACTGTTGAAAAGGGTACTGTTCGTAGCTTGGCCGTTTTTCGATTTCCTATTTAGCGCTTTGAATTCTTCTGTTGTTCCTGCCTAGCATTGAGGCCATAGGGCTTCCTTGTAAATAAGTTCGAATTAGAATAAAGTAACGGTTCGGGAGAGCCTATGCGGAAGCCTTTTTTTTCTTCTTCAGCTTGCTTTCCTGCGTCTCTTACAATGGCTTGCTTTCTAACGTAACGAGCAGAGGGAGGGCATGCTACGAGCTTTCGGTAACCCCGTCTTCACTTTGTCCCTCTTCTCTTTCATTCATTACCGTTAGCGCAATAGGCTGCTCGATTTGCCATCTCGGCTCCTCTTGCCCTTTATCCCGCCCCTATTCCCTCATATTCACTCCTTGGCCTTTTCTCATCCTTATCGTAGGGGACTAGAGCGAGCTGGCTAAGCCGCATCTTTGCTTTCTTTGCGTTTGGCATTTGTCCTAAAAAAAGCCCTTACTGCAAAGAGCTAGATTATTAGTCCCGGCGAGCCAATAACATAGGGAGAAAGTTTACATTCATTTCCAGGGGAGGGGAAACCCTATGAATGGTGATAAAGGCGTAAGATCTCCAACTCAAATGAAGGGAGTAAGGTTGACTCCGGTCCCATCGTCCCTCATCTAGACCGACAGCAAAAGCAAAACCTCAACCTACTTTTTTTCTTACTGTAGCATAGGCCTTCGTCGGGCTTTCGTCCCTTCACCTATAGACGGCGGCTTGGCTTCGCTATCGCTCATGACTTGGTATAGAGCCGAGTAGTCATCGGTTTACCCACCAAAATGCCTATGAGATAGTGGTCGGCCTTTCGAATGCCTTCTTCCTTACTTTTCTGAGAAGCCCTTTACGACTATACTATAAAGGACCCTTCCTTGTTGGGGATCCGCGCACTGGGAAAAGGCTGACGCGATGGAAAACCGGCCACTAGTTACAAAGCTCCAATAAGGTATCGAGAGGGCTATCACAGTCAGGTGCGAATTTCTTACCCAAATTTGGAAACTACCCCTATTCTTATTTAAGGAGTTGAGGCGAAAAATGGCTTGATGAACCGTTCGCCACGCACCGGCCACATTCACTTGCTTATCGTAGAGGCTGTAAGTACACAGTGCCCCACAAGTAGGCTGCTTTTTTCGAAACGCAGTTCGAGATAACCTTCACCGTGTATATATAGAAATATATCTTCGACGCTGTCATTTCGAAATGTCCGCTTCAACCGCTGTTTCACCTCCCAAAGAGCAAAGTTGGCTTGATGAGCGCAGATGAGGAAGTGGGAGCAAGAAAACCAATAATCTCTTTCTTGTCCTTCTACTTAAGGTTAAGGGGCAAAGAAAAGCGTTTTTGCTACTGAGAAAGCGAACGGTCAGCGCGAAGGTTCAAGACTTAGCCGAGCGTTAGCAAAGCTAGATTCTCATAGCGAAGCGCTTCGAGTTAGCGAAGCGCTGTAGTAGCGCCGAAGCCCTATGTGCTATAATGCTGAGCCAAGGACGCTCCGCCTTCTCTATAGAAGCAGTCAACTGAGTTCTGAACGAATTAGCTCCTTGGTAATGGCTTAATCTATAGATAGAAAGCCCTATGATGGTAAACTACCACGTTAGGTTTGGAGAGAGATGGGATTGGTTATATAATAAGGGAAGCAGATGCAAGCTTTTTCTTTCAATAGCCGGCCAAATGACTACAGGATCATCGGTCTACTCTACCTCAATTCACCATTTCGAACCTTATACAGAAGGTTTTTTCGTACCAGCTCCTTCTACCTATACCGCAATTGAAGCACCTAAAGGAGAATTTGGTGTCTTTCTGGTCAGTAATGGAAGCAATCGTCCCTACCATCGTAAAATAAGAGCACCTGGCTTTGCCCATTCACAAGGACTCGATTCTATGTCCAAACATCACATGCCAGCAGATGTGGTCACCATCATAGGTACTCAAGATATTGTGTCTGGAGAGGTGGATAGATAGGACTACTAGTTGCTCGATCAGGACCCTATCTTTATTGTGAACCAAAAACCCAATTTATACGCCCCCTTTCTTTATTGTTGGAGATTCTATCCAATTATCAGCCCCGAGGCGGAAAGGAGTAAAGAAAGAAGAGTTGAAGACGGCTTAACAGTAAGAGAGAACCCCCTCATCTCGTGGCTAGGAACATCTATGTAGATGGGATTGGATTCATAGTGCCAGTTAGGGATCGATTGGAGGGCCTATATAAAGGGCCAAAAATCTGATCTTTGGTCATTTGGAAATCTCATGCCTTTTTGATATTTCTTAATCATTTTTCTCTCAAAACCCTAAAGAACCCTAAACCAACTATTGGAGCAAAATTATCATTTCTCAAGCCTAGGTAAGTGATTTCTCTTATGGATTTACATATTATATGCATGGGAGAGTATGTGAATCATGTTGGTTATGCTTGGAAGTGTAGAACATGGTACTTCGTGTTTTGGGTAAAAGATGTGTTATCCATGAGATTTAAACTTGAAAGATGACTTGTTGTCTTGATGAAAGTGCATGATATGGATGAAATATCAACATGTATGGTGTGGTTATGTTATTAAACTTGTTATTTTTCTATAAGTGTAAATTATGGGATTTTGGCCGATTTGTTGTTGTGAAGTGTATTGGGGTGATTTGATGGAATAATTGTGATGTTGTGGTGATGGAGAAGTGTAAAGTATGAATTTGGTGTGACATGCTAGTGGTTTATGATATTGGTCAATGTTGGGAATATTGTGGGATTATTGGTATGATAATTTCATAAATGGTATTGTTGGTGTGATAGTTTCACACATGGTATGGTCAAGAGAGAAATGACATGTTAAAGCCAAACATGTAACTCATTGTTGTTATATGCCAGCGTAAGGTAGTTGGTGGTTAATGTTGGCTCCGTTATGTATTTGTGTTGTAGAGTGAAACATAAGGAAGGAGCGGGACTATTGTATGCGCATTTAAGATTGTGTATTGGTATTGAGAATACAAGGTATGTAAGGTTACTCTTTTCGTATCTTTCTGCAGCATATAGTGAACACCTTGTTGCGGTACTTACTCATTTCCGAAATGTCCTAAGGCATCTCGTTTCAGGTTATCATCTATTGTTAATCATATATACGTTACTCTTGGTATATTGTCATTCATGAATCACATAATTATGAACATGGTTTCAAGCTCCAATAATGTTGTAACTACTAAAAGAGACGGTTTCAAGGGAATCTATTCATTCTTAAGTCACATATTCCTCATTCATTAGTTATTGTTGTTCGTGAGTTACATAATGACGGACATGTTCCAAAAGTCCCAATCATGTTGTGTTCTTGAGCTTCCAATAATGTTGTGGCTATGTATATATGCGTTAATCTCTCATAATTGATTGTATCAATCTCTCATAAGAGGATGAATCAATCCCTCCCAAGTACATCTCTCAAAAGTAAGAAATAAAGTAATGTATATTTGTTGGTGGTTAATGATTGAGTATGGGTGGCAGCTTTGGGGGCAAAATGCCTAGATCAAGCCGATCCCGAAAATTGTTGGATCAGGGGGCAGTCCTAGAGGCATAAGCCTAGCTCGGACCGATCCTGACAGGGGGTAGCTCTAGAGGTAATAACCTAGCTCGAGCCGAACCTGATATGTTGGTATAGGTGGCAGCTCTAGAGGCATAAGCCTAGCTCGAGCCGATCCCAATATATATTGATTTATGGGTGGTAGCTCTAGAGGCAAAGTCCTAGCTCAAGCCGATCCCAACATAACGTTATGTTTTGTTAAGACCCACTGATCAGTTGGGGCCCAGGTACGATGTGATATGAGCGATGAGGAATAAACAATAAAGAGAAGAACTTAAATTATGTAAGCTACATGGTTCCACATATGCAGATCGATGGGTTATTCATATTGACTATCCTATTACATTTTGATTCTATTGACGTATTTATGACAGTTTCATATGGCCTTACATACTCAGTACATTCTTCGTACTGACTCCCTTGGGGGGGCTTACCTTACTTGCTGCAGGCGCAGGGACTAGTAGACCTCCACTGTAGGTTGCGGATTTTTTTGCGGACTTTTGGTGAGCTCCAGTTGGTTCGGGGCTTCCTGAGTTGCTATGTACATTTATTTTGGTATTGTATATGAGTATAGAGCGGGGTGTTGTCCCGACTCTAAGTTTGTCATAGTTATGTAATTCGGCTAGAGGCTTTTGTAGACATATGTGGGTATGTGTATGATTGTGAAAGAAAGAGATGTATGTCCTTTTGACTTGTTGGCCCCAACGGCCAAGTCTCTTATATATATATATATATAACGCTCCATGATTTCCGCACTTAGCATTTTATGTCTTTACGAGGTGGTGATGAATCTTATGGTATGCATATGATTGGGCATGAGTAAAGATTGGTTCTCTCGGGCCTTATCGACTTCGGGTGCCAGTCCACTTCGTTGGGAAACGGGACTTGACAAAACTAATCTATGTATGTTTAAATAATAGGGCACGATGGATGTGAATTAAAGCGGCAGGATGGATGTGAGTTAAAGCACATAGCTTAAAAATTTGCTGCTAAGAAGCAGAAAATTTTCTCTTTACATATCCTAATCATTATATTATGCTGAAAAAACGTATCTTTTTTAATACATAAAAATAATGTAATTATATGTTATAAATAAAATTTAAGAAGAAAGCAAATATGCAATTAGCATGCATCTCTTGTGATTGAATCCGTCCTTACAATATTTTTTCAACATAAACTGACAAACAAGCATCCATAACAAGTGCTATGTAAAATTCTTTACTGGCAGAAATTTTGTTTCTCTAGTAATTCGTCATAATTCATAAAAAAAAATTAGATTAATGAGGATAATATAAAGTCATTTCAATTTGTTATGATTTGTGAATGATTTAACAAGATAAATATATTATGAAAATAGTACTGGGTGATACTAATTTGATATGAGTTGTGAATAATTTTAACAAATAGATAGAAAGTATAAAGTCATATCAGTCCGTTCCTGACTTGTGAAAAGTTTAATAATACAGGTAGAATAGATAGGATCAAGTCATACAAATTCATCATAATTTGTAAATAATTTAATAAATATATAGACCATATAAAATATAGTAATAAAAATAATTTAACAAAATAGGTAGAATAAAAATAAATAAATTAAAGTTAGCAATCATATATAATATCAAGTCATAATTAATAAATTTGTGAACAATTTAACAAAAGGGTAGAGAATGAGTCCTGCCTCTCATCTTTCGGCTCATTGCAAGGAAATATTAAAAAGAAAAAAAGAAAATTTTTGACGGACACAAACCCTTAAAACATGACACTTTGACATCAGATAAATTAAGATATAGTACTATTCGATAGAGCGGAAGTACAAAAAAAGCTAAAAAATAGTATGATAAGGGATAACTATCATCAAATCGCCCTATATGGACATTAGAAAAATAGTTAATTTGTACTCCACTCCTTACAAGATTTTGCAGTTTATTGGAAATGATTCATCATCTTTGTCGTTAATTTGCTTACTGAATTTCTGTCTTACCAGTTGTTTATTTTATATGATAGGCATTCCTTCTCATATATAGAAGTGACGAACTAAGGTGTTCAAAATAAATTCATAAATTTCAGTGAGAACTTTGAACTGATCAAATGATAAACTAAATATCTGACATTGCATATATGAACCCACGTGGATGCGGATCATGAATCCTCAAAGCCTAGCAACTAAGTATTAATCAGAGTTCTCATTAAATTTTAGATATGAAAATTTTTTTTATAACAAATGCTTTCTCCGAATAAGTCTAGCGCGGTATAAATTTGAATTAATCTGACTTTAATATAAATTAATATTAGACACTAAATAAAAAATTAAATATATAAATAAAAGTCAAGCAACTATAACTTGATCTTAAATAGAATTAATTATAGGCCGAATAACCAAGAAGACTTAAATTATTATTGTCGCAAAGTATTACTGTAAAGAGAATTTTTTGACTGCCATGGTTACTGAGTGAATAGGTTAACACTCATTTACACATTTGAACGTTATTTTAAAAATCAAATTTTCCTCCAATTTTAATTACTAATATTCTTCCAATTCTATCCTACGTGATCTATTTTATCTTACGTATTGTGTGTATATATATAGTTAGTGATTACTAGGTTTTTTATCAGTAATTAAATAATATTATTTTTTTAGAATTAATTTTTATGGCAAAATTTGTATCGATATGGAATTCAGGAAATAATAGAAAACTTTTGAACTTGTGGTCTTTAAATATCATAATAAATACTGTGTAGCTATAAAAATCTGTCATCAATAGTAAATGAAAACTTTAAATGTTACTCTCTCCGCTTTATTTTAGTTGAGCATATTTTATTTTACACGGTAATTAAGAAATCATAAATAGAATGATGAATTTTACTAGTTTATCCTTTATCCATATTAATGATATTCATTAGACATATGAATGGATATTGAAATTATAATTAATTGTAGGGGTAAAATGGATAAAAATTAATTAATTCTATCTTGATTTAGTAAGTGATCAACTAATATAGAACATTTATTTTTAATAAGATGACCAATTAAAATGGAACGGAAGGAGTAAGTGTTACCAAATTTAGAAAGTTATCATTTTGCTAGAGGAAATTCAAAAGGAAATACTGCAACATACACTCAAATGGAGTAAAAAATTTATTGTATATTTTGATTTAGTTTATTGACACTAAAAATAGAATAATTCTTTTGGTTAATTACCAGACCTATCGCTATTCCCTTGATTTGTTTTTTACTTAATTATACTTTTCTAAAAAAAAATATTTATTACTGCATGATAAGAATATTTCAGTACCCATGGTGGCTTACCATAAGTGTTCGCTGCTCTTGATTGTCACAATCATGATATTATTAAATAATGAACATAAATAAACAAAAATCACATGATCACAAGAATTGGAGTCCATGACCAAAATGGGCCCTCTATCTATTTAAAATACCAAAATATATTATGTATATAGAGTAATACAAAAATAGGTTAAACTCACATATTTTGTGAGTCTTATCTCTTTTTTTTAACGGAATAATTGGCTATGGCGTCAACTTTACAAAAGGTATAAAACTTAAAAAAAAATGTGAGTTATTCATTTCTATTTTACAAAGCTCACATAATATTCGAGTTTTCTATTTGTATTCTATAAAACTCAAATAATATGTGAGTTACGTTTTATTTTATTTTATAAAGCTCAAATAATATGTGAGTTATCCATTTTTTTATTTTATAAAGTTCACTATTTATGTGAGCTTTATACCTAATATAAAAAAACTTTTTGCCTTTTTTCCTTTCACAGTCCCCTCCCCCAAATTTTCTTTACCCCATTTTCCTTAAAGAACAACAAAACCCTACAAATGGATAACTTGGGGGAGGGGACTGTGAAAGAAAAAGAAGGCAAAAGGTTTTTTATATTAGGTATAAAGCTCACATAAATAGTGAGCTTTATAAAATAAAAAAAAAAAGAGATAACTCACATATTATTTGAGCTTTATAAAATAAAAAAACATAACTCACATATTATTTGAGCTTTATAGAATACAAATAGAAAACTCGAATATTATGTGAGCTTTGTAAAATAGAAATGAATAACTCAAAAATTGGGGGAGGGGACTGTGAAAGGGAAAGAAGGCAAAAAAAAATTTTATATTAGGTATAAAGCTCACATAAATAGTGAGCTTTATAAAATAAAAAAATGGATAACTCACATATTATTTGAGCTTTATAAAATAAAAAAAACGTAACTCACATATTATTTGAGTTTTATAGAATACAAATAGAAAACTCGAATATTATTTGAGCTTTGTAAAATAGAAATGAATAACTCACATTTTTTTTGAGTTTTATACCTTTTGTAAAGTTGACGCTGTAGCCAATTATTCCGTTAAAAAAAAGAGATAAGACTCACAAAATATGTGAGTTTATCCTATTTTGATATCACTCTATATACATGACATATTTTGGTATTTTAAATAGATAGAGGGCCCATTTTGGTCGTAGACTCGCTCAATCGTCGTCCACTGTAAAAGATGAATCATTCCCAACACACTGCAAAATCATTAAATAGTGGAATACTACAAAGGGAAAAGGCTCAAATATGCCATCGAACTATTGAAAATGGCTCATTTATGCCATCCGTTAAAAGTTTGGCTCATTTATGTCATCGCCGTTATAAAAAAACTCATTCATGCCATTTTTTTTAATGATGATTTTTTAAAAACAGCTTTGCCACGTGGCGTCTTACTAGAGGTCCACGCCATTGATCAAATATGCCATCGAACTTTGAGAAAAGGCTCATTTATGTCATCCTTTAAAAGTTCGGCTCATTCATGCCATTTTTTTTAACAGTCCGATTTGGTGATTTTTTGCAAAATCAGTTTGTACACATGGCCAACAATGATCCGTCCACATCATTAATTAAATCAGCCAAATAAAAAATCTAAAAAATTAAAATTTCTTCTAAAAGGTGAAATTAAAATTTTATTTTCCATGACTCACAAATTTCTAGTACATCTGATTCTTCAAGTCATTAGAATCTTCAAGTTTTGATTTTAATTTGATTTTGCTGAAATATTCTTCTTTTCTTCTCTGTAATTTCACCGATTATAGAATTTTTCTGATTTTTACTTCAAGTATAATTTTTTAAGAATTTGAAAAATTGTGTTTTGGTAACTAATTGATTCGTTGTTTGAAATAGTTGATGTCTGTTTCGGGCTTGAATTGACCTTGAGATTTGCAGAATTGTGTTCGGCGATTCCGAAGAAATTGAAAATGGATGAACTCTTTACAGTGCCTATAAAGGAGTTACAAAATGCATAGAAATATTTTGACCGGAGAAGTCGATATTTTCTTATTAGGAATTTTAAAATTTCTTTGGCTGATTTAATTAATGATGTGAAAGAATTATTGTTGGCAACGTGTACAAAATGGTTTTGCAAAAAAACCCCAAATTGGACTGTTAAAAAAAAGGCATGATGAGCCAAACTTTTAACGGATGACATAGATGAGCCTTTTCTCAAAGTTCGATGGCATATTTGAGTCTTTTCCCTTTAATTAATGATGTGAACGAATTATTGTTGACCACGTATACAAAATGGTTTTGCAAAAAACCACCAAACCGGACTGTTAAAAAAAATGGTATGAATGAGCTAAACTTTTAACGGATGGCATAAATGAGCCTTTTCTCAAAGTTCGATGGCATATTTGATCAATAACGTGGACCTCTAGTAAGACGCCACGTGGCAAAGCTGTTTTTAAAAAACCACCGTTAAAAAAAATAGCATGAATGAACTTTTTTGTAACGGCAATGGAATAAATGAGCCAAACTTTTAAGGGATGGCATAAATGAGCCATTTTCAATAGTTCGATGGCATATTTGAGCCTTTTCCCTACTACAAATCAACTGCTCTCTCAGTCGCGATTTACGTCAGAGTTAAAAAAAAAAAAAAATTATAATTTAATAGTATAAGTTATACTCTCTCCGTTTCACAATAAGCGAATTGTTGAGGTAATGCGCATCTATTAAGGAAAAAAAATTAAGACATAAATTAGACATGACTTTATTTTTTTGCCCTTTTTAATTAATTGTCAAACTATCCTTGAAAATTCAAACAATAAGTAAATAGGTGCAATTAAGTTTCTTGAATTCATCACATAGAAAATTCAAATGAAGGGTAAAAATAAAAAAAAATTCAATATTACTCTTGAAGATCGAATAATTAACTTATTACGGAATATTAAAAAATGTTTCAATAATTAACTTGTTATAAAATTGAGAAAATAGATGTTTATATGGCCATAAATTATTTAATAAGGGATAAAATAATAAAATTAAATTATTACTAAATATATAAATAATATAATTTTAAAAAAAATAATATAGAAAAATATATCATATAAATTAAAACAAAAAAGTATTTTTCTAATATCCATTATCCATAGGCACCGTTTGATGATAGTAACTTTTGTTATATGACTTTCTAGCTTAATTTTTTTTTTTTATCGTTCCGTCGTCAATCGATGATATTATAATCTTTCTTTTTAAAAGTATTTTAAAATATTAAAATAAAAATTAACAAAGAGTAAAATACTCTATATAAAGATAGCTTTGCATATATTTTATCTTTCTTAGATTTCACTTGTGGGATTATACTGGAATATTGTTGTTGTATTCTATATTAATAATTTGTTATTCCCTTCATTTTCAAGTAAGTGTTTTTTAAGGTAAAAATAATATAAATCTCAATTATTTTGGAGCTAAGAACTTTCTATCCCAACTTTTTTTAATATTACTAAAAAATTTTAATTTAATCCACACGGATACATCACATTATTTCAAATACACTACTTAATTTTACACGAATACATCATATTCTTTCGGATACATCACTTAATTTATACAGATACATCATATCCCACATGGATTCATCACATTCTTTAAGATACATCACTTAATTTTACACGAATATATCACATTCTTATGTGATGTATCTGAGATTTTAAGTAAAATCAGGAATTTATGTAATTACTTAAAAGGATTGTGATTTTAAGAAGTTATGGTAAGTTAAGTAGTGGTATGATGTAATTTTTTTTTTTTTAGTCCTTTTATTTTATTTCTAAATAATTAATGTTATAGATAAACATAAACACATTATGACGTTCTTCCAATTTTACCCCTCTCCCTTGAGAATTGGAGAGTGTAATTACACCTTTCTAATTACTCCTGATTTCCCTCTAACCTGGTAATTACTTGATCAAACAAACATGCCTAATCGTGTAATTTCATTCAATTACATCCAATTCCAATTTCAATTACCTTATGGCTTTTCAATCATGTCCTTATTTTATTACTCCCTCCGTCTCATATTAGTTGGTCATCTTACTAAAAATAGTTGTCTTATATTAGTTGCCCTCCTTATTAAATTAAGAAAGCATTAATTAATTTTTTCTCATATCACCCTTGCCATTAATTCTTTTTGAAAATGTTCACACTTATTTGTAAAGTTCTCAAGAAATTTTTTAAGGGGTGAATTAGTAAAATTACTTTCTTATTTATGATTTCTTAACATGCGTGTAAAAATAAAAATGACCAACTAATATGAAACGGAGGGAGTATGAGGTGTTAGACATTTTCCTTCATACCGAACACACCCTAAATATTAATCAGAGTTCTCAGTTTCAAATTTTAGGTATGAAATTTTTTTTATAACAAATGCTTTCTCCGAGTATGTCTAGCGCGGTATAAGTTTGAATTAATCTGAATCAATATAAATTAATATCAGATACCAAATAAAAAATTAAATATGTAAATAAAAGCCAAGCAACTATAACTTGATCTTAAATAGAATTATAGGCCGAATAACCAAGAAGACTTAAATTATTATTGTCGCAAAGTATTACTGTAAAGAGAATTTTTTGACTGCCGTGGTTACTTAGGAGTTAATAACTCAAATGATCACTCAACTATGGACTTTTATCCCAGAGAGTCACTCAACTTTGGTCTTTACTCAGAAAGTTACTCAACTATCACATTTTTACTCAGAAAGTCACTCAACCTTGGTCTTTACTCAGAAAGTCACTCAACTATCACATTTTTACTCAGAAAGTCACTCAACCTATTTAATTATTTTTTAAAATTAAATTTGCTTATGTGGAATTTCTATTTAAAAACAAAATTTTGAAAAATAAAAAGTATTCCTTTATGACCGTTTTATCCTTATTCCCCTAAATGAATATCTCTCCCTCCTCTTTCTCATTTTTCTTCTCCTTCTCACTTTCTTAGTTTGTAATTAAATTTAATTGCTTGATTTGATTTTTATAATTTATTATGTAATAAAATTATTAATTTAGTTTATACAAATGTTCATCCTCGTCGGAATTTTAGTTTTGGAAGTTGTATAGAGGGTGTTAGGTAAGGAATTTGGTGTTTATCGGCATTTCATTTTGCTTTTTTTTTTGTGTGTAGAATTCGGAGATGTTGGTTATGAAGTTGTTAAGTTCTTTGTTCTAGGTGTGTGCACAGTAAGCGTGAATAGTACAGACGAATATTTAGCCATGATAAGCTAAAATAATACTCCCTCTGTTTCAAAAAGAGTGACCTAATTTGACTTGACACGGAGTTTAAGAAAATAAAGAAGGCTTTTGAATCTGGTGGTCCTAAAATTAAAGTTATGACAAATGTACAAAAATGCCCTTTAATTTTGTGGTCTTAAACATACCACGTGGAAAGTTGAAATTAAGTATTGCCAAAAAAGAAAAGAGGTCATTCTTTTTTAAACGGATTAAAAAAGAAAGTAGGTCATTATTTTTGAAACGGAGGGAGTAATTTTATTAGATAATAGGTTATAAAATATTAAATCAAGCCATTAAATTTAATTAAAAATTAAGAAAGTGAGAAGGAGAAGAAAAATGAGAAAGAGGAGGGAGAGATATTCAATTATTTAGGGGAATAAGGATAAAACGGTCATAAAGGGATATTTTTTATTTTTCACAATTTTATTTTTAAATAGAAATTTCACATAAGCAAATTTAATTTTAAAAAATAATTAAATAGGTTGAGTGACTTTTTGAGTAAAAATGTAATGGTTGAGTGACTTTTTGAGTAAAAATGTGATAGTTGAGTGACTTTAAAGATCAAAGTTGAGTGACTTTCTGAGTGAAAATGTGATAGTTGAGTAACTTTCTGAGTAAAGACCAAAGTTGAGTGACTTTCTGGAATAAAAGTTCATAGTTGAGTGACCATTTGAGTTATTAACTCGGTTACTTAGTGAATGGGTTAACGCTCATTTACACCTTTGAACTTTACTTTAAAAATTAATTTTTCCTCCAATTTAAATTATTAATATTCTTCCAATTCTATCCTCGTGATTTATTTTATCTTACGTATTGTGTGTATATATATATATATTCAGTGTTTACTAGGTTTTTCACCAGTAATTAAGTAATATTATTTCTTCAAACTCAATTTTTATGTCAAAATTTGTATCGATATGGAGTTCACGAATTATAAAAAGATCATCCTATGTTCGAGAAATACACTACTAACGATCCTCAAATTATGAAGAAAATTCAGAGAGAAGAATCAAAGAAGAAATATAATTGTACTCAAATTCTTTATGAATAAAATTCTTATTTCTTCAAAAAAGAACAAAAAAAAAACTATGGTCTTAAATATCATAATAATATTATGTAGCGATAAAAATCTGTCATCCATAGTAAATGAAAAGTTTAAGTGTTACCAAATTTAGAAAGTTATCATTTTTCTAGAGGAAATTCAAAAGGAAATACTGCAACATACACTCAAATGGAGTAAAAAAATTTATTGTCTATTTTGATTTAGTTTATTGACACTAAAAATAGAATAATTTTTTTTGTTAATTACCAGACCTATCGCTATTCCTTGATTTGTTTTTTACTTAATTATATGTTTCTAAAAAAAATATGGGTGAAAATCGTTTACACTCCCAAACTTTGCTTTAAAAATCAAACACCTCCCTCAATATTGAACAATAATCATTTCCCCCCTTTTTCCTATTTGATTTTTTAAAATGCATACTCTACCCTTGTATTTATATCAACATTTGTATCTTCTTTTTTTTTAAAAAAAAAAAACTTCTTTATAAACATCATTTTTATTTTTTTAATCTATATAACATATTTTCTACTAAAAGCTAAAAATTATTTTTTAGATGAAAAAAGAAAAGTGAGAAATATTAACTGAGTATATAAGTTAATGACATTCTATAATGAAATAAATCAATGCAATAATAAAAATTAATTTTATCAAAAATCAAAACTCTAATATCTATTTATATGTGAAAATAATAGGTAATTATAATTTTATAAATATATTTCAATTCAGTTAATACAAAAATAATTAATAGCAGAGGATCTTTCAAAAACAGTCCTGAGCTGGGGGTCTATCGAAAACAGGCTCTCTACTTCATTTGAGGTAATGGTATGGACTATGTACACTTTACCCTCCCCAAACCCCACTTTGTAGGAATACACTGGGTATGTTATTGTTGTGGTCTTTAAAAAACAGCCTCTCTATCTCCCCGAGATAGTGATAAGGTTTGCATACACTCTACCCTCTCCAGACCTCACTTATGGCATTTCACTAGGTATGATGTTGTTGTAGAGGTATATTTATAACAAATCAAATGATTATTGTTGATGAACTTTAAATTATAATTTAAAAAATAATTCATTATTGACAACCAAAACTCGTTTATCTATATAGACATTAGAAAATAAGAGAGAATTAAAACATACATATATATCTATCTATATATATATAAAATCATACATACATACATACATAATTAATACATATACTATAAAAAATTTATATCATAAAAAATAATATTAGATTTTGTGATTAATATATAAAAGAATTATTTTACTAATAATGTTAATGAATTTAAATAAAAATGGTAAATGTCTAGGATATGAAAAATAAACATATATAATATAAAAATTATATTATATAAATAAAAAAATAAAAATGTTAAAGGTAAAATAAATATTATATTAAAAAAAGAAGGGAGAATGATTATTATTCAATATTGAGGGAAGTGTTTGATTTTTAAAACAAAATTAAGGGATGTAAATAATTTTCAACTAAAAAATTATTTATTATTAAATGATAAGAATATTTCAGTATCCATGGACCATGGTGGCTTACCATAAGTGTTCGCTGCACTTGATTGTCACAATCATGATATTATTAAATAATGAACATAAATAAACAAAAATCACATGATCACAAGAATTGCCCATATCACATGGTTACCTCAATCGTCGTCCACTATAAAAAGATGAATCATTCCCACTACACTGCAAAATCTTTAAATAGTGGAATACTACAAATCAACTGCTCACATGGTTACCTCAATTGTCGTCCACTCACCACTGTAAAAGATGAATCATTCCCAATACACTGCAAAATCTTTAAATAGTGGAATACTACAAATCAACTGCTCTCTCAGTCATGATTTATATCAGAGTTTAACAATTTTTTTAAAAAAATTTATGATTTAAAATAAATTAAAGATATTTATGTGATCATAGATCATACAATAAAAAATAAAATAATAAAATTAAATTATTACTAAATATTTATTTTAAAAATAAAATAAAAAAATATATCATATAAATTAAAACAAAGAAAGGGTTTTTCTAATACCACTATCCATAGGCACCGTTTGATGATAGTAACTTTTGTTATTTCCGTCGTCAATGGATGATATTATAATCTTTCTTTTAAAAGTATTAAAAAATATTAAAATAAAAATTAACAAAAGTAAAATACTCTATACTCTATCTTTACTAGGTAGAAATGAGGTCTGTATATATACATTTTATCCTTTTCAAATTTCACTTGTGAAATTACACTGAAATATTATTGTTGTTGTACTTTATATCAATAATTTGCTACTCCCTTCATTTTCGAGTAAGTATTTTTTTAAGATAAAAACAATATAAATTCTAATTTTTTTGGAGCTAATTACTTTCTATTCCAACCTTTTTTGAGCTAATTGCTTTCTATCCCAATTCTTTTTAATATTATTAAATTTTTTTGATTTAGTCCATATGGATACATCACATTATTTCGGATACATTACTTAATTTTATATGGATACATCACATTCTTTCTAATACATTACTTAATTTTATACGGAACACCACATTCTTCTGTGATATATCTGAAATTTTAAGAAATCAGAAATTTATATAATTATTTAAATGGGTTAAAATTTTAAGTAGTTATCGTAAGTTAAGTAGTGGTATGATATAATTTTTCTTTTTTTTAATCTTTTATTTTAGGCTCAAGTCATCTGCAGTCCCTTAAAATTGTCGAGATAATTCACTTGAACGCCTCAATTCACCCTTGTACCTATTGAACACCTCAACTGCTTAAAATTGATACCAATTATACATTTTTTGAGAATCAGCCAAGAATATGAAATGTGTGAAATACACACGCGTTACATAGCAAAAATGACAAATTAAATAATGACACATGACTTTTTGGATCCAAAAAATTATTAAAAATTAATTGAAAAAAGAAAAAAGAAAAAAGTTATTTTAAACCTATTTAACTAATTAAATAAATATTTCAATTATAAAAGAAAATAAAAATCCTATTTTCTAAAAGACCCACCCCCACGCAAACCTCTCCCTCTCCCTCTCCATCTACAGTCGGAGATTCCCCATCCTTTTTCCTTACAAGCTTACCCATATAGAAAATAGGAACAAACAAGGGCCATTGAATTAAGGGTGAACAAAAAGTTTGAGAATGAAATTGTGGTGACTCAAGTTTTAATTATTGATTAGGGGTGACAAATATTAGATTAAGGATTAAGGAGTTTGAGGGGTGTGTGGGAGTTGTCCTCAAAGTTTTTTTTTTTTACACTTTGGCCCAATTTATAAAACCCTAATTATAACTTAAAAAAGAGGGAAAATTATTGCCTCTTCTCCCATTTTCTCTCTCCTCCTCCTACGCGTTTTTTTTTTCTCCATTGTCGTTGGTGCTTCTTCTTCTTCTTCTTCTTGTTCTTGTTGTTGTTCTTCCTTTTCTCCTCGTCATTTTTGTGGTTATTGTTGCTGCTACTTCTTCTTCTTCTTCTTCTTCACCATTGTTGTTGTTGTTGCGGCTGCTACTACCTTTTCTTCTTGCTTGAAATTTTAGACCAAATTGTGTTCGTATATCACTGGGCATTACTTCATTGGTGATTTTTGTAAGTAAAAATAATGATTTTTAGGTCAATTTCTCATCTGGGTATATCTGTTGTTTTTTCAACAATTTTTCTGTAGCGTATCCAACAGTTGTTGTATTCATTTACAACAGTTGTTGGATTGTTTCCACTACTGTCAAAGTAGTTCCAACAGGTTAGTCATCTGTTGCAGCAGATGACCTAGCTGTTGCAGCAGATTATCTGTTGGATTCATGTTACAGTAGCTCAATCCAACAGGTTAGTCATTTGCTGCAACAGATGAGTGATTTGTTGCAGCAGATGACCTACCTGTTGGATTGAGCTGCAGAATCAGTAGCTCAATCCAACAGCTAAGTCATCTGTTGCAGCAGATGACCTATCTATTGGGTGCATATTCAGAACTAGTAGCTCAATCCAACAGGTAGGTCATCTTCTGCAACAGATGCGTGATCTGTTGCAACAGATGACCCATCTGTTGGATTCATCTTACATCAGCTGGCAAAGTAGGTTCAGATTCAGAAGCAAGAATCAGAATGTAGAACAAGACCAACAAGATATGCTAAATAATAAATTGGATGGTGTGGACATGAATATTCTAGATGATGAGAGTGGAGATGAAGTGGAGGAGGATCAAACACCTACACCCATTATTGCGAGCAATACAGTGGGTAGTTCTCAATATGTGCTCCATATGTAAGACGGTTGGCCACAAAAGAATTACATGTCCGGATTAAAATGTTCCATAATTATTGTAATAGTAAATAGTCTTGTTGTTGGTTTAGTTATGAACTTGATAATTTTAACTAATTTTAGTTGGTCATGTATGTTATTTATTATATAAAATATATTTTTATTTATGGTCCAACAACTGTTGTATGTGTGGGAACAACTTATGTTGCAACATATGTTATATATATTGCAACAGAATTAAAATTAGTTAGCATAATGAATTATGTTGCCGCAGATGATTAATATGTTGCAACAAATTATTCATCTGCTGAAAATAATCAAACAGATATAGAAATCTGTTGCAGGAGGTGTCTAATATGTTTGATCATTTCCAACAGACTCTACATATATTGCAACAGATGCATTATCTATTACAGCAGATGACTCATCTGTTGGAAATAATCAAACAGATATACTCATCTATTGCAACAGATATATAAATGTCTTGCATCAAGTGTCTAATATGTTTGATCATTTCCAACAGACTACATATGTTGCAACAGATGCATTATCTGTTGCAGCAGATGACTCATCTTGTTGGAAATAATCAAACAGATAGACACATCTGTTCCAACAGATGAATGATATGTTTGATTATTTCCAACATACTCTACATATATTTGATGTGAATTGCTTCATTAAATCATAATTATTAGTAATAAAAAAAGTTATTTAACTATAATTAACCATCAATTAATAAGTTTAATTACAATCTCAATGAATTTCATAGTAATTACATGTTCAACTAAGTGTATTTGTCCTAAATAGAGCGATCAATCGAGTAATTTGATGTGAATTGCTTCATTAAACAATGATTAGTAATAAAAAAAGTTATTTAACTATAATTAGCCTTCAATTAATAAGTTCAATTACAATCTCAATGAATTTCATAGTAATTACATGTTCAACTAAGTGTATTCGTTCTAAATAGAGAGATCAATTGGCTAATTTGATATGAATTGCTTCATTAAACCATGATTAGTAATTAAAAAAGTTATTTAACTATAATTAGCCTTCAATTAATAAGTTCAATTAAAATCTCAATGAATTTCATAGTAATTACATGTTCAACTAAGTGTATTCATCCTAAATAGAGAGATCAATCGACTAATTTGATGTGAATTGCTTCATTAAACAATGATTACTAATAACAAAAAGTTATTTAACTATAATTAACCTTCAATTAATAAGTTCAATTACAATCTCAATGAATTTCATAGTAATTACATGTTCAAATAAGTGTATTCATCCTAAATAGAGCGATCAATCGACTAATTTGATGTGAATTGCTTTATTAAACCATGATTAGAAATAAAAAAGTTATTTAACTATATTTAACCTTCAATTAATAAGTTCAATTACAATCTCAATGAATTTCATAGTAATTACATATTCAATTAAGTGTATTCGACCTAAATAGAGCGACCAATCGACTAATTTGATGTGAATTGCTTCATTAAATCATGATTAGTAATAAAAAAATTATTTAACTATAATTAGCCTTCAATTAATAAGTTCAATTACAATCTCAATGAATTTCATAGTAATTACATGTTCAACTAAGTGTATTCGTCCTAAATAGAGTGATCAATCGACTAATAAAGTCATTTGTTGCAATAGATGTGTGCATCTATTTGATTATTTGCAACATATGAGTATATCTGTTTGATTATTTCCAACAGATGAGTCATCTACTGCAACAGATAAGGCATATGTTGCAACAGATGAGTCATCTGCTGCAACAGATAATGCATCTGTTGCAACAGATGACTATATCTATTTGATTAGTTTCAACAGATTAATCATCTGTTGCAACATATGTAGAGTATGTTGGAACTAATCAAACATATCATTCATCTGTTGCAACATAAGTGTATATCTGTTTGATTAGTTCCAACAGATTATTCATTGATTGCAACAGATGTGTATATTTGTTGCAACAAATGATTATATTTATTGAATTAGTTCCAATAGATTATTCATCTGTTGCAACAGATTATTCATTTGTTGCAACAGATTAATCAACTATTACAACATATGTAGAGTATGTTGGAACAAATCAAACATATTATTCATCTGTTGCAACAGATGTGTATATCTGTTGCAACAGATATCGATATCTGTTTGATTAGTTCCAACAGATTATTCATATGTTGATTTGATTTATCAGCTACTGCAATACATGTTGAGTATGTTGAAAATCATCTGCAGCAGATGTCTATATCTGTTGCAATATTTCCAACAGATATACATCTGTTGCAGCAGATACATTAAAAATGTTGGAAATAATGTTGTAAATTTGTACATCTAAGAAATTAATTCATAACAAAATAAAATTCATAACAAAAAATAAATTCAAGCCATCACAAATTACATAAAATAATTAAACAAAAACATAAAAATATAAAAATTGTTATGTTGTCAGAACCAATAATTATATAGAAATAAAAGTCATTACAAATTACATGGTCATTTTGAAACGAGCATTATTGTCCTCCGGCAAATCAAAATATTGCCCAAAACAGCTGTCCTTAAAATAAACATCCAATTTTTATTCTCGAAGTATTTTTCTAAAGGTGTCAAAGAATTTTTCATAGCCGACTTTACCACACAATCACTAGTTAAATCTATGGCACCATCACACTGCATTCTCATAAGAAAATTATCAATACATATGGTTTTGACAAACTCTTCAGTGGAAGGGCTATTAGGATCAATGTTAACATTTAGATCATGTTGACTTTTTGATCATCTGTTGGAATAACTTTTTGATCATCTGTTGGAATAACTTTTATAATTTTATCCAACAGATGACCCTCTGTTGCAACAGATGAGTCATCTGTTGGAAGAAATCAAACCATGTAATGACCTTCCCGGTCATTTTCCTCATTCTCGTGCGTTCTCAGCGTTTAGAGCTTTTCTATAACTGCCCCAAGTTATTTATGACTTGCTGGGACTGACAGTTCGGTTCCCGGGCAGTTCGTTTGAGAATATTATTTAGACCGAGCACGTTGTAAAATGTTAAATTAAATTAGAATTTGATAAAATGACATAGTTAATTACCTTTCAAAAATATTTATGATATTTATAACATTCTTTAGTGATGATGTATCTATACTACTTTATAAAAGTTCTATAATTTATTTATATTTTAAACGGAGATAGTAAATCTAAATATGTTAAAATAATATTTTTATTTTATAGAAGTTTTGTTCAAAATAATTTTCTATTCATGATGGTATATTTAAAATATTATATTTATTTTACCACGAGCCTATGCAGTATCCGAATATATATATACGGAGAGCTTGTACGTGTATATATATATATACTCGTGCTCCTCGCTGCTCTTTGAATAAACCAAGATGTCATCAATAAACACAATCACAAAAGAGTCCAAGTATGGCCTGAATACACGATTCATCAAATCCATGAAAGCTGCTGGGGCATTAGTCAATCCAAAAGACATCACCAGGAACTCATAATGGCCGTACCGAGTCCTGAAGGCTGTTTTTGGGATGTCCTCAGCCCTAACTCTCAACTGATGATATCCAGATCTCAAATCTATCTTTGAGAACACCGCGGCACCCTGAAGCTGATCAAACAAATCGTCAATACGAGGCATCGGATACTTATTCTTTACTGTCACCTTATTTAGCTGCCTGTAATCAATACACATTCGCATAGACCCATCCTTCTTCTTTACAAAAAGAACTGGAGCACCCCAAGGCGACACACTCGGCCTAATAAAACCCTTCCCCAAAAGATCCTTAAGCTGAATACTCAGCTCCCTCAACTCAGCAGGAGCCATACGATACGGAGCCATAGAAATAGGTCGGGTGCCCGGCTCGAGGTCAATAATAAACTCTATATCACGCTCAGGAGGAAGGCCAGGTAGGTCAGTCGGGAATACATCAGGAAACTCACGAACAATAAGGACAGAGTCAAGTGACGGACTCTCAATGCTAGCATCCCGAACATAAGCAAGGAATGAATCACAACCCCTCACCATCAATCTACGAGCCCGAACATATGAAATAATCCCCGTCGGTGTACGGCTAACAGAACCCTGCCACACTACCGGGGGTACACCAGGCATGGCTAAGGTCACGGTCTTGGCAAAGCAATCCAAGACTGCATGATGAAAAGACAACCAGTCCATGCCCAGAATCACATCAAAATCTACCATGGCCAATACAATAAAATCAACCTGAGTCTCAAACTCCTGAATAGTCACCAGACATGATCTATATACCCGATCCACTACTAAAGAATCACCAACGGGGGTAGATACACGTAAGGGCACAGATAATAACTCAGAACATAAACCCAACCGTGGTGCATAATAAGTAGATACATAAGAAAACGTGGATCCGGGATCAAATAATGCAGAAGATGGCTGACGGCATACGGAATCGTACCTGTAATCACCGCATCCGAAGCCTCAGCCTCTGGCCTAGCTGGCACGGCATACAACTGACGCTGGCTACCACTAGTCTGAGTACCAGCTTCCACTCCAGCATTCAGATGGCTCCGTTTGAGGCTTTGTATGGTAGACGGTGTCGGTCTCCAGTTGGATGGTTTGAGACTTCAGAAGTCAGTCCTCGTGGCACAGATTTGCTCCGAGAGTCTTTGGACCGAGTTCGGGTGATTCAGGACAGGCTGCGGACAGCGCAGAGTAGACAGAGGAGTTATGCTGACCGTAGACGTCGTCCGTTGAGATTCAGAGTTGGTGATAGGGTCTTCTTACGAGTATCGCCAATGAAGGGCGTGATGCGATTCGGTAGGAGGGGCAAGCTTAGCCCCAGGTATATTGGACCCTTTGAGATTCTTCGGACAATCGGGGAGGTAGCATATGTACTGGCCTTACCTCCGACCTTTTCAGCTATCCACCCAGTATTTCATGTTTCTATGCTGCGACAATATATCCCAGATGAGTCGCATGTGCTTCAGTGGGACTCGGTTCAGTTAGACGAGAAGTTAGCATTTGTTGAGGAGCCTGTGTCCATTTTAGCCAGAGATGTCAGACGGTTACGCTCCCGGAAAATTCCAGTGGTTAAGGTACAATGGCGTCACCGTCCAGTTGAGGAGGCTACTTGGGAACTTGAACGTGACATGCGAGCCCAGTATCCCTACTTGTTTACGTCTTCAGGTATATGCTTATTCTTGACTTTCGCGGACGAAAGTCCTTTTAGTAGTGGATATTGTAATGACCTTCCCGGTCATTTTCCTCATTCTCGTGCGTTCTCAGCGTTTAGAGCTTTTCTATAACTGCCCCAAGTTATTTATGACTTGCTGGGACTGACAGTTCGGTTCCCGGCCAGTTCGTTTGAGAATATTATTTAGACCGAGCACGTTGTAAAATGTTAAATTAAATTAGAATTTGATAAAATGACATAGTTAATTACCTTTCAAAAATATTTATGATATTTATAACATTCTTTAGTGATGATGTATCTATACTACTTTATAAAAGTTCTATAATTTATTTATATTTTAAACGGAGATAGTAAATCTAAATATGTTAAAATAATATTTTTATTTTATAGAAGTTTTGTTCAAAATAATTTTCTATTCATGATGGTATATTTAAAATATTATATTTATTTTACCACGAGCCTATGCAGTATCCGAATATATATATATACGGAGAGCAAAATAATGGATAAAGCCATGTGCATGCAACATTAATTGGCATTTGACTAAAAGACTTACTTTTTTGTTGGTCTTGTACGTGTAGTGTATATATATATATACTATAGTTTTATTTATTTTTTTCCTCATTTTGTGTTCTTTATTACACTACATATATTCCACCATTTTTATTTTTAAGTACTTTAAGCTCAATTTTAGGCATTTCTAGAGAGATTCAAGGTTAGGGGTTGGTATATTTGAGTTCGTGGACTCGTTCTCGTCATTTCTACGGTACGTTTTCTTATTTTTACGGTAGTTTTAGTTACGGTGGTTGTTGGAATTGGTATTGATGTTTGAGCTAGATATTGAGCTCAAATTGAGCGGTGTTAGTTGTGACTATTGGTCATGGGGTGATTTGGAACGCTGTGACGGTTTGGGTTTTTCGATTCCACAAGTGGGCCCCACATGGATCGTTTGGATATTTTTTTGAACTAATGCAATATGGGTATCAAAAGTCATGTTTTGACATGTAGTTTTTTATTTTGCTAGCGTGGCAGCAATCGGAGGTCTCTCGAAAGGGAAAGACTCCTATTTAGCAAGCTTTGGCAGGCGTTTGGCGGCATCCAGGTAGGCTAGGCTTACCATATACCTAGACTGAGTTTGTTTATAGTATTTGCATATTATTATGCTAGTGTTTGGGCTGGTAGTTGTAGATTGGCATTGGCTTGCTATGATTAGGCCTTTTGGGCCGGTTAGGGCCTTGTTCGGATGTGTTTCGGGCCTGCTAGCCTCGTGGTGTGCCAGATATTACTTTTATAGGGTTGGTTAATGTTGTACCGCTGTTAGTAGGGGTTTGGGGAACCTTAGCCCAGACTTGGTTCCGGGACCCCGTAGTGGGCCCCGCTACTCTTCACAGTCAGTGTAGTTAGCTTTAAACCTTATTAGGCTTAGTTAAGCCCTGAGATGATCTTTTAGGATAAAATTTGTATTAAATTACCCTATTTATGCCCTTTTGACCTGTTTAGCCTTGTTAGTCCCTAATAGCACCGTATTTGACCGGGGTCGGCTAGTTTGATTTAGGATGCGGAACCGCCTTGCCATGACTTAGAATGTATACCCAGACTTGTATATACATATTGTTTATGGTAGATAGTTGACCTGGAAGGATCCCGAGATTGACTTGTAGTACGTGGTGGGTTAGCTCCTTTACTTATGTTTCGAGTTTATTTTGGGGCTGGTATGTCCCCGTTTACTTGTATTTGTGTGGATTCTGGCACTACTATGTCACTTGGTTACTGATTATGATGAGTTTCGGTTCGAGTCCGGCCACTGATTATTATGAGTTCCAGTTCGAGTCCGGCATCTGGTTATTATATGATTGGAGAGTTTTGATACTGAGTTTCGGTTCGAGTCCGGCGGTTATGATATATGTGGCCTATTGTTATTATCCACTATGTCCGGTTCGATTCCGGTGTCTGGCCTCTTGTTATTACCCATTGGTGCCGGTTCAAGCCCGGTGCACCCTTGTTGGTTATTCTGGATACTGATACAGCTTCGAGACACTGGTGACTATGCATTTACTATTCTTGTGTGTCCCGCCGGTTTATGGGGGCCAGGCTGAGTTATTGTTTTCTTTCGTGTGCCTATCGGGCTTATGGGGGCCCAGATAGGTTATGTTTGACTTGTGTGTTTACTTACGCATTTATTTACTCGTTATTATGTATCGCACTTATATTTTCCCTGAGCATATCTATACGCCTCGGCCGTTACTTATGTATCTATTGCTTGTACCCCGGACTTAGCATGCCCCCTGCACTTTAGCTTGCTTATATTATATTAAGCTCAGTCGGCCGATGATGCCTACTGAGTACCCGTTGCCCTGGTACTCATACTGCACTTCTGCATCTTTTTCCCCGATGCAGATCCAGGCACCAGTCGACGGTTTTGACGTGACTCTTTTCTCAGCACTGATTTCGGAGCAGGGTGAGCTTACTGACGTCCGAGGCAGATCCTTCTCCATCCTCTACTGTATAGTCTTTTGCTCTCAAGACTATTGTACTTATTATACATGTTTGGTTTTTGTCTTGTATTTTGGGTATGTTAGTAGTGGCTCATGTACTGACCCCACCAGGTCTTGGGAGGGGTTCTGGACTTTATATACATTGTCCTCTTCCTTCTCAGTCTTAGCATGTTTATAAATATGGTTACTTCCACTTCTTCTCTGTTTTATGAGATTCCGCCCGTTAGCCCGTCGCTTGTTGCTCCGGACTAGGGTTTGGCTTGCCTATTGGTGGGTTACGATAGGCGCCATCATGACCCAAATATTGGGTCATGACAAACCAGTAGCAAGACTATTTTGATTTCTTCCAACAGATGACCCATCTGTCGCAACAGATGAGTCATCTGTTGGAAATGTTTTTACAATAAACCAACAGATGATATAGTTGTTTTCAACAGATGCTTAATATGTTCCAACATATTCTTATTCTGTTGTAACATATTACACATTTATTGGACAATATTTTTACTATGCACATACATAAACAAGAACACCACCACCTTTTGTTCAATTTTCTCAAAACACCACCACCAACAACACCAACAACAAGCTATATCACACTAAGAACACCACCAAAAACAACACCAACAAGTTATAACATCTCTTGAACAACACCAATATTTTTACCTATACACCACCACCACCACCACCACCACCACCAACACCAACAAAACTAAGAAAACCAATAAAATCAAGAACACCAACAACAATAAAAAAAATAAAAAATAGGGCACCAAGAACACAAGCAACACCAACACCAACAAAACAAAACTAGGGCACCAAGAACACAAACAACACCAACAAAACAAATAACACCAAGAACACCAGCACTACCAACAACACCACCAAATACCAACAAATCCCAAGTGAAGTGATTCAATACAACAAAACAAACAAAAAGACAAAATTGTCACAACAGATATCTCCGAAAAAAGTCAAAATTCAAGTTTTACTATTTTTACAATAATTTTCGAGAACAAGAACAACAACAACAACAAAAAAATTATATTTCACTTAGAAAAGATACCACATTTACATCAACCACCATATTAAGAGAACAAATACCACAAATTGGGATTTTCTCAGATTTTTCTTTCTTTTTTGAGCATTATATCTCAAAATTGTAAACACATGCTTGAAGAGAATACAACTAAAGTTCTTCTTTTTTTTCATTAACTAAGAAACCCTAATTTTTTGAATACCAAAACAAGAGAAGTTTTTACCTACGAAGAGAGAGAAATTGACGGCTACAAGGGAAGAAGAAAGGATGAATAAGTCGAATCTGGGGTCTCCAGAGGTTGAAAGTAGCCGGAGATGTTGCCGCCGACGATCTGTTGAAAGAGTTTTGGAGTTCTGTTGGGAAGAAGAGTGAGTTTGAGAGAGAATGGAGAGAAAATATTTGAAGAGAGAAGAGAAAATGATTGAGGGATCTTTATTTTTATTACACATTTAATAAATGTGGGCTGATTTGTATTTTGAAAAAGATTACCAAGTTTTGAAAATATTAATTTGATCCCCAATTAACTTAATTAGTTTTTTTATTGACTTTGACCCTTAAGCTTGGTCAAGAGACACCAATATTTAAAAGGAGACTTGGGAGCCTCCTTTTGTTTAATTTTCTCAACAAACATGCTATTATATCTTCCTCAATTTATTTTTCAATTGTAATTTTCTCTATCCAATTTTTCAATTGTAATAGAAAGAAGAATGAAGTTTCGTCGAAAAAACTCACGAATTTCTGTTAATATTGTAGGAAAAAATGGAGTTACCCAGAGTTTTTTTTTGGAGTCCTATATTTGATTTTCTTTTTTCTGTTAAAAAATGCTTTCGATCAATTTTAGTTAATTAATTATTATTGGATCATATTCTATCCTCACCCTACCTAACCCCCTTTCTTCTTCTTCTTCTTCCCGTCGACACCCTCTCCCCCCAACAATAAAACTCAACCTTTTAACGGATTCATATTCAACCTTCTTCTTCTTTTTTTCTTTTCCTCTTATGTGAGAGAGAAAGATATAGAGAGAAACTGGTACAAGAGTGAAGGAGAACGGATGTTCATCGACGGTAGGGATGGATCTAGAGGGGTAGGTGGGGGTTTCTGGGAACCCAGTAACTTTCGTGTGGATCTTGTATTTATATTGAGAAATCTAGCAAATATATAAGAATTATAAGTTGGGAACCCACAAATGAAGTGTCTTATTGGTCTAGTGGTAGAGAAGGATCTTTCTAAAGCCTTGTAGGCCTCTTGGTTGTGGGTTCTAACCCCGTTAGCCACTACATTTTTCCCAAGGAACCCACAAACTTTAAATTCTAGATCCGTCTCTGATCGACGGGACAGTGATGTCGTAACAGGGTGATGGCAACTCGATTTTTTGTCGGACTTCCATAAAATAAAATCTTTCGATTGTTAGCATTTTCAGAAATTAGTTTCTTTATTTGAATTTTCAGTTTGTTTGGCCTGCTCAATTAATTTCTGGGTGAGTTTAATTTTAAAATTTGGGGTTGTTCTGTAGACATTGATATCAACTACGTGATAGAGCAAGGTGAAAACAAAGAAAGTAGGAAAATTAAGAGAGTTAGGTAGCAACATGTGGTAGTGTATGGTGAGAGGTGGTCAAAAATGCCACCATTTCCAACAACTATTTTCAAAACTCGACATGGCAAGGAAACGGTAGCTTAGCGGAAGACGACTAATACTTCTAACTTCAAAAAAGAAATGAAAGTTTTATATTTTTAAAAAAAAGTTAAATGGGAAAGAAGACAAAAGAAAAAACAGTTATTGAAAAAAAAGGAAAAAAAATATGTATTACAATTAGGGGTCGTTTGGTAGAGTGATAAGAATAGTACTGAATAGGGTGTATTAATAATGCTGGAATTAGTAATGCTGGGATTAGTAGTGCTGAGCTTATTTCAAATCCAGTGTTTGATTTGATGTATTAAAAATAATATGCATTGCTATATTTCTTTAAAAGTATTATTTGTTTATAAAAATACCCTCAACATTCTATAGCTTTGTGTATTTTCTATAGCTTTTAGTAACTTTTTTTCATGAATTCATTATTGTTAATTAATTTTCAGCACTTTGTTACATGTGCTTTTGCTTTCCATTGACCTGTTTCAATGCTTTTTCTCTGTTAAAGATAAATTATTATTTTTTAATGGAAATTAAGTTTATTTTTTAATAGAAATTTAAACCTTATAGAAAAAAAATCTTGATGATTTTTAGCTTTATGATTAGTCAGTTTTGTGAATGATTTTGTTGATTCGTTTGCAGACGAGGGAGGAGTTAATGGATATCATAAAGGAACTATGAATAGGAAGTTAAAAAATCAGTTTTTTCAACCGATCAAATCGAATTAATCAATCCTAATTATTGCCTTGTTCAGACTTGAATACATTCTGTTGTTGCATGTAATTTATGCTGAATTAGAATCAAAGTTTATCATGAAAGCTGTTGTCACACTAAGTTATTTTAAGTGAAAATTGATTGGTATTGATATCAATTTTTTTTAAGTGAGACAATTATTTACCCTCAAAAAATTTTATTGATCGGGAACATCAACTTAAGCTTCAGGAGGCCGCTTTGTATTGATTGGCCTTGAATTTTATTTAGCAACGGACAACTCTCTCTAAATAATAAAATTTGTAAGCTAATTTACTTAAATAAATTTACTAATACAAATATAAAACATATATCCAAAAAAATAAATAAAAATGGTCAGGATTTGAGGGGTATTTTTGATTTTACATATATAATCCCATGATATTAAATCCAATGTGTTACTAATACGATCAAATGGAAGGTATTAGTTAGACAACCTATAATACCATATAAGGTGTATAACCAATACATGTATTAGTTATACATAGGTCCAAAATTCCTACCAAACATAGTACTAGATAATACCATACATAATACATGGCCTATTTCTCCTAATACACTCTACCAAACGACCCCTTAGAGATTAACTAGTATGCATTGTCAGTGCACACAAAATTTACCCGATCAGCTTATTTTTGGTATGCTATTAAGTATTACCACACATATTATTAATATTTAAATAAAAATAAAGAAAAGAGTGTTATAACGTAATTTGGACTCTCAATTAATTATACTGAGTTTGTTTAGAATTCGCTTACCAAAAATAGAAAAATCTCTTTGACCTTCTTCTTCATCCTACTCACGCTTCAACACCATTGAACTGACATTCACCATTAGAGATTCAACATTCCTTGTTAATTCCTTCACTTGGGCCGAATATCCCAAAACTAAGGTATGTTTTCTTTTATATTCTTAATTTCTTCCTCTCAATGTATTAAATCATTTCAATATATGTACACGGATATTAGTGGCGGAGTATGAATGGTGGATTCAGAATTTAAAATTGCTGGTTTATGTTCTTTTATATATGTACCTATGGTTATATTTTTTTACACACATTTATTTAAGCTCGATGAGTCTACTTTAGATTCGCCAAGGTACACAACTTAGGTAGACTTTTAAGGTAGAAACTAAATATAGGTACCAGTTTCCTTTTACGGTATAACAATGCGTGATATATAAAGTGTGTTTCATGTTATAGTTAGTACAGTAATACAATTTTTGCTTTAATGGCTTCACATTTTCAACCTCAGATGTGAGCTTTTAACTAGCTAAGAAGCCTGAATGTAGTAAGTTTGTGGTTGGCTCCCTTGGTACTTGTAGTTGTTGCTTCATTAATCATGAATATGGCTTCATCAATCTCTTTCTTGAACAGCTTTTGATGGTCCATTCTAAGAAATATTGCTCATTCAAAGTTAATTTCCATTTTCAAATAGTATATACTAGCAAATTTAGTTTGACATAGAGATATCGATAGTGCCCGATCAGCTTGCCCCCACCTCAACTATTTCATTTGTACTTACTAATACATCATAGTAAGACTACAAGTATTGGGCAACTATGCCTGCCCCACGTAGTTCCTTGTATTAAAATTTGTCCCTGAAATTCAGATGGTCATGTCATTGTGTTGTCACTTTACGAGTGCATAGTTTTAGTCTTTGCGCACAAGAAGTGACTGCAATTCACAGTAACCATGTTCATGTAATTAAGTCCTTCCTGTATGAATGCTTTAGTATGGAGTATTTAATTTTTCCGTATGCTCACATTTAAAAGGACAGCCCAGTGCATTAAAGCTCCTGCTATGCGTGGGGTCCGATTATATGATAGCAACTTTACCGGTTATTCCAAATTGTATGTTTTCATTATATCAGTCCAGTCGGATTCAAATTTCTCAGGAGTGGTTGTACAATGTAAACACTTACTAAAGTCACTTTTAAAATCATCAAATTCACGAAAAACATGACTTAGATATTCAGGAATCTTCTTTTCAATATGCCACATACAAAAGTGGTGCGCACTATTCGGGAACACCTTTGCAACTACATTTGTTATTGCAGCATCTTGATCTGTGATTATTGTACGAGGGGCAACACCAAACATTGCCTCTTGCCAAGTGTGAAGTAACCACAGAAAAGTTTCTTCGATTTCATCCCAAAGAAGAGCTCAACCAAATAAAATAGATTGATGATGGTTATTAACTCCGGTAAATGGGACAAAAGGCATCTTATATTTATTTGTCCAGTATGTAGGATCAAATAGGACAACATCTCCAAAATTCTTATAAGATACCCTATACCTAGCATCAACCCAAAAATAATTAGCTAAATGACTCTCTACATCCATTTGTATTGCATAAAAGAATCCTGGGCTATCAGATTGACACTTTTGAAAGTATTTTCTCAAGATAGTTTTGCCTTTTAGTGCTCAAATAATTTTGAATATCTCGTCCAGTTAGATTGAGATTATCTACAACCCCAGCCTGAGTAATCAATACTGAAGCAATTTTACTCGGACGAATACTAGAATTATCTAAAAGATCAATGAGATTTTTTTGAGCCTCTGATTTTTTTCTTTTTGATCGCAAGAATTTCTGGCTATGAGGAGAAGCAAGTTCATGATTATGGTTTGAGACAAGCCTAGTTATAACCCACTTTCCTTCTTCTTTCTTTGACAAATATATCATCACTTTACACCCTTCTCTAGTCTCATCTCGTTGCTTATTACTCTCAAGACTGTTTTTGAAGCGAAATTCTTCTTTTGAACAAACAAAATCTTGACCAATAATTGATTTATCTTTTTTTGATCTACTAAATCGATTTTTGCACACACTAAAGTCATTACGATGAGCATAATCAAGATAAAACTTAAATCCAATATCAAGTGATTGAAATTCCATACCAATGTAGGGCTCTCTTGGTTCTTCATCACTAAATTGAGAAATAAAAGGTACAATTCCATTCATATTCTTTATATTTCCTCCAACGAACCTTTAATTCCTTCTACATTTTGCTCTTCTAAATTAGAGATCTCGAGAGTGTCCTGCAAAGCAATTATTAGATGTTAGAGTAATAGGATAAGTTTAGCTTAAAAGTTCAAATATTATTCAAATTTAATGTATTAAACTTGTCCAATTTACTAAAAAATTCTAAACAATAATCAGAAAAACAAATGGAGAAATGTTGAAAACTTGGTCCAATTTAAATTCTTCTAAAAGAAAAACGGTGGAAAAGCAGCAAAACATGAAGTTCTTCTATATTGAAATAGGACACCCTTTCATATTGTGAAAAAAACTTAGTAAGTTATGAGTAAATTTTTATTCCATACACGTTTAGATTCTGAAAAAGAAAAAAATAATGAATAAAAGTTTACCATAAGTTTTTTTTTGTGTTGATGATTGTCTAATTGCTTCAAGTGTGAATGTCAGTTCAACGGTGTTGAAGCGTGCGTAGGATGAAGAAGAAGATCAAGCAAATTTTTCTATTTTTGGTAAGCGAATCCTAAGAAAATTTTGTATAATTAATTAAGAGTCCAAATTACCTTATAATATTCTTTTCTTTATTTTTATTTAACTATTAATAATATGTGTGGTAATACTTAATAGCATACCAAAAATAAGCTGACCATGTAAATTTTGTGTACACTGACAGTGCGTACTAGTTAATCTCATTACGATTATTCACGAGCTTATTACTACGTGAAAGTCATTTTTTATGCCATGTCAGCTACAATATTTAATAAATACATATTTATTAATATTGGAATGTCTAATAGGTACAAGGCTAAATTGAGGTGTCTAAGTGAATTTTTCAGATAACTTTAAGGGGTCGTCGATGACTTAAGCCCTTATTTTATTTCTAAATAAATAGTGTTTTAGATAAACATAAACACATTAATGACATTCTTCCAATTTTATTCCTCTCTCTTGAGAATTGGAGAGTGTAATTACACCTTTCTAATTACTCCTGATTTCCCTCTAACCTGGTAATTACTTGATCAAACAAGCATGCCTACTCGTGTAATTGCATTCAATTCCAATTTCAATTACCTTATGACTTTCCAAACATGTCCTTATCAGGGGCGGATCCAGGATTTGAAGGTTGTGGGTGCTCACTTCCTTCAGCATAAAATTGCTAGCAATCACAGAATATAAATGTATAGCCACTCAAACACATCAATACAGAAGTAAATGATTAAACAACGAATAATATTACCATCACCAAAAATAACTTCTAATCGCACGTCACAATGATCTACTAGTAATATTTTCATTACAAAAAAAGACTTCTAGTCTTAAGTCATAGCTGTGCTCGACGACTTTTCATATGTTGAAAACGATGAATAATAGCATCATTGCTTACAATTATGAATATCTTACGCTCAACATAGCAAACTAAACAACCATTCAAAAATTCATCACCAATACTATTACGAAGTTCATTTTTGATGTAGTTCATTGATGAGAAAGCTCATTCCACAGAAGCAGTAGCAACAGAAAGAATGAGAGTCAACTTGATAAGCAAATAAACAAGTGGCAAAGTTTGATGCAAATCTGACTTAACCAACACTTTAGCAAGGTCACTAATTCCCTTCAAGTTGAAGAACCTCTTGTCAGAACCACGAGCATAAACAACAAAACTATCAAGCTGACAATTGAGATCACGAAGCTTGTTGGTGTCAAACTCATTTTTATAACATTCAGCTAACTTCATTATCCTGCTCTTATCAAAACTACCAAATGAATTAACTGGACTTAGGCTATCCATACCAAGAAGTAATTCAGTACTTACAATATTGAAACGATTATTAAGTTCTTGAAGATGCAAATCAATAACAACATCAACAATTTCAACCCGCAAATGATGAGAATAAGTAATATCAAGAGCTCTACGCTTCGACTTCCCAGGAAAGTAGCTAGCATCCATCTCGGGGATCATTATATCATGCTTTCCACAAAATGGAGATACTTCATCCCTTAATGATTCAAATTCACTATCTCTCATATTTTGTAATCTTTGCTTTGTAAGAGTAAGCAATCCCATAGCATTGACAATATATTGATCCATCCTTTTAAGGAGGAGTTCAACTCATTTTTCATCATCAGAACTTTCCGTATCAAGTGCAACATAAAAGCAAAATTAAATTCCTTAATCGCACTCGCAAGGGTTTTAGCAAGAAGTCTATCAGTATAATTTGGGCACACAGGTCCAGTAAATTCAAGCACATGAATAACTGATGGAAATAGGACAATGAGGTTATCTAATGTTCTACAATAAGAACCCCATGGAGTATCACCTGGCCTTTGAAGTCCACATTCTTGATTTAATCCTCGCCCTGTATGCACTTCACCTGATATGAGTAACTCCTCTAACTTTTCAGCTTGATTTTCTCGAAGCAAATTCCTGCGCTTAAAAGATGCTCCAACAATATTTAATACATTAGTAACTAAACAAAAAAAGTCATCTACATTTGAATCCTTCTTTGCAAGAGCTACAAGTGTTAACTGCAGTTGGTGAGCAAAACGATGAATGCAATGTGCCGATGAAGTCTCATTCAAAATCAAAGTCTTAAGACCATTTAGCTCTCCCTGCATGTTGCTAGCTCCATCGTAACCTTGCCCACGTATTTGAGATACAGTCTCCTTTAATGAATGAGCAAATGTATCACTAACATGAATAATACCAACAAATCGCTCTATCACTTCACCTTTTTTGTTAACATATCTCAGAACAAGTGCCATTTGCTCCTTGTGTGATACATCCTTTGATTCGTCAACTAGTATCCCGAAATAATCCCCTTCCAAGTCTTCAATGATAGCTTTGATTGTTTCTTTAGCACAAGAATCAACTATATCTTTTTGAATACTTGGAGAACACATCATTTCATTTCTTAGAGCATTTTCTAAAATAATTCTTCCAACATCTCGATCAATATCTCCATACCATTGTAAAAGTTCAAGAAAGATACCTCGATTTGAAGAAGATCGACTCTCATCATGTCCACGAAATGATAACCCTAGTCTCAAGAGAAACTTTTTCACATCAACTGAAGCACTCAAGCGGCGTCGAGATTCACTTTTTTCTTTCTTGGATTTCTTGTCAAAGGATGTAAGTATTGACTGTGATTGATTCATTAAGTCAAGCATTCTGTTGAAACACTTGTTGTGAATACTATTTACATCTCCAACATGAGATCTAAATCTTTCGATAGCCTTGTTCTAAGCTTTAAAGCCAGTCTTTGTAAAGGCTGCATCACCCATATTTCCATGACTTTCACATTCATTTTTAACAAATAGCAACATAAACAATATGCGACATCTTTTGTTATGCTGTACTCCAACCACTTGCGACCCTTAAACCAATTAGAACAAAATTGACGCGTTTCTTTTCCAAATTTGGTTTTGGGAAAAAGATGATCAGCAGGTTGGCAAGGCTTCTTTAGAATATAATATCTTCTGACATCGTCACGTGTATTAGGCCTGTATTTTGCGATAGGCTTTCTAATTCCTGGATCAGCTTCAAGAGATTCTAAATCAACATCTGAAATAAATGTTTCGCTCGAAATTTCTAGAGCTACGGATGAACTGACAGATGGATGAATAAAACTAGAACTTGAATGCCCAGGTTTCCCTCTTGTAACAAACTTATCCATCTTGAACACAATCTGCATTTATTCAAAATTTAATTTTCAAATCAAATAATTTAGTAAGAAAGAAAATTATCTTTTGCACTTTTTAATAAGTACTGAAGTATCTAAAAAAATATATTTTTAATCACAAAAATATTACATTCTTTCACAGACTCTAAATCAAATAACCAAACAAAATATCTAGAATCTATTTTTTAGAGTACTAACAATAAGCATTGAAAATTCTCAACCCTAATTTTTAAAATCATATTTTTCAATGTCTAACTTTAATCAAAATTCAAAATATCAAATATCAAATATCAATACCTTATTTTTTTAATTTGTATTTAGATAAGAAACCTTGCTATAGTTGTTGATGAACTTGCTATAGTTGTTGATGAATTGAATTTTATGGGTCTGCTGCGTACTCTGAGAAATAAGGAGGAGAAGGGTTTTGATTTTTTTGAAATTTCAAGAGAATAAAAGAAAATACAAGAATTCTATTAAACAAAGGAAACTAAAAGGTTTTACTTTTTTTTTTTTTTTATATATATAATAAAAAAACGTTTTTAGAAGTACAAAAAGTCAAAAATTTAAAAAGAAGGAAAAAGTAGTGTGTGTGTGTGTGTCAGGCTTCAACTTTCAGTAATTTAAAAAAAAATAAAAAAGGTACACTTATTGGGGATTGAACCCACGCCGCAACAGTCTTAAGGATCTTAATTCCCACGACAGAACCAAAGCACCCACCCGCCTTTTTTGTCTATGGGTGCTTATCAGTATATTATAGCCGTTTTACTATATTTTCTATATAAATATACAAAAATTTTACCGGGGTCAGTGGGTGCTCAAGCACCCGGTATGGACTACGTGGGTCCGCCCCTGGTCCTTATTTTATTACTCCATCCGTTCCATATAAGTTCGTATCTTACTAAAAAATAGTTGTCCCATAGTAGTTGCCCACCTTACTAAATTAAGAAAGCATTAATTAAATTTTTTTTATATTACCCTTGCAATTAATTCTTTTTGAAAATGTTCACAATTGTTTGCAAAGTTCCCAAAAAGTTTTTAAAGGGGTGAATTAGTAAAATTACCTTCTTATTTGTAATTTGTTAACATATGTGTAAAAAGAAAAATGATATACTAATATGGGACGGATGGAGTACTAGGTGTTAGATTATCTGTCGTCATTTCCCATGCCTAAAGGTTGGGACTATGCCTAATCTCAGTGCTTAATACTTTGTCTGTAATTATGCCATTGGTAATGAAATCAGTTTGTGGCCAAATAAAAAAAAACCAGCGCATAAAAGGGGATTATTCAACCGATTATGTTAGTTATTTGTGTAATGATAATGTTTTTATTTGTTGTCATTATTTATGGAAAAATTCTTTTGGCCACCATAGCCACAATAACATTTGAATGCCTATTCACACTATAAACTAGTTTTCTTTTGGCCACCATTGCCACAATAACATTTGAATGCCTATTCACACTATAAACTAGTTTTTCTTTTACATTTCCACCTTTTCTCTTTTTTCCAAATTTAAAATGTCCTTATTAATTTATTAGTCATCTCCCAATACATGGGAAATGGACATTTTTCTTCTTTTGTTTATTTGTTGACTTTACACTTTATTTGAACGAAATTTTGTGTAAAAAATTTGGATAAATTCCTTTTTCACATTGGTGCTAAGTGAAGAAATTAAAAAATATGAATAATTTATGACAATTTGTAAGAATGACTTCCATTAAATTAATTTGATTTCTAATTACATTTAAATTTTATTTAAATCTGTGGTATAAATTTAAACTGATATATTTTTTATTAATCTGAACTTTAATTAAGTAGCTTTATTAATTTGTTTGAGTAAATTTAAACCACATATTTAAATATCTTTTAAATATAATTTTAAAATATTACTCAAAACACTTTAAATATGATAGGCATTGACATATTCTAAAAAATTATATGTGTCGGCCCTAGTTAACAGCAATCCCAGAGAGTCACACATTAATGTTTTGGTCTTACAAGTACTATGTTACGCCGATTTTATAACTTGCTAATCATTACTTACATTAGTTATTAATATGACCTCTAATATGAGACATTTAATTTTAGTAAGATGACCAACTAAAATGGGACGGAGGGAGTAATATTATTAATTATTGTGTTTAAATAAATTCAAACTTCAAATTTAAATATTTTTAAAATATAATTTGAAATATTTCAATAAGGACAATCAAAACACTTTAGACATGATAAGCATCGACACATTATAAAAATAAAAATAAAAATTACGTAGTTCATATGTGTCGACCATTACTAAGAGCAATCCAAGAGATTCACGCATTAATGTGGTAGTTTTGCACCCTAATGTCACGTCAATTTGATAACTCGCGAATCATTACTTATATTTGTTATTTATATGACCACTAATTAGGAAATTTTATTTTATATTTAAATGAATTTAAACTACACATTTATAAATTTTTCAGTTACAATTTAAAATATTTCAATAACAATAGCCAAAACACAAAACATTTTAGACATGATAGCATCGTTCTATTATGTCAATTTGTTAACTTGTCAATCATTGCTTGTATTTGTTATTATTATGACCTCTAATTAATAAATTTTATTAATTATTATGTTTAAATAAATTTAAACTACATAATAGAATTTTTTAAAAATATTTCAATAACAACTATCAAAACTCAAAATACTTTAGCTATGACAGACATTGACACATTACAAAAATTATAAAAAACATATATTGTTTATATGTATCGACCCTAGTTAACACAGATTTAAGAGAGTCACACATTAGTGTTGTAGTCTTGTGTCACCTATAATTAAATAACTTACGAATCATTCCTTATATTTGTTATTAATATAACCTCTAATTAACAAATCTTATTAATTATTATATTTAAAAAAAAATTAAGCTACGTAATTTAATAATATTTTAAATATAATTTCTTAAATTGTATAAAAGAGATTTACGATCATATATTGTTACTCCCCAAATCTCAAATTTATTATCACCTTTTGTTTATCGAAAGTTAAATTTTATAAACTTTGGTTAGTAATTTAATATATATATATATATATATATATATATATCTTTTATCAAATTGTTATGAGAAAATTTTAATTTGTAGTACTTTTTTATATAGTTTTTAAATATTCAAATTTTAATTTTAAATATTGAATTGACCTAATTAAATTAGTTTCAAAAAATAGTCAATTTGACTTTCGAGAATCAAAGCATGACAAATACTATGAAATGAAAAGAGTATAAATACAAAAACATAACTTAAAATGATAAAGGGATAAAAATTTTCGAAATGCAGACATTTCTTGCATGCTTAGCTAGACTTTGATCCTAAAATACAATATTTTCTAATAAAAAATATAATAGAAGCAAAGATTCAACAATTAAATTTTAAAACTGTCAATTTTGTTACTATGTCGTCATTGCCGATTTGGAGTTCTTTTACTTTATAATTTCTTTTTATTGTCATCCAGCTAATTAGGAAAAAACATAAACTTTAATATTACACTTTTATAATCTATTCTCTATACAGCTTGTTGAACCCTTGAATCCACTTGTCAAGTGATGAACTGGGTCACATAAATAATATTTGTTAGGTGATTGAGAAAATAAAACTTTTCAAATGGAGTAAATTTCACATATGATTATTCCCAGTTTGTGTTTATCACACAAATATTATTTTTTTAATTTTTGATTACATAAAAATTATTCAATTTTAAGAATTATCACAAAGAAAAATTAATTTTTCTATTTTACCACACATAAAAGTCATCTAATTATAAATTTATCATACAAAAAATAGTTTTGTATCTTTTGGTCACATAAAATCATCAATTTTTTATTCAAACCAATAAAAGTAAATTTCATCTGAATTTTTAAAATTTACATCATAAATATGGCATGACACTTCAAAATAAATTAATTATTTGAGATAATTTCATAAATTTGCCTCAATATTTTGCTTCTTAATATTAATCTTGTTGTGGTTTGTGATATTACGCTTATTGCCTTTATTTTGATTTTTAAAAATAATTTTAAATCATTACTAAATGATATTTATGTAACAAAAATAAAAATAATTACACAGAATTGAATGAACACGAGTTAAGTTTACTAAAGCCAAATTTTTTCAGAGCCTATTTTTTATTTTTTTTTGAAAATTTTCAGTATTCTTTGTCATTTCTTTACTATCTCCTTCGTTTAAAAAAGAATGACCTGTTTTGACTTGACACATAATTTAAGAAAATAAAAAATATTTTGAATCTTGTGGTCTTAAATTAAAAATATGTCAAATATATCAAAATACCCTTCAATGTTGTGGTTAAACTAAGGGTGGCAAGTGAGCTGGTCTGACCTGGTTCCGGCCCAGTTAGACCGGCTCAATAGTAGATCGGACCGGACCCGAAATCGGTATGGGGGTGGGCTAGGGGGGTCGGGCCGGTCAAGGTAACGAGACCGGTAGACCGACCCAGTTAAAAAATCGGACCGGGTCCACCGGCCCGACCCGGTTAATTTTTTTATTTTTATTTTTTAAAAAAAAAATCCAAAAATTAGGATTGGGCCCTGCCTGCAAAAGGCTGCTTTGGACCGTTGAGGCCCAACGGTCAAAACAGCCTTTTAGGCAATTTTTTTTTTAAAAAAAATTTAATTCAAATTTTTTTTTCCCTATAAATACATGCCATTTCAAAAATATTTTCTTACAATCTGATTCTCTCTCAAATTTGCTAAAATTATCTCATAAAGTGTTCTATTATATTTATTATTTTGCAATTACAAATACTAAGTGGAAGTTTCCAAAAGTACTCAATTGATCAACTTTCGAATACTTCAGAAATTTGGTATTATCGTTCCATATCTTACTTTTAATTTTTAATTAGTGTATTATTTGTTGAATATTTATTTGTATTATTTTTGTGTTTTTTGAATAATTGTTAGTTTAATTTGTAATATGGATAAATTAAGGAAAGTCGGTAAAAGTGTTAGAAATTTTTGTCCCATAAGTGGTAGTGGTAGTAAGAAACAAATTGGTTCCGGTAGAGGTAGTTCAAATACTCGATATACTCATGTGCCTTCGGTACCAATTAGCGAACCCTTTGAGAATGAAATACGTGTAGGTGCTCACGATATGAATTATTTAGAGGCCCAAAAAAATTATGATATAGAAGAAGAGAATGAAGTAGACTCTGTTGATGTAGATGAAACTGATGATGATGATGTTGATGTTGATGTTACACCCGAATCTGGTAACGTTAATGTTCAATCTGAATCGGTTAATCTTCCTCCCATGCACCCGCTAAGATCTCGTAAAAAAACTAGTGTTGCATAAAATTTTTATACTCTAATAGAAGGAACTATTAAGGTTAAATGCGATATTTGTCAATTAAAATACGAGCATAAGACCGGGGGTAATAAAGGAAGTACGGGTCAGTTGATGAGACATTTGAGGGAGAAACACCCAATAGAGCTAGCTCAGGTAACTGGTGGTGGGACAATTGAGGGCCCAAGACAAACTAGATTGAACCCAAAAACCAGTAAATTAGTTAAGGATTATAGTAAAATGAAGGATCGTGAAGAATTAGCAAAAATGATAGTTGTGGGTTGTTTGCCTTTCTCTTTTGCTTCTTCTGAAGCTTTTATTCATTATATTCAGGCAATTTATAATCCTATGTTTGAGGGTATTCCTAGAAGTACTTGTCCGTCCGATATTTTTAGACTCCATGCACAATATGTTTACTATTTATCTGCAACATTAAAAAATCTTTCATGTAGAGTTGCTTTAACTTCTGATCTTGACCGTGCTGTTAATAAAAATGATTATTTAACAATTACTTGTCATTGGAAAGGGTGGCAGTGGTACCGGACCGGGCCTGCCGGAACGGACCGCCGGCGGTCCGAACCGTTCTTGTAGACCGTACCCGACGGACAAAACGGAACCGTCTGACTGGTACGGTGACCTTAGTCCGCACCGGTCCGATATGAACCGATCCGTCGGTGGGCCGGACCGGACTGCCCTGGATTTTTTTTTTTTTTTTTTTTATTTTTTATATGTTATTCAAAATTAATTTTAAAAATTAGGTTTTTACAAATAAAGTCAGTTTTTTACTTATAAAAAGTTAAACAGTTTAAAGTTTAATTTAAATTTTCCACTTTAAAGTTTGAATTTAAACTTTAAAGTTTCAATTTTCAACTTTAAAGTTTCAATTTTCAACATTAAAGATGAAAATCTAAATTTTTAAACTTTAAATTTTCAATTTTCTACTTTAAATTTTAAAGTTTAATTTTTCAACGTTAAATTTTAAAGTTTAAATTTTCAACTTTAAATTCAAATTTGGAATTTTAAAGTTTAATTTTTTTAAAATTCTTAAAAGTATAAATAAAAGACAATATTAAAAAGAAAGTCGAGGCGAATAGCCTATAATTTTATTTCAATCAATAAAGAAGTACATGTATTACAAATATTAGAAAAACACCTAATCTACGCAGCCACCTTCTAGGAAGGGTTCTGTTTCAGTTAGGTTTTGATAATCATACTAATATTTATAATTTGCAAAATATGTTTTTCTTAACTTATCTATCAATTCCTTGGAAATATGATCCGGAACTTGTATTTGATTTTCTTCTTCCATTGCTTCCATGCCATCATCACTATTTTCTCTAAGTGCTTCATCAATTATAATTTCGGCTTGATGCGATAATTTTGGTAGTCCAGCATTTCTTTGTTCGTCATTGATCCAATCTCTGAACAACACTGATATTTCCAAACTATCTTTCGCTAACGAATATCTATGATCTCCAATAATAAATCTCCCTGCGCTGAAAGCCTGCTCCGAAGTTACTGAAGATGCTTGCATAGCTAGCACATCTCGAACAAGTCTTGAAAGATTTGGAAATTGCTCTACCCGATTCTTCCACCAATCTAAAAGTTGAGGATCTCCATTTTCATCCCTAATGTTTTTCCGTGCCTGATTAATATATTGATCAAAATCATTATAGTTAGCAGAATCAAGACTAAGTTCTTCATTCATAATTTCATCAAAATCATTAAATCTAGCCTTACGGGATGGAGGTTGAAACGGTTCATCATTTTTTAGGTTGGCTATATAAAGGTCATACAATTGTCTAGATTTAGTTAATATACTATCTTTACACGATTCAACAGATGGAACTTCATCACTTGTAATTTCTAAATTTTTATAAATCTTTTCAATCATTTTTTTCACACCATGTTCTTTGTAAGTTGGGTTGAACAAAGTGGAAGTCAAAAATAATTGAGGAATAGGAAAAAAAATATTTTCTAAATTTTTCAATCATATATGAAATAGAAACTTTAAAATGTTCACGACTTTTATATTTAACAAATTCAGATGAAATAACACAAACATTTACTAAAGCCGAAGAAATAGTAGGATAATATTGACCAGATATAATATTTGTAGCACTATAAAAAAATTTCAAAAAATTAACAAGTTCTTCGCATTCTTTCCAATCCTCGTCGGTGAGTCTTGCTCTCCGATCCGAATTATGTTTATTATAAAGCATTTGTAAAGGCTGGTGATACTCAATAGCAACAACAAGCATCTCAAATAAAGAATTCCATCTAGTATTTATTTCATTTGGAATTTTTCTATATGGCGTTTCAAATAAAGCACAAGTTTTTTCAAATTCTCTAATTCTAGACCTTATTTTAGCTTTAAAAACCCATGCACAAGCAGTTCAAATTCTAACACAAGAATCACCAAATACACCAATACCATCTTGCACTATTAAATTATAAATATGCGCATTACACTTAACATGAAAAAAATCATCATCAATTGGACAAAGTATAGGTTTTAAATAATCAACAGCTTTCAAATTAGAAGAAGCATTATTTAACGTGACACCCATTATCATATTACAAAGTCCAAAATATTTTAAAATATTTGCGGTCAAACAAGCTATATAACAACCAGTTTTACTATCTTCAACATATTTATAGCCTATAATTCTTTTTTGCATGTTCCAATCATGATCAATCCAATGAACAGTAATAGTAAAATAATCATTATGATTAGGACTAACACCCATATCAGAAGTGATAGATACTTTACCATCAAAATAATCAAAGTAGCAACGAAGAAAATGACAATGTTCACGTTGATATTTAAAAATATCTGATTTAATTGTATTTTTTGAAAAACCTAGAAAATCAGTATTATACACTTTTCGAATATAATGAATAAAACCGGGATGTTCACCAAAACTAAAAGGCAAATCACAAACCGCAATCATTTAGCTAATTCTTCACGATCTCTATCCTGACTATATGTGAGTGATGTGCTTGGGGCAGCCGAGTTACTATAATCTAAAATTTGCTGGACCATGTTATTAGAACCTCCTGCAGATTGATTAGTACCAAAATTCGTGGGCAAGGGGTTACCATTTTTTTTAGCCTTTTTTATAGCATCTAAATGAGCAAATTCAGGAACACAAAGTCTCAAATGCCTAGTAAGTGCTCCAGTACCATCGTGCGCTCCCCTAGTCAAATGTTTTATCACAATCTTACATTTATTGCAAGTAGCAGTAGTTTTATCCTTATTTTGGGTCATAAATTTCCAAACTAATGATATCTTAGGAAGTTCGTCCTATTGTACTCTAGTAAACGTAGGTAAATTTCCTAAATCTTCTTGTTCCGGTAATTCCGTAGCCGGACTAGTAGGGGTAGGGGTCTCTTCTAACTCTTGTTCTTCTACATCTTCCTCTTCCTCTACATCCTCAAAATAGTTACCAAAACATCTATCTAATGCCTCATGGTCTACTACATTATCGGAACCAACATCAATAGCATAAGGACTTTCAAAAGAAGTATCATCAACATAAGTAAAATCGTCGGTATTAATTCTAAATCTAGGCGGCAATGATTTAGAACTACCTCCACCTCCGCCTCTACTACTACTACTACTAATACCTTTATCTTTTTTTCCAACAATTTTATTTTTAACCTGACTAAAAATTAATTTCTTATCACTATTTTTTTTTACCGGAATCCATATTTAACGTGAAAAAGAAAAATAGATAACAAACAAATAATATAAATATACCAAAAATTTAATAGTAACTAACTACTAACTAGTAAGTAAACAAATTAAGAGAGAAAGTTGGAACGAAGTTACCGAACGTGTGCGTAAAAGCAAACGTATAAAATAAAAAGCCGAAATTGAGAGATGAAAATTGAAGCTTGCTTCAAAAAAATCCCTCCAAATTCCAATAATTCAATACTTCAATTAGCCAAATTACACAATACTGTTGAGACTTGAGAGTATTAGAAAATAAAGAGTAATTAATAAATAGTATTAGAGAGTTTTTGAGAATTTGTGGAAAAATAAGGGAAAAGAATGGGTATTTATAGAGAAAAATAAGGTGGGGGGATGGGGTTGGGGCCTGGGGGGTGGGGTAGCCTGGGGGGGCTAGGGTGGGAACTAGCCGTTGGAGGGGCCCACTAACGGCTCCCAACGGTTAGTGAACGTTGGGGATCGAAACCAGACCGGACAACTGGTCACCCAACCCTATTCCGCACCGGTCCCATTTTCGGTCCCAAGGGTACCGGCCGTCAACCGGGCAGACCGGACACGGGCTGCCAGAATCGAAACCGAAACCGGTCCTGATCGGGCTTACTTGGTCCGTCTGCCACCCTTAGTTATTGGGTAGATAGTAATTTTGTTATGCAAAAACGTATTTTAGCATTTTTGTATGATGAAGACCATAGACACACTGGAAAATTTATTTCTGAATCTATAACAAAAGTTGCAAGATATTATGGTATTGACAGTAAAGTTTTATGTATATCTTTTGATAATGCATCTAACAACAACACTGCTATTGACTTGTTAAAAATTGAACTTTCTCCACCGTTACCCGAAATATTTCATATTAAGTGTGCTTGCCATATATAAAATTTAATTGTAAAAGATGGTCTTGCTTTTTTTGAGCCTGCTATTGAAAAAGTTAGACTTGCAGTTGACTTTATTCAAGGAAATAATAGAAAAATTAGACTTACCGAATTTAAAAGAAAATGTAAGAAAAATGGACTTAGACCGAGATTAATGCCTGAAGAAATAGCTGTTAAATGGAATTCTACATATGATTTCTTAAATACTTGCAATATTTATAAAGTTCCTATTACTATGACTTTTAACCAATTTGCTAGTGCTTTTCCCGATAGTATGTTACAGAATTCAGATTGGGCTAAAATTTATGATATTGTTAATTTCTTGCAAAAATTTTATCTAGCTACGGTTGAATTTTTCGGTGCTTATTATCCTACTGTTTGTAATATTTTAGCTTATTTAGCCGACATTTCTTTATTGCTTAACGAGTATAAGTCTAAACCAGGTTACAAAGATGCTATTGATGCAATGATTGATAAATTTTAATTTTTTTTTTTCCGTTGCCCCCTATTTACTTAGTTGGTGTTGTAATAAATCCATGTATGAAATATTTAGTTGGTGCTATAATAAATCCATGTATGAAATATAATACTATGTCCGAATTTACTTCTCTTATTTATTCTGCTTTAGAAGTAAAAGCTAATGAAGAACCTTCTTTGTTTGCGGCTATGTCTGATGCGAATAGTTACATGAACACATTATACAATCATTATGCTGATTTACTTGACAATTCTTTACCGTCACACATTACACCGACCCCTGCTTCCCATCCTTCTGAGGAACCATCATCTTCTAAAAGACAGGCACATAGTATGCCTGCTTATTGTGTTTCTGATCTATCTGTTTGAAATAGATTGCAGCCTTCATCGCAAAGAACAGTAAGTCGGGAACAGCTTAAGTATTATCTTATGCAACCTACAGAGGATCCTAGAGGTAGAATCAACACGCTGGAATGGTGGAAGAATAATGAAAGAAAATATCTTGTACTTTCAAGATTAGCTAGAGATATATTGAATGTTCCAATGTCAACTGTTGCATCAGAGAGCGCATTTAGTCAAGGACGACAGCAGATTGGAGACAACCGACACTCATTGAGAGGCAATGCCATGAATGTTTTGGTTTGTCTTAGAGACTGGATTAGAGCAGAACGAAGAAATCAAGGAATGTTCGTGGAGCCGAAAGACGAAGAAGATCTTGAAGAAATAATGACTTCAAGAGAGAATTCAGCACAATCAAGTCCAATGCATGGCTTTGGTGCCATTGATTTTGACAATCCACAGCCAATTCCCATTAATGTTAACATGGGTGAATTGAAAAAAATGATGAAAAATTTGTAGAATTTACAATTAATCAATTGAATTTTTATTTTTCAATTTAACTTTGTGAAATTAGTGAAATGTAATTGCAACCTTGTAACTTGTATTCTTGTAAGTTTTGAAGCATTTTGCAATCAATCAAATATTAAGTTCATTTACTCTTTACATATTTTTTTCATTTAAAATTTAAATTGAATATCTTGTATGAATTCAATACTTTTAATATAATATTATCAAAGTTTACTTAAACTTAAAAAAATATATATTGAAAAATAATATTAGCAAATATTACTTAAACAAGTATTGACATATAAAAATTCTATATAAGTTTAACTTTTAAATAGTATATGTCAATACTTAAATATATTGAAGTATTATTCTTTTAAGAAGTATATGTTGTCGAATATTATATGCATATTCTTTTAAATAGTAGTTTATGTTGTTGAATATATTTCATGTATATTATATTAAGTAATAGTATATGTTGTTGAATGTATTGTATATATATTCTTTTAATTAGTAGTATAATGAAGTGTGTATGTATGTACATTTTATTAAGTAGCAGTATATGTTGTTGAATATATTAAATGTATATTCTTTAAATATATATATGTATATTCTTTAAAGTAGTATATATTGAATGTATATATGTATGTTTATTCTTTAAAGTAGTGTATATTGAATGTATATACGTATGCATATTCTTTAAAGTAGTATATATTGAATGTATATACGTATGTATATTCATTAAAGTAGTATATATTGAATGTATATAGGTATGTATATTCTTTAAAGTAGTATATATTGAATGTATATATGTGTATGTATATTCTTTAAAGTAGTATATATTGAATGCATATATGTATGTATATTCATTAAAGTTGTATATATTGAATGTATATATGTATGTATATTCTTTAAAGTAGTATATATTGAATGTATAAATGTGTATGTATATTCTTTAAAGTAGTATATATTGAATGTATAAATGTGAATGTATATTCTTTAAAGTAGTATATATTGAATGTATATATGTGTATGTATTCATTAAAGTTGTATATATTGAATGTATATACGTATGCATATTCATTAAAGTCGTATTTTAGGTAGTATATATATTGAATGTATATTAAAGAACAATCAAGGTTCAAAATACTTTTTTTTTTTAGTTGGGACCCGCTAAATCGGCCCATTAACCGGTCAAAAATATTAAATGGGCCGGTGATGGGCCGAGTGAGGGAATTATTACTGTTGGGCCCGGCCCGGTAAGAGTTGGGACCGGACCGGACCCGGCCCCCGATCGGTAAAATTTAACGTACCGGAGCCGGGTTGGCCTGGCCCGACCCAGTTAACAAGTTTGGGTTAAACATGTCACGTGAAAAGTTGAAATTAAAATTTTGTCAAAAAGGGAAAATATCATTCTTTTTGAATTAGAATATAGAGGAGAGTATGTCATTATTTCTGTTGAAGTATACTTTGGATCCATTTGGCTATAAAATTTTTTCATTTTTTTGGGTTTTTTCCCCCCAGTTTATTTGAAAATTAGCATTTGCTCTTGAAAATTCAAAATACAACTTGAAGTTGTATTTGAAATTTGAAAAACAACAAAACCTTGTTTTTACTTTTTTCATTTTTTTTTAAATTTTTTTTTTTGGAAAAAATCTTAAATTTTTATTTTCATAAATAACCTCATTTAAATTATATTTCATTTTAAAATTATATTTTATGTTTTTAAAGGTAATTTAAGTTCTAAATATCTATTGCCAGTATGATCAAATACAACTTCAACTCTAAATATTCTAAATAAAGTGTATTTTGTTTTATTTCATGGTCAAACACCTATTTTTATTCTTGGAAGAGAAAGAATTTTTAGAATATTTGTCATACGTCAGTAATTACATTTCTCTTTCCATTTTAGAAAAAGCCTTTAACATCATTTTCTTCCGATCAAAACTATAATGCTGAGCCTCTTATTTCTTGTCTTATTTTTGAGTATGTTTAAATTGTTTTTTTTTTTTTAATAAAATTGAAGAAAATCCAGTTATTAAAGGAATAAGAGTGAACGTTGGTGTTTTCTTATTTTCAGTAGAGAAGGGAGGAAGAAGTAATGAAATAAATAGGAAAGAGAATATGCAGTTAAACTGTGATTATTGGGACCAACATTCGAGGTGTCTAGCTAAAAGTGGTTTACATAGTTTATTGTGTGAAACATCAAATTAATTTTTTCTTTAACAACACTTGACTTTTAAAGTGTAGGAAATGTAAAAGGTTTTATCTTATTTAAAAAGAAAAAGGTTATTTTAGTCTGTTAAAATGTAGCTATAGTTTATCGGTTTTACTGTTCCATGATCAACAGTTTTACTGTTTCATTAGTCATTATTTTATTAGTTACAGAGTTAGTTAAAGTTAGCTGGCAAATTGGTTAGTTGGTTAGAGGCTGAGTTGTCACTAGTGAGAGCTCGGAGCTGCTGGATAGAAGCTTCTAGAAGCTTAGCTCTAGATATTTTTTGTAGTATAGATAGCTTAAGATCTCCACCTATATAAGAGGGTGTTAACTTCTATTGTAGAAGGTTATCAGAAAGATCAATAAAAGTTTTCTCAATTTCTTCTTCTTCTTCTTCTTCTGCATTCTTCCGATCATAACAATGAGAGCTTGAGTTGAATTTCTTTATGGTATTAGAGCAGTCGATCATGGCTGGCTAGAGAAGCTTTTCGATTAAGTTTAGATTTCCATTATCAAAGAGTTTTAGACCTCTGTTTTCAGTTGATTAGTTGGTGTTTTTGCGTGTAATTTTTCAACAATGGCACCTTTGAAGATTGATCAGAATGATCCCTTGTATAGTGGTCCATCAGATATTACAGAAGTTGTGCTCATTCCTATAAAATTGACTGGATCTGACAATTATAGGATTTGGAGTAGATCGATGAGAATTGCATCGCTTGGGAAGAGAAAGTATGATTTTGTTACAGGAGCAAGTACTAAAGAGCTATACAAGGATGAATATCATGAACAATGGGAGACATATAATGCAGTTGTTCTCTCATGGTTGATGAATACTCTTAGTGAGGAGCTTCTCAGTGGTGTGGTGTATGCTACAAGTGCATTTGCAATCTGGGAAAATTTGAAGGAGAGATTTGACAAGGTGAATCGAATACGCATATATCAGTTACACAGGAAAATAACCACACTTTCTTAAGGTACTGTATCTCACTACTTTACTAAGCTAAAGACCTTATGGAGTGAATATAATGTCGTAGTACCAACACCTAGCTGGAACTATCCAAGGCCAAAAGAGTATCTAGATCATTTGTACCAAATGAGGTTAATTCAGTTCTTAAGTGGTTTGAATGAATTTTATGATCAAGCTAGAAGACAAATCTTACTGAAAGGAGTAACGCCAACTATAAACCAGGCATATGCTATGATAATAGAAGATGAGATTCAAAATTCTACAAGTATGACTGCTGTGATTAAGAAACCTGATCAAATTATGATGAATGTGAATAGGAATTTGACCAAAAATCAAGGAAGAGACTATTACAAAGGAAAAGGTATGAATATTGTCACTTTACTGGTCATACTAAGGAGAACTATTACAAGCTAATTGGATATCCACTAGATTAGAAGCAGAGAAAGAGAACAGGTGGAAATGGTAACTATAAAGGTTCATTTGGTACTTCACAAAATGGTAACACTACAGGATATGGTCATAATACTCATTCTGGTTTTGGAGGACAGCTTTCAGCTAATAATATCACAGGAGGACACTATGATCACACACAAGAGGCTTCTACCAGTCATGATGTAGGTAATGCAGGTTTTGCATGAAATACAACTTTTGCAAAGGGGCAAGCCTTCACTGAAGATGAATACAAGTAGATTCTAGGCATGTTGAATAAAGATGTGAAAGACACTAAACAAGTCAACATGTCGGTTATAACTACTTGTCTAATGTCACATATTTTTACACAAGACTGGATAATGGATTTTGGTGCTTCACACCATGTCACACCTAATAAGGAGTTGTTAAGAAACATCCATGACCTAACCAAACATCAGAAGGATCAAGTACACTTGCCCACATGAGAAAATGTGGAAGTTACTCATATTGGTGAAGCATTCATGTTTGAGAAGGAAGTAGTAAAAAGTATATTGTTTGTACCAAACTTCAAGTTTAACCTGCTATCAGTTTCTAAGATCACCAAAGAACTGTCTTGTTTTGTTTCTTTCTACCCTGGTTTTTGTGTATTTCAGGACCTCTTCAGTGGTAAGGTGAAGGGGATTGGTAAAGAAAATGGTGGATTGTATATTTTCAAAGGTGAAATTGGAATAAAAAAGAAGGCAGAAATAACTGGTTACAAGAAAGTGACTGCAAGAGTGGCTATGCATAATGTCAAGTTGTGGTATGAGAGACTATGAAACCCTTCTTCTCATGCACTAAAGAATTTAGGCCTGTTAGATTGCACTAAAGATAATGTTGTAGTTAATTGCTCAATATGCCCATTGGCTAAGCAAACCAGAATATCATTTCCTAAGAGTACATCTAGAGCAGCTGTATTGTTTGATGTTGTTCATATGGACCTTTGGGACCATATAAGAATCCTACAGTAGATAAAAAGTATTAATTTCTAACAATTGTGGATTATTACAATAGGTTTGTATGGGTACAATTACTTCAATTAAAATCTGAGACTATTGTTGCGATTAAAACTTTTCTTCTGATGGTAAAGGCTCAGTTTGGTTCTCATGTCAAGGTAGTGAGATTAGATAATGGTAGAGAGTTTTTTAATGCGCAATGTACTGAGTTATTTCAGAATTTAGGCATATTACACCAAAGTAGTTGTCCTCACACACCACAGTAGAATAGTGTGGTAGAGAGGAAACATAGGCATATTCTCAACATGGCAAGAGCTATTAGGTTTCAGTCATATTTTCCTATTAGATTTTGGGTTATTGTATTAAAGCTGCTGTATACTTGATGAATAGAGTACCCGCATCAGTCATTGATGATAAGAGTCATTATGAACTACTATATTCTAAGCTTCCTATGTTAACTCATTTGAGAGTTATAGGATGTCTTTGCTATGCATCATCTTTTCCAAAGGGAGATAAGTTTTCAGCTAGAGCTATTCCAGCAGTTTTGATAGGCTATTCAGAGTTGCAGAAGGGTTATGTACTATTGGATACTACTAACAGTAAATTTTTTGTGAGTAGAGATGTGACATTCCAGGAAGAGTTGTTCCCTTTTTCTGCTGGACCATTAGAATCCCACTTTCCAAACCTTATCGTGCATGGATCTCCCTTGGAAATGATATTAGATGATCAACAAATGGTATGTGATGTGCATTGTGATCCATCATCTACAACACCACCTCAAGACACTCAAGACCCCTTATCCTCAGTATCAGACATGATTCAACCTCCTGTTAAAGTTGATATACCACTACCAGAAGATGATAATCATGTTATACTTTCATCTGCACCATCAACATGTGCAATTAATGAAGTTCGATCTATCAGAAGAGACACTAGAACTATAAGACCACCTACTTGGATGAAAGATTATGCTGTCTATGGTAAAGGTCCAAACAACAAAGGTCAAAGCTGCACAAGACATCCTCTAGCCAATCACCTTTCTTATGATAATACAACAACTCACTATCAATGTTATTTGTCCAAGCTCAATGCTCTTGTGGATCCCAGAAGTTTCAAAGAAGCAGCCAAGGATGACAAATGGATTGAAACTATGCAGTTGGAGATTCAGGCTCTTGAGGATTACAAGACGTGGTCTATAGTTGATCTACCACAAGGAAAGAACACAGTTGACTCAAAGTGGGTGTATAGAATTAAATATCAAGCTAATAGTGAGATTGAAAGGTATAAAGCTAGACTAGTTGCTAAAGGATATAGCCAACAGGAAGGCTTGGATTATCATGTCACTTTCTCCCATGTAGCTAAGATGGTAACTTTGAGATGTGTCATTGATTTAGCTATTTCACAAGGTTAGAATTTATTTCAAATGGATGTATATAATATTTTTCTTCAAGGTGATTTAGATGAAGAAGTATACATGGATATGCCTAAAGGGTTCAAGAAACCAGGAGAGACCAAGGTCTGTAAATTAATCAAATCCTTGTATGGAATAAAACAAGCCTCTAGACAATGGAATATAAAGTTGACTTCAGCATTGCTTACAGCTGGTTTCACTCAAAGTGCTCATGATTATTCTCTGTTTACCTTGAGAAGGGGTGATGACTTGGTTACTATTCTGGTATATGTTGATGACTTACTCATCACAGGGAGTAGTGATCAGTTGATTTCTGTAACAAAAGATGTCTTACATCAACAGTTCAAGTTGAAGGATCTTGGTCAGCTCAAATATTTTTTAGGCATTGAAATATTGAGATCAGGGGAGGGATTTGTCTTGAATCAAAGGAAATCTATCCTAGAACTCATTACTGATGCTGGTCTTGTTGGTGAAAAGCCTGCTCCTACCCATTGGAGTCAAATCTGAAGTTAACATCAGTAGAATATGACAAATCTACTGGCTTTACTGGTGATGCAATTCTTCATGACATTACTGCTTATCAGAAGTTGATTGGTAAGCTTTTGTATGCCACTATTACTAGACCAGACATTAATTAGTTATGCAGTCCAGACACTTAGTCAATTCATGCTAGCTTCTAAGAGATCTCATTGGGATACAACTGTGAGGCAACAACAACAACAACAACAACAACAACAACATACCCAGCGTATTCCCACAAAGTGGGATCTGGGGAGGGTAAAGTTAACGTAGTCCATACCACTGCCTTAGATGAAGTAGAGAGTGGTTAGATATTTGAAAGGCACAGTTGGTCAGGGTATTTGGCTTCAAGCTAAGCCTGCTACCATGTTAACTTGTTGGTGTAATTCTTATTGGGTTGCTTGCCCTAACATAAGGAGGTCCATACCAGGTTATATGGTTAAGTTTAGTGATTCTCTGGTCTCTTGGAAGTCCAAGAAACAACAAACTATCTCTAGAAGCTCTGCTGAGGCAGAGTACAGAAGCATGGCTTATGTAGTTGCTGAAGTCACTTGGTTGGTAGGTTTGTTTCAAGAGTTGAGGGTTCCTATTCACACACCTGTTACTATCCTGAGTGATAGCAAGTCAACTATCCAACTTGCAGTAAATCCTGTGTTCCATGAAAGGACTAAACACATAGAGATTGATTGACACTTCATCAAGGATAAGATTAAAGGTGGACTGGTTGAAGCTGCTTATGTTCCTACTCAACATCAACTTGCAGATCTACTTACCAAAGGGTTGAGTCAAGCTCAATATTTGCATCTCTTCGGCAATCTTGGTCTGCTCAGCATATTGCACCATGCAACTTAAGGGTGTGTGTTAAAATGTAGCTATAGTTGACTGGTTTTGCTGTTCCATTGATCAACAGTTTTACTGTTTCATTAGTCATTGTTTTATTAGTTACAGAGTTGGTTAAAGTAGCTGGCAAATTGGTTAGTTGGTTAGAGGCTGAGCTGTCAATAGTGAAAGCTCGGAGCTGAGCTGGATAGAAGCTTCTAGAAGCTTAACTCTAGATATTTTCTGTAGTATAGATAGCTTAGGATCTTTACCTATATAAGAGGGTGTAAACCTCCATTGTAGAAGGTTATCAAAGTTTTCTCAATTTCTTCTTCTTCTGCATTCTTCTGAGCATAGCAATGAGAGCTTGAGTTGAGTTTCTTCATAGTCTTTGATATTTGTGGCCATTTAGCAGCACTCATTTAATTAATAATACATATGTGCAGCGCATGATTATGATAATCATGCACAGCGGAAGACGATTGAGGTAACCACGTGTAATGGACAAAGGTTCTGACAGTGTGCTTTTCATATATTTATGCTCATTATTTAATACTAATATCATGTGTAATGTACATTAATCAGATGTAATATAATGGACACTTTACGATAAGTCACCATGCGCACTAATTTTGTTGATTTTTCATAATATAATAATAATTACACGCAATGGGGATTATGGTAATCATGTACGAGGAAATATTCTCTTTATAGTACTCCCTTATTATTTTAAATTATTTGTCATTTTAGAAATTTGAGATTTTTTTTAATAGTAATTATTTTTAAAGACTACAAACGCTTCAATTATGATTGACTCTATTAATTCATCTTTATTATTCTTGGACTAATTTTCATATTAATTGTCGAGTTATCCAATTACTATTTTTTTTTAAAAAAGTTCAAACTTTTAATATGTGAGATCAATTCAACATGTCTATTACCTTCAAGCCATTTAATTTTTTTTTTTTTTTTAAAACTCAATAGAAGATACTAATCAAATTACAATCAAATATATCGATTAATAGCGTGCATTAAAACAAGAGTCATTTTATATTAACTGAAATTAATTTAAATTACTTATCAAAGAAAATGCTCATGAAATAAGGTATAATTAGAAATAAGCCGAGCTAAATAAATTTTTAAAAAAGAGAATGGAGAGAGTTTGTAAATAAAAATTGAAATAGGAAGAAAGGAGGTGAGGGCCCTAGGCCCTAGGGTGGCAGCAGCAACAATAACAATATATTCAGTGAAATCCTGAAACGTGTGGGCGTCGACGCGTGTCGTGACACCCCTTAGATCCGCGTCCACTATAACCATGTTCATAGTGATTTACTATCCTTAGCTGCATAATAGTCCGCATGTCCACGGTATGGACAAACATATATTTAAATAGAAAATTTTCAATATCATTATATTAACATGTATTCAAACAGATATCAAAGTAGTGCAACACATAACTCAAACTTAATTGGGAATCATTTTTAGATTTGAAATATATTACTCCTTCCATCCCATATTAGTTGATCATCTTATTAAAAATATATGTCCTAAATTATTTGATCACTTACTAAATCAAGATAAAATTAATGAAATTTTCCCCATTTTACCCTACAATTAATATACCTTTTGGACGCTTAAACAAATTTAGAAGTACCAAAAAATTCTTTTTTCAAAAAGTTCATTAATATGGACAAATTAATGATAGAGTAGTAAAATTAATCATGATATTTATGATTTCTTAAATATTGTGCAAAATAAAAAGTGCTCAACTAATATTAGACGCAGGAAGAAGTAAACAATGCTACTTTGATAACCAAACCTGGACAACTTAAGTAGCAGAGAGGATCCGCACCCGTTGCCCAACGTCATATTTGGAGGTTATTACTCCCTTCGTTCAGAATTACTTGTGACTGATTACCTAATTGAATTTTCACTTTTACTTATCATTTTTGACATATCATGGAAAGACAACTTCTTTTTTCCTATTTTTCCCTTAACATTAATTGTTTATTCTCTAAACTAGTTTCAGGACACAATACTAACTATCAATTAATAGGGGTACTATGATAAAACAACCATATTAATAATTATTTTCTCAATAGATATGCCATGTCAAAATATTATAAGTAAAAGTGAACGAAGGGAGTAATTCTTTTGTCTAGAGACTCATGTTACAAAATAAAAGTAATATAATATAGCAAGAACTTTCCCATATGAAAAGGCAAAACTTTCAATTTATAGAATTTTTTTTGCCTCTCAACAAATAATATACAACATATAACTTGTGCAAGTTGATCTGCAACAAATAAGATACAATTAAAATACAACTTTTCAAGTATAAGTTATATTGTCACTTTAAGTACAAGTGATATAATTTACATTTCTAGTTATATTATTAATAACACAACCATAATAAAATTACATGACAGAATAGTTCATAGTTGAAGGTATTTAGAACTCCATGAATGAGTTCAATGTAGAAGAAAGAAAGAGAGAGAGAGATCAATAATGAATTATCAATGTATCTTATTGAATGAATAATTGAATGTACAATGCCACACACACACACACATATATATATATATATCAATAATGAATTATCAATGTATCTTATTGAATGAATAATTGAATGTACAATGCCACACACACACACACATATATATATATATATAGCTGTAGAGTATTGAGTTAGTTAACTAGCTCAAGTAACTAACCGACTAACACCTTCTTAACTAACTAATCAATAAATAGTTATAGCTAATTAACTATAAGAACTTAATATATAAGAACTACTCTGCCCTTCTTAGCACACATCAACTATTTCTATTACTCAACATCCCCCCTCAAGTTAGGTGCCCTGAACAAATTAAGCATTCCTAACTTGTCAATGAGATGCTGATGTTGAGCCTTAGATAACCCTTTTGTTAGTAGTTCTGCTGGTTGTTCTGTAGTGGGAATATACTATGTTTGCACCATTCCTTGTTGAATTTCCTCCCTGATGAAATGGCAATCTATTTCAATGTGCTTTGTCCTTTTATGAAAGACTGGATTAGCAACAATTTAAAGAGCTGATTTGCTGTCACTGAACAGCTCAACACGTTGAATAACCTTTATTTCTAGTTCCTCAAGCAAGCCAAGTAACCAAATGAGTTCAGATACTGCAGAAGCCATTCTTCTATGCTCTACCTCTGCAGAGCTTCTAGAAATTGTAGTTTGCTTCTTAGATTTCTAGGACACAAGAGAGTCTCCAATTTTAATCAAATAACCTGATACAGACTTCCTACTATGAGTGTAGGCTACTCAATCAGCATCACAGAATGTTGTGATCCTGTTAATAGGTTTACTGGAAATGAGAATGCCTTGTCCTGGTTGTGTTTTGATGTATCTGACTATTCTCAAGGCAACCTCCATGTGAGATTTCTTAGGTTGTTGGAGATATTGACTCAAAGTTTGCACACTAAATGAAATGTCTGGCCTTGACATAGTTAGATATAGTAGTTTACCTATAAGTCTTTGGTATGAGCTGGGGTCAGTAAGTAATGGATATGATGTTATGTTGTTCGTATGATCATCATGCTCCTTTTTTGTTAGTTTGACATTTGTGTCAATTGGAGTGATAGCAGGTTTAGAAGCTGCTAGTCTAAGCTCAGAGATCAGTTCTAATGAATATTTCCTTTGGTGCATTAGTATACCTTGATTTGACCTTGCAAACTCTATACCAAGGAAATACTCTAAGTCTTCCAAATCTTTCATCTTAAACACCTATTGCAGAGATGTTTTTGCCTCTTAAATCAGCTTGATACAACATCCAGTAATTAGTATTTCATCTACATATACTAGAACCATCACCACACCTTGTTCTGATCTTCTTGTGAATAGAGAGTAACCCTGTTGACTTTGTTTGAATTTCAACTTGAGCAATACTTCTTTTAACTTAGCATTCCATTGCCTAAATGTTTGTTTAAATCCATACAAGGATTTAATGAGTCTGCATACAGGTTTAGCCTTAAGATGAGCCCCCCCATCCCCCCCAACCCTCAAATCCTTGAGGTAAATCCATGTAAATATCATGTGGATCACCTTGGATGAATGCATTATAGACATCTATTTGATGAACATGCCAGTTGTCAGATGCTGCTATTGACAACACTATTCTTATTGTCACCATCTTGACAACAGGAGAAAAAGTCTCTTGATAGTCAATACCTTCCTTTTGGTTATAACCTTTTGCAACTAACCTTGCCTTAAATCTTTCAATCACCCCATATGCTTTATACTTGATCTTGTATACCTATTTGCACCCTATAGATTTCTTTCCTGCTGGTAAGTATACTAGTTCCCAAGTGTTGTTACTTTGCAGTGCTTCTATCTCAGCCTGCATATACTCCACCCATCTTGAATCTTTGACATTTTCAAGATAATTCTTAGGTTCTGTAACAGATGAAAAATAAGATAAGTAAGTTTGATACTTGGGTTTGATATTATCATAAAACACATAGTTAGAGATAGAATATGGTCTGTACTGATGCAGTTGACTCAACAAAATAAAGTCCTTCATCCATATTGGAGGATTTTTGCTCCTCACTGATGATCTAGTTGGAATAGGTTGAGAAGATCTGACATGTGTAGAGTTAGTTGTTTCAGGATGTGTAGAGTTAGTTGGAATAAGATTGTTAGTTACTTCATGATATAGTGGAGGTTGTACAGAGTAAGTTGGTGCTGGTACTGCACCTGATTCAATCACCTCAGGTAGAATATTAGTGAAGGAATCATCAATGAGCATTTCATCAACATTACTAAAAGTAGGAGGAGAATTAGAATGAGTCTTGAAGGGAAACTCAGATTCTCTAAATAATACATCTCTATTAACAAAGAATGACTTAGTGTGTAAGTCATAGAAAATATAGCCTTTTTGTTCTTCAGAATAGCCCATAAACACTGCAACGCTAGATGTAGACTGACTTTTATCATGTTGATTTACAATTTTTGCATAACACAAGCAACCTAGAATTCTAAAGTGATTAAGAGAAGGCCTTCTCCCATGCAGTTTCTCATATAGAGATGTGTGTATTACTGAGGATGGTAATCTATTCAAAATATAAACAGCAACAAGAACACAATATCCCCAGAACTTTAGAGGAATGTTGGCTTGAAATCTAAGAGCTCGTTTATCTCTAGTATACACCTATGTTTCCTCTCAGCTACTCCATTTTGCTGAGGGGAATAGGCACAGGTTCTTTGATGGATTATGCCTAGGTGTTTGAATAAGGAACTACATACATCATTCACAAATTCATTCCCATTATCAGTCCTACATATCTTAACAGTTTTACCAAATTGAGTTTTGACAAAATTCAAAAATACTGAATATGCAAACATCAGATTTCAATCTTAATAGGTAAACACAAGTCATTCTTGTATAGTCATATACAATTGCAAGAAAGTACTTATGATCATCAATGGTAGGGACCTTGTATGTCCCCTCTAAACATCAAAATGAAGTAAGTCGAAAGCCTCACTACTTTTTATACTACTAGGTGGGAAAGGAAGCCTAACTTGTTTAGCACATGGACAGATAGAACATGAATCAATTATACTTGCTATGCTTTCTTTCTTAGTAGACAGTAATTTGCTAAGTACACTAGTAAAAACATGACCAAATCTCTTATGCCATAAACTAATATCAATATCCTGATTAAGTAATATACTAGCTTCTATGCTTTTAGTTCTCAAAACCAGTGGTTGTTGAGATTAACATCCAGTAGGTTGAGTGTGTAAGCAGAGTCCATATTTTATTCTATCAATCTCCTTCACCTTCCCACTTGAAAGATCCTGAAATATACAAAAATTAGGAAAAAAGAAAACACCACAATGCAATTCCCTTGTAGCTTTTGACACTGATAACAAATTATATTTTTAAACTGAGGCAATACAAGCATATCATTAAGTGTACTATTAGCTGAAACAGTGCTTGCACCTATATGAGTAACTAGTGTAGTGTCCCCATTGGGTAAGTAAACTTGTTGAGGATGAACTACTTTAGTTATAGAAGAAGCATCTAGCATATTAGTATTGGCTACCATATGATTGGTTGCCCCTATGTTTATGATCCAACTACTACTAGTATTGTCACATACCAATAGAACATTATCAAATAGAACAATATTTTTACTTGCACCACTACCTGTCATGACTTCTGAACTAGGTAATCTTGTAATGGCTGAACAACATGTGTTTTTTCCAATGAGTTGCAGGAGATGGTCATATTGTTCTTTAGTGAAGACAAAGTTCCAGGTTGAGTTATGTTCCCAGATGTTGTTCCTTGATGTACACTAGCTGGTACTTCATGAGGCACCCAGATGCTCGACTTGAGCCTTGTGCCAAATTTTAATACATCCCAACCACATTAGCGATAATATAATCTTGATCAAGAGAACCACCTTACTGCAATCCTGTACCCTTCAACATCATATTATGTGCAACATTTCACCACCAGAACTAGGCTTCTTTATTTTGAAGCTATTGGGATAACCAACTAGCTTGTAGCAGTTTTCTTTCACATGTCCCTTAAGCTTATAATAGTCACACTGTAGACTGTAATCTTTCTTGAATTTTTGACTAGATTAAGGATGTTGTCTATATGGATTTATTGCTTTGGAGTACATGATTGTAGGATCATAGTAACTAGTAGGAGTTGACTCTAGTAAACCAGTAGAAGTACTAGGCCTTTGCCCCTCATCATTTACAATCATAGCATAGGCTTGGTTTACTGATGGAAGAGGGATCATTAGCAGAATTTGACTCCTTGCTTGAGAGTATGAAGCATTCAATCCCATAAGGAATTGATACAACTTCTGCCTTTGCAGATAAGCCAAGAAATCCCTGGATTTTTCACAATCACAACCAGGGGAGGGAACAAGAGATTCAAACTCATCCCATAGGTCTTTCAGCCTGGTAAAGTATACAAACACAAAACTATTCCCTTGCCCTAATGTGGCAATCTCTTTATGCAAACTGAAGGTTCTTGAACCATTTAGTTTATCAAATCTTTCTTTTAATTCTTCCCAAACTGACCAAGCACTAGATGCATACACTACTCTATTCAACAAATTGGTAGACGCTGTATTCATTATCCAAGACAAAACTACTACGTTCTCCCTTTTCCATTGCCCCCAGAATTCTTCCCTGAATTTCTCCTTTTTCCAGGTACCATCAACAAAACCAAGTTTATTCTACCAAGAAGAGCAATACGCATGGATCTACTCTAGACATAATAATTTTAAGTACCAATCAATTGTAGAGGAATCAGCGAAATGTCACTTACATCCGAGGCATGCAGATGGAGAAGGTGATTTTGATCAATAGTGAGCCTTGATCCTTGTCCAACTTGACTTCCATTTTGAGTGCCAGAGTGTTCACCATTTGTTTGTATCGGGTAGTGCCCAAATTCACAAAACCATCAGCTGTATGTGAAGTATTAGCCATTGGAATAACACTTGATTCAAGAATTCAGAGAAGAAAGAAATATGAGTCAAGTTTCAACTTGAAATTGCAGAGGAGTTTTTTAAAGAAGAAGAAGAAATCTCAGATGAGAATAACATAATCAAAGAAGAACTGTGAATCATAAGTTCCGGAAGCTCTGATACTGTGAAGGTGTTTAGAAATGAACGAGTTCAAAGTAGAAGAAAGAAAGAGAGAAAGAGATCCGTAATGAATTATCAATGTATCTTATTGAATGAGTAATTGAATGTACAATGCCATATATATAGCTATAGAGTGTTGAGTTGGTTAACTAACTCAAGTAACTAACTGTCTAACACCTTCTTAACTAACTAATCAATGAATAGTTATAACTAACTATAGGAACTTAATATAAAAGGACTACTCTATCCTTCTTAGCACACATAAGCTATTTCTATTACTCAACAATAACACAAACAAGCTTTTTTGGGATTTGCATAGAAATGAAAAAAAATATCAACAACTGCAATTTAAAAGGGCTTAATACGTTGATAGTTCCTTGTACTTGACAACAAATTTCATTTAGACGCTTGAATTATGACTTATTTCAATTGAGCACCTGAATACATAATAAAGTGTTCAAATTAGACATTTTTTGTTCAAATTTGAAAAAAATATTACGTAGATAAGTTAACCACTTAAAATATATCATCTCTTTTCGCTATATGCATGAGAACACGTACAATTTTTTTTCCTTCAAATTTTGAATCGAAAGTGTATCATAGAAACACTTTATTATATGTTTATGTGCTCAATCGGAATGAGCCTTAATTTGTCATGTCTATATGAAATTTAATGGCAAGTTTAAACGGTTGATGTATTAAGCCAAAAAATGACGAATTCCCCGCATAAATTTACTAAGGTCCTGTTTGGAAAGCCACTCTGGTAATTGAATTTGATGTAATTGAGTGTAATTACACTGTCTGTTATGTTTGGTTGATCAGGTAATTACTTGGTCAACATGTAATTGAGTGTAATTGACAGGGGGTAATTACACTCTCCAATTCACAGGGGGAGTTGTGAATTGCTAGTAATTACATGGTGTAATTACATGCTGATTACTTTTTAATTTCTTTCTTTTATTTCTATTTTTATTTTTTCGTTTTAATTTATTTTAAATTTCTATTATTTTAAATTCTTTCTATTTTTATTATTCTAATATTTTTTAAAAAATATTTTTTATTTTATATTATTTATATTTTATTTCCTTCTCATTTTCCAACCTTTACTTCTTGTGATTCCATGCAATTTTTCGTATTATTTATTTTATGTTTATTTTTTTTATTTAACAGGATTTAGTTAGTATTCTACTTTTAAATTTAGTAGAATTCATTGTTGAATAAAGTTATAGACTTAGATTTTTCTTTTCTTTTGAATCATATTTACGTTATGTTGAAATTTGACATAAGAGTATTATTTTATTTTATTTTTTGAATTTTAAACTTATGTTATATTTTCAGTTTCAATTATTTGTTTTACTAGCATTGACATGATATTTCACATTGCAAACATTCATTTTTTAGTTAGAATTGATAGATTATCTTTTTGTCAGATGTTTTAATAATTTTACGACACTATATTTATAATATTAATCTTTTTGTCAAACGTGCATTTTATGATGTTCTTAAAAATCATGAGCTTTAGTAATACATGTTCTAATTATAAAACAGTATATAAGTTAGGAGTAATGTTGACCAGATAATTAAATATAAAGACAGACTTTGTAATCGGCTTAGATTTCATGATAAAAGTTTGATCATTATCATTAAAAAAAAAAAAATTAAAAAAATAAAATAAATAATTTTAATCATTTAAATTTGGGGAATATACTTAGCATTCTAGTAATTACTTTGACCTATTAACATAGTAGAAATAGGAAGTGGAAGTATCAAGTAAGATTTTACAACCATAAGAACAACAACTCTAAATTAATCAACTCCAACAACTCCATAATAAATTCAGAATAGTGAAATACATATTGAAATACATTTTATCTAAAGCCCCCTTTAATTTTGTGCAACCAAACAGTACACTTGTAATTATATCGTGACAAATAAATAGGTCATCGTAATTACTAGAATAGTAATTACTATCTTAGTAATTACACCAATTTCAATTACCAGATGACTTTCCAAACAGAACCTAATAGTTAGAGGGGTAAATTTGCTCCCTTAATTGATCCATTAAGGGACAATATTTTGAACTCTTTATTTATCCTAAAAAGAAAAACACTAATCACCTCAATGGAGACAACAGCGCTATATGTGGTGTAGCTGGCCAAATTAGCAGCAAACCTCGGAAGGATAACTGCAAGGGAATCTTTTTAGAGAGAGAGAGAGAGAGATGAGTGAAGCAATGTTCACTTTTCCAAAGTTTCAGTCTACTAGCGGGAGATATAGTAGTTGTGAATTCAGAGTACCATACTCTTCTTTTGTGGGCAGGGGCAGGGGAAGACAGAAATTAAGGATGAATCAAGCAATGGTTGCTTCAAATAATTTTCAATCAACAGTTTGGGGATCATATCCTTTCCATTTCAATCAACAGAGAGAGGGAGAGTTAATTACAACAATCACGCAAGCAAGGCATCCTTCTTCCAGTAATTCCAGCAGCTCTTCACGTCCTTTAGCAGATTTTCAACCAACAGTTTGGGGACACCATTTCCTCTCCTACACTTCTCAACTCACTGTATGACATATATGTTCACTTACAATATAATGTATATATGTTACTACTCCATCCGTTTCTAAATAAGTGGTGTTTTAATCTTTGTATTTTGTTCTTGAATAAGTGGATCCAGAAGAAATTAATGATCTTCTAATTTTATCATTTTTTAAATAAAGAGAGTTTTACATAATCAAAAAAAAAGTTTTTACTAAAGACTTACATCTTTTTTAAGATATTTATTAAAGGCAAGATAGTAAAAACACTCTTTGTTTACTGAGAATGAGTATTTTCTTAAGGGACCTACCCAAACTAAAAACACAAATGATTTAGGAACGGATGGAGTAATATTAATGTAGTCAAAACTAATACTTACTAGTTTATTTTCTCTCCTGCAGGAAATTACTATCCAAGAAAGACTTGAACTTGATGAGTTAAAAAAAAAAGTCAGGAAAATGTTGGTGGAAACTCCTGATAATAGCACACAAAACCTTGTACTGATAGACACAATCCAACGACTGGGAGTAGCATATCATTTCGATGATGAGATCGAGACATCCCTTCAGAACATTTTTGATGCGTCCCAACTACAAAGTGAGAATAATGTTGATGACCACGCCCTCTACGTTGTTGCTCTTCATTTCCGACTACTGAGGCAACAAGGCCATTACATGTCTTGTGGTAATTAACTCATTTCTGCTCTTCGCTTCACCGTTTTAATTTCTTTATCGTCGAAGAGAAGTTGATGGGTCATTGAGAAATTAAGTACTTCCCAAATAGAAGAAGACAAAAAATTAGCTTTTGTAAACTTCCTTTTTTTCTTTTTGGATGCAAAATATAAGTGAAGTTCTACCAACTTAACTTATATTTTAGTAGCTTACCTTGTACTAAAAGATCGTCATCAGGATTTTATTTCTTTATCACTCCCTCCATTCCATTTTAGTTGGCCACCTTACTGTAACTATATGTTCCAAATTATTTGTCCATTAACCAAATACAAAATTAATTAAATTTTTTTCCATTTTGTGCCTACAGTTATTATTTTTTGGAAGCCTAAGCAAATTTATAGTAAGTTCCAAATCTATTCATATCTCCTATGCCATTCCATTAATTTGAGCATATTCATCATAAATGATCTTAATATCCATCAATATGGATAAAGGATAAATTAATAAAATTAATCATCCTATTTATGATTTTCTTAAGTACTGTGTAAAATGAAAAGTGACCAACTAAAATGACACTGAGCGAGTAATGTGGCAATAATGTAGATTCCTTAGCTCTGAAATTCACCAGTTATCGTAAGAACATTTAAGTTCTTTTGGTGGATCAATAATTCTATAAACAATACCTTGATATAACTGTTTTTTTTCTTTTTGTATTTGAAAATTTATTTCTGTTTAAATATACAATGATATGTTGAATCAGATGTGTTTGACCAATTCACTAACCATGACGGAAAATTCAAGAAAACGCTTATTAGTGATGTCCAAGGGTTATTGAGTTTGTATGAAGCTGCACATTTGAATGTGCACGGAGAGGAGATTCTTGAAGAAGCACTTGCCTTTACAACCACTCATCTCGAGTCCATGGTCCCCATCTTGAGCAAATCCGTTAAAGTTCAAGTCACTGAAGCCTTAATCCATCCTGTTCACAAAACTATACCAAGGGTGGTAACAAGGAAATACATATACATTTATGAAAACATGGAATCGCACAACTATTTGCTTTTGAAATTTGCAAAGTTGGATTTTAACATGCTGCAAAAGCTCCATCAAAGAGAGCTTCGGGAGCTTACAAGGTACACAATTGATAATCTTATGCTCCTTATATATATGTATAATTATGTTCTTAAATGAGATAAAATGTAACTTTTGTAATGCTCTTGTGATCTAGCTGGTGGAAGGATGTGGATCTTGCACACAAATTGCCATATGCAAGAGATAAATTAGTGGAGAGTTACTTTTGGTTATTGGGAGTGTATTTTGAGCCTCAATATAGTCGTGCACGAAAACTACTAGTAAAAGTATTCGATATGATATCCGTCAATGATGATACATATGATGCTTATGCAACCATAGACGAACTTGAGCTTTTCACTGATGCGATACAGAGGTAAGTTATATACTTCATTTATCTTTTAAATTTCATTCCCTTCATTGACGAGTCTATATGTATATCTGTAACAACATTGATACAAACCATTGATGTATAGATGGGACATAAGTGCCATGGATTCATTACCACCATACATGAGACCCATTTATCAAGTCAATCTCGACATTTTCAATGAAATGAAAGAAGAATTGGCCAAAGAAGGTAATTCAGACCGCATCTACTATGGGGCATTTGAGGTAAACCTTGTTTAATTTACCTTCATTAATTGATCAAAAAGGTTTAAGTTTAATTCTAAGGAAGAAATTAAAAATTATTTTGAGGATGACGAAATAAAAGATTATCAATCCAAGATTAGATGAAAAGTATGTATGTAGGTACTTAATTATTCTCTACTTTTACTCTTTAGATGAAAAAGCTACTGAGATCCTATTATCAAGATGCCAAATGGTACAATGATGGTTACATTCCAAAATGTGAGGAGTATTTCAAGAATGCAGTTGTAAGCTCTGCCATTATGAATCTTGGAACAAATTCCCTGGTTGGTATGGAGGGATTTATAGCAAAAGACGTATTTGAATGGATGACGAATGAGCCTTTGATTGTTCGAGCTTCATCAGCAATCTGCAGATTAATGGATGATATTGTTGATCATGAAGTAAGTGCCACTAATTAAATTAGGCTTAAGTCATCGACAAACCTCTAAACTTGTTCGCATATTTCACTTGAACACCTCAACTCACCCTTGTGCCTATTGAACACCTGTACCATCCCACATTTGAACCATTTGAACACTTTTTGCCTACGTGACAAATTGCATGTGATTCACAGCTTAGAGGCGCATAAGAAGCATTTAACTTTACATTTTTGTGGGAAATTTTTTTTCTTTCTTCTTCCTTGCCTCTTTGCCATCAATTTCTCCACCACACCATCAGTCCGCTGCCGCCGCCACTATACGCCCTTTTTCTCCCGGTTTTTCTCCGGCCACTTCACCTCCTCTGTCATCATTGCTCTTAATGGCCCCATTATCGTTTTTTCATATCTGATATGGGCGAGAGAAATATATCGAAATAGATGGGTGCAAGAGTGAGGGTGAATGCGATCGAAGTTTGCCGGCGATGAACCATTTCGAAATCAACGGCTAGAGAAATCAAGAGGATTCAAATTAATTCTATCGAATTTCAATAATATCATTTTTGATAAACTTATTGGATTTACATTTTAATTTGAGTAATGATTTTGCTCGGAGGTGGCCGAAAATGGAGATGGTGTGATCAACCTTCTTAACTTTTTAACTCCGATGCCCGAAAATTTGCTTTCTTACTTCTTGGAGATTTAATTAATTGATTTAGAAATCTTTTGCTTTTACAATTGCAAAGATTAAAAAGAAATAAATTGTAGCAAAGAATTAAAAAAAAATGCAGGAAGAGACTCTTGAGAATCCAAAAATGGGGCGAAGAAGACGATGGTAAAGGGGTGGGTAAGTTACAGATCTTTTTTATATTTTTTAAGATTTAAAAATAATTTCCTTTTTCTTTTACTATGTAAATACATTTTAAAATAATATTTTGAATTCACATGATACGTGTCACTATTTAATTAGTAAAATTATCATATCACCGCGAGTGTATCTCACACGTTTTATATTTTTAACTGATTCTCAAAAAAGTGTTCAGGTGATTTAAATTCAGAGGGGTAAAAGTATTCAATAGGCACAAGTGAGGTGTTCAAGTGAAATATGCGAACAAGTGTAGGGGTCTGTCGATGACTTAAGCCAATTAAATTACTTTTTAACTTTTTCTTCCCCCAAGATAAAAGTTATTCTAAAATACTTGAAAGTATGTCTCTGAAGAAATGGAAATCTATTTCCTGTAGTTTCAACAAGAAAGAGGACATGCAGCTTCGAGTATTGAATGCTACATGAAAGAATATGGAGCTTCAAAGGAAGAGGCATACATCGAGTATCGTAAGATAGTCAAGAATGCATGGAAAGATATAAACAAGGCATTACTGCGCCCTACTGAAGTACCAATGTTTGTCCTCGAACGGCCCGTAAATCTTGCGCGCATACTACATACTTTTTTCCAAGATGAAGATGCATACACATATTCAGATACCAAATGTAAAGACCTAGTTACCTTATTGCTTATTGAGTCGTTCAACATATGACAATCATGTGGAAACGTTTTGTATTTTTTTCTTTAGTTAAATGTTATAATTGTTCAATTAAGGAAAAAATACAAAATAAAAACAATTAACTTGATCAATATCTTTTTGGGAAGAAAAGGTTTAAAATTTTTTATCAGCCCATTTGGATTAGTCGACTAAAAGTAGCTTTTAAGTATCTGGACCTAAAAACACTTCAACACTTTTGAAATGCCGGAGCTGAATCTTCTATTGACTTTAAAGTAAATACCTTCGAGTTTATTTCTTTTGGTGCAGGAAAAAGAATGTGTTCAAGAATGCTGCTTGTTTAGCTAATGTTTGACTCTCCAAATTAGAATGGTGCTATATAAATTGGAACATAGAAATTATACAATATATATATATATATATATAATGAAACTAAATAATAAAAATATTATTAAAGCACAACAGGTAATAGAATCTATAGAAATTTTATAATCACAATAATACAAATACAATAACATACTATACAGAAATAATGGGTAACAACTAACAACCATCCAAATAAGCTGGAAATTAGGGATGGCAATGGGGTGGTACGGGTGCGGGGCTGTGCTGGTTTAGACCTATGCGGGGCGGGGCGGTTTTAGATATATGCGGGTGCGGGGCGGGTCTAAATTAATTTTGTAAAACTTACATAAATCCCAACAAGTTTACTCCTAATTACTCAAATAATCTCTTATTTTACAATTTTCGGATACATAGTTAGCATCCGATACATAATTTTAAAGTTGAGATGCATAATTTTGAACTTAAGAATGTAACAGTTAATTACTCCATTTTTGCTCGGATACATAATTAGCATTCGGATACATATTTTGAAGTTGAGATGCATAATTTTGATTACTAAGATACATCCATTTCTGAAACTATTTGGTCGAGATACATAATACATTAACTAGATTAAAGGGAGATACATAATTAAAATTATGTATCCGAAAATTTATGGGTTTGTGGATGTATGCAGCTGTTTTTTTTTTTAAAAAGGGATTTAGGTAATTAATAAAAAGGGTAGGAATTTTATGTAGTTTAGTAAAGATAAGTTGTGATATTATGTAATTTTTCCATTAATTTTTCTGATTTTCTGCAGGTGCGGGGCGGTTGCGGTTGCTACACTTCTAATTCACTAATAAGCTTACAACTGCATATCTCAAATTGAGAATGAAAGTTTATATTCCACGAGATTAGTGATAACAAGAATTAAACATGTATTCCTTATTAAATTCCCTTATTTTGGTTAGTGGATTATATATTCAAAGAAGTTTATTTTGAGCTACTAATACTAATTTGGGTTGCTGTTGGTTACTGGGGTTATATATTAACATGGGTTGTTGTTCTAGTTAATCAAGGGTGTACTGCTAAGTTTGTAGTTAAATTTCATATTACCATCTTGTTTTAACATTAAAAAAAATTATCTTTCTGTATATTTATCTTATCAGCATTTTAAATTCCTGAATTGCGAATGCTAGTTGGAGTAAAACAAATTTCACAAAAGAATGAGGAGCGGGACGGGACGGGACGGGTATGTGCGGGTATGGGTGTGGGGCGGGTTTATGCAGGTAGAGAGGTTATGCGGGGCGGGGCGATTTTTAAAGTCGCGGGTTAAGAGAAAATACGCATCGCACCCGCCCCGCCCCATTGCCATGCCTACTGAAAATAGAATAAAACAGGATGTAACACAACTTAAGTGTTCTATATTTTTTGACAGAACATGACAGAGAAAAGACAAATCAACTACATTTTGCTTAATAAATTATGGCAAAATTTCACATATAGATAACTTAGAACCATTCTAACTAATTGTTTAGTCTAAGTTTTACTAATTACAATTTATAGGCAGCAGTTAGTGAAGAAATGTATAAAGACTCATTTATACAAATCTATTAGTCATTTTTTTTCTCAAGAATCGGTTACAAAAAGAATAATCCGTTCATTTAAAAGGTAAGAGAGTGTAATTAAGACCCTTAATTATCTCCAACCTCCCACAATATTCTCCTTCCATATATTATCCTTTTAAATGCTGAAAAAAACTAAGAAAAGGGGAGAAAGCAATATCAAAAATTCATAACAAGTATTGTGTATATATATATATGTAGCAAAGTATACATGCAAGATATGTATACTCTTATAAAATGCATAAAACGAAAGTATATAAAGATTGTATAAATAGATTTGATACAATAAGTATAATAGGATGGCAACAAAAGTAAATTATTCAAATATTCATATGTATATCTATTATATATTGTACAAAATATTCAACTATACATATGAACATATACGTATATTCAATTATTCAAATATTCATATGTATATCTAAATAGATATGTATACTCTTGTAAAATACATAAAACTAAAGTATATAAAGATTGCATAAATAGATTTGATATAACAGTATAACATGATGGAAACAAAAGTAAATTATTCAAATATTCATATGTATATCTATTATATACTGTACAAAATATTCAATTATACATATATGTATAAATAGATTTCATAGATTTCTAAAGATTGTATAAATAAATTTCAATACCTCTCGTCAATCTCCTAAATAGGATTTTATCAGCCATTTGAATAAAGCAAATTGTTTAATGGGAAAATCCTAGTTAACATTGTAAAAATGGGGGAAATGGAAGGAAAATAATGTGATTAGACGACGACGAAGAAGATAAAAAATTAAACAAAAAAAAAAACAAAGAAAATCAAATATACACAACAATTGATGGATTATTCCAAAGGAAATCTTGTGCGGATGTTTAGGGATCATAATCTCGGATGAATAGGGAAAAATATTTTTGAAATCTTCTTAAGCTTATCTATTCCTTTCAATTGAAAATCAACCAAAAAAGTAGTCAATTAGGTGAGCTCCATAATTAATTACTCTCTATTACCTTTTTCTAATTTAAATTAAAAAGACATATATATTGCTTCATTTGTCTATGAGGGCCCACATAATTAACTACTTTTCCAACTATCTTTAACCATAGAATGTAATTATTTTAAACATTGACCATGTGAGGTAATTATGGTCTAAATTTATCTATGATGTGTAATTTTTCCATAAAAAATTATTTCATAAACAGAAAAGGGCCTAAAATGTCCTTTACCTATTGGAAATGGTACAAAAATACCCTCCAGCCACCTTTAGTCTCTATAATGCCATTCACATCCACTTTTGGGCTCCAAAATGCACTTCACATCCACCTTTGGGCTCCAAAATGCCCTTTATTTAACATCCCCAATATTAAATTGAAAAAAAATATTTCATTAATGATGTGTCAACTTCTCATTGGTCCCCATTTAATTAATTAAAAAAATTTAAAAACCCCATCCAAAAACTAATAAACCTGATCCACATTATTACTCGCCCCACCACATGCTTTTACCTATTACCCGTCATATATTTACATATTTCGTATATCACATAGACACCTAGAATACTAGTAACTCCTATTTCTAGTTCAAAACTTTATTGCTACACAGATGGGGTGTAAAGAAGCAAACTAATCGGGTTGATGCTCTTGCAAATTGGGCAAAAATCACCTCTACAAACATTTTGCTAGCATGTTGATATAACTTGAGGGTAGCAAAAGGCTCAAAATCTACCAAAAAATAACAAAAAAAGGACATGGAACTCTATTTTAACAGATAAAAGAAACTAGAACTGGAAAAATGAACATCGAACAATTGATCCAAAAGAAACGTTTTCATCCAAGGTACAAACTTTGTTCAAATCAGAAATTTCATTGTTGTCGATATTTGTCATCCAAGGTACAAACTAACAATGTGGATCGGGTTTCTTAGTTTTTGGGTGGGGTTTTTAATTTTTTTAATTAATTAAATGAGGACCAATGGGAAGTTGACACGCCATTAATGAAACTTTTTTTTTTCAATTTAATATTGGGGATGTTAAATAAAGGGCATTTTGGAGCCCAAAAGTGGATGTGAAGGGCATTTTGGAGTCCAAAGGTGGATGAAGGACATTTTTGTACCATTTTCAATAGGTGAAGGACATTTTAGGCCCTTTTCCATTTCATAAAATACTTGTTTTCAACATTCCTGAGGAATTAACAGTTCATATATTATGAATCACATATAATATATGGTATGGTCTTCCATATATTATATGTCTTAATCATTTTGCTCCAAATTAATACTTAAGAGTGAAGGAGTGATTTCATCACTATCCTCATAGTTTGATAGATTCGGCCAGTAACAAGCTAATCATATTTTAAAATTTTCCCTTGGAATTTGTGTATCCATCTGCCTCTTTATATAATATATCCATCAGGTGTGTGAAATTTAAAACTTGGTCAAGAACAAACATTGGTACTTCAATTGGACAAGGAGTTCTTGTTTATGTCCTTCCATCTGTTGGTGATTTCCTTCTGAAACTCAATGTATGCATCTTGCTTTGAAGTTCCATATTCTTTCATGTAGCATTCAATAATTGAAGGTTCATGTACTCTTTGATGTTCAACCTACATGAAATGGATTTCAATATATGGCTAATGAGGAACAACAGATTTTCCTTCACTTTAAAGAGAACCACTCTAATGAAATCTTCTATATCTCCGCTATCTATGCCAAGTGTACTTCACTGGAAAGAAAAGACCTCTGGGATACCCTGAAACTCACTAGTAACAGTATTAGTGGTCCTTGGTGTATAGGTTGTGACCTTAATGTCATTACTGATCCTGCTGAAAAAATTGGGGGTAAACCTCACAGAATGCATGAGAGTATGGACTTCACCACTTGTATGAATAATTGCAGGGCTACTGATATTGGTTTAGTGGGCTCTAAATTTACCTGGTGTATAATAATAGACGACCTGTCAAAAGAATATGGAAGAGATTGGATAGAATCTTCATCAATGATCTTTGGGCGCAAAGGTTTCAAAGTTCTACTGTCAGGCATCTTGCTAGAACTGGATCAGACCACATGCCTCTTCTGGTCAAATGCACAGACTCCTCCCAGAACCATCCTACCTACTTCAGATTTCTTAATGTTTGGGTGAATCTTTCAGGCTTTCAAGAGCTAGTTGAAGATGTTTGGAACATTCCTATACAGGGCAATGCAATGTGGAGACTTCAGACAAAGCTCAATACACTTGGTAAAAGATTAAATCATTGGTCTAGACACGACATAGGTGATATTCATAAGCAAGTCACTGACTGTGAAGGTAAAGTTCAATCCTTTAAAGAAGCAGACATTTTTTATAAGACAGAACATGGAAGAGAAGATGCCAACAAAACTCATGCTGAATATATAAAGTGGCTTGGCAGACAGGACTCTATTTTGATGCAAAAATTAAAAGTCAAATGGTTTGATAAGGGAGACAGAAATACAAAATATGTTCATAGCATTATGAGGGACAACAGAAGAAGATTTTAGATCCTAAGAATCAAGAACAATAGGGGTAGATGGATTCAGAAGAGGGATAAAGTAGCTAAGGCTGCTGCGAAACACTTCGATAAAAATTTCAACCTCCCTAATCCTATCTTTAATTATATAATTCTTGATAGTATGCCTTCTCTAATTACTACTAAAGACAACTTGTTACTAACCAATCTTTCTTTGCAGGATGAAATCAAAGAGGCAGTGGTCTGAGTGTGTACAGTGCAGCAGGACCGGATGGATATAATGACATCTTCTTCCATAATTGTTGGGATATCATCAAAAATGATATTACTGAATATTTCATAGAATTCTTTCAGGGCAAAGGCCTCACAAAATTCTTCTCACTTGCTTAATATTAATTCTAAAGACTAGCTCACCAGACTGTTTTGCTCAATATAGACCTATTAGCCTGTCTAATTTCACCGACAAGATCATTTCTAAAAGGAAAACTTATCTAAATATACCATATTTAGAAAATCTTTACCATTTATAGCTATATAATTTTAATACATGCATAATTCACTTTTAATACATAGTATAGATTTTTTACCAAAACAAACATAATACGCTTAAGACACTTATAATACATCTATATTGCATGCATCATTCACTTTTAGTACATAGTGTAATACATCTATATTGCATGCATAATTCGTTTTTAATACATAGTGCATTTTTTTTTTACCAAAATAAGTATAATACATTTTAATACACTTCTAATACATCTATATTGCATATATAATTCACTTTTAATACATAGTACAGTTGCTATAGATGGTAAATATTTTCTAAATATGGTATATCTAGGTAATAAATAAAAAGTATATTTAAAAGCAGTAAATATTTTATAAAAAGTACTCAAATAGGTAATTTTTCCTTTCTAAAATCTTTTCTATTAGACTTAACTCGTTGTTTGCTTATACTTATCTCAGAGAATCAGTTAGGCTTTGTTAAGGATAGGTTGATTACAGAAAATGTTCAGTTAGCTCAGGAAATTATTTATATCTCAACCTAATATAGGTGGTAATATAGTGATGAAGTTGGACATGGCTAAGACTTATGATAGAATGTCTTGGTTCTTTGTTTTTTCAGACCTTAAGAAATTTGGATTCTCTAATTAACGGACTAACTTAATTATGAATGTTATCTCAGGTGTTTGGTATTCGATCATTATCAATGGATCCAGGATGGGATTCTTTACATTCTCACAAGGACTGAAACAGGGAGATCATCTATCACCTTCTCTTTTTATCTTGGCTGCAAAAGTTTTAACTAGATTTCTAAATAATTTATTTCTTAATGAAAAGTTCATCCCCTTTACTATGTCTCCAAATGGACCATTAATTAATCATTTGGATCATGCAGATGATATTGTGATATTGTGTAGTGGAAGGACCCAAACTATCAAGATGGTGATGAAGAAAATCAGGAATTATGAGAAAAGCTCAGGACACTTGGTGAACAGAGATAAAATCTTCTTTTTGACAGCTCCTGAGATATCAGCCAGTAGGATAAATAGAATAAGAGATAGTACTGGCTTTATGGAAAAGGAATTCCATTCACATATCTTGGATGTCCAATCTATGTTGGAAGCAAGAAAAAAGAATACTTTGATGGCATGATCAATAAAGAGGTGAACAAGTTGGGGCGATGGTAAAGAGAAATGCTCTCTCGTGGTAGCAAAGTGGCGTTGATTAAACATGTATTACAGGCTCTACTTACTTATACCCTCACAACCTTGACACCTCCCAAAGGCATTCTTCAACTCTTAGAAAAACATTTGGCTAGCTTCCTTTGGGGATCAAATGAAGGCCATAACAAGTATATTGGAGCTCCTGGAGGAATTAAAGCTATCCAGAATCAGAAGGAGGAATTGGTATTAGGAGCATGGAGGAGCTAAGTGAGGTCTTAGCTATAAAGAGGTGGTGGAGATTTAGATCAACATCCTCTCTTCGAGAAAAGTTCTCGAACAATAAATATTGCAAGAGGGCGCACTGCACTACAAAGAAATGGGTATCAGGCAACGTTCATGTGTGGAAGACTATGACTCAAGTAAGAGACAAAGCATAGGAACACATGATATGGAAAATCAATTCTGGTAGTTGTAGCTTCTGGTGGGATAATTGGACTATAATTGGCCCCTTAGCAGAAGATTATCCTAGAGCCAGAAAGAGCACTAGAACTTTAGTGAGACACTTCATAACGGATGGAAACTGGAATATCCCCAAGTTACAAAATATTCTAGCAGCCAATACTATCCAACACATCTTGTCAATTGATATTGGCAACCATGATAAGAAATACAAGGTATTCTGGGATCTCACAAAAGATAGAAAATTCTCCAACAAATCTACTTGAAATCTGATCAGGGAAAAAACCAACAAATCAGAACTTAATTCAGGTATGGAACGCCAATATTTCTTTTAAAAAAACTTTTCCTGTTTGGAAACTTTGGCAGCGCAAGCTTCCCTGCGATGAAGTCATAGCAAGATTCGAGATACGCAAGGACTCAACTTGTAAATGTTGCATTATCCCGAGAAGAGAGTCAATCCAACATGTTTTCATGCATGGAGAAGCGGCGCAACACATTTGAAAATATTTTGGAGGGCCATTTTGAATCCGAAGTCGCACAGGAACCATTAGACATATGCTTCAGGAATGGTGGAGCCAAAGCACTAACAACACAATGCATCATTTGGTTCTCAATCTGCCCCTGTTTTTATATGTTGGGAAATATGAAACAAAGTTTTGGATACAAATACGGTGGCGGTAGAAGTTTCAACAAATACATGATAATTCAACACATCCAGCAAATACATGATGATTCAACACATCTGCTGAAATATTCAAAGTGTTGTCAATAGGGCTTTTCTGAATCTAGCTTTGACATTACCTTGGATCACATTTTGTGATAATCTTCTCAAACTAAAACCTGTTGCCAAATGCTTAACTATTTGTTGGCAATTGCCAACAATAGGGACTCTAAAGATGAATACAGATGGGAGTTACTGTACCCCTTCTTGAAGATCTGGCATTGGAGGTTTTTTGAGGGATGATGCAGGTGAATTTGTTATGGCCTTTTGTTCCCCTGTTATATGTGGCAGCAGCATAGAAGCTGAAACCTTGGCTGCTCGACAAGGCTTGGAATTGTGTTTAAATAGGAATTTTAACAACTTCCTTGTAGAGGTTGATTCATTGACTATTTTCCGGATGATTCAAGGAGATAGGCAAGCAAATTGCAAACTCAACTTCAATATTGAGAAGATTCGGCAAATGATCAAACATGCTAATATTAAAGCTAGTCACTGCCTAAGGGAGGCCAATATGATTACGGATCACTTGGCAAAATTGGCAAACAATCGTCAGAATAGACAAGGTTTCAACTCTTCTCAGTGTTTGCCCAATGGTGAAAGGGCTCGTATCAAGTGGACAAAAGCCAATTGTCATCCATTAGACTCAGATACCAGAAGACGAACTTTTTTGTTAGCTAATTTAATTGTTCTTAGATGTGCGGGGGTTAGCTTATAGATATTAATCTCCTAATCCTCCTTTTGTGTAGGATAAACTATTTATCCTTGTGTTATATTCTGAGGGTAAGGCCAAGTCCCCTTATTTTACTTATTCTCGAGATTTATAACACCTACCCTAGATAATTTAATTTTAAAAAAAAAATCTTCAGTACAATTATACTTTTTAAACATTTTTTAATTATTATATTGTAGGCGTCATAACTAATTTTAAACCAATTTCAAGCAGATCCAATACATACAATATGTTCCTTCTGTATCATATGCAGACGTATTAGAAGCAAATCCAATTTTTCTACATGTTTTGTTCTTTATGGTACTAGAACTATTTATTTTCTTTCTTTCTCTTTTTATTATTGTTATTATGATAGCTGACGTAGTATTGTAATGACCTTCCCGGTCATTTTTCTCTTTTTCGTGTGTTCTCAGTGTTTAGAGCTTTTCTATAACTGCCCCAAGTTATTTATGACTTGCTGGGACTGACAGTTCGGTTCCCAGGCAGTTCGTTTGAGAATATTATTTAGATCGAGCACGTTGTAAAATATTAAATTAAATTAGAATTTGGTAAAATGACATAGTTAATGACCTTTCGAAAATGTTTTTGAAATTTATACAATTCTTTAGTTATGATATATCCATACTATTTTATAATAGTTTTGTAACCTATTAATAATTTAAGCCGAGATAGTGAATTTAAATATGTTAAAATAATATTTTTATTTTATAGAGGTTTTGTTAGAAATAATTTTTCATTAATTATGGTATATTCAAAAAGTTATATTTATTTTACCACGAGCCTATGCAATACCCAAATAGATATATATATTGGGATCAAATCACATGAGGTGCCACCTCCACCACCACGTGGACAGTGGGGAGGTGCACACCTAGGGATTGTGGATGAAGTGGTGGCTACCAAATTGGCATATATGTTCATAATATATATGTTGGAAAGTATAGAACATCACTTTTTTTTTTTTTAACTGTTTTCATTTATGTTCCTCACCCTTTCTGTCATATAAGCTCAAATATTGAGCTGATTCATTAAGTTTTGAGCTTAGAGGTTTATATATATTGAGTCCGTGGATTCGCTGTCGTTATTTCTACGATACGTTTTCTTATTTTTACGATAATTTTCGTTTACGATGGTATATTTTGGGATTGGTATTGATGTTTGAGCTATATTTTGGGCTCAAATTAAGCGGTGCTAGTTGTGACTATTGGCCACTGAGTTATTTGGGACGCTGTGATGATTTCAATTTTACGTTACCGCAAGTGGGCCCCACGTGGACTGTTCAAACATTTTTTGAACTAATGCAATATGGGTATCAATAGTCGTGTTTTGACATGTAGTTTATTATTTTGGTAGCTTGGCAGCGGTCAGAGGCCTCTCGGAAGGGAAAGACTCCTATTTAACTGGCTTTAGCAGGCGTTCGACGGCGTCTAGGTAGGCTAGGTTTACCTTCCTTTGCACTTAGATTGAGCTTATGTGTGATATATGTATGTTATTGTGTTGGTGTTATGGGCTGGTATTAGAAACTTGGTGGTGGTGGTTTACTGTGATTTAGGCCTTCTAGGCCGGATAGGGATATTCGGATATATTCTAGGCCCGTTATCCTCGTGGTACACCACAGATGACCTATTTGGGGTCGAATAATATTGTTGTTGTTGTTGCCAGTTTGGGAATGTTATTATAGGACCTTAGTCCAGGCTTAGGCAGACTTAACCCAGACTTAGACAGGTATAACCAGACCTAGTTTTCGGGACCCGATAGCGGGCCCCGTTACCACTTTTTGTCGACTTGTCAGAACTTTGACATCTTTGGGCATAGATAATCCTTATATGACCTGTTAGGGTTGTGACGAAATTGAGTCACCCCGATTATACCGGATTGGCCTGTTTAGCCTTGTTAGTCCCTGATAGCATCGTATTTGATCGGGGTCGGCTAGTTTGACTTAGAACGCTGCCCCGTCTTTCCATGACTTATAATGTATATCCAGACTTGTATATACATATTGTTTATAGTAGATAGTGACCTAGAAGGACCCCGAGATTTACTTGTAGCATGTTGTGGGATTAGCTTTGGTACTTATATATTAGTATTGACTTAGTACTAGGGCATTCCTCGTTTATATGATATGATATGACATTTGATTCTATTCTGGTTACTGACTATGATGAATCTTATATAGATTGTTTGGTTGCATGGAGTGCCCATCTCTGTTATTTCTGATAGTGGTACGCATTACACCTTCAATTTTTGGAGTTCTACGCAGAAAGAGTTGGGTACTCAGCTTGAGAAGAGCATAATATTTCACCCTCAGACAGATGGGCAATCAGAGTAGACTATTTAGGTGCTTGAGGACATGCTTCGAGCATGTCTTATGAATTTTGGTGGTCATTGGGACCAGTTTTTCCCTTAGCAGAGTTTACCTACAATAATAGTTACCATTCCAGCATTCATATGGCGCATTTTGAGGCCTTGTGTGGGTAGAGGTATAGATCCCCCATGAGATGGTTTAATTAGTTTGAGGTTAGGCCTTGGGGAACTGATTTGTGGAGAGACTTGATGGATCGAGTTAGATTGATTCAGTAGAGACTTGTGGCTGCTAAGAGTAGGCAGCAGAGTTATGCCGATCGACGAGTTTGTGATGTAGCTTTCATGATTGGTGAGTAGATTTTTTTGAAGGCATCACCCCATGAAGGGTATGATGATATTTGTAAATAAGGGGAAGCTTAGTCAGAGATTTTTTGGACCTTTTGAGTTTATTGAGAAATTTCGAGATGTGGCATATAGGCTAGCTTTGCCTCCACATCTGTCAGTCGTTCATTTGGTATTCCATATGATTCTCATATGATTCGGTGGGATTTAGTCTAAGTTGCTCGAACTAAGCAATTTTGGTGCCTCACCCGTGTCGACACGGGTAAAGGTGTGGGATCTGTGTAGGATCCGGTCAAACGTGATAGGGTGTGTTGACCAATAATTCGAAGAAAAAGTTTAAATTTCGATATCTCAAAGTAAAGATTTGAATAGCTCAAAAACAAAATACCTTCAATTTTGCTGCTATATAGTAATTTATACTAGTCCTTTTGTCTCTTTTGAAGATTTTTTCTTGGTTAATCTTCTTGTTCGTTGGTTGTTGCAGGTTTCTTGAATTTAAGAGCTCTAGAATTTCTATTTAGGAACAGAGAAGCCGAGAATTGGTAGTGCCGTGGTGGACTGCTAGATTGTGCACATCGTGATGCTGTATTGTATTGAAAAAAAAGATATACAAAACATCTCGTTGGGGAAGAAGATGCAGGAGGGAAGATGAAGCAGAGGAATAGGGATGAAGAAGACGACTCAGACACCAACACTAATTTATTTTTTAATTGACCTTTAGTCCTTTAATAGCTGCCACGTTTATTATTTATTATTAAGAATAACTATTACGAGTATTTTTTTTGGTTAAATGAGATAAACATTACTCCTTCCGTTTCATTTTAGTTGGTCATCTTACTAAAAATAAATGTCCCATATTAGTTGATCACTTACTAAATCAAGATAGAATTAATTAATTTTTTTCCATTTTACCCTTACAATTAATTACAATTCCAATGTCCATTCCTATGCCTAATGAATATCATTAATATGGATAAAGGGTAAAATAGTAAAATTTATCATTTCATTTATGATTTCTTGATCATCGTGTAAAATGAAATGTGCCCAACTAAAATGGGACGGAGGAAGTACATGTTATAATTAGAGTTCCTTTAATAATTGCCCGTTGATTATTTATTAGTAAGAATAAATAATTTATTCATTTTTCTGGTTAAATGAGATAAGCATTATATATTGATTAGAGTTTATAAAATGAGAATAAACATTATAATTAAATTAAAGATTAATGTATATGCTTTGAAAGCACACATTTTTTAATGAAACTAATTTTAGCGTAGGTATATATTGAACATATTAATATTCTCATCTTTTTTAGTTGTCAAATATAGTAAAAATAGTTGTTTTTAAATACTTGTCAATTTAAAAAATAAAGAAAACATTAATTCTTCTTTTCCAACTTCAACCTTTGTATTAGTCTTTTTAGAATTAAGAAGAGTGTAAATAGATAAAGATTAAAAAATTACTAAAGAATATATTAATTAAATCACACTCCTAAATAATTTTTTCTTCAACTAAAAAGGAATAGAGAAAGTACATTATAAATTCTATATAAAAAAACACCAATATGTAAAATAGTGATAAACTTCAAAATAGATACAATATTTATTTAAATAACAAATAATATTATTATATTAATCCAAATATTATGTTTGATGCATCTAATCTAATATTTATTTATAGATATTGTCACACCCCAAATCCCATTGAGGCGGACTGGCACCCGAAGCCGATATGGCCCGAGAGAACCAATCTGTACTCATGGACACTCATGCACAAATCACTCAATGAATGTCATCCTCATCATAACTAGATATAACATGGAAGTCATGGAATAACATATAACATGTATGAAACTTGGCCGTTGGGGCCATCAAGTCAAAACGAACATACATTCCTCACATTCCTTTCCTTTGACCCACAACATCTACAAAACCTCTACAGATGTATAAACACAACCAACCTATAGTCGGGACAAGTCCCCGCTTTATACAATAATTATAATACCAAAACTAATGTACAAATGCAACTCGAAAAGCCCCGAAGCAACTGGAGCTCACCAATGATCAGCTGAGATAGCGTAGCCTACAGTGAAGGTCTACTACCACATGTGCCTGCAGCAAGTAAAGTAAGCCTCCCCAAGGGGGTCAGTACGAAGAATGTACTGAGTATGCAAGGCCATATGAAACTGCATGATATATAAGTATACCAATGGAAATCAATACAAGAAGATAGTCAATATGAATAAACCACTGATCTGGATATGTAGAACCATGTTCATTGCATTCATTACTTTCTTTTCTTTTGCGTTCCTTATTGTTAGTGGTCATCCACTGATTCGTGGGTAATAATAGTCATCCACCTTATTGGTGGGTCATAGTCATCCACTCATTGGTGGGTGATAGCTATCCACTCATTGGTGGGTAATAATAGGAACAACTCTAGCTAGGCTTATGTGCCCCCTTTGCGCTGCCCTTTGATCCAATAATCTCGGGATCGGTCTAGCTAGACTTATGTGCCCCTTTGATCTGTCCCGGTTCTCAATAATAAACCATGAAAGCATTATTTTATTTCTTTACTTTTGTTTGAGATTGATACTTTGAATAGTTATAACACTTTTGGAACTTGGGAACGTTAACATTATTGGAACTTGGAAACGTTAGTCAATGAACATTATTGGAACTTGAAACAATGCCCACAATATGTGACACAAGAATCACCATTGACCAATGAATAAGGAATTATTAGAATAATAATTTATAACAACCTGGAATGAATTACTCTTGAACATTTCGGATGAAAATAGAACAATGCCTATAGGGACAATATGTACCATAAAAAGATACAGAAAGAGTAACCTTACATACCTTATCTCCCCAATATGAATACACAATCCTATACGTGAACGTGAATACAATAGTTTAGCTCCTTCCTTACGTTTCACTCTACAACACAAGTACATAACGGAATCAACATTAACCACAAGTTACATTCCAAGTGTATAAGACGACCATGAGCTACATGATTGCCCTACAACATTATGTCACCCTTTACAATACCATTCATGGAATTATCATACCAACAATACCACAATATTCCATACAATGACCAATACATCATAAACCAATAGCTTTTCACACCAAGTTCCTCCTTTACATGTTCTCATTAACACCACATCACAATGAACCCATCAAGTCACTCCAATACATTTTATAACCAAAATTCCACAATTTACTGATATAGAAAAATAACAAGGTATGCACATAAAAACACCATATATGTTGAGATATCATCCACCCCATTCACTTTCATCAACACCTCAAGTCCTTTTTCAAGTTTAAATAACAAGGATGGCACATCTTTAGCAAAAACACAAGTTCACTATTCAACACCTTTAGACATAACCATCATGATCTACATACTCTCCCATGCATATAGTATATTAATCCATGAGAATAAATACTTACCAAATCTTGAGAATTGATGATCTTTCACAAGAGATGACTTAGGGTTTGAAGTGAAGAGAAAAGATCTCTTTTTGGTTTCTTGGAAAAGTCTAGAAATACATGTGTGTTTATAATGAAAAAAATCTGATTTCATTGCCCTTTTTATAGCCCCTTTAACTCATCCTTAGCCACTTAAATCAATAATTGACTTGTCAAAGCAAGAATGGGTCATTTGACCCATTGGGCCAAGCATTTTGTCTTCCTTTTGGGCCTCAAATTGAGCCCAATTCCTTTGACCCAATAAATCAATACATAATCCACCAAATTTATCATGTATAAATCATTTAATAAGTGTTATGATAACATTACAACTCACGAGATTTATATTCGTAGCCTCAATCCCAAAAATAAGAGATTCTAGCCTCTTATGACTTATTTTGACCTAAAGGGTAAAACAGTCATTTGGATGCCCAAAACGTCCAAGTGTAATCTTACCAAGATGGAATAATTATATAATAACCCAATAATAACATTTATACGATCGTTTTTGGTGAAGAAATTCGGCAAAAAGCACCCAGGCACGGCCCCGGACGCCCCTTAGACTTAAAAAAGTTTCCCATGTTTGAAAGGTGTGCAGGGGCGGCGTGGCACGCTGCCTGGCGCGCCCCCTTGCTGCCTGGGAAATAAAAATTTTTGCCCAGAGCGGCGTGGCACGCCCCTGGGCGTGCCCCACATTTAGATTTTGAAATTTTTCGTTTCTTCGACTTTTCTTTGCGGATTCGGTTAGATACTTCAAGTTCAACTCTTTAGCTTACCTCTTAGCTGTAAAACCCTTTGTTTGGAAGGCCTTAAAGCCTCCATTATCACTCCTAAAATGTTTGAACAAGTTTCAAACTCTTCCTCCAAGAGTCTACTCACATTGACTAGTGCGATATCAAATGTTCCGTCCAAAACCAATGCAACATACGTACTTAGTATTCTCGAAGCTAAGGTGTATAAGCACACCCTAGATCACCAATCAATCAAGGTAGGGTCAGGAATGTACGGGGTGTTACAAATATAATTATATTAAATTGTGTTTAAATAAAGTTATTTTTAATGAAATAATTTATTAAATGATAATTATTTGAGAATACTAGTACATGCCAATTTTGTCTATTGTAAATTTTTTTAATGAAAGACAAAAAGTTTAATTAACATTTCTAAGTCAAAAGACATATTTAATGTCACGACCCAAATGGCCATGAGTGGCACCCACTCTAATACTTCGGTGGGAGAACCATCTAACCCAAACCATTACCCAATCATTTAGTCAATATTAAGATGAAGTTATCATAAAAACCAACTAAATAATAATAATTCAAACTAATCATTAGTTATGAGGGAATCGGACGAACCACTTATTAAAATCCCCAAGATCCGAAAGTCATCGTACAAGAACTTCTAAAATAAAAACCATGTCTAAAATAAATATCTAAAATAACAAAAGATAAAGAGTATCTCATTTCCCGAAAGAAAGACAAGAAACTAATATGATGATCCATAGCAGCCTGGAGATGAAGTGCTCATCCTTGGATCGATATCAACTATCAAACGCTAGAGATGAGGTCGTGTCTGAGCCTCTGGAACACTTTCTGCACTCAACAAAAGAAGAGTACAGGGTAGTATCAGTACAAGCCACTATGTACTGGTAGGTATCATAGGCCAACTCAATTTAATAGCATGTATACAACATAAATCCAATAACAAGTAGACAGGCATCAACACATAGCAAGTATTCAATGAATCAGCAAATACATCAATGACGGGCCAAACAATGCTTACAAACAAGCCAAGTAACCATCAAGAGTATCAACCATATTGTAAACAACCATGAAATCAACAATAATACCATAAGTAACAACTATGTCCTTCTCAACCTCGCAATTAGAATACCATTAGCTCGTTATCAACTTATTAAACACAGAATCTCTCAAAACCAACACTAATCTGTACACACATACTAAGGGACTTATTTCTGCCGAACTAGTCATGACCTGCAGGGGACAATCTAAGTCCATGTACCGTACCGGCGTGGTACCCGATCCTCCATAAATAAGTAATATCAATATTCATATCCGTACCAGCGTGGTACCCGATCCTCCATAACCATATTATGTATGTTTTATTCAGTCCACACTATCTCTCAGGCTACAACACAGCGTACTAAATTTACAAGTACACTTATAATCATAAGGAAATTCAATCAAGTTCGATTTTCAATAATTATTCATACAAATATCATCAAATTCAAGTATGTCCGAAGACCAATCAACAAGCATCCAATTTAGGAGCATACACATAATTAAATTGAGTCTAAACTCCAATTAAACCTTAACCTACCTCAACCGAAGAATCCGAATGCAAGCTAATTTTCAAGGGCCTTACCCTTCCATAAAGCTTCTGAATCGTCAAAATCTGTTCAAATATATAATCCCCATAAGAGTATGAACTAGTACGTTAAATTTCAACTAAAACGAGTCATTATTCTACCCTCAACTCAAGAATTCTTACCCTAAGAATCCTAGACCAAAAATCCTAAATGTCACACTATATCTGATAATCACTTAGTCATTTTTCGAAATCGAAACTTGAGACGAAATAAAAGAAAAGAACAGTAGTTGTCAATTTCCAGACGTTATGCGTGAATGAAGTAAAATTGGAAGGAAATTGCATCTTATAATTGCCTGAGAAATTTAACCTTTGGTAATCATTATCATCCAATAATTAGCAATCATACCTTTATCACTAATTTGTTTACCCAATGATTAACTAATCATGCCATTACCACTATGTATTACTTGATTAACAGTAACCACTTTAAACCTAATTTTTGTTCTTCACTGTACCGTAACTATACATCCAATTCACCCTATATCACCTTCATGAGCCAATGATTGGTCATCATTACTTTATTATTAGGTTGTCCCCTCACTACTTAATAAATTCTATAAGCACAACAAAGATGCAACCAACGACTTTGTCACTGCCTAACATCACTCAGCCCCCCACCGTCTCAGGTAATTATTTACGTATATGGAGCAGACGAAAACAGATTCACACCAATAAGAATTTACCTGAAGCTTAAAGGGAGAGATCCTCTTCGAAGCTGCGGTGTGTTGCTACTGTCGTGCCCTCTTTTCCCCAAACTTTCTGATGATATTAATATTATATATGGTAAACCCTACCCACTTAAAATTATTCTTGTGTTGACCACATAATTAAATAAATTGTGGTTTTGACCCATTAAATTACTAATTAAATAATTATCTAAATTGCCCGAAACTTCTAATAAATCCTCGAAATTTGTTCGGAGCACCATAGAAATAAACTAAATATGTAATTTGACTAAAAAGTACGTTCCAAACCTATTGAAATTTCTAAAACACTAATTCGGGGTCGTCTTGACCGAAGGTTGACCGTGATCAAGCTTAACTTTATTTAAACTCAAGAACCCAACTAATGACTTAAATCACTTCAAACACCTCAACAATCGGTACTACCCGTCTCCCTAAGTCATAAATCACATATATACACTACGGAGAGAGCTAAAATGGGAAAGTTCATAAAACGACTAAAAGGGTCGTTACATCAGATACCAATTAAACAACCGTTCGTCCTCGAACGGGAAAACAAGAAATACTAGGGGAAAATAAGGAATACCTGAATTAGCAAAAAAATGTAGATACTTGCTACGCATGTCTGCTTCGGTCTCCCAAGTGGCCTCCTCAATAGGATGATTCTTCCACTAGACCTTCACAGACGCAATCTCCTTAGTCCTCAACTTACGAACATCTCTATCAAGAATAGGAACAGGTTCCTCTTCATAAGAGAGGTTTTCATCTAACAAGACCGAATCCCAACGAATTATGTAGTTACCATCACCAAGAAACTTTTTCAACATAGATACATGGAATACAGGATGAACTCCTGACAACCTCGGAGGCAATGCCAATCTGTATGCCACCGCCCCCACGCGATGAAGAATCTCAAATGGATCGATGTATCTCGGACTGAGCTTACCTCGCTTCCCAAAATGCATAACACCCTTCATGGGTGAAACCTTGAGCAATACCCGCTCACCCCCCATAAAGTGCATATCTCTCACTTTTCGATCAACATACTCTTTTTGCCTGTTTTGAGCCACTATAAGTTTCTCCTGGATGAACCTAACCTTCTCAAATGAGTCTCTTAACAGATCAGTACCCCACGGTCTCACCTCAAAGGCGTCAAACCATCCAATGGGAGATCTACACCTCCTCCCATATAAAGCCTCAAATGGCGCCATGTCGATACTCGAATGGTAACTGTTATTATATGCAAACTCAGCCAAAGGTAGGAACTGACCCCAATGACCTCCAAAATCCATCACACACGCACGAAACATGTCCTCCAATACCTGAATTATTCGCTCGGACTGCCCATCGGTCTGAGGTTGAAAAGTTGTACTGAGGTCCAACCTAGTACCCAACTCCTCATGTAACTTCTCCCAAAAGTTAGAGGTAAATTGAGTACTCCTATCCGAGATAATAGAAATCGGGACCCCATGCAATCGAACAATCTCCTTAAAATAAATCTTGGCTGACTTTGCTGCATTGTAAGTCACCTGAACTGGAATAAAATGTGCAGACTTAGTCAGCCTATCCACAACAACCCATATAGAATCATACTTACCCAAAGTCTTGGGAAGACCAATAATAAAATCCATAGCTATCCTCTCCCATTTCCATTCAGGAATGGGCATCCTCTGAAGAGTACCACCAGGTTTCTGATGCTCGTACTTTACCTGTTGGCAACTCTGGCATTTAGCAACAAAATCAACTATGTCTCGCTTCATCCGACCCCACTAGTAATGTTGCCTCAAATCACGGTACATCTTGGTTGCACCAGGATGTATAGAATACTTCGAACAATGAGCCTCATCTAGAATAGTATGAATCAAATCATCAACACGGGGCATACATACTCGACCTTAATCCACAACACACCCTCACCGTCAAGAATGGCCTCTTTGGCCTCACCTTGCAAAACCTTATCACGAATCTTGCTTAACTTAGCATCCTTGAATTGTTTAGCCTTGATTTGATCAAGAAATGTAGACCTTGCCTCTACACTAGCTAGCAATCCTCCTCTTTCAGAAACCTCAAGTCGTATGAACTTGTTAGCTAGAGTCTGAATCTCTCTTGCCAATGGACGCCTGGTAGCATTCAAATAAGCCAAGCTACCCATACTTGATGACTTTCTGCTCAATGCATCGGCTACCACATTAGCCTTTCCGTGATGGTATAAATGGTGATATCATAATCTTTCAGCAACTCCATCCATCTACGCTATCTCAAATTCAAATCCCTCTGCGTGAACACATACTGTAAACTGCGATGATCAGTGAACACTTCACAACGACCATATAAGTAATGCCTCCATATCTTAAGAGCAAAAACCACAACTGCCAACTCCAAGTCATGAGTTGGATAATTCCTCTCATTAGGCTTCAACTGCCTCGAAGCATAAGCAATCACATTCCTTTCCTGCATCAAAACAACACCTAAACCAGAACTTGAGGCATCACAATAAATAATAAAATCCTTACCCTCTACAGGCAAGGCAAGAATAGGAGCGGTAGTCAACAAGGTCTTGAGCTTTTGAAAGCTCTCCTCACACTCATCAGACCAAACAAAAGGTATATCCTTCTGGGTTAACCGTGTTATATGAGTAGCAATAGAAGCAAACCCTTTTACGAACCTGCGGTAATAACTGGCTAACCCCACAAAGCTACAAACCTCTATCACTGAAGTAGGCCTAGCCCAATTCTTTACCGCTTCAATCTTCTGTGGGTCTACCATCACCCCTTTTGTTGAAACTACATGCCCCAGAAAGCAAACAGAAGCCAAACAAAATTCACACTTAGAAAACTTCGCATAAAGCTTCTTCTCTTTTAATAAGCCCAAAACAGTTCTTAAGTGATCTTCATGTTCCTCCTTACTCTTAGAATAAATCAGAATATCATCAATGAAGACAATTATGAAAGAATCCAAGTAGGGCTTAAATATCCCATTCATCAAACTCATAAAAGCATCCGGGGCATTAGTCAGCCCAAAGGACATCACAAGAAACTCATAGTGCCCATACTTGGTCCGGAATGCAGTCTTAGGAATATCGTCAGCGCGAATCTTAAGTTGATGATATCCAAACCTTATATCAATCTTAGAAAAGATGGATGCACCCTGCAACTGGTCAAACAAATCATCTATACGGGGTAAAGGATACTTGTTACGAATTGTTACCTTATTCAACTGCCTGTAGTCTATACACATACAAAGGCTACCATCTTTCTTTTTTACGAACAAGACAGGAGCACCCCATGGAGAGGCACTCGTATGGATAAATCCCTTACCCAGCAAATCCTGCAACTAAGCCTTTAGCTCCCTCAACTCATCCGGAGCCATCCTGTAGGGCGGAATAGAAATAGGACAAGTACTCGGTTCTAGATCAATACAGAAATCAATGTCACGGTCTGGTGGCTTGCCAGGCAAATCTGCAGGAAACACCTCCATGAACTCACACACTATAGGAACTGACTCAATAGATGGGACCTCGATAGTAGTGTCTCGAAGGTGTGCTAGGAAGGCGAAATACCCCCTCCCAATCATCCTCTTGGCACGAATAAAGGAAATAAGTTTCATTGGAGCAGGACTATAATCACCCTCCCACTCAAGCCTATTCATCCCCGGTATAGCCATAGTCACTGTGTTAGTATGACAGTCTAATATAGCATGATATGGAGACAACCAACTCATCCCCAGAATTATGTCAAAATCTACCATGTCTAGAATCACCAAATCTGCCCAAGTTTGGTACCCCATAAACATAACAGAACAAGATCGATAAACCCTATCAACAACAACAGAATCACCAACAGGGGTAGACACATGAACAGGAAAATCAAGTAGATCAAACACCATGTTCAACCCCACAGCAAAACTAACAGATACATATGAGAAAGTAGAACCAGGGCTAAATAATACAGTAGCTATCCGGTCACAGACAAGAATAGTACCTGTAATAACAGCATCTCATGCCTCTGCCTCGGGCCTGCCTGGAAAAGCATAGAAATGGGCCCTATCACCAGTCTGAGTGTCACCCCTGCCAAGCTGAGAACCACCTCAATGGGGTTGGTTACCACCCCTACCTGCCTGGTGACCACCACGCACACCCTGTGGACGACCTCTTCTATTACCACCACCTCCCCTACCTGCTGGAGCTGGAGATCGGGGAGTCTGCTGCTGGACAGACTGACCATACTATCTGAGATTAGGACAATACTTCCGGATGTGGCCAACCCCACCACACTCATAACATGTACGATCGAAGGTGGGTCGCTGAGCTGAAGAAGATGAAGTGAGGTAACCACCAAAGTTTGAAGACGGTTGGCTAGCCCCTACTGGACCCCCAACAGATACTGGCATCGTTGACTGAATAGGGTGGGCAGGGTTTCCCCGCAAACTCTGACCCCTAGAATAAGAACCACTGAAACTGCCCCCTTTGCGGGCCTTCTTTCCTGCTGCCTTGGCATAACCCTCTTGCTTTACACCCTCCACCTTCTTAACAAAATCAACCATCTCCTGAAAAGACTTACCTGAAGATGCCATCTGAAGAGCAGAAATCTGGAGACCTGTGTTCAAACCCTTCACAAAGAGATGGATCCTTTCCTACTCAGTTTGCAGCAGCTGAGATGAATACTGAGACAATGAATGGAATTTGGCCTCATAGGCCGCAACTGACAAACTTCCCTGCTCAAGATTAGTGAACTCATCCCTTTTCCTATCCCTCAATGTACGAGGTACATACTTCTCTAGAAAAACTGAATAAAACCGAGTCCAAGTCAATGGAGGCAAACCTGCAGCCCTACACTCAACATAAGCTCTCTACCACATCTTGACATCTCCCTGAAACTGAAAAGTGACCAGTTCTACACCATACCTCTCAACCACTCCCATCTTGTGAACTCTCTCATGACAATCAATAATGAACTCATAGGCATCCTCAGACTCGGTGCCACAAAAAACAGGAGGCTTCATTTTGATAAACTTGCAAAACAAGTCATGCTCATCTCCAGTCATCACCGGGCCTACTACCTATCTCGGAAAAACACCTGATCCTGACATCTCTTCCATTCGAGGAGCTACAGCAGCAGCATGCTACAACCCTGGATGCTTAACCCCGGGTACTGCTGGCATAGTCCCATTTCCTGCTAACCCACTCAGGAAGCTCAAAACCTGCTGAATTACTTTGGAAGACATCTAAATTGGAGTTGTACCTCTCTGGACTGGTTCTGCCCCATCATGAATCAGAATCCCCTCATCGTGCATCGAAATCGCTCCATCCTCTGCTATCTCAGGCATATCCTCAGGTGGAGGAGGAGATATTAACCTCTCCCGAGCCGGTCCTGTGGATCGAGGCCTGCCCCTGGCCGGCATTGCTCTCCTTCCTCTACCCCTTCCTCCCCTCACCTATCCTCTGCCACGAACAGCAGCCCCAACGGCCAGTTCGGGTACCTCTGCTCTTGCTTCATTGGTTCGTGTTCTCACCATCTATGAGAATAAGAATGGAAAAAGTCAGATACCAATTCGTATCACCAGATACCAATTGAAATCAAGTAATAATACGAAAGAAAGAAAAATTTGAATTTTCCTAGTATCCTGTAGCCTCTAGAAGAAAAGTACAGACGTCTCTGTACCGTTCCACAAGATTCTACTAGATATGTTCTTGTACAACGAGATCGACGAACCTAGGGCTCTGATACCAACTTTGTCACGACCCAAATGGCCATGAGTGGCACTCACTCTAATACTTCGGTGGGGGAACCATCTAACCCAAATCATTACCCAATCATTTAGTCAATATTAAGATGAGGTTATCATAAGAACCAACTAAATAATAATAATTCAAACTAATCAATAGTTATGCGGGAATCGGACGAACCACTTATTAAAATCCCCAAGATCCGAAAGTCATCGTACAAGAACTTCTAAAATAAAAACCATGTCTAAAAGAAATATCTAAAATAACAAAAGATAAAGAGTATCTCATTGCCCGAAAGAAGAACAAGAAACTAATATGATGATCCATGGCAGCCTGGAGATGAAGTTCTCACCCTTGGATCGAGATCAACTATCAAACGCTAGAGATGAGGTCGTGTCTGAGCCTCTGGAACATTTTCTGCACTCAACAAAAGAAGAGTACAGGGTAGTATCAGTATAAGCCATTATGTACTGGTAGGTATCATAGGCCAACTCAATTTAATAGCATGTATACAACATAAATCCAATAACAAGTAGACAGGCATCAACACATAGCAAGTATTCAATGAATCAGCAAATACATCAATGACGGGCCAAACAATGCTTACAAACAAGCCAAGTAACCATCAAGATTATCAACCATATTGTAAACAACCATGAAATCAACAATAATACCATAAGTAACAACTATGTCCTTCTCAACCTCGCAATTAGAATACCATTAGCTCGTTATCAACTTATTAAACACAGAATCTCTCAAAACCAACACTAATCTGTACACACATACTAAGGGACTTATTTCTGCCGAACTAGTCATGACCTGCAGGGGACAATCTAAGTTCATGTACCGTAACGGCGTGGTACCCGATCCTCCATAAATAAGTAATATCAATATCCATATCCGTACCGGCGTGGTACCCGATCCTCCATAACCATATTATGTATATTTTATTTAGTCCACACTATCTCTCAGGCTGCAACACATCGTACTAAATTTACAAGTACACTTATAATCATAAGGAAATTCAATCAAGTTCGATTTTCAATAATTATTCATACAAATATCATCAAATTCAAGTATGTCCGAAGACCAATCAATAAGCATCCAATTTAGGAGCATACACATAATTAAATTGAGTCTAAACTCCAATTAAACCTTAACCTACCTCAACCGAAGAATCCGAATGCAAGCTAATTTTCAAGGGCCTTACCCTTCCGTAAAGCTTCTGAATCGTCAAAATCTGTTCAAATATATAATCCCCATAAGAGTATGAACTAGTACGTTAAGTTTCAACTAAAACGAGTCATTATTCTACCCTCAACTCAAGAATTCTTACCCTAAGAATCCTAGACCAAAATTCGTAAATGTCACACTATATCTGATAATCACTTAGTCATTTTTCTTAGTCATTTTTCGAAATCGAAACTTGAGACGAAATAAAATAAAAGAACAGTAGTTGTCAATTTCCAGACGTTATGCGTGAATGAAGTAAAATTGGAAGGAAACTGCATCTTATAATTGCATGAGAAATTTAACCTTTGGTAATCATTATTATCCAATGATTAGCAATCATACCTTTATCACTAATTTGTTTACCCAATGATTAACTAATCATGCCATTACCACTATGTATTACTTGATTAACAGTAACCACTTTAAACCTAATTTTTGTTCTTCACTGTACCGTAACTATACATCCAATTCACCCTATATCACCTTCATGAGCCAATGATTGGTCATCATTACTTTATTATTAGGTTGTCCCCTCACTACTTAATAAATTCTATAAGCACAACAAAGATGCAACCAACGACTTTGTCACTGCCTAACATCACTCAGCCCCCCACCGTCTCAGGTAATTATTTACGTATATGGAGCAGACGAAAACAGATTCACACCAATAAGAATTTACCTGAAGCTTAAAGGGAGAGATCCTCTTCGAAGCTGCGGTGTGTTGCTACTGTCGTGCCCTCTTTTCCCCAAACTTTCTGATGATATTAATATTATATATGGTAAACCCTACCCACTTAAAATTATTCTTGTGTTGACCACATAATTAAATAAATTGTGGTTTTGACCCATTAAATTACTAATTAAATAATTATCTAAAATGCCCGAAACTTCTAATAAATCCTCGAAATTTGTTCGGAGCACCATAGAAATAAACTAAATATGTAATTTGACTAAAAAGTACGTTCCAAACCTATTGGAATTTCTAAAACACTAATTCGGGGTCGTCTTGACCAAAGGTTGATCGTGATCAAGCTTAACTTTATTTAAACTCAAGAACCCAACTAATGACTTAAATCACTTCAAACACCTCAACAATCGGTACTACCCATCTCCCTAAGTCATAAATCACATATATAAACTATGGAGAGAGCTAAAATGGGAAAGTTCATAAAACGACTAAATGGGTCGTTACATTTAATTAACTATATGCTATGTTGTGACATGTATTTATATACTGTTTGATTATATACTTAAAATGTAATTATATATTAGAAGTAACGATCACTATTGTTTAACTAATTTAACTGATATCAAGATATCATATTGGGGATCACATCTTGTTAGATCGTTTGATTCTTCTTGTCAGTGTAAGTTCTGAACTATCGAATTACTTAAAATGTAATTATATATTAGAAGTAACAATCAACATCGTTTGACTAAATTAAATGATAACAAGATATCATATTAGGGATCACATCTTGTTAGATCTTTTGATTCTTCTTGTCAGTGTACGTTCTGAACTATCGTAATACTTAAAATGTAATTATATATTAGAAATGACAATTGACAATATTTGACTAACTTAATTGATAACAAGATATCATATTAGAGATCACATCTTGTTAAATCATTGGATTCTTCTTGTTAGTGTAAATTCTGAACTATCGAAATACTTAAAATGTAATTATCTATTAGAAGTAACGATCGACATTGTTTGACTAATTTAATTGATAACAAGATATCATATTAGGGATCACATCTTGTTAGATTGTTTGATTCTTCTTGTTAGTGTAAGTTCTGAACTATTACTTAAAATGTAATTATATATTAGAAGTAACGATCGACATTGTTTGACTAATTTAATTGATAACAAGATATCATATTAGGGATCACATCTTGTTAGATCGTTTGATTCTTCTTGTTAGCGTATGTTCTGAACTATCGAAATACTTAAAATATAACTATGTATTAGAAGTAACAATTGACAATATTTGATTAATTTAATTGATAACAAGATATCATATTAGGGATCACATCTTGTTAGATCGTTTGATTATTCTTGTTAGTATAGGTTCTGAACGATAGAAATACTTCAAATTTATATGTTAGGTTAGAAGTAATGACTGACTTTATTAGACCAATTTAATTGATAACAAGATATATCAAGGGTCAAAATTAACGACTAATTTAACAATTGACTTTAGAATTAATATGATTTTCAAATTTGAATTTACGATCAAAATAAGACTAATTGACTCTCGAAATTAGAATTGTGCCACATAAATCGGGATAAAAAATATATTCTTACTAAAATATAATAATATTTTCAAATTAAAATATCCAAAAATAAAGAGGTCAAATCTCATTTAATGAGATTTGTACTATTTCAAATAAAATAGCCTCCAAAATGAACTTTCTCATCCAAAAAAGTCACATATCATCACAAAAGCATCTTATTTTTGCAGATGTAGCGTGTAGCTTGTACTACTATTTCTTATTTTTTGGGAACTTCTCCATCTTTCACCAACTTTTCCCTCCCAAAGACTAGAAGACCCTCCTTGTCCTAAAAAGATAAAGAAAACAACAACGCTAAAACATTTCATCTCCCTCCTTGTCCTTAACGAAATTTTCCCCCATAACTAAAATATTTCAAAAGTTCTCTGTTCTTCCATGGCATCATCAGCAGCAAAAGGAAAGAGTATTTTGAGACCAACAAAAAGTATTGGATCAGATTTTGATGATAAACCTTTGTGGAATAATTTGAAGGTTCTTATGGTTGGTCCTAATAGTGGTGGAAATAGAGTCTGGTCTTGTAACTTTTGCAATAAAAGTGTTACGGGTTCATATTCTAAGGTAAGAGCACATCTTTTAAAACTTTCTGGTCATGGAGTTGCAATATGCAAAGATATTAGTAATTAAGTATGTGCAACATTGAATATGGAGAATGAAAAAGCTAAAAAGAAAAAATCAATGGTGCAATTAGATGCAAGAAAAAAGGTAGACTATGTATCTTTGCCTGAAGGCTCAGATTTATCACAACCGAAAAAGAGAAAAGGATCAGCGGGTGGAGCACTAGAGAAGTCATTTAGCATTGCCAATAGAAACACTACCGACAAGTTGGCGGCGAATCCTATACCTGGTTATGTTTCACCAACTTATAATAGGTTACAAACAACACTTTTGGCTCAAGAAAAGGCTAATATAAATAGAAAATTACAACCTATTAGAGATATATGGAAAAGAAAAGGGTTGTCAATTTTTTAGGATGGATGGTCGGATATTAAAAGATGACCATTGATAAATATAATGGGAGCACCTAGTGGTGGACCATTATTCTTGAAATCCATTAATTCTAGTGGAGTTGTCAAGGATGGTGAGTACATCACTAAGTTGTTTATTAAATCTGTTGAAGATGTTGATCCAAAAAATATCATTCAAGTTATTACCGATAATATCGGAAATATGAAGCTTGCCGGTGCTATTGTTGAACAAACTTTTACGCACATATTTTGGACACCGTATGTTGTACATTGTATAAATCTTTCTTTGAAAGTATGTGCCAACCTTTCGAAAAATCGGCCCACTTTTCAAGTTGTGCATGGATACTAAAAGTTATTGGTGAAGTGAGGAGTTTAAAGAATTTTGTTGTGAATCATGACAATGCCATTTTTCAAAAGCATTCGGAGCTATCTTTGTTAAAAGTTGCCGAAACAAGATTCGCTTCCCACATTGTCATGAATTTTCGTGTTTGTAAGGTAAAATCGTCATTGGAAAAAATGATAATGGATGACGAATGGAAGAATTACAAGGGAGACAAAGTACTTGAAGCGAGGGCGCATGAGATAAAGTCGCTTGTGATGGATGATGCATGGTGGGATAAAGTTGAATATTTTTTAATGTGTACGGAGTCGATAGTATCCATGCTTAGAAGAGACGACCTTAAGACTCCACAATTGCACCTTATTTATGACATGTGGGATACCATGATTGAAAAGGTGAAGGTGATTGTATTTGAGCATGAGGGGAAAGATCTTATTAACGGCCAATCAGATTTTTTTGATACAATTCATGAAATTCTTGTGGCTCGGTGGAATAAGAGTAATATCCCATTGCATTGTTTAGCACATTCCTTGGTTCCCAAATACTATCATGAATCATGGCTTCAAGGGGAAAGTAATGGGATAAGAAGACTTGCTCCAAATGAAGATAAGGAAATCTCCTCAAATAGAATCAAATGCTTTCAAAGATATTTCAAAGATCCAAATGATTTGAAGCAAGTTTCTTTGGAGTATAGGGCATTTTGTAGTTCAAGTGGTCACTTTAATGAGCCTCGTGTGATTGATGCTATGGGGTATGAAGATCCTCTAACTTGGTGGGTTAACTATGGTGTAAATGCTCCACTTTTACAAAGTTTGTCTTATAAATTGCTTTCCCAACTGACTTCTTTATCTTGTTGCGAAAGGAATTGGAGCACTTATTCATTTATTCATAGCATCAAGAGAAACAAGTTGGCTACTTCAAGAGCCAAAGATTTAGTGTTTGTGCATTATAATCTTCACTTGCTTTTTTGAAAGAAAGAAAAATACACAAGTGGCCCAAGCAAATATTGGGATTTAGGAAAGTCTTTTGATACTTCTTGAGTAATTTTTTTTTATCATGATAAGATTCTTTCACAATATTCAAAATTCATTTGGTATTGTTTTAGGTGGAGACCATTTCAATATTGATGAAAGTATCAATGAGTTAGTTGAATTTTCAATTAACGAACCTCAACTAGAAGGTGTCTTCTTTGAAAATGAAGTTGAGAATTTTGGAAGAAGATGACAACATGGAATAAATTGAAGAAGATGACCTTTGATTTAGATGTACTCATATTCATGTTAGATGTCTCAAGTAGAGCTTAGTTTAAATATGCATTTTATGTAATTATTTTTGGTCTATGAACTTGTGAACATGTAGTTTATGTATGATTTTTGGTGATCATTTGACTCTTAATTTGAATAGTTAATTGACTTGTGCTTCTCTTGACTTTATCTTGGTCTATTTGATTCTAACTTGGGTAACTTAACTTACTTCTAAAAGACTTAAAGGTATGTTTCATATCTCTCTTAATCTTAGCTTTTTTTTTTTTAGTTTTTTATTTGCTATATTTCAATAGTGTTATGCTATCTTATTTTAATACTTTGTTCTGTGAGTTGTAGGAAAAGGGATGAATCATTCCCTTTTAGAGAGGTATACTTTCTTTCTACCTCATTACTTCATGATCTTAATCTACAAGGCACAAGTTACATGTAAGATTTCCACAATATCGCATAAATATAATTATGCATATTTGATATTTTTGCATCTATATGAATAAATTTTTAATTTTTTTGCTGAGTCCCCGTACCCGTGTCCGTATCTAGATCCATATCACCGAATCTTAAAAATTCGATCATGAAGGATCCAACATTTGGATCCACACCCACGTCGGACAACCGTACCTGAGTCTGAGCAACTTAGGATTTAGTTGCATTAGACCATGATTTACCCTTTGAGGAGGAGCCCTTTCCTATCCTAGATAGGCAGACTAGGAAGTTAAGGTCCAAGCATATTGATTCTGTGAAAGTTCAGTGGAGACATCACCCAATTAAGCAGGCTACATGGAAGGTTGAGTATGATATGCATAGTAGATACCCCTAGCTTTTTACCAATTCAAGTACTTTATATGTTCTTTTGTTCGAAGACGAACACGTGTTTCAGTGGTGGATAATGTGACAACCCTTGTTGTTATTTCTAGTTTTTTCTATGTTTGACCGATTTTCCCTACCCCATAGTTTTTATATATCATTTATGAGTTATGAGGATGGTGGGTATAGTCTCCAAAGCGTTCGGGAGTGATTTGAGTGAGTTTAAGGTATTGATTAGCCTTGAAAGTGGTTAGTTTTACTTTGGGAAATATTTTTGTGATCCAAGCGTCGGATGGTGATTTTGTCAGTTTATTTAGATCTGAAATGTGTATTTTTGGTTAGTAGCATAGTTAGTTTGGGTTTCGCGCCTGTATTTTGAGTTTTGACCTCTTAGACGAGAACTAGGTAATTTAGCTTAAAAAGGGTCTCGAGGGTTAATTTATTGATACCCGAGGGTTAATTTATTGATAGCAACCTCTTTTGGTAAATCCAATGGTTCCATTGAGTCAGGAACGTCTAAATTAGCCTAGTAGAATTATTAGATTATTTTTACGGGATCTCGATTGAATCCCGATGGTTCATTTGGAGTCATTTTTAGTTGCTGATTTTTGCTGAAGTCTGGTTTCTGGTGCAACTGCCTAAGGGGCCATTTGGTCGCCTTAGAGGTAGCAACTAGGCTGACCTTTGGCTACCTTAACGATGGGTTAACCGACCCAACAAAATCATCTTAGTGATGAATGTATTCCCTTAGCGATACCATCTGAGTGGCTAACGAGCCGCCTAAGAGACAAGCCACGTGGCAACTTACTAAGCCTTAATGGTAGTTTGCCTCCAAGGCAATGTCTCTTAGACGATCAAATGACCGCCTAGGCGACGACGTTGATATAAAATCTCTTTCTCCTCTCTTTTATTCCATTCTTCCATTTTCAAGCTTTGGGGTCTCGATTTTGGAAATTTCTAAGACAAGTTTTCATCAAATTGGACTTGAGTGAGCTTCTATGATTTCAATCATTAATTATTTATTTTATCTCAAAAATATCTTCTAAACCTTGATTTCAAACATGAATTCTTAAGGTTTAACCTGGTAAAGTATAAAAGTGGTTTTTCTTGGATTTCAAGATCGATTTCAACTTGTTTTTTGATGGGTTTTCATATTTAGAATCCTTGAAGTATGGAAAACATGATTCTTAAATAAATTTTTTGGTTTTATACTTTTTCCTTTGGGGTCGATTTTCAAACTATTTTTGGATCCAGAACGGAAGTGGTCTTTATGGGTATCGTTCGTGTATCGACCCTCCTGGTCGTTTTATGAATTTGACTTGTCTTTCCCATTTTAGCTCTACCTGTAGTTTATATATGTGAATTATGACTTACAGGAGTGGGTAGTGTCGATTCTTGAGGTGTCCGGAAGTGATTTAAGTACATAATTGGGTTCCTAAGTTTTAATAAAGTTAAGCTTGATTACGGTCAACCTTTAATCATGACGACCTCAATTTGGTATTTTAATGTTTTCAATAGGTTAGGAACGTACTTCTTAGTCAATTTACATATTCAATTTATTTCTATGGGGTTCCGAACAAATTCTGAGGATTTATTAAAAGTTTTGAGTATTTTAGATAATTAGTTTAATTAGTGGTTTAATGGGTCAAAACCACAAATTTTCCCTATATCACATAACCCGCATTAGAGTTAATTAAAACTAGTAGGTTTAACTCTTCCATATCACAACAACAACTGAAACACAAGAGAAGTCATTGAGAAGCTTGGACTGTACGACGTCGAGGAAATAACGTTTTCAGGTAAAATCTAACCAAACTCCAATCCGTGGATACATGTATTTTATTACTAGGATAAGTTGTTAATTATAATTATGGTCATTGGAGGAAAAGGGAATTGAAGGGAGAATTAGTAGGTTGTTGTAACGTGGGTATTATACATTATAAGGTCAAGTATATATGGTACAATTATAGTGTAATGATGATGTTTATTATTGTTGTTATTATATGGATGGAGTGAATTGAATTAGAGTATCAAGAGGCATTTGTACGGGTGAAAGCATCATCTGTGTGTCATGAGAATTGAGCTAAATTAATGCTTTTACTCATGGGTTAATGATGACCCAAGTGATAGGGTGGATAATCATGGGAAATTAATGATAGAGTGATGGGAGGTGTAAGTGATTTCTAGGTAGTTAATTACAGCTTCATGATTTTATGTTAGCTTCGACTCAAAAAAGAATTTTATATCATTTTTGGTTAGTCACGGTCTTGAAAAATTTGGTTTTAGACCTAGGATTTCTTAAGCAAGAATTTATAAAATGGGTGTCGTTAGATTCATATTCTTGTGGGGATTATGTGTTTGAATAGATTTTGACCATTCGAAAGCTTTACTGAAAGGCAAGGCCCTTGCAAATTAGCTTGCACTTGGATTCTTCGGTTGAGGTAGGTTATGGTTTAATTGGAGTTTAGATTCAATTTAATTGTGTGTATGATCCTAAATTGAATGCTTGTTGATTGGTCTTCGGACATACTTGAATTTGATGATATTTGGATTGTGAACACTTGTATGAATGATTATTGAAAATTGAACTTGATCAAATTGCCCTATGATTATAAGTGTACTTGTAAATTTAGTACTCCTATTGTATCCTGAGAGATAGTGTGAATTTGATGAAATGTATATAATATGGTTATGGAGGATCAGATACCACGCCGGTATAAATATGAATATTGATATTACTTATTTATGGCGGATCGGGTACCACACGATAAGGTACATAGACTTAGATTGTCCCCTGCAGGTAATGACTGGTTGGACAGAAATAAGTCCCTTAGCAGGTGTGTACAGACTAGTGTTTATTTTGAGAGGTCATGTGGTTTAATAAGTTGATAACGAGCTTATAGTGTTTTAATTGTGAGGTTAAGAAGGAGATGGTTGTTAATTACGGTATTATTGTTGATTTTGTGGTTGTTTACGGTATGTTAATACTCTTGATGGTTACGTGGATTGTTTGTAAGAATTGTTTGGCCCGTCATTGATGTATTTGCTGATTCATTGAATACTTGCTATGTGTTGATGCCTGTATACTTGTTATTTGATTTATGTTGTATACATGCTATTCAATTGAATTGGCCTATGATACCTTCCAGTACATAGTGGTTTGTACTGATACTACCCTGTACTCTTCTTTTGTTGAGTGTAGAAAGTGTTTCAGAGGCTCAGACATGACCTTATCTCTAGCATTTGATAGCTGATCTTGATCCAAGGGTGAACATTTCAACTCCAGACTGCCATGGATTATCATATTAGTTTTTATCCTTCTTTCGGGAAATGAGACATCTATATCTTTCTTTATTTTTTGATATTTCTTTTAGACATGGTTTTTGTTTTAGCAGTTTTTGTATGATGACTTTCGGGTCTTGGGGATTTTAATAGGTAGGTTGTTTGATTTCCGCATTAATAATGATTAGTTTTGGATTTATTATCATTAAATTTATTTTTATGATAACCTCATCTTAATATTGAATAAATGATTGGGTAATGGTTCGGGTTAGATGGTTCTCCCATAGGAAGATTAGTACGGGTGCCACTCATGGCCATTTGGGTCATGACAAAGTTGGTATCAGAGCCCTATGTTCGTCGATCTCATCGTACAAGAACATTTCTAGTAGAGTCTTCCGGAACGGTATGGAGACGTCTGTACGTTTCTTCGAGAGGCTACAGGATACTAGGAAATTCAAATTCTTCTTTTTTCCGTGCTATACTTGACTTCAATTAGTATCTGGTGATATAAATTGGTATCAAACTTCTTTCATTGTTATTCTCGCTGATGGTGAGAACAAGTGCAAATGTCTAATAAGTTCCTCGAATTGATTTGTAGATATCCATATTAATTTTGCGGAAGTCTATAAGGCATTTTAGGAACTGTTTACTTCTTTTATCCTATTGTGCATTCGGAGTCAGTTGCATGGTTGGGTTGAGTCTAATTGGAATTTAGTCAACCCCAATTGGTATCTCACTATTTATGATTGAGATTGACCGTCTCAGTTTATATCCTATCATTAAATTAGAATATAGGTTATTCCAATTGGTATCTGCCGAAATGTCATACTATGTGAGAATGATTAAGTAGTGATCGTTGGAAAAAAAACTTGCCGCCTAAATAAAGATAATTAATAAAATTATGTATTCTTGGTTGTAAAGTACTTGTGTAATTGCACCGTCATGGTAGATTGGATTGTTGTAATGCCTAGATTTTTGTTGAATAAATGTTAAGTGATGATGTGTTAATTGAAATTGTAGTTTTTTTTTTTTTTTTTGAAATTATGTGTTGGTTGAAACTATATGTACTATTTGAACTTAGTGTGAGACAATGACTTATTGAAATATGAGTTACTTGGAGAAATATTAATCGAAATTGTAGTATGATAAAATGATAAACTAGCTGATGATGATTCATGATGAATTGACCGGATAAATTACCGAATTATGAAATAATGTATGGATTATGGACCAAAGAGTCTGGTTGTGCTTATTAGGTGGTTTGAATAGACCATGAAGTAATAGAAATAATGAAAGCTTTATTAATGCTGAAATGACAATATGAACATCAGATAATAATGTTTCTTTTAGAGTGGGTTGTGAAAATATGGTTGTATTGTTGTTTCTAATAGTGGTATGAAGTTGCTTAGTGTAATGATTACGAGTTTTTGTAGTGTTGATTGATAATATTTGATAATGATAATTTGATTAGTAATGGTTCCTTAAGAGGACCAGGATTATGGATGATATATGACCTTTGAGCTCCTTATGAGGGCTAGTTTGTTGCTTTACATTATTCATTGCTTTTGTATGAACTAGTTTCCTAAAACTGGGCAAATGATGAGATAATCTTGATGTTAATGTGGGAAGTGTGTATGAACATGTTTATTGAAAATATGAAATTACGAAAGCGGTAATTGATTTCTAACCTTGTGATGAAACTATTCCAATGAAATATCTGTGTGAAATCCAGTGAATGCATTCGTAACTTCGAAAGATAACAACCGATGGTTGTTAAATTGAATTACTAAGTGGTATGATTAGTACCAGGATATTTATCATTATGATGAGGAGTCTAGTTTGTAAATTCGTGAGATGTTAAATCAAGGAGTGAAGTGCTAAGGATTCTGGGAATCGAAACGAGTTTGGAACTAGTTGCCTGTTAGACAAATAGGATAAGAAATTAAAATATTTGCAGATCACTGCAGGTGTACCGCTATAGCTATAACCTTCTGCTACAACAAAAGGTAGACAGTGTCTACATACCGCTATAGCGGTACCTTTTACCGCTATAGCGGTAGGGAGACAGAATCCCCTCTTGTCCTTGTCTTGTTTCGTTAAACTTTTTTTTTTGAGATTTTTTGAGGTCCTAATTTTGACTAAATCCCTATTCAATTAGTCAAAAACCAGCGTTATGAAATATTAAGGGTACCAAGCCTTAGCATTTTCATAAAAAGAAATGAAAATGCAAAAATAAAGAGATTGAGCAGTCTTGTGTTGGGAAGGATGGGGGAATGCCGGAGACTGTCAGCCTTCCCTGTCCTTTATATCTTTCCCAATTTCTTCCAAAAACCATATAGATAAAATGATTGGGTGCTAACTAGTTTGGCATATGAGACTTTGATTTAATAAGGGCAGGTTGATCACTTAGCATGACAACTTGACTGGTTAAAGGTTTCCAACTATAAGTAGTTAATTGTCGTATATTCTTGAAGGGTGCGTTATGATTCTAAAGACTAATTCTTGCAGTCATTGCATAGGTTGAAATTTGGTACCTTAACAGGAGGTTCTAGAAAGGGAAACCTAAGTTTAATATTTATTGTTTTGTTGTTGACTTGTAGTTGGGGTATAATTACCTAATTATAAACATTGTTGTTGGCGATTAACTTATATTTCAGGGTGGATTTCGATGATGTGCTAGGTGGAGATGATAATGATCAATGAATAGGTGTGAAAATACAGGTTGGTGGATTTAGTATTGTTGTAAGAGGGTGAATAAAATCGGTATTATAACCATGGTTTAATGCACATATTAATGGTTGTAGGCTTGAACATAGTGAGGGGAAAAGGGATGTTTGGTAGCTTATTCTTGTAGTTATGTCTTGGTTGTGGAGTTTGGGTGTATCCATATTAGCTTAGGCATACAGAGGGAGTTGTCATGTTTCTTGGTACAGTAATCCTTAAGGTTAGAGGAGCGGATGTAAGTGATTAAAGGCATTGTGGTTATAATTGTTTAGTGTCTAAACTTGTTTGTGGTGATTTGAGCCTTTGTGTATAGATGTTGGTTATCAAGTATGATTTTTTTTAAAGATGGGTGGCAGGGGAATATGTCATGATGAACATGTGATTAGGAGGAAGTAATATCCAGGGAAAGCGATTGCGGTAGACGAATTAGATTGATATGTTAAGAGTTGGTGATATTGTAGATTAGAAAGAGCTGAGATTTTGTGATGGCTTATTGAATAAGTGGTCTATTTTCATTATTTTATTTTTGGGTGATGAGTTATGATGGTTATAGTTCTGTGTGGTGCTGTAGGATCAAAAATTTGTATCGTGCCTTTCTTTATCCTTTGATCATTCAGGGACAAATAGTGGGTAAATTAGAATCTATTGTGATGATCCGTTCCATCATTACTGATTTACCTATAGTGGTTCGTAGGTTTAAGACTAATTCTTTAGTATGGGAGTACATTTGGTATGATCTAAGGTCATCCGAAACCCCTAGCACAAAGTCGTGTTGAAAGAATTCTTATCGACTGAGTTTCGATTTAAGTTTAATTTAGGGTCAACTTGAAACGAGTACTACTCCTAGAATATAACGAGTTAGTTTCCCAAGACCTACCAAATTAAATAGCTTTGAGTCTTCTTTTCAACGCCACCAACCGTTGGTAAATCCATCATTGGAATAAAAAGTTATGATCGTTTTACTGAAGACTGTCTGTGCAAAAAAATATATGTCACTATAGCGGTAATGACGTATTATATATGTGTCAATTGATGGTTTTTGATTTCCTAAACTCAAAATCTCCATTCCCAGCACCTAGTGAAGCAATTTAGGTCATTTTTAGATGATTTTCTCGGTAAAGTAAGTAATTATAACTTGTTTTAACAAGTTTTCTATGAATTTATCCTTAAAATCTCTTAAACTCCGGCTTAGGATTGAGTTAGGGATGAACCCTAAATTGGGAAAAAAGAGAAAAATTCTAAGTCTTCCAAATAACCCTTGGTAAACAGTCTAAACTCCGTTTAAGGGAAAATTTAGAGGTTTTGATGTTCTTAGTGTTCCTTTAAGAGTAGAATTTGGTTTACTCATTTATATTCTCTTATAGATAATGGTGGGTTCGCAAAATCTTCATTGGAGAAGGTTAGGTTCATCAAGGATAAACTTATAGTGGCCCAAAGCAGGCAAACAGAGTATGTGTATCGAAAAGCGAAAGATATGCACTTTATGGAGGGTGAGCAAGTGTTGCTCAAGGTTTCACACATGAAGGGTGTTATACATTTAGAGAAGCGAGGTAAGCTTAGTCCAAGATATATTGAACCATTTGAGATTCTTCAGTGCGTGGGACCGATGGTCTGTAGGTCGTATTTCATGTATCTATATTGAAAAAGTTTCATGGTGATGGAAACTACATAATTCGTTGGGATTCAATCTTGTTAGATGAAAACCTCTCTTATGAAGAGGAACCTATTGCTATTCTTAATAGAGATGTCTGAAAGTTGAGAACTAAGGAGATTACGTCTGTGAAGGTCTAGGGGAAAAATCGTCTTGTTGAGAATGCCACTTAGAAGACCAAAGCGGACATGCGTAGAAAGTATCCACATTTTTGTACTGATTCAGGTAATTCCTTATTTTATCTTCTTATTTCTTGTCTACCCATTCGGGGACGAACGGTTGTTTAATTGGTATCTGATGTAACGACCCTCCTGGTCGTTTTGTGAATTTGACCTGTCTTTCCCATTTTAGCTCTACCCATAGTTTATATACATGAATTATGACTTACGGGAGTGGGTAGTATCGATTCTTGAGGCGTCCGGAAGTGATTTAAGTCGTTAATTGGGTTCCTGGGTTTTAATAAAGCTAAGCTTGATTACAGTCAATCTTCGGTCAAGACGACCTCAATTTGGTATTTTGATGTTTCCAATAGGTTCAGAACGTACTTCTTAGTTAATTTACATATTTGATTTATTTCTATGGGGTTCTGAACAAATTTCAAGGATTTATTAAAAGTTTTGGATATTTTAGATAATTAGTTTAAATAGTGGTTTAATGGGTCAAAAACACAACTTTTCCCTATATCACATAACCCGCTTTCAAGTTAATTAAAACTAGTAGGTTTAACTCCTCCATATCACAACAACAACCGAAACACAAGAGAAGTCATTGAGAAGCTTGGACTGTGTGGCGTCGAGGCAACAACGTTTTCAGGTAAACTCTAACCAAACTCCAATCCGTGGATACATGTATTTTATTACTAGGATAAGTTGTTAATTATTATTATGGTCACTGGAGGAAAAAGGAATTGAGGGGAGAATTAGTAGGTTGTTGTAACGTGGGTCTTATACATATAGGGTCAAAGTATATATGGTACAATTATAGTGTAATGATGATGTTTATTATTGTTGTTAATATATGGATGGAGTGAATTGAATTATAGTATCAAGAGGCATTAGCACGGGTGAAAGCAACATCTGCATGTCATGAAAATTGAGCTAAATTATTGCTTTTAATCATAGGTTAATGATGACCAAGTGATAGAGTGGCTAATCATGGGAAATTCATGATAGAGTGATGGGAGGTGTAAGTGATTTCTAGGTAGTTAATTACTACTTCGTGATTTTATGTTAGCTTCGGCTCAAAAAAGAATTTTATATCATTTTTGGTTAGTCACAGTCTTGAAAAATTTGGTTTTAGGCCTAGGATTTCTAGAGCAAGAATTTATAAAATGGGTGTCGTTAGATTCATATTCTTGTGGGGATTATGTATTTGAACAGATTTTGACCATTCGGAAGCTTTACGGAAAGGTAAGGCCCTTGCATATTAGCTTGCACTTAGATTCTTCGGTTGAGGTAAGTTATGGTTTAATTGGAGTTTAGACTCGATTTAATTGTGTGTATGCTCCTAAATTTAATGTTTGTTGATTGGTCTTCGGATGTACTTGAATTTGATGATATTTGGATTGTGGACACTTGTATGAATAATTATTGAAAATTGAACTTGATCAAATTGCCCTATGATTATAAATGTACTTGTAAATTTGGTACTCATGTGTTATCCTGAGAGATAGTGTGAATTTGATGAAATGTATATAATATAGTTATAGAGGATCAGGTACCACGCCGGTACGGATATAGATATTGATATTACTTATATATGGTAGATCGGGTACCACGCGGTAAGGTACATGGACTTCGATTGTCCCCTACAGGTCATGACTGGTTGGGTAGAGATCCCTTAGCAAGTGTGTACAGACTAGTGTTGATTTTGTGAGGTCGTGTGGTTTAATAAGTTGATAACGAGATAATAGTGTTTTAATTCCGAGGTTGAGAAGGACATGGTTGTTACTTATAGTATTATTGTTGATTTCGTGGGTGCTTACGGTATGGTTGATACTCTTGATGGTTACGTGACTTGTTTGTAAGCATTATTTGGCTCGTCATTGATGTATTTGCTGATTCATTGAATACTTGCTATGTGTTGATACCTGTCTATTTGTTATTTGATTTATGTTGTGTATATGTTATTAAATTGAGTTGGCCTATGATACCTACCAGTACATAGTGGCTTGTACTGATACTACCCTGCATTTTTCTTTTGTTGAGTGCAGAAAGTGTTTCAGAGTCTCAGACACGACCTTATCTCTAGCATTTGATAGCTGATCTCGATCCAAGGGTGAGCATTCCATCTCCAGGCTGCCATGGATTATCATATTAGTTCTTGTTCTTCTTTCGGGCAATAATACACTCTATATCTTTCTTTATTTTTGGATATTTCCTTTAGACATGGTTTTCGTTTTAGAAGTTCTTTTACGATGACTTTTGGGTCTTGAGGATTTTAATAAGTAGTTTGTTTGATTTCCGCAGTAATAATGATTAGTTTTGGATTTATTATCCTTAAGTGGGTTTTTATGATAACCTCGTCTTAATATTGACTAAATAATTGGGTAATGATTCGGGTTAGATGGTTCTCCCACAGAAAGATTAGTGTGGGTGCCACACATGGCCATTTAGGTCGTGATAGTTAGACCCCTTTTGACTTCTAGATCTTGTTTTTAATAGATTGGGTTGAATCTGAGGCTGCACGGATAAGAAAAACTCCTTGTTGACCGGTCCAGGCTAGATTTTTAGCTTTTCGAGGTAGACTATGACTTAATTTTCTTCAGATCTGGGTTGGGTAGTTAACCATTCATGTAAAATGTGCTATGGGTTGGGGAGTTATCATGAGATTCATCTTTTGAGGTAGATACTTTTGCTGTGTTGCTCGTGTGGGGGCATATGTGATTATTATTATTATTGTGGTGCCCATGTGGGGGCTTATGTGACTATTATTATTGTTGTGATGCCGGATTCGCTGCTTGTAATGATATATTTGATGTCTTACATAACTATTCATTACTGTGGTGCCATGCAATGTCCTAAATTATGATTTATTGATAATTGAGGAGATTTGAGCTCATTTAATACCATTATTGAATTGATTTATTACATGATATTGTCATGGTTATGAGCATGCATCCTTATTTTATTTATCCATATACATGGTATTGGTACCACAGAGAAATACTGATTTTGAAAGAAAATGAGACATTTTATAAACTCCTTGACTGAGGGATGTGCCAGCAAGATTGATTGAGATATAAGATTAAGACTATGAAAGTATATGGATTGCGAACCCCCCATGGGTCCTATCGTAGAAGCTTATGCTTAGAAGGTGTATACACGGTGGTATTAAGGCATTCCGTCCTTATCATGTTACTGCATTGCATTGCATCATTTGCAATTCTATTATGTGTTTGTGGTCGTGTACTTAGTTTCCCTTATATATTCATATGTAGATATGCTTATACAGTTATTATACTTGTAGAATTGTTAAGAGATACGCTTGAAGCCATCATTGGGAACTTTTCTATATGCAGGTGGAAGCGCATTCATAGTATCGTTTATTTGTTTAGTTTTTTGCTTTTCTCAATTGGCCTATGATGCTTAGTGAGTACAAGTGGACGCCCTTTCGGTGGAGATCCCAGTACGAGTGCGACCCTTGGAGCGTGATATCTGGTAGTGCATGCTAGGCTGATTCAGAGTTTTGGGTGAGCTCTCTGTTCGGGGTTTGAGTCTGAACTTTATCTTATCTATTATGTCTTTATTTTCCTTTTTCAAAGACAGACTTACATATTTCGTACTCTTATTCTGTATTAGACCTCTTTACTCATGATATCAGATTTCAGAATTGGAGTTGTATTTTGCTCAGTTTCGGTTATTGTTGTTTATTTATATACATATGGCCCGACTTCCTTATGAAGTTTCGTATTTGGGTTACATTTATTTTTCTTCCTTATCATTATCTTATTTATGTATTTTGGGGTGTTGGGCTTACCTACCCAGGGTTGGTATGGGGTAGGTTTCATCACGACCTCGACTTTTGGATTGTGACAGAATAAAGTAGCCCTGATTGTTATTTCTGAACACAAGGTGAATCAATGGTATGCTAGTAGAATAGTAGATAAGATCTGGACATCATGGTGCTAGTGTAATAATTACAGAACTAGGGACCAAGGAAGGATCTGGATTATTTGGGATACAAATGAAGTACAATTCACCATGCTGCAATCAAATGACCAGTTTATACATGGGATAGTAGAGATATTAACAAATGGTGATTAGTTTAACTTCATTGCTATATATATATATATATATATATATATATCATACCGTGGAGACAAGAAGGGGGTTATGAGATGAGTTGATTCATATACAACAAAGGGTACATGTACCATGGTTGTGTATGGAGAATTATAATGCAGTGCTACGCCAGGAAGATAGAGTTGGGGGGAAGTAACTGGAGAAATGGGTCACTATTCAAGAAAGTGTGTATCGACAAAAGTCTAGAGCTACTTGGTTGATACTAGGTGATGCCAGCACAACCTATTTCTATGCCTATATGAAGAGCAGATATAGTCGAAACACAATAAGAAGTTTGATTAACTCTGATGATGAACTTATTACTGTAGAAAGAGGGATTGAAGAGGAGGTTACTGGTTTCCATATGGGATTACTGGGCTCAGCAGAAGAATCTTTACCAGTAATCAAGCATCTTTACCAGTAATCAATCTTGCCGTCTTTAAATAGGGGAGAATTCTCAATAGGCAACATCAAATACAATTCTTTGCTCCTAATACCCTTGAGGAAATTTACCACGGGTTAGTGTGGAATAGATGACGCTAAAGCTCCTAGTTGTGATGGGTTCAACTCTCACTTTTTTTAAAAAGGCTTGGCCAATAATTGGTAGAGATATAACCAAAGTTGTGATGCAGTTCTTTGAAGATTCAAGCATGCATTTATAAAGCCATTAATGTGACTACTATCACCATGATACCAAAGGTTAAGCACCTGTCGTCTATAAAAGAGTATAGACCTATCTCATATTGTACAGTGATCTACAAGATTATTTCAAAACTTCTAATAACTAGAATGCAGGATGTAATGAATAGGGTGGTAGATGATAGCTAGGTTGCTTTCATTCCAGGAAGGATAATTACTGATAATATCATCCTAAGTCATGATTTGATTAAAGAGTATGGGAGGGTCGGTATATCACCTAGGTGCATGCTCAATTTGGATATGCAAAAGGTGTATGATTCCTTAGAGTGGGTGTTCTTGAAACAAGTCCTTCTTAATCTAAATTTCCCACCCAAAATTATTAAATGGAATATGAGTTGTGTATGCACCATCTCCTACTCAACTTTGATCAGTGGCAACCCAATCAAGACTTTCCAAGCAAAGAAGGGACTTAGACAAGGAGACCCTTTATCACCTTATTTAATTATGTTGGCTATGGCGTATCTGGCTAGGATGCTGAAAGCTTTGAAGTATGTACCTAATTTTAACTATCATCCCAAATATAAGAAGCTGGGCCTGATACAGTTGGGATTCACAGATGATTTGCTCCAGTTTTGTAGAGGTGATATTGGGTATGTCTAGTTGATGTTTGAGTGCTTCACCAATTTTTCAAAAGCTTCTGGTTTGATTGCCAACAACAGGAAACACTCCATTTACTTCAGAGGGGCTAAACAAGAAGATCAGAGGGCGATCATACAACTTCTAGGTATTGGGAGAGGGAAACTCCCATTTATATATTTAGGTGTACCCCTGAGTACAAAGAAACTATCAATAAGCCAATGCCATATCCTTACTAAAAAGATACTTGGAAGAGTACAATGATGGACCTCAAAATATTTGTCTTATGTGGAAAGATTACAATTGGTGAAGACAGTTTTGTTTGCTGTCCAGATTTATTTGTCACAAGTATCTATGATCCCCGAGAAAATTTTAAAGCTGATTGAATCAATATGCAGGACCCATTTGTGGACAGGGGGGTCTGAGGCATTTAGGAAGGTACTACTAGCTTAGGAAACTGTGCGTAGTCCTATGTCTATTGGAAGGTTTAATGTGCTTGACATTTACACTTAGAACAAAACGGCTATTTGCAAGCTGTTACGGAGTGTATATAAAAAGAATGAGAGGTTGTGGGTACAGTGGATATATGCTTATGATGAGAGAAATCAACCTATATGGGACAATGACCCAAAGCAAGATTCTTGGGTTGTGAAGAAAATCTTTAAAGTTGAAGCACATGTTTTGAAAGCTAGACTTATCATGGAGGAGCTGCTTCAATGGAAAATGAAGAAATCAGGTTTTGGCATGTATTTATACTGCCAGGGGTCCCTTCTTAGCGAATGTGACCTGGACTAGAAGGACCCTTAGCGAACGCGATAGCCTAAAAGCCTGGCCTTCGCGAACGCTGCCAAGGCTCGCGAACGCGATGGCCAAAGAGCTTGGCCTTTTCAAATGCGGCCAAGGCCTCATGAATGTGAAGTCCATTCTTGGCCTGCACCAGCTGATGCTATATCAACTAAACTTGCCAATTGCCAAGTTTTCGATCGAACCCTCGGGGTTCGTTCAGAACCCCGTGAATGCAAATAAACTATGCTACCTGATCAAATTTGACATTTTGAACTCAACGACTCAATCAAAATTTCCATCTAGGGTCATTTTAATGGAATGTGGGTCCCACACTTAAATGGACATTTTTATCACTTTCCACTCAATAGCCCAAAATGAGTCTGAAAGCCTCGGGACCCGAACCAAAGGTCCCCCTAACCTAAAATCAATTTTTCAGATCTGATGGAACTGTTAGAATTGGTATATGAGGCTGTTTACCTAGAGTTTAGGCCCGATAGCCAAATTTGAAAAGCTCAACTTCAAAATAGAGAATTGGCTCTAAAAACTAAACGAACCACCCGGTAACCGAACTGTCAACACCAGTGAGTCATAAATGACTTGGGGCAGCTATGGGAAAGCTTTAAACATTGAAATAATGTGGAAATATAGAAAATGACCTGAAGGGTCCTTACAATACCCACTATTAAAAGGATTTTCACCCTCTAAAGTAAAGGATAGATATGTACCTGAAGGCTCAAACAAGTGGGGATACTGGGTCCGCATCTCACTCTTGATCTCCCAAGTAGCCTCCTCAACTGGATGGTGCCTCCACTGGACCTTAACCACTAGAATCTCTCTGGAACATAACCGTCTAACATCCCTAGCTAAAATAAGGATTGACTCCTCTACGAACTCCAACCTCTCATCCAACTGAATCGAGTCCCAACGAAGCACGTGAGACTCATCTGGGATGTAACACTGCAACATAGAGACATGGAAAACTGGATGAACAAATGAGAAATCTAGGGGCAAGGCCAATTCATAAGCTACCTCCTCAACTGTCCAAAGTATCTCGAATGGGCCAATATACGTGGGGCTGAGCTTACCCTTCCTCCCGAACCTCATCATGCCCTTCATGGGAGATATTCGGAGGAAAACTCGATCACTAACATGAAATCTCAAGGCATGAAATCTATGATCAGCATAACTCTTCTGCTTACTTTGAGATGCCCTCAACCTATCCTGAATCACCCGCACCCTATCCAAGGACTCACGAAGCTAGTCAGTGCCATGAGGGTTAATATCTGAAGTCTTAAACTAACCTATTGGAGATCAATAACGCCTACCATATAATGCCTCAAATGGTGCCATCTAAATGCTCGAATGGTAGCTATTATTATAAGTGAACTCTGCTTAAGTGCTACTCCCACTGACCTCAAAAGTTCATCACGCACGCGCGAAGCATACCCTCAATAACTTGAATGGTCCGCTCTGACTGACCATCGATCTGAGGATGGAATGCGGTCCTAAGATCAACCTGAGTACCCAACTCCTCCTGACAAGTCCTCCAGAAGCTAAAAGTAAACACTGAGCCTCTATCAAAAATAATGGATACGGGTACCCCATAGAGGCAAACTATCTCTCGAATATAGATACGGGCTAACCTCTCAGCACTGAAGGAGATCTGAATTAAGATAAAATGAGCCAACTTGGTCAACCGATCCATGATGACCCAAATACTGTAAGACCCACACGAAGATTAAGGTAAATCAGTCACTTCCACTCAGGAATGGGTAGCCTCTGAAGTAATCCACCTGGTCGCTGATGCATGACCTTTACCTGCTGAAAACTAAGAAAATGAGCTATAAAGTCTACGACATCTCACTTCATGCCACTCCACCAGTAATGCTGCCTTAAATCTCTATACATCTTTGCTGTCCCAGGGTGAATAAAATATCTGGAGCTATGAGCCTTTCACAGTATCAACTGAATCAAGTATCCAGCCCTTGACACACAGATGCGACCATTAAATCTCAAAATACCCTTTGAATATAGGGTAGCTCGACTAGACTCACCCCTTGCCACCTGATCACGAATGTCACAAAGTCTACTATCCTCAAACTGGTGACTCCAAATCTGCTCAAATAGGGTAGACCTAGCCTCAGCACTCGCAAAGATCCTCCTGGAATCCGAAATATCTAGTCGAACCAACAAAATGTCTAAGAACTGAACGTTCAAAGCCAACGGACGTTCTGAAGCTAAAATAGAAGCCAAACTACCCATGTTCACCGCCTTCTGGCTCAAGGCATTCGCTATCATGTTCGCCTTGCTCGGATAATATAGGATAGAGATATCATAGTCCTTCAGTAACTCAATCCACCTACGCTGCCTAGAATTAAACTCTCTCTGAGTCATAAGGTGCTGAAGACTATGATAGTCGGTGTAAATCTCACAATAAACACCATACAAGTAGTGCCTCCAAATCTTAAGCGCAAAAACCACCGCCGCCAACTCCAAATCATGAGAGGGGTAGTTGCGCTCATGAATCTTAAGATGCCTTGATGTATAAGCAATAAATCGACCCTGCTGCATCAGAACACAACCCAAAACAACACCAGAAGCATCACAATAAACTATAAACTGCTAGCCCTGTATAGAAAGGGTCAATATCGGAGTTGAAGTGAGTAAGATCTTGAGCCTCAGAAAGCTTAACTCACAATCCTCGGACCACTGAAAGGAAACATCCTTCCTAGTCAGTCTGTTCATAGGTGATGCGATAAAAGAAAAACCCTCAACAAATTATCGGTAGTAACCTGCCAAACCAATAAAGCTACGAACCTCAGCCGGAGATGTAGGTCTGGCCCAATCACGAATAGCCTCAATATTTGCTGGATCCACCATAATCCCATCCTTAGACACCACATGCCCTAGGAATGTAATAGAATCTAGCCAAAACTCACACTTTGAGAATTTGGCATAAAGCCTATGATCTCTCAAAGTCTGGAGCACAATCCTCAGATGCTGCTCTTGCTCCTCCTCGCTCCTCGAATATACAAGAATGTCATCAATGAAAATAATAACAAAGGAGTCCAAATAGGGACTGAAAACTTCATTCATCAAATCGATAAACGCTGCTGGGGCATTGGTCAACCCAAAAGACATCACCAGAAACTCATAATGGTCATACCGAGTCCTGAAGGCTGTCTTAGGGATGTCCTCAGCCCAAATCCTTAACTGATGGTAACCCGATCTCAAGTCAATCTTAGAGAAAACTGTTGTACCCTGAAAATGGTCAAATAAATCATCAATGGAGGCTACCTACCCTGAGAATCTCTGCCTCTGAACTATGAACCTCTATGGCTTCCACTGAAACTGCTTGATGACGTGGTCAATTATCGCTTCCCCCTTGGGCCTCGCAATGCATCTCCTCCATAGTCTGGGCATAATCAAAACTCTCAACAAAAGACCTACCAGCAGTAAGCAAACTCTGAGTATCCAAGCGAAGAGGAAGTCTCAGTCCCCTAACATAACACCGAATTCTCTCATACTCGATAGGTAGGATCGTCGTAGCATGTCTGGATAACTCATGAAATCATGCCTCATACTAGAGAACTATCATAGAACCCTGATGTAACCTTATAAACTGATCTCTCAAGCACTCACGAAGACTGTGGGGCATATACTTCTCCAAGAAGGCCTCGAAGAATTGAGTCTAGGTCAAAGGGGGAGATCCAGCTGGTTTGGAATCAAGAAAACCTCTCCACCAATGTATAGAATCCAAGTCCAACTGAAAAGTAGTGTAATTAACCCCATGAGCCTCAACTAGGCCCAAATTATAGAGTCTAACCGCTCAAGCAGCCAAAAACTCAAATGCATCCTCGCCTGGAGCCCCAGTAAACCTCGGAGGAGTCAATTTCAAAAATCTACCCAACATCTTCTATCCTCAAGAAATATAGTAGGCTGGACAACCACCGGCTGAGAAATTACCGACGCTGGGGGAACCTGAACTCTGGGTACCGCAGCTACAAGCTGCATCCCTACATATATACCACTCTGATTCGTAGACTGTGCACCACCAATTAATCCCAACAACTGGACCAAGGCATCTCTAAGAAATGACGAAGAAATAAACCCTGGTGAAGCCTAGAATGCCCCTGGCCCACCAATGGCTGGGGTAGCTAAATCTATGGAGCAACCTCTACCTCAGAAGTAATATCTAGATCTGGCGAAGGCTCTCTATCTGGACCCCTAGCTGGGGCTACAGCTCTACCCTACCCGTGACCTCTAGGTCGGCCACGACCTTTAGCAGGTTCCCTAGCAGCGGGCTCGGGGTCACCGTCACCTGTCGTTGTAGCTCGCGTCCTAGCCATCTGCGAAAGAGTGAAACAATGAGAACCTTAGAAACCAACATAGACTCGGTGCATGAAATGAATGAAGAAAGTGAAGTCATCCTAAGAATGTCCTGTAGTCTCCCGAAGATAAGAAATGGATGTCATCATTCTGATCCGCGGGACTCTACTAGACACTTGCTCTTGTACCAACAATACTAGTGAACCTAGGCGCTCTGATACTAACTTGTCACGACCTAATTTCAGAGTCATGATGACACCTATAATGTCCCACTTGTAGGTAAGCTAGGCCTTATCCCGAAATGACAAGTAATGGGCACAATGGCGGAAGGATACCAAAAGTAATACAAATCATGCCCATAATACATGCATGAAAATATAGGGCTAAATAAAAGAGGGAGAAGAACAAAATGAATCCCATGACCTGGTAAGGCCGGTACAAGAGCCACTAACCCAAATAATAAGAGTACTAGCAATATCAATATACAAATAGTCTCAAAATGAAAGTCTGTCCAAAAATAGAGAAAGGAGAGGGGATCAACTCTGGGTCAAAAGCTCATCCTATCTCTGAGACCTGTAGATAGCTAGATAGAATATCAACGACGATGGCTAGTACTCTAATCTGCACCAGAAAAGATGTAGAAATGTATTATGAGTACCAAAACAACGAGTACTCAGTAGACATTATTGACCGACTGAGCTAAATCATAATAAAATGCGAGGATATAAAATAAGTCAAGGAAGAGGGGAAATCCTGAGAACATGCTCTGAGATAGGTAAATAAATAAAGAAACACATGATGCCGAAATTAAAGTAGCTATTACAACCCAACTAGGCCCCCATAAGCCTAGAGGGTACAAACAAGAGAAGGCTAATCCAAATGGACCCTCATAAGCCCGATGGATGCAATCAAGGAATATACCATTACCATACTTATGTATCCCTTTTGAACCACAACTCACCGTACTCGAACCGGTACCATAATACCATGAAATAACCCATAGACACCGGACTTGAATCAAATTTTCCCGTAGAAAAACTCACCATAAGTGTCAGACTTGAACCGGTAATTTAGTGCCATAACTAGATAGAGTATGCTGGACTCGAGCCGGTCTTTAAAAGCCATAAAGTAGTAGAATGTGCCGGACTCAAACCAGTCTTTAAGTGCCATAAATCAATAGAATGTGCCGGACTCGAATCAGTCTTTAAATACCATAAATCGATAGAATGTGCCAGACTCGAACCGGTCATTAAATACCATAAGTTAATAGAATGTGCCAGACTTGAACCGATCTTTAAATACCATAAACTAATAGAATGTTCCGAACTTAAACCGACCTTTAAATAAGCTCAAGATTATTAACCTAGCCCCGTACTAGATATATACCATATAGTCTAATGCTCAAGATTAAGGATAATGTTGAGAAAGAAGGCCTCCTAAGTCTACAAGGAGCTAGGAGCGATATCCCAACCCCAAAACATCAATTTACCTAAGGGAAGTGTAAATGGGTTGATTCTACCTCCGAAACGGCCTTCAAATCGGCCAAATAGCTCAACTTTTAATAACTAAGAAACCAATAGTAAATCCCAACCCCAAACTAGTATAATATCATACTAATACCATATTTAATCTCAATCTATAAGAAGGGTAAGCCTAGCCTACCTGGACGTTGAAGAAAGCTTGATAAAGTCCGCTAAAGGGGAGCCTTTCCCTTCTGAGAAGCCTCTGCACGATGCCACACTATAAAAATAAAAATCTACTCATCAATACGAGAACAACAATACCCATATTTCATATAAATGCATCGGGTCCAAAATCGAGCCAAAAATCCCATGTGGGGCCCGCTTATGAAATCACATGTTTGAAACTGTCAAAACGTCCCTCAAGGATCAAGGATCATTTACCCTCAATAATGGATAAATTTTGAGAACAATAACATTAAAAATCAACCCATCAATGCACTAGGGTTAAAACTTTAAAACGGGGAAATTACCGATAAACTAAAGAAAACTTACGATAATATTGATGAGGAAACATTCCCATGCACTGTCCAACTCACCCCGAACACCCATGTATCAACCCTCTCACTCTCTTAGCTCTTTAGAGAATTTAATGGTGTTTGGGACTTGTGGATAATGAAGAAATCGGGTTTTGGCATGTATTTATACTGCCAGGGGTCCCTTCTTCGCGAATGTGGGGACCCCATTATGAACGCGACATGGACCAAAAAGACCCTTTGCGAACGCGAAGGACGGATCACGAATGCGATGGCCTAAAGGCCTGGCCTTCACAAACTCGACCAATGCCTCGCGAACACGATGGCCTAAACGCGAAGGCCATTCTTGGCTTGCACCAGCTGACGCTGCATCAGCTAAACTTGGCAATTGCCAAGTTTCCAATCGGACCCTCGAGATTCGTTCAAAACCCCGTGAATGTAAATGAACTATGCTACCCTATCAACTTTAACATTTCAGACTCAACGGTGCAATCAAAATTTCCATCCAGGGTCGTTTCGATGGAATTTGGGTCCCACACCCAAATGACCGTTTTCATCACTTTCCACTCAATAGCCCAAAATGAGTCCGAAAGCCTCGGGACCCAAACTAAAGGTCCCCCTATCCTAAAATCGATGTTTCGGATTTGATGGAACTATCACAATTGGTATATGAGGCTGTTTACCTGGAGTTTAGGCCCGGTGGCCAAATTTGAAAAGCGTCGACTTCAAAATAGAGAATTGACTCTAAAAACCAAACGAACTATCCGGTAACCAAACTGTCAGTACCAGCGATTCATAAATGACTTGGGGCAGCTATGGAAAAGCTCTAAACATCAAAATAATATGGAAATGCAGAAAATGACCTGGAGGGTTATTACACTTAACTAATGTATAGAGGAAGTTGTTGGATTGGCAAGGAATATATAGAGTTGTCCTTGACTGGAAAGGGGAACTGCAATACAACATAAATTGGATCAAAGGGAATTCTGCACATGTGAAAGTGTACAGGACGACTGTTGCTGCATGTTCCTATTACATTTGGAATGAGAGGAACCAAAGGATTTTTCAGAAGCAATGTACGCTAGCACAAACTATCACTAGACTGATTGTACAAAAGGTTAAAGCCAGGTGCACAACACAGAAGGAACTAGCGTGAAGAGTCTCCGAGCTGAACTTTTATCCTAGTTAATTAGTAGACATGGCTAGGATTAGATTAGGATTATTGTAGCCTGGTGGAAACCTGGGACTGCTGTCCAGGAGATACCTGAGTTTGACCCCCAGTTCTGTAAGGTTGCACTTTTGATAATAAAATCAAATAGTTACGAAAAAAGTCACTACTTTACAATACCAAGCCACTGGTTCTCAATTTCAATTCACTACTTCACAATTTTAATTGACTACTTAACTATTTCAAGTCACTAATTCACAATTTAATTTCACTACTTCACATTTTTAAGTCGCTGCTTCACATTTTCAATTCACTAGTACTTAACTATTCCACATTACTACTACACAATACCAAGTCACTAGTTCACAATTTCAATTCTATATGCTTCACAATTTCAATTCACTACTTAATTATTTCAAGTCAACAAACTAACAAATCCAACAAATTCAATCAAATAAGTAGATGTCTCGCATGTCCCTCTCACCATATAATCATAATAAATTCCACAATTGATATAGTCACTAGTTCACATTTTTGAATAAAATTCTTAAGCTTTCATGTCTAGCACAAGTAAAACAAACTAACAAATCATAGAAATTCAATCAAATTAGTAAAGACTTCACATGTCCCTCTCACACCATATAATCACAATAAACTAAGATAGGAATCCTAATCTTGAAATTGAAAATGGAAGAAACCTTAACAAATTCACAAATCCAACAAACCCTAAACAATATACAATAAACAATAAACAATAATCAAAGATTGAGGAAACATACCTCTAATTTGTGAATTACAAAAAAAAAAAATGGGGAAATGGGGGAGGGCAGCAGTACTAGTGGTAGCGGTGGTGGCGAGCGGTGGCAGCAGTAGTGCCAGGCAGTGGCTAGGAGATGCAGCATCGACGGCGGCGGAAAAATAGAGAAGAGAAAGAGAGAAAGAAAAGAGACCCGATCAGGTCTCTATTGCTTTAGAAAAAGCGACAGACAACGTGGTTTCTGTCCGTTGTTTTTTTAAAAAAAATATTTGACCTATTCTGATCAAAAAGTGACGGACAGAAACCACGTTGTCCATCACTTTTTTTAAAAAAAATATAAATTAGTTTTTATTAATATACTAATAATTTATTTATAAATAAATTTAATTTTACAAAAACGATGGATAGCATCCCTTTTGTAAAATAAATTTTTTATTATTTTTAATAATAATGTCGTTGTCCGTTGCTTTTATTAAAAAATAAATATAAGTTATATGTAAAAACTTTTGGTGCAACAAACCACGAAAAAAGCGACGAACAAAAAGACGTTGTCCGTCGCTTTTGTGAAAACATAAATAGAAATAAAAAAAGGAATAGCGATGGACAATGACACTTTTTACGTTGATTTCTATAGCAACGCTGTCCGTCTCTTTTTGGTCCGTTGTTTTTGGCAAATTTTTAATAGTGATACTTTAGATGTGTTTTCACCCTTCAATCTCGTATATTGTTAGATATATCACCAAAACAAAGAAAAAAACTAATTAATTCGAATATGCATTTGCATCACCACAACAAAGCAAATAAAGTTGCCATTTGAGTCAAATGTTAGATGCAAAAACTATTCAAGTATTTATGAAACAAATTAGAGTATCTCTGATTCTTACTTTCTCATTTGATATATCATACTAACTCTTTTAGATTGATTTTACAACAAATATATTATAAGAACAAAAAAGCAAGGGGCGAATCAACCTGAATGTTGCACCCTAGATGGTGAAATTCAATAGCCAAAAACATCACTAGCTTACACTCTGACCCAAAGAGCATGAGGAATGAGGCACGTTGAATATAATCCCGTGTGAATCAGCAAAAACCACCTTACAAAGCTAAATGCTCACTAAGGCATGTGCGGCTCTTCAATATATTTAGTATACTAGTACTCCAAGAGATTTTATTACACGTGTGAGGCAATTTATGTGGTGCCATTTCCATTGTACTCCAAGGTTGAGTAATCCCCCTTCGCTGATTATTATACTATCGGGGAATATATTCGCAGTTAGATATACACATCCGTCTTGCCTTGTCATTATACATGAATTACACATACATTTTTGTTATTTTTAATTCCAGAGGAATATAGGTATTGGTTTTTTTAATTCCCCGCTAGGAGCTCCACCCTTTTTGTTCCTTTGTAGTGACTCGAACCCACAATCTCAGGATTGGAGGTAAAAGATGATTACCATTTGAGCAACCCCTATTGTCTGTAGGCATTAGGTTCACTTGAATATACGAGTAGGAATTTAGAAGATTCTTGTAAGCAAAATCAACCATGTGACTAATAGATCAAATAAATCTAAAAGTCAAAATTAACCATGGGACTAATAAGTAGTTAAATTTAGATTTTCAAATCACAATTAATAGGGTTAGTTTAGTAAAATAAACCTCTAATAAATATTTTCTTAAGGATATAGTGTCAAGTCAATATGGGCTACGTAAAATAAAATGAAGGAAGTATGTATGTATGGAGTCCGTGTATTTGCTTGTATATATAAAAAAATACTTATTAATTAAAAATAAATGATTTTTTGATATTTTTTATAGTCCAAAATAAAGGATTTTTCAAAATTTATAGATGTATTAGTTTTTTTTTTTTTTTCAATTAACTTTTTTAAAGGGCATGCTACACTCAAAAAAATCATTTATTTTGAACGGAAGAAAGCACTGGCAACCGCATTGAAAGTCTCCATTATTGTTTTGCGAGCCAATGCAGTAATATTAATGCCAACGCACACAAGGCTATGCATGATTTCTTTAAATAGCTCATTTGGGTATTGAGTCAATATCCAATATCATAAGCTTCTTGTTCTTCCTTACTAACTGTCCATTCATGAAAATTTACTCTTTTCTTTTTAACATAGTTCCATTGCTTCTTTTCTTGTCCTCCCTCGTTATTCTAGTTAGACAATGGTGTAGAGCCAATAAACAAAGGCTGCCCCCAGCTGGTCCATGGAGACTTCCCTTCTTTGGAAGTCTGCATCACTTAATTGGAGGAGGTGTTCCGCCATATCGCACTTTTAGAATTTTAGCAAAAAAGTATAGGCCTCTTATGTACTTGCAACTTGGGGAACTTCCTACCTTGATCATATCATCACCTCGTATGGCAAAGGAAGTTCTAAAAACTCACGATCTTGGCTTTGCTGATAGGCATCATGGCTAGGGGTGAGCATTCGGTATTCGGTTTGGTATTTTCGAAATTCGGGTTCGGTAATTCGGTAATTGGTAATTGAAAGTAGAAATCAAATACCATACTTTTAAATTTCAATTCGGTAATTCAGTAATCGATAAATTAAACTTCGGTTTGGTATGATATTTGGTAATACAGTATTAAAGTGATACTCACTATGATCATAAAGGTAAAAACACATGCCGGGAAAGAGGAAAGGAGGGTTTTGCTTTTGCCGCAGAGTAAATAGGATCAATTAGATATTTCCCTATATGATATGATATATCTATTGTTACTTTGCGAATTGTAAATTGTATTAAGCAGAATTATCGGATTGGGCCTCTTTTGGTAACAATGGAGGATTTATGTTGGAAATTAAAAAAAAAAAATGTTGAAGTTGGAATATTTTGACATATTATAGAAGAATGCTTTCCCCTTTTTTGTTTGTGAAATTACTAATTAGTTGTAGAGTTTAAGTTATATAAATTGTCGGTGTAATGAGTGTAAGCAGATCTATGATTTAAGCTTTATGGATTCAACCTTTATATATATGAAGCTGATCTCTCTTTCTCTCTCTCTCTCTCTATTGTTGAACACAACTGAAAGTAATAGTTTATTACGGTGAATAACATCACCATATATAGGCATACATTAGAGACCTAATACTACTCCAAAATTGACTAGGAAACAAATAACTGTCAAATACTACGTTAATTACCTGAAGACTACTTCTCCAAACTTGACTAGGAAACAAATAGCCAAATACTGCTAGGACAGAATACCAAATACCAAATACCAAATTTTTTAGTTTGGTTCGGTAATTCGGTTTTCGATGTTTTATCCCACCCCTACTCATAGCACATCCACAGACATCATATTTTACAATCATAAAAACATTGCATTTGGCCAATATGGCGACCACAACTAGAGGCAAATGCACAAAATTTGTTTTTAGAACTTTTTACTGTGAAGATGGTCAAGTCATTTAGCTTAATTCGAGAACACGAAATTGCAAGCCTCATTTCATCAATTCGTTCCATGAGGGGTTCTGCAGTCAACATAAAACAAAGAATTCATTACTTCACGAATTCAGTCACTTGTAGATCAGCCTTTGGAGTTATATGCAATGATCAGGACGAGCTTATAACAATGATAAAGGAGGTACTCGATCTTAGTATCATCAGGATTTGTTCTAGCTGATTTGTTCCCTTCGTGGAAGTTACTTCACAAGACGAGTGGTGCTAGATCTAGATTTGTGAATGTGCATAAGAAGGTTGATGCAGTTATGGAGGACATTCTCAATAAGCATGTACAAAATAAAGCAACTGGAAACAAGGGAAATGGTGAATTTGGAGGAGAAGATTTGGTTGATGTTTTCTTGAGAATTAAGGAGGACGGCGAACTCCAATTCCCAATCACGAATGACCACATAAAAGCAGTTATCTTGGTAAGTTTGCTCCCCACATAATTAAGAAGGTGAATGCAGTTATACTTCTTGCTACTTCCTATCCATTTCGTTTTAATTTGTATGACATAATCTAACGGAGTTTAAGAAAAAATGAGAATTTTTTTTTACTATTGTGTCTTAAACCATAACCATTGTGCATGAGGGTATAAGATTTTTTTAAAGTTTATGGTCTTATACATACATAACATGATTTGTACGGCTATAAAAAGCTTTTAGTAAAATGATAAATTTAGTCTAAAACAATAGCATGGAATCTGTTCCAAAGTCTTTCAATTTAATTAACAGACTTGATTTGTAAAAAAACTGTAAAGCATCGCGTACTCTGTTCCACCGTGTCTTTCAACTTAATTAACAGACGACTTATAAAAACTGTAAAGCAAAAGTTAAAATGCACAAGAAATTAATATGTGGAAAATCATCCAGACTCAAATTGGTATGAAAATTATGATCTACACCCCTGTATAGTTTCAACCAAACTTTACTAAAACTCCGAACAAAACTGGATTATCCTCATAATCCAAAGGACCTACCCCGGCCCTAAGCCTTCAATCCTAGACTGTTGTTTCCCTTTCAAGCTAATCACGGCTTGAAACGAACACAACTTTTGAAATGTTTTTGACCTCAACAAATGCTTTTATGAAAGGTGATAGGAATTACAATTTCAAATCTATTACATTCAATTAAGTGGATACAAAGGAAAATATGATTCAGATTGGGAACAGACTCGACTCTGGTCCAGTTCTATGTAGTACTTCAGACTTTTTTCTTTGGTAATCAAAGTTATAGTAGGCTGATTGAAGTAATTGTTAATGAGTGAGCTTTCCGGCCGTTGCTGGACTCTCTTATTGGCAGACACCTTTAGAGCAAGCATATTTTATTTATCATCATTAAAAGCATACTTAACATGAGTAAAACAGCCCATTCTTGGAAGCACAACATAAAACATGCAACGATAATCGTCAATCACATTTATGTAGTTAAATCAAAAAATGTTCAAGAACATGCACTTTACAAGTTGGAAGTTTATAGTTCAAGGCCCTTTAAAGATTCTTTGTTATACAATAGCTTAGCACATGAATTTTATTGAGTTACGAAAGAATATAGTGACTTATATTTATTTGTTAATTTGTTGTTGTAGGACATCTTTGTCGCTGTAACTGATACTTCATCTACAGCAATTATTTGGGCATTGTCAGAAATGATCAAGAACCCAAATGTTTTGGCCAAGGCCCAAAGTGAAGTGAGAAAAGTTTTTAAGGAAAAGAAAAATTATGATGAAGAAGATCTTGAAAAATTGACATATTTAAAGTTAGTGATTAAGGAAACATTAAGGCTACATTCTTCGATTCCTTTAGCGCCTAGGAGATGTCGGGAGCAAACAAATATTGATGGATATACCATCCCACTCAACACTAGAGTACTAATCAATTTATGGGCCCTTGGTAGAGATCCTGAAAGTTTTATAACAGAGAGATTTGAGAAAGAAATGACTTTATGGGAAATCACTTTTGAGTTTATTCCATTTGGTGCTGGAAGAAGATTTTGTCCCGGAATGCAATTTGGTTTAGCTAACATTGGACTTCCTCTAGCTCATTTACTCTACCACTTTGACTGGAAACTCCCATATGGAACTAATCCAAGAGATTTGGATATGACTGAAACACATGGATTAACTGCAGCAAAACAAAAAGACCTATATTTAGTTGCCATAGATCATAGAAACGATGAAATTTTTTGATGTAAAATGGTGAAATATTTGTACCACAGCTATGTAATTCTTCATCTCCATAATTTTCTCTTGATTTATGTACTGTATCCATTAGTATCATTGAAGTTTGATGCCATGAAAATGGCCAAAGAATAAGATCCATCGTTGTATGATACTATATATACATACACTAACGGGGATCTTTCGTGCACACTCTATGACTATTTGGTGAGTACGAACGGTTACAAGTTGGTGAAATTAGTTATTTTGTCCACTCTCGGACCTTACTTTGACAAGTTAATAATGTCTCAAGGAATAAAATAAAAAAAATAACCTTTCAAAGTCTCATTCTTTATGCTTAGAAGACTCCTGAAGAATGAAATCCCTACAAATGATTCTATCAGGACGTCGTTTAGTATCCATGGCCTCTTTAGGTGTACATTTTGTGCCTCTGTTTAAGAGTAGGCTATTGATCGATCATGTCTGTTTTGACTCTCCAAGAGCCAAAGTGACTTTAATTTGGTCATATAACAATCAGAATTGTGGTGTCTATTGACCTTAATCTTATACAGAATCTGATGAAGTGTTGGCTGATGAACGCTAGTAATGATATTCATGCTTTTGTCCTCCAATGCCTTCCTATTATTATCTGCTGGAAACCTGAAAGTAGAGTTGCATCTTCATATTTTCAGCAATTAAATGTACCTTCAAGAGGCTCCAATACCGAATGCGAACAATGACAAAAGAGTGCTCACAGATACCACATCAAAGTTTTTAATAATTTTTTCGACATAGTAATATCTTTGAGTTAAAATCAGTCCATCATTATTTCTAATTATTTTTATGCTTAAAATGAACTAGCTTCTCCTATGTCTTCATATCAAAGTTGGAAGACAAAAACTTTTGGTCTCATGTACTGCATAAAGAATATAATAAAAAATAAGTATGTCATCCACATAAAAGATTGATATGACTTGATACGATCGGATTGATACTACTTGATCGATACTATCTTCATTAAACGCCTTATTCACTGCTATATATTGGAAGGGATGTCTCATGTCTTTGTGTCAAATAATCTAGAAAAAGTAAAATTCAGCAATGAAGCACAAACAAAGGACAGAGATGCATCCTTCCTGATAAACTGAAAAATCTATAAATAGTAAATACAATTCAATATTGTACTACTATCCATATATAGACATCATCTGATGATCAATTTCAAGAGAACGCAAAATTGACTGCTATGAGATGTGATCCTTTGACTCTCTAGCAATTGCAATACTACTGATGACCAAGTTATGAAGAATTTGGGTACTATCTTCAATCTACTTTTCCTGTTAAATTGTTTATAAGCCGTGATGAATTGACAAAATTTAGCTTTAAACTATCTTCATTCTATCTAAAGATAATAGTAAAAAATTCATCTGAACTATCACTTTTTCGCGAGTTTCATGTACCAACTATCAATAGTACCCTTTTCCTATTTGAACTCTCTCTCTTTCTACCTGAACTATCACTATCTATAAATCAAAACACGCTTTAACTATAGGTATTCCCTTTTCTTATCTGAATTATCACCATCTATATATAAAACACCTCTCACCTATCAGTTGTTCCATTTTCCTAACTGAACGATGGTGATAGTTCAGATAGGAAAAAGGAACAACTGATAGTTCAAGTGCTTTTAGTTCATCTCTCTTTATGTTCAATCTAGGATTAGTTTCTCTGTAGACAGTAAAGTTGATACTATGTACAACTGCATGGATACGATACATTTTGTGCGTCCCACATCACAACCCTCGTATACTATAAAAGCAGCTATGGCTTCTTTATTACTCCCTTGACTTTTTTTGCTTCTCTTCTTTCTTTACTGTTGAATGGAGATTTACTCCTCTCTCAATTTCAACTTGCTTTCATTGCTTCTGTTCTTCTCCTCCCTCTTTATTCTAGTCACCAGGCAATGGAGGAATAAAAAACAAATCAGGTTCCCTCCTCCGGGTCCATGGAGACTTCCCTTCATCGGAAGTCTGCATCACTTAATCGGACGAGGAATTCCACATCGCGTTCTTAGAAATTTATCCCAAAGATATGGACCTATTATGTACTTGCAACTAGGGCAAGTTCCGACAGTGGTCATATCATCACCTTGTATGGCAAAAGAAGTTCTAAGAACTCATGATCTCGCCTTTGTTGATAAGCCACAACTTACATCCCCAAACATCATATTTTACAATTATAAAGACATTGGATTTTGCCAATATGGTGATTACTGGCGACAAATGCGTAAAATTTGTATTATTGAACTTCTTAGTACGAAGATGGTCAAGTCGTTTAATGCAATCCGACAAGATGAGCTTTTAAGTCTCGTTTCATCAATTCGTTCCATGAAAGGTTCTGCGATCAACATGAGGGAAAAGATTTTCTGGTTTACAAACTCTGTCACTTGTAGATCAGCCTTCGGAAAAATATGCAAAGATCGAGATGAGTTCATAACAATTTTGAAGGAAGTACTACTACTAATTGGGGGATTTGATGTGGCAGATCTGTTCCCTTCTTGGAAGTTACTTCATAAAATAAGCGGTGCAAAATCTAGATTGCTGATTGCCCATAAGGAGGTTGATGCAATTATGGAGGACATCCTCAATGAGCATATTGAAAATAAAGCAGCTGGGGAAAAGGGAAATGGTGAGTTTGGAGACAAAGATTTAGTTGATATTTTCCTAAGGGTGAGGGAGAACACCGAACTTCAATTTCCAATCACAAATGACCACATTAAAGCTGTGATTTTTGTAAGTTTCCTCTGAACAGTTGCAAAGAAAATCATTTTTTGGTATGTCGCAATTTAATGTCTCAGTCCACACCCCTTTTAAGGTTTCTCCTTACGCATTTTAGTACACATTTCTTTTATTTCTTACCTTAGATAAGAATCTATTCATTAACTCCATTTATTTGTTGTTGACGCAGGACATCTTTCTGGCTGGAACTGAAACTTCAAATACAGTTCTTATTTGGGCATTTGCAGAAATTATGAAGAACCCTCATATCATGGCCAAGGCCCAGAATGAAGTGAGACAAGTCTTTAAGGGAAAGCAAAAATATGATGAAGAAGATCTTGAAAAGTTGACATACCTGAAGTTAGTGGTTAAGGAAGCATTAAGGCTACATCCTCCGGCTCCTCTTTTACTGCCTAGGGAATCTAGGGAGCAAACAGATATTAATGGCTATACCATACCTCTTAAGACAAGGGTACTAGTCAATGCATGGGCACTCGCGAGAGATCCTGAAAGTTGGGATGATCCTGAAAATTTTATACCAGAGAGATTTGAGAACTCTACCATTGACTTTACGGGAAATCACTTTGAGTTTATTCCATTTGGCGCAGGAAGAAGGATGTGTCCAGGAATGTTATTTGGTTTAGCTAATGTTACACATCCTCTGTCTCAGTTACTCCTCCACTTTAAATGGGAGCTCCCTAATCGAACTAATCCAAAAGATTTGGATATGACTGAAACAGATGGAATAGCGGCAAGAAAAAAGAAAGATCTATTGTTAGTTGCCACATATTATAGGAACGATGAAGAATTTTGATGTTTTGCTAGTTTGAAATGGTGAACTGTCTACTCATCTCCTTTTCGCTTGGTTAATCTATGTGTATCCCTTTTTATCTTTGAAAAAAACCCTGCATAAAATAAGGTGGAATCAACTTCATGTATGTATAATAAAATTTATACACTCCTATTAATGGCTAAAGAAATGCTATATCGTATTCTTATCCTTTATTATTATTTGTAAAAAGTATGGGAACGAAACTGATTGTGATTTTAACTCTATCATAAAAATTGCAACTTAATGTTGTTATTTGGCTATTTTGAATACTACTTCGGGTGCTATTTCAAGTCAAGAGGGCGAGGATCCTAGCAATGGGGGGAGGAGGTGTGAGCACGTGGGCCCTTTGTGTTCACTTCTATCAATACTTTGGTGCTCTTATGATACTTTTCCAGTGAGTTTATTTCTATTGCTGGGATTTTGTTGTTGTCGTTGCTCGTTTTATAAGCCGGTGCTGAAGTTTGCAACTGTTTTTGCTGGTTTTGTAATTAGCTGGTGCTAGATTGTTGCTGTTGATTTTGTAAGCTGTTTATGGAATTATGCTGTTGTTTTTGTTGGTACTGAAATTTGGTTGTTAAGCTGGGAATTGGTTATTGTTTTGCTGATTTTTTAAGCTGGTAATGAACTTAACATTGGTTGTTTCTTAATATCATCTTTCAATTGCCTCATCTTCTCACTTATCCTAATTATGCGTCGCCACATTTTGCATACCTCCAATTTGTTTCTGAACTCATTGATTTTCTCCAATAGCTCGAATCAATGGAAAAGGTAGCATGATCTTGGTTTCTGCAAGAGATAAAAACACATTTAGTATAAACCAATTGTTTTTTTGAACAAATACAATAGTATTCTAGCAACACATCTGAAAAGGAACTATTATAACTGAAGAAAGTATGTACACAATTAGTGAGAAGTCATGAAACGAGCAATATGTATTCCTTTAAATCTTCATTACATTAACAGTACCTCGACAAAATTTTGGCAATATAGGGCAGCCTGGTGCACTAAAGCTACCACTATATGCGGTGTCCGGGGAAGGGCCCCACCACAAGGGTGTATTGTACGCAGCCTTACCTTACATTTCTGCCACAGACTGTTTATAAGGCTTGAACCCGTGACTTTGCAAAATTGAACTTGATTTTCAAACTTCTAGGTAAAAGGAAAAATAAATCCTGCAGCCAATACAAAATGAATCCAAAAGCAGCATATCAAAATCCCAAAAACGAAAGACTAATGAAGATGTGATGTGTTTAGTGTTTTGGTTCCAGCAGACTGGAAGTATTCTCTTTGCAAGAAAAAAGACAAAAAAGAAGCTATACGTTTGGAGGGATAAAGATAGTGCCACACAAGAAGCAGGGGATTAAAATATGATTATGGGGCTGGACTTTTTATTTTTTAAGTGTGGTTAACTGTATATCTGTAAAGTTATTCTCCGATAAATTTGCTAGTCACTATTGTGGAGGATATAGATACTTTGAACACCTTCTTTGATACCTTTCAAATCATCCATTGCTTCAGAGAAGCAATTATATAGGAAAATGCATTAGCAAATGAAGGTGCAATAACATCAGAGCTAAGTGATTTTACTAATAGACAATAATTAACAGCCCGGTGGCAACAGTCTTGATTAATATGTTGCTAAATGTAGAAGGATTGATGATGCTTTTCGAGTTTATGCTAATTGCAGATGTCCTCCATTAACACATCAACCTTCAGATGCTCAGTCACCAATCCACCACTCATTTTGTGAAGTATCTTGCAAGAAGGGAACTTATATGCTCCTGTTATGGAATTGAACAAATAAAAGAGAAAATTAAAGAGAGAATGAATAATAATTGTTTCTTGCATTGAAAATAGGAGACTACATCCTATTTATAAAGAACTAAATGAAATAAAATAAATTAAAATATGCTATTTTCCTTATAGGTACTAAACTTAAAGGAAACTAAATACTAGACTTAGAAGGAAATTAAATATTCTAGAATATTTCTGGACTAATTAAGGAGAAGTAATATTCTACCATTAATGAAAAAATCAGAAAGCAAAAGGAAGTAAATTTTAACATCTCCCCTCAAACTCAAGTTGGTGTATCCAGTTTGAGTTTGAACACTTAATATGTTGCAATCTAAAACAATTCCTCGGTTTCATCTTCTGTTATAAGGGTTCTTGAATTGCTCTGAGAGTTGTTGTAATTGCACACTGACCTTTTTGGTTGCAATTTCCACATAACACATCAGATCTCCACCAACAAAACTTTTCCAAGTGTGTTGTCTTTTTGCAGTATTTGCAAGGAGGATTATCAACTTTTCCTTTTTGGTGTTTTGCATAAAAGATACCTTCAACAACTTTAGATTGTCTAAAAGTTCTTCTTTGCTCTTGTGTTTGAAGAGCACTTATTAATTCTTCAGGAGAAGTAGTAGAGAAATCCTTAGACTCTTCCAAAGAGGAGATTTTTGACTCAAATCTCTCTGGAATAGTCGCAAGAACTTTTTCGACTATTCTATCATCCTTAAAATTCTCGCCAAGCATTCTAGTTTTGTTAACAATCAAAGAGATCCTGTCAAAATATTTAGCAATGGTTTCATCCTCTTGCATCCTTAGGGATTCAAAATCCCTTTTCAGATTCAAAGTCTGATTTTGTCTACCTCGTTCACTCCCTTGATATGCTTTTTTGAGATTTTCCCAAGCTTCACTTGTTGTCTCACATGCAATGATTTTAGAGAAAACTGAATCTGCACCGGAATTTTGAATTATTGTTTTGGCTTTGTGCTTTTTGTTTTTTTCCTCTGAATGTTCTTTGATCTGGGTAGGAGTAGGATTTTTAGAGAGTGGTTGTATGTGTTTATTTTCCACTACAACTTTCCATAGGTCATAGGGTTCAAGATAAGATCTCATCTTCACTGTCCGAATTTGATAATTTTTGCCAGTAAAGATTTGTGGAGCACACAAAGAAAGATTGTTGCTTGCCTTTGTTAAAAGTAGGTATGATTGAAAATTGAAGTTTGGTTAAAAATAGGTATGATTGAAAATTGAATCCCAATGCATTGAAAGTGAGTAGGGGTTAGAAATATTGGAGCCCTAACAGGTTAAAAATGAGCCCTTACAGATTAAAATAAGCCCTTGCGGGTTAAAAATGAGCCCTTGCAGGTTAAAAATTGTTTTTGATTTTTGATTTTTAGTAAAAATCACAGATCCATGAAGATCGATGAAAGCTCTAATACCACTGTTATGGAATTGAACAAATGAAAGAGGAAATTAAAGAGAGAATGAATAATAATTGTTTCTTGCATTGAAAATAGAAGACTACATCCTCTTTATAAAGATCTAAATGAAATAAAATAAATTAAAATATGCTATTTTCCTTATAGGTACTAAACTAAAAGGAAACTAAATACTAGACTTAGAAGGAACTTAAATAGTCTAGAATATTTCTAGACTAATTAAGGAGAAGTAATATTCTACCATTAATGAAAAAATCATAAAGCAAAAGGAAGTAAATTTTAACAGCTCCCTCTAGTCCATATTAAGTGAATTGTTGGGACTTTTTCATATTTACCCTTCCTTTTAATGAGATTCTTAACTACTGTACATTTTCTAAAAGAATAGTTTGAGAATAATGAAAAGGGTAATAGTGGAAAGTAGCTTTTGATTAGTGCCCTTAAATATTTTTCTTAAGGGGTGTGTCATACCCCACAATTCACTTAATATGGACTAGAGGTAGTATTATAAACTCATAATCTATCTTTGCATATCTTTTCAAAGGCTGATCTGCATGTGACAGAGTTCGTAAACCAAAAAAAAAACTTTTCTGTCAAGTTGACTGTAGAACAGTTGGGGGAATTAATCCATGAAATGAGACGTGGAAGATCATCTTCTTGAATATTGATAAAGGACTTGACCATCTTCCCCCTAAGAAGCTATATTGAATACAATTTTTTATGCATTTGTCTCCGGTAGTCACCATATCAGGAAAACACAATGTCTTTATGATTGTAAAATATGATGTCTCTAGATGTAACTTTCGGCCTACTAGCAAAGGCGAGATCATGAGTTTGTAGAATTTCTTTTGCAATAGTAGGTGATCAAACGACCACCGTAGAAATTTCCCTTAGTTGCAAGTACACAGGGGCCCATACTTTTGTGCTAAACTTGTAAGAGTACGATGTGGAAGTACTCCTCCAAGAAAATACTCTTTTCGTAAAAGTTATATCACTACAGGCTCACTAGACAAACGCCTTATTTTAGTAAGATTATGATGTGATCCAAATCTCCTCAAGACCATTCACAAGGAGCCAAGCTAGAGAACTTCAAGGAACGCATGCATTATTCATGAAGAGTGAAGTGTTGGAGTCTATGTTGACCCCATCAAGAGGGTTCTATGATTTGAGGGTCGGATTGGGAGCTTCAAATGAAGGATTTGAATGCTGCCTCATGGTGACGAGAGGAGCGACGTTCCGCCAAGTGTGCGACGGATCGTCCTATGGTCCACCAAGCGAAGGCCAGCCAAATGAGCTACTTCCTTGAGGTGACGGCAAGGGTGACAGTCCACCAGCTCAGTGACGGTCAGTCGCAGTGGCCGTCACCACCAAAACACTCCACCTGGACTCGTCTTTAAATGCTTAAAGGTCACTTTTGGGCCTCCTTTGTAATGTCACTATAAATAGTTCAAGTAGGGTTTCATTTTGCATAGTTATCTTTGAATATTGATGAATACTTCTCTTATGAGAGAGTGTGGCAAAGCTTGTATTGAATCATTGCTTAGAAACTGGGTTTTGAGGGAGTTTAGACACCCTCTTAGTTCGGGTATAGATTAAGTGCTTTGAATAGTAGATTTAGGGGTTTTTGAATTCATATATTCAATAGTTCCTATCTCTTTTTCTATCTTTGTGTCTATCTCATTATCTTTTATCTTTATTTTGCTTGTTATCTCGATTTAGTAGTTAAATCTTCTTTATCGTATTTTGGTTCGTATCATCTGGTATCAAAGACGAGCATAGAGTCGTTCCCACGATTCTAGTCTTGGAATTGTTATCTCGAAATAAAAAAACACTATTCATATTTTGAGAGTTTTGAAATTTTGGGTTTTGATTTTTAATCTTGTTTGTGTTTTCGATACTAGAATCGTGTTCTCTAGTATCTAGTGAGTCATTACCTAAAATTTGAGCTAATTCCAAACTATATTGAGTGATATACCATTGTTGGAGTTCAAAGTGTGAAGAAGTTGAAATGGGTTCAAAATTATGAAAAGTTTGGGAACTTTTTAAGCAAAATATCACTTGGGTTGTGTTCGTGGGGTTGAAGGGACTTGAATTTTGAATTTCATCAAATTTATAGTTTGTTTTCTCAAGGAAGTGTAGTTGTTTATGCCAAAGAATATTCCATTTAAAAGAACAAGGGCCCACAAACTTACTGTCCTAGGGCTATGATGACAACTGTGACGTTCCTCCACCAAGATGGCGGTCCACCAACATTACATCCACCAACAACCCAAATCAGTAACCTACTGGTTAAGTCTTGACGGCATTATTGGCGGACCTCCAACTCCGTGAAGGTCCGTCACCAACTCCTCCAATCTAAAAAAAAAAAAAAGCTCTGTAAGCTCACTTTAGATTCCTAGTTTCATTTCTTTGATTCTTAATCATCTTTTACTTGATTCTAACACTAATTAAAAACTAGTGATCAACCTAATTAGTTGTGAATTAGTTCTTGAGTTCGTTTCTGATACAAGCCAAATCGGCGCTAACCTTTCAAGGACCATAATTCAAGGACGAAACAAAGGGGACCAATCCACAATCATCTTAAGGATGCAAAGATACGTTTGGAGGGCCCATTTCAAGCTCCTAAGAGTTCAACACCACGTGTGGATGATAGCTTGGAGCTGGGAGCCAATATCACCTCGAGACCTCTACTAGAAGGCAAGCACAAGAACTACAAACACTCCAAGGATCATGGATGAAGCTAGATGCGTTTGAACCCATCTTGACACTATTTAAGAAGTGTTGTATGTTTCCCAATGCATTCAAGAAGGATTTAAAGCCATTGGAGAGGTCGTCGGAGAGTTAAGAAGAGCCAAACAGTGACCTGGAGTCACCTGCGACATGACCTATGGCCATAGGTCTTCCAACTGCCCCAGCAGGCGGCTATTTTGTCCTTTCTAGCGGCACCTGCACCCTGACATGCACCAACAGGTGGTCTATCTGCGTGAGCATATGCCTAATTTACTGCAATGGGTCACTTTTGGGCCCATTAAATGTAAGAAAAGGCCTAAGGATATAAATACTAGTTCTTCTTCATTTTTAGGTAGCTTTTGTTGAATTAAGATGAAATATACACTTGAGAGTGTGAGAGCTAGGATTAGCTTGTTTTGAACTATCATTTTGAAACGTTGGTTACGTGGGAGATTGATTCCCTCGTAGTTTACGTTAGAGAATTGGTGCTTTGTAGGATTAATTTAATAAAGGTTTTAGGGTTTGAAACACCCTTTAGTTTCTTTGATTTTCCTATCTTTGTGTCATTCTATCTATCCTTATTTCTTGCCTTGTTATCTTAGCTAGTTTTCATGATTTTCGTACTTTATTTCTCTTCTTGTATTTTGTCCGTTATCATTTGGTATCAGATCCGAGCTTGAGTTCGTTCCCACGAATTCAATGGGTTTTGTTATCTAGAAAAAAAAAGATTTTTGAGTTTTTGAGTCATTCTTGTTGTTTCTATACTAGATTTTGTTTTCTCTAGTATATTAGAGTCGGAACCTTGAGTTTTGAGCTTTATTTGAGTGGAGTTGTAGAAACCCCATTGTTGTTCTTGAGGTTGAAGAAAGTTGAAAGTGGGTTTTTAGATCTAGCCATTTTTGTGTGGGTTTGAAGGTTAAAATTTGTTGGAAGTTGTTCTCCATGTTGAAGAGAACATAAATCTGAAATTTGGTGCCATTTGGAGAAGTTTTGGAGAATCCGCCATTTTTGGGTTTGAAGCTTGAATAAAATGTAAGTGGGTTGAAAAATCTGGAAATTTTGGTTGGATTTTGAGGCTTCAAATCACTTGGGTTGTGTTCGGGAGGTTGAAAGGAGTTTGAGTTTAAAATTTCATCGAATTCCAAGTAAAAATGAGAGAGTTATGAAATTTTGATCTTCATATTGTTCTTGGTGTTCTTGAAGACATTCAAATCTTCAAATGAAAGATTCATCAAAAATGGGTTGTTAGATCCAAAAGGAGGGAAACAGAAAATTGCTTGGGTGTTGGTACAAAGGAATATCCCAAAAGAAAAGGAAATATTCTAGGAGAGAAAACCCAAAAGGGCCCATGGAAAGGACCAAATTCGGAGCTTCCAGGTAAGCTGACTGGAGCACCTGCGGGCGCAGGTGGAACATGCGGCCGCACCTGGCTAGCGCATGCCACTCCAGTGGCCTCCTGCCTTCACCTGCGATCTCCACCTGTGGGGGTAGGTCACCACATGCATCCACAGCTCATCCAAACGCACCTCAATGGCTTCAAAACTCATTTTACTTAGGTTCTAATTTCTTAGTTTCAATTTTTGATTCCTAATTTCATTTCTTGATTCCTAAACTAATTATCAATGGGTAATTGTCCTTACTTAGTTGATTGATTAGTCTTAGAGTCTGTTCTTTCTTAGTCCATTTCCTTTTGTACTTTTATCTTTTTGTTTTGTTGTTACTTCTTTATTCAAGTCCGTGGTTGTTTGTTTGAGTCATTTATTCTTCTTCAAAACAAGAATCCATTTTGACCACGAGTAGCAATTGATACCACGTCTTCCATTGGAGTAGAAACAATATTTCAATGCTAGCGATGCCTATTGTGAGTCTAACAAAGGTGTGTACTCCAAGAGGTTGTGAGGTTGATTTTCTTAATGCTAACTTGTTTTTTATTCTTGTTTAGTGTCTCTTCTTAATAGGTACCATGGCTCCAGATGACAATACTTCTAATGAGATCTTAACGGCAATCAAATCATTGGATCGTATAATGGAATCCATAGAAGGTCACATGACCATACTCCAAGGAAGTTTGTCAAATATGATTGGGAGGATAGCCAACTTGAGTGGAAGGATAGACAACATGGTGCCTTTGACACCCTATCAAGTGATTATGAGAGATCTCTAAGTAGCACTTAAGAGGGATGAAATTGAGAAGGTGGAGAAGGACTTGGCTCAAGGAAGAGAGTTGACTAAGATTGATGAGTCAAGGAATTGTTTGAAAGAAGAATCTTCTCATGAACTTCAAGGTAACCAAGCTAACTCTTGCACTTTAGTAAATATGAATGACCATTGTATGGAAAGTAGCCGATTGAGTGTGAGTGATAGATTATTTATGAGTGAGCCTAATGATTCTTGTACTTGTGATGATAATGTACATGTTGAGAGTGTGGCTATACTAGTTGATCCTATTGATGACCGAATTGACTCTTCTTGTAAGATCTATTTGAGTCCACCTAGTGTTGAGGCCTTTGATTTGAATAATAGTACATTATCTCATGAAAATGGCGTTGATCAACTTGTGTGTGAATCTAGTCCACTACTTGAGGGTGCTTGTGATGTGATTAGTGAACCTCAAGTTAGTGATGATTTTGTTAATGTTGATCATTTGAATAGGAGTGACTCTTTGAGCATGTTCTTTGATGAAGATCCTATTACTTTCTTTGCTCATAGAGGTGATATTGTGTTGGACACTTCTTCAAAACTTGATAATTGTCTTTTTGAGAGCGAACTTACATGTTCTAATCCTCCTTCTTGGATTAACCCTTCTCTCTTTAAGTATAATGTCTTGTTTGAAGAGGATGAAATCACTCCTAGTTCTCTACCTAGTGGTGTAGATCATGTTAATAATGTAGCTCTTTTTGAGATCTATATTCTATATAACAACCCACTATTGTCTGACAACATTCCTCCCAACAATGGAAATCTCTTCTTGGAATATGAGAGTACTCTTATGGGAAGGAATTGTGAAGAAATGGAAGGTGGTCTTTGTTTTCTAATTGTTTATTCTTCTTTGAGCATTCTAATTCTTGAGCATACTCTTGAAAATGTTCTTAAGCATAGTAGTGAGCATGCCCTTGAGGATACCTCAGATGAAGTCGAGTTGAGTGGTACTTTTCTTTACTCTCGATTTGCTCATGGTGGTACTTATGTTTGTCTTGAGAGTATATATACTTGTGATAAAAGTACAATTGGGTTTGATGGGTGTCTTTGGACTTTCTACCCATTTGACCCCGGGAAGCTGTGAAACACCCAACTTGGTGCTTGGTCAAGACGACAAGAAAGATTTGGTGAGGGTTGTTGAAAATATTCCCTACAACGGAGAGTCTTTCTTGAGGATTTCTAATCAACTTGAGAGACCAAAGTTGTGTACGGGGGAGGTTTCCAACAAGGATGTGATTCTTGACTCAAAGGGAGTTTTGTGGTTGTTGAAGTATAGAACCAATGTGGGCTTACATGTGTGTTTGACTAATTACCACGGTTCTTTTGATTTACCCTTTTGTCAAGATTCCTTAAGTAGCCAAGTACTTCTTACTTTGTGGGGTTACACACCCTTGATTGATCATATTGATGCTTGGTTATACGTTAAGTGTGTTCCTCCTAGGTCTGGTGATAAACTTGATGTTGCTAACACTAACCCTCAGGCCATGATGATATTGTGCATGCTTGTTTTCCCTATTATTTTGCAAGGTTTGGATTCAAGGTTGAATCCTTTTCAAGAAGGGGAGGATGATACAAGCAAAATTGGTGCTAACCTTTCAAGGACTATAATTCAAGGCCGACACAAAGGGGCCCAAGCCACGATCATCTCAAGGATGCAAAGATACTTTTGGAGGGACCTTTTCAAGCTCCTAAGAGTTCAACACCACGTATGGATGATATCTTGGAGTCGGGAGCCAATATCACCTCGAGACCTCTACTAGAAGGAAAGCATGAGAACTACAACATCTTAACACTATTTAAGGAGTGCTGTATGTTGTCCAATGCATTCAAGAAGGATTGAAAGTCGTTGGAGAGTTAAGAGGAGACAAACAGTGACCTGGAGTCACCTGCGCCCTGAACTGCGGCTGCAGGTCATCCACTTACTCTAACAGGTGGCCATTTTTGCCTTTCAAGCGGCACTTGCGCCCTGTCCTCCGATTGTCTTCGGGGATTTAATGCATGACATCTCCGATTTTCTACGGAGGCTGATGTTGATTGTTGTAAAGTCCTTCGATCGTTTACGAGGACTTTATGCATGATATCTCTGATTGTCTACGGCGACTTGATGTTGATTGTTGTAAAGCCCTCCGATTGTTTACAGGGACTTAATGCATGATATCTTTGATTGTCTACAGAGAATTGATGTTGATTGTTGTAAAGCCCTCCGATTGTTTACGGGGACTCAATGCATGATATCTCTGATTGTCTACAGAGACTTGATGTTGATTGTTGTAGAGTCCTCCGATTGTTTACAGGGACTTAATGCATGATGTCTCCAATTGTCTATGGAGACTTGATGATGAATGTCGTCTTCGATTGTCGACGAAGACTAAGGCCCTCAACTATCGAGGTGATTGAAATGTAAAGAGCTCTCAACTGGCGGAGTAATTAAAAGGTAATAGCCTCGTGACTGGCTGGGCTTTTGAGATGTATAGTGCTCTCGACTGGCGGAGCAATTGAAATGTAATAGTCTCTCGACTGGCGGAACTATTAAAATGTAAGGGCTCTCGACTGGCGGAGCAATTGAAATGTAATAGTCTCTTGGCTGGCGGGACTATTAAAATGTAAGGGCTCTCGACTGGCGGAGCAATTGAAATATAATGGCGGGACTATTGAAATGTAATAGCCTCTCGACTGGCGGGGCTAACAAAAAGTAATAGCCTCTCGACTGGAGGGGCTAGTGAAATGTAATAGCCTCTCGACTGACTGGGCTAGTGAAATGTAATAGCCTCTCGACTGGCGGAGCCATTAAAATGTAATAGCCTCTCGACTGGCGGGTCTATTGAAATGCAAAGCGCTCTCGACTGGCGGAGCCATTAAAATGTAATAGCCTCTCGACTGGCGGGGCTATTGAAATGTAAAGAGCTCTAATTAGAAGGAGGACACTTAATAGAGAAGTGAAATATTTGTATTCGAAGGTGAGTGATTGAGAAGGAAAGTCAACTATCTGTATTTAGAGGTGGGCGCCTTGAATGAAAAGTAAAAATGCCCGTATTTGAAATTGGGAATCTTGAAAAAGAAAGAAAATTTGTTTGTATTTAAAGGTGGGTGCTTTGAAAGAGAATGGAAATTATTTTTTATTTTCTTTGTAAAAATGCTGACCTGTAAAAAAGACATAATCGTGTCTTGACTTTTAGTTCGTACCAACAATTAGTAGTGTGTATAAGAATTCCCCCATTTTCTTCCCAGCCAATCGAGATCGATTTTGAGGTAATTCCTATAATTTCAAGTGTTACCTCAGACATACCTAAGTATCAACAAGATTTGTTCGTCTTGCTTCAAACAAAGATTTTGAACTATACCTATCTTCATGTTTCATGTGCCCTCTCTAGAAAGAAAGTCCCATTTTCACACATATTTGAGTAGTTTTCTTTTTGAATTTTGGGACGTCTAGAGAAATACACTTACACTCAGAAAGAAATTCAATGCATGCAATTGTGATGTCATAGGCTTGACCTTCATGTAAGTATCCACTAATGTGAGAAAACTTGGAATAGGATCATGTAGGACTTGTTACCGGCTCGTAATGTAGGCTTGGGGATGGGTAGGATGACATTTGGGATGAAAGTGACTAATCCCTCAATGAGCGTCGCACTGTATCTGTGCTTTTGATATTTATTGCACTTTGACGTTTGATCTTCTTTGTCTTGCTTTGTTGCCCCTCATTTTGTATTTGCTTCGACTTTTTTTTTTTTTTTGTTGTTGGAGTCTTTCCCCTTTTCTTTATAATATATATATATATATTTTTTCATTCATTTTTTTTTCCTTTTTTCAATAGGGGTTTTTTGCTCCTTCTTGTTTGAAGTCAGTTTTTCATTTTTGTTCTTTTGGGACCTTTGTATCTTTCGCCTTTGACATCCTTGATCTTGGATCTTTGTCCGCAATTTGCACGTATTTAGTGCGCTCAAGGAGGTTGGGACAAGAGAGGGATAGTGCATGTAAGCACTCAAAAGGTATGGGCTAAGACGTGGTTGTCCAAAGAAAAGGCTTTAGGCTCAAAGGGGGAATTCTAGAGATTAATGTCATTTGGTGGGTTATGAAAGGCTCAATCGGGTCAAAGAGGGCCCACGATACTTTCCTAAACCAAGTGTAACTCAGAATTTTGCCTCAATAAACATTTAGGCCAAGTTCTAGATCAACAACGCAATGTAATGAACTAATCTGAAGCTCACCAGACAATGCACATGAAACGATGAGGTTAGCTTCGTTCTTGTCTTGGATGTATGCAAGAGAACTTTTCAAGTGTCACTTAGGTGTGATTAAGAGGTACCAAATGAATCTATGGTTTACTATGAAATCGATCCTCTCCATCATACCAATTTGTTCTTTCCCACGCAAACTCCTAACTGTGTTGGTACCAACCAAGTAAAAACTTTAATTTTTATGTATTTGCTTTTTGTTTTTTTTTGGAAAGAATGGGACCGGACCCGAATGAGGGTTGCCTACGTATCTTGTGAAAACAAGAATCAGGTCTGCGTAGTTCAGGCATATATGCAGTTATTGATGGTTTTGTATGATTATTATGGATTGCAGATGCTATTGAAAAAAGAAGTGTGGTATGACTAAGAGTTTGGATTCAAAAATATGTTTCGAGAATGAAAAGAATATACAAGAATTGTGTTAATGGTTCTTGGAAAAAGATGGCAGGTACAAAAGAATGATTGTAAGGATAAAAAAAAATGGATGTGAAGTGATATGCCGGTAAAGGATGGTCGTAGAGACTGAAAATGATTGTGAGGAATTAAAAATATTCTAAATTCAACATAAGTCCACCAAAATTATTAGACATAGTGGACAATGTTGAACATGATGTGTAAAGTATATGTATAACTAAAGAATGTACAGTGAATGCAAAAAATGTATAATATCTCATAAACATGTATCAAATAAAGAATGTGTAACACATAAAGAATAAAAATTTATCCAACCAAAGTTATGATCAAAATCGTGTATAGATACGACCTAAGGATTCTAAGAGTAGATTCACCTAGTTTGGTAGAGTGTATTTGGACAACCGCAAGAGGGTGAGTGGTAATCTAAATGCTCTAAAACTAAGGAATCCAAAGAAGGTTTGGGGGAGTGCAAGACACCCCCCGCGTGAACCACAGTATGTGAAGGGTACGACCAAGAACTCGATAGAATCGTAATTACGGTTAAATAAAGTTAAAATAACGCGCAACAATTTTATGAATATACAGATACAATATTTTTAGGCAAATAATGAATTAAAGAATTAATAAGACTGTAAAATTAATTTGTACAAATAATGTAAAGAATTTATGAGCAAAACACAGATAATCCACATAATTTGCAGTATATGAAATAAATAAAGAATCAATATATTAAATAATTAGCATATGCAAAAATGTAAAAGTACCTCCCTCAATTGAAAAATTGAGTCTATTTTGGTTAGAACCTGCTAAATCCCCAACAGAGTCGCCATTCTATCAATGCCCTATTTTCACCAAGGTTAAAACAAGCACGACTTATAGACTCTAAAAGAATTGAATTTTGTACAGAGTCGCCACCTAATTTTTAAGGAAAATAAGAAAACCTATTTAATTAACGACATGTATGACTTGAGTTTTAATCTGCAAAAACCAGTTTAGATTCTAGGTAAGGGTTCAAATTATTCCGAAGGGAAGGGATTAGGCACCCTTCGGAATCCACAAAAGGTGGTACCCAACTAGACTAAATTTATCAAGGAGGGAGGAGGTAAAAATCATTCTCTTAAAAAAGTATGAATATGTAGAGTATGTACTAAAATAATGTAATAATATATATATAGAAAAGATGTATTAAATATATAAATAAAATCTATCATTATAAAATGTATGTATAAAAATTATGTAAAAGTATTTTGTATAAAATATGTATGAAATATGCGTGGGAAGAAAGTGATTTTTTATGAAAGGAAACCACATTTTATTTGTTATATATGGAAAGAAAAAATATGTGTATTATATAAAATTATTCTCCGATAGTATTTTAACTTAACAAATCATTGAAGGAATGTGCCGTAAAGATTAAATAAATATAAAGATTTATTTTAAAGGAGGAGACTACGATATTTTTCTAACAAAAAATGCGAATTAACTAATTAAATACTTGAATCAATTTAATCTTTTATGTTAGTATTTACGGCCTAAGTTTTGCCTAAGCGCGTGTTAACGCACATGTAAGTAAAGGACATTCCCGCTCGACGCCCCAAAAGTAAAGTTTCACTATAATTAACATTTGTACAATTGTAAGACTAAAAGTAAATACAAATTGTGAGTTTGAGGGAATCTCCAAATTCCTTTTTAGCATCGTCTTTTGAAAGTGTCTCCAAAAACCTGTATACACACTTGATATAAATATTAGTAATGAATAAATAATTATCAAAATTAAATATGTGTATGTGTATAAATAAAATCGATTTTTCATTATAAAATGGGCTCGGATTAAGTTTTAGATACGCCATGGCTACGAAGTGGTTGCTCGAATTTATCGGCCGTCCTAAATCGCCTTGCCAATAAACGAATCATAAAACCTTTGAGTTGTCGTGATAATCTAATGATTTCGTCATCGCCCAAATTTATTTATTTATTGTTATGTATTTGTATACATAATGTCCGTCTTTTTATTTGTGGAGGCCTCAAAAACCGACGGGTATTTTTTCATTGGCCAATGACATAGTATCTTGTTTATTATTAGTGGAGTAAGATATAAAGGACGAAATTAGTCCCGTAAAACAATAGCAATTCGCCCAATCAAAAATAGTGCTAAATCAGTCCACAAGTAAAAATAATAACAAAAGGGAAGCAACATGAATATAGTAACTAGCAGCCAGGATAGTGACAAAATAGAAAAGCCACAAAAATCTCGCAGACCAAATGCATAAAAAAAAAAAACGGAATCAAAATATAGCAAGCTATCCGACATCCATGAAGTTTACCGCTAAAAATGGAATTTTCACCGAATAGTGAACCATTCCAGTCAGGTCGGAATGACCAGATCTGCAAAACGGCATTGCTTCAACGGGTTTCACCGGAGCAACGCCGAAGAGGCATGAAATCGGCCAGATCTGGCCCATTTTTTCGACAAGCAATGGCGAACGAAGGGAGAAAAGGAGAGAAATGGGGATAAAGGAAGGTTGGCCGGGTAGTTTGCGGTTGGTTTCTTGCCGGTGATCCGGTGAGCTCAAACAGTGTAGGGTCTATTTGGTTTTGGGTATATTGGTGGGGAACAGTTGGTTGAACGGAGAACGAGAAGGAGATGCGGTGGTGTTCCGGTGGTGGTGCTTTACCCGAAAAGTGGGAAGAGGAGAGAGATGAGGGAGACCGAGGAGAGAGAGGAGAGAGAAGGGTGGAGCATCGGTGGTCGTGGTGGTGGCCGAAGCTCGCCTGTGATCAGCTCCGGCGAGGCAGTGATGAGGAGAAGGAGGGAGAAGAGAGGGAGCGGTGTGAATGTGTGTGTTTTTGTGTGGTGTGTGTGTGTTTGTATTATTGTGTGTGTGTGTAGTGTGTTTGTATTATTGTGTATGTGTGTGAATCTTTTTCCCTTGTGTTCTTGTTGTGTCCTTTATTTATAATGAAAAAAAAGATGTCATTTTTTAACCCCAAAAATAATAGGCTATCAACTTTTATCCATTAAATATTATTTTAATCTATTGGTCATTATTCAAAGAATTTTTATCCTTTTAACCAACGTGTAAAGGCTAATATCCAAAAAATAAAGATCATGTGTAGTCATGTCACACATCACCTTTAATAAAGGTGACGTAACAAGTCACCTTTAATAAAGATGACATGAAAAGTCACCTTTAATAAAGGTGACGAGACCTCGACTTGACCGAATTATTGCTCCGTGTATCAACATAATTGATCCGGCTTATCATTTGCGGATTGCATTAAATGATGTACAAAAATGTGTAAATGTCGATATGTAATTATAGAAAATATAGACAACAATAAAATATAATTATCCTGAAAAATGTATAATGGTGTAAATAATTAAGACTGTAGTGTACGGTAGTGTTATGTTGTGTACGTGTGCAGATGACTGTGAAAAAATTTAAACTGATAATAAATTGATAAAAATCCTAATATTTACAAAATTAAGGATAATTATCGATGAATTGTAAAAGTGTGTAAAAAAATGTATTTTGTGCTCTTTAACGATCAGGAAGCCTGAAGACGTTAATTTCATGCACGGAGAGCCAAAATTGGGTGTCAACAGGTGGCATCGCATCAATATCCTGCACCCATACCAAGTGGCATATATACTCCTTAGATATCATCTTCCTTGCCTTAAGATAGAAAATAAATTTACCCCTCGGTGTGCCAATATTACCTTTCTACTCAAGGATGGTTATTTGCGGAAAATGGAAAGATACCTTCTTCGCTTGGCAATCCACCATGGCATAGCAAGAAGCCAACTAATCCATTCCCATTATAACATCAAAATCTACCATCTCTAGCTCAATAAGATCGTCCAACGTATCATGACCACCAACAGTGACTATGCAGTTACGATAAACCCTTTTAGCTATAATTGATTCACCGACAGGCGTAGATACTTTAAAGGACTTAACTAAGAATTACGGCGTTCTTTTGAATTTTGCCTCAATCAATGGAGTGACATATGATAATGTCGAACCCGGATCAATCAATGCATATACAAGATGGGATAAAACAGATAATATACCTGTAACAACATCAGGAGAAGCCTCCGAATTTTGTCGGTCCGCGAGAGCATAGGTGCGATTCTGGGCTCCGCTAGAACTAGCTGCTCCTCTTGAACCCCTGCCCAGTCCCATAGGCTGCACACCTCTACCGAGGGAAGGAACCGATGATGAAGATGCAACGGTTGATCCCAGAGGTTGTGCCACACTACCGATGCCTCTTCGTGGGCATTCTCACATTATGTGTCCCATCATACCACACCAAAAGCATGCATTTGTCCAAAATCGGCATTCACCTAAATGAGGCCTTCCACAATGCTGGCACAGCGGATGAGGAAACCCCACAGTCTGTGAACTGGATCCACTGCTTTGCCCAATATAACTGCCTCTAGACCCTCGAAACTGGGATGAAATACCTGCTGTGGAATGATAAAATGATGGTCTGGGCGGTGTAGGAAACATCCGAGGCCTAGATGCTCCTTGGGATACCATAGACTGCCCCATAGGTCTAGCCTTTTTTAATGGCCCTCTTTCAAACTCGTGTACCCTTATTCTTTGCCTCTAATCTTCCATATTTTGTGCAAAAGCCTGAATTCTGGCTATGTCCATGTCTTTGTTCAAAGCAGCAATAGTGCAGTCCCGTACCAAATATGGCTCCAGTCTGTCCATATATCGATGGACTCTGTCTGTCATTGTGGCCACTACATTCGGAGTATATTGAGTCAAAGAATTAAAATGCAGACTATATTCTCTGACACTCATGGTTCCCTGGCGAAGATTTAGAATCTGGTCTACACGTGCCTCCCGGATCTCATATGGGAGGTAATGATCAAGGAATGCTGCTTTAAATTCTTCCCAGCCAACTGAAAGCGCACCGATGCCCCTTGATCTTTTCCAGTCTTCATACCATAATATTGCTTCTCCCTTCAATCTATAGGCTGCAAGCTCAACCGTTTCCACACCAGATACATGCATGACATCTAATGCCCTTTGAATTTGATCGATAAAATCTTGCGGGTCCTTATTCAGATCCGATCGGATAAACGTGGGAGGATCTAGTTTCAGAAAATCCTGTGTTCGACGACTAGCTTCCCTAGCCGCACCATCCTCACCTGTTGTTAGGCCAGCTCATCCTTGACTTTGTGCAGCAACTAGATGTGTCAACATCTGCACTACATTTCTCAAATCCTGGTCAGTGGCATTAATAGGTGGTTCTGCGGGTATTTCTCTACCTCTTGACCCTTCCGGAACTGGAAAAGTAGAAGAATCCCGCGATGCAAATTCACTTTCAGCTTCCCCTTGATTAGCTTATTTCGATGGTACTCTACTAGTCCCTTCTCCGGAAATTCTGTCTAGCCTCTTACTTTTACCCCTACCTCATCGCGTGAGCGGCATGATTACTATAAGAAGAGAAAACAATAGTTAGATATCATTTCTGCCCCGACACCTTTAGCTCTAGTGCACGATCTAGGAGGTGAAGAAAAGAAACAACTCTTAAATATCCCATAGCCTCCGACTTATACATGTGGTGCACAACACATCCATAAGCAAGACTCTACTCAGACACGGCTTTATAGAGACCCTAGGACGACCCACTCTGATACCACTTTTGTCACGCCTCGAATTCCAACCGGCCGGACATGGCACCCGAAGACGTTGAGGCCCGAGAGAACCAACCTATGCATTCGTATGGGAATCAATAGATATTCATATGGACATAAAATATCAAGACCGAAATCATGGAAAGACATTTACAAGTAGATGGAACTTGGTCGGTGGGGCCGCAAAGTCAAAATGATAAGACATTCCTTCATGTACTATATAACGTCTACAAAGCCTCTAACAAAACCTGACCATGTCTTTGATTGGGACAAGTCCCCACTTTACACAAATATTACACAACATCAAAATCAACATGTACACATGAACCAGAAAGCCCCGAATTAGCCTGGAGCTCACCAACTGTATGCAGAGAGTCCGAGTCCTACTGTGAGGGTCTACTACCTCCTGTTCCTGCAGCAAGTAAGGTGGGTCCCACAAGGGGTCAGTACGAAAGAATGTACTGAATATGTAAGGCGATAAACAACTGTATGATATATAAGAACTCAATTGGAATCAAACACCAGTGATAAACAATATAGATAAACCACCATTCTGTATGTGGGAAAAGTCATGTACATTACATTCATTATTTTACTTTTATGTTCATTATCATCAATAACTCATATCGTACCCGGGCCCCAAATAATCAGTGGGTCATACATTATCTGGGCTCGTCTCTATGCTAGGATTTAAGCCCCCTTGAGCTACCACCCATACACAATAAAGCAGGTTGGTCCCTAGCTAGGTTTTCTGTAACACCCCGTACCTTCCCAACCCTATTTGACAACGTGGAACAATGTTTACTTAAGTTTCGAGATGCCATGAGTATGTGTTTTATAGTGTCATGGGTGAAACATTTGATATCGGACCTAAAATGTGTGATTAACCTTGCGTAGGAGGTGTTTTGCGATTTTCATGGAGCATTTGTGGGGTTCAAAATGAGGCTAAGAGGACCCCTAAACAAAGGATATTAAGGGTAAAAAGTAAGTTAAAGAATAGGATTTGAAGTATCTAACCAAACCCGCGAAGAAAAGTTGAAAAACAAAATTTTCAACGTGCCACGCTGCTTTGGGCTCAAATTTTTAGTCCAGAGGCAGCAAGCTGGCGCGCCCAAGGGCGTGCCACGCTGGTTTTGGCCACTTTTCAAAGTTGGAATTTTTCTTAAGTCCCAAGGGTGCCCGGGGACGTATTGAGCCGATTTTTGCTACTTTTCTTATACAACCATGAGAATATACATGAAATTAGTGAATTATTATATTTGTGCGGTAAAATTACTCGTGAACGAATTTAGCGTCAAAATGACGATTTTGCCCTTATGGTCAAAATAAGCCATACATGGCTAGAATCACTTGTTTTGGGGATTGAGGCTACGAATATAAATTCCATGAGTGGGAATATCGTCGTAACGTGTATGAAATGATTTAACCATGAGAAATTAGTGATTTTATTGGATTAAGTAATTTGGGCTCAATAAAGCCCAAAAATGAAGAAGAAAAACATGGGCCATCTTTTGACCAAGCAATAATTGAGCAAAGGACTCAAAGGCCTATAAAAGGGGCATAAAATCTGATTTTTAATACACAAAAACACACATGCTTTTTCTCTTTTTTTTCTAGAATTCTCAAGAAAGTTTCTTTGGGGCTCTCAAACCCTAAGTCATCTTTGGAGAAAGATCATCATCTTCCAAGATTAGGTGAGTGTTTATTATTATGGATTAACATATTATATGCATGGGAGAGTATGTATATCATGTTGTTTATGCTTGAAAGTGTTGAACATGGCACTTTGTGTTTTTGTAAAAGATGTGCCATCTATGGAATTTAAACTTGGAATATGACTTGTGGTTTTGATAAAAGAGCATGATATGGATAAAATATCAACATGTATGGTGTGATTATGGTCCTAAACTTGTTATTTTTCCATAAGTGTAAATTATGGGATTTTGGCCGATTTATTGTTGTGAGGTGTATTGAAGTGAATTGATGGAACCATTGTGATGTTGTGGTGATGTAGAAGTGTAAAGTATGAATTTGGTGTGACATGCTAGTGGTTTATGATATTGGTCAATGTTGAGAATATTGTGGGATTATTGGTATGATGGTTTTGTAAATGGTATTATTGGTGTGATAGTTTCACACATGGTATAATCAAGAGGGAAATGACATGTTAAAGCTAAACATGTAACTCATTGTCTTTGTATGCATTTGTAAGGTAGTTGGTGGTTAATGTAAACTCCATTGTATATTTGTGTTGTAGAGTGAAACATAAGGAAGGAGCGAGACTATTGTATTCACGTATAGAATTGAGTGTTCATATTGGGACGATAAGGTATGTAAGGTTACTCTGTCCGTATTTTTCTGCAGCACATATTGTTCATGTTGTCATTGTCCTTGTTCCATTCCGAAATGTTAAAAGGTATCTCATTTCAAGTTGGCATATATTATTATTCTCATGTATCACATAATTATGTACATGATTACAAGCTCCAATAATATTATGCTCCAAGGTTTCCAAAAAGGTTATGTTCCCCCAATGTATCAATCTCATAAAAAGTAAATGAGAGAAGTAATCCAATGAAGTAATGAAAGAAGTAATTCCCATATGGTTACTTTATAATTTTCCTTATGGTTACTTTATATTTTCCATCATGGTTACTTTATAATTTTCTTTATGGTTACTTTATAATTACTTTCTAATTACTTCATAATTACTTTATCATTAATTTATGGTTACTTTATCATTAATTTATGGTTACTTTATGGTTCTTTACGTGCCGGTGATAACTTTGGGGTAAAAAGCCAAACTTGATGCCAAACCTGCTTCCTTGTTTTCTGGGTGGTAGCAAGGGGAAAGCTCAGTGGGGCAAAAGCCAAGCTTGATGCCGAACTTTATTATATTTACTGGATCAAGGGGGAAGCTCAGTGAGGTAAAAGCCAAACTTGATGCCGAACCTGCTTCCTTGTTTTTCGGGTGGTAGCAGGGGGGAAGCTCAGTGGGGTAAAAGCCTATCTTGATGCTGAACTTGAGACGGTTATATATATATTGACGGTTGCATATTGATGGATGCATTGCATATTGACGGTTGCATTGCATATTGATGGATGCATTGCATATTGACGGTTGCATATTGACGGATCCATTGCATTATTGACAGTTCTAACTGTTAAAGGTAATGGGCATAAAGGCAAATGAACTAATGAACATAAAGTACCTATTTCCACACATACTGAGCGATGATTGATCCACATTGACTATTCTCTTGAAATCAAGTTCATTGAGGTGTTTAAGTTTCATGAAGTTTCTTATAGCCTTGCATACTCAGTACATTCTTCGTACTGACCCCTTTGGGGGACTTACTTTGTTTGCTGCAGGGACAGGTGTTAGTAGACCTCCATCATAGGCTACGGGTTATCCGCGGATCATTGGTGAGCTCCAGTTGGTTCGGGGCTTTTCGAGTCACATGTGTATATTGTTTTGGTTTTGTAATTATTGTATAAAGCGGGGACTTGTCCTGACTATAGGTTGTTGTATTTATGGATCGATTAGAGGCTTTGTAGACATATATGGGTTATGGATGTAAGAGAAAAATGTCCGTTTTGACTTGATGGCTCCAACGGCCAAGTTTCCTAAATATATTTATATAACGTATGTTTCCATGTTCATGTTTTTTGCATAGTTGCATAAGGTATCATAAGATTCATACGAGGATATGCATACGAAGGTTCATAAGCAAAGATTGGTTCTCTCGAGCCATATTGGCTTTGGGTGCCAGTCCGGCCCGAATGGGATTTCGGGTCGTGACATTTTCACCCCTTCGGGATACCCCCTGTTTCCAATAATCAATCGAGATCGTCTCCATGCTGGGCTTTACGCCCCCTCGAGCTACCACCCGTACTCAATGAACACTTATATGCATTACTTCAATTCGTTCGTTATGAGAGTGATACATTGGTGGTTGTGACATTATTGGCACTTGGGAAGCATAAGTAATGAATAAGAGGCATACAAACAACAATTTCTAACAACTTACGTGGAAAGAGACACTTTACGACATTTCGGAGGGGAGGTAAGTTCGGGAAAAATATGAACAATAGATATGACCAAAGGTCATGGAAAAAGAGAAACCTTACATACCTTAGCTTTTCAATATGTGACTACAACAATTCCACCTTTCCTTAAAATGCTACTCTACAATATACATACATAAGGGAACTCACATTAGTAAACAAGACTAGTACAAGTTCACAAGACGGTAATGAAACCATCCAACATCCTCAACATAGGATTTATCATTACACCTTTCCTCCTACTATCATATCACTTTATTCCACCTTACCACAAAAAAAGTGAACTTCTCAACACTTTGGAACATAACCATCATGACCTACACCACCTTTCATGTATAAAATATATTAATCCATAAGAGTAAACACTTACCAAAGAGATGCTCTTGTCCCACTAAGTGTTGTTGCCTTAGGGTTTATGAGATAAGAAGATTTTGAGAAATATCTAGCAAGGCATGAGAATGATAGTGAATAAAATTTGATTTTTGTTCCTTTAAATAGGCCCTCAAGTCCAATTGATCCTTGGCCACATGTTTGATCCATATTAAATGGGTCATTCCTTTACTTGTTGAGGCCCATTTCATATTACATGATATTTGGGCCTCAAATACAGAATATAGATCCAGCCCAACACCTTTAATGGGTCCCACACTTAAATATTTCATCTAGTCAAAATAGGTCAACAAAGCTGGCAAATTTTCACGGTACTGTGACTGGTGTCGTGGAAATCAGACGACACTTTCCAAGTCTCTGAAAGTGTTCCACGGCACCCACTCACGCCACGTGAGTGGGAGTCATGCCACGTGACTCCTGCCATGGAATTCAGAGAATTTTCCAACTTTCTAAAGTTGGTTCACGGCAGCCACCCACGTCACGTGGGTGGGACTCACGACACGTGAGTCCTGCCGTGAATCACTTCTGTGACTCGGTTCTTTTCCTTCTTCACATACTTGCCTCATATACAAATGATTACATATTTTCAGGTGTCCGTACACCTTAGGTGTTACAGATACATCCGCAGACTGTTGGTGAGCTCCAGTTCAATTCGGGGCTTTTTGAGTCACATGTGTATATATGTTTTGGTATTGTATAAAATATTGTATAAAGTGGGGACTTGTCCCGACTCTAGGTTGGTTATGTATATCTTAGAGGCTTTGTATACATTGTAGGACAAATGAAGGAAGTGTAAGGAATGTATGCTTTTGACGTGGTGGCCCTAACGGCCAAGTTTTGTATCTATTGAATTTTTTCATGACTTTCGCCATCTGCATATTATATTTATAAGTGATAGAGTGTTGTTCATTTAGTGACATGCATATGAGTGTACATGAATGAAGATTGATTCTCTCGGTCCTTAACGACTTGTGGTGTCTGTCCGCCCTATTGGGATTCGAGGCGTGACAAAAGTGGTATCAGAGCAGGTCGTCCTAAAGGTGTCTACAAAGCAGTGTTTGAGTAGAGTCTTGCTTATGGATGTGTTGCACATAATATTTATAAGTAGGAGGCTACGGGACATTTAGGATTTGTTTCTTTTCTTCAATTCCTAGATCATGCAATAGAGCTAAAGTTGTTGGGAAAAAATCATATCTAACCATTGTTTTGTTTCATTATAGTAAAATGTCGATTACAAGACGAGGTAGGGGCAAAAGTAAAAGGCTAGACATGCTTGCCAGAGAAGGAACCAGTAAATCACCACCTGACCAAGCTAGTTAAGGTGGCACTGAACAGGAGTTTGCATCGCGGGATTCTTCTACTCTTCTATTTTTCCAGAGGAGCCAAGAAGGAGAGAAGTACTTGCAGAATTGTCGGTTAATGCGACTGAGCAGAATTTAAGGAATGTGGTGCAGATGTTGACTCAGATAGTTTTTGCACAAAGTCAAGGATGAGCTAGCCCGACAACAAGTGATGATAGTGCGGCTAGGGCAGCTAGTCGGCGGACTCAGGATTTCCTTAAATTAGATCCTCATACATTCACCAGATCGGATCTTAATGAAGACCCACAGGATTTTATAGATTAAATCCAAAGGGCTTTGGATGTCATGCATATATCTGGCATGGAAACGGTTCAGATTGCAGCTTATAGATTGAAAGGAGAAGCTATATTATGGTATGAAGATTGGAAACGATCGAGGGGCATTGGTGCACTTCCAGATGGTTGGGAAGAATTTAAAACGGAATTCCTTGATCATTACCTTCCATATGAGGTTTGAGAGGCTCGTGTAGACCAGTTCTTAAATATTTGTCAAGGTAATATGAGCGCCAAAGAGTACAGTCTTCTGTTCAACTCTTTGGCCAGGTATGCTCCAAATGTGGTAGCTACTATGACCGATAGAGTTCATCGGTACGTGGACAGATTGGACCCATACTTGGTTCGGGATTGTACTATTATTGCATTTAATAGAGATATAAATATAGCCAGAATACAGGATTTTGCACAAAAAATGGAGAATCAACAACAACGGAGTAGGACACAGGATTCTGAAAGAGGGCCGTCAAAGAGGGCTAGACCTATGGGAAAGTCCATGGAGTCCCAAGGAGAATTTAGGCCTTGAGTTTTTAATAGACTGCCTAGACCATCATTTTTTCATTCCACAGCAGGCACTTCATCTCAATTTTGAGGGTTTAGAGGCAGTTATATTGGGCAAAGCAGTAGGATTCAAGGTTCGCAGACAAAAGGGTTTTCTCGTCAGCCGTATCAGCACTGCGAAATGTTTTATTTTGGTGAATGCCGGTTTGGGTCAAATGTTTGCTTTTGTTGTGGTATGATGGGGCACCTAATGAGAGAATACCCACGAAGGGGCATGGGTGGTATGGCACGACCTGCGGGATCAACTGTTTTATCGTCATCATCGGTTCCTTTCTTAGGCTAGGGTGTGCATCCTGCTGGTCGTGGTAGAGGTGCTAGGGAAGCATCCATTTCTAGTGGAGTATAGAACTGTACCTATGCTCTAGTGGATCGGTAGAATTTGAAGGCTTCTCCTTATGTAGTTACAGGTACATTATCTTTTTATTCACATTCTGTATATGCATTGATTGATCTAGGTTATACTCTATCATATTTCACTCCATTGATTGCTAAAAATTTGAAAGAACGCCGAAATTACTAGTTAAGCCATTTGAAGTATCTACACCAGTTGGTGAATCTATTGTAGCTAAGAGGGTCTATCGTAATTATATACTAACCGTTTGTGATCATCATACGTTGGCTGATCATTTTGAGATGGAAATGGTATATTTTGATGTTATAATGAATATGGATTGGTTGGCTTCTTGTTACGCCATGGTTGATTGCCGAGGTAAGAAGGTACATTTCTATTTCCCATAAAAGGCCATCCTTGAATGGAGGGGTAATGTTGGATCACCGAGAGGTAAATTTATTTCCTATATTAAGGCAAGGAAAATGATATCCAAAGGGTACATATTCCATCTAGTAAGGGTGCAAGATACCGATGTGAATCCACTAACTCTTCAATCGGTTCCAGTGGTAAATGAACTTCTTGATGTATTTCCTGAAGATCTTCTAGGTTTTTCTCCAGAACGGGAAGTAGAGTTTGGTATTGATGTGCTTCCAGGTAATCATCCTATCTCTATCCTTCCATATAGAATGGCCCCGACAGAGTTACGAGAATTGAAGGAGCAATTAAAAGACTTGATGGAGAAGGGATTCATAAGGCCTAGTATGTCCTCGTGGGGTGCACCAGTGTTATTTGTACGCAATAAAGATGGCACGTTGTGAATGTGTATCTATTATCGGCAATTGAATAAGGTAACAGTTAAGAACAAATATCCCCTCCCTAGAATTGACGACTTGTTTGATCAATTACAGGATGCCAAGTACTTCTCAAAGATTGATTTGAGATCGGGTTATCATTAGGTAAGGGTTAGAGAAAAAGATATACCCAAGACAGCTTTCTGAACACGGTATGGCCATTATGAATTTTTAGTTATGTCATTTGGGCTAACAAATGCAACCGCAGTTTTTGTGGATTTGATGAATAGGGTGTTCAAGCTATTCTTGGATGTGTTTGTGACAGTGTTTATCGATGATGTTCTAGTTTATTCAAGATCAGAAGAAGACCATGTTAATCACTTACGGCAGGTGTTACAGATTCTACGTGATCGAAAGTTATATGCCAAGTTTTCTAAATGTGAATTTTGGTTAAAATCTGTAGCATTCTTGGGTCATATTGTGTCAGATAAAGTAATACAGGTTGATACTTAGAAAATAGAAGTTGTGAAGAACTGGCCAAGGCCTACGACGCCTACAGAGATTTGTAGTTTTCTTGGATTGGAAGGTTATTATCGAAGGTTTGTGGAAGGTTTTTCTTCTATTGCTGCACCTTTAACAAATCTAACACACAAGGCCATCAAGTTTCAGTGGAACGGTGCATGTGAGAAGAGTTTCCAAGAGCTGAAAAACAAATTAACTTTCATGCATGCATTGGTACTTCCAGAAGGTACAGAGGGGTACGCGGTGTATTGTGATGCTTCAGGAGTCGGCTTAGGATGTGTATTGATGCAGTACGGGAAGGTGATATCTTATGCTTTAAGACAATTGCATCCACATGAGAAAAATTATCCAACACACGATCTTGAGCTAGCAGCTATGATATTTGCTTTAAAGATATGGCATCATTATTTGTATGGGGTTCATGGTGACATATATACCAACCATAAGAGTTTGCAATATATCTTTAAGTAGAAGGAGTTAAAATTGAGGCAGCGAAGGTGGCTTGAACTATTGAAAGATTATGATATCGATATCTTGTATCATCAATGGAAAGCAAATGTGGTAGCCGATGCATTGAGCTGCAAAAGCAGTAGAAAACACTAATGGCTAGTTGACAGAAAAGCAAGGTATATTCAAGGATCTACATCAACTAGCTAGCTTGGGAGTTCATCTTCTTGAATCTTCAGACGAAGGGGTTATTGTGCAGAGTGCTGTAGAATCTTCATTTGTAGCTGAGGTGAAAGAGAAATAGTATGCAGACCCTATTTTATTGCAGTTGAAGGAGAATGTACAACAAGGTTTGACAAAGGCATTTGATCTTACGCATGAGGGAGTGCTTCAGTGCCAAAGTAAATTGTGTGTACCGGATGTAGATGAGCTAAGGAGATGAATTATGATGGAGGCCCATCATTCACGGTATTCTATTCATCCGAGAACCACCAAAATGTATCATGATTTGAAAGAAATGTATTGGTGGGGTAACATGAAGAAGAACATTGCAGAATTTGTAGCTCATTGTCCAAATTGTCAACAAGTGAAAGTGGAGCATCAGAAGCCTAGAGGTGATATGCAGTGTATAAATCTCCTAGTCTGGAAGTGGAACATGATTAATATGGATTTCATCACAGTTTTGCCGCGTACACTGCGGAAATTTGATTCCATATGGGTAATAGTTGACAGGCTCACCAAGTCAGCACACTTCCTACCGGTCAGGACCACCTACACAGCTGAAGATTATGCGATATTGTATATTAAAGAGATAGTTCGATTGCACGGAATTCCAATTTCTATTATATCGGATAGGGGATCTCAATTCACTGCACACTTTTGGAGGTCTTTTCAAAAGAGTTTGGGTACACAAGTGAATTTAAGTACGACTTTTCATCCTCAAACAGATGGACAAGGACAACGTACTAGACAAACACTTGAAGATATGCTACGAGCTTGCACATTGGACTTTAAAAGTAGTTGGAATTTAGAGTGTTGTTCATTTAGTGACATGCATATAAGTGTACATGAATGAAGATTGGTTCTCTCGGGCCTTAACGGCTTCAGGTGTCAGTCCGCCCCGTTGGGATTCGAGGCGTGACAGGAACAACCCAAGGGTTTTGTGGTTCCTGGTAAAGAAAGGAAAGTGTGCAAACTTGTTGAGTCGATTTATGGACTGAAACAAGCACCCAAACAGTGGCATGCAAAGTTTGACCAAACCATGTTGGCAAATGGATTCAAAATAAATTAATGTGATAAATGTGTTTACATTAAAGACACTCCAAATCACATAGTCATTGTTTGTTTGTATGTGGATGACATGTTGATCATTAGTAGAGACATTTCTGACATAAATGCTACAAAACGAATGCTTGAGAGCAAGTTTGATATGAAAGACCTTGGAGTTGCGGATGTGATCTTAGGAATAACAATTCATAGAACTCCACAAGGGTTGGCATTGTCATAGTCTCATTATATTAAAAAGGTACTTGACAAATTCAAGTATTTGGATTTCAATATTACTAAGACTCCATTAGACATGAGCTTATGCAAGAGTGTTGGGAAGTTTAATGTATATCATGAATTGTACACGATCGGATATAGCATGCGCTATTAGTAAATTGAGTCGGTACACAAGTAATCCCAATCAAACTCATTGGATGGCAATGAAAATAGTTTTGGGGTATCTAAAACATACTCAAGACTTTGCTTTGCATTACAACAAATATCCAGCGATAATTGAAGGATATAGTGATGCAAATTGGATCACCGGATCAAATGAAGTAAAATCTATGAGTGGATATATGTTTACTTTAAGTGGAGGAGCAGTCTCTTGGAAATCATCCAAATAGACTTGTATTTCCCGCTCTACTATGGAATTTGAATTTATCGTATTAGATAAAGCCGGTGAAGAAGCTGAATGGCTTTGAAATTTCTTGGAAGATATTTCTTATCATCCTAAACCATTGGCACCAATATGCATACACTGTGATAGTCAAGCGGCAATAGGTAGGTCAGGAGCATGATGTATAACGGTAAATCTCGTCATATAAGACGTAGACATAATACTGTTAGAGAACTTCTCTCTAGTGGAATTATCACGATTGACCATGTAAAGTCAAAGGATAATATGACAGATCAACTTACAAAAGTCCTATCTAGAGAGGGAGTTGAGAAATCATCGAAGGGAATGGGTTTAAGGCCTAGGATAATTCATCACAGCTGTCACACCCCCAATCCCAACGAGGCATGATTGGCACCCGTAGCCGATAAGGCCCGAGAGAACCAAGCTATGCTTCTATACATTCATATGCATAACCTCGAATGAATAACATACTATCTCCTGTAACTGATGAAATGTAAAATGCCATACATATACATATATAAAACTTGGCCGTTTGGGCCATCACGTCACACTGTACGTACATATCTTACATCCATACCCACACATGTCTACAAAATCCTCTAAATACATACACGACCAATGCATAACATCTACAACATCAAATCCAATGTACAACTATGACTCGAAAAGTCCCGAACCAACTGGGGCTCACCAAAGATCTGCAAATACTGTCACTCTACTGTGGAGGTCTACTAATGCCTGCACCTGCAACATGTAAGGTAAGTCCCCAAAAGGGGTCAGTACGAAGAGTGTACTGATTATGTAAGGCCATAAGAAAAACTGAGTCAGTGCATAAAAACTTCAATGGAAATAATTATAAGAGAAACCCAATGTGTGGAATCATGTACCTTTCCTTCATTATTATCATCTCCAATGATACATACATAATAAAAATAACCATGGAATCAACATAAGAGAAATAGCAAATGTGAACAAACTCTCTTTCTGTATGTGGGATACCATGTACATTACGTTCTTTCTTTCCCTTGCCTTTACTTTACTTTACTTTTACATTGCTCAAATACTGTTAGGGCCCTCATCATGCAGGTGATCTTGTCACCCCATGGATAAAATCATGTCATCATGCAGGTGTTCATTTCACCCCATGGATACATCATGCAGGTGTGTTCTTTCACCCCATAGATACATCATGCAAGTATTCTTTTTACCCCATGGATAAGATCATGTCATCATGCAGGTGTTCTTGCACCCCATGGATAAATGAACATCATCATGCAGGTGTTTGCACCCCATGGATAAAGGAACATCATCATGCGGGTATTCGTACCCCATGGATAAATAACATCACCATTATACATTGCTTTGCTCTTACTTTATTTCATTACTTTGAGATTGATACTCTTACAATTGGCACAAGGATAATCATCATACCAAAGGACTCATAACATGATTGAAACAATGATATTCAACTAAACAAGCTCTCTTTACCTCATTGCTCTTATTGGGATAATTCTCTTAGGATCTACAACATATGACAACTTAAGCCATAAATAAGAACTAAGTGATTCATGATTCGTATAGGAGTAAAACACATATAACTATCAATATATCAACCCTAGTTGGAGTACTATAGAACCCCCTTGGTATAGTACACTTTTGGGACCTTAACATAATGATCACTAAATACGATACATATGGATACTAACTATTCACCACCCTGCGATGCAATACCTTAGACCATTTGGAACTTTTGACATATTAGCCAATGAACGTGAGTCAACCAATGGACATGAGTCAAGCAATAAACATGAGTTATACGATTCACCATTGACCAATGAATAAGGAACATATGAGTAACTCTATCCAACTATTGAATATGAAATACCTTAGAGTATTTCGGAATCAAGTGAGTGCTATGACAGTGTGAACATCATATGTTGCAGAAGAATATAAAAGTAACCTTACATACCTTGGATTCACAATACGAATATTCAACCTTCGATGCGTATACAATGATCCCTCTCCTTCTTTATGTGTCACTCTACACCATAAATACATAACAAAATTCACATTAACCACCAATTACTTTACAAATTCATACCATGTCAATGAGTTACATGTTTGCCTTTCAACATGTCATTTCCCCTTGACAAAACCATTGATCATACTATTATTCCAAAAATTCCATAATATTCCCAACATTGACCAATACATGATAATTGATACATTTGACCACAACACTTCTCCTTTACACTTTCTTATCCATCACACATCACAAATAACCCATCAAATGACCTTAATACAACTCATTACACATATCGGCCAAAATCCCACAATTTCCACTTATAGACAAGAACAAGTTTAATACCAAAAATAACACAATACATGTTCATATTTTGTCCATACCATGCTTTTTCATCAAAGTCTCAAGGCCTAATTCAAGTTCAAATTACCAAGATGACACATCTTTCACCAAAGGCAAAATACACTATTCATCACCTTGACAACACAACTAGCATAATATATATAATCTCCCATGCATATAATATGTTAAAGTACAAGAATAATCACTTACCCAAGCTTGAAAGATGGTGATCTTGTCCAAAAATGCCTTAGGGTTTTTGGGAGTCAAAGAAGTGTTCTTGAGATTTTTCTAGAAAAAAGATAGAAAAAGCATGTGTGTTTTGCTTCAATAAAATCTGATTTTTTGGGTCCCTTATATAGTGCTCAAGTCATCCTTATCCATTTGGGAGCAATAATGGAGTGGTCATGGCAAGAATGGGTCAAATGACCCATTTGGGCCAAGTCTTTTATTCCATTTTGGGCCTAATTTTGGGCCCAATAACACATATCCATGTAACCCACCAAATTTCATGTATTATTCACCTTATATTTCACGTTTACATAAGTCCATACTGTCACGACAATATTCTCTTAAAATATTCTCATTCGTCCTTTCGATCGCAAAAATAGGCATTCTAGTCGCCCTTGGTTTCATTGGACATTTTGGATCACTATTCACATTTCATGATTTGATCATGTAGGAGTATTTAGGAGTGTATTGAAGTGTTTTAATCTTTAACAATGCTCAAATAACTCCAAAGAACCAAAAGAAACCATCTAGAAATCGTCGTAGAATTGCGTTACGAAATGACTCCGGAAAGGCACAATTGTTGTGCCTTGCGCCACTGCTGAAAAACAAGGCAGTGGCGCAAGAATCCACTGCCCTATGAACTTCTTGGCTGCAGGTGGCTTGCGCCACACCCCTGAAACAGGGTAGTGGCGCAAGTTTCAGCACTTTGCTGAAATTTTCGGCCACTTATCCAATGTTTACGTATCGTCCAATCCCTTATCAAAACACTACAAAATACTTACTTAGTCATCTTAACCATCAAGTAAACATGACTTAAAGTCAACAAATGAGGTTAGAATGTGTACAGGGTATCAACCAAATGCATCACCAAATCACAAAACACTTCCTATGAAAGGCTAATGACATGTACGTGGCCAAATTTCAATTTTTCTCATCTTTAACATTTCCAAATACATACTTATAACTCTCGACACCTAAGTAAAAATTATTCAATGTCATAAAGTAGGGTTGGGAAGGTACGTGGTGTTACAACAGCGGTAACTCTACCTAGCGTACTTGAGATGCCAATAGCTAGGTTCAAGGAGATCATACAAAGTTGTGATTGACGGTTTAATATTGTCAATAAACTCAACCCATTCTCATGATGAAGACAATGTTCAGGAAACAAGGATAAGACTTATGGTTGGTAGTCTTTTAATGGTTTCTAAGTTTAGCAGATTTGACCAAATAGTTTGATCTATAGGATTGAAATGTTTAGGAATCACCTATGTGAGAGTGAAGTGGAAGCTGCTTGAATGAGAATGGTAGTAAAGGCCTATTCTCTAAGCTCTCATGAAATTAGGTTGTGTTCATGGCTAAAAAGAACAAAATCGTGAGAAACATAAATGGTAAAAGGCTGGTTATGTGACTTGTGTTATCTAGGTGTACATTAAAGTTCAATGGTTCAAAGATTTTCACATCTACCGATTGATCGAGTACATCCGATGCAAGTTCAAAGGGAAACCTACTTATCCAAATACAATTAGTCTTTACTTGTTGATCACACACTTGTCCATATATTCTTTATTGAAATAGTCATTCCCCATTCATGTGGGGGATTGTTGGGTTCTAAGTGGATTGTGAATGGAAAATGGATGGAAGAAAAATTGGAGGGAAAGTGAAATGTGTAGTTCACTTTAAGAAAGTAAAGTTCTCCCACATTGGTGGGAGAAAGAAACTTCTTAGTTTTTATATTAGAACACTCCCCTTCATGTAAATAGTGAGGAAAGAACAAGATAAGCCTCACGCCGTCGTCGTCATCACTCGCTCGGCTCGGCTTCGGCTTCGAATTTGGATTTGGATTTGAAAAATGATCAATCGAGAGATTATCTTTTTGGACAAAATTCATTTAAATCTTGAAAAATAGTGATATGTTAATCCAAAAATCTGATAAAAAATGATTCTTCTCCATTTGAGGACGCGCATGCCATGTGCGGACGCATGTCACAACACACCTCAAAGGGACGCGACCCTTCGAGGAAAACGACACACTATTTTGGAACAGATACATGACCTGAACATGCACCTGGCAGCAGGCCAAAGTAGCCAATACTGGTTTCGACAATATATCCACCTGCGGGCGCAGGTGGTCACGTCATTCCAGAAAAAGTGCTTCTGTTCATGAACCTTTGCTTTTATTTTGAAGCACCACCTTTTGGCTATAAATACCTGACTTATTCCTCAGGTTTTGATACGAAATTTGTGAAAGAAAAACAATCTTCTTCTTTTTGAAAAACTCAAGTGTGATCATCAAATCATTGAGTGCATTCGAAGTTCGGTAGAATTTGAGGTACCACTATTCTACCGAAGTGAATTATTTTATCCTGGGAGGAAAGATTCCATAACCTCGGGTACTTAAGGGGAATAAATTCCTTAAGGACACACCGTGAAGTCGGTGTACTTGATTCTACATATCTGTTTTATCTTCTTTCTTATGGTTTTGCTATTTTCCAAAAAATAGTAGAAACTTCATTTTGAGAGTTCATTATTGTTTAACTTATGTTTGAAGTTGTTGAACTTCTTGGTTGTTCTTGAACTTGTTATTGAGCTTAAAGTTGAAGTTCTTGTTGTTTAAATACAGATAGTTGTACCCGAAAACAACACGAATTTCTATTCATAATGTTAGAGGCTTCGTAGACTCAAGTTGGTTATTGTTTTGAGGTTACATTCCAAGATTTTGAACTTTTGTTATCTTTTAGTTGAAACTCTTATTTTATGGGTCTATTTTCCACAAATTTTTATTATGACTATGCTTATGATATAATGATAAGGGGTCTTCTTAGGCCATCATTGGTTTGGGAAGCCCATCACGGCTGGGGCCTCGGTTCGGGTCGTGACAGGAGGAGACACATTAATACTACTACTACTTACAATTGTGAACTCGGAGAGAAAAGGATGAAAGAAGAAATAATGGTTCCTAATTCTTCTTTCAGGTTTCATCTTTGGGGATCATATCCTAATTTGCCTTTGAGAACACAAGTAATGGATCCTTCTTCCAGTACTTCCAGCACCTCTACACATCCTTTAGCAGATTTTCAACCAACAGTTTGGGGACACCATTTCCTCTCCTACACTTCTCAACTCACTGTATGACATATACATTCACTTACAATACTATGTACATATGTTAATGTTACTACTACATAATATTAATGTACTCAATGTAGAGAATAGAAGAAGAAAATTATAATTGGGGAGACCTTCTGCTAGCCTAAGATCGTTAGCTATGATCGGAAAGACTCAACTAAAGAAGAGGAAGCTAGAAAGGAGAACTTTGTTATAGAAGAATACTTGAATTGGATTGATTTTGATTTTATCTTGGGTTGGTTACAAATGTACAATGACACTTCTATTTATACTTGCCTATGATGACATCTATGATGCTTACGAAACCTTTAATGAACTTGTGTTGTTCACTAATGTGATTCAGAGGTAAGCTATTTACTTCATCTATCCTTTGATATGTGTAGGAAAAACTTGTTACTACTTTATATTAAAAATAGTACTAACTTTATGTTCTTTCTTTCTTTTTTGCTGCAAACAGTATTACTTGAAGTCGAATAATTCAATATAGAAGATGTTAGAAAAGTAACTAGTAACTTAAATACAAACAATCGATACTGCAGATTGGACATAAGAGCCATGGATTCATTACCACCATATATGAGAATCATTTATCAAGAACTTCTCAACTTTTACAATAAAGAAGAAGAAGTATTGGCCAAAGAAGGTAAATCGGACAGTGTCGCAATCTACTATGCCAAAAATGAGGTAACTCTACATTCGTCAATAAGTTAAAAAGAAATTGTTAGCTAGTGCATAACACATTTTCATTTTGAATTAAAAGGAACATATGGTGTACGTAATATATACTTAGGAGTATCTATTTTCAATTTTTCAATAATTACCTTGTTAGATGAAAAGGTTGGTGATAGCCTATATGAAGGAAAGTGATTTGTTGGATACTGGCTACATTCCAAAATGTGAAGAGTATATGACAAATGCAGTAGCAACCTCTACATATATGCTTTATGTAATACATTCCTTGATTGGCATGGAGGAACTTGTGTCAAAAGAGACTATTGAGTGGATGACAAACATGTCTTTGGTTTGTCGTGCCGGATCAGCAATCTGCAGATCTATGGATGATATGGCTGATCATGAAGTAAGTACAATAATAAATTTTCAATTTGAAGCTCTTGATTCCCGTGGTTAAAACTTAATCTTCCTTATTTGACTTAAACAAGGGATTAAGGTGTGTAAATACATACTACCAATTAATTTTGATTAAGCAATAGACTTTCGCCTTTTATTGTGCTTAATTCAATCAGCCTTAAAGTGAAGCATGAAACATTAATTAGAGTACTATGATTAAAAAATGTTGAAGGGTATAAATGGTGTATTCAAGCTATTGAAATCTCCGTCTTGTAGGTTCAACGACAAAGAGAACATGTTGTTTCCATTGTTGATTGCTACATAAAAGAATATGGAGTTTCAAAGGAAGAGGCATACGTTGACATTCAGAAGGAAATAACAAATGGATGTGTTAGGATCGAGAACCCAGTTATTACAAAATTTAGCCAAACAATGTTATGATGACAATAACAAAGACAATAACGAGTTGATAATAACGATAATTAAAGAAAATAAAGAAGGCACAAATTTAATATGGTTCGGTCGGTATGACCTACGTCCAAAAGCGGAGAGGAGTTATTTCACTATATCAGCAAGAGTACAATAAAGAGAGTAAAAAAAATAGAGTAGATACTCTAATTAATCCAACTATCCCAAAAGAAAAACCTCACAAGATCACTCCGAAAGAAGGGTTCACACAAGTGTTTCCCAACACCCACTCTCTAACTAAATACTCTAATTGTAAGGGAGAAGAAAGACAAAAGAATGAAAGAAAGCTCTTGAAAATTGATGTGTTATGAATGAGAAAAAGCTCCCTATTTATAGAGATGAGGATGGGCTTGTTGATGTCATCCATGATGTTAATGGAGGATACAAATTTCAACATTTCAATGTGAATGAAGAATTTTCATCTCCAAAATTCTTTGGTAGCACATTAACTTTGACAATGGCAACAAACAACCTTCCTTAAACCTTGGGCTCTCTTTTACCAAATGTGAACCAAAGAAAAAAACAAAGGCCACATTACAAATCTCCACCTTGGCCTGAATTTGGTTAATATAGTAAATTTTGCTTCCTCTCTGCAAAAGCCCATATGGGCTAAATCATTCTTCACAAACGGCAATCAAGTTCAAGCACTGGTAGAGACTTCGTGAACATGTCGGCAGGATTGTCTCTAGTGTTGATCTTCTGAATAGAGACCTTTCCTTCAACAATAGTTTCTCGAATAAAATGATACTTGATGTCAATATGCTTTGTCCTCTAATGATACATTTGATCTTTAGTCAAGTGAATGGTACTTTGACTATCACAAAAAATAATAATACAACCTTGGTGTGGACTGAGTTCAGCAAATAGATACTTCAACCATAAGGCTTCTTTGATTGCCTCGGTCACTGTCATATATTCTGTTTCGGTAGTAGATAAAGCTACTACGTGTTGTAATGTAGCTTTCCAACTGATAGCACAACCACCAATGCAAAATACGTAGCCAGTCAGTGATCTTCTTTTGTAAAGATCACCTGCATAATCCGAGTCTACAAAACCAACCTAAGTGTTAGTATTTCTTTCGAACTCCAAACATGTGTTTGAAGTACCTCGCAAGTATCTGAGAATCCATTTCACTGCCTGCCAATGTGCTTTTCCAAAACAAGCCATATGTCGACTTACCACACTTACTGCTTGTGAAATTTCTGGACGTGTGCCTACCATTGTATACATAATACTGCCAACTACACTAGAATATGGAACATGTGCCATATACCTTTCTTCTTCCTCTGACTGTGGTGATTGAGCAGATGATAACTTAAAATGAGCAGCAAGAGGAGTACTTATTGGTTTAGCATCTTTCATGCCAAACCTCTCCAAGACCTTCTCCAAGTACTTTTTCTGGGTCAAGAATAGCCTGTTGGCTTCTCGATCTCTTCTGATCTCCATGCCAAGGATTTTCTTAGCTGCTCCCAAATCTTTCATTTCAAATTCACTTTTCAGCTGACTTTTCAAATTGTGAATTTCTATCAAATCCTTAGCAGCAATGAGCATGTCATAAACGCATAATAGTAAGTAAACGAATGAACCATCATTCAACTTTCGGAAGTACACACAAATATCATACATGCTTATTAAATAACCATGAACCAACATAAAGGAATCAAACCTCTTGTACCATTGTCTTGGAGACTGTTTTAATCCGTACAAAGATTTGTTCAATAAGCAAACATGATCTTCTTTTCCTTCAATTTCAAACTCTTCAGGTTGATGCATGTATATTTGTTCCTCAAGTTCGCCATGTAAAAAAGCAGTATTAACATCAAGTTATTCTAATTCCAAATCACACATGGCAACTAAGGCAAGCAAGACACGAATAGAACTATGTTTAACAACAGGTGAGAAAATATCATTAAAATCAACTCCTTGCACCTGACTATAGCCCTTTTCAACTAATCGTGCCTTATACCTTGCGTCTTCAACCCCTGGAATTCCATCTTTTTTCTTGAAGACCTATTTGCAACCAATGATTCTATTTCCTGATGGCGGCTTCACAAGAGACCAAGTAATATTCTTATGGAGAGATTCAATTTCTTTATTCATTGCAATCAACCACTTGGTTGAATCAGCACCAGAAACTGCTTCTGAATAATTTGATGGTTCTCCAATTTCTTTAGTTTCCTATGCAACTGAAAAAGCAAATGCAACATAATCTCCACACCTTCCTGGTTTGTGAATTTGTCCCCTTGGTCTATGTGTTTCTATGGAATACTCATTTGGTTCAACTTCAGGAGTTACAACGTCTGGCTCAACTTCTGGCGCTTCAACTGTATTTTGTTCCACAGTTGACGAGCTTGACTCAGAAGGTATGCCAAGCTCAACCTCCACCTGTTCATACATATCCTGCTCTTTGTTCTTGTTATGAGAATTAGAAGAATCTTTTCTAAAATGTAACATAGAAGATTCATCAAAGGTTACATCTCTACTAATTATAAATTTTGGTGACTTGGGATTAAGGCACCAAAGTCTATATCCTTTCACCCCAGATGCATATCCAAGGAAAATACACTTTTTAGCCCTTGGCTCTAATTTTCCATCATTTACATGCATGTACGCAGGACAACCAAAAATTTTTAATTCAGAATAATTAGCAGGTGTACCTGACCATATTTCCTCTGGAGTCTTGAAGTTCAAAGGTGCAGAAGGAGCACGGTTGATAATATAACAAGTTGTAGAGATAGCCTCTGCCCAAAAAGCATTTGTCAACCCAGCATTTGAAATCATGAAATGAGCTCTTTCCAAAAGAGTCCTATTCATTCTTTCTGCAACACCGTTTTGTTGAGGTGTCATCCTCACAGTACAATGTCGAGCAATTCCTTCATTTTTGCAAAATTAGTTGAACTTATCATTATAAAATTCCAAGTCATTATATGTTCTAAGTCGCTTGACCTGTTTTTCTGTTTGCTTCTCAATTAAAACTTTTCATTGTTTGAAAGTTAAGAAAACATCACTTTTGTTTTTCAGGAAATAAACCCAAACCTTCCTTGAATAATCATCAATGAAAGTTAACATATACCTGGCACCACCTTTTGATGGGGTACGGGAAGGACCCCATAGATCTGAATGAATGTAGTCCAAAGTACCTTTTGTTCGATGAATTGCTGGAGATTTGAAGCTGACTCTTTTTTGCTTCCCAAACACACAGTGTTCGCAGAACTCCATTTTTTCGGTACTTTGTCCACACAGGAGACCTCTTTTGCTGAGGATGGAAAGACCTTTCTCACTTATATGCCTCAATCGCATATGCCATAATTTGGTGATGTCAGAATCAGATTGATTTGAAGTGGAAACTGCAGCAACACTTGTAACAGTGGATCCCAATAAAGTGTACAACGTACCTAATCTGAGTGCTTTCATGATCACAAGAGCACCTAGAGAGACTTTCAGAACTCCACCTTCTCCTGTGTATTTGCACCCAAGAGATTCTAGAGTGCCCAATGAAATGAGATTTTTCTTCAAGTCAGGAACATATCTAACATTGGTGAGAGTTCTCACCACACCATCGTGCATTCTAATTTGTACTATACCTTTACCAAAAACTTTGCAAGGAGCATTGTTGCCCATTAAAACAACTCTACTTTCAACAGATTCGAATGTGGTAAACAAATCCCTATTGGGACACATATGATAAGAACAACCCGACTCCAAAATCCACTCATCATCAGATTTAAAACTATTATTAGTAGCTAAAAATATTGTTCCCTCAGACTAGTCAGCAGCTACACTTGCTTCGGAGGGGTCAACATTTTGGTGCTCATTTTTGTTTTCCTTATGCTTTTCTTTGTTTTTCAACTTATAGCATTCAGAAATAACATGACCTTTCTTATGATAGTATTTGCACACTACATTTCTGTATTTAGACTTTAACCTTGATTTAGACTTCTCACTATTTGATTCTTTCTTATTAGATCTACCTCTTACAAACAATCCTTCCCCATGGGTTGCACTACTTTCCCCAGTAATATCTCTATCTATCTGTTCCTTTGATTTTAAGATAGATTTGATTTCTCTATAAGAGATATTATCCTTTCCATAAAGCATAGATAGATTTGATTTCTCTATAAGAGATATTATCCTTTCCATAAAGCATAGTATCTCTAATATGCTTAAATGATTGGGGTAAGGAAATAAGTAATAAGACGGCTTGATCTTCAGCGTCTATATTACTCAAATCCATAAGAATAGAATCAAATGCATCAAGATATGAGAGTATAGAAGTACCTTCAACCATACGAAATGTGTAAAGCTTTTGCTTCAGATAAAGTCTATTTTCCACTGTCCTCTTCATATACAAGGTTTTTAGTTTTTCTCACATGCCTTTCGTTGTGGTTTCTGCAGATACTTCACGTAAGACCCCATTTGTGAGATTTAGAATAATACCTGATTTTGTCTTTTTGTCTATGACAGTAAACTCCAAATCCGTCATGCTTTCTGGCTTTTTCCCCTTTCCTTCAAGTGTCATATCTATACCATCCTGAATTAGGATAGCTCCATCTTTAATTGCCACATCCCGAAGTTTGCACTTCAATCAAATTTCTCAACGTAAGTCTTTGTTACAGTCATTTTGGCTACTTAAAATAACCTGGTTAGATCCGGCTCTGATACCAATTTGTTAGGATTGAGAACCCAGTTATTACAGAATTTAGCCAAACAATGTTATAATGACAATAACAAAGACAATAACGAGTTGATAATAACGATAATTAAAGAAAATAAAGAAGGCACAAATTTAATATGGTTCGGTCGGTATGACCTACGTCCAAAAGCGGAGAGGAGTTATTTCACTATATCAGCAAGAGTACAATAAAGAGAGTAAAAAAAATAGAGTAGATACTCTAATTAATCCAAATATCCCAAAAGAAAAACCTCACAAGATCACTCCGAAAGAAGGGTTCACACAAGTGTTTCCCAACACCCACTCTCTAACTAAATACTCTAATAGTAAGGGAGAAGAAAGTGTCACGCCCCGAATCCCATCGAGACATGATTGGCACCCGTAGCCGATAAGGCCCGAGAGAACCAATCTTTGCCTATGCTCAATCATATGCATATAATATTCATAACCACCATTGCATAATATTATGACATACGAATAAAGGAGAACAAGGGACATACTTAGGCATACATATGAAACTTGGCCGTTGAGGCCCTCCAGTCAAAACAACATGTGTCTTGTACACTATTACACCCACATCGGTCTACAAAAGCCTCTAACAAGAGCATTGACCAAAATGAACCATAATTCGGGACAAGTCCCCGCTTTATACAACATGTACAATACCAAAACATATATACACTTTGACTCAGAGAAGCCCCGAATGAGCTGGAGCTCACCAAAGAACCGCTAACACTGGCAGTCTATTGAGGAGGCCTACTGGGACCTGCGCCTGCAGCAAGTAAGGTAAATCCCCCGAGAGGGGTCAGTACGAAATAAGTACTGAGTATGCAAGGCTCAGATGAAACTGTACAACACAAGAATATTTCAATGAACTCAAAACATATGAATAATCGATGTGAATAAGTCACCATGATACGCTTTGGAAACCATGTGGATTGCTTTCATTATTTTCATTACTTCCTTTATCTCAATGCTCACATGTCATTACCTCACAATGTACCCGGGCCCCGACTGATCAGTGGGTCTTTCATATCATCATATAGGGATCGAGTCGAGCTAGGCTTATGCCCCTAGACTTTCCACCCTTGGGATCGAGTCGAGCTAGGCTTACGCCCCTAGACTTGCCACCCATAAATCCATATCTCGGGATCGAGTCGAGCTAGGCTTATGCCCCTAGACTTGCCACCCGTACTTGATCATTGACCACATTTGCATTACTTTGTTCATTACTTTGAGATTGATACTTTGATAGTCATACCATCACTTTGGAACTTTTGAACATCACATTGTTGGAAACTTTGAATCATTGACCAATAAGGGACATGTGAATAAATATCAATGAAAAGATAACATAACTAGCACCATGCTACCATTGGAACCATTGTACAAGAATCCATGAACAAGAGACACAAGTATAGGCACTATTGGAATATTGGAACATAGCCTTCTTTGAACTTTCGGAACATTAACCATGAATATGAGAAATGAGATTCACAATTGATCAATGAGTAGGAAATATATGACCATGATCATAGATAAGTGCATATGGGATACCTTGGTACATTTCGGAATAGAACTAAAGAAATGTCAATGTGAACACTATTGGCCGTAGAAAGATACGGACAAATTAACCTTGCATACCTTGGATGCACAATACGAATAGTGTCACACCCCGAATCCCAACGAGGCGTGATTGGCACCCGTAGCCGACATGGCCCGAGAGAACCAATCTTTACTTACTCAATCATTTGCATGCCATAAGAAACCCATAAACACATATCAACTATCAAGACCAACAATAGAAGTCATGGAACATGATATATGTACATATATGCGAAACTTGGCCGTTGAGGCCACCAAGTCAAGGACGACATATCCCTTCTACATTCATACACCCACATCCGTCTACAAAAGCCTCTAACAAGAGCATTGACCAAAATGAACCATAAGTCGGGACAAGTCCCCGCATTACACAATATATACAATACCAAAACATATATACACTCTGACTCGGAGAAGCCCCGAATGAGCTGGAGCTCACCAAAGAGCCGCTAACACTGGCAATCTACTGAGGAGGCCTACTGGGACCTGCGCCTGCAGCAAGTAAGGTAAATTCCCCGAGAGGGGTCAGTACGAAATAAGTACTGAGTATGCAAGGCTCAGATGAAACTATACAACACATGAATATTTCAATGAATATGTCAATGAACTCAAAACATATGAATACTCAATGTGAATAAGTCACCATGTTATTCTTTGGAAACCATGTGGATTGCTTTCATTATTTTCATTACTTTCTTTATCTCAATGCTCACATGTCATTACATAACACAATGTACCCGGGCCCCGACTGATCAGTGGGTCTTTCATATCATTATATAGGGATCGAGTCGAGCTAGGCTTATGCCCCTAGACTTGCCACCCTTGGGATCGAGTCGAGCTAGGCTTACGCCCCTAGACTTGCCACCCATAAATCCATATCTCGGGATCGAGTCGAGCTAGGCTTACGCCCCTAGACTTGCCACCCGTACTTGATCATTGACCACATTTGCATTACTTTGATCATTACTTTGAGATTGATACTTTGATAATCATAACATCACTTTGGAACTTTGGAACACAACATTGTTGGAAACTTTGAATCATTGACCAATAAGTGAAGGACATGTGAACAAATATCAATGAGAAATATAACATCACTAGCACCATGATACTATTGGAACCATTGGACAAGAAGCCATGAACAAGAGACACAAGTATAGGCACTATTGGAATATTGGAACATAGCCTTCTTTGAACTTTCGGAACATTAATCATGAATATGAGAAATGAGATTCACAATTGATCAATGAGTAGGAAATATATGACAATGACCATAAATAAGTGCATATGGGATACCTTGGTACATTTCGGAATAGAACTAAAGAAATGTCAATTGTGAACACTATTGGCCGTAGAAAGATACGGACAAAATAACCTTGCATACCTTGGATTCGCAATACGAATCTACAACCTTAGATGCGTAGACAATAATCCCAATCCTTCTTTATGTGTCTACAAATACATAACGAAATTCACATTAACCACCAATTACTTTACAAATGCATACCATGTCAATGAATTACATGTTTGGCTTTCAACATGTCATTTCCCTTTGACAAAACCATTGATCATACTATTATTCCAAAAATTCCATAATATTCCCAACATTGACCAATACATGAAAATCAATACATTTCACCACAATACTTCTCCTTTACACTTTCTTATCCATAACACATCACAAATAATCCATCAAAGCACCTTAATTCAACTCATAACACATATCGGCCAAAATCCCAAAATTCCCACTTTTAGAAAAGAACAAGTTTTATACCAAAAATAACACCATACATGTTCATATTTTGTCCATACCATGCTTTTTCATCAAAGGCACAAGGCCTAATTCACACTTGAATTCCATATACCACAAATCTCATACAAACTCACCAAGTTCCATGACCAACTTTTCCAAGCACAACCAACATGATATACATATTCTTTTATGCATATAAGATATTAATCCATGAAAATAAATACTTACCAAGGCTTGGAATATGTTGATCTTGTCCAAGAAGTCTCAAGGAAATTATTTTGCTTTAGGGTTTGGAAATGAGAAATGTTTGTGAAAAATGTCCAAAAAGATATGAGAGTTTTGTGTGAATAAAAGAAAATCTGATGTTGGAGCCTTTATATAGTACTCAAGGCATCCTTAGCCACATTTGGTATTTAATACAATGTTTACTTGGTCAACATTGGAAGATTGGGTCATTTCCTCTTTGGGCCTTGTCTTTTATTCCATATTGGGCCTCAAATTGGGCCCAATAACATGTCTCAACTTAGCCCACCAATTCTCATGTATAATACATCATATATCTCATGTTTAATTAATTCCATAATGCCATGACAATATTCACTTATGAGATTTTCATTCGTAGCCTCAATCGCAAAAATAGGAATTCTAGTCACCTATGGCTTCTTTGAACATTTTGGTAAATTCTTGTATTCCATGGTTTGATCATGTAGGAGTATGTAGTAGTGTATCGAGGTATTTGAAGCCTTAACAACGCTAAAGGAACTCCAAGGAATCAAAAGAAACCATGGAAGAATCATCGTTGCATTTCGTCGCAAAACGAGCTCGGAAAGGCCAATTATGTTGTGCCTTGCGCCACTGCCTTGCTTTGCAGCAGTGGCGCAGGAATTGAAGGTTCTCTGAATCAGTGGCCTGCTGGATTTTTCAGCCATTTTTTTCTAACACTTGCATATCATCCAATACCCTATCAAAACACTACAAAATACTTACGTAGTGACCTTAATCATCAAGTAAACATGACTCCAAGGTACCAAATGAGGTTGGAAATGTATGGGGTATTACACAAGACATCTCCGACTAAAATCTAATCACATGTACGAGGCTCGAAGTAAATTTTTTTTTCATCACCAACCTTACAAAATACATACTCATAGCGTCTCGAAACTTAAGTAACCATTGTTCAACATCATCACATAGGTCGAAAAGGTACGGGGTGTTACATTCTTCCCCCCTTAGGAACATTCGTCCTCGAATGTTAACAACATGTCTTATACACAACAATGTATCTTTACTCTAACATACCGATAAACATTCACATAATGCTTTTAAATACTTACTTGTTATTGTTCCACCTCCGCACTGTGAACTTCTTGGTCCATTTGGAATAAGTGGGGATACTTTGATTTCATCATTTCTTCTGCTTCCCATGTGATCTCCTCTACTTGTGGATTTCTCCAAAGGACTTTTACGGATGCTATGTCTTTATTTCTCAATCTCTTTACTTGTCTATCTAGGATAGCTATGGGCACCTCTTCATAAGTGAGATCCTCTGCCACTTGAACATCTTCTACGGGCACAATACGTGAAGGATCTCCTATGCATTTTCGGAGCATCGACACATGAAATACCGGATGGACGGAGGAAAGTTCTTGAGGTAAGGCTAATTCATATGCGACTTGCCCAAATCTTCTAATAACTTCATAGGGGCCTATGTAATGTGGACTCAATTTCCCTTTCTTTCCGAACCGCATTACCCCTTTCATCGGTGACACCTTTAAAAACACCCAATCACCTATGGCAAATTCAAGCCCTCTTCTTCTAACATCGGCATATGACTTGTGACGACTTTGAGCCGTTTGTAACCGTTGTTGGATAACTTTAACTTTCTCCATGGCTTGGTGAACAATATCTGGCCCAAGTAAAGCAGTTTCACCTGCTTCAAACCATCCGATTGGTGATCTACACTTCCTTCCATACAAGGCTTCATAAGGTGCCATTTTAATACTTGAATGATAGCTATTGTTATACGCAAATTCAATAAGAGGCAAATGGTCATCCCAACTACCTTGAAAATCCAACGTACATGCTCGTAGCATATCTTCAAGTGTCTGAATAGTACGTTCTGCTTGGCCATCGGTCTGAGGATGGAAAGCCGTACTCAAATTCACCTGAGTACCCAAACTCCGCTGAAAAGATTTCCAAAAGTGTGCTGTGAACTGTGCTCCTCTGTCTGATATAATAGAAAGTGGAATACCATGCAATCGTACTATCTCTTTTACGTACAATTTTGCATAATCCTCAGCTGTATAGGTCGTCTTGACAGGTAGAAAATGCGCCGACTTGGTAAGTCAGTCCACTATGACCCATATGGAATCAAACTTCCGCAATGTACGAGGCAAGCCCGTAATAAAATCCATATTAATCATATCCCACTTCCAGACTGGAAGATTGATACATTGCATGTAACCTCCCGGTTTCTGATGTTCCACTTTCACCTGTTGACAATTTGGGCATTGCGCGACAAATTCTGCAATGTTCTTCTTCATGTTGCCCCACCAATACACTTCTTTCAATTCATGGTACATTTTAGTAGCACCCGGATGAATGGAATAGCGCGAATGGTGCGCCTCTGTCATTATTCGTGTCCTCAGCTCATCTATGTCCGGTACACATAGTCTCCCTTGACATTGAAGCACCCCTTCCGATGTAATATCAAATGCCTTGGTAAGATTCTGCTGCACATTCTCCTTTAGCTGTAATAAAATAGAATCCGCATACTGTTTCTCTTTCACTTCAGCTATCAAGGAGGATTCTGCTGCATTCTGCACCATAACTCTATCATCGGAGGATTCAATAAGGCGAACTCCCAAGCTGGCTAATTGATTCAAATCTTTGATTATCTCACGCTTTCATTCAACTGACCACTAGTGCTTTCGACTGCCTTACGGCTCAATGCATCAGCTACGACATTTGCTTTGCCTGGGTGATAAAGAATATCAATGTCATAGTCTTTTAAAAGCTCTAACCACCTTCGTTGCCTCAAATTGAGTTCCTTCTGCTTAAAAAGATATTGCAAGCTTTTGTGATCCGTATAGATGTCAACATGAACACCATATAAATAATGACGCCATATCTTTAAAGCAAAAACTACCGCTGCCAATTCAAGATCATGTGTGGGATAGTTTTTCTCATGTGGCCGCAACTGTCGTGAGGCATATGCTATCACCCTGCCATGCTGCATCAATACATATCCGAGACCAATCCCGGAAGCATCACAATACACTGCATAGCCCTCTGTGTCTTCAGGAAGAACTAACACTGGTGTAGAAGTCAACTTATCTTTCAGGTTTTGAAACCCTCTTTCACATGCATAATTCCATTGAAATTTAATTGCCTTGTGAGTTAACTTTGTCAATGGTGCCGCAATAGAAGCAAAACCTTCTACAAATCTTCGGTAATAACCTGCCAAACCCAGAAAACTGCGAATCTCTGTGGGTGTCGTAGGTCTTGGCCAATTCTTCACTGCTTCAATCTTTTGGGTATCAACCTGTATGCCTTCATCTGATACAATGTGACCCAAGAACGCGACTGATTTCAACCAAAACTCACATTTGGAGAATTTTGCATACAACTTACGGTCACGGAGAATTTGCAACACTTGCCGTAAGTGATAAGCATGGTCTTCTGGTGATCTTGAATAAACAAGGATGTCATCTATAAATACTGTCAAGAACACGTCTAGGAATGGCTTGAACACTCTGTTCATCAAATCCATAAACACAGCCGGTGCATTTGTTAGCCCAAATGACATAACTAAAAATTCATAATGGCCATACCGTGTTCGGAAAGCTGTCTTGGGTACATCCTCCTCTCTAACTCTGACCTGATGGTAACCCGACCTCAAGTCAATTTTTGAAAAACACCTGGCACTCTGTAACTGATCAAACAAATCATCAATGCGAGGAAGGGGGTATTTATTCTTGATCGTTACTTTATTCAGTTGCCGATAGTCGATGCACATTCTCAAGGTGCCATCTTTCTTGCGTACGAATAATACCGGTGCACCCCACGGGGACATACTAGGCCTAATGAAGCCTTTATCCAGCAAATCTTTCAACTGCTCCTTCAATTCACGCAGTTCCGCTGGAGCCATTCTATATGAAGGGATAGAAATAGGCTGAGTGCCTGGAATCACATCAATGCCGAATTCCACTTCCCGTTCTGGGGGTAAACCTGGAAGATCCTCTGGAAATACATCAAGAAATTCATTGACGATCGGTACAGACTGTGGAGTTAATGGTTCTGCATCATTATCTTTCACTCGTATCAAATGACATATGTATCCCTTGGCAATCATTTTTCTGGCTTTCAAATAGGAAATAAATCTTCCTCGTGGTGCCCCTACCTTACCCTGCCATTCTAGAACATTTTCCTGTGGAAAACAAAATTGCACCTTCTTGGCCCGGCAATCTACCGTAGCATAACAAGAGGCCAACCAATCCATTCCCATAATTACATCAAAATCCACCATGTTCAATTCAATAAGATCGGCCAACGTATCATGACCACACACAGTTACCACACAGTTACGATACACTCTCTTTGCAATAATATATTCACTAACTGGTGTAGACACTTCAATTGACTTAATTAATATTTCCGGTGTCGTTGCAAATTTCGCAGCAACCAATGGAGTAACATAGGAAAATGTAGAGCCTGGGTCAATTAATGCATATACATTATGTGAGAATATGGATAATGTACCTGTGACGACATCTGGGGAAGCCTCTGAATTCTGGCGGTCCACCAAAGCATAAGTACGATTCTGGACCCCGCTAGTACTGGCTCCTCCTCTGGCACCTCTACCTCGACCAATAGGCTGCACCCCTCGGCCCTGTGAAGGAACCGATGCTGAAGACGCAACAGCCGACCCAGCTGGTCGTGCTATACCACCCATGCTCCGCTGTGGACATTCTCTCGCTATATGTCCCGGCATACCACACCAAAAGCAGACATTCATCCCTGTCCGACATGGACCTGTGTGCATACGCCCGCAGTGCTGACACTGCTGACGAGGAAAACCTGCTGACTGTGATCCATGACCCCCACTACTCTGTCCAACTGAACCACCTCGAAACCCTCGAGACTGAGGATAAGCACTCCCTGTGGAATAAGAGAACGACGGTCTAGGTGGTCTAGGAAACATACGGGGCCTAGTTCCTCCTTGGGACATCATAGGTGGTCCCATAGGTCTAGCCCTTTTGGACTGTCCCCTATCAAATTCATGTACCCTGCGTCTTTGTCTCTGATCCTCCATTTTCTGGGCGAAGGCTTGTATGCGAGCAATGTCCATGTCCCTATTCAAGGCCGCAATAGTGCAATCTCTTACCAAGTATGGCTCTAGTCTGTCCACGTATCTATGGACCCTGTCTGTCATCGTAGCCACAACATTTGGCGCATATCGAGCCAAGGAATTAAATTGCAAGCTATATTCTCGAACGCTCAAATTTCCTTGACGGAGATTTAGGAATTGATCCGCACGTGCCTCACGGATCTCATAGGGCAAGTAATGATCAAGGAAAGCCACTTTAAACTCTTCCCAAGTAGGTGGATCTGCACCAATGTCACGGGATTTCTTCCAATCCTCATACCACAATATTGCCTCTCCCTTCAACCTGTACGCAGCAAGTTCAACTGTCTCTACCCCTGTCACATGCATAACTTCCAATGCCCTCTGAATTTGATCCACGAAGTCCTGTGGATCTGCTTTTGGATCTGCCCCTGTGAATATAGGAGGGTCCAGTTTCAAGAAATCCTGTGTTCTGCGACTTGCCATTCTAGCCTCATCATCATCATGTGCCATAGCACCAGCTCTTCCCTGGCTTTGTGCCGCCACTAACTGTGTCAACATCTGTACAGCATTCCTAAGATCCTGATCTGTGGCATTTGTCGGTGGTTCCACGGGCACTTCCCTTCTTCTCGGCTCTTCTGGAGCTGAAGAAGTAGAAGAAGCTCGCGTTGCGAACTCAGTTTCAGCCCCACCTTGAGCAACTTGTTCAGGCGGTGGTCTACTTGTTCCTTCACCAGCAATTCTATTGATCAGCTTACTTTTACCTTTTCCTCTTCCTCTTCTAGTGTTCGGCATTTTGACTATACCAAAGAAAAACAATTACCAAAATCAGATACAATACAACTGACAACATTGGCTCTATTGCACGATCGAGAGTGAAGGAAAGAAACAACATCCTAAATGTCCCGTAGCCTCCTACTTATAAATGTGGTGCACAACACATCGATAAGTAAGACTCTACTCAGACACGGCTTTGTAGACATCCTTAGACCGACTGCTCTGATACCACTTTTGTCACACCCCGAATCCCAACGAGGCGTGATTGGCACCCGTAGCCGACATGGCCCGAGAGAACCAATCTTTACTTACTCAATCATATGCATGCCATAAGAAACCCATAAACACATATCAACTATCAAGACCAACAATAGAAGTCATGGAACATGATATATGTACATATATGCGAAACTTGGCCGTTGAGGCCACCAAGTCAAGGACGACATATCCCTTCTACAATCATACACCCACATCCGTCTACAAAAGCCTCTAACAAGAGCATTGACCAAAATGAACCATAAGTCGGGACAAGTCCCCGCATTACACAATATATACAATACCAAAACATATATACACTCTGACTCGGAGAAGCCCCGAATGAGCTGGAGCTCACCAAAGAGCCGCTAACACTGGCAATCTACTGAGGAGGCCTACTGGGACCTGCGCCTGCAGCAAGTAAGGTAAATTCCCCGAGAGGGGTCAGTACGAAATAAGTACTGAGTATGCAAGGCTCAGATGAAACTATACAACACATGAATATTTCAATGAATATGTCAATGAACTCAAAACATATGAATACTCAATGTGAATAAGTCACCATGTTATTCTTTGGAAACCATGTGGATTGCTTTCATTATTTTCATTACTTTCTTTATCTCAATGCTCACATGTCATTACATAACACAATGTACCCGGGCCCCGACTGATCAGTGGGTCTTTCATATCATTATATAGGGATCGAGTCGAGCTAGGCTTATGCCCCTAGACTTTCCACCCTTGGGATCGAGTCGAGCTAGGCTTACGCCCCTAGACTTGCCACCCATAAATCCATATCTCGGGATCGAGTCGAGCTAGGCTTACGCCCCTAGACTTGCCACCCGTACTTGATCATTGACCACATTTGCATTACTTTGATCATTACTTTGAGATTGATACTTTGATAATCATAACATCACTTTGGAACTTTGGAACACAACATTGTTGGAAACTTTGAATCATTGACCAATAAGTGAAGGACATGTGAACAAATATCAATGAGAAATATAACATCACTAGCACCATGATACTATTGGAACCATTGGACAAGAAGCCATGAACAAGAGACACAAGTATAGGCACTATTGGAATATTGGAACATAGCCTTCTTTGAACTTTCGGAACATTAATCATGAATATGAGAAATGAGATTCACAATTGATCAATGAGTAGGAAATATATGACAATGACCATAAATAAGTGCATATGGGATACCTTGGTACATTTCGGAATAGAACTAAAGAAATGTCAATTGTGAACACTATTGGCCGTAGAAAGATACGGACAAAATAACCTTGCATACCTTGGATTCGCAATACGAATCTACAACCTTAGATGCGTAGACAATAATCCCAATCCTTCTTTATGTGTCTACAAATACATAACGAAATTCACATTAACCACCAATTACTTTACAAATGCATACCATGTCAATGAATTACATGTTTGGCTTTCAACATGTCATTTCCCTTTGACAAAACCATTGATCATACTATTATTCCAAAAATTCCATAATATTCCCAACATTGACCAATACATGAAAATCAATACATTTCACCACAATACTTCTCCTTTACACTTTCTTATCCATAACACATCACAAATAATCCATCAAAGCACCTTAATTCAACTCATAACACATATCGGCCAAAATCCCAAAATTCCCACTTTTAGAAAAGAACAAGTTTTATACCAAAAATAACACCATACATGTTCATATTTTGTCCATACCATGCTTTTTCATCAAAGGCACAAGGCCTAATTCACACTTGAATTCCATATACCACAAATCTCATACAAACTCACCAAGTTCCATGACCAACTTTTCCAAGCACAACCAACATGATATACATATTCTTTTATGCATATAAGATATTAATCCATGAAAATAAATACTTACCAAGGCTTGGAATATGTTGATCTTGTCCAAGAAGTCTCAAGGAAATTATTTTGCTTTAGGGTTTGGAAATGAGAAATGTTTGTGAAAAATGTCCAAAAAGATATGAGAGTTTTGTGTGAATAAAAGAAAATCTGATGTTGGAGCCTTTATATAGTACTCAAGGCATCCTTAGCCACATTTGGTATTTAATACAATGTTTACTTGGTCAACATTGGAAGATTGGGTCATTTCCTCTTTGGGCCTTGTCTTTTATTCCATATTGGGCCTCAAATTGGGCCCAATAACATGTCTCAACTTAGCCCACCAATTCTCATGTATAATACATCATATATCTCATGTTTAATTAATTCCATAATGCCATGACAATATTCACTTATGAGATTTTCATTCGTAGCCTCAATCGCAAAAATAGGAATTCTAGTCACCTATGGCTTCTTTGAACATTTTGGTAAATTCTTGTATTCCATGGTTTGATCATGTAGGAGTATGTAGTAGTGTATCGAGGTATTTGAAGCCTTAACAACGCTAAAGGAACTCCAAGGAATCAAAAGAAACCATGGAAGAATCGTCGTTGCATTTCGTCGCAAAACGAGCTCGGAAAGGCCAATTATGTTGTGCCTTGCGCCACTGCCTTGCTTTGCAGCAGTGGCGCAGGAATTGAAGGTTCTCTGAATCAGTGGCCTGCTGGATTTTTCAGCCATTTTTTTCTAACACTTGCATATCATCCAATACCCTATCAAAACACTACAAAATACTTACGTAGTGACCTTAATCATCAAGTAAACATGACTCCAAGGTACCAAATGAGGTTGGAAATGTATGGGGTATTACACAAGACATCTCCGACTAAAATCTAATCACATGTACGAGGCTCGAAGTAAATTTTTTTTTCATCACCAACCTTACAAAATACATACTCATAGCGTCTCGAAACTTAAGTAACCATTGTTCAACATCATCACATAGGTCGAAAAGGTACGGGGTGTTACAAATAGACAACCTTCGATGCGTATACAATGATCCCTCTCCTTCACTCTACAACATACATACATAACGAATTCTTGTTAACCACGAATTACTTTACAAATGCATGCAATGTCAATGAATTACATGTTTGCCTTTAAACATGTCATTTCCCCTTGACAAAACCATTGATCATACTATTATTTCAAAAATTCCATAATATTCCCAACATTGACCAATACATGAAAATCAATACATTTCACCATAATACTTCTCCTTTACACTTTCTTATCCATAACGCATCACAAATAATCCATCAAAGCACCTTAATTCAACTCATAACACATATCGGCCAAAATCCCATAATTTTCACTTTTAGACAAGAACAAGTTTTATATCAAAAATAACACCATACATGTTTATATTTTGTCCATACCATGCTTTTTCTTCAAAGGCACAAGGCCTAATTCACACTTGAATTCCATATACCACAAATCTCATACAAAATCACCAAGTACCATGACCAACTTTTCCAAGCACCACCAACATGATATCCATATTCTTTTATGCATATAAGATATTAATCCATGAAAATAAATACTTACCAAAGCTTGGAATATGTTGATCTTGTCCAAATATGCCTTAGGGTTTATTTGCTTTAGGGTTTGGAAGAGTAAAGAAATGTTGTGAAAAATATCCAAAAGGCATGAGAGTCTTTGATGATAAAAATCTGATCTTGGGGCCTTTATATAGACCCCAAGTCAAGCTTAGCCTTTTATTTGGCATTTAATATGGTCAAAGTGGAAGAATGGATATTTTTGCCCTTTGGGCCAATTCTTTCATTTCCATTTTGCGCCTAACTTTGGGCCCAAGAACTCATATCCATGCAACCCATACAATTTCATGTATTAATCACCATATCTCTCATGTTTACATAATTCCCTAATGTCACGACAATATTCTTTTAAACAATTCTCATTCGTCCTTTCGATCGCAAAACTTGGAATTCTAGTCGCCCTTGGTTTTATTGGACATTTTGGATCACTATTCACCTTTCGTGATTTGATCATGTAGGAGTATGTAGGAGTGTATTGAAGTGTTTGACTCTTTAACAATGCTCAAATAACTCCAAAGAATCAAAAGAAACCATCTAGGAATCGTCGTAGAATTGCGTTACGAAACGACGCCGGAAAGGCATAGTTTTTGTTCCTTGCGCCACACCCCCTGAAACAGGGTAGTGGCGCAAGAATTAGGCCTGATCTGAAGTTTATGCAGGCTGGTGGCTTGCGCCACACCCCTGAAACAGGGTAGTGGCGCAAGTCTCAGCACATTGCTGAAATTTCCGGCCACTTATCCAATGTGTACGTATCGTCCAATCCTTTATCCAAACACTACAAAATACTTACTTAGTGATCTTAACCATCAAGTAAACATGACTTAAAGTCACCAAATGAGGTTAGAATATGTACGAGTTCTTACCCAAATGCTCCATGAAATCACAACACACCTCCTACGAAGATCTACTCGCACATGTTAAGTCTGATATCAAATGTTTCACCAATAACACTATAAAACACATATGCATGGCATCTCAACACCTATGTAGATATGATCCCAAAATATCAAGTGAGGTTATAAAGTATGTGGTGTTACAGAAAGACAAGAGAATGAAAGAAAGCTCTTGAAAATTGATGTGTTATGAATGAGAAAAAGCTCCCTATTTATAGAGATGAGGATGGACTTGTTGATGTCATCCATGATGTTAATGGAGGATACAAATTTCAACATTTCAATGTGAATGAAGAATATTCATCTCTAAAATTCTTTGGTAGCACATTGACTTTGACAATGGCAACAAACAACCTTCCTTAAACCTTGGGCTCTCTTTTACCAAGTGTGAACCAAAGAAAAAAACAAAGGCCACATTACAGGATGGAAAGATATAAACAAGGAATTCATCTGCCCTATAAAACTACCAATGTTTATCCTCGAGCGAGCTTTAAGTTTTGCGCAATTGTCAGATATAGTTTCCAAAGTGGTCGTCATGACGGATATGCATGTTATCCCGAATCCAAAACTTATATTTGATAACTTTGTTATTTGTTGAATCCGTTAACATATGATAATAATGCAGATGCTCGTTCAGCCAAGTATTTGGAGCAAATATGGAAGGTTTACTAGCTATATTGTAACAACCTAATGTAATTTCTTTAACAAACAATTTATCTTAGTTACTGCTTGATACTTTTGTTATGAATCAGACCCCTCCCACTATGAACATGGATGTCACGGAATCGGTTATTGGGCGAAGAAGAAGAAATCAGACTAAAAGCTTCTCACAAAAGTTGATTTGGAATCTAAGCCCAATTAGCTAGTTAAAAATGGAGAGCCAATTTACATGTACTGATGCATATTAACTGTTAATATAAGGGATAATTATGCAATATGTTCAATCTCAGAGGTGAGATAGAGAGGTTGTTTCAGATAGAACCCCGGCTCATGACAGAAACAATCTAGAAAAAGATGTAATGGAAGTACAAGCTAGAGACGATAAATAGTGGAGTAACAAAAATAATAGAAATGAAATATATCTAATGAAATTCTAATACAAGATACATTGGAAAGAAATGAAATTCAAAACTTAACAATGATCTGAATGCAGAAAGCAAATTTAAGTATATACTATAATTGACGATTGAAGCTCCTCCTTGTCTGCCAGCTTCATTGATCATGCATATGCATATGCATACGTATTGTTGTTCATATCAACTTCATCATGACGTGCCTGATGAATAGGAGTAGCAAATTGGAGAAGGTCCTTGTCATTCTCGAAGACAGACATGTCTTGTTCATTCAAGTTCACATACGCTTCAACTCCTCTATGATCAGGTGTATTCATTAAGAGAAAGACCTTGTTAGATGGACCACATGCTAGGTTTCCTCTAGCAGGTTTCCCCCATCCAAAATCTAGTTTGTCGAATTCGAACCCTAATATACTTGAGATTGTGTACACATCACAGTTCCTTCGTTGGTATGGTGCTTCTCCGCTTCTATATGCATGCAGCATCTCCGAAACCATCTCATTCTGTTCCAGATTATTTTTGCCCGAGAGGTCGTTTTTGGACTTTCTTATATCAGCTACTAATTTTGGCAATTTAAGGTCTCGTTCATCGTCATATATTGCTGTGGAAAAGATAGTGAGAATATTACCGATGGAGGTTGTGGGTAGTGGAGGTGAAATTGATGATCGCAAATTTGAGCACTGGATCAACTGAGATGGCTTGAACGAACCAGCTGCGCTGGCAGCACATTTGTAGAGAAGTGCATTGATGACCTCGTTCCTTGTTGGATTTTTTACTCCAGATTCATGAGAAACTAAAGCTTTGAGAGCACTTATCTTGGAGTTGGAGAAAACAAACCTCTTATGGATACATTCTTCCGGTTTTGTATCGACTAAAGGGAAGATAAGAGGACCATCGAGGGGTGATGGTATTAGAGAATCCTCAACAAAGTAAGGATCTAATTTTGCATTTAGATTTCGAGTTAATGCAGCCCAATCCCTCAAGAAGTAGTAAGCGCTGCATCCATCACCCACCTTGTGTGACAGGCAAACACTAAGTGCAATTCCTCCGCACTCAAAATGGCTGAGTTGAGCTACAGTCGAGGCACGACCAATACAACTCCCCCAAAGTGTACCTTGAGGAAATGTCAAATCTTTGATACGTGAATCCGGATGATAAACAACTTTGTCCATGGGAGAATTTATGTGAACTTCAAAGAACTCAGCCCCGTGATCATCACATTCAATGGTGGCATTGTCTTTTAGACTTCCTGCCCATGGATAGTAACTAGCTAATGTTTTTGACAAAGATTTTGCTAGGAGTTGTGATATATTTTTAGGTCCATTAGCTAATTGATGTTTGGGGTAGAAAAAGACAAGGGGTATATAACTGTGACTCACAACTTGATCAACAATGGAAAGCTTGTGCAATCTATGAGTAGAAGGGGTGGGAGACAAGGGTTTGATAATCTTCTTGGAAATAATTGAGAGCATGCTTGATACACTCACCATCTTTAATTTACAACAAGATGCTTGATCTAGCTATTAACTTGAACTACTTAATTGATCTCTCTCTATGTAGACGCTATATATATATACTAGTTTGAAACAATATTATTTGATTATTAAAATAATCCAAATGTGTAATGTGACATATTGAAAGATGACATGTGGGAAATAACCCAATTCACAATTCTAACAACCGGGACAGTATGTTTAATATGTATGCGTAAGAAAGTCAAAAGATTAGTACCAAAAAAAAAAACGGCAAGAAAATCCAAAGATTGGAATATCTTTAAAACTATTTGAACATCTTTGAAATAATTAGACGTAGCAGTCCAGTGTTGATCAAATATTAATTAATTCTTCAAATTAATAAGTAATAAAGAATGATCAACCAGCACAACGCTGCAACTATAGAATATAGATGACTCACATAATTATATTCTTTAATATACATAGCGGTCCAGTGTTGAACAATTATTTCTTGAAATTACGAATAAAGAATGATTACATGGAATTCACATTTTTAATGACATGGATCAATGACGATCTAAGGGTGTGTAGTTAATTTTTTTGCTAGTTAGTCCTTGATTTTATTCCTTAATTTCTAGTGTTTACCCTTAAAATTGATACAATTGAATTTGTTAACGTACATGGCTCAAGGACACATACATTGAGATGACCAAACAATTGGATTCTTATATACTCTCTTCGTTCTCAAATAGTTGTCACATTTCTCTCAAAAGGAATTTAACTAATTTTTAAAGCTAAATTAGATAAGATTAATTCGATATTTTAAAAGTAAAATTTGCATATTAAAAAACTATACGAAAAGTACTATAAGTTGCAATTTTTCTTATATCAATATGATGAAACAATACATCTTGAAATATTGATCAAAGTTAATATCTTTTGACTCTCAAAATGAAAATTGTGTCAAGTATTTTGAAAAGAAGGGAGTACTAAATTGCTTATGAAACGTGTTTAAGATAACGTGAAGATTGAAATAATAACGTGAAGATCCAAAGGGGAGAATTTTTTATCAAAAGGTGATTTATGAATGGCTACCAGCATATTGCCAAAAGTTTCTTCAAGTTAGGCATGAATGTCCACCTGTTGTCCAAAACAAAGCACCTATTGTAAAGAGGCCTAGGCAACAGGTACCAAAAGAACGGCACCCTAAACCTGGTGAGATGAGCAAGACAATGCTGAACCCTGTTAAGCCTATAGAAGTACAAGGGAAGGAGTATCAAACACCTCCAGTATGGTTGGATTTACAATCAATGCCCTCAAGGCAGGGTCAAGCTGAGCAGATCAAAGGTGATGTCGCCCAAATTACACCTCGCAATGAAGTATAAAGCGAGCGTTGAATTAAATATAGAGCCCAACCAAGATTAGGGTCGATCCCACAGGGAATATGGCCAGGAGCTCGATCGATGCGGTTATTTAGTCTATTAGTTGATTATTTCCGAAAAAGGTTTTTTTTTAAAGTAAACTTTGAAGACAGTATGTAACCAAGTAACAATTGTTGAATTGATTTGAGTTGTGATAAATAATGGTGAGACACTAGGACTGTGTTCCCCATGATTTCATAACTCCATAGGCTCTCCGTACTAATGATCTATTCCGGTACTTGGAATTCAGAATTCATAAGTTAAGTTCACCTAAATGGTTGGTTCGCCCCTATTAGATGACTATCCTCAATTACTCGTCCAGGTCTCATGAGTTTTACAATCTAACCCTTATCCTTGATCCCAGATTAGCTGTCACGCCTCAAATCCTATTGGGGAGGACATGACACCCGTAGCCGTAATGCCCGAGAGAACCACCCTATGATCATGTACATTCATATGCATGTCCCTAAGTGAACAACATTCAGTCACATACAGATACAAGATATCAATGACGAAAGTCATGGAAAGACATTCAAATAGATATGAGACTTGGCCGTTGGGGCCACAATGTCAAAAAGGATAAGACACTTCTACATTTGACGTTACACTGTCTACAAAGCCTCTAAAAGATATACAAAACCAGGACTAAGGTCGGGACAATTCCCCGCCTTATACCACTACTACACAGTATAAAAAATATATACAAATGACGTGGAAAGCCCCGAATCAACCTGGAGCTCACCAATAGTCCGCAGATGACCCGTATCCTACTGTGAAGGTCTACTAGCTCCTGTGCCTGCAGCAAGTAAGGTAGGGCCCCCAAGGGACGTCAGTACGAAAGAATATACTGAGTATGTAAGGCTATAAGTAACTGCATGAAATATAAGAACTCTGATGGAATCAACTACAAGTGAATGGACAATATTGATAAGCCACCGTACTGTATATGTGGAACCATGTACATTGCCTTCATTACTTTCCTTTTACGTTCATATCAATATCAACATCAATCATACAATGCCCGGGACCAACTGATCAGTGGTAAATAACATTAAGATCGGCTCGAGCTAGGCTTATGCCCCCAGAGCTACCACCCATAAATCAATAAATCAGGTTCGGTTTGAGCTAGGTTTTCACCCCCAGAGCTTCCCTCTGTATCCAATAAATCAGGTTCAGCTCGAGCTAGGCTTTCACCCCCAGAGCTGCCCCCTGTACTCAACCAAATATGCATTACTTCATTTCTTTCATTTTTGTGAGGTTGTTACAGTGGTGGTCATAACATTATTGGAGCTTTGGAACAATAGTCAGCAAATAAGAGACACGTGAATAACAATTGCTAACAAACCTGAAAGGAGATACTTTAAACATTTTGGAGAGGAAACAAGTTTGGTAACGATTGTAAACAATAGGTGCAGCCAAAGGATACGAAAAAGAGTAACCTTACATACCTTATCCTTCCAATATGTGACTACAACAATTCATCTCTTCCTTAAAGTGCTACTCTACAATATGAATACATAATGGAGTTCACATTAAAAACCAAGTACATGACAAGTTCACAAGGCGATAATTAAACTATCCAACATCCTAAACACATGGTATATCATTCCACCTTTATTCCTACTACCATATAACTTCATTCCACCGTACTACAATCCAATTTACTGCCTCACAACACCAACGACACCAAAACAGTCCACAAACCAACATAGAAGGCAAATCTTTTACCGATTAAGCAAAACTGGACTGTTACAAACAAAGTGGACTGCTTAACACTTATGATTACACAACCTCTTGTGCATATAATATAGTAATCTACAATAGAAAACACTTACCAAGACTTGCAAGTGGAAGATTTGCCCCAAACTTCTTGAAGAAAATTAGGGTTGCTAGGGTTTGAGAGAGGAGAGAATATTTGATAAAAATCTAATTTTTGGCAAGTGAATTATGTTGAATTTAGGCTGAATTTCAGCCTTAAATACTCCCTCTTGGCTGCCCCTCTCAAGTCTATCCTTAGCCACACTTTTTGACCAAAAAGTCCAAGTTGACTTTGTAACACCCCGTACCAACTACACCCTACATAACGACGTTGAACAATGGTTACGCAAGTGTCGAGAGTCAAAGTATGAATTTTGTCATGTTATTAATGAGACAATTGAGATTGGGCCTAGTACATGGGATTAGACCTTTGTAGGAGGTGTAACACCCGTATGTTGTCAAACCGCCACGACTACGTGTACATTTATGGAATTAGTAAAACATGGGAGATTTGATGAATTATACATGCATTTGTGGGCATGAACAAATCTTGTATCATTGGGCCCAAAAATAAAGCCCAAAATTAATAAGAAGACATGGCCCAATTAACCATTTGACCCATTCTTCCAAGTTTGGTCCAATTGACCAAAACAACATAGCATTAAATGCTAAGTAAAAGATGAGGGAGACATGAGGGCCTATATAAAGAGGAAAAATCAGAATTTTAAGGCATTTGAACTCTCATGCCTTTTCTAGATTTTTCCACATATTTCTTATTTGACTCTCAAGAACCCTAAGGCATTTTCTTGGCCAAGATCATCCTTGTACACGGCTTGGTAAGTGCTTATTATGATGAATTAATATATTATATGCATGAAAGATGGTTTATATCATGTTGGTTATGTTGGTGAAGAGTGAGAAGGCCACTATGCGAAAAACACTTTGTGTTTGCTAAATCGGAGGATGATTTTTGTCTTGAAAACTTGAATATGGACTTGTGATCTTAAAGGAAATAAACTTGATTGATTCAATATTGACATGTGATATGTGATTATAGTCTTGACTTGTCTTGTCATGATGTATAATGTTTGGAATTTCTATTGTGAAATTGGTTATGGTTTTGGTGGCGTATTGGCCGTAAAGTGTCGTTTTGGGTGTTGTATGTGTGTTGGGATACCATGGCTGGTTTTTGGAATGTTATATGATCAAAAATATGTTAACATGAGTTTGGTTATGATCATGGACCATTCATGGAATTCAAAGACCCAAAAAGAAGCCATTTCGGACCAAACGGGCATCCGCCCCCGCAGACGGAGGCACCTGCGGGAGCAGATGCCAACGCAGATGCCTCTGGCTGCTGCCAGAGGGCACCTGCGCACACACCTTGCCACCTGCGGGAGCAGGTGGCAGCGCAGGTCAGTCCCAAATTTTGGTTTTGTGTGTTTTCGTCCCTAGTTGATCCCCGAAGGCCCCGATACCCTTTTTGGATGAAATTATGAACTTGTGATGTCATTTTAATGACTTTAAAGTGTCGTATGAAGGCATGTTGGACTGTATTAAGTTTGGATTAATGTTCACATGTTTTTATGAAAGAGTAATGGCGACGGAATAACAATGAAGGGACGTAAAGGGTAAGTGTGATGCGAAATGCTATTGTTGTATGACATCTTGGTCCATGAGTGTAATGTTATGGTATTATTGACATGATGATGCAGTGAGGTGTATTGTAAGGAGTGAAATGAAGTTATATAGCAGTCATATGGTTCATTGTCGTTTTGTACACTTGTACGGTAAATAATTGTTAACGAGAGTTCCATTGTGGACTTGTATTGTAGAGTGAAACATAAGGAAGAAGCTGGACTGTTGTGTTCATATATAGACTTGTGTACTCATACTTGGAAGTAAAGGTATGTAAGGTTACTTCTCTATATCTTTCTGCAACATATGGTGTTCACATTGTCATAGTACTCATTCGATTCCGAAATACTCTAAGGTATTCCGTATCCGATAATTGGCTAGAGTTACTCACATGTTCCTTATTCATTGGTCAATGGTAAATCATAGGACTCAGGTCCATTGGTTGAATTGTGTTCACTGGCTAACATGTCAAAAGTTCCAAATGTTCTAAGATATCCTATTTCTGGTAACCAAGGGTAATGGTCCCATATTTCTTCCTCATTGATCACTTGTGAATCACATGTATCATATGCATTGATAATGTTCCGAAAGCTCAATAGTGGTTATGTTCGTGTGTCATATTTAGTGTTCATTGTCCTAAGGTGTTAAAAGTGTTCTATTCTAAAGGGGTTCTAGAGTATTCCAATTAAGTTCGATATATATAGATTGTTATTCATATGTGTCTTACTCCTAGACGAGTTATGACCCACTTAGTTCTTATTTGTGGATGGAAGTTCTTAAGTTGCCATAATGTTGTAAATTCTAAGAGAACTAACTCAACGAGAGTAATGAGGTTAAGAGAGCTTGTTTAGTTGAATAGCATTGTTCCAATCACATCATGATCCCAAGTTTCAATAGAGTTATACACATGTCTCTTATGCATTGACTATTGTTCCAATGGTTCCAAGATGATAGTAGTTAGACTCATGTATCTTGTTCAATGATCATTGACCAATGGTGCCAATGTTTCCAATAATGTTTACTTGCATGTTTTTCACTCATTGATTATTGATCCAAAGCTTCAACTAAAGTTGTGATTATCATTGTATTAACCTCTCATAAGCAAAAGTATTAATCTCTCACAAGTGAATGAATCAACCTCTCACAAGTGAATGAATCAATCTCTCACAAGCAAATGTACTAATCTCAAAGTAATGAAATAAAGGAAGCAATGTTATGTAATGGTTACCCACAATAAAGTGGATGCCCACCAAGAGTGGATGACTACCCACAACAAAGTGGATGACTACCCACAACAAAGTGGATGCCCACCAAGAGTGGATGACTACCCACAACAAAGTGGATGCCCACCAAGAGTGGATGACTACCCACAACAAAGTGGATGCCCACCAAGATTGGATGACTACCCATAACAAAGTGGATGTCCACCAAAAGGTGGATGATCATAATAACCCACCAATAAGGTGGATGACTAATAAAGATGACAAATGTAAGTAAGGAAATAATAAACGTAATGTACATGGTTTCCCACATACAGAAAGAGAATTTATTCATATTGCTATTTCTCTTATATTGATTCCATGGTTGTTCTTATGTACGAATCTTTGGAGATAATCATAAAGAAAGAAAGGTACATAAATCCACATATAGAGTTTTTCTTATAATTACTTCCATTAAAGTTCTTATGTATTGATGCATTGATGTCGTTTTCTTAAGGACTTACATACTAGTACATTCTTCGTACTGACCCCTCTTGGGGACTTACCTTACATGTGCAGGTGCAGGTATTAGTAGACCTCGTCAGTAGGCTGCGGATCACATACAGGTCCTTGGTGAGATCCAGTTGCTTCGGGGCTTCCAAAGTCACACATGCATACTAGGTTTTGATATTGTGTAAACATTGTATAAACATGGTCATGTACCTATTAGAGGCTTTGTAGACATATGTGGAAAGCTGAGAGTAAAAGATGTACATTCATTTTGACGTAATGGCCCTAACGGCCAAGTTTCATATATTGCACCTATTGCTATGACTTGATATTGAATTACATGAAATAAAATGATAGGCATACGCGGACATACACATGAGAGTGCATGAGCAACGATTGGTTCTCTCGGGCCATAACGGCTTCGGGTGCCAACCACGTCCCGAACGGGGTTCGGGGTGTGACAGACTTGGTCCATTTGTAAATGGATCATCTTCCTTTTGGGCCAATGTGTTTTTATTTCCTTTTGGGCCTCAATTAAGTCCATAAACCTCATATTAATTCAGCCCAACAAATTTAATGGGTAATACACCCAAATCTAGGGTTTTCGATTCCAAAACCAATAATATGTTTATGAACTCGAAAACAATAGAACATATGTCTCAAAATGATGTACTAGCTTCTTTTTGCACATCGAGCAATACAGGGGTATTTATAATTACAAGGCTAACCCTTTTCAAAGTAAAACAGGACAACAGAGTCGATAAATTTCCACGGTACCGTGACTTGGTGTCGTGGACCAAGTCACGCCACGTAGATGGGTGTCGTGGAAATCAAACAACACCACAAAGTCTCTGAAGTTCATTCACGGCACCCACTCACGTCACGTGAGTGGAGTCACGCCACGTGGAAGCCCTGGCGTAGAGATCAGGCTTTTGGCCAACCTGCAGAAGGTGGTTCACGGCAGCCACCCATGTCACGTGGGTGGATTCACGGCACGTGAGTCCCTGCCATAAGTCACTCCTTCGACTTGGTTCCTTTCTTCTTTGCATGCTCCATTCTAGTACATGCTTCTTCACTTTTCCTCCATTTAGCCTCATACCCCAGTTATTACATATTTTCATGTGATCATAACACCTCAGGTGTTACATTAGCTTTCCCGCGACCACGGTTCAAGCTATTAAGTGAAGGTTGATAGCTCCAAGTCTCTATTGTTTATTCCATTTTCCCAATCTCTACCTCTCTAGGTTCAAGCAAGTAAAGAATACAGGCGAGTTCTAACATTGCGCACCATTAGAAAGCAATCAATACGAAGGGAATAACAATGCATGTACGCACACCGATATGAAATCACTATGTACTTCAAACCCTACTTCATTATTCCATCATGATTACCACAACCCTAGTTGTGGGGTTTAACTACTCATAATTGCAAGAACATAACAATAATTCAGAGAAGAAAACATAACCATGTACTTACAAGAAGAATACAATAAAATCGAGAATCTCAAATATGATTAATCTCCAAAATATGTTTAACAACTCTCAAGAACAAGTATATGCACTCAAAAAACGTAATAGTACGTAACCTCAAACATAAAACATAAGGGGAGTATTTATAGATGTAAAAGAAATCCTATCCTAAACTATGTAGGAAAATAGAGTCGGAAGTAACCACGAGTCGTCGGGTCTGGCCACGATTCGTGGTGTGTTGGTGACGGCTCATTGTCAGCTTCACTGTAGGGCTGGTGACACTTCTAGTGATGACTCATCATCAGTCCTGATGAGTCGTTATGTCATTAGTTGCCACTGAAGCTCACTTTGTCATCTTTCTGATTTTCTTCCAACGGTTACTCAGAACAGATGCCAAAGGACCCGTCACATCTTCTTATGCCTCGTAGTAGGAGTCTTTGTCACTAAAGTGAATTTTTCATCCTTCATATCTTTGGCCCTTTACTGCTCAGGACGAGTCAAGCAATGACTTGTCCCCACTCATGACAACTCATTGTGAAAGTTGTTGCCACTGCTTGGACTTGTATCTTTTCAGGATCTCATCTTTTTTGCGCAGGACAGGTCATGCCACGACTCGTTATCAGACCCAACATGTCGTGGCCAGGCACCAAACACCTGTACTTAACCAATTTTCACTTTTTTTCCCTCGTTCACCACCAAGACCTATTTTTCTTTAAAACACTTAAAAAAACACATCATACTCACAACTTGTAACACCTCAGGTGCTACGATCACATGACAATATACAATAGTTGAGGTATAAGGCTAAAGAAAGGAAAGGTAAAGAAACCTGAGTTGAAAATGAGCATGCGAAGAAGGAAAGACCTGAGAATCAGAGGTGAGTCACGACAGGACTCACGTGGCGTGAGTCCCACCCATGTGACGTAGGTGGCTACCGTGACCAACTTCAGAGAGTTGGATAATTGGCTGATCAGAGTCTGATTTCCACGGCAGGAATCACGTGTCGTGACTCCCACTCACGTGGCGTGAGTGGTGCCGTGGAACAACTTCAGAGACATGGAAAATTGTCCTCTGATTTCCACGACACAGCCTACGTGGTGAAATTTTACAGGCTTTATTGACCTATTTTTTACTGGAGGTTACATGCAATGTATCAATCTTCCAGTCTGGAAATGGGATATGATTAATATGGACTTCATCACAGGTTTGCCTCGTACACTGCAAAAGTATCATTCCATATGGGTGATAGTGGACAGGCTTACCAAGTCGGCACATTTCTTACCAGTTAGGACCACATATACAGCTGAAGATTACGCAAGGTTGTATGTCAAAAATATAGTGCGATTGCATGGGATTCCACTCTCTATTATCTTAGATCGAGGAGCTCAATTTACTGCACATTTTTGGAAATCTTTTCAGAAGAGTTTGGGTACACAGGTGAATTTGAGTACGACCTTACATCCTCAGACAGATAGGCAAGCAGAGCGTACGATTCAAACAATTGAAGATATGCTACGAGCTTATGCAATGGATTTTAAAGGCAGCTGGGATGATCACTTACCACTTGTTGAATTTGCCTACAACAATAGCTATCATTCAAGTATTCGAATGGCACCTTATGAAGCTTTATATGGAAGGAGATGTCGATCACCCATTGGATGGTTTGAAGCGGGTGAAACTGCTTTACTTGGGCCCGATCTTGTTCACCAAGCCATGGAGAAATTGAAGGTGATACAACAGCGGTTTCAGACAGCCCAAAGTCGACACAAGTCATATGCTGATGTTAGACGAAGAGCGCTCGAATTTTCCATCGGTGATTGGGTATTCTTGAAGGTGTCGCCGATGAAAGGGGTAATGAGGTTTGGGAAGAAAGGAAAGTTAAGTCCACGGTATATAGGTCCATATGAAATTGTCAAAAGATTCAGACAAGTTGCATATGAATTGGCACTACCTCAAGAACTCTCCACAGTTCACCCAGTATTTCATGTTTCGATGCTTCGAAAGTGCATAGGAGAGCCATCTCAAATTGCTCCCATTGAGGATGTGCAAATTACAGAAAATCTCACATATGACGAAGTAACTGTTGCTATTCTGGATAGACAAGTGAAGAGATTGAGGAATAAAGACGTCGCTTCCGTAAAGGTACTATGATGAAATTAGCAAGTAGAAGAGATTACATGGGAAGCAGAAGAAATGATGAAATCAAAGTACCCACATTTGTTTCACATGGAAGGACAAGTTCAAAGTACAGAAAGAGAGCAATAACAAGTAAGTCTACATCAATATGTCAATATTGTATGTATGTGTATGTATATATGATGTCTTGATGTCTAACGAGATTAGCATTTGTGTACCCTGGATACTGTTATTAACATTCGAGGACGAATGTTTCTAAGGGGGGAAGAATGTAACACCTCAGGTGCTACGATCACATGACAATATACAATAATTGAGGTATAAGGCTAAAGGAAGGAAAGGTAAAGAAACCTGAGTTGAAAACGAGCATGCGAAGAAGGAAAGACCTGAGAATCAGAGGTGAGTCACGACAGGACTCACGTGGTGTGAGTCCCACCCACGTGACGTGGGTGGCTGCCGTGACCAACTTCAGAAAGTTGGATAATTGGCTGATCAGAGTCTGATTTCCACTGCAGGAGTCACGTGTCGTGCCTCCCACTCACGTGGCGTGAGTGGTGCCATGGAACAACTTCAGAGACATGGAAAATTATCCTTTGATTTCCACGACACATCCTACGTGGTGTGACTGGTGTCATACCGTGAAATTTTACCAGCTTTATTGACCTATTTTTGACTAGATGAAATGTTTGAGTGTGGGGCCCATTAAAGGTGTTGGGCTGTATCTTTATTCTGTATTTTAGGCCCAAAATCATATAAGAAGACATGGGCCTCAAAAAGTGAAGGAATTGATCCATTTGAAATGGACCAAATGTGTGGCCAAGGATCATTTGACTTGAGAGTCTATATAAAGGCACAAAAATCAGCATTTAATTCATAAACACTCCCATGCCATTGCTAGATATTTCTCTCAAAGCTTCTTAGCTCATAAACCCTAAGGCAACAAGGCAACAACCAAGAGCATCTCTTTGGTAAGTGTCTCCTCTCATGGATTAACCTATTATAGGCTTAAGATGGTGTATATAGTAGATTGGTTATGTTGGCAAGGTGTTGCATAGTGTTGGTTTTCTTTGCTAAATGATGTGTCATTTTTATGACTTAAACTTGAAAGGAATCTTGAGATCTTGAAGGAAGGATTGGATTGGCATATAGGACTTAATTAGAAGGCTAAGGTATGTAAGGTTTCCCTTTTCTATGACTATTGGTCACACCTATTGTTCATACTTTGTCCGACCTTACTTGCCCTTCGAAATATCGTAAAGTGTGTCATTCCAAGTAAATGATTAGAAATTGTGGTTTGTATGCCTCTTATTCATTGCCTATGGTTTCCAAGTGTCAATAATGTTGCAACCACCAATGTATCGCTCTCATAACGAAAGAATTGAAGTAATGCATATTTGTGTTTATTGAGTACGGGTGGTAGCTCAAAGGGGCGAAAGCCTAGCTAGAGACGATCCCGATTGATTATTGGACACAGGGGGTAGCCTAAAGGGGTGAAAACCTAGCTAGGGCCGAACCTGCTTATTTGATTTATGGGTGGTAGCTCAAAGGGGCATAAGCCTAGCTAGAGAAGATCCCACTGTTATGACCCACTGATCAGTTGGGACCCGGGTACGACATGAGTTCTTGATGATAATGAACGTAAAAGTAAAGTAATGAATGTAATGTATATGTTTTCCCACATACAAAATGGTGGTTTATCTATATTGTTTATTCACTGATACTTGAGTTCTCATATGTCATGCAGTTGCTTATCGCCTTACATACTCAGTACATTCTTTCGTACTGACCCCTCGTGGGACTTACCTTACTTGCTGCAGGTGCAGGTGCAAGTAGACCTCCACTGTAGGTTGCAGATCATTGGTGAGCTCCAGTTGCTCCGGGGCTTTCCGAGTCACTCATGTACATTGATTTTTGGTATTATGTAAATATTGTATAAAGCGGGGACTTTTCCCGACTGTAGGGTGTTTATGTACATGTATCTGTTATAGGCTTTGTAGACGTACGTGGCTGATGATTGTACTAGATGTGTGTCCATTTTATCTTGTTGGCCCAAACAGCCAAGTTTCATATATAGCATATGTTTCCATGAATTCCGCGTATTTACATAGGGTATAATGATGTTTATGCGGGGGAATACATTTGAATGTTCATGCGTAAAGATTGGTTCTCTCGGGCCTTAACAGTTTCGGGTGCCATGTCCGTCCGTTGGAACTCGAGGCGTGACACAAATACATCTAAGTTATTGCATATTTTCTTTATTTTAAGCGTCAAAAGTATCGTGAAACCATGGTACATCAATAGGACAAGAGGAGGATAAATGAAAGGAGGTTCAGGTAACGCTGCAGCTAGAAGTGTTGAGAGAACTTTGCAAATGCCTGGGGTAAATAGTATGACAGAATTTAATGTGCTTTATGAGCAGGATACTGGACAATATAGTTATATTGGGTTGGCGATCAATACAATTCCAAACTCTTCATCTACATAAAGCTAGTTACATGGAACATTAGGGGTTTGAATAGAGTCTATAAGCAAAGGGAGGTGAGAAATTTCATTACTAGTAATAATATTAGTATTTTAGTACTGATAGAACATAAAATAAAGGATCAACATGTAAGAAAAATTACAGGGAAAATTGGACCTGGATGGTTATGGCTTGACAACTATGCTTTCACTGATAGGGACAAATATGGGTGATGTGGAATCCTTCATATATTCATGTTAGATTGGAATTTATGTCTGCACAACATATACATACAATAGTTTTTATTGAAGTTCTGAATCTCAATTTTGCTTTCACTATTTTATATGGGCTCCATAACAAGGGGAGATAGGGGACCTATGGATTGAGTTGAGGAATCTCCATGGTCTGCAATAAGTTCCATGGCATGCTATGGGGATTACTGTAACACCCCGTACATTTCCGAACCTAGTTGATTACCGTAACATTCGTGGAATTATTTAAACATGGGAGTTTGAGGTATTATACATCAAATGTGATGGTCCAAATTAACCTTGCACAATTGGGCTCAATTTAAGGCCCAAAAGGACATAAAATACATGACCCAAATAAAGGAAATGGCCCATTCTTGTGAGACCAAGTCAATATATTAGGATTGGACCAAGTGTGTGGTTACAAAGCACCATTAGGGGACTATATAAGGTGGCAAAAATCATATTTTATTCATTTGAGACACCCATGCCAAGTCTAGAAATTTCTATGAGATTATTCTCTCAACTCAAACCCTAAGCCACCTTCCTCTTTGGACAAGATCATCATTTTGCAAGCCTTGGTAAGTTTTTATATTTATGGTTTAATATATTATATTCATGGAAGATGGTATATATCATGTTGGTTATGTTGGTGAAGTGTGAGAAGTTCACTATGTGTGAAACAATTTATGTTTGCTTAATCGGTGAAGGGTTTTGTCTAGTAAACTTGAAAGTAGACTTGTGGTCTTGAAGGAAGTGAATTTGATGGATTACATATTAACATGTATGATGTGTTTATGTCCTTAAATTAATTTCTCATTGTGTCTAACATCTGGAATTGTTGTGATGAAATTGGGCATGAAATGGGTGACGTATTGAACGAAAAAGTTAGTTTTGGTGATGTTTATGTGTGTTACGAAAGCATGATTGTCCGTTGGCATCCAAGTGAACTAACATTTGTAAAGAAAAGCTTACTTATGAACATGGACCATTTATTACACAAAAAGACCCAAAAGAGACCCTTTTTGGCCGAAACGGGCACCCGCCCTCGCAGAAGAAGCACCTGCGGGCACAGGTGACTTCGCAAGTGCCCCTGGACACTTCCAAGGGTCACCTGCAGATGTATTTCATCCACCTGTGGGCACAGGTGGCTTCGCAGGTCAGCCCAGAACATCATTTTGCATGTTTTTGTCTCTCTTTGATCCCCTGAAGCCCCTATACCCTTTATGGATGCAATTATCAACTTATGGTACCTTTTAAATGACTATAAAGGAGTATCCCGGAGGCATTTTGAATGGTATAAAATATGGATTGTTGTTAATGTGTTATTGTGAAAGCTATCGAGTGACTTGACGGAGAAAAGGTAACGTAGTATTAATAAGGAAGTGTAAACGGTAAACTTGGTGTGAAATGTTATTGGTTTATGATGTCTTGGTCAATGTGTGGAATGTTATGGTATTGTTGGTATGGTGATGCAATAAATGGTATCGTAAGAGGGCGAAATGACGTTATACGGCAGTCACGTAATTCATTGTCATCTTATGCACTTGTAAGGTAATTGGTTGTTAACATAAGCTTCATTATGAACTTATGTTGTAGAGTGACACGTAAGGAAGGAACTGGATTGTTGTATTAGTCGACTATTATGATGTATATAAGACCTTTGAGTCATGGTATCATTACTCCATCATAGTATGACTATTCTTAAGCGTGTTTAGCATCCGAGTTGGGGTTAATCCTTCGTCACAAGTATTTTAACAAATTATGTTCAAATAAGCCATGAGCGACTAGAATTCCTCATTTTTCAAATTGAGGCTACGAACATGAAATTCGTGGGTGAATATTATCGAGACATATATGGAATTATTTTAACATGCGATATATGGTGGATTATACATTGAATTTTGTGGGTTAAGATAATATGTGTAATTGGGCTCAATTTGAGGCCCAAAATGAAGCCAAAATGCATGGGCCCAAGAGGAAAAATGATCCATTCTTCCATTTGACCAAGAGTATATGGAATTTAATGCCCAAGTATTGGCTAAGGATGACTTGAGTACTATATAAAGACCAAAAAATCAGATTTTTTATTTCATTCTAAGTCTCATGCCTTTCTAGACATTTCTTGAAGATATTTCTCTCCTTTTCAAACCCTAAGTCAGCTCTTGGGCAAGATCATCATTTCTCAAGTTTGGGTAAGTGATTATTCTTGTACTTTAGTATATTATATACATGAGATATGGTGTAGAGCATGACGGTTCTGTTGGCAAGTGTTGAATAGTGAACTTTTGCTTTTTGCTAAAGATGTGTCATTCTTGTTATTTATACTTGAAAAAGGACTTGAGGTTTGAATAAAAGTGAATGGTATGGATGAGATATCGATATGTATGGTGTGATTATGTTCCTAAACTTGTTATTTTTCTATAAGTGTAAATTATGGGATTTTGGCCGATATGATGTTGTGAGGTGTATTGAGGTGATTTGATGGAGTAATTGTGACGTCTTGTTAATGAAGAAATGCAAAGAACGAACTTGGTATGAAATGCTATTGGCTTGTGATATTTTGGTCAATGTTGTGCACGTTGTGGTAATGTTGGTATGACAATGCCGTAAATGGTATTGTAAAGGGTGAAATGACATTATACGGCAGTCATATAGCTCATTGTCGTCTTGTACACGTGTATGGTAACTAGTTGATAATGTAAGCTCCGGTATGTATTTGTGTTGTAGAGTAAGACGTAAGGAAGGAGCTGTACTATTGTGTTCACGTATAGGATTGAGTGTTCATATTGAGAAGATAAGGTATGTAAGGTTACTCTTTCCGTATCTTTCTACAGCATATAGTGAACACCTTGTTATGGTACTTACTCATTTCCGAAATGTCCTAAAGCATCTTATTTCAGGTTATCATCTATTGTTAATCATATATACCTTATTCTTGATCTATTGTCATTCATGTGTCACATAATTATGAACATGGTTCCAAGTTCCAATAATGTTACATTCAAAAGTTCCAATAATGACATAATCATCGAATGAGCTATTTCTAAGATTGAGGAAGTGAGGTAATGAAGTCTCTATTCTTGTGTGGTATCCCAGGGGTTAAATACCTAGCATGGGTGGATCCCAATATCTCGGGTGGTATCCCAGGGGTGAAAAGAACACCTAGCATGGGTCAATCCCGCTACTACGGGTGGTATCCCAGGGGCAAAAGAAAAGCCTAGCATGGGTCGATCCCAAAAACTGTTGATTACCCACTGATCAGCTTGGGGCCTGGGCATTGTAAGAATGGAAGGATGAGTAGTGAATGAAGAAGTGAGTGATGAAGGAACGAATGAGCGTAAAAGTAAAAGAAGTAATCCATCTAATGTACATATTTCTATACATATAGCGTGATGACTTATCCATATTGGTTCTTTACTTATATTTGATTCCATTGAAGTATTGATGTGTCATATAGTTTCTTATGGCCTTACATACTCAGTACATTCTTCGTACTAATGTCCCTTGTGGGACTTACCTTACTTGCTGCAGGCACAGGTGCTAGTAGACCTCCACAGTAGGTTGCGGATCTTTTGCCTATCTTTGGTGAGCTCCAGTTGGTTCGGGGCTTTTCGGGTCTCATATGTACATTTTTTTTGGTACTGTAATGTTGTGTAAAGTGGGGACTTGTCCCAAATTTAAGATGGTTATGTATGTACTTCTATTAGAGACTTTTGTAGACAAATGCGGGTATATGAACGAAGAGATATATGTCCACCTTGACTTGATGGCCCTAACGGCCAAGTTTCTTATATGTATATATATCATGTTCCATGATTTCCACTAGTAGCATTTTATGTACTTACGTGATGGTGATGTTTCTTATGGCATGCATATGATTGGGCATGAGTAAAGATTGGTTCTCTCGGGCCTTATCGGCTTTGGGTGCCAGTCCGCCTCGTTGGAACTCGAGGTGTGACAAAAGTGGTATCAGAGCAGGTCGTTCTAAGGGTGTATACAAAGCCGTGTCTGAGTAGAGTCTTTCTTATCGATGTGTTGTGCACCACATTTATAAGTAGGAGGCTACGGTACATTTAGGAGTCATTTCATTCCTTCATTTCTAGATCGTGCATTAGAGCCGAAGTGCTAGGTGGAATTGTTTCTGACCATAAAAATTGTTATTTTTGTATATTATAGCAAAATGCCGATGACAAGAAGAGGTCGAGGTAAAATTAAGAGAATAGACAGAATTGTTGGAGAAGGAACTAGTAGAGCCCCGCCTGAACCAGTTAATCAAGGCAGCGCTGAACCAGAGATGGCATCACAGGCTTCTTCTACTCTTCCTGTTTCAGAAGAGTCAAGAGGAAGAGAAGTACCTGTAGAACCACCAGTAAATACTACTGATCAGGACTTAAAGAATGCAGTGCAGATGTTGACCCGAATAGTTGTTGCACAGGTTCAGGGAAAAGGTGGTCCAATGACAAGTGATGATAGTGCAGCGAGAGCAGCTAGTCGAAGGACGCAGAATTTTCTGAAACTAGATCCTCCCACATTCACTGGATCAGATCCAAATGAAGACCCACAAGATTTTATAGATCAAATCCAAAGGGCTCTGGAAGTTATGCATGTGTCGGGTGTAGAAACGGTGGAGCTTGCGGCCTATAGATTGAAGGGCGAGGCTATATTGTGGTATGAAGATTGGAAGAAAGCTCGTGGTATTGGTGCAAACCCATCTAATTGGGAAGAATTTAAAACGGCTTTCCTTGACCACTACCTTCTTTATGAGATCCGAGAGGCTCGTGCGGATCAATTCTTGAATCTCCATCAAGGGAATCTGAGTGTTAGAGAATACGGTTTGCAGTTTAATTCCTTGGCTCGATATGCTCCGAATGTAGTGGTCACAATGACAGACAAAGTTCATCGATATGTGGACAGGTTAGAGCCATATTTGGTAAAGGACTGCACCATTGCTGCCTTGAACAAACATATGGATATAGCGAGAATTCAGGCCTTCACACAGAAAATGGAGGACCAAAGACAGGGAAGAAGGGTACATGAATCTGAACGAGGACAGTCCAAAAGAGCTAGACCTATGGGACAGTCTATGGTATCCCAAGGATAATCTAGACCTCGGATGTTTCCTAGAATGCCAAGACCGTCATTCTCTTATTCCACAACAGTCACTCAAGCTCAATTCTGAGGGTTTAGAGGTAGTAATATTGGGCAGAGTAGTGGGATTTGAGGGTCACAGACTGCGGGATTTTCTCGTCAGCCATGTCAGCAATATGGACAGTTTCACTTAGGTGAATGTCGGCGTGGGTCAAATGTTTGCTTTTGGTGCGGTATGACGGGGCATATGATGAGAGACTGCCCACGAAGAGGCTTAGGTAATGTGGCGCGACCTGCGGGATCAACCGTTGCATCATCATCATCGGTTCCTTCCCTAGGCAGAGGTGTACAGCCTGTGGGTAGTAGTAGAGGTGCCAGAAGAGTATCTAGTTCCAGTAGAGCTCAGAATCGTAATTATGCTCTAGTGGACCGGCAGAATTCGGAGGCTTCTCCTGATGTCTTCACAGGTACATTATCCATATTTTCGTATAATGTATATGCATTGATTGACCCGGGTTCTACATTGTCCTATGTTACTCCATTGATTGCTGCAAAATTTGCAACGGCACCAGAATTATTAATTAAGTCAATTGAAGTGTCTACACTGGTTGGTGAATATATTGTTGCAAAAAGAGTATATCGTAATTGTGTGGTAACTGTGTGTGGTCATGATACACTGGCCGACCTCATCGAACTAGACATGGTGGATTTTGATGTGATAATGGGGATGGATTGGTTAGCTTCTTGTTATGCCATGGTAGATTGCCGGGCCAAGAAGGTGCATTTTTGTTTCCCGCAAGAAAATGTTCTTGAAAGGCAGGGTAATGTGGGGGCACCAAGAGGAAAATTTATTTCCTATTTGAAAGCAAGGAAAATGATTGCCAAGGTATACGTATGTCACTTAGTACGAGTGAAAGATAATGACGTAGAACCACTAACTCCGCAGTCAGTTCCAGTGGTCAACGAATTTCTTGATGTATTTCCAGAGGATCTTCCAGGCTTACCCCCAGAACGGGAAGTAGAGTTTGGCATTGATGTGATTCCAGGCACTCAGCCTATCTCTATTCCTGCATGTAGAATGGCTCCAGCAGAATTGTGTGAATTAAAGGAGCAGTTGAAAGATTTGCTGGACAAAGGCTTTATCAGGCCTAGTATGTCCCCGTGGGGTACACCGATATTCTTTGTACTGAAGAAAGATGGCACATTGAGAATGTGCATTGATTATCGGCAATTGAACAAGGTAACGATTAAGAACAAATATCCCCTCCCCAGAATTGATGATTTGTTTGATCAGTTACAGGGTGCCAAGTGTTTTTCAAAGATCAACTTGAGATCGGGCTACCATCAAGTCAGAGTTAGAGAAACAGATGTGCCCAAGACAGCTTTCCAAACACGGTATGGCCATTATGAATTTTTAGTTATGTCATTTGGACTAACAAATGCACCAGCTGTGTTCATGGATTTGATGAATAGGGTGTTTAAGCCATTTCTAGACGTGTTCGTGACGGTATTTATAGATGACATCTTAGTTTATTCAAGATCACTAGAGGACCATGCTAATCACTTATGGCAGGTGTTACAGATTCTCCGTGAGCGTAAGTTGTATGCAAAGTTCTCTAAATGTGAGTTTTGGTTAAAATCAATCGTATTCTTGGGTCACATTATGTCAGATGAAGGGATACAAGTTGATACACAAAAGATTGAAGCAGTGAAAAATTGGCCAAGACCTACGACACCTACAGAGATTCGTAGTTTTCTTGGATTGGCAGGTTATTACCGAAGATTTGTGGAAGGTTTTTCCTCCATTGCTGCACCGTTAACAAAGCTTACACATAAGGCAGTTAAATTTCAGTGGAATGATGCGTGTGAGAAAAGCTTCCAAGAGTTGAAAGATAAATTAACCTCCACACCAGTTTTAGCACTTTCCGAAGGCACCGAAGGTTATGCAGTGTATTGTGATGCTTTCAGGGTTGGCCTCGGATGTGTATTGATGCAGCACAAAAATGTCATAGCATATGCCTCACGACAGTTGCGGCCACATGAGAAAAATTATCCCACACATGATCTTGAATTAGCAACGGTGGTTTTTGCTTTAAATATATGGTGTCATTATTTGTATGGAGTTCACGTTGATATCTATACTGATCACAAATGTTTGCAATATATCTTTAAGCAGAAGGAACTCAATTTGAGGCAAAGAAGGTAGTTAGAGCTCTTAAAAGACTATGATATTGATATTCTCTATCATCCAGGCAAAGCAAATGTGGTAGCTGATGCATTGAGCCGCAAGGCAGTGGAAGGCACTAGTGGCCAGTTGACGGAAAAGCAAGAGATAATCAAAGATCTACATCAACTAGCCAGCTTAGGAGTTTGCCTTACTGAATCTCCAGATGAAGGGGTTATTGTGTAAAATGCAGCGGAATCCTCCTTAATAGCTAAAGTAAAAGAGAAGCAGTTTGCGGATTCTATGTTATTGCAGCTGAAGGAGAATGTACAACAGGGTCTGACTGCGCCCTTCGATCTTACACAAGAAGGGGTACTTCAATGTCAAGGAAGATTATGTGTGTTGGATGTAGATGAGCTGAGGAAATGAATTATGACAAAGGCGCATCACTCGCGCTATTCTATTCATCCGGGTGCTACTAAAATGTACCATGATTTAAAAGAAGTGTATTGGTGGGGAAATATGAAGAAGAATATTGCAGAATTTGTCGCTCAATGCCCGAATTGTCAACAAGTGAAAGTAGAGCATCAGAAACCAGGAGGTTACATGCAATGTATCAATCTTCCAGTCTGGAAATGGGATATGATTAATATGGATTTTATCACAGGTTTACCTCGTACACTGCCGAAATTTGATTCTAAATGGGTTATAGTGGACAGGCTTACCTGGTCAGCGCATTTCCTACCAGTCAAGACCACTTATACAGCTGAGGATTATGCAAGATTGTATGTTAAAGAAATAGTGCAGTTACATGGGCTTCCGATCTCCATTATATCAGACAGGGAAGCTCAGTTTACTGCGCATTTTTGGAGATCTTTTCAGCAGAGTTTGGGTACAAAGGTGAACTTGAGTTCGGCTTTCCATCCTCAGACAGATGGACAAGCGGAGCGTACTATCCAAACACTTGAGGATATGCTACGAGCTTGCACGTTAGATTTTCAAGGCAGTTGGGATGATCATTTGCCTCTTATTGAATTTGCCTACAATAATAGCTATAATTCAAGTATCAAGATGGCACCTTATGAAACTTTGTACGAAAGGAAATGTAGATCACCAATTGGATGGTTTGAAGTGGGCAAAACTGCTTTACTTGGGACAGATCTTGTTCATCAAGCGATGGATAAATTTAAAGTTATCCAACAGCGGCTACAAATGGGCCAAAGTCTCCACAAGTCATATGCTGATGTTAGAAGAAGAGGGCTTGAATTCACCATAGCTGATTGGGTATTTTTAAAGGTGTCACCGATAAAAGGGGTAATGCGATTCGAAAAGAAAGGAAAATTGAGTCCACATTATAAAGGCCCATATGAAATTATTAAAAGATTTGGCCAAGTTGCGTATGAGTTGGCACTACCCCAAGAACTCTCCTCAGTCCATCCAGTGTTTCATGTTTCGATACTTTGAAAGTGCATAGGAGATCTATCTCATATTGTTCCCGTTAAGGATGTCCAAGTTATGGAGGATCTTACTTATGAAAAGGTACCCATTGCTATTCTAGATCGACAAGTAAAGAGGTTGAGGAATAAAGACATAGCTTCTGTAAAGGTACTTTGGCGAAATCAACAAGTAGAGGAGATCACCTGGGAAACTGAAGAAATGATGAAATCCAAGTACCCTCATTTGTTTCAAATGGACGAAAAAGTTCAAAGTGTGGAAGTGGAGCAATAAAAAGTAAGTATCCATGAGCCTTAAGTGTTTATGTATATATATGTTAATATAGAGATGCATTTATTATAATTGAAGCGATACTGTTAATATTCAAGGATGAATGTTTCTAAGGGGAGAAAAATGTAACACCCCGTACCTTCCCGACACTACTTGACGACTTTGCACAATGTTTACTTAGGTGTCGAGATGCCATAAGTATGTGTTTTGTAGTGTCTTTGATGAAACATTTGATATTGGGCCTAATATGTGTGATTAGACCTTTGTTGGAGGTGTTTGTGACTTCGTGGAGCAATTGTGGGGTGAAAAATGAGGCTTGGAGGACTACCAAGCAATGGATATTAAGGTTAGGAGGTAAGCAAAAGACTTGAACTTAAAGTATCTAACCAAATCCGCAAAGAAAAATCGAAGAACGGAAAAAAAATCACAATTTGGGTGTGAGGCGCGCCCAGGGGTATGCCGGGCCGCTTCTGGCCAAAAAACTTTTGGCACAGGAAGCCCTGGGGCACGCCAGGCAGCGTACCAGGCAGCTCTAGGCTGTTTTTTTTGTGCCACAGGCAGCAAAGGGGCGCGCCAAGCAGCGTGCCGGGGTGGTTTTCGCCAAAATTTTTCGTCGACTATTATGATATATAAAAGACCTTTGAGTCATGGTATCATTACTCCATCACAGTAGGACTATTCTAAAGCGCTTTTAGCATCCGAGTTGGGGTTAATCCTTCGTCACAAGTATTTTAACAAATTATGTTCAAATAAGCCATGAGCGACTAGAATTCCTCATTTTTGAAATTGAGGCTACGAACACGAAATCTGTGGGTGAATATTATCGAGACATATACGGAATTATTTTAACATGCGATATATGGTGGATTATACATTGAATTTGGTGGGTTAAGATAATATGTGTAATTGGGCTCAATTTGAGGCCCAAAATGAAGTCAAAATGCATGGGCCCAAGAGGGAAAATGATTCATTCTTCCATTTGACCAAGAGTATATGGCATTTAATGCCCAAGTATTGGCTAAGGATGACTTGAGTACTATATAAATACCAAAAAATCAGATTTTTTATTTCATTCTAAGTCTCATGCCTTTCTAGACATTTCTTGAAGATATTTCTCTCCTTTTCAAACCCTAAGTCACCTCTTGGGCAAGATCATCATTTCTCAAGTTTGGGTAAGTGATTATTCTTGTAATTTAGTATATTATATGCATGAGAGATAGTGTAGAGCATGATGGTTATGTTGGCAAGTGTTGAATAGTGAACTTTTGCTTTATGCTAAAGATATGCCATTCTTGTTATTTAAACTTGAAAAAGGACTTGAGGTTTGAATAAAAGTGAATGGTATGGATGAGATATCGACATGTATGGTGTGATTATGATCCTAAACTTGCTATTTTTCAATAAGTGTAAATTATGGGATTTTGGCCGATATGATGTTGTGAGGTGTATTGAGGTGATTTGATGGAGTAATTGTGACGTCGTGTTAATGAAGAAATGTAAAGAATGAACTTTGTATGAAATGTTATTGGCATGTGATATTTTGGTCAATGTTGTGCATGTTGTGGTAATTTTTGTATGACAATGCCCTAAATAGTATTGTAAAGGGTGAAATGACATTATACGGCAATCATATAGCTCAATGTAAGCTCCGATATGTATTTGTGTTGTAGAGTAAGACGTAAGAAAGGAGTTGGACTATTGTGTTCACATATAGGATTGAGTGTTCATATTGAGAAGATAAGGTATGTAAGGTTACTCTTTCCGTATCTTTCTGCAGCATATAGTGAACATCTTATTATGGTACTTACTCATTTTCGAAATGTCCTAAGGCATCTTATTTCAGGTTATCATCTATCATTAATCATATATACCTTATTCTTGATCTATTTTCATTCATGTGTCACATAATTATGAGCATGGTTCCAAGTTCCAATAATGTTACATTCAAAAGTTCCAATAATGACATAATCATCGAATAAGCTATTTCTAAGATTAAGGAAGTGAGGTAATGAAGTCTCTATTCTTGGGTGGTATCCCAGGGGTTAAATACCTAGCATGGGTCGATCCCAATATCTCGAGTGGTATCCCAGTGGTTAGATACCTAGCATGGGTGGATCCCAATATCTCGGGTGGTATCCCAGGGGTGAAAAGAACACCTAGCATGGGTCAATCCCGCTACTACGGGTGGTATCCCAGGGGCAAAAGAAAAACCTAGCATAGGTAGATCTCAAAAATTATTGATTACCCACTGATCAGCTTGGGGCTCGGGCATTGTAAGAATAGAAGGATGAGTAGTGAATGAAGAAGTGAGTGAGGAAGGAACGAATGAGCGTAAAAGTAAAAGAAGTAATCCATCTAATGTACATATTTCCATACATATAGAGTGATGACTTATCCATATTGGTTCTTTACTTATATTTGATTCCATTGAAGTATTGATGTGTCATATAGTTTCTTATGGCCTTACATACTCAGTACATTCTTCGTACTGACGTCCCTTGTAGGACTTACCTTACTTGCTGCAGGCACAGGTGCTAGTAGACCTCCACAGTAGGTTGCGGATATTTTGCCGATCTTTGGTGAGCTCCAGTTGGTTCGGGGCTTTTCGGGTCTCATATGTACATTTGTTTTTGTACTGTAATGTTGTGTAAAGCGGGGACTTGTCCCAAATTTAATATGGTTATGTATGTACTTCTGTTATAGGCTTTTGTAGACAAATGTGGGTATATGAACGAAGAGATGTATGTCCACCTTGACTTGATGGCCCTAACGGCCAAGTTTCTTATATGTATATATATATCATGTTCCATGATTTCCGCTATTAGCATTTTATGTCCTTACGTGGTGGTGATGTTTCTTATGGCATGCATATTGTAACACCCCGTACCTACCAAACCTTATGTGACGACGTTGAACAATGGGTATTCAAGTGTTAAGAGTCAAAAGGTATGTATTTTGTAATGGATATTGGGCCTAGTACATGGGATTAGACCCTCGTGGGAGGTATCACTCCGTATGTTGTCGAACGTATACGACTACGTGTACATTTAGGGAAAAATGGAAATATGAGAGAATTGATGAATTATGTGTCCATATGTGGGCATTTAAAAGTCTTGCATAGTTGGGCCCAAATATGAAGCCCAAAAATGAACAAGAAGACATGGCCCAATATGACAAGTTGATCCATTTTTTGAATCTTCCATTTGACCAAATCAACCATGCATTTAATGCCAAGAGATGGATAAGAGTGACTTGAAGGATAATATATATATATATATATATATATATGAGGAATTGACTTATTTTATACTTGTGTATAATGTTTGGAAAAGTTATTGTGAAATTGGTTATGGTTTTGGTGGCGGATTGGCCATAAAGTGTCGTTTTGGTGTTGTTAAGTGTGTTGTGAGACCATGGCTGGTTGTTGGTATGTTAGATGATTAAAAATATGTTCAAGTATGTTTGGTTATGATCATGGACCATTCATGGTATTAAAAGACCCAAAAAGAAGCCATTTCAGACCAAACGGGCATCCGCCCCCGCGGACGGAGCCACATGCGGGCGCAGATGCCAACGCAGATGCCACTGGCTGCTGCCAAGGAGCATCTGCACGCGTACCTTGCCACCTGCGGGCGCAGGTGGCAGTGCAGGTCACCTCCAGATTTTGGTTTTGTGTGTTTTAGTCCCTAGTTGATCCCCGAAAGCCCCGATACCCTTTATGGATATAATTAACAACTTGTGATGTCGTTTTAATGACTTTAAAGTGTCGTATGAAGGCATGTGGGACTGTATTAAATATGGATGGTTGTTCATATGTTGTTGTGAGACAAATTGAGAAGAGTAAATGTGATGGAATGATAATGGGAAGGCATAAAGGGTAAGTGTGATGCGAAATGAAATTGTTGAATGAAATCTTGGTCAATGAGTGGAATGTTATGGTAGTATTGGCATGTTGATGTGATAAATGACATTGTAATAAGGCAAAATGACGTTCTAAAGTAACTATGTGATTCATGGTCATCTTGTGCACTTGTACGGTAGTTGGTTGCTAATATAAGCTTCGTTATGTATTTGTGATGTAGAGTGAAACGTAAGGAAGGAAGCTGGACTATTGTATCTTCATATAAGCTTGTGTATGCATAGTAAGACGCAAAGGTATGTAAGGTTCCTTTTTTCATATCCTTCTGCAACATGTTGTTCACATTGACATTGGACTTGTTTCAATTCCGAGAGGCTTGTAGTATATCAATTCAGGTTGACGTATATTGTTATTCATACGTATCCTATTCTTAGATGAATTATGATTCACCTAAAAGATCTATCTCAAGAGGGTAACAATGCAAGAGAATTTATTTATTCTTGAAAAGCATTTTCCAATCATGTCATGCTCTGAATCCTATAGTGCGAGGATCATCTTAGTACCATTATCATAAGAGTAATAAGAGAGGTGATGTCCAAGGTAGTGTAATTCTTCCTCATAAGTGAAGATGTCCATCTCATGAGTTAAATGAGTGAAGTGAAATGTGTATATAAGTATGTGCTTTCATGTCATGATCTCTAGTGTGTCACTCTCATAACTAGGTGAAGGGTATACGATTGTAAAGAAGTAAGGTGCTTGGTTACTATATGTTTCATTAAGTATGGATCACATTCTAAAGGGGTATAAGTTCAATATAGAAAATCCCAATATTATGCTATGTTACTTGTCCCACCAAAGTGGAGGCCCGGTGTCATGCTTACTTATATAGGATCTCATAAGAATAGTGAAGGAGGTGAAGTGCGAGCTACTATATCTATCCCTCACTAGTTAAGGTGCTAATCTCATGGAGTCAAGGAGTGATATAATTGTGTGTTTCAAATAATGTCCCAAGGCATCTCATTTCATATTATCATATATATACCTTTTTCTTGATCTATTGTTGTTCATGTGTTGCATAATTATGGACATGGTTCTGAAATCCTAATAATGTTATATTCCAAGGCTTCCAATAATGTTAAGACTATAAAGGTATCAATCTATCACAAGCAAACGTATCAATCGCTCACAAGTAATGATATCGAGCTCAAAAGTAAGGAAATGAAGTAAGAACAAAGTAAGGATGATGATGATGTTCCTTTATCCATGGGGTGAAATGAACACCTGCATGATGGTTCTCTATACATTATCCATGGGGTGAAATGAACACCTGCATGATGGTTCTCTATACAGTATCCATGGGGTGCAATGAACACCTGCATGATGACATGATCTTATCCATGGGGTAAAAAGAATGCCTGCATGATGATATTATCCATGGGGTGAAAAGATCACCTGCATGATGAGGGCCCTAACAACATATGAGCATTATAAAAGTAAAGTAAAGTAAAGGCAAGGAAAAGAAAGAACGTAATGTACATGGTATCCCACATACAGAAAGAAAGTATATTCACATTGCTATTTCTCTTATATTGATTTCATGGTTGTTGTTATTATGTACGAATCATTGGAGATAGTCATAAAGAAAGAAAGGTACATGGTTCCACATATAGAGTTTTTCTTATAAGTATTTCCATTAAAGTTTTATGCACTAATGCAGATTTCTTATGGCCTTACATACTCAGTACATTCTTCGTACTGACCCCTCTTGGGGACTTACTTTACATGTTGCAGGCGCAGGTACTAGTAGACCTCCACCGTAAGTTGACAGTCTTTGCAGATTTGTGGTGAGCCCCAGTTGCTTCGGGACTTTCCGAGTCAAAGTTGTACATTGGTTTTGATATTGTAGACATTATGAAATGGTCATGTATGTTGTATTTAGAGGCTTTTGTAGACTTAAGTGGGTATATGGATGTAAGACATGTACGTTCAGTGCGACATGATGGCCCTAACGGCCAAGTTTTATATATATATATGTATGGCATTTTACATTTCATCAATGACATGAGACAATATGTTATTCATTTGAGGTTATGCATACGAGGGTTCATGAGCAAAGATTGGTTCTCTCGGGCCATATCGGCTTCGGGTGCCAATCACGCCTCAATGGGATGTTGGGGTGTGACACATATGATTGGGCATGAGTAAAGATTGGTTCTCTCGTGCCTTATCGGCTTCGGGTGCCAGTCCGCCTCGTTGGAACTCGGATCGTGACAGGAAAAGTTTGCCCTATATAACATGCCATATGAAATTGTCCGAAGAATTAGTCAAGTTGCATACAAGTTAGCACTACCCCAAGAACTCTCCACAGTTTGTCCAGTATTTTATGTTACATGTTTTAATGCTTCGAAAATGCATGGGAGAGATGTACAAGTTACGGATAAGATCACATATGAAGAGGTACCTACTACTATTCTAGATCGATAAGTGAAATGATTAAGAAATAAAGAAGTAGTTTTCGTAAAGGTACTATTGAAGAAATTAACAAGTAGACGGAATCACATGGGAAGCCGAAGAAAGAATGAAAGCAAAGTACCCACATTAGTTTTAAACCGAAGAATGTATTTAAACTTACATTTGTGAGATTGAGTACTGTTATTAACATTCGAGGACGAATGTTTCTAAGGGGGGAAGCATGTAACACCCCATACATTTCTGAACCTAGTTGATTACCGTAACATTCGTGAAATTATTTAAACATGGGTGTTTTGAGGTATTATACATCAAACGTGATGGGCTAAATTAACCTTGTACAATTGGGCTCAATTTAAGGCCCAAAAGGACATAAAATACATGGCCCAAATGAAGGAAATGACCCATTCTTGTGAGACCAAGTCAATATATTAGGATTGGACCAAGTGTGTGGTTACAAAGCACCATTAGGGGAATATATAAGGTGGAAAAAATCATATTTTATTCATTTGAGACACCCATGCCAAGTCTAGAAATTTCTATGAGATTATTCTCTCAACTCAAACCCTAAGCCACCTTCCTCTTTGGACAAGATCATCAGTTTGCAAGCCTTGGTAAGTGTTTATATTTATGGTTTAATATATTATATGCATGTAAGATGGTGTATATCATGTTGGTTATGTTGGTGAAGTGTGAGAAGTTCACTATGTGTGAAACAATTTATGTTTGCCTAATCGGTGAAGGGTTTTGTCTTGTAAACTTGAAAGTAGACTTGTGGTCTTGAAGGAAGTGAATTTGATGGATTAAATATTAACATGTATGATATGTTTATTTCCTTAACTTACTTTCTCATTGTGTCTAACAGTTGGAATTGTTGTGATGAAATTGGGCATGAAATGGGTGACGTATTGAACGGAAAAGTTAGTTTTAGTGATGTTTATGTGTGTTACGAAACCATGATTGTATTTTGGAATCCAAGTGACCTAAAATATGTATATAAAATCTTACTTATTACCATGGACCATTCATTACACAAAAAGACCCAAAAGAGAACCTTTTTGGCCGAAACGGGCACCTGCCCTCGCAGGCGAAGCACCTGCGGGCGTAGGTGACTTCACAGGTGCCCCTGGACACTTCCAAGGGTCACCTGCAGATGTATTTCAGCCACCTGCGTCGCAGGTCAGCCCAGAACATCATTTTGTATGTTTTTGTCTCTCTTTGATCCCCTGAAGCCCCTATACCCTTTATGGATGCAATTATCAACTTATGGTACCTTTTAAATGACTATAAAGGAGTATCCCGGAGGTATTTTGAATGGTATAAAATATGGATTGTTGTTAATGTGTTATTGTGAAACCTATCGAGTGACTTGACGGAGAAAAGGCAACGTAGTGTTAATGAGGAAGTGTAAAGGGTAAACTTGGTGTGAAATGTTATTGGTTTATGATGTCTTGGTCAATATGTGGAATGTTATGGTATTGTTGGTATGGTGATGCAATAAATGGTATTGTAAGAGGGCGAAATGACGTTATACGACAGTCACGTAATTCATTGTCGTCGTATGCACTTGTAAGGTAATTGGTTGTTAACATGAGCTTCGTTATGAACTTGTGTTGTAGAGTGACACGTAAGGAAGGAACTGGATTGTTGTATTCACATCTAGGATGGTATATTCATATTGAGATCATAAGGTATGTAAGGTTACTATTTCCGTATCCTTCTGCAGCACATAGTGTTCTCATTGACGTTGTACTTGTTCCATTTCGAAGTGTTCTAAAGTATCCCAGCTCAGGTTGACATATATTGTTATTCACATGTTTCTTATTCTTAGACCAATTGTGATTCACATGTCTCTTATTCATTGACTGAAGTTCCAAAGCTCTCATAATATTGTAACGACTAAAAGAACTATCTCAAGGAAAGTAATGATGTAGGGAGAATCTATTCATTCTTGAATAGCATTGCCAATAATGTTAGAAAAATGAATGTATCAATCTCTCACAAACGAATGTATCAATCTCTCACAAACGAATGTATCAATCTCTCAAAAGTAAGAAGTAATGCATATTTGTTGGTCGCAAGAGGAAAGGAAGTGAAGTAATGCCTATATGTGTGCTTCCAATAATGTCATGATCCTCAACGTGTCAATCTCACAGAAGTAAATAAATGAAGTAAGGTATTACCCTTCTAGCGAAAGAATGAAGTAATGCATAATTAGTTATATCCATGGGGTGCAATGAACACCTGCATGATGACTATTCCCCGAATTACGGGATGTATCCATGGGGTGGAAGGAACACCTGCATGATGTATCCATGGGGTGAAATGAACACCTGCATGATGTCTATTCCCAATATCACGGGATGTATCCATGGGGTGAAAGGAACACCTGCATGATGATGTTATTTTTCCCACTGATCAGTTGGGCCCGGGTATTATATTATAACCCACCTATAAGGTGGATGATCGGTATTATATTATAACCCACCTATAGAGTGGATGATCGTTATTATATTATGTCCCACTGATAAGGTGGATGATCGATATTATATTATGTCCCACTAACTAGTTGGATGAACAGTAATAAAGATAGTTGTAAAAGCAATGAGAGTATATCCCCTGCATTAATTGATATATATGAATGTTATTATAAGAATGATGATGATAAGAATGAATGATCAAGTAATAAAAATAATGGAAGTAATGAACATGGTTCCACATATTCAGAACGGAGGGTTATCCATATTGATTCTTCTCTCTTACATACTCAGTACATTATTCGTACTGACTCCCCTCCCCCTTGGGGGACTTACTTTACTTGCTGCAGGCACAGGTACTAGTAGACCTCCTCGGTAGGTCGCGGATCATTTGCAGGTCTTTGGTGAGCTCCAGTTGGTTCGAGGCTTTTCGAGTTGCTATGTACATTTGTTTTGGTATAGTATATGTGTATAGAGCGGGGTGTTGTCCCGACTCTAGGTTGGTCATGGTTATGTATCTGTAGAGGCTTTGTAGACGGATGTGGGGAGACGAATGTAAGAGATGTATATCTATTTTGACTTGATGGCCCTAACGGCTAAGTTTAATATATAGTATATGTTTTCCATGGCTTCCGCCATTGGTATGTTATATTTTATGAATTACATGAGATAGGATGCTATTCATGTAGAGACAGGCATATGAAGGCACATGAGTAAATATTGGTTCTCTCGGGCCTCAACGGCTTCGGGTGCCAGTTCGTCCCGTTGGAATTCGGGGCGTGACAATTACAATGCAATTAAAGCAGTGGAGGATAGAGTGATTGGTAGTACCCCCCACAAAAACTGAGCTAAGAGACTTTAATGAATTTTATAAGATACAGGGATGGTAGTTCTAAGGGATAGTGGCCATGAGTATCCTTGGTCTAATGGACATAATGCAAAACTATTGATTGGGGGCTTGTGAATGATAGATGGATGTTGAGAATGGTCCATCAGGAACTCCTAGTTATGAATCCAGGTTGCTCGAATCATTCTCCATTGAGTTTATTCTTAGCACAGGGGGAAGATAATAGAGCAAAGCCTTTCAAAATTTCTATATCATGTGGTCGGTCATGAAAAATTTTCTAAGACTATTGAAGAAGTGATGTCAAGGAGGTTTGAAGGGAAAAGATGACAGGCATTTGGAGAAAGCTCAAACATATTAAGCAAGTTGTAAGGCAACTAAATACAGTTGAATTTGGGGGCTTAGATAATAGGATGACCAGTTGTAGACAACAACTTGTATTGATGGAAGAGGACATGAGAGCACTAGGACAACTTGCAGAAAAAATAGAAGCTAAAAAATAAATGAGATTGAATTTTGGAAAGTGGATAAATGTGAAAGAGAGTATTATGAGAAAAAAGTCAAGAGTGAAGTGGATCAAATTAGGAGATGCCAATAAACATATTTCCATGCACACCTGAAGCAAAGGTCAGCCCAAAATAAGATAAATATGCTAACAACTTCGACAGGAGTGGTGATTACTCAACCCACACAAATAGCAGATGAGATTATTGGGTACTATAAAAGCTTATTAAGGTCATGTGTTGAGCAAATGCCAATAGTCAATCCATAAGTAATGAGAGATGGGACAGTACTGAATAGAGATCAGCAATTGCTACTAGTGAAACATGTTTCTAGAGAGGGGGTGGTAGATGCCTTAAAAGGGATAAATGACATGAAAGTGCCTAGATGTGATGGGTGTAATGCACTATTTTTCAAAAAGGCATGGCTTATAATTGGAGAAGACATAATAGAAGTTGTTTAGGAATTCTTTCAGACAAGAGTCGTGTATAAGGCTATCAATTGTACTATTGTCACTTTGATTCCAAAAATTCCAAATTCAGACAAAATCACTCAATACAGACCAATATCATGTTGTAAACTACTTTATAAACTTATCTCAAAGGTGTTAACAAGCAGATTACAACAAGTGATGGATTGTTTAGTGGATAGGAACCAGTCAATTTTTGTTCCTGGGAGGTTATTGATAAATGATAATATTATTCTTAGCCATGAATTGGCTAAAGGATATGATAGGAGGAGTATTTACCCAAGGTGTATGCTGAAACCTTATATGAGAAAAGCTTATGACTAAATCAAGTGGGGATATTTGGAACAAGTGCTAGAGTGCTTACAATTCCCTGGACAGTTCAGGCACTGGATCATACAGTGTGTGAAGACTGTGTCCTACTTCATTATGATCAATGGACATCCTATTGAACCCTTAAATTCAATGAAGGGCCTGAGATAGGGCGACCCCCTGTCCCCTTCTTATTTGGGTTGTCTATGGAGTATCTCACAAGGCTTTTGATGCAACTGAAAAAGAATTCAGATTTTGACTTCCATCCAAGGTGTGAGAGGATGAATATGGTCCAATTAAGCTTTGTTGATGATTTGTTGTTATTTAGTAGAGGAGATATCACCTCAGTGAAATTATTTTTGAGCTCTTTACCAATTTCTCAAAAGCTTCAGGCTTAGAAGAAACCGTGGATAAGAGTTCAGTTTACTTTGGAGGTGTACCACAGGATATACAACATGAAATACTGAAGGAATTGGGCTTTGAGCAAGGAACACTACCTATAAGATACCTTGGGGTGCCACTTGGTTCTAAAAAAATATCTATTGTCTAGTTCCAAGGTCTGATAGAGAAGATTATGGGGAGAGTTCAGAGCTGGACTTCTAGATTTCTATCCTATGCAGGTAGGGTCCAATTAATTAAAAGTGTGCTCTTTTTAATTCAAATTTTTTGTGCTCAAATATTTTTTATGCCAAGGAAGATGATTAAGGGGTCGTTTGGTAGAGTGTATAAGAATAGTGCAAAATATGATGTATTAGTAATGCTTGCATTAGTAATGCTTATGTTAGTTATGCTTGATTTTTTCCTATGCAGTGTTTGGTTTGGTGTATTAAAAATAACATGAATTGCATAATTTCTAAAAATAAATTACTTTTTACAAAAATACCTTCCATAAATATAATGGAAAGGATGTAGAAAAGATTTTGAGGGACAATTGTGACTTTAACCATACTAATGCATACATTAGAATCCATTGCATTACTCATACCAAGAATTTTCATGCATTAATAATACACTCCTTAATATACAATAAAGTGTATAACTAATGCAAGCATTAGTAATACATAGGATAAAAACGTGTGCCAAACAAGGTATTAGCAATGCACAAAGCTAATGCATGCATTATTTTTTTCAATACACTCTACCAAACGACCCCTAAGTGTATCGAGTCCATTTGTAGAAAGTTTCTCTGGTTTGGTGGTGTTGATACTTCCAGAAAAGCATTGATTGCCTGGGAAACTTTGAGTTGGCCAAAAGTTGCGGGTGGCCTAAATTTCCTAGATATTGCAGCATGGAACAAAGTTGTTGTGTGTGAATTGTTGTGGAGCTTGAGTAAGAAGAAGGAAAAAATGTGGATTCAGTGGGTGCATATATACTATGGAAGGCATGGAACAGTATGGATGTACATTCAAAGCAGGCATCTTGGGTGGTAAGAAAGTCTTAAAAGCACAAAAGTACTATGAGGAGGTAGGATGGACTGAGAAGGATCTTATGAGTTGGTCAACCTGCTCCATAAAGAAGATGAATTTGAAGATGAGAGGGGAGTTCCAAAAGGTGGCCTGGAGAAGATTAGTGTACAATAATGCATCACCACCTAAGTGGACTTTCATACTATATTTAGCACTTCATGAAAGATTGCAAACCAAAGAACATCTAGCTACTTGGGGTATAGTTGATGATACCAGGTGTATCTTGTGTAACTCGGGGATTGATAGTAGTGACCACCTATTTTTTCCAATATGCATATTCTACCTCATTATGGGATAAGATGCTGAACTGGTTGCACATAGATCGACAAGCTTAATGTTGAAGGGATGAAGTATTTCAAAGGGAAGCAGGCAGTTGTAGAGATTTTTTGAATGGCTCTAGCAACAAGTGTGTATGCAGTATTGCAGGAGAGGAATACTAAAGTGTTTCAATAGACATCAAGACCAACTAATGTCCTTATACGCAACACTATCCAGGAGATCCATATCAGAGGGAGTATGCAGCCTAAACTAGCTAGTGCTTTAAGTAGCTTAATTATTATCCATACCTAGGATAGTCTTGAGATCTTGTTGGTTGATTTCATTCTGACTAGGCTAGGGACTGTCCGGACCTTGCTCTTTTCTTGTACTTGCATGGCTCTTTGGTAATAATAAATATTATTTACCCAAAAAAAAAAAAAATTAACTAAACGAAGATAAAGAAATGAAGATGTAAGTTAAGCATGTTTTGCGGCAGAGTTGTTTGGCAACTTCCCTGGGAAAGCAAGTAATGGTAGTTTTTCAAAGTTTTAGGAGAGTCTAATTGCTAAAATGATTAGAATTAGGTCTAATACAAATATGGGATAGGGATTTATTCATAGCTAAATCCTAGGGAACACTATCCGTGAATCGCGCCCTCATAATGACCCATTTACACTTGTTGCTTCCGTTACATATTAGATTACGTAACGACTGGAAAAGATGTTAGATTCTTTGAAAGCAGTTGAACTTTTGATCTTGTCCTGACTAGTCACTATCTGATGCCCGATCTCATATTTTCAGAGCTGAACGGATTTTTGCGATGATACCGATCTTTCATAACAAAACTTCGGATCTTCTCGAGCAAGGTCACTCTTACATGCCATTTCAAGAACAAGATCAAGTATCATTTCTGTTGAGTCACCTATGACATGTTCCACATTGCCTTCTAATTTGTCCAACTGCAAAATCCGAGTTTTACTTCATACATCTAGTTAATCGAAAATATTCCCAAACAAATATTTGGAATAATTAGTGTTGATGGAAATATAAGAGAGATAGACTACTGGAACAACGTGAAGTTTGGTACGCCACTAGTAAAACTTGAATTTTAAGGGCTTTGTAAGATCCTAGAGAAATTTTGTCATCTTCCCTGCCACAATTAACGTGAAGGCCTAACAAAAATTATTCCTTCCGTTTCATTTTGCTTGGTCATCTTACTAAAAATAATTATTTTAATTTATTTATCCAATTTATGAAATCAAGATTCAGCCTTTATCAAAGTTCTATATTCTTTGAGAAATAACCTATTGTTTACCATTTTACATAAAAATAATGAATCTAGCCGTCAAAAATGTGAAATGTTAACTGGTGACGTCCAATATTGGATATACTTTAAATAATTGAGCATGTGGCTAGTTCGTTGACCACGCGATGGTATTATATTATAAGTACCAATTAACAAGAGAAGATTATAACTTGTTTAATAATAGTAGTAGGCGATTTGGGTGTGCTTAATTTGGTGACCACATGTTGGTATTATATTATAGTACCTAACAAGAAAAGATTATAACTTGTTTAATACTTGTAGTAGGTGATTTGGGTGTATTTGTTGTCATTATAAAAGCAGCTAAAATTAGTAAGAGCAAGTATCAATCATAAGCCTCCTTTCTTTTTCCCCTTAATTACAATTCAATGGAGATTTACTCCTTTCTTTCCAACAACTTAATTTCATGGATTCTCCTCTTCTCCTCCCTCTTTCTAGTCATACAATTAGGAAAATCAAAAACAAAAAACCAAAAGCAAATTAGTAAATTGCCTCCAGGTCCATGGAGACTTCCCTTTATTGGAAGTCTACATTACTTGATGGGAGCTGAAGTTCCACATCGCATTCTTAGAAATTTTGCACAAAAGTATGGGCCAATTATGTACTTTCAACTTGGGCAAGTTCCAACAGTAGTCATAACATCCCGCACCTTGGCAAAACAAGTTCTAAAAACTCATGACCCGGCGTTTGCTAGTAGGCCAGCATATACATCCACAGACATCCTACTTTATAATAATAAAGGCATTACATTTAGTCCATACGGTGACTATTGGAGACAAATGCGTAAAATTTGTATTGTAGAACTTCTTAGTGCTAAGATGGTCAAGTCCTTTAGCAAAATTCGAGAAGATGAGCTTTCAACTCTCATTTCATCAATTCATGATTCCATGTCTGGTTCTAGTACTTCTCCAGTGATCAACATGACAGAAAAAGTTTTTTGGTGTGTGAACTCTGTCATTTGTAGAGCTGCCTTTGGGAAAATATGCAAAGATCGGGACGAGTTTATAACAATATTGAGGGAAGTAATGTTATTAGGGGGAGGATTTTTTGTGGCTGATTTGTTCCCTTCATGGAAGTTACTTCACAACATAAGTGGCGAGAAATCGAGAATGGTGAATGTGCAGAACAAGCTTGATGTATTAATGGAGGGCATCATAAATGAGCATATAAAATATAAAGCATCAGGGAACAACCTGGGAAATGGCCGCTTTGGTGATGAAGATTTGGTTGATGTTTTACTAAGGATTAAAGACAATGCTGAATTTCAATTTCCACTCACGAGCGACCATTTAAAAGCTGTGCTTTCCGTAAGTTTTATTTTTTATTTTCTTCCACCTCATTGTTTTGTTTATTCAGGACATGATCTATTAATTTTAACTTTACTTCATGATATGTTAATGAACTTTACTTGTTTATGTAGGACATCTTAATTGCTGGAAGTGAATCTTCATCTTCAATGATCATTTGGGCATTGTCGGAAATGATGAAGAAACCAAAAGTTATGGCCAAGGCCCAAAGTGAAGTGAGACAAGTCTTGAAAGGAAAGAAAAATTATGAAGAAGAAGATCTTGAAAAGTTGACATACCTAAAGTTAGTGATTAAGGAAACACTAAGGCTCCATCCGGGTCCTTTTTTAGGATCTAGAGAATGTAGGGAGCAAACAGATATTGGTGGATACACCATACCTGTTAAGACTAGGATACTGGTTAATGCATGGGCGCTTGGGAGAGATCCTGAAAGTTGGGATGATCCTGAAAATTTTACACCAGAGAGATTTGAGAACTCTTCTATTTATTTCATGGGAAATAACTTCGAGTTTATTCCATTTGGTGCAGGAAAAAGAATGTGTCCAGGAATGCTATTTGGTTTGGCTAATGTTGCACATCCTTTGGCTCAGTTACTCTATCATTTTGATTGGAAGCTCCCATATGAAGCTAACCCGAAAGATTTGGATATGACTGAAACACATGGAATAACTGGAGCAAAACAAAAAGCTCTGTATTTAGTTGCTACAAATCATGGAAACGATGATGAATTTTGATGTTTTACTTGAAATGGTGAAATGTCACTCAGCTCAAACAACTCTCCTTTTGGTTGTAAGGTTTTCCTAGTTTATTTGAAATTGTGGCTTAGTAATAATTGTTATTGTTGTTGGTTGTAAGGTTTTGGGTCAGCACTTCAGCATGATACTTGACCAATAATTTGTCCCTCAACTTAATTATGGAAAATATGGTCATATACTTGTTTTCGAGCTTTGGTTTTATTTCTCGAACACATTGTTTTTGGTCTGTATTAACCCAGTCCCCTTGTTCGTTCTTTTCTTTTTTTCCAAAAATCATCACTATTGTGGAGGTTTAGGTGTTGACCCCTACTCGTAAATTAAGATCCAATAGCAAAATTCACGTAGGGATCTGAAAAGAAAATCTTTCCACATCACAACCCGTGTTAGAATTGGACGCACCCAACATCTTAAAACATGCATGTAAAAGCACAACATATATTCCTTTTTGAGTGATGTTATCTACTTTACATCAGATTTGAAGGCATTACCTTCATGCATACAGAGCTTTACAAAAAAGCAAAGTACACAAAATATAGCACAAAGAAACTATATATACATCAAATGTTCCCCAATTTAATGAGAATGGCAATACAAGCAATTTGGTTCTATTTTCTTAAAGATATTGGTTTGTACAGTCGAGTTCTAATTTAAAAGGTTAGATTATATCTTGTCTTGTGACTTCGGAGTTATGTTGGCCAAAACTTGGATAAATTCCACCTTACCGATGAATCTGATTTTCTAAGGCATCATTCGGATTTTGAGAGTCCATTTTTTTTATATATTTGAAATTATTTGGCATAATGCATAATAATGTCCTTTAACTTGGCCTCAACATGCATTTATGTCCTCCAATTTTAGGTGTGCATAGGTAGACACTTGAACTTGTACAGAGTTGAACAAGTACACACACATGTCCTACATGACAATTCGCGTGAGATGTCATATAGGACGTCAAATAGGACACGTGTGTCTATTTGTTCAACTATATGATAGTTTAAGTGTCTACTTATGCAAATGGAAAGTTGGAGATATAGATGCAAGTTAAGATCAAGTTAAAGGTACATCTATTTATTATGCGAAATAATTTTATTAATTATTGCAAATTATAGTACTTTTAATGTCATCTCCAAATATTTACATTTTACTTTATCAAGCGTTAAGACTCTTGAAATTCTTGTGGGATACAGTAACTAGTACATTTTCCAGATGAATGAGATTATATATCCTTTTCTTCACTCTTTCCTACTATAATTCTTTCAGGTGCATTTCTTCTGCTTTGCTTCAATATACTTGTGTTCCGGCTCTTTTCCGGACCCCAACATATCGAGAGCTTTAGTACACTGGCTTGTCCTGCCCAATTATCTGTATGCTGAATTTAGATCCATTTGTGAAAGGAATATACTATTACTAGCTTTCTCATGATATGGCGAACAGAGTGTACTCTCTCATTGCAAGCTCGCCACTATCGGACCCTTTTCCGAACTTGCGCTAGATGTTTAGCTTTGGACGTGGGCAAGAAGCTCCACGCTTCCATCGTCACCACGGGTCTCGCAACTTCCCCAAATACATTTCTCCGTAATGCTACTCTCCACATGTATGCGGCGTGTGGCTGTGTTGTGTCTGCACGCAAGGTGTTCGATGAAATTCCACATTCATACAAAGACACTGTCGACTGGACAACATTGATGGGGTGCTATGCACGCGGGAGTTTTCCGCATGATGCCCTCAAATTGTTTGTTGATATGAGGAAGAGTGATGTTTTAATTGATGAATTTACTATGGTTACTGTATTCTTTGCAAGCGCGAAATTGGGGTGTGAACAATTTGGCATTCAGGGACATGGTTGTATGGTCAAAATGGGGTTTGGTTCGAGTATTAAAGCGTGTAATGCTGCTATGGATATGTATGTGAAGTGTGGATTAATTGATAAAACAAGAAGGATTTTTAATGAGATGGCAGAAAAGAGTTTTGTTTCTTGGACTGTGCTTTTGGCGGGAGTGTTGAAGTATGAAGGTTTTGAAAATGCGAGGTTGTTGTTCGATCGGATGCCTGGGAGAAATGAAGTAGCTTGTACAATAATGATTGCAGCGTATATTGAGAATGGTTTAACGAAGGAAACTTTTGGGCTTCTACGTGAAATGTTGTTTGAATATGAATTTGAGTTGAATTTTGTGACACTTTGTTCATGGTTATCAGCTTGTGCACAGTCGGGGAATGTTTTGGTGGGTAAATGGGTGCACATGTATGCTTTGAAGATGATAGAACATGAAATAGATATAATGGTGGCAACAGCCTTGATTAACATGTATGCTAAATGTGGCAGGATTGATGATGCTTTTCGAGTTTTTAATGTGATGCCTCGAAGGAACGTGATTACGTGGAATGCCATGCTAAGCGGACTGGCAATGCAGGGAAAGGGAAATTTCGTATTGGATTTGTTTGGTCAGATGATTAGAGAGGTCAAACCAGATGATGTAACATTTACAGCTGTATTAAGTGCTTGTAGTCACTCAGGTTTGGTTGATCAAGGTCGGCATTTTTTCTATAGCCTTGAATCAACATATGGAATAAAGCCTTCTATAGAGAATTACTCGTGCGTTGTGGATCTTTTGGGTCGGGCAGGACATCTTCAAGAAGCAGAGTCCATAATCAGGGGAATGAAGATTCCTCCCAATGAAGTTGTGTTGGGATCACTATTAGGGTCCTGCAGTGTCCATAAGAACCTCGAGCTGGGGGAATGCTTAATGAAAGAGCTGGTCCAACTGTATCCTGATAATACTGAGTATCATGTTTTGCTTTCGAATATGTACTCTTTGGCTGGAAAAAATGACAAGGCAAATTCTATTCGAGTAGTTCTTAGAAGCAGAGGCGTCAGAAAAGTGCCTGGCATGAGCTCTATTTATGTTGGTGGTCAAATCTATTGCTTCAGTGTGGGGGATAAATTGCATCCTCGAAGTCAAGAGATATATATGATGTTGGATGAGATGATTCGGAAAATAAGATTGGCTGGTTATGCACCAGACACAACCTGCCAAAAGTTATCAGGATCTGATGATGGAGAGTATTATGGTTACGGTCAGGAGGAGCAGGAACAGGCTTTGTTCTCTCACAGCGAGAAGCTGGCTGTTTGTTTTGGACTCATAAGCACAAAACCTGGCATGCCTCTTTACATTTTCAAGAATTTAAGGATATGCCAAGATTGTCATTCGGCCATGAAGACTGTTTCCAAAGTTTACAATAGAGAAATTGTAATAAGAGATCGTAATCGCTTTCACCGTTTCAAGCAAGGTTCATGCTCTTGTTTTAACTATTGGTGACAAAGCCAAAGTGCTAACTGAAACTACCCTCCTCAGACCCCCCCTTGTGGGATTACACTGGGTATGTTGTTGTTGACTTGTTGTTAATTCAAAATCAGTATGAAAATCCTAATTGTGGTTGATTGGGCCTTTTGAGTGAGGTGTAGGAATGGGAAATTTTGAGAGAGAAATTATAGGACAGATAAACATATTTCCCCCTGGTATATATTACACATTTGTCTCCTTTCTGCTTCAGAGTGCTTGTGGAAATACAGAGATGTATGCTGGTCATAATGGCTCTGCGACTCCAATTTTTAATGAAATCAGCGAAGGGAAAGCGCAAACCTCAATAAAAAAATGTCAGTATTATTGATGCAAGAGATGAGTTAGAATCTGAGTCACTGCAACAGAGAGGAGGAATATTGAGGTCTCTACACCTTCACTTGAAGATAACTTGGAGCAGATTGGAGGAAATATATGTGGTTCTACCACTGGTGCTGTAAGAGTGCAGTCAGTAAGGAAGGTAGAGATGTTCTTGGCTTGCACAAATTCATGCACCGGAGAAAAGGTATCAGAATCTTCGTGCAGCAGATGCTTTTGTTGAAATCCACACCAAAGACTGAACTGATATTGAAGACTCTGGGGGACGAAATCAAGGAAGAAGCTAAAGAGGTTCTTCACACAGTTCTCCTTAATTTTGTTGAATTTTTACCCTGTGATTTCCATCTACTACTGATGCTGGACCTCTCTTCATTCTTCACTTCTTTCAAGTTCTGAGGATTGTATAAAGTGAAATTATGCTTATCATTGACAAAAAGATTGTGGTAGAGATCTTAGTGAGGGTATTCAAGTCTGTAATTTGCATAGCATGTAGAGTATCATACAGTGAGAAGTATCCTCTTTCTGTTTTGCTTGTCGAATCTTTACTACCATTAACCAAGGAAAGGAGGAAAAAAATCTGTCTAACATCAAGACAAGGGAGGAAAATCTAGAACTTTTCTTTAGTGTTGAAAACATTTTCCATTGCTAGTTTTATATTTTTCCATTTTGGCTAAAAGTTAAATTATAGCTAAAGATTTCCATGTCCTACAGAGACGTAAAAAAATTTGCTACCCTACTAAACTAGATGAAAGTAAATAAATGCTCTGGAAAAATGCCAACAATGCTGGTGTTCATGCTAAATAAAGCTTAATATGTATGCCAAATAAGATCTTAAGAACCATAGGCAAGGCAAGAACTAACAAGCTTAGTATGTATGTCATATTTGTGTATTCATTGGATCATTTTGGTTCATGATTGCATTGAGGACATAAGATCTGCTCCAGACATGAATTTTCAATTAAAAAAAAAGAAGGAAAAGAAAGAGGAAAAAAGAAGGATCAGTTCCAGACATGAGAGGGATGACATTTGATTCATGTCCCAAGGGAAATGTGAGCTGATAAAACAAGTGTCCAACAGGGGGATGTGCAAATATGGGTAGGGGGATGTGCAAATATGGGTAATCACATTTGATTCACTCTTGGTTGATGGATTGGGATGGGAGCTCATAATTTTAAAAAAAGCAATCTGTGTAATTATATTAACAAGTTTGGAATTACTGTACCTGAATGAAGATGACATAATCAAGCTCTCAAGAGGCTGCAGTGGAACTATGTTGTGGCTGGTGTACGTACAAAGTACTCTAGACCGGTGTCACCAAAAAGTGTAGCCATGCCTGGCTGTATGATTTTGTTAATACGTTGCAAAAGCTGCCCAAACATGTGACCTGATTTTGAGTATATTTAGTTATGACTCTCTATCTCCCACTGAAATCGCCATTCATCAACCAACAGGCGGAAAGGAAAATGTGATCGTTTAGTTTGCTCTTCTTGATTTGGATTGCCTTTACCTTTGACTTTCCTTCCCCTCCTACTAGCATACTTTAAAATGTATTATTCTACTTAGTCAACAGGACACAGAAATCTTTTGATCAATATGAATCTCAAATCTCAAGTTACTATGTAGCCTATTAAGTTCTAACACTGAAGATGACTTTTTTTTTTATTCAGGCCATGGGTTTCTTCAGACCTTCTATATTCAAGATACCAGTTGGGATGACTAATAAACTGTAGGTGCAAAATCATTGTCCTTTTCATTAAGTTTTTTTCTCTGCTAATTTCTATTACTTCATAGAGAGATGTATGACCTTGCCTGATGTAGCGGTCTTCAAGAGAGAGTTGATTTTGTTTCCTGTTATCAAATATTCTCAAAGTGCTGACCCCCCCCCCCCCCCTCTCTTCTCTATCATCAATTCGTACAGTTTGAAGATTGTAACTCTAAGAATGTGTCTCCGGGTATCTCTGAAGTGGGAAAGCAATGCCTGGAGGTTGGAAAGTTGTTGACGCCTAAATGAAGCTGTAGTTGATTTTTTCTCTTCAAATGACCTGATCTTTAGTTTTTGTCCTTTAGCAATCGAACTTATGCCTAGTGGGGCATAAGTTCTTTAAAAGCTAAAGTCATGCTCCCGAATTAAGACTCAAAACATTGTAGTCTTTGTCAATATGTTTTTGAGTACATTGAGGTGCGTGGTATTTACAGCAACCTCAATAGCCTTCGTTTGAGTTATTGTCAGACTCTAAAGACAAAAAAGAAAAAAAAAGATGGATTACTTTAGTGACCAATTACTCTAAACTGAGTGATCATCTGAGCTATCAACTCCTTTCCTTTTTCTTCTTCATCTCCCCGACCTCTATGATTTCTATTTTCTCCCTTTCTATTTCTATTTTACTTTGCATAATTGAAAGTAAAATTAAATTTGTTAAAATTAATAAATTAAAAAAGATCGGTAAACACTTAAAAGTGGGCTACAAGATATGTAAATATTCCTAAATTGTATTGAGTTGATTTCAAGGGGACTATGTTAGGATTATTAGCTTGAAGAATAATCCCATTCTATAGGATGATTATTGTCCCCTAGTATAGATCATAATAGTTGTATGTATAATTAATACAGATAAATCAAACATTCGTCAAAATACCGATAGATTACATGAAAAAAACATCTCCAGGTCATAAGTGGAATACTGGACAAATCCATTATACAAATAAAATGACAATTTTTTTATCTCACTATTATAAGTCATCTAAATATTGAAAAATGAATAGTATACTTAATTTAATTTTGTTTTTTATAATAATTATAAAATATAACCATAGACAAACCAAAATGTTACACTTAAGACTTTGTATGGATGGTGGTTACCTATGGTATAGTATGATATCGTTTCTAAGAGTATCATGTTTGTTTTGATTGTTTCTTAAAATATAGGGTAACTTATAGAAATCCCACAAGTTAAGGAGCTAATAACAACTTTTACCACAACTTTGTCATATTACATATAATCCCATAAAAGACGATTTTTGACAGAGGCACATCATTCGCGCTATTCTATTCATCCGGGTGCTACTAAAATGTACCATGAATTGAAAGAAGTGTATTGGTGGAGAAATATGAAGAAGAACATTGCAGAGTTTGTTTCTCAATGCCCGAATTGTCAACAAGTGAAAGTAGAGCATCAGAAACTGGGAGGTTACATGCAATGTATCAATCTTCCAGTCTGGAAATGGGATATGATTAACATGGATTTCATTACAGGTTTGCCTCGTACATTACGGAAGTTTGATTCGATCTGGGTTATAGTGGACAGGCTTACCAAGTCAGCGCATTTCCTACCAATCAAGACGACCTATACAGCTGAGGATTATGCGAAGTTGTATGTGAAAGAGATAGTACGATTACATGGTATTCCACTTTCCATCATATCAGACAGAGGAGCACAGTTCACAGCGCACTTTTGGAGGTCTTTCCAACAGAGTTTGGGTACACGGGTGAATTTGAGTAGGCCTTTCCATCCTCAGACTGATGGACAAGCAGAACGTACTATTCAGACACTTGAAGACATGCTACGAGCTTGTACGTTAGATTTTCAAGGCAGTTGGGATGACCATTTGCCTCTTATTGAGTTTGCGTATAACAATAGCTATCATTCAAGTATTAAAATGGCACCTTATGAAGCTTTGTACGGAAGGAAATGTAGATCACCAATAGGATGGTTTGAAGCAGGTGAAACTGCTTTACTTGGGCCAAATATCGTTCATCAGGCTATGGAAAAGGTTAAGGTGATCCAACAGTGGTTACAAACGGCTCAAAGTCATCACAAGTCATATGCGGATGTTAGAAGAAGAGATCTTGAATTCGCCATAGGTGATTGGGTGTTTTTAAAGGTGTCACCGATGAAAGAGGTAATGCGGTTCGGAAAGAAAGGGAAATTGAGTCCACGCTACATAGGCCCAAATGAAGTTATTAGAAGATTTGGGCAAGTTGCTTATGAATTAGCCCTACCTCAAGAACTTTCTTCAGTCCACCCCGTATTTCATGTTTCAATGCTTTGAAAATGCATAGGAGATCCATCTCGTATTGTTCCCATTGAAGATGTTCAAGTTACAGAGGATCTTACTTATGAAGAGGTACCCATTGCAATCCTAGACCGACAAGTGAAAAGATTGAGGAATAAAGACATAGCTTCCGTGAAAGTCCTTTGGCGAAACCAACAAGTAGAGGAAATCACATGGGAAGCGGAAGAGATGATGAAATCCAAGTATCCCCATCTATTTCACATGAATGAGGAAGTTCAAAGTGCGGAAATGGAACAATGACAAGTAAGTATTCATGAGCCTTAAGTGTTTATGTACATGTATGCTAATATAGAGATGCAATTATTGTAATTGAAGGGATATTGTTAACATTCGAGGACGAATGTTCCTAAGGAAGGAAGAATGTAACACCCCTTACGTTCCTAACCCTACTTGACGACATTAAATAATATGTACATAGGTCTCGAGAGCTATAAGTATGCATTTGGTAATGTTATTGGTGAGATAATTGAATTTGGCTCTTGTTGTGTGATTAAACTTGCATAGAGGGTGTTTTGCAATTTTCATGGCACATTTGTGGGGTTCAAAACGAGCCTAAGAAGACCTCTAAACAAAGTATATTAAGGTTAAGAAGTGAGTTAAAGAATAGGACTTGAAGTATCTAACCAAACCCGCGAAGAGGAGTCGAAAAATGAAATTTTCGAAAAAACGAAGTAAGGGGCGCGTTTGGGACCGTGCCACGCCACTCTGGACTAAAAATTTTAGTCCAGAGGCAGTAAGTTGGCGCGCCCAGGGGCGTGCCACCTTGGGTTTTCCACTTTTTCGAAAGTTAGAAATTTCTAAGTCCCAAGGGTATCCGGGGTCGTATTGAGCCTATTTTCGCCACGTTTCTTCTACAACCACGAGTATATACATGAAATGAATGACATATTATATTGGTATGATAAAATTACTCGAGAACGAATTTGGGGTCAAAATGACAGTTTTGCCCTTAAGGTCAAAATAAGCCAAACGTGGCTAGAATCACTTGGTTTTGGGATTGAGGCTACGGATATGAATAGCATGAGTGGGAATATTATTGTAATACGTATAAGATGACTTAACCACGAGAAATTATTGATTTTATTGGGTTAAGTGATTTGGGCTCAAGAAAAGCCCAAAATAAGGCAAAATACATGGGTCACATGACCCAATCTTCTATTGACTTAGTCAAAAAATGGCATTTAATGCCAAGAATGGCTAAGGATGACCCAAGGACTATAAATAGGTCCAAAAAATCAGATTTTCTTCATTTTGGAATTCCCATGCCTTTTAAGATATTTTCTCTATCATTTCTCTCAAACCCTAAAGAACTCAAAGTTCATTTTGGAGAAAGATCATCCTATTCCAAGCCTTGGTAAGTATTTATTCTCATGGATTAATATATTATATGCATGAAAGAGTATGTAAATCATGTTGGTTGTGCTTGGAAATGTTGGACATGGTACTTTGTGCTTTTGTTTAAGATTTGTGATCCATGGGATTTGAACTTGAATTAGGACTTGTGCCTTTGATGAAAGAGTATGGTATGGAAAAAATATGAACATCTATGGTGTTATTTTTGTTGTTAAACTTGTTCTTATCTATAAGTGTAAATTGTAGGATTTTGGCCGATATGTGCTATGAAGTTTATTAAGGTGAATTGATGGATTGTTTGTGATGTGGTGTGGATAAGAAGGTGTAAAAGAGAAGTGTTATGGTGAAATGTATTGATTATCATGTATTGGTCAATGTTGGGAATATTGGAGGATTTTTGGAATAATGATTCTATCAATGGTTTTGTCAAGGGGAAATGACATATTTCAAGGCAAACATGTACCCCATTGATGTTATATGCATTTGTAAAGTAGTTGTTGGTTAATGTGAATTCCATTATGTATTTTTGTTGTAGAGTGACACATAGAGAAGGAGCGGAACTATTGTATGCACATCTAGGATTGTATATCCGTATTGAGAGTACAAGGTATGTAAGGTTACTCTGTCCGTATCTTTCTACGGCAAATAGTATCCGCATTGTTATTTCACTAGTCCTATCCCGAAATGTGCTAAGGTATCCGATATCCGTTTATCAATAGTCATTGCCATATATTTCCTACTCATGGATCATTTGTGAGTCTCATGTCTCATAAACAAGGTTATGTTCCAATGTTCCATTAGTGATCATACTTATGTCTCTTGTTCATAGATTATTGTCCAATAGTTCCCATGGTGTTATGATTCTAATAATGTTATGTTGCCAAGTTATTCACATGTCTCTCACTCATTGGTTAATGATTCAAAGTTTCCATCAATGTTATGTTCCAAAGATCAAAGTGATGTTATGACTATCCTAGTATCAATCTCAAAGTAAAGATCAAAGTAATGCAAATGTGGTCAATGATCAAGTATGGGTGGAAAGTCTAGGGGCATAAGCGTAGCTTGACTCGATCCCGATATATTGATTTATGGGTGGCAGGTCTTAGGGGCATAAGCCTAGCTCGACCCGATCTCGAGGTATTGATTTATGGGTGGCAGGTCTTAGGGGCATAAGCCCAGCTTGACCCGATCCCGAGGTATTGATTTATGGGTGGCAGGTCTTAGGGGCATAAGCCTAGCTCGACCCGATCCCAACATGACGATAGGTCATGTAAAGACCCACTGATCAGTAGGGGCCCGGGTACATTGTGACACATGTATTGACAAACAAGCATTGAATGTAAAGAAAGCAAAGAAAGTAATGAAAGCAATACACATGGTTTCCAAAATGAAAAATGGTGACTTATTCACATTGATTATTCATTTATCTTGAATTCATTGAAATATTCATGTACTGTACAGTTTCATCTGAGCCTTGCATACTCAGTACGTATTTCGTACTGACTCCTCTTGGGGAATTTGTCTTACTTGCTGCAGGCGCAGGTACCAGTAGGCCTCCCCAGTAGATTGCCAGTGTTAGCGGTTCTTTGGTGAGCTCCAGCTAATTCGGGGCTTCTCCGAGTCAGAAAGTATATATGTTTTGATGATGTACATGTTGTATAAAGCGGGAACTTATCCCGACTTTTGGTTTGTATTTGGTCATTGCATCTGTTAGAGGCTTTTGTAGACGTACGTGGGTATATGTATATAAGGTGATTCATGAAGTCTTGTTTTGATGGTCTCAACGGCCAAGTTTCTCAAATGTGTATATATATATGCAATGATTCCCAATATCCATGATTTCCAATACTAATGGTTCATGCTCTTATGTGATAGTGGTGTTTCGTATGGCATGCATATGAATGTATAGAAGCATAGCTTGGTTCTCTCGGGCCTTATCGGCTTCGGGTGCCAATCATGCCTCGTCGGGATTCGGGGCGTGACAAAAGTGGTATCAGAGCAGGTCATTCTAAGGGTGTCTATAAAGTCGTGTCTGAGTAGAGTCTTACTTATCAATGTGTTGTGCACCACATTGATAAGTAGGAGGCTACGGGACATTTAGGATGTTGTTTCTTTTCTTCATTCTAGATCGTGCAATAGAGCCAATATTGTGAGCTGCATTGTATCTGATCTTGGTAATTGTTTTTCTTTGGTATAGTCAACATGCCGAACATTAGAAGAGGTCGCGGTAAAAGTAAGAGGATTGATAGAATTGCTGGTGAAGGAACCAGTATACCACCACCTGATCAAGTTAATCAAGGCGAGACTGAGCCTGAGTTTGTGTCACGAGCTTCCTCCACTCCCTCTGTACCAGAAGAGTCGAGTAGGAGAAGCATACCTGTAGAACCACCAGTCAATGCCACAGATCAGGATCATAGAAATGCAGTTCAGATATTGACACAGTTAGTGGCAGCCCAGAGTCAAGAACGAGCTGGTCCAATGACACACGATGATGATGCGGCTAGAATGGCAAGTCGCAGGACACATGATTTCTTAAAACTTGACCCTCCTATATTAACCGGGTCAGATCCAAAAGCAGATCCACAGGACTTTGTGGATCAAATTCAGAGGGCCTTGGAAGTTATGCACGTGACAGGGGTCGAAACAGTCGAACTTGCCGCGTATAGGCTGAAAGGAGAGGCGATATTATGGTACGAGGATTGGAAGAAATCCCGTGATATTGGTGCAAATCCACCTACGTGGGAAGAGTTTAAAATTGCTTTCCTTGATCATTACTTACCCTATGAGATCCGTGAGGCACGTGCGGATCAGTTCCTAAATCTACGTCAGGGAAATTTGAGTGTCAGAGAATATAGCTTGCAATTTAATTCCTTGGCGAGATATATGCCAAATGTGGTGGCTACGATGACAGACAGGGTCCATAGATACGTGGACAGACTAGAGCCATATTTGGTACGGGATTGCACTATTGCTGTCTTGAACAAAGACATGGATATAGCGAGAATTCAGGTCTTCGCTCAGAAAATGGAAGACCAACGACAGAGGAGAAGAGTGCATGAGTTTGACAGGGGACAGTCCAAAAGGGCTAGACCTATGGGACCACCTATGATGTCCCAAGGAGGATCTAGGCCTCGTATGTTCCCTAGACCACCTAGACCATCGTTTTCTCATTCCATGGCAGGAGCTTATTCTCAGTTCCGAGGGTCTAGGGGTGGTCCATCAGGGCAGAGTAGCGGAGTTCATGGGTCACAGGCAGCAGGTTTTCCTCGTCAGTAGTGTCAGCACTGCAGGCGTATGCACACAGGTACATGTCGGTCAGGGACGAATGTCTGCTTTTGGTGTGGTATGCCGGGGCATATAGCGAGGGATTGTCCACAGCGGAGCATGGGTGGTATAGCACGACCGGCTGGGTCGGCTGTTGCATCATCAGCATCGGTTCCTTCACTGGGCCGAGGGGTGCAACCTATTGGCCGTGGTAGAGGTGCCAGGGGAGCAGCCAGTACTAGCGGGGTCCAGAACCGCACTTATGCTTTGGTGGACCGCCAGAATTCAGAGGCTTCCCCTGATGTTGTCACAGGTACATTATCTATATTCTCACATAATGTATATGCACTAATTGACCCAGGTTCTACATTTTCCTATGTTACCCCATTGGTTGCTGCGAAATTTACAAAGGCACCAGAATTATTAATTAAATCAATTGAAGTGTCTACACCGATTGGTGAATATATTGTTGCAAAGAGAGTATATCGTAACTGTGTGGTAACTGTGTGTGGTCATGATACATTGGTCGATCTCATTGAACTAGACATGGTGGATTTTGATGTGATCATGGGAATGGATTGGTTGGCCTCTTGTTATGCTACGGTAGATTGTCGGGCCAAGAAGGTACAATTTTGTTTTCCGCAAGAAAATGTTCTTGAATGGCAGGGTAAGGTAGGGGCACCACGAGGAAGATTTATTTCCTATTTGAAAGCCAGAAAAATGATTGTCAAGGGATACATATGTCACCTAGTACGGGTGAAAGATAATGATGTGGAACCACTAACTCCGCAGTCGGTTCCAGTGGTCAATGAATTTCTAGATGTATTCCCAGAGGATCTTCCAGGTTTACCCCCAGTACGGAAAGTGGAATTTGGCATTGATGTGATCCCGGGCACTCAGCCTATTTCTATTCCTCCGTATAGGATGGCTCCAACAGAACTGCGTGAATTGAAGGAGCAGTTGAAAGATTTGCTGGACAAGGGCTTCATTAGGCCTAGTATGTCCCCGTGGGGTGCACCGGTGTTATTTGTGCAAAAGAAGGATGGCACCTTAAGAATGTGCATTGACTATCGGCAATTGAATAAGGTAACGATCAAGAACAAATATCCCCTCCCTCGCATTGATGATTTGTTTGATCAGTTACAGGGTGCCAGGTGTTTTTCAAAGATCGACTTGAGGTCGGGATACCATCAAGTCATAGTTAGAGAAGAAGATGTACCCAAGACAGCTTTTCGAACACGGTATGGTCATTATGAATTTTTAGTTATGTCATTTGGACTAACAAATGCTCCAGCTGTGTTCATGGATTTGATGAATAGGGTGTTTAAGCCATTTTTGGACGTGTTCGTCACGGTATTCATAGATGACATCCTAGTTTATTCAAGATCACCGGAGGACCATGCTAATCACTTACGACAAGTGTTACAGATTCTTCGTGAACGGAAGTTGTGTGCAAAGTTCTCCAAATGTGAGTTTTGGTTGAAATCAGTCGCGTTCTTGGGTCACATTGTATCAGATGAAGGCATACAGGTTGATACACAAAAGATTGAAGCAGTGAAAAATTGGCCAAGACCTACGACACCCACAGAAATTCATAGTTTTCTTGGACTGGCAGGGTATTACAGAAGGTTTGTGGAAGGTTTTCCCTCTATTGCAGCACCGTTGACAAAGCTTACACATAAGGCGGTAAAATTTCAGTGGAATGACGCATGTGAGAAAAGCTTCCAAAAGTTGAAAGATAAATTAACCTCCACACCAGTTTTAGTGCTTCCCGAAGGTACCGAAGGTTATGTAGTATATTGTGATGCTTTCGGGGTTGGCCTCGGATGTGTGTTGATGCAACATGGTAATGTCATAGCATATGACTCACGACAGTTGCGGCCACACGATAAAAACTATCCCACACATGATCTTGAATTGGCAGCGGTAGTTTTTGCTTTAAAGATATGGCGTCATTATTTATATGGGGTTCATGTTGACATCAATACGAATCACAAAAGCTTGCAATATCTTTTTAAGCAGAAGGAACTCAATTTGAGGCAACGAAGGTGGTTGGAACTTTTAAAAGATTATGACATTGATATTCTTTATCACCCAGGCAAAGCAAATGTAGTAGTTGATGCATTGAGTCGTAAGGCAGTAGAAAGCACTAGTGGTCAGTTGAATGAAAAGCATGAGCTAATCAAAGATTTGAATCAATTAGCCAGCTTGGGAGTTCGCCTTATTGAATTCTCAGATGATAGAGTTATTGTGCAGAATCCTCCTTGATAACTGAAGTGAAAGAGAAGCAGTTTGCAGATTCTATGTTATTGCAGCTAAAGGACAATGTACAGCACGATTTAACAAAGGCATTTGATCTTACACAGGAAGGGGTACTTCAATGTCAAGAAAGATTATGTGTACCGGATGTAGATGAGCTGAGGACACGAATTATGACAGAGGCACATCATTCGCGCTATTCTATTCATCCGGGTGCTACTAAAATGTACCATGAATTGAAAGAAGTGTATTGGTGGAGAAATATGAAGAAGAACATTGCAGAGTTTGTTTCTCAATGCCCGAATTGTCAACAAGTGAAAGTAGAGCATCAGAAACTGGGAGGTTACATGCAATGTATCAATCTTCCAGTCTGGAAATGGGATATGATTAACATGGATTTCATTACAGGTTTGCCTCGTACATTACGGAAGTTTGATTCGATCTGGGTTATAGTGGACAGGCTTACCAAGTCAGCGCATTTCCTACCAATCAAGACGACCTATACAGCTGAGGATTATGCGAAGTTGTATGTGAAAGAGATAGTACGATTACATGGTATTCCACTTTCCATCATATCAGACAGAGGAGCACAGTTCACAGCGCACTTTTGGAGGTCTTTCCAACAGAGTTTGGGTACACGGGTGAATTTGAGTAGGCCTTTCCATCCTCAGACTGATGGACAAGCAGAACGTACTATTCAGACACTTGAAGACATGCTACGAGCTTGTACGTTAGATTTTCAAGGCAGTTGGGATGACCATTTGCCTCTTATTGAGTTTGCGTATAACAATAGCTATCATTCAAGTATTAAAATGGCACCTTATGAAGCTTTGTACGGAAGGAAATGTAGATCACCAATAGGATGGTTTGAAGCAGGTGAAACTGCTTTACTTGGGCCAAATATCGTTCATCAGGCTATGGAAAAGGTTAAGGTGATCCAACAGTGGTTACAAACGGCTCAAAGTCATCACAAGTCATATGCGGATGTTAGAAGAAGAGATCTTGAATTCGCCATAGGTGATTGGGTGTTTTTAAAGGTGTCACCGATGAAAGAGGTAATGCGGTTCGGAAAGAAAGGGAAATTGAGTCCACGCTACATAGGCCCAAATGAAGTTATTAGAAGATTTGGGCAAGTTGCTTATGAATTAGCCCTACCTCAAGAACTTTCTTCAGTCCACCCCGTATTTCATGTTTCAATGCTTTGAAAATGCATAGGAGATCCATCTCGTATTGTTCCCATTGAAGATGTTCAAGTTACAGAGGATCTTACTTATGAAGAGGTACCCATTGCAATCCTAGACCGACAAGTGAAAAGATTGAGGAATAAAGACATAGCTTCCGTGAAAGTCCTTTGGCGAAACCAACAAGTAGAGGAAATCACATGGGAAGCGGAAGAGATGATGAAATCCAAGTATCCCCATCTATTTCACATGAATGAGGAAGTTCAAAGTGCGGAAATGGAACAATGATAAGTAAGTATTCATGAGCCTTAAGTGTTTATGTACATGTATGCTAATATAGAGATGCAATTATTGTAATTGAAGGGATATTGTTAACATTCGAGGACGAATGTTCCTAAGGAAGGAAGAATGTAACACCCCTTACGTTCCTAACCCTACTTGATGACATTAAATAATATGTACATAGGTCTCGAGAGCTATAAGTATGCATTTGGTAATGTTATTGGTGAGATAATTGAATTTGGCTCTTGTTGTGTGATTAAACTTGCATAGAGGGTGTTTTGCAATTTTCATGGCACATTTGTGGGGTTCAAAACGAGCCTAAGAAGACCTCTAAACAAAGTATATTAAGGTTAAGAAGTGAGTTAAAGAATAGGACTTGAAGTATCTAACCAAACCCGCGAAGAGGAGTCGAAAAATGAAATTTTCGAAAAAACGAAGTAAGGGGCGCGTTTGGGACCGTGCCACGCCACTCTGGACTAAAAATTTTAGTCCATAGGCAGTAAGTTGGCGCGCCCAGGGGCGTGCCACCTTGGGTTTTCCACTTTTTCGAAAGTTAGAAATTTCTAAGTCCCAAGGGTATCCGGGGTCGTATTGAGCCTATTTTCGCCACGTTTCTTCTACAACCACGAGTATATACATGAAATGAATGACATATTATATTGGTATGATAAAATTACTCGAGAACGAATTTGGGGTCAAAATGACAGTTTTGCCCTTAAGGTCAAAATAAGCCAAACGTGGCTAGAATCACTTGGTTTTGGGATTGAGGCTACGGATATGAATAGCATGAGTGGGAATATTATTGTAATACGTATAAGATGACTTAACCACGAGAAATTATTGATTTTATTGGGTTAAGTGATTTGGGCTCAAGAAAAGCCCAAAATAAGGCAAAATACATGGGTCACATGACCCAATCTTCTATTGACTTAGTCAAAAAATGGCATTTAATGCCAAGAATGGCTAAGGATGACCCAAGGACTATAAATAGGTCCAAAAAATCAGATTTTCTTCATTTTGGAATTCCCATGCCTTTTAAGATATTTTCTCTATCATTTCTCTCAAACCCTAAAGAACTCAAAGTTCATTTTGGAGAAAGATCATCCTATTCCAAGCCTTGGTAAGTATTTATTCTCATGGATTAATATATTATATGCATGAAAGAGTATGTAAATCATGTTGGTTGTGCTTGGAAATGTTGGACATGGTACTTTGTGCTTTTGTTTAAGATTTGTGATCCATGGGATTTGAACTTGAATTAGGACTTGTGCCTTTGATGAAAGAGTATGGTATGGAAAAAATATGAACATCTATGGTGTTATTTTTGTTGTTAAACTTGTTCTTATCTATAAGTGTAAATTGTAGGATTTTGGCCGATATGTGCTATGAAGTTTATTAAGGTGAATTGATGGATTGTTTGTGATGTGGTGTGGATAAGAAGGTGTAAAAGAGAAGTGTTATGGTGAAATGTATTGATTATCATGTATTGGTCAATGTTGGGAATATTGGAGGATTTTTGGAATAATGATTCTATCAATGGTTTTGTCAAGGGGAAATGACATATTTCAAGGCAAACATGTACCCCATTGATGTTATATGCATTTGTAAAGTAGTTGTTGGTTAATGTGAATTCCATTATGTATTTTTGTTGTAGAGTGACACATAGAGAAGGAGCGGAACTATTGTATGCACATCTAGGATTGTATATCCGTATTGAGAGTACAAGGTATGTAAGGTTACTCTGTCCGTATCTTTCTACGGCAAATAGTATCCGCATTGTTATTTCACTAGTCCTATCCCGAAATGTGCTAAGGTATCCGATATCCGTTTATCAATAGTCATTGCCATATATTTCCTACTCATGGATCATTTGTGAGTCTCATGTCTCATAAACAAGGTTATGTTCCAATGTTCCATTAGTGATCATACTTATGTCTCTTGTTCATAGATTATTGTCCAATAGTTCCCATGGTGTTATGATTCTAATAATGTTATGTTGCCAAGTTATTCACATGTCTCTCACTCATTGGTTAATGATTCAAAGTTTCCATCAATGTTATGTTCCAAAGATCAAAGTGATGTTATGACTATCCTAGTATCAATCTCAAAGTAAAGATCAAAGTAATGCAAATGTGGTCAATGATCAAGTATGGGTGGAAAGTCTAGGGGCATAAGCGTAGCTCGACTCAATCCCGATGTATTGATTTATGGGTGGCAGGTCTTAGGGGCATAAGCCTAGCTCGACCAGATTCTGAGGTATTGATTTATGGGTGGCAGGTCTTAGGGGCATAAGCCTAGCTCGACCCGATCCCGAGGTATTGATTTATGGGTGGCAGGTATTAGGGGCATAAGCCTAGCTCGACCCGATCCCAACATGACGATAAGTCATGTAAAGACCCACTGATCTGTAGGGGACCGGGTACATTGTGACACATGTATTGACAAGCAAGCATTGAATGTAAAGAAAGCAAAGAAAGTAATGAAAGCAATACACATGGTTTCCAAAATGAAAAATGGTGACTTATTCACATTGATTATTCATTTATCTTGAATTCATTGAAATATTCATGTATTGTACAGTTTCATTTGAGCCTTGCATACTCAGTACTTATTTCGTACTGACCCCTCTTGGGGAATTTGCCTTACTTGCTGCAGGCGCAGGTACCAGTAGGCCTCCCCAGTAGATTGCCAGTGTTAGCGGTTCTTTGGTGAGCTCCAGCTAATTCGGGGCTTCTCCGAGTCAGAAAGTATATATGTTTTGATGATGTACATGTTGTATAAAGCGGGGACTTGTCCCGACTTTTGGTTTGTATTTGGTCATTGCATCTGTTAGAGGCTTTTGTAGACGTACGTGGGTATATGTATATAAGGTGATTCATGAAGTCTTGTTTTGATGGTCTCAACGGCCAAGTTTCTCAAATGTGTATATATATATGCAATGATTCCCAATATCCATGATTTCCAATACTAATGGTTCATGCTCTTATGTGATAGTGGTGTTTCGTATGGCATGCATATGAATGTATAGAAGCATAGCTTGGTTCTCTCGGGCCTTATCGGCTTCGGGTGCCAATCATGCCTCGTCGGGATTCGGGGCGTGACAAAAGTGGTATCAGAGCAGGTCATTCTAAGGGTGTCTATAAAGTCGTGTCTGAGTAGAGTCTTACTTATCAATGTGTTGTGCACCACATTGATAAGTAGGAGGCTACGGGACATTTAGGATGTTGTTTCTTTTCTTCATTCTAGATCGTGCAATAGAGCCAATGTTGTGAGCTGCATTGTATCTGATCTTGGTAATTGTTTTTCTTTGGTATAGTCAACATGCCGAACATTAGAAGAGGTCGCGGTAAAAGTAAGAGGATTGATAGAATTGCTGGTGAAGGAACCAGTATACCACCACCTGATCAAGTTAATCAAGGCGAGACTGAGCCTGAGTTTGTGTCACGAGCTTCCTCCACTCCCTCTGTACCAGAAGAGTCGAGTAGGAGAAGCATACCTGTAGAACCACCAGTCAATGCCACAGATCAGGATCATAGAAATGCAGTTCAGATATTGACACAGTTAGTGGCAGCCCAGAGTCAAGAACGAGCTGGTCCAATGACACACGATGATGATGCGGCTAGAATGGCAAGTCGCAGGACACATGATTTCTTAAAACTTGACCCTCCTATATTAACCGGGTCAGATCCAAAAGCAGATCCACAGGACTTCGTGGATCAAATTCAGAGGGCCTTGGAAGTTATGCACGTGACAGGGGTCGAAACAGTCGAACTTGCCGCGTATAGGCTGAAAGGAGAGGCGATATTATGGTACGAGGATTGGAAGAAATCCCGTGATATTGGTGCAAATCCACCTACATGGGAAGAGTTTAAAATTGCTTTCCTTGATCATTACTTACCCTATGAGATCCGTGAGGCACGTGCGGATCAGTTCCTAAATCTACGTCAGGGAAATTTGAGTGTTAGAGAATATAGCTTGCAATTTAATTCCTTGGCGAGATATACGCCAAATGTGGTGGCTACGATGACAGACAGGGTCCATAGATACGTGGACAGACTAGAGCCATATTTGGTACGGGATTGCACTATTGCTGTCTTGAACAAAGACATGGATATAGCGAGAATTCAGGTCTTCGCTCAGAAAATGGAAGACCAACGACAGAGAAGAAGAGTGCATGAGTTTGACAGGGGACAGTCCAAAAGGGCTAGACCTATGGGACCACCTATGATGTCCCAAGGAGGATCTAGGCCTCGTATGTTCCCTAGACCACCTAGACCATCGTTTTCTCATTCCATGGCAGGAGCTTATTCTCAGTTCCGAGGGTCTAGGGGTGGTCCATCAGGGCAGAGTAGCGGAGTTCATGGGTCACAGGCAGCAGGTTTTCCTCGTCAGTAGTGTCAGCACTGCAGGCGTATGCACACAGGTACATGTCGGTCAGGGAAGAATGTCTGCTTTTGGTGTGGTATGCCGGGGCATATAGCGAGGGATTGTCCACAGCGGAGCATGGGTGGTATAGCACGACCGACTGGGTCGGCTGTTGCATCATCAGCATCGGTTCCTTCACTGGGCCGAGGGGTGCAACCTATTGGCCGTGGTAGAGGTGCCAGGGGAGCAGCCAGTACTAGCGGGGTCCAGAACCGCACTTATGCTTTGGTGGACCGCCAGAATTCAGAGGCTTCCCCTGATGTTGTCACAGGTACATTATCTATATTCTCACATAATGTATATGCACTAATTGACCCAGGTTCTACATTTTCCTATGTTACCCCATTGGTTGCTGCGAAATTTACAAAGGCACCAGAATTATTAATTAAATCAATTGAAGTGTCTACACCGATTGGTGAATATATTGTTGCAAAGAGAGTATATCGTAACTGTGTGGTAACTGTGTGTGGTCATGATACATTGGTCGATCTCATTGAACTAGACATGGTGGATTTTGATGTGATCATGGGAATGGATTGGTTGGCCTCTTGTTATGCTACGGTAGATTGTCGGGCCAAGAAGGTACAATTTTGTTTTCCGCAAGAAAATGTTCTTGAATGGCAGGGTAAGGTAGGGGCACCACGAGGAAGATTTATTTCCTATTTGAAAGCCAGAAAAATGATTGTCAAGGGATACATATGTCACCTAGTACGGGTGAAAGATAATGATGTGGAACCACTAACTCTGCAGTCGGTTCCAGTGGTCAATGAATTTCTAGATGTATTCCCAGAGGATCTTCCAGGTTTACCCCCAGTACGGAAAGTGGAATTTGGCATTGATGTGATCCCGGGCACTCAGCCTATTTCTATTCCTCCGTATAGGATGGCTCCAACAGAACTGCGTGAATTGAAGGAGCAGTTGAAAGATTTGCTGGACAAGGGCTTCATTAGGCCTAGTATGTCCCCGTGGGGTGCACCGGTGTTATTTGTGCGAAAGAAGGATGGCACCTTAAGAATGTGCATTGACTATCGGCAATTGAATAAGGTAACGATCAAGAACAAATATCCCCTCCCTCGCATTGATGATTTGTTTGATCAGTTACAGGGTGCCAGGTGTTTTTCAAAGATCGACTTGAGGTCGGGATACCATCAAGTCATAGTTAGAGAAGAAGATGTACCCAAGACAGCTTTCCGAACACGGTATGGTCATTATGAATTTTTAGTTATGTCATTTGGACTAACAAATGCTCCAGCTGTGTTCATGGATTTGATGAATAGGGTGTTTAAGCCATTTTTGGACGTGTTCGTCACGGTATTCATAGATGACATCCTAGTTTATTCAAGATCACCGGAGGACCATGCTAATCACTTACGACAAGTGTTACAGATTCTTCGTGAACGGAAGTTGTGTGCAAAGTTCTCCAAATGTGAGTTTTGGTTGAAATCAGTCGCGTTCTTGGGTCACATTGTATCAGATGAAGGCATACAGGTTGATACACAAAAGATTGAAGCAGTGAAAAATTGGCCAAGACCTACGACACCCACAGAAATTCATAGTTTTCTTGGACTGGCAGGGTATTACAGAAGGTTTGTGGAAGGTTTTCCCTCTATTGCAGCACCATTGACAAAGCTTACACATAAGGCGGTAAAATTTCAGTGGAATGACGCATGTGAGAAAAGCTTCCAAAAGTTGAAAGATAAATTAACCTCCACACCAGTTTTAGTGCTTCCCGAAGGTACCGAAGGTTATGTAGTATATTGTGATGCTTTCGGGGTTGGCCTCGGATGTGTGTTGATGCAACATGGTAATGTCATAGCATATGACTCACGACAGTTGCGGCCACACGATAAAAACTATCCCACACATGATCTTGAATTGGCAGCGGTAGTTTTTGCTTTAAAGATATGGCGTCATTATTTATATGGGGTTCATGTTGACATCAATACGAATCACAAAAGCTTGCAATATCTTTTTAAGCAGAAGGAACTCAATTTGAGGCAACGAAGGTGGTTGGAACTTTTAAAAGATTATGACATTGATATTCTTTATCACCCAGGCAAAGCAAATGTAGTAGTTGATGCATTGAGTCGTAAGGCAGTAGAAAGCACTAGTGGTCAGTTGAATGAAAAGCATGAGCTAATCAAAGATTTGAATCAATTAGCCAGCTTGGGAGTTCGCCTTATTGAATTCTCAGATGATAGAGTTATTGTGCAGAATCCTCCTTGATAACTGAAGTGAAAGAGAAGCAGTTTGCAGATTCTATGTTATTGCAGCTAAAGGACAATGTACAGCACGATTTAACAAAGGCATTTGATCTTACACAGGAAGGGGTACTTCAATGTCAAGAAAGATTATGTGTACCGGATGTAGATGAGCTGAGGACACGAATTATGACAGAGGCACATCATTCGCGCTATTCTATTCATCCGGGTGCTACTAAAATGTACCATGAATTGAAAGAAGTGTATTGGTGGAGAAATATGAAGAAGAACATTGCAGAGTTTGTTTCTCAATGCCCGAATTGTCAACAAGTGAAAGTAGAGCATCAGAAACTGGGAGGTTACATGCAATGTATCAATCTTCCAGTCTGGAAATGGGATATGATTAACATGGATTTCATTACAGGTTTGCCTCGTACATTACGGAAGTTTGATTCGATCTGGGTTATAGTGGACAGGCTTACCAAGTCAGCGCATTTCCTACCAATCAAGACGACCTATACAGCTGAGGATTATGCGAAGTTGTATGTGAAAGAGATAGTACGATTACATGGTATTCCACTTTCCATCATATCAGACAGAGGAGCACAGTTCACAGCGCACTTTTGGAGGTCTTTCCAACAGAGTTTGGGTACACGGGTGAATTTGAGTAGGCCTTTCCATCCTCAGACTGATGGACAAGCAGAACGTACTATTCAGACACTTGAAGACATGCTACGAGCTTGTACGTTAGATTTTCAAGGCAGTTGGGATGACCATTTGCCTCTTATTGAGTTTGCGTATAACAATAGCTATCATTCAAGTATTAAAATGGCACCTTATGAAGCTTTGTACGGAAGGAAATGTAGATCACCAATAGGATGGTTTGAAGCAGGTGAAACTGCTTTACTTGGGCCAAATATCGTTCATCAGGCTATGGAAAAGGTTAAGGTGATCCAACAGTGGTTACAAACGGCTCAAAGTCATCACAAGTCATATGCGGATGTTAGAAGAAGAGATCTTGAATTCGCCATAGGTGATTGGGTGTTTTTAAAGGTGTCACCGATGAAAGAGGTAATGCGGTTCGGAAAGAAAGGGAAATTGAGTCCACGCTACATAGGCCCAAATGAAGTTATTAGAAGATTTGGGCAAGTTGCTTATGAATTAGCCCTACCTCAAGAACTTTCTTCAGTCCACCCCGTATTTCATGTTTCAATGCTTTGAAAATGCATAGGAGATCCATCTCGTATTGTTCCCATTGAAGATGTTCAAGTTACAGAGGATCTTACTTATGAAGAGGTACCCATTGCAATCCTAGACCGACAAGTGAAAAGATTGAGGAATAAAGACATAGCTTCCGTGAAAGTCCTTTGGCGAAACCAACAAGTAGAGGAAATCACATGGGAAGCGGAAGAGATGATGAAATCCAAGTATCCCCATCTATTTCACATGAATGAGGAAGTTCAAAGTGCGGAAATGGAACAATGACAAGTAAGTATTCATGAGCCTTAAGTGTTTATGTACATGTATGCTAATATAGAGATGCAATTATTGTAATTGAAGGGATATTGTTAACATTCGAGGACGAATGTTCCTAAGGAAGGAAGAATGTAACACCCCTTACGTTCCTAACCCTACTTGACGACATTAAATAATATGTACATAGGTCTCGAGAGCTATAAGTATGCATTTGGTAATGTTATTGGTGAGATAATTGAATTTGGCTCTTGTTGTGTGATTAAACTTGCATAGAGGGTGTTTTGCAATTTTCATGGCACATTTGTGGGGTTCAAAACGAGCCTAAGAAGACCTCTAAACAAAGTATATTAAGGTTAAGGGGCGCGTTTGGGACCGTGCCACGCCACTCTGGACTAAAAATTTTAGTCCAGAGGCAGTAAGTGGGCGTGCCACCTTGGGTTTTTCACTTTTTCGAAAGTTAGAAATTTCTAAGTCCCAAGGGTATCCGGGGTCGTATTGAGCCTATTTTCGCCACGTTTCTTATACAACCACGAGTATATACATGAAATGAATGACATATTATATTGGTATGATAAAATTACTCGAGAACGAATTTGGGGTCAAAATGACAGTTTTGCCCTTAAGGTCAAAATAAGCCAAACGTGGCTAGAATCACTTGGTTTTGGGATTGAGGCTACGGATATGAATAGCATGAGTGGGAATATTATTGTAATACGTATAAGATGACTTAACCACGAGAAATTATTGATTTTATTGGGTTAAGTGATTTGGGCTCAAGAAAAGCCCAAAATAAGGCAAAATACATGGGTCACATGACCCAATCTTCTATTGACTTAGTCAAAAAATGGCATTTAATGCCAAGAATGGCTAAGGATGACCCAAGGACTATAAATAGGTCCAAAAAATCAGATTTTCTTCATTTTGGAATTCCCATGCCTTTTAAGATATTTTCTCTATCATTTCTCTCAAACCCTAAAGAACTCAAAGTTCAATTTGGAGAAAGATCATCCTATTCCAAGCCTTGGTAAGTATTTATTCTCATGGATTAATATATTATATGCATGAAAGAGTATGTAAATCATGTTGGTTGTGCTTGGAAATGTTGGACATGGTACTTTGTGCTTTTGTTTAAGATTTGTGATCCATGGGATTTGAACTTGAATTAGGACTTGTGCCTTTGATGAAAGAGTATGGTATGGAAAAAATATGAACATCTATGGTGTTATTTTTGTTGTTAAACTTGTTCTTATCTATAAGTGTAAATTGTAGGATTTTGGCCGATATGTGCTATGAAGTTTATTAAGGTGAATTGATGGATTGTTTGTGATGTGGTGTGGATAAGAAGGTGTAAAAGAGAAGTGTTATGGTGAAATGTATTGATTATCATGTATTGGTCAATGTTGGAAATATTGGAGGATTTTTGGAATAATGATTCTATCAATGGTTTTGTCAAGGGGAAATGACATATTTCAAGGCAAACATGTACCCCATTGATGTTATATGCATTTGTAAAGTAGTTGTTGGTTAATGTGAATTCCATTATGTATTTTTGTTGTAGAGTGACACATAGAGAAGGAGCGGAACTATTGTATGCACATCTAGGATTGTATATCCGTATTGAGAGTACAAGTTATGTAAGGTTACTCTGTCCGTATCTTTCTACGGCAAATAGTATCCGCATTGCTATTTCACTAGTCCTATCCCGAAATGTGCTAAGGTATCCTATATCCGTTTATCAATAGTCATTGCCATATATTTCCTACTCATGGATCATTTGTGAGTCTCATGTCTCATAAACAAGGTTATGTTCCAATGTTCTATTAGTGATCATACTTATGTCTCTTGTTCATAGATTATTGTCCAATAGTTCCCATGGTGTTATGATTCTAATAATGTTATGTTGCCAAGTTATTCACATGTCTCTCACTCATTGGTTAATGATTCAAAGTTTCCATCAATGTTATGTTCCAAAGATCAAAGTGATGTTATGACTATCCTAGTATCAATCTCAAAGTAAAGATCAAAGTAATGCAAATGTGGTCAATGATCAAGTATGGGTGGCAAGTCTAGGGGCATAAGCGTAGCTCGACTCAATCCCGATGTATTGATTTATGGGTGGCAGGTCTTAGGGGCATAAACCTAGCTCGACCAAATTCTGAGGTATTGATTTATGGGTGGCAGGTCTTAGGGGCATAAGCCTAGCTCGACCCGATCCCGAGGTATTGATTTATGGGTGGCAGGTATTAGGGGCATAAGCCTAGCTCGACCCGATCCCAACATGACGATAAGTCATGTAAAGACCCACTGATCTGTAGGGGACCAGGTACATTGTGACACATGTATTGACAAGCAAGCATTGAATGTAAAGAAAGCAAAGAAAGTAATGAAAGCAATACACATGGTTTCCAAAATGAAAAATGGTGACTTATTCACATTGATTATTCATTTATCTTGAATTCATTGAAATATTCATGTATTGTACAGTTTCATTTGAGCCTTGCATACTCAGTACTTATTTCGTACTGACCCCTCTTGGGGAATTTGCCTTACTTGCTGCAGGCGCAGGTACCAGTAGGCCTCCCCAGTAGATTGCCAGTGTTAGCGGTTCTTTGGTGAGCTCCAGCTAATTCGGGGCTTCTCCGAGTCAGAAAGTATATATGTTTTGATGATGTACATGTTGTATAAAGCGGGGACTTATCCCAACTTTTGATTTGTATTTGGTCATTGCATCTGTTAGAGGCTTTTGTAGACGTACGTGGGTATATGTATATAAGGTGACTCATGAAGTCTTGTTTTGATGGCCTCAACGGCCAAGTTTCTCAAATGTATATATATATATATGCAATGATTCCCAATATCCATGATTTCCAATACTAATGGTTCATGTTCTTATGTGATAGTGGTGTTTCCTATGGCATGCATATGAATGTATAGAAGCATAGCTTGGTTCTCTCGGGCCTTATCGGCTTCGGGTGCCAATCATGCCTCGTCGGGATTCGGGGCGTGACAGATACATATATTGATACATATACATATGTAGCACTGATTTTATATGATACATATATTCCATGTATTTGATACATATGTATCGCATAATATCACTACCTGATATAAAGTGTCGGAATAGCCTTGGCCCTAAACTCAATGAGAATCCTTGACGAACTCTCGACCTTTTCTTGACTATTTTGCTAAAATCAGAGTAAACACAACTCAGAATCGTCGTGTTGTGAAATCAATTTGGTGGTGGCGTTGGATTCGATTTGATTTTGCAGTGGTGGGTTGGGTGTATTTTTGTTTGGAGATGCAAAGGAGATGAAGTGGAGAAGGATCTTTTAATGGGTGTTCTAGTGATGATTCTCTGTTAATAGCATTGTTATTGTTAATGGAGGGAGTATGTTGGTTGCTAGTGGAATCAAATTGGGGGGCGGGGGTGTTATGCGTGAATTCTATGTGAAAGTGATGGAGTCCAATAATTGTGGGAAGAGGTTACCAATAATTTTGGGGTGAGAGATTTTGAAATATTGTGTGCGAGGTTTGGGGCGACAAGTGGTTTGCGGCTGTGGGAAGAGTGTGATATATATCAAGTGTAATTCTTAAAATTTGAGATTTTATGTAATTGTTTAAAATTTGTAGGATTTTATGTATTAATGACCCTCATGTTTGGAGGTTTGTGTACTTTTCCCTAAAATATATGTTATGGTATGGTTTGATTCCATGGTTAGGTAACCATGAAAAACATCACTTTATATAACCATCGATTTGGTGGTATCGCGTCGTCACCTTATATTTTTTTTCTCAATTTACCTTTACTTATTATTTAATAATTCTATTTTATTCTTTATCTTATCTTTTTATAGTAGCCCTAACGCGTATCTTGCTTTTCTAGTAGGTTTATCCTTCAAATTATTGATGTGTGAGATTATGAAACGACGAGAAACGATACAGTCTATCTAAACGTTTTATTCATTAAAACAATACAGTACGATACAAAACAACACAATACCACACAATATTATACATTATGAAATAATACGTAACAACCATCCAAACAGAGTGTAAAGAGCACGTAAAAATCACATCCACCTTCTAGGAAGGGTGATTTGACTAAGTACGCCTCCAATAAACTAGAAAACTAATTCTACAATCTTTGAATAAAAAACAAACTACATCTAGCAGCTTTCCTAAACCCCCGTAAGAACTCTAATCTCTCTTATCACTTCTTTCTTTATCAATGAAACTACATAATTGCTATGTACAAATTTAGTTCTAAACAATTTCCAATTCCCACTATGGAATCAAATTTTCTCTAAAAGAGTAATATCTCAAAATAGATAGTCAGATAATATTATAGATTAGATTTATATACGAGTTATTATATACTATTTTAAATATTTTTTAGTTTTTGAAATTTTTGACATTGAAGTTGAAGGTAAAGTTGTATTTGGTTAGAGTTTTTGCAAATAATATTTGATAGCTTGAATGTACTTTTTCTAAAACATGAAATATAATCTAAATGGATCAATTTATAAAAAAACTAAAAAAATTCGGATAAATTTAAAAAAGAAAAATATAGTGAAAGTGAAAATAAGTTTTGGGAATTTTTTCAATTTTAAATATAATTTCAAGTTACGTTTGAAATTTTATTGCCAAACATTGATTTTCAAATAAAGTGATAAAAATTTTGAAAAAATAAAATATTCTTATGGCCAAACTAAGTCCTAATTTACTTGTTTATAGAATTTGCACGTTGAAGGGGAGTCTTGGAGTAACTGGTAAAATTGTTATCATATAACCAAGAGGTCATGAGTTCAAATCTTGAAAACAGTCTTTGACAAAAATGTAAGATAAGGCTATGTACAATAAATCTTGTAATTGAGCCCTTCCCCAAATCCTGTGCACAGCGGACACTAGTGCACGGGACTGGCCCTTTTTTCTTTTGGTAGAAAAGTAGAATGTGCACATGGAATATGATGCCAAATAACCATACACCTAAAAAGTACAATAAAAAAATGGTTATAGTGCCCCAGCTAACTACCGACAGAAACATACGGGATTAATCACAAAAGCACTATATTTGGAAAGTATGACATGTATCATCATGGCAAGTGGTCATTATTTATTTAATTACTAGAAAAAGATGGGATCTTCAGCCAAAGTGGTAGAAACAGTAATAGTAAAAAATAATGTTGAGATGGAAACTGAAGGGAAGCCTAATAATGACATCAATTAGAAAATCTCTAATTTATTCTGCTTATGATGCTTTTGGTTTAGTTGTGCTTCTAATCAGGTTTAATTTAATTGACGGATCAATTTAATAAAGTGTAACACAGTTCTGTATTAAATAAAATATTAGACAAAAAGTTCTTTAGTTTATATGATTTTTTATGAGCGTCAAAATAAGCATCACAAGATCATCTTTTTTTTTTCCAGCAGCAACCACTTATGATCAAGTTCTCTTCACTTTGCTAGTAATTAAGGCTGGAATAAGCAAATCAAACTGTGAGTAACTCGAACACACCATCTAAAACCAACAATAAGAAAAGAAAAGAATATAGAGAGAGGATAGCAACGGAATTAAGGCAAAATAATTTGTAGGTTTAAGAAGATAGAGGAAGGAAGATTACAGTTACGATAGGGGAAAGAAGGAAAATAGAGAGAAACGAACTAGTGTAGTAGGAAGAAGCGGTATAGCTTTGTATGCGGTGTTTTCTTTGGTTCAAGGTGGCGTTTCACAATGTTTGCGACGGGTATAAAAAAAACAACGTTTTTTTTCCATATCTTTAAAAAGTAATATTGAGAAAAAGTCAAAATTCTAATAAAAAGATAAATGTAATTCCTGCGTTTTTAGAGTGCCACGTGGCAGGACTATGACCCTCTTTTATATATATATATATAGATAGATAGATAAGGTCATTTGGGTAATTAGCCATTTTAAAAGCAGCTTAAAGTTAAGTATAGTACTTATCCATCAAATTAAAACTTCATTTTCTTTCTTTTATGGTCAATGGAGATTTACTCCTCTGCTTTTTAATATACTCTCAATATTTGAGTTCCAGATTACTATATTCCCAATATTTAGCTTAATATTTAAATACTTTATTAAAGCGAGACTTCCTCATTTATTTGCAATTAATGACAATTTTAATATTAATTATTCAAAGTTCATTTATTAAATATTCTTATGGCCAAACTAAGTCCTAATTTACTTGTTTATAGAATTTGCACTTTAAAGGGGAGCCGTCGAGTAACTGGTAAAGCTGCTGTCATCTTGGTCACAGGTTCAAGCCTTGGAAACAATCTCTGACAGAAATGTAAGATAAAACTCGTATAATAAATCCTTGTGGTTGGATTCTTCTCCAAACCCTGCACATAGCGGACACTTTAGTGTACGGGATTGCCCCCCCCTTTTTTTTTCTTTTAATAGAATTTGCACATGGAATATGATGCCAAATAACCATACACCTAACAAGTACATAAAAAATGGTTATAGTGCCCTAGCTAACTACCGACAGAAACATATGGGATTAATCACAAAAGCACTATTTTTGGAAAGTATGACATGTACCATCACGGCAAGTGGTCAGTATTTATTTAATTATGAGGTCACTTGGGTAATGAGCCATTTTAAAAGCAGCTTAAAGTTACGTATAGTGTATCCATCAAATTAAAACTTCATTTTCTTTCTTTTCTGGTCAATGGAGATTTACTCCTCTGCATTTTAGTATACTCTCAATATTTGAGTTCCAGATTACTATATTCCCAATATTTAACATAATATTTAAATACTTTATTAAAGCGAGACTTCCTCATTTATTTGCACTTAATGATAATTTTAATATTAATTATTCAAAATTCATTTATTAAATTTGTTTATTTTTTTAAGGTTTGAATTTTAATCACAAAGTGCATTTTCTATTAATTTTAAAATCACTTAATGGATCTGAATGATTAAGATTTATAAGAAAATCTTAATATCATTAAGATATATATACATTTATGAATTACTACAAAAATTGTCCTTCACTGCTAACAGCTCCCACCATTCACAATCACCATCACATCCAATCACCACAGTGAGCTTTCACCATCACTAGCCACTACTTAAAATTATCACTACTAACCACTATTACGACAATAATCTCCAATTGCAACAGCTAATCACCTCCACCATCAACTATCAATATATATTGTCAACCATCGTCGTCATTCGCCACCATCATTAGCTACCACCATCATCCATCACAATCTTAAGGACCCACAAATTACTGAGATTGTAATTAATAATTTATAGCGCTTAATTGATAGTTAAAGAGACTTCAAGGAGTCCACGTATTTCCTTTGTTTTATTTTACTTGGACTTTATAGTAAAAATATTTTTTTACTAATTCATTTTTTCCCCAAGAATTATTGCATTTGGAGCCTATTTGTCTACCATGCTCCATGCATGCCGTAGACTTTGTCCTTCAGGGATATCTAATTAGAGCACTTGCAGCTAATATGAAATTAATTAATTTTGGGTCAGCAAATGCTTCTAGCATTTGATTTGAATTATCTTTCGAATATGGATCATATTGATGATAATTTAAAAATATTTCATAGATGCTTATTCTCTCCTCCTTATGTTTGAAAAACTAACATATATCTCTATCTTTTTTGAGGAATCCATCTTTGTGCATCATGGTATGTCTATTAATCATATACCGCACATCAAAAGCTATTAGATGGAAAATATGTGGTTTCTGACTCTGGGCCAATTGAGAGGGGGGAATTAATCATAATTTATTAGTCTGATGCATACAAATATTTTTGCATGCAATATATCATATTTCAGACCAACACATGAAGCTTTGTTCTCATAAGTAATGGTTCAGCTATTTATCTGAGGCATTTAACGCCAAACCAGCTTGAATCAACATCATCAAGATAAATTGTCTTGATCATATAATCTAGAAATTATGCTCGGAATTCACTGTATATTGAGCAAGCAACTTTACGAATGTCAAATTGTTGGTTAACAATAAACGCACATGTGATCATCTGACGGGTGAATGGGCCAATATTCACCTTTTATACTTAGAATTTTAGGGGATCCAATTCCAACATTAGCTGATCTAATCAATTTATCATGAGAACAAACAACATAAATAATTCTTGAAGAATGTTTTAGTTCTTCAATATATGTCTAATACTCATTATGCACATTCTCGGGATGTCACAGTCGTTCATGCCAACTTACGAACTTATAAGTAAACTCCAAGTTTACCATGACATATGTTTTTTGCTTGAGTAGTTTCAGAGTTCTACTACTTCTGGAATAGATTGCTATTGCAGAGTCTTACTACTTCAGGAGTAAGTTTCAAAGTATTTACTATTTTGGAGTAATTTTCAGATTTACTGCTTCGGGAGTAAATTTTAGATTTAATACTTATGGAGTAAACTTTAGATTTACTACTTCGAAAGTAAATTTCAGAATAAGTGATTTTGTTCTTCGGAGTTGGAAGGCTGGACATGTTAAAATCCGATTAGGTTCAAATATGTTGTGTGGCTGTACATTATGTTGAGACTTATTGTGATAAGGAACGGATAGAATTGTTTAGAGAATGTGCAAAGCTAAATATCTTTCAGGGATTTTGAGTATAGTAGGAAGTTAGATGATACAGTGAGGGTTAATAAAGGGAGCTAAGGAAACTTGATTAATTCTAGATATCATACATGTTCGGATTGCTCTAAAGTAAGTGGCTAAAAGGTGAGGTATAACACATTGGGGTTAGTAAGTAGTATAATCGGATACCGTGACCGATGAGTGAGCATAAAAGAGTAATATTGTGAAGTAAAGAATAGGATTCCCATTAGAAGTAGTTAGGAAAGATTAGAAGGTAATGTGAAAAACTTGAAGTTGGGATGTGAATAGAGAGAAAGTGCGTGATAATATGAACTTGGGTTACGGTAGCCCCATAGTGGTGTATGGTAAGTTATGGTTGTGAATATATATATATGTGAAGACTAAGGTGACTGATCAAATGAGTTAGACGGTTGATGTAACATTAGACTGAATTGATATGTGTTGGGTTATGAACTGAACATTTGTGATTACCTTTTGCATAAACTATGATTTATTGATTTCATGCACACATTTATATGCATTGTAATGACATTGTGTGATGACGGGTCAGGTACCACGCTGGTACAAACATGATATGTTGTGATATGGGTTGGGTACCACGCTGGTACAGATATGATATATTATAATATGAGTCGGGTACCACGCTGTTACGATATTATATAGTTGATGTTGATGAGACGGATGTAAAGGGATAAGGATAGATGATGCACACATCTTGCATACCTGCATTCATTCATATGCATTTTTATGTGTTTCCACTTTATATATATTCACATATTTTCGCGTTGTGATGAAGTGTGAAAAAGAGTTTATAAAAGTATAAAGGGGTCTATGTGCGAACCAGTTATTTGACAAGAATCTACGGTCCTTTGGGTGGACCGGATTGCGATAGAATAGGGTTGCTAACACTTTGAGTTCTTAGCAGTGGTATAGTTTGTAGTGTCTTATGGTAGTTATTTATCGGGAAAATTGGGGACATGGGTGGATTCTGAATTATGGATACCATAAAGACAGTATAATTAAAATTAGAAGAGGTATGGGTTTGACTGGACAGTTAAAGGACAAAGATATATGAAAGTATTAAATAATAGGTAGGTCACAGAGATGCTAAGTGTAGGTCACAGAGATGCTAAGTGTAGGTCACGAAAATGCTAAGTGTAGATCACAGAGGTGCTAAGTGTAGGTCACAGAGATGCTAAGTATTGGTCATAGAAATACTAAGTGTAGGTCACAGAGATGCTAAATGTAGGGTGCTAGAAATTATTTCATTTGGGATTTCAGAATCGAAACTTTACTTGATGTTATGATCTCTCCGTATTTGTTATTGATGTTGTTTGTTTCTAACCTTGGTCGACCAATGATGCTTACTAGTACGTGTAGTTGTACTGATGCTACACTTACTATACCTCCAATCGGGGGTATAGCCATGGTGTAGGTTAGTTGGAGTTTCTATAGCAACAATGTTGATCACTCAGCAGTAGCTCCTGTCATTTCTATTCTGCATGGATGCTATGTCATGGACGTCCCTACTCCTTGTCTAGTGCTCTTGTACCGGTTTAGGCTAGTTTCTGGGAATTCGTTGTTACTTATTTTCTGTATTTCTTTTATGTATCAAATGTATTGAATAAAATTATTTAAGGAGTAAATCGAATAATTCATAGTTGGTTTCAAGTTGTTAATCAGATAGCTAAGTTAAGGGTTATATTTGAAAATTATTAAACTTCCGCATTTGATTAAGTAATGAAGTATTTTAGGGTTCTCCTATCTGGGGTAGGTGTAGGTAGGTGTCCGCACGATCCTGTGGATTGGATCGTGACAAGATCGTATCAGAGCTCAGGTTATCGGTCTCCCAGTACAAGAGCAAATATTGTGTTGAGTACTATAGATTGGTGTGTTGACATTCACATCAAATCTGTAGGAAACTACAAGGTATCTAGGAAACTGTTTCACTTTCTTCTCTCTTATGGTGCTATTCCTTATTGTCTCCCCGAGTTGAGTCCAATTGGTATCTGGCAGATTTCAATTGGTATCTCGATCACTGTAATTGGCACTGGTTGACCCCAATTGGTATCTTGTAACGTTAACAAGCTGGAATGAATGTTCCAACCAGTAGAGGCCAGTAAGGAAGTGTAGGAGGTAGATTGCCATGATTGCTTGATGATGTGTAAAATACTTGTTGTGAGCTAATGGTATGTTAATAATTAGTAAGTATGTTGTTATGAATTGTACTGAAGTGCAACTTGAATTGTGATGGTTAAACTCCTATGTATAGACGTTTGTTATATATGCTACCTGCATTGTGTGTGGCCTAGGGGACCGAGCATCGTAGGGACCGAGTGTGATATAGAGGGTGTCTTCATTTTCTCGACTTGAGACATGTCTCATCTCTCCGTGATTTAGAGTATTCCTTGATTGCGATCCAAATCCCGACAAACTACCCAGGCGCCTCACCGCTGGTGAAAAGTGTCATGTGGGGTGTGGTGCTTGAGAGGAAAGAAAAGGAGAAGTGTGTTAGAAACAGATTAAGTAGAGGAATTAGTGCATTTGCAAGGAATTGAATCGCGATATAATGTTCATCAATTTAGGGCTTAAACCCATGAATGTCACCTAACTCTTTATTCTAGTGATTCTACGGACTAAATGGATTAATCTTACGTTAGAAAGGTGTAATAATCTTATCTCAATAGTATAAATCACCCAAGATGGTAGGAAATTGCCCCTATCAAGCCTTAGGTCGAAAATATGGATGTTTGGGGAAAAATAACGTCAAAAATTAGAACCCAGGCATATAACTATTCGATAACCATTGTAGTCGTCGCATGTCCGCTACTGAGGTCCCGTTGTAGCAGCCAGAGGCCTGATACGGTGATCTGTCACTTAACCTCGCCTATCGCTATGAAAATCAGCTGACCGCTACGGTGGTACTGGGACTGCTATAGCGGTCCTTAACCAATAGCTTGAGGGATTTTCTAGAAATTCCCTCTTTTACAACGCTCTCCTGGTTTTTCAATAGCAAAGATTTATTCTATCATAGCAAATGCCATAATCAGAGTTCTCTTAACCCATTTCTCATTCCAAAAGTTTCTATAGACCACTATACCTCTCATCTATCAAGACATCACCTCAAAATCACCAAATGCTATACCTCAAGATATAGACAATCTCTAAACCATACAACACTCAATTTTCATCAGAAACCATCCTAGCCTGAAATTTTAACAACTCTCATCCTAGGAAAAATACTACTCGAGCACTTACACCCTAACCAATACTACAACAATGGAATGGGTCATTACATCTGTCATGCCTCAAATCCCATTGGGGAGGACAGGCACCCGTAGCCGTAAAGGCCCGAGAGAACCAACCTATGACCGAGTACATTCATATGCATGCCATTAAGTGAACAAAAATTCTGCCACATGCAGATATAATATATCGATGACGGAATTCATGTAAAGACGTTCAAAACAGATACCAGACTTGGCCATTGGGGCCACAACGTCTAAAAGGTAAGACACTTCTACGTTTGACTTTACAAGGTCTACAAAGCCTCTAAAAGATATATAACCATGACTAAGGTCGGGATAAGTTCCCGCCTTATACAACTACTACACAGTACCAAAAATATATACAAATGACTCGAAAAGCCCCGAATCAACCTGGAGCTCACCAATAGCCTGCAGAAGACCCGAACCCTACTATGAAGGTCTACTAACTCATGTGCCTGCAACAGGTAAGGTAGGTCCCCCAAGGTACGTCAGTACGAAAGAATGTACTGAGTATGTAAGGCTATAAGTAACTGTATGAAATATAGGAACTCAAATGGAATCAAATACAAGTGAATAGATAATACTGATATACCACCATACTGTATATGTGGAACCATGTACATTACATTCATTTCTTTCCTTTTACCTTTATATCAATATACATCATACAATGCCCGGGACCAACTGATCAGTGGTAAATAACATTGGGATCGGCTCGAGCTAGGCTTATGCCCCCCAGAGCTACCACCCATAAATTAATAAATCAGGTTCGGTTCGAGCTAGGTTTTCACCCCCAGAGCTACCCCCTGTATCCAATAATCAATCGAGATCGGCTCGAGCTAGGCTTTCGCCCCCAGAGCTACCACCCGTACTCAACCAAATATGCATTACTTCATTTCTTTAATTTTTGTGAGATTGTTACATCGGTGGTCATAAAATTATTGGAGCTTTGGAACAATAGTCAACAAATAAGAGGCACGTAAATAACAATCGCTAACAAACTTGAAATGAGATACTTTAAAACATTTCGGAGTGGAAACAAGTTCGGTAACGATGTGAACAATAGGTGCGGCCAAAGGATACGGAAAAGAGTAACCTTACATACCTTATCTTTCCAACATATGACTACAACAATTCAGCTCTTCCTTAAATCATTAATCTACAACACAAGTACGTAGTGAAGCTAAAATTGAAAGCTAATTATATTACAAGTTCACAAGGCGATAATTAGCTACTTGACGGAAAGTAAAAACTATCCAACATCCCAAACACATGGTATATCATTCCACCTTCCTTTCTACTGCCATATAACTTCATTCCACCCTCTTATACCATAACTTACTGCCTTACCAAGACAACACCACCAAAATAGTCCACAAACCAACATAGACGTCACAAACCGACAAGATTTCCCACCAAGTGCATACTTCACATTTTTACCTCAGTGCAACTCCACATATTTATTCCATCAAGTCACATAAATACCTTCCACAAAAATATACCAAAAATAGTCCACACAATTTCAAAATTCACTTTAACATAACAAGAAAGTATTTTCCTTTCACTACGCCAAACGTTCCATGCACAATTACGTATAAACATTTCCAAAAGTCATACACAAGGAGTAACGACTTAGGTACATCACCACACTTAAACATACTGAAATTTCATCCATATAATTCAATTCCTTCAAGACCTTAAGTCCCCTTTCAAGTTTAAACCACATAGAAGGCAAATCCTTTACCGATTTAGCAAAAATGGACTGCTACAAATAAAGTGGACTGCTCAACACTTTTTAAATATAACCAATATGATATACACAACCTCTTATGCATATAATATATTAATCTATAAGGTTAAACACTTACCAAGGCTTGGAAGTGGAAGATTTGTCCAAAACTCCTTAGAGAAAATTAGGGTGGCTAGGGTTTGAGAGAGGAAAAAATGTTTGATTGAAAATCTGATTTTTGGCAAGTGAAATGTGTGGAAAATAAGCTAAATTTCGGCCTTATAAAGTCCCTCCAAACAGCCTCTCCTTTGGTCATCCTTAGCCAATTATTTGGTCAAAAAGTCTAAGTACACTTGGTCCATTTTTAAATGAATCATCTCCCTTTTTGGGCCCATGTCTTTTTTACTTAATTTTGGGCCTCTATTAAGTCCATAAACATAATATTAATTCATACCAATAAATTTAATGGGTAATACACCAACTATCTCAAGTTTAAATAATTTCATAAATGTTAAGGTAGTCAAATAAGTTCGGAAATGTACGGGGTGTTACAACATCTCCTGAGAATAAGGAAGCAATCGCGTTTTCTTGAAAAGGTGATGGTCATTTTTGTTTCCATTCTCAGGCAAACCCCAACAGGAGAGAAGGGAGCCCCAAGAGCAGCTCAAACTTTCTCGTCGGTAGTTTTCCTTTTCCTTGAGCTCGCACCCTATCGATAAGCACCATAATAGGCCCCCTTTAGAAGCTTGAGATAAGCTTTCAGATGTGATTGAGACAGACCGAGCCTTCTTAAGTCCTGAGGAAAAAAGAATCTGGGATCAACACAGAAAAGGAAAAGAAAAGGGGTAAAGTGATAAAGGAATGAAAGATCCTCGAACCATGATCCATGGACATCCAACCCATTCTCAAGGAAACAACTCCCAGTTGCATTCTTTTGCGATGGTGGAATCAAGAATTAACTAGACCCTGGATGGAATGTTAATGCCGGTGTTGGAGGGCACCCAAGGTCGGGATGTAAAAGATAAAGAGTGAACCTTAGAGAAAATCAGATCATAATAATAAAATAAAGTTTTTGCATATTCAAGGAAAGCATCATAGGATATAAATTCCATTGCTCCCGAAGGAGGATGCCCAGGAAAAGATGTTCAGTACAAACAAATATGAATCTCTCGATCCATGCCTGACTGTTGTTATCATGACTGGATACTATCCCTTTGCTCCATTGGCAACTAACAGATATAAGCCTCTCGTGGATCATACCGGGAGGATATAAAAAGATGAAATAATCAAGGGATAAGGGGAGATCCAACACTTTGGTGAATACAAAGAGGCCAGACGTTGTCCTTCAGAAATTCAGGGTAACTTGACTGAGGAAAATATCATAGGTTTGATAGAGCTGGATGATAAAGTCATGGATCGGGACTCGATCAAACCCCATAGTAAAAGAGTATTAATATGCCTCAAGATAGCCATTTTTATGTATAAGAATAATATCTTTGGTAACTTCAGGGGAAAGAATGTTAACTACGATTCTCACCCGCAGTCAGCAACGTCTCCAGGATAGATCACCAAGACAAAGTATCAAATGGATTGAAATCTCGTATTCACATCCGTACCACCAAATGAGGAAATATCACCGTCTTTTCTGAAGTCTATTTTCTTTTGAGGGACGATGAAATCAATAGGAGGATCAATGAGTTCGCTTTTGGAACCAATCGTTCGGAAGGGTGGCTGAAAAATTAACACTTCCGGTGGGGCATAAAACACGCTCTCATCATTTTTAACTTAGAGATCATTCGGAGACATGGTGGTGAAAACAAATATCAAAGAAGAGACAATACCAAAAAAGAGAAGGATATCCGAACTTTGAAAAGCATCAGAGGATTAAGGATACAAAGTAAAACGGAGTGATTGCAACAAAGGAGAATCTTTAGAAAGAAAGAAAGAAAGATAGTCATGTTCAGGATGCCTTCACCCTCGGAAACAAATGGATTGGTGACACGTACGATAGCATTTAATGAAGACAGAACGTGTTTCATAAAAGAAGAGGAGTTCTCATCAGGGTTCCTACCAAAAGATCGAGTACAGTTCCTTTTTTTGGCTTTTTGAATGTAGATAGATTCACCTCTGAAAAGCTGAGGGACTATCTATAATGGAAAAATGAATAAGGGTCACATGGAAAATGAATGATGGCACGATGGACGTCGTATTACTGATGATGTGGACAAAGAGGAAAAAAGTATCAAAGAATTCAAGGGTGCGAATGAGCCTTGTAAGGAGCTGAGCACCACATGAATTTTGGCCGGCACTAGCAACGGAATCAACAAATGGCATGCAATGATTGACATTGGTACCGCTGGGCATAAATGGAATTATCTAATTAGAAATCTCATTCTTGTAATCTATAAATAGACTTTTTGTACACATTTGGGGGGGGGGGGGGATCATCGAACATACTACAAGCAACACATTTGATTTTTATTTGCTATTCTACTCTCTGTGCACAAGTGAACCCTCGAAGGAAGACTTCGAGCTCTTGGACACATCCACCCCAACTCGGAGACATTCAGATTCAATTCCCCGATCTACATTTTACTTTACTTTATGTCATTATCTTTTCCTTTACTGCAATCAACTATTCAAATCTTTAGAGTATTAATCTAAAAAGGGTTAAATTAAAACGTAACAAATTTAATTGTATCATTTTCAAAGTAAACAACCACAAAACCAGCCTCTTGTTTGATGAGATGCAGACAACACTCACACTACTTGAAATAAAGGTTTTGTCCACCGTGAATCAATGAGAAATTTGCTTCATAAAACATGATTTTCCCACTCATTTCCCATCGAAGCAGCTTACTAGGAAAACACGTGGTGAGAATTAGATTCCCATTGAAACACTAAGAACTTCCTAATTTTTTTGGTATAAAAACATTAATATTATTTTCTTTTCTTACTGATTCAATCAAAATATTTGTAGGAATAACCACTGAACATTTTTCAGTGAAAAATTTCAATGGGAAAATAGTGCTTCCTCCGTTTCAATTTGTTTGACCTACTTTCTTTTTTAGTCCATTTAAAAAAGAATGACCCTTTCCTTTTTTAGGAATTTTTTACTTTCAACTTTCCACATGACATATTTAAGACCAAAATATTAAAGGCATTTTAGTACATTTGATATATCTTTAATTTAAAACCACAAGATTCAAAAGTCATTCTTTATTTTCTTAAATTCCGTGTCAAGTCAAAACAAGTCAATCAATTTGAAACGAGAGAGTAATTTTTTAGTAGTGTCAAATGAGTCAATAACTTCTTGAGGAAAAGGAAAAGAAAACTGCATTATATCTATATATATAACTGCCATAAGTTAAGATGTAACATTTAAAGAAAACTTTGAGGAGAGAGTTAAGGAAGAGTCAAGCAATGCTTGCTTCAGCCAACTTTGCAAATTTTCAATACACCTTCGGGGGATACTGTTCCAGTTTACTCTCGAGAACAACAGTTCAACAATCTGCATTTTCCCCTTTAAGGTGGAGGAGATATTATAAGGAGAGAAGGAGGATTACTCATAAATTAGCAATGAAAGCTTCTTCCGAATCTCGTCACTTGGCAAATTTTGAATCAAGTGTCTGGGGATATCATTTCCTCTCCTACAATTCTCAACTTACAGTATGCCTAAAGTCAATTTGCAGTATATTATTTATTTTATATATATCATGAACTTCTTTTAATCTTGAAGGAGCTTGCTTATACTTTGTTTCATATGCAGGAAACTACTACCCAAGAAAAACTTGAACTTGATGAGTTAAAAGAAGTAGTGAGGAAATTGTTGGTGGAAACTCCTGACAATAGTACACAAAAACTTGTGTTGATAGACACAATCCAACAACTGGGAGTAGCATATCATTTTCATAATGAGATCGAAACATCCCTTCAGAACATTTTTGATACGTCCCAACAACTACAGAGTGAGAATAATGTCGATGACCACACCCTTTACGTCGTTGCTCTTCGTTTTCGACTACTGAGGCAACAAGGCCATTACATATCTTCTGGTAAGTTAATTCCAAAGCTCTACATATTAATAAAAATAATTAAATACATTAAACTTTGTTCCATATGAAAATTTACTTTCAAAGGGTGAAGGAGTCAAGGAGTTGATTTACACTTCGCATAATGTCTTCGTGCTTCTATAAAATATAGATAAATACATGCATTTACAAATGTCCTTTGATCTAAACACATGGTTAAAACAGTTGAACTCCCTATCGGGAAAAAGTCTTGATTAGATCCGCTTTTTTATTGGAGGCTGAAATTAATATATATATGTTTAGTGGTATATATTTTAAAGTTGACACTCCTTGAAAGAAGAAGAAGGCTTGGTGCAGTGTTCAAGGGCTTGCTAATGTTTCTCAAGGTCGTGTGTTCGAATTCGAGTCCCGCTTGCGACAAATGTATCACTTTTTTGACTTCAGCCCTTTCCTTTTCCTTTTTCCCCATTTGTTTTTTCTTTTCCCCCATTTTTAATAGTAACTGAAATGCATCTGTTTTCTTAATTCTTCCCTCATTTTGCAACAATTTGTTTAATTCTTTCTTTCTTTATTTTTTTGCCAAATTTGTTGAAAAAATTGGGTGGAACTCTATTATTTGAGCCAAAAAAATGGAGCTCCAATTGTTTATTTCTTTTTATTCTTCTTTAATTATTTTTTTAAAATTTGATATGTTATATATAGTCATAATAAAGAAAAAATATATTTATTAGATACTAAAAATTTATAAAAGAACAAATAAAATAATTAAAACTTAGTAAAATTAGACGGGTCTGTTATGACCCGTTATGACGCAAACAAAGTTGGGTCTTGAGCCCGCCCCCCCCCCCCCCCCCCACTCATCCTACTGACACCCCTTAGTATAATTCCTGGCTCCGCCACTGTATATATATAACTTCATCTTTCACGATACTTTCCAAATGATGTTTTTCCTTCCAAAGACATTTTTATTTTTCATTATTAAGATCTTAAACATTGGTTTTTACCAAATTATAATATGTTCCCCTTCCTTGATGCCTATCTCTATTAACATAGCAGAAGAATTAGCAGTAAAAAAGATCTACCTTTTAAATTGACATGCCCTCTTACATTCTTTCCCCAAATAAATAAACTTGAATACTTGAGAAGATACTAGCTAATCGATTGTAGAGGGAATTGAACTTGATCCAGTATGACCAATAATTTTACTTCTTTTAATTGCACTTACAAAGTGTATCGTTGAGGTATATATAGAGCATATCCTTTTTGTTTTGTTTTCCAAATTGTAATTTTGTCCTTGGACTAAAAAATGGTTATCAACTTCAATTTGGCAATTGTAAATATCTTATCTGAATATTAACTGCTAGTTTTCTTTCAAACTATAAACATGATGGTTAACCTTTAACCAGATGTGTTCAAGCAATTCACGGACCATGACAGAAAATTCAATATAAACAATATGACTAATGATGTCCAAGAGTTATTAAGTTTGTATGAAGCAGCACATATGAGAGTGCACGAGGAGGAAATTCTTGAAGAAGCTCTTAGCTTTACCACTACTCGTCTCGAGTCCATGCTCCCCAATTTGAACGACTCACTTAAGGTTCAAGTTACTGAAGCCTTAAGCCAGGCTATTCGTAAAACTGCGCCAAGGGTGGGAGCAAGGAAATACATATACATTTATGAAAACAGTGAAGCACATAATGATTTACTGTTGAAATTTGCGAAATTGGATTTTAACATGTTGCAGAAGTTGCACCAGCAAGAGCTTAACGAGCTAACAAGGTATATATATTCATTGATCTTATATATCCTCTAGCTTCATAAATGAATGTGCATGATTAATAAGATATAAACTAACTATGCAATGCTCTTGCTATATATATATATATATATGTAGCTGGTGGAAAGATTTCAATATTGCAGACAAATTGCCATATGCAAAAGACAGATTTGTGGAGTGTTACTTCTTTGTAGGCGGAATGTGTTTTGAGCCCCAATATAGCCGAGTCAGAAAAATGATGGCAAAACTACTATGCATGAACACTATTATTGATGACACCTTTGATGCTTACGGAACCTTTGATGAACTTCTGCTTTTCACTGATGCCATTCGGAGGTAATACCCTAGTATTTTTTATATGAGTATTTGAACAACTTGTTACCATGTAAAATAATAGTAGTACTTGTTACCATGTAAAATAATAGTAGTACTTCTGTTAGAAAAACTAACAATCTGAAAAAAGAATACGAAATTAAAAAAGGCGTGAGAACAACTTTTCTTAAAGAAGATATTGTTGATATACCAATTTGGGAAAAAATACAGATACTCTTCTTCAAGATACAACAAGCCACTAACTTGACACTAAGAAAAAATTTCTACACCACTTCTTAGGGAAAACATGTTATTTGTAGAGCAAACATAGACCTTTTTTAAGAGACGCTTCAGTTTTATTCAAACTCAAATTCAAATTTAAAGTTAAAAGTCTTTGATATATTATATGCATACTCCCACTTGTCTGTGTTCTTGTCAAGACCCAAAAGCGGAGGTCATGATGGCGTCTACCCCAACTCAACCTTGGTAGATAAGCCAAACACCCAAAAAGAAAAGAAGATCGAATTAATACACAAAATAAGACAAAACGAGACTTGTAGAACGAAGTCAGGTCAACACATATACAATAAAGCAGAAGTCTGAAATAGTACCATAACACCCCCATGGAATAGTGTCATAAGTGTAGAGCATCTAAGTATAACATCCGAAAAGTGAATACATATGTCTGTCTCCGAAAGTAAATAAAGACAACAAGATAAGATGAGATTTGGAATCCTCCCCGAACATCATGGAGCAAACCAGTACCTTGAATGATCCGCCTAATCCCGCACGAACTCAACCGCCATGTCTCATACTCTTACTAGGATCTGCACCAAAAGGGCACAGTAGGAGTGAGTACGGTCCACTTGTACTCAGTAGGAATCATAGGCTGACTGAGCAAAGTAGAAAATAATACAAGTAAAGAAATACTATGAGCACGCCACCTGCAAACACAAAAGTTTCCAAGCGGTAGCTCACACCGTCTCCACTAACAGTTCTAATATGATTACGGAAAGAAAAAGAGGAAAAAAAAAATCGCAAAAGTAAGCATAAACAGAATAAACACCAAGACTAAGAAACATGTAGATGACACCAAAAATGTCTATGATGATGATGATAATGTAATGATTTGAAAGTTATCGCATAACTTTCTGTATACACCTACCGAGCCTCAATGCTCCCAAGACAGAACCCATGGGGGGGTTTGCAACCCATCTACTATATCTCAAAATTTCCATCAATCTCAATCTCGTGTCTCAATCTACCCGACCGGCACATCCCTCGGTCTAGGCGTTTTTAAAAGTGTCTCATTTCTTTCAAAATCAGTGTTTCTCAATGATACCGATATCTCATGAATGTGTATGGATGGAATGAGGATGATATACTCACGATCACATCAGTATGAAGATAACCAATCCATTCAATACGTGTATAAGTGAGCTCAGAAATTAACTCAATATGTCAATAAATCATGCTATCATTTCTAACTTGGTACCATTGGAATAAATATGCATGTAAGATATCATTAATATCATTCAACCCATAACTCGGGCGTTTTTATCATGATAAAGACAATCAATGATCAATAAGGCCTATAATATCTATTCAAGCCCCCGCACGGGCATGGTATTAAGAATAAAGCATGTAAATACACAAATAAGGTAAATTATGTCAAATAAAGTCCCCATACAGGCAACACGCAATATATGATATCACAAGTCAACAACAATAAGAATATAAGCCCCCACTCGAGCACACAACAATAGTAATAAATCTCGAAATATGATTTTCATAGTTATTTTCCCAACCCATAGCATGCTTTACTTATTTATTAACTATCCAGCCCATTCTGAAGAAAGTTAAGCTATAACCTACCTCGAAACGACAAAATCCGAGCCTAAAGTCCTTCAACACGAAGCTTTTCCCTTTCGAATGGTCTCAGAATCAACTAAAACATACAAACATAGTATCTACGCGTTAAAAGAAAGCTAACAATACCCATATTCATCATATTTAAGACGGGTCCAAAACGAACTTGGAAAACGAGTTCGAAAATGAAAGGGGTAAAACTAAAATTTTATGTTAGAAATACATGCCCTAAGGTTATAGGAGTCTACAGTTGAAAACCCAAACGAAAATGAGTTAAAAACGAGGCTTAAATCAAGAAAAACTATTTTAAAGCTTTTCTGTCAAAATCCTCAAAATTCCATTTTGAAATTAAAATTAAAGAGTGTTTTTAGATGATATAATCAACATAAAGTAATTAATGAAACTAAGGTTTTGGAGCGTACCAAGCTCAAATGGTGAACAAAACCTAAAAAATAACTCAAACCCGAAGCTCAAAGGTCCAAAAATAGTAAAAAATTATGAAATGGGGTTTATATACCAGCGATGGTTGCTTAAGCGACTAACTGACTTCTTAAGCAATGGTCACGTAAGCGGCTTGAAGGTCGCTACAACGGCCAAGCCACTTAGTCCGGCCATCACTTAAGCGATCAAGTGCCGCTAAAGCAAACACCGCGCGATCCATTATCGCTAAAGCGACTACCGCTTAAGCAGTACTTTGACCTCTTAAGCGGTTGCACCAGATATCAGCAAGTGTTGTGTTTGTGCACGCCCAAAATTCTCCGAACGGACCCTCGAGATTTGTTTGGGACCCTACAGAAACAAACCACATATGCTACCAAGCTATTTTCGACGTTCCGGACTCAATGACAATGTAGGATTTTTAAAAAAGGATTTTTTTCAATTAATTAGTCCTCGGGACCACTTTTAGGCAAATTTCAGTAGTTTTCAAACGAATGGCCAAAATGAAAAATAAAGGTTCCAAACCCAAACCAACCCCACTACTAACCCAAAATCGACATTTCTGATCTATGAAACTATCCAAATCTCCATCCGGTACTCAGAACATCCAATATTGACCAAAGTCAACTATAGGACTTTTACCATCTCTAAGAACCTCAAACTCTCCCAAAACCTTCCTGAAGGCATTGAAAACCGTGTCAACCATTCCCACACTCCAAAACCAACATGTAGTAACTATGGAGAAGGGCAAAATGGTCAAATCATATAAAAGTAAAATTTCACAAATCAGGTCATTACAGTTCTTAATCGGAGATACTTGGAATTAATAGGCTAATAAAACATGTTGGTGTAATATACCACAAATAAAGTAAATTACAGTTGAAAATAAAATGAACAAATATTGAGTAAGTAAAACTCAGGCAGAGGCACGGATATCTCATTCTCTTTAAGGAGATTCAAGCCCACTGCATCATAATCTACACCGATCCAGCAGTATATCTCTTGACTTGTCTCCTCCAGGATATAATAGCCCAACAACGTCGTACAACTAAAATAACTCTGGATTAGTTGAAGAATCCAAAGCTCCACCAAAAGAACACCTTCCTTCAACATATTAAAATTCTTTTTTGTATAGTGAATATAGTTGGAGACTTAGAATATTTTTTTGTCTCAACTCTCTCTTTCACTAATATAATTACTCTCTTTCGTATAATGAATATAGTTGGAGACTTAGAGTATTTTTTGTCCCAACTCTCTCTTTCACAACATACTACAATATTTTCCCACATTTTTCATATTTCCTTATCCTTAGAAAAATATGCAAGACCACCTCTATTTATAGGTGATGTATCCATCCTTGTATTGAATAGAAAGAATAAATGTGAAAATAACTATGGTAGAAGAATGGCCTAGAAATTAAGTGTTACAAGAAACTTATGGCCACATTCTTACCACTAACTCATAATAATAATTGGCATATAATGCCACCAAAGTAATTGGAGTAATAGGCATAATGAGAAGAATAATGAGTGAAGTAATGTGTTAGTGGTTATAAGAGTTACACAAAGATAAATACCCATCCTTTCTCTTAAAAATCCACCAACGTGCATGCAAAAGAGAATTGCAATAGTCAGCTGCACACATTGTCACTTTAGTACAGTGTACTTTAACATTATGAAACTACTACTATTGAAATGTATTAACAGTCCCCCACTCATTTTAATATTAAGAAAAGAGAATTCATCAATTTAATTGAAGGAAGAATAATGAAGGTGTGCTCTGCATTGAGCCTCCACTTAGTAAAACAATAATCTTTACTCCAGAGTCAGTAGTGGTCTCAAACTTGAACTATGACTGCTTAAGGGAGATAAAGTATTATTGCCTACACACAATAATCAAGGTGTTGACATAAGCTTTAATAGCCAGCACATTACGGTCATGTGCTATCCCAATTTTTTATAAGTGTTTTTAAGAATAAGCCCAATTCTCATAGAAAGCGGACTACTTCCACACTCGCATAGGTGAAATCAGTCAAGGGTGGTCCTGTAATTTTGACACCCCACTCATACGAGATACAAAATTTTATTAAGAGTTCTTAGACTCAACCTCCTCAAATTATTATAGAAAAATGCACTCACACCATAGGGAGGGATTAAATAATAGTGCATTCCACAACAAGTCATCATATGATTCGTTCTTCCCATTGAACCTGGTTATAGGATTTCTAGTCCCCAGGTTGGATTTCTTCATATATGACTCATGTATCTTTATAGGCTTCATTCCTCCCCCTCGATGTGCTTCAGACCTTTATCTTTCCAAGGCCTTGGTCTAAATCTGCAAGATTTAACACAATTAATATTAATGGTATACCGTTGATCAATATGATATCATAATATTGTGTTTTCTCCTTATGGTCTGAGTTTTACCATTATAATAATGGTTTATACTCTATCAATAATATTTGTGCTATCACAATAACTCAAACTAGAGAAATCAATTTCTCAAAATAAAGTGATTGATCAATTCACTTTTTCACTAGTTGAACCTAAAACAATTAGTTCAACCTCCATGATAAAGTTAGCAAATAATAATTTGCTCTTTTCATTTCAAAAAATAGCACCACTGTCACGATCCAATTTTTCAGGTCATGATCGCACCTACTTCAATCCACCACTAGTTAAGTCAAGCCATACAAGAAGGAACTCAACATACAACAATAATATAGGCAGAAACAAAAAGATATACATATATAATATACTGTACAAGAGAAGGAAGAGGAAAAAATATACAAAATAACCCCTCCCAAGACCTGGTAAGGTCAATACAAGAGCCACTACAACCAAAATAGAGTATTAGACAAAATCCAAAATATACAAATATATACAGTAGTCTCGGACTGTAAAAGACTAAACTCGAACAGATGGAGGAGGATCAGCCTCGAACTCTAGAAAGATCACCCTGTCTATGGATCAGTAGCTGGGTCTGAGAATAACGTCAACGTCGGCGGCTCTACTCGGATCTACATCAAGAAAAAGATGCAGAAGAGTAGGATGAGTACCAAAGCAACGGGTACTCGGTAGACATCATCGGCCGATTGAGCTCAAATATAGTAAAAGTATAATTATAATGCGAGAGTGTAAACTACGATAGTAATAACAGGGGTAGAAATATAAATATCTACTAAATATGGCAAGTGCGATAAGGGAAGTACATAAGGACAATATCAGAAATAAATAACTCAACAGTAAGAAAGATGAGCTAACTATAACCTAATTGGGCCCCCATAAGCCCAAAAGGCACACAGAAGAAGACAATTAACCCTACTGAGCCCCCATAAACCGACGAGTGCACACAAGAGACAACTAAAGTAAAACATATAAGTAACCCGTAGCCGAACCGATATCAAGTAACCATTTGATCCCAAATTCATGATAAAAACTATCCAGATACACACCGGGCTTGAACCGACACCAATGGGTAATAACGAGAGGCCAGAAAGAGGTCTCAAATCGAAAATAGTGGTAATAACGAGAGGCCATACGCCGAATTCGAATAGGACATAGTGGGTAGTAACTAGAGGCCACATAAGTCATGTACAACAGAACTCCATACCATTGTCAATACTCCCAGTACAACCATAATCATCACCAGGACACCCCGATCGTATCATAACCAGATGCCGGACTCAAATTGAAACTCATAGTAACCACACCGTAATTAGAAAATCAGTGATCCCATAAAAAGTCCATCTCAATCGTAAACCGATACCAAAAGTATACCATAACCAATGCCAAAGCCGTACCAAATCTCATAATAGTAGAGATAAAGCGTATTTCGGTCCCGAAGCGGGACTAAAATGCATTTATATAAATGTAAGCCTAAGTAGCAAAAGGGAAGAAACTCAAGGTTTCTAAGCTTAAATCCATACTACAAGGTTATAAATATCCAAACTCGGGCGAGTAAATCCACTAAGGAAAAGTGGGTCACCAATTACTAGGCTAAGGAGGCGGTCCAAGTCAAATGCTATTCTACCCGGGGTAATGGACTAACAGTAAGCTAGAAATCCAGTCTAGGTCAAACCCATCCCAAAGCAATAGCCTAAGGTGGTAATCAAAGGTCTAATTAAGCCTAGGAAGTTTTCATACTTAGAGTATTAGCTATAACAAGGTAGTGGGGACCACTATTGTGTCCCGATAACCAAACCTAGGTCAGAACCTAGGCGAGTCTAGGCTAAGGCTTCCCATACCTAACTCAAGATACTAAAAGCACTAATCCTAGCCCTAAATGATGATACTACACTATACTAGGGGATAACGACCCCTAAATCTACTGAAACAAGGCCCTAACCGATTAAATAAGGCATAAAATAATAAATCAAAAATTGGGCTAAAACTACTAGCCCAAAACTAGCATAATAACACACTAATACCATAAATAAGCTCAATCTAAATATAGGGTAAGCCTAGCCTACCTGGACATCGCCGAACGCTAGCCAAATCCTCTAAATTGGAGTTTTCCCTTTTGAGGGGCCTTCAAGTTCTGCCATGTTATCAAAACAATAATCTAGGCGTCAAAATGAGAAAAATAATACCTATATTTAGTATAAAAGCTTTGGGTCAGAAATCATATCAAAAATCCCACGCGAAGCCCGCTTATGTAATCACGAAATTGAAATCGTCACAGTATCCCACACAACTCAAGGATCAAAAACCACCAAAAATATGGCCAATTTCGAGCCCAAAACAGCCCTCAAATCAATCCCAACACCAACAGAAATTTAAGAATTAAAGCAGGGAAAATAAGGCTAAAATTGAGAAAAACTTACGGAGATAACAATGATTTAACACTCAAGAGTCTATCCCAATGCTAAGATCAACTTCAATTATCAAATTCCCACCAGAATCGAAGTTTAAAATGGTCTCTAATGGAGTTTATATTTATAAGAAATGGTTGGGGAAGAAGAGAAATGAACTATATATAAAACCTCAGCGGTGGCCACTTTAGCGGATAAATGACCACTAAAGCAGTCACCGCTAACATGCCCAGGGGCTGCTAAAGCGACCCAGCCCCAACCGGCCAGGTCTGCTAAAGAGCTTAAGGGCCGCTTTAGTGGCTACCTCTAAAACGCCCAAGAGGCCACTAAAGCGGCCAGGCCAAGGCTGGCCACCTCCGCTAAAGCGGTCCAGGGCCGCTAAAGCGGTCATCGCTTAAGTGGTCCCTTGGCCGCTTAAGCAGATGCACTAGATACTTGGCACCAGCCAAGTGTAGCTGGTCCCAACGAACTCTGATCAGGTGCTCGAGATTGGTTCAGAATTCTGTGTGCACAAATGAACTATGCTACCCTACCAAATTCAATCTTTCGGACTCAACAATGCCATCAAAATTTTCATCCTCGGTCATTTCAATAAAAAGTGGAACCCATAGTCAAGGAGTCATTTTTGCCAAATACCACCCAATAGCCCAAAACGAGTTCGGAAGCCTCGGGACCCAGACCAAGGGTCCCTCTAACCTAAAATTGACGTTCCAGAGTTGTTGAGACTGTCAAAAATAGTATCTGAGACCGTTTACCTAAGGTTTAGTCCCGAGACCCATTTCTCAACTTCAGAAGCTCCAAAACAGGGAAATGGCTCTAAAAATCAAACGAACTGCCCGGTAACCGAACTGTCAGTTCCAGCAAGTCATAAATGACCTGGGACAGCTGTAGGAAAGCTCTAAATGCAGTAAAAGCATAAAAACGAGGAAAATAACCTGGAGGGTTATTACAACCAATTTTTTTCATTTGTATCAAAAACACTTTTAGTATAGCAGGATTTATTTTTTTAATAAAACAAGCCACAACTTTCTTACCAAGTTAATATAACTGGTTTGCTTGTACCTACTAAGTACTTTTACTACATACACAATTTCAAGTCAAGTACAATTAGCCACATATCTCTTTTTTCTTATTAGGCTAACAAACTCTTTTTTTTATTTGTCACAACATTTTCACATATTTGAATCAAAAGGAGTTGCATGGCTCATACAATCAACAAAATGTATTTCAATTTTTTTTTTAAAACCATAATGTGACATGTCAAGAAAAAGTTCATCACATGATTTAGGTACTTTTCATTCCTAGAATGAAATTTATCTCACCCAAATATTTAATGCCAAATGGCTACTCATATTTTTTATTCATTCTTTGATAACACTAATGTTAGAGCCAAAGATCATCAAATTATAAAATCACACACAACTAATAACATGTGATTTTATTCCAAGACTAATATATGCACTTTTAACACTTTTTATTTAAAGCATTCTCAAAAATGCAAAAATCAAATTTTTCATGATGAATATTTTTCTCATTTCATTAACCCCCACTATTTCAAGGATTTGAATACCATTTTATGTTCATGAAAAGTAGTATCACTTTATTAATCAAAAAATTTAGGTAGAAGTTTTTTTTTACCTTTCTTCCGCAAGAAGTAGAAAAGTTTTTTTACCTTCCTCCACTTGAGTTGAGCAAGTGGAAATGTAATTTACCCTTCATCTTTTCCCTTCCATCTCTTGAAGAGACTAGTGACATTGAGATGTTGAGATCTTCCGTCTTGATATCCGCAATTTTTCAAACTGTAATAAAATATGAATCTCCTTAAAATTGCTGGTGTAACATACCACAAATAAAGTAAATTATAGTTGAAAATAAAATGAACAAAAATTGCGTAAGTAAAACTCAGGCTGAGGCACAGATATTTCGCTCTGTTTAAGGAGATTCAAGCCCACTGCGACATAATCTACACCAATCCAGCAGTATATCTCTTGACTTGTCTCCTCCAGTATACAACAACCCAACAACGTCGTACAACTCAAACAACTCCAGATTAGTTGAAGAGTCCAAAACTCCACCAAATGAACACCTTCCTTCGACATATTAAAACTCTTTTTTGTATATTGAATATAGTTGGAGACATAGAATAATTTTTTCATTGTCTCAACTCTCTTTCACTAATATAATTACTCTCATTTGTATAGTGAATATAGTTGGAGACTTAGAATATTTTCTTTGTCTCAACTCTCCCTTTCACTACATACTACAATATTTTCCCACACTTTTCATATTTCCTTATCTTTAGAAAATATGCAAGATCACCTCTATTTATAGGTGATGTATCCATCCTTGTATTGAATAGAAAGAATAAATGTGAAGATAAATGTGGCAGATGAATGACCTAGAAGTTACAAGAATTACAAGAAACTTATGGCCATATTCTTACCACTAACTCATAATAGTAATTGACATATAATTCCACTAAAGTAATGGGAGTAATAGGCATAATGAGAAGAATAAGGAGTGAAGTAATTTGTTAGTGGTTATAAGAGTTACACAAAGATAAATACACATCCTTTCTCTTAAAAATCCACCAACGTGCATGCAAAGGAGAAGTGCAACAGTCAGCTGCACACATTGTCACTTTAGTACAATGTACTTTAATATTATGAAACTACTAATATTGAAGTGCACCAACAAAACCTTTGGAAAAGTCCTTCACCATCGATGGGGAAGAATCTCATATTTCCCAATCGGAGTATAATTCATCACATTTCTATTTGACACATATTGCTTCATAATAAAATAAGGGGATACATAATTCTATAAGAAAATGTTGAGCTTTAATATGCTCAATATAATTGCCTCAACTATCTGTCAGTTGATTCCTTCTTCTGAAAAACATGTTTGATTCCCACATCTATCCAATAAGTACCTGAAATTATTCAAGATGTGCGAGTATTTTTCACTCCATGTTGAGATTATTTCAAAGGAGTCAGTAGTGTTTATCTTCAAGGCATGCGTATCTACTGAAAGTTGAATATATATGCCATTTTCAAATCAGAGAAGTACTTCTTGTTATTAGTATTTTGAAATGGTATAAACAAGAGATTATTTTTTTTGAAAAAAAAAGAAGAAGCCAGTAACTTAAATACAAACCGTCGAGTGCAGATGGGATGTAAGAGCCATGGATTCATTACCACCATATATGCAAATCATATATCAAGAACTTCTCAACATCTACAATGAAATGGAAGAAGTATTCAACAAAGAAGGTAAATCGAAAAGCATCTACTATGGAAAAGATGAGGTAATTCTTGCTTAAGCTAACTTCATCAATAAGTTACAAGCGAAATTAAAGGCGGATCACAAATTTTGAATCTAAAGAAGATATGGTGTAATACCTATTATTTTACTTTTTCTGGTACCTTATTAGATAAAAGAGATTGTGATAGCCTATATGAAGGAAAGTGATTGGTTGAATGCTGGCTACATTCCAAAATGTGAGGAGTATATGACAATTGCACGAGTGACCACCGGTTGTATGGTGTATGTAACAAATTACTTGCTTGGTATGGAGAAACCTGTGACAAAAGAGACTATAGAGTGGATGAGAAACAGGTCTTTAGTTATTCGTGCTGCAGCAGCAATCTGCAGATACATGGATGATATTGCTGATCATGAAGTAAGTACAATAATATTAAATTTTTAATTTGTATTTTGTGGTGGAATGGAAGATTTTATCTTATTCTAATAGGTAAACAAAGTATAAATACAGTACATTAGATGCTACCTTAGAAAAATAAATGAATAATTCCTATAGATTTGCTATTTAGATATTTTTTTGGTCAACTGGATAATATTATTTAAATGGAAGCTTAATAGTAATATTACAAGTTAAGGGAGTAGTATTGTTTCTTGTATACATTGTAGCATTGGTTGCTACCAAATTACTAGTGTAAGTAGAAATTTTCCTTGAAAATATAGTTCCTAGTGTATCTGTCCACACTATCTTATTTGTAAACACTGGAGGAACTAGCAAAATTCTTATGCAATCAAATAATTGCTTCTTGGCCTCTTCCTTGGCTAAGAGGTCAGCTATCTTGTTCTGCTCTTTATAGGTATGTGAGGGTTTTGGATCTCCCAATATATTGTTGTATCAATAGCCTGCATTCACGAATTAAAGAACTATAAAATTCATGGCCATTGTTGATAGAAGAGATAATACATAGTTAACCCTCTAAACTTGTACCTTATTTTCAAGAAGACATTTAAATTTTGTGGGGTCTTCTTACTTCCTAAACAACTTTGAATTGATATAAATATGTTATTTTTTGACAAATCCCACTTTTCAGAAAGAAAATGAATTTCACTAGTCAATCACTCATTGTCATATGTCAAAATACCAAAAGATTACAATAAAAAAGAAGAAAAGGGGAAAAAGATTTTTATATATTAAAAAAATAAACTCACCCCTCCTTCATCCCTTTCTCTAACTGTCTCCACCAAATTTAAGAAATGGAGGTGCCGCACTTCAAAAATAGTGGCTAGCTATCACTCCATTTTATTTTATTATCAATATAATTGACTTATTCCTTTCTCCCTGAAATTATAAAATGCATCTATGCTCAAATAATTAATCTAAAATGTCTTCTTCCACAATCATAGCAGACCTATTTACTTTACCATCTCTTTATCTTCAAACTATTGAAAATACTTATATGATCGTAGATTAGAAGCCAACTCCAGACCATCCTTAAACTAAAATTAAAAAAAATTGTCGGAGAAATGTTCCTAAAAAAAAAAATTGTCGCTTACCACCTCTGCATCACTGGAAAAGACGTCGAAAATTTTAAAAATAAAAACCATAATTCTGTAAAAATACAAAGTAATGGTAACGGGAAAATAGAACCATTGAAACTTAAAAAAAAGTTTGAGGAGAAATTGAAGAAGAAACTGGAACTCATTTCTTCAAAATCAAACCAAAAAAACAAAAAAAAAGACAAAGGGAAAGAGATCCCCGAAAAATCGACAATAAAAATGAATAAAAGAAAACGATAAAGGAAAAAAGTAAAATAAAAGAGAAAAAAATAAGAAAATAACTTTTAATAAAAAGAAATAGTCAAAAATAAGCTTTTCAATCATTTTCTTGGTTAGCTTACTCTCCTAGGAAGAGTGACTTGCACCCACTATGCCAAGTAACCAAAAAAGGATATATTTATAAAAATCTCAAAGTTGTTTAGGAGGGTAATAGGATCTCGCAAAGTTTAAGTATCTTCTTGAAAATAAGGTACAAGTTTAAGGGGTAACTATGTATTATCTCTTGATAAAATGTATTACCTCAATTGAATTCGTGGAGATTTCCAGAGGCAACAAGTTATTATCCTTTGCAATCTTGACTCCGTACATAAGAGCTAATAATTCTGTTAGAGTATTAGTACTATTTGGAATACTCTTTATGAATCCAGGTATCCAATCACCTATATTATTACATATAACTCCTTCAACGCCTCCTACATCAGGATTACCTAAGAAAGAACCATTAATATGGAGTTTATAATGCCCAAGTAATGAAGGTTCCAGTTTACATTAATAGTATGCTTAATAACAATATCATTATTAGCAATTAAAATGACATATTCAGTAGCTTTTTGATGGTATCATGAGTATTGATAGGTGCGGCCTTCTAATTAAAGAGATTGTCATTTCCAGCTAACCAAATATGCCATGAACAGAATGAAATTAGTTCTTTCCAAGATAAGAAATTGTTAAAGAAATTGTTCTTGATTAAATTCCAGGTGTTGCACCATTCATCAGGAGAAAAAATGATATCTTTGTTTGGAGTAGGATTAGAGCAACACTGAATGATCATATTCCATAATGTTTTTACTTTTCAACAATCAAAAAAATATGTTTGATGGTTTCATTTGCACTCCCGTAAAATGTGCAAGCATGAGAAATATTCAGGCCATAGAGTTTGAGATATTGATTAGTAGATAATTTGTTGTGGTGGAGAAGCCAAATAAAGAACTTAATCATGTTTAGAGCCTTTAATATTTCAAATCCAGTTGAAGTAATTGTTATTGTTGTAAACAAAGCTATCCTTTTTGGAGTCTAAGAGCTAGTAAGAAGATTCTGTTGTGAATACACCATCCAAAGCTAGACGCCACACACGTTTACCATTGATGGATCTTGTACTTAAGACATAAGTATTTTGTATCGAAAAAATGGGAGAATGGGTAAGGAGAAAGATAAGCTATTAAAAATCTAAACACCATTATTAAAAGAAGTCTTTAATCTAAATATTTTTCCTCGTTTCAATTTAGAGGACCTTGAGTACATCTTCTAATATTATTGTGGTAAGGTATCCAAATATCGTGCCAAAAGTTAACTAAACAACCATATTGATGATCCATGAGACAGAATTATTGCATGTTTTCCATCCATTAAGGATACGCTTTCAGGTGGACGATGAATTATCTCTAGGTGATCTGTTAGGAGTACAATATTTTTGAAATAAGGACAATAGTTCATGGAGTTTTTTAGGATTCTTGAAAAGCATCCATGCAAGGTTAGTGAAGGCTTCTATGAATCCACCACCAGTCCAGGGATCAGGTCCATTGATGGAGAACGACTACGAACAGTAAAGTGCAAACAACAAGAACAACAACAACAAAGTATATATGATTTTTACATGAAAACCTCCTTACTCAAGGGAGTAAAACCACGACCTACCTCGTAGGACTTTCACCAACAACAACACTAAAACAAGAGCAATGTCGGATTACAGACTCCAATAATCCTAGGATTAACCTCTTAACCCTAACCCCTTGTAATAGCTTTATCACGAGCCACACTACAATAACTCTATTGTAACCTATAATGTCAACTAACTCTAGCTGACCATCACCGGGCTAACTCTAGCCCACTCTATCAACTAACTCTAGTTGACACAACTATGGCTAACTATAGCCCACACTTTCACCACGGCTAACTCTAGCCTACAACTCAAATAGATAACTCTAGCCCTCAACTCAGATCTATAAGATAAGAGTGAAAATGAAATACCTACACAAGTTTCTCAATAATGAGGAGTAGGTTTACATTGAAGAATAAAAGATAAAGACTCAACAACCTAAACCTAAAGACACATTTAGTTGTAGCAAACTGGTCCCTTGATTGTTGAAGCTTTGTCTTGTTAACACCTTGAAGCTTTGTAGAGAGAATATGAATATTTTGATTTTGCAAGACTTGAGTTTTCTTCTCTTGATATGTTAAATATATATATGAAGGGTGAGAGAAGTGTAAACTTTGACATTTGACAAAAGAGGGGGACTGCAACAGTTTTTCTGTAAAGCTGACTGCAGTGCTATATTTCTGTAGCAGTGATAGCAACTTTACAGCTGTAGAAAATAGTGAGAATAGACTCGTACAGATCATCTTGGTAGGGACCTAGTCCCTCATCTGGTCCGTATACAAATATGAGAATATAGTATCTTGTTGCAGCTCTATCACAGTTGGCAACATCTTTACAGCAATGGACTGTTGTGGACAGGTGTGAGGGTTGACTTGTACAGATTAGCCTGGTGTGTGTACCTGGTCCCTTATCTATTCCCTGTGAAATAATATACCATAGTAGATTTTTTACAACCCTGTCACAGTTGGCAGCATCTTTATAACTGTGGACTGCTGTGAGAGATGACCTGTATGGATTGGCCTATTGCACATAACTGGTCCCTCATCTGGCCTCTATAAAATAAGATTCCTCTGAGATATAGTTTCTCTTGAATAAACATTCCCCCTTGAATGATCATTTCAATTGTATAACTTGTTCCCTTGTTTCCGCCGAGATCTTGATTTCCTTGTTCCCCCTGAGATTGGTCTAGTGTGTGTACCTGGCCCTTCATCTGGTCCCTCAGCAAGTTTGTCAAATCATCAAAATAAAGCATAGTACTGTAGTAACTATGTATTAGCAATTTTCCCATTTTTGATATTGGCAAACACAGGAAACAAGTTCTTTTTTTGATGACCAGATTTGCCCAAAAAAATCCGTACATACTCGATTTCATGAACCAGTTATAATTCCCTGCTACAATGCTGTCAAACACCAGCTGACCACGTACTCATGTATCTCAGGTACCAGATCCCTTCGTGAGGTTTGTCATTCCTCAAAACTATATGTACATTAATTTACCCCTTTTTGATGATGACAAACTACATTCCTCATTTTCCACAAGATTTCTCCTTATCATCAATATTACCACATCAGTTCCCCCTATTACCAGCACTGCCATACACAGTTTTCTACATCAATGTTCCCTCTATCATTAGTACTTTGTTCTCTACATCAATATTCCCCCTATCACCAGTACTCTTCCCCTTTTGGCATCATTAAAAAGAGTGAACAGTAACATGAGGAAAAGTGAGAAGAAGCAATATTAATTCATGGCCACTAGGGCAACACTAACTTGAACAAAAACAACAAAGCATGTAAGAAGGAGTACAACATTGCATAAGATCAAAGATAAGCTCATTTCCATATAGATCAACTAGTTAGTATTCCAAACAGTACAGATAAGATCATCAAAATATTCTTAGATATACCACATCTGTACAAGACAAGAGATAGGGAGACAATAAATAAGGAATATGAGATATAAAGTAGGACATGGGGATGGAAAGAGGGCAAAACGATAGTCAAACATGGTTTTGAAAAGAAGATTCTTAAATCTCTCATTTGAAGTAGGCTGAACTTTTAGTATTTGCTATGTTAGGTCCCCTACATATTCCCTCAGTGCCGAAACTTTAGCCTTAAGCTGAGCATTTTCTCACTGAAGTACTATTGCGGTACCAGGTCCTCCATATGTTCCCTGTGAAGTTTGTTGTAGTTGTGCCTTCAAAGGATCAGTCTCAGATTCCCTCTAAACCAACAATTGGACATCTTATTCAGCTCATTTGTAGCCTTCTCTTAGATTAGTGTTTTTCTCTTTGATATTTCGTTCCCATAGTAGGAAATTTATTCACAATTGGAGAGATGTCCTCCTCATCGACCTCCGCCATTTAAGAATGCATAACCTCCTCCTCAATAATATATTGACGCAATATCCTCTGTTTCTAACTATTTTATCACTATTTTCCCTCATACCATGTCTATATGTTCCTTTGATTTCCCTCAGGTATCTGGTCCATTCTGACTTCCCTTCTTTGATACAATCATCCACTTATCAAAAAAAGAAGAAAAGAAGCATTGGCATCCTGATTGCCAAGAGAAAAATGTGAGTCTAGGGTCCCATCAAGAAACCCAGACAATGAAGGAGTCGAGGTACCTTGCTCCACTCAACTTCCTCTTACTTTTGTTAAGGCCTCCACAAACCACTATTTCGTGTTCACTTTCCCTCACAACAACAAGATTTCCTTCAAATAGATGTTTCTCAAAAGTTCCCCAAAAACCCTTTTCAAACTTAAAATTTCCTCTGTTGGCAGAGACAAATATAGTACCTAGTTCTACAGTAGGGGCAGTTGAGTCAGCTTTCTCTTTCTTCATCAATAGTGCAGTTGAGGTTTCTCCCAAGGTAACAGTCTGAACATTCTATACCCCAACTCTATCTAAATTTCTTTCTTTAACACCCCCATATTGACTAGTATACATTAATGGCAATAAGGACTGAGTTAGTAAAAAAAAAGAGGATTTGAAGAGAGATTTTCATAGGGGAACTGAAAGAGGAAAAGAATTATGGGTAGAATTTTAAGAGAAGGATAAGGAAAGTGAGTGAGAAGGAATAACAGTGAGGATTTATTTTATTTTTTTAAAAAGGGAGTGGGATCTAAGCATGTGTCATGTCAAAAAGGAGAGAAATCGATGAGGATGGCTTGAGTCATAATGATATTTGATGATAGGCTGAAAAAGGTTAATGATGTGGCACTCCAAACAATTTCAAAGCACTTAAGAGTACAGTCAGAAATACTAACCTGTAAGAGGGAACCAGGTCCCTATCAGGAAGGAAATAGGAATAATTTTGAAGATAGCAACAAAGATTCTCATCCTTACATATTTGTGAAATCACCATGTGTGCATACCTGTAACAGTATAGAACTGAGTTAGACAATGCCATAAAACACTTTCACATATACCTGCCATCTAATCATAGCCAAAAACATGGAGAATTTTTGGTACGAGGTTGTTGTGCATCTTGATCAGCCCAAGCTTTAAATAATTTCACTCAAAATGGTCCATGCTCAATGCCTTTGTGAAACTATCAGCTACCAGGTCCTCCATGAGATCTAAGAAAATGAGTCATTCCTCAGGTGCTCTTCATAACCACCATATACCCAGTATAGTAGGCATCAGCATATTCAACCAAATCAGAATTATCTCCCGATGGATAGAAGAAAGTCAAATCGGGAGTTCCCTTTAGATACCTCAACATTTCTTTTGTAGGCTTCAAGGGGGATTCCTTTGGATAGGACTGATATCTTGCACACATACCTACATCAAACATGAAGTCAGACCAACTAGCCACCAAGAAGAGCAAAAATCCAATGATGTCTTGATACATTATTTTATTAATTAGAGAACCAGGTCCCCCAGTGTCAGTCGAGTGACTGTTGCTATAAGAGTTTCAATAGGCTTTGCATTTTCTATATCAGACCTATTCAACAACTCTTTAATGTACTTTGTTAACTGGTCATGATACCTTCAAACCTTGGTTGAGAAAGAAGTTTGGTTCACCCATCATGCTTATTTCAAATTCACTTCGCATGACCTTGGCAATTTCAGGTCCTTAGAGCTTACTTCAACCAATACAATTGCCATGTTAATCCTGAACACATGTTCAGGATAATTGAGATCTTCAAAATCCAGCAACTCCTTTACACACACCTTCCCCTTCAAGTTGCCATTGAGAAATGTATTTTTCACATCCATCTTCTTGTTGATTGTAACCTTGAATAACTATCCTTGCTTTAATTTTTTTAGTATTACAAAATCCATCAAGCTTGTTTCTGAATACCTACCTGGTCCCTATAACAGTTGACAGATTTAGGAACCAAGTGCCACACCATAATTCATTCAAACTGGTAAAGTTCTTCCCGACTCCAGTGGAGAAATGAGGTTGTCTAAGGGATAGGATGATTTGTGCTTCCAATTTGACATTCTCACAGCAAATTGATCTTGACTGGTACCAGGTCCCTTTACAGATTGATCTTCAAGTACTAGGCAAGGAGGAAGGAAACCTGGAATTTCCCTTTAATTCTCAGCTTCTAAGGGACCTTGATGTGAGCCTGGTCTTTGGGAATTAATTACTGGTTCTTCTTCATCATCCATATTAACTTGATCAACTGATTTTCCATCACCAAGTGCAACCCTTTGAATCTTGCTTTTCTCGAACTGATGAAGCTCTTCTAGCTTAGCCATAATCTATTCAGCATTCTTCAATTCCTCCTTGATATTCCTGAGCTCAATCTAAGACAAAAAGATTGTGAAGGTAAATATATTTCTAGACTTGGATCTAGTATGAATACCTGACCTCAATGGAATGATCAGCTTATCCAGTGGATGAGATCCCTTATTCTTTGAATTTGAGACTCGTACTGCTGATAGATTATGATCAGGTCCTTCTGAAGATATATTTTCAAAACTCAGTGCATCGATGTTAGGAACATTTACTTGTTGCTCAACTTCAGAAAGTACCAGGTCCCTTTATATCCAACAGAGACTCAGTGTTATTATCTTTCTTACTTGCCTTATTAGACCTTCCTTCCATCTGAGATATCAACCATAACTCTTTGAATCTGTGATAGTTCCTTAACTCCAGCTTCATTTTAACTCTCTTTCACACATGTATTTCATAACTTATAATTTGTGAATTTTATCTTTGACAGGCTACAAACCAGGTCCTTCAACACCAACAAGAGAAATATTTCCCTTTGGTAAGCCTTTGAGTGAAAGGAAATTTTCCATTTTTCTGATCATAGGCTTTGAGCAGTCACTATCCATAGATCATTTTTGACTGCCTCATCTCACTTCACCCTAGAAACACAATTATTGATTAGATTTAGGAACCCAATTTAACTAGGATCTCTTATAGTGAAAGAAAGGAAGAATGAGATTTCTTTTTGTCCAAGCTGGTAAAGAAGTCCTTTTATTATAGGATCAGGTCCCTTTGAATCCCCTTTAGTATCAACATGCTTCAAATTCTTCCTTTCAGTAACAATCCAAACCTGACAACCATCTTTGTAATGGTCATTTTGACCACAACAAGTACACAACCAATTATTAGGAATGTACATTTCTTACTATGAGAATTGTAGGGAACTTTACATTTCTTAGGACTTTGAAATCCCAAACATTCACCGGTATTTGGCCTCATTGTGGTAAGATGAGATAGAGTTTCTGAGGAAGCTGTCCAGCTAAGAGATTTTTCAAGAGCAACCTTGATTCGAACCAGGTCCTCCTGCAGTTCCATGTTACTCTCTAGAGAGGCTATGACATCCAGTTTGGACTTTTTTAGTTTCGCTTCAAATTCAAACTGAATGTCACTACCTTTTTCCTTTTTCCTTAGGACCATTTTGAGAGATAACCTTCAATTTCTCATTCAAAGTGTTATTTTTAGAGGATAAGAGACCAACCCTTTCTTCTACTTCATCAATTTTTAAAGACAAGGCTGATTTTTCAGAAGACAAAACATCACCTCTTTCTTCTAATTCATGAATTTTGTTAGACAAAGCTACCCTTCCAAATTCAAATTCAGCTAATCCATCAACTAACGACTCCTTTTATTTCAAAAAACCCTGATAAGCATCAATTAGAACACTTGCTAAAGCCTTAACTCCTTTGAAGATTAATTTTTAAGATTCTTTTGAATGTCTAAAAGGGTTAGCTCTTTATTGTCTTCATCATCTGATTTTGCCACAAAAGCAAACAATGAGTCATATACTGATGCTTTATTTTCAATCACCATCATAGAGACATCTTTTAGATTTTCACCAATTTTAGACTCACTGGATGAGTCTCCCCAAGAAGCCATAGCTTGTTTGATGACCTTGTCTGCAAGTATTCTTCGTTTGAACCTATCAGGGACCCAGTACTTTTTCCTTCCTTTCTCTGGATTATTCTTGATGTAGTCCTTTTAGTCAAGATTATGGAGAGGACATTCTTTGATGAAATGACCAGACTTCCCACACTTATGGTAGCAGTCATGTCTATTTGGACACTTGCTTGTTCTTCCTTGTATAGAAAAACCTCTATTTGACCTGGATGGTCTGGTAGTCAATCGAACTTTCCCAAGATTTGGTGGAACAACCATTTTAGTAAGATCTCTCCAAGGTGTTAACCTTTTAGGAGGAATTTGCTCTGATACCAATTGAAGGCTTCTATGAATCCACCAACAGTCAAGAGACCAGGTCCTTTGACTGAGAATGACTATGAAAAGTAAAGTTGTCGCTCCCAAGCGCACACGCAAGTGTACGTGGTCGTACAAGTAATACAGTGGCTCTTCGTGAGCCGAGTATCGATCCCACAGGGACTTGTGCTTAACAAGCGATCTAATTTAAGTGTTACTATTCAAGTTAAACAAGTGTTAGTTGTAACCAAAAAGAGTTTTAGCTTTGTGTTTATAACTAAATACTAAAATTAAAAATGATGAGGAATTCGGGTTGTGAAAAATATATGGAGAGTTCTAGGATTACGACAGTCGATACAATCATGCATGGTGATTATTCTATTCAATGAGCTTTGTTTCTTAGATTATAGGTTTCGGGGTTAAGTGTTGATTCGGGAATTGTTATCCTCTAAATTTTCTACTTGAACTAGTCTCACAACTCCATCGTTGAGTGGGATGCGATTCCCTAATTCAAGTGTGTTAGTTTATCATCCCGTTAGTAACCAAACAAGGCAACGTAGGTATACGTCTATCCTAGTTGCGAATCAACCCTAACTTGCTCTAGAGATGATCTTATTCCTTAAGTTCCTCGTCCTATTCATACAATCCCATGATCATTTCATGCATGAATTACTTATATATTCCAATGTTGGCCAAATATCACAATAGTAAAAATCAATAACAAAAGCATAATAGGATGAGAAACGATGTCATTGAATAAAACAAACTACTACACAATCATGTTCTAGTTGTAACCCTAGAATGAGGGTGTTTAGACACTCATATTCATACAAAATATCTCCAAATTAAAGTTCATAACTTTAAATTACAAGAATGAAAAGTAAAGAGGAAAAAACCCTAGTGTAGAGCTCCTTGCCTTCTCCCTTGCACTCCAATTCGTGTGTAAGGTCAATGATGTGTATAATTGAGACCAAGTACACCTTTTATAGTGCTTTAGGTTGTACATAGACTGCACCAATATAATCCCAATCAATTACAACTTTACCCCCACTTAAAACAACTTTAAAAACCAACTTGGAGTCGAAAAGAGGGTGGGTGCGTCGCTCCCTCCATCGCGCATGAGTGGAGGTGCGGCACACCATGGATATGTAACCAAACCAGTTTCATTACATGGATAAATTTTTGGTACACACCATATTTGGCACGATGGAGGGTGCAGAGCACACCCCTTTCCACGCCTTGGAGGGTACGGCGCATACCAAGCTCCATGCCTTGGAGTTTTGCGTCCCATCTTCTTGCACTTTTGTCCCTTGATTCTGAACGTCTTATGCTTTGATTGTAGTATTGATTTAGCTTCTATATCTCCTCCAATTGTCTCCTACAACATCATATAACAATCATTAGTTAACACAACATTATAGAGCTCATCAAAGTACACTATAACAAGCATAGCTCAAGCTAGCATCACCAGTTTCCTCTTCTAAGTTCTATTTGATATTTTTACCTCTTGACTTGATTCAAATGCACCTTGAACACCATAATCATGTACTTTAACACAAAACTACATATATATACACTTTCTATCTAAATAAGCACCTCAAGTTGTCCTCTAAACTAAGCTAAATGCGCATAGATAATGACACTTAGGAGTACAAATACGCCTACGATCACCACCCCATACTTAAAGCCTTGTTCGTCCTCAAACAACTCTTTACTTTAATCACCATCAAGGAAGACTCTAACAACATTACTACAACTAATACACTCAAGCTAGAACCACACAGACCACATGAATAGCAAGTTCTACATTCGGCATGTCATATTACAACTTCGAAACATATGAATACTACTTCAAAACCTCCTAGCCTCAAGAATTGACTCTATCAAGTTGGAAAACTCATGAATATTACTCAACAAACAGATCATTATGTCACCTATCTATCATCAAACATGCTCCCTCACCACAAGAAATCACCCATATTCACTCACAAGTATGCAATTTAACAGAAGAATGGGTGTAAGAATCAAATTTCGCTCACTCCCATAAAGAATTCACATGTGACATAAGATGAACCATAAGCTTGCCCTTAGTGTAGTACTCCACTAATATCATAATGTCAAAACTCAAGATCAAGTAGGACTTTAAGGGTTGTAATTTAGGCTAAGGGATGGGTAGGAACTATTTGGTTAAGAATAGTGACTATCTTCCCTAAGCGCTTTAATACACTACAATTTACATTAAGATCATCTCCAACCAAACTATTTTACACCACTTTCATCTCCTCAATTTTCTATGGTTTTCCCCCATCTTTTTAAGCTAGCTTACATATATTAGGCAAGGAGTATTTGCTATCAGCACATGACTCCTTTCTTTGGATCAATTTCTCTTTTCATTACATTGCTCCCTACCAACAATACATAAACCTTTTTAACACATCAAAAGCTATTTACTTAGGGCATCAATTTCACTTTCTCCTTCTTCAATTTTTACACTCCTTAACATCTTAATTTCTCAACTAAAGCACTTAGGAGTTTTGGATCAAATTATGGTTAATTGAAAGAAAAGGATTAAGCTACATATAAGGCTACCAAAGAATAGGCTAAAGTTTCAACAGGGCTAACTAAGATCATGCAAAAATAGTAGATAAAGTAAGTATAAAACATAGTTATCAAAGAAATGTATATATCATCTTTTAAACTCAACACTCTTTATTTCGCTTTGCAAATACACCAGGCAAATTCTAGACATCAATATGCACATGGAATATAACAAATACCTCACTCATACATGGAACATGTTCAAATCAAGATGGATCCCTATAGACTCAAAACCAAGCAATCGCAAGAATTTAACATTAAGCCAACATCATAAAAAAGTCAAACAAATACGCCTAGGTGGCTCTAAGTAATCACTTAATTCACTGCACATGCTTCAATATTCAACACCAACTTGCATCAAGTAATCATGCGTAGTATCTAACAAAAGCATCTCTAAAATTTTAAAATTACTCCTATAAAAAAAAAAGGATATTGGGTTCAAAGGGCGTCCCCTCGGAAAAGAATCGAAAAGAAAAATCGAGGGGTGGATGAAGTGTGCTTCTACTAGACAGACCCAACAGAACGTAAAAGAAACTAAGACAAACAAAATCTTTTTATAATTTTTTTTTTAAAATTTAGTCAAAAACATGCAAATAAATCAAAATAGAAATCCTATAGTGCACTTCACCCTAACCAAATTAGAAAATTTCCCACCCCACACTTAAAAGCACACTTTGTCCCTAAAGTACAACTTAAAAGTAAGGATAGAAAAATTTCCTGAGGCCTCTAGGCCTAGCTAGTATCATCATAATCCATCAAAGAGGTTAGGAGGACCCCACCTCAATTTTTGCAATGATCCTTAGCTTAGGTTTTGGGTACTTAGACTTTCCCTAATCTGCAAAACAAAACAAACAAAACAAAAACAAATGTGATACTAAATAAAAACCAAAAAGTAAAAATACTACCTTAACTTGGGTTGCCTCCCAAGCAGCGCCTGATTTAATGTCGCGGCATGACTCAAATCACAACTCTCATCCACAGTCTCTCATCCTCTTCCTCCTACTTAGAGGCAATCTCTTCCTTCTTTTTTGACCTCTCAAATGTTCACAATTGAGGTCTGCAACTTTTCTTGCCCCCATCTTTTTGGGATACTAATCAAGTAGTACGGGTTCATGCTTATTGGTCGATTCAAGCAACTTCATGAGAATGTTCGAAGAGGTCCTTGGTGGTTTGCACTCCCCCACCCCACACTCAGTTTCTTTCATGGTTGTGATCATGCATAGATCTCTATAGTGTGAGGGTGTGTTGAGTTCTTTGTACACTCTAAAGACCACCTCTTCATCATTCAATCTCATCTTGAGTGTTCCCTCTCTCACATCTATCAATGCTCCACCAGTCGCCAAAAATAAACGTCCTAATAAGATTAGTACCCTGTCATCTGCATCATAATCAAGAATGATAAAGTCAATAGGAATAATGAACTTACCAACCTTAATGAGAACATCTGCTATGATTCCTTCGGGCACCACTCGTGTTCTATCCGACATTTGTAACACCACTAAGGAGGGCCTTGGCTTTCCTAAACCAAGAGTACTAAAAACTGAAAGGGGCATCAAGTTGATACTTGCCCCCAAATCACTCAAAGAATGGAATACATCACTTTCACCAATTTGTATGGGGAGGGTGAAACTCCCAAGGTCCGTGAGCTTTTTGGGCATCTTGCTTATGACCACAGAACTGCACTCTTCAGTAAGTACCAGTATCTCAATATCACCAAGCCTCCTTTTTTTCATCACCACATATTTCAAGTACTTAGCATACTTTGGCATTCCCTGCAACACGTCTACAAGAGGAAGATTAATGTGGAGCTCTCTGAACATGTCAAAGAACTTCTTGAAACAAGTATCTTCCTTTGCTTTATTGAACTTTTGAGGGAAAGGTGGTGGTGGTCCGTTGCGAGGTTGCTTAACTGGCTTCTCCTTTGGGTACTCAGACTTCCCCTTTTCATTGGTAAATTTAGACTCAACTTGCTTGTCTGTCTGCTTGGGTGTGCGCAATTCAGCTTGCACCTCATGATTTTTCTTTGGATGTGAATCATCCAAATCTTTACTGCTCCTCAATGTAATAGCCTAACTTGTTTTGGAGCTTGCTCTATATCACCCGGAAGACCCCCTTGAGGTCTTAGATTCTGCACCTAAGTTAACTGACCTATTTGTATCTCCAAATTCTTTTGGGTAAGTTGCTGATTTTTTATATCTGCAGCCATTTGCTCTTGGGTGGCCATGATTTTATTCAATGTCTCTTCAATATTATTGGCCTGGGTATTAGTCTGTGCATCTTGCTGCTGCTGAAACTGCTGAGATTGGGCTTGATTATTGCCTTAAGAGTAGTTGGGTTGAGCCAGCCAATTGCGGTTGTAGGCGTTACCACAATTCTGATTTTCTCTCTGCGCATTACCCACAAAATTTACTAATTCTGGATTTGTCACACAATAGTCTAATGAGTGATCTCCATTACCACAAGTTTCGCACCAAGTCTGAACTTGTTGCATTGCATTAACCTGTGCCTGAGGTTGATCCACACTCAATTTGCTAAATTGGGCCATTATTTGATTCTAAAAGCTGGCCAATTATGCAGATAATACTGTGACACCATCTACCTCTATCATACCTGCAGGCTTCTTTACCATATTTCTATACATATCACCATTCGAGTCTGGATTACCTTGTACAATTCTATTCTGTAGAGTGTATAGCTCATCATAAGTTTTCTCCAATGCTTGACCACTTGCAGTTGAATCTAGCAAAAATTTTGTGTTGTGGTCAAGTCCTTCAACAAAAGTGTGAGCCAGTACCTCATTGGTTTGTTAGTGATGTGGATAATCTCTGAGGACAGACTTGAATCTTTCCCATACATGATAGAGATTCTCGTCTGGCTTCTGCTTGAAACTCAGAATCTCACTTCTTAACCTTGCAGTTTTGCCTGATGGGAAGAATCGAATGAGAAACTTCTTCGCTAAATCGTCCCAAGTTGTGATTGAGTTTGAAGGTTCTACCTTCAACCATTTCTTTTCTTCTCCCAAAAGTGAGAATGGGAAAGTGTGAGCCTCACATAGTCTGTGGAGACACCAGCGGGAATAAAATTGTCACTCATCTCCAAAAAATTCTAAAAATGGGCCTGTGGATCCTCATATGACAAGCCTGTAAACTGCCCATTTGTGTGCAACAATTGCACCATGTTTTGCTTCAGCTCAAATCTGCCTCCTGCAGCTGGCTTTTGAATACAGGAGGTCACATTAGTTGCGAGTGAGATTGCCACATCACGCACTATCCTGTGAGGTGGTTGTTGTTCATCACCCATTATTGCAGGAACGGTCTCGTGAACTTGCGCCAAAAACTTATTCCTGCAAATTCAGTAGCAAAGACCACGTTGTTAGCACTTTATCAAATAAAAAAGTAAAACCAAAAATCAGAAGGCTGCTAATTTTCAAGTCCCTGCAACGGCACCAAAATATTATCGCTCCCAAGCGCACACGCAAGTGTACGTGGTCGTGCAAGTAATTAAGTAGCTCTTCGTGAGCCGAGTATCGATCCCACAGGGACTTGTGTTTAACAAGTGATCTAATTTAAGCGTTACTATTCAAGTTAAGCAAGTGCTAGTTGTAACCAAAAAGAGTTTGATCTTTGTGTTTATAACAAAATACTAAAATTAACAATGATGAGGAATTTGGGTTGTGAATAATATATGGAGAGTTCCAGGGTTACGACATTCGATACAATCATGCATGGTAGTTATTCTATTCAATGAGCTTTATTTCTCGAATTATGGGTTTTGAGGTTAAGTGTTGATCCGGGAATTGTCATCCTCTAAATCATCTACTTGAACTAGTCTCACAACTCCATCATTGAATGGGGATGCGATTCCCTAATTCAAGTGTGTTAGTTTATCATTTCGTTCGTAACCAAACAAGGCAACGTAGGTATACGTCTATCCTAGTTGCGAATCAACCCTAACTTGCACTAGAGATGATCTTATTCCTTAAGTTCCTCGTCCTATTCATACAATCCCATAATCAGTTCATGCATGAATTACTCATATATTGTAATGTTGGACAAACATCATAATAGTAAAAATCAAGAACAAAAGCATAATTAGATGAGAAACGATGTCATTGAATAAAACAAACTACTACACAATCATGTTCTAGTTGTATTCCAGAATAAGGGTGTTTAACAACTCATATTCATACAAACAATCTCCAAAATCAAGTTCATAACTTTAAAATACAAGAATTAAAAGTAAAGAGGAAAAAACCCTAGTGTAGAGCTCCTTGCCTTCTCCTTTGCACTCCAATTCGTGTGTAAGGTGAATGATGTGTATAATTATGGAAAAGTACTCCTTTTATAGTGGTTTAGGTTGTACATAGGCTTCCCTAATAGAATCCCAATCAATTACAACTTTACCCCCACTTAAAACAACTTTAAAAACCAACTTGGAGTTGGAAAAGGGGGGGGGGGAGGGGGGGGGGGCATTGCACCCTCCATCGCACGTGAGTGGAGGTGAGGCGCACCATGGATATGGGGCTAAACCAGTGGAATTACGTGGAGCAAGGTGTGGTGCACACCCTCTTTGGCATGATGGAGGGTACGGCGCACACCTCTTTCCACGCCTTGGAGGGTGCGGCGCATACCAAGCTTCATGCCTTGGAGTTTTGCGTCCCATCTTCTTGTACTCTTGTCCCTTGATTGTAGTCTTGATTTAGCTTCTATATCTCCTCCAATGGTCTCCTACAACATCATATAACAAGCATTAGTCCACACAACACAATAGAGCTCATCAAATTACACTAGAACAAGCATAGCTCAAGCTAGCATCACTAGTTTCCTCTTCTAAGTTCTATTTGATATTTTTACCTCTTGACTTGATTCAAATGCACCTTGAACACCATAAACATGTACTTTAACACACAATTACACATATATATACACTTTATACCTCAATAAGCACCTCAAGTTGTCCTTAAAACTAAGCTAAATGCGCATAGATAATGACACTTAGGAGTACAAATATGCCTAAGATCAAAAGTGAAAACTACAAGAACAACAACAACAATGTACACACGATTTTTACGTGGAAGTGTCTTTGCTCAAGGGAGTAAAACCATGACCTACCTCATAGGATTTTCACCAACAACTTTACTAAAACAAGAGCGATGTTGGATTACAGACTCCAATAATCCTAGGATTAAACTTTTAACCTTAACCCCTTGTAATTGATTTATCACGAGCCACACTATAATAACTCTATTGTAGCCTACAATGTCAACTAACTCTAGCTAACCATCACCGGGCTAACTCTAACCCACTCTATCAACTAACTCTAGTTGACACAACTATGGCTAACTATAGCCCACACTTTCACCACGCCTACAACTCAAATGGCTAACTCTAGCCCTTAACTCAGATCTATAAGATAAGAGTGCAAATAAAATACCTATACAAGTTTCTCAATAATGAAGAGTACGTTTACAATGAACAACAAAAGATAAAGACTCAACAACCTAGACCTAAAGACACATTCAGTTGTAGTAAACTGGTCCCTTGATTGTTGAAACTTTGTCTTGTTGAACACCTTAAAGCTTTGCAGAGAGAATATGGATATTTTAATTTTGCAAGACTTTAGTTTTCTTCTCTTGATGTGTTGAATTTATCTGAAGGGTGAGAGAAGTGTATACTTTGACATTTGACAAAAGAGGGGGACTGGAGCAGCTTTTCGATAAAGCTGCCTGCAGTACTGAATTTCTGTAGCAGTGATATCAACTTTATAGTTGTAGACAATAGTGAGAGTTGACTCGTACAGATCGTCTTGGTGGAGACCTAGTCCCTCATCTGGTCCCTATACAAATAAAAGAACATAGCAGCTTGTTGCAGCTCTGTCACAGTTGGCAACATCTTTACAGTAATGGACTGGTGTGAGGGTTGACTTGTATAGATCAACCTGGTATACATACTTGGTCCCTCATCTGGTCCCTGTGAAATAATATACCATACCAGATTTTTTGCAACCCTATCACAGTTCGTAACATCTTTACAATTGTGGACTACTGTAAGAGATGACCTGTATGGATTGGTCTGTTGTACATAACTGGTCCCTCATCTAGCCCCTATGAAATAAGATCCCTCTGAGAGACAGTTTCTCTTGAATGAGCATTCCTCCTTGAATGATCATTTCAATCGTATAATTTGCTCCCTCGTCCCCCCCCTCCCCCCCCCCCCCCCGAGATCTTGATTTCCTTGTTCCCCCTGAGATTGGTCGAGTGCGTGTCTGGTCCCTCAGCAGGTTTTTCAAATCATCAAAACAAAGCATATTACCATAGTAACTATGCATTATTAGCTAGCATGTACGGTACTATTCTATATTTTTACCTTATGCATGGTGAGCCCTCTCTCGTCTTTATGTTGTCTAATGGTATCCTAACTCACAAGATAAAGTTTATTTGTTAGTGATACCTAAAACAAAGTTCCTCTGAAGTCTATTGACTTGTTTCAAGCTTTACGAGGAAGACTAATGTATTGTATTACATGGTTCAGTATGCTACTTAAGTAAGCTTTAGCAGGAGTAGTGCGACCAACAGCACAGGGCTGGGAAAAATATTTGAACAATGTTAAATGGGGCAGAGCAGGACGGGTCAAAATTTTAACATGTCAAGGCTTTCCCCACCCTACCATGCCCTGTTTGCATCCTTATGAACAAATTCTCCAAATAACGATTTAACACCATAAAAGATCTGGGATATGTCGGAAGTGACTAGGCGATACCGAAAAACTATGTACGGAATAATTCTACCTGAGAGCATACCTCCATCTGCCGATACGTAATGATCAGGCAAAAGGTACAAGTAGTGCATGATAGCCACTCATTTCGCACTCAATCACTGAAGAAGATTGTTCCAACCAAGAAAGCTACTCTGCCTTCAAATGTGCAGTGCCAGAATTTTTCATTAAGGGAGTTCAAAATATGAAAAGTAAACATACGAAAAAGTCAAAGGGGGATCAACTTCTACTACATATATACAAAAAAAATTTAACCATATATAAAAAGTGTAATTTTTTACTGAGGGGTTCGTATGAATCCCTCGTCCCTACCTGGCTCCATCCCTGATCATGTAATGGCGGTGACACAGAATGACCACTTTAAAGTGATTGATTCAAAATTCAAACATTTTTTTGAAACAGCTAAAACAAGATCGAGTCAAAACACAATTGACGAGTCTACAACTTTGATACCATGTATCACGGTGAAACCATAAGTGGTCCAAGTGAATTACTTGGCCTGGAATGAAACATAAAACATGAACTGAAAGATAACATGGAAGCTAAAACATTGCTGAACTTTTGTAATAAAATTAAATAAAATAAACTTTTCTTAACTGATATATAGAGTTATTTGAAAACTGAGTATAAACTATTTGACTGACTGTCTATGAAGCCCCTAATAACTGAACTAAATTGTCTATTAGAGCAAGGGCCTTTGATACCATTAATAAAATAGATGTCTAAACAAATCTAACAACTAAGGGTACCACTCCAAGTCCTCTGGTAGTAATAAGGACTCACTCAAAGCTGAAGAGATAAAGCCAACTGAAGAGTCTAATCACACACTATCTGAAAGCTACATCATAAAATGATGTAATACAAAAGGAGCGATCAATACATGGGATGTATTGGTACGTAATAAAACTAAATTGAAATAGTAAAAACTAAAACTGAATATGACATTCTAACCAAATCATGACAAACAGTTGAGTACAGAAATATAATATATAACTACCTGACTTTTCTTACAAAAACTAAAGAGCTAAAATAATGCAATAAATGGGCCATCCATCTCATTAAAACATATAAAATCCAATCGACTAACACTTTTGAAACATTAACTGAAGCTGAATAATTGAATTACTGTCAAAAGAATATTTTTATGCAAACTTCATAAATAATATTAAATAAAGGAAAATACTAAGTCTTTCTAATTTTTTGGGAGAGTTTCTCATAACCGACATACACCATGTGAGCATAATGATGACCAAGGTCTTCCTTCCATTGGAGAGAGCCATCATATACCTTGTAAAAATATAGAATGAAACTTAAATTATGGATCCATATGAGCCCTTGGGCTAATAGAGGAGTCACCCTTACTGTGGTTGATCCTATCCTACAGCGGCAGCGTAGTTTTGGGGTATGTGATCTCGGATCCATACCCATCTAGATGCTAAATAATTCTTCCAAAACATATTATTTATTCATACTTTAAGTCTTTAAAATAAGCTGAAAATCATGCTTGGAGCATCGTCTCAAAGTTCAGATGATAAACTATATTGATGGTGGGCCTTGGCTCTAAATCTTTGTGAATCATACTAAACTAAACTTTCGAGATATGAAAACCCTCTTCTCTTCTCAAAACATGTTAAAATTCAAAAACCCTAACTTGCATCATGAACTAAACTGAAATTGAACTTTGTTGTGGAGAAGGACGGGATTCTCACACTAAAAGTTCTAGCCTTACGTACCTGAGAAGAACAATGATCTTTGAAGATGAAATTAAAGAAGCTAGTTGGAACCCTAATCTTTGAACCCTTGGAGAAAACTTTCATATTTTGGAGTTCTTCAGAGAAAGATGAAAAGTGATGTTGACTTATGACGTTTTAAGTGTCTAAAATAGTGCAAAGAGGAGTTATATAAAGGTAGAAGGACCAAAATGCCCTTAATTTAATGAAGGAGGGAAAAATTTTATGCTTGAAAGGAGGCTGGAGCACCGCGCCTCCCATCGAGTAGGAGTGGCTACCGCGTCGCGCCTCCTACCATGGAGGCAAGGCAATGATCTCCCTTGGTATGCCTTGTCGTATGGGTCCCATTGATGGGGATCCCTCGTGCAGCACACGACCCTCTCTCACGGTTAAGAACTTACTTTTAAGTACCGGAATGCATTCCAAATAGTTTCTAATCGATTAAAGGTCTTATGACTAGATCTTTTAGCTCACAATAACCTAAGAAATCATCTGAACATGAAAACAATTCCGGGGTTGTTACACCATGTAATTGAATGGAAGATGTTATCTTACTCGAATAGGTAGGCTCGCAAGGTATAAATACAATAAATTAGGAATTAACTAAACAAATATTAAGATGAATGATTTTTACAAATCTGCTACCTAAATATGGGTATGTACATTACTAAAAATAAAGTTTGTATATATTTTGCAACAATTCTTTCTGAGTTAAAAGTTAATCTTCCTTTTTTTGCAAATGTTTTCCCCTAGATATAATGATCAGTCCAAATGGAAGGCACTTTTGGCTGGTTAATAGTTTTGCTTTCTTTCCATGATGAAATGTAGGGAGCTTACTTTTTTGGACAAATTACATAATGCCACATCTTAACTTATCATTATTACTTAAAATCTCAACCCTATAAAATAATTATAAAAATCTCTTTTTTTTATTTTTCCCTCTAAACATCCGGATACATCACAACATCCCTCTTTACTCGAATTCACGCACACACAGAATTCACGGTAGAATTCTCTCCTTATTCCATCAACCAACAATCATCTCCTCCATCGATTTCCTCCATTTTCACACTTATTCCATCAATTTCTTTGTTCATTTCAATCAGTTGACACAACAAACAACATTCTTCTCCTCCCTAAAACACATACTCATTTTTACAACTTTAAATCATCAATAAACATATCCATTCATACCAACACCCACTAATTACCACATTCTCCAGATCTGGATATTGGTGGCTGGTTTCCTCCGTTTCTAGCAACGAAGGTGAAATTATTGGTTATTTCTATTGGAGCTTCGTAGGAGTTTGTTAGGAACATCAAAGTTTCATCGTCACTGAGCTTTGGTGGTGCTGTGAGTTAGTTGTTGATGGTATTTTAGTGGTGGAGTTCACCAGATCTGGAATCATGATAGTGGTGATATGGGTTGTAGTGGTCGCTTTTTGTGGTTGATGGTCGGAGTTCGCCATTAAGAATGATGTATCTGGATGAAAATATGACAAAAATATGTATCAAAATACTTTTTGGTATTACTGATATATAAGACTTATGTATCGGAATGAGATTTGTGTTACTGATACAAAAGAATTTAATTTTTATATACAGATACATAGGAATGTTGTATCTGATTAAAAATATGACAAAAATACGTATCAGAATTTTTTTTTGTGTTACTGATACATTAGACTTATGTATCGGAATGAGATCTGTGTTACTGATATATAATAATTTGATTGATTAATTATGTATCGTAAAGTGATGTATCCGACCCTCGGTAATGTATCTGAAACTTCAAAAGCTGAAATTTTATGTAATTTTGAAAAGAGTGGGGATAGGGTGTAACTAGATACTAAACAGTTGGAATTTATGTTGGTTACCCTACTTTTTTAATAAAAACCCATGATCTTTGACTATACTAACCTTTGGTGTAGGAGGTTAAGCAAGACCCCTAACTTGTAAAATTAACATCCAATAATAATTAATATAAGAGGAGGACATGGAGCCTAACATCTTTAGAACATATGTTTGAATTAGACAAGCTTACTCAATACATTACACGTTAGAGTCCTCCAAAATAGCTATCATTCATCTCTAAATACACTTGGTCCTAGTCTAAAGCTACAAATTAGGAGTACACATAGAAAGCAAAAGGTTTAGACATATCCTTCACGTGTTGCACTTATTTATGAGGCCTCTTTTGAGGTATGAGATGGCGTTGAAATTCAGACTTCTTTTTACAAACAATGCAATTGTGTATGTTCAAACCTGTCACGATATTTGCAGAGGACATCCTCTCCCTCATAAATGATTCTTTGTTTAATTTGTGAAATGATTTTTGACCAAAGCTCCATTAATCCAATGTCACAGTGTCAGAACTAATAGACTTTCGTCTTTTATTGTGAGTTATATGAAGCTAATTAGCCTATGTTGAAATGTATAATTGTATTGAAGATATTGAAATGTATTTCTGATAGGTTAATCAACAAAGAAAACATGTTGCTTCATTTGTTGAATGTTACATAAATGAATATAAAGCTTCAAAGGCGGAGGCATACATTGAAATGCAGAAGAAAATCACAAATGCATGGAAAGACATAAACAAGGAACTCATTTTACCTATTGAAGTACCATTTTTTGTCCTTGAGCGAGCTTTAAATTTTGCACGATTGACAGACACTCTTTTCAAAGGTGGTCATGATGGATACACAAATTCCGAATCCACAACTAAAAACTTGATTACTTTGTTGTTTGTTGAATCCGTCAACATATGACGACAAGAATGCAGATGCACCTATGGCCAAGTATTTTGGAGCAAATATGGAATGAAGGCTTAATAGCTATGTTATGTTGTAACAATCAAATGTAATTCCTTTAAAAAACAATTTATCTTAATTATTGTTTGATACTTTTTTTGTTGTTGGTTATATATACTTGAGAGGGAAATTAAAGTAGTTATCCCCCGGGAATAGAAGAGTTATTTTGGGCTTTTTTAGAACTATATTACTATCAAAAGCTCTTCAATGGTGGATTTCAATGGGCATCCAACTCAAATCTCCTCTAAACGATCTCAAATTTTAGATATAAGCTCCTCTCGATGTTTCCATTCTTATATTATTCACTCGAAATAATTTACATTTACGGTAGGTCGAATCTTAAAATTTGAGTTTCAAAGCTCTTCAATGGCTAATTTCAATAAACATCAATTGTGAGCTCGCCTTCCAGCTCTTTTTGGGAAGCTTTACAGGAATAAGAAGTAGTCATTGATTCAATCTCAAAACTTATTTATCGTGATCAATATGAAGTAAGCTACTAAATTCTTGGAGATCAAATACATCAAGAAGGTCCACATCATACTAGGTTCGAGACATATGTTGCTACAACTCTCAAATCACAAAGAATAATTCGAGAAGAAGAATAAAGGGATAAATGTAATTGTACTCACAATTTTAATTAATAAAAACACTTCTTTTATTATTTGTTTTATGATTGTAGCTTAATTTTTCATACTTCAAAAATTATTGTGAATTTTTTGGTGCGCCCAATAGGACAATGTCTGCCTCTCATCTCTTCTCAACTCTTTGTATTCAAGATTACGAAAATGACAACAAAGAAGATCAATTCTAAGTCAACTTTTTCTAAAGCTATTGATTCCAAGCTCTCTGCTGATGTAAAAAGCATCATTGATGTTACTATGGAAAGTCTTTAACCTGTTACAAGTAGCAAAAAAACATATTGGAACAACAGTCACTCCAAGTATCATCCGCATCAATTCCTGTTTTGGGTTCTTCATTCGATGTAGGAGCAAACTCTTCTACCAGTAAATTAGAAACAAGAGATCTAACATCGCTAAAGTGGTTGAGATGGTTCTTTCTCAACTTAGGTAATATGGAGTAGAGAGTCATTTTTTCAAGTTGATGATGAAATCTTAAGAACTGAATCTACTCTAATCACACCATGTTCCATTCTCTAATCAGAGTTCAATTCATTGTAGAATCTAAGTTACTGTTTGTCATATACGATATAGTTATGCATGCAATGATGATCAATGTTTCAACAATATGAATGAGCTAACTTACAAAATCTAAGAAAAGCGCTCGAGGGCTTAATGACGTATGCTCAAAGTCAGGATGTGTCTGAATTGCCAAGTTGACAAGAAGAGTGGAAAGTTATAATAATATTGGAAGGAAAATAAATTTAAGCACTTAGAAAACTCCCCGAAACTCACGACAAGGTTAGAGTTTCGTGTCTTGCTTTTCAATATGTACTCTTTACCTGGAAAATTGACAAGGCAGGCAAAAACTATTCAACTAGTTAGTCCTTAGTTAGAAGTCGAGGTGTCAAAAATTTATGAGTTCTATTTATGTTGGATGATATGATGAGAAGGATAAGATTAGCAGTTGATATATCAAACACGACCTACCAAAAACTTTCATAATATGATGATGATCAAGAGTATTACAATAACAACTAGAAGGAGAAGGAACATTCATTGTTTCTCTTACAGTGAGAAAGTGATTAGTATATGTTTTGAACTCATAAGCACACATGTTGACATGCCTTTTTACATTTCTAATAATTTAATGATATAATAAGTTTGTTATTATTCAGTTTTAAAAGTCTGTTTTTACTGTTCCATTGAAATAGTTTTTACTGTAGTAGTGTTAATTTGTTATTACTGCATTTTTAGTTAGTTAACTTAGTTGCAAGGTGAGTAGGTCAGAGTAGTTAGTCCAGCTGTCATTTAGAAGCTTCTAGATGATCAGATATTTTGGAGTGAGCTCACTCAATTGAGTCTATAAATAGGAGCTTTTACAATACAATTTAGTTGCACAGAAATAAAATTTTACAGTTTTTACTTCTTCTTAGCTAAACTTCTCTTCTTCTTAGCTGAGCTGCTGAGCTCTTATCAATGGTGAATTGACCGTTGTAACTTAGTTTTCACATGGTATCAGAGCAGACGTAGACGATTCTGCATAGATCTTATTGTGGATTCATAGAATTAGAAAATTCGTTGCTGTGTGGATCTAGGTTATACGAAAAAATATTGCCTAAGATCGATCAAAATAAACCATTTTACGTTAGTCCATCAAATCCTTTAGGAGCATTTATAATTCTCATAAAGCTCACTGGATTTAAGAATTATGGGATTTGGAGTAGATCTATGAGGATTGCTCTGTTAGGAAAGAGAAAGTATGGATTTATTACTGGTGCTTGCACTAAGGAATTATAAATAGAGAATTTGCATGAACAATGGAAAACTTGCAATGCTATTGTCCTATAATGGATAATGAATAGTGTCAGTGATGAATAACTCAGTGGAGTGGTATATGCTGCAAATGCTTTCCAGGTGTGGCAGGACCTAAAGGAGAGATTTGACAAAGTAAATCGCATGAGAATTTATCAACTACACAGAGAAATTACTATCCTGTCATAAGGTACTGATTCTGTCTCTGCTTATTACACTAAACTGAAATATCTTTGGGATGAATATGATGATATGATGCCGGCACCTAGTTGCACTTGCCCTAGATCAAAGGACAATGTTGATCATATGACTCAATTGAGACTTATTCAATTTTTGAGTGGATTGAATGAGATATATGATCAAGCACGCAGGCAGATTCTTTTGAAAGAAGTAACTCCATCTATAAATCAAGCATAAGCCATGATAATTGAAGATGAGATTCAACATTCTGGTTGTATGATTTGTTGTCACTGAATAATTTGACAGGACTTTGAATAGAAACACCTAATTTTGTGAACAAACCAACCAACCAAGTGATTTCAGCAACAATTGTTGCCATACTTCTATACTCAGCCTCAGCTGAACTCCTAGAAATAGTTTGTTGTTTCTTGAACTTCCATGACACCAATGAATTACCAAACTTCACAATATAACCTAAATCAAGCATATGCCATGATAATTGAAGATGAGATTCAACATTTTGTTTGTATGATTGCTCTTACTGAGAAAACTGAACCAATTGTTATGCAAACCACTAGAAATTACAGCACTTATAACTCTAAAGGAAAGAAACAATGTGACTACTATCATTTCACTGGTCATACTAGGGAGAATTGTTACAAATTAATTGGTTATCCTACTGATTGGAAAATAAGGAAGAAGGAAAATCATAGATACATGAATCAAAGGGGAACATTTGGACAAAAATAACCTTAGTGGACAGAATAATCAAGGTAATGGGAACTATAGATTCTATGGAGGATAGTTTAGTCAGAACACTTATGATTCTATATCAACAAACACCATGACTATTAGCAAAGGAGATGAAATTTAGACAACTATAGCTAATCATGAGGTCAATAATGCTTTTATGGCCAAGGCACAAGGTTTTACAGAGGAGCAATACAAGCAGATCATGCACCTGTTGAATAAGGATATGAAAGAAATAAAACAAGTCAATATGTTAGGTATGGTTACTTGTTTAATGACTGACTTGTTTAGTCATGACTGGATAATTGACTCAGGTGCTTCATATCACATATCAGCTAATAGACTTGTGTTGACTAATGACCTTAGTGTAATTTCATTAAGAGATCAGGTAATTTTTCCTACTGGAAAGAAGGTGGACATCACACATATTGGTGAGGTATCATTGTTTAAGAATGAAACTATCATAAATGTATTATGTGCGCCAGAATTCAAGCTTAATCTGATGTTTGTATCCAAAATCACCAGGGAATTGTCTTGATTTATCTCCTTCTATCCTGACTTTTGTGTGTTTCAAGACCTTTACAGAGACAGGGTGAAGGGGATTGGTAGAGAAAGTGGGGGTTTGTACATATTCAAGAGTGGAACTGGAGATAAAATAAAGGGTGGAATAAAGGATCAACCATCAATTGTTGCTAAAGCTTCAGTATAGGATTGTGGCTTGTGGCATAGAAGACTTGGACACCCTTCAGCTCAAGTCCTAAAGCTTTTACATTTGTTGCAGAGTTCTGAGAGCATTTAGATGCTGAGTAAATGTTATATTTGCCCTTTAGCTAAGTAGACTAGGCTATTATTTCCCCCTAGTGTTTCTAGAGCTACTTCATATTTTGATTTGTTGCATATGGATCTTTGGGGTTCTTACAAGACCCCCACATTTGATAAGAAACACTATTTTCTTACTATTGTGGATGATAATAGTAGATACTGTTGGGTACACTTGCTTCAACTCAAGTCTGAAACTAGTGTTGCTCTTAAACACTTCTTTTTAATGATAAAAACTCAGTTTGGCTCTTAAGTGAAATGTGTAAGGTCTGATAATGGTACAGAGTTTTGTAATTCTCAATGCAATGCTTTGTTTCAAGGCTTAGGTATCATTCATCAAAGTAGTTGTCCACAGACACTACAGCAAAATGGTGTAGTGGAAAGGAAACACAGACAAATCCTTAACATTACTAGAGCTATCAGATTCCTATCATATATACTTATTAGGTACTGGGGGCATTGCATTAAGGCTGTTGTATACTTGATGATTAGGTTGTCATCTTATTCTATTGCAGGAAAGAGTCCTTATGAGATGTTACATAACAAACCTCCCTCTTTGTCTCATCTTAGAGTGGTAGGTTATTTATGTTATGCTTCAGTTATTCCTAGAAGAGACAAGTTTTCAAAAAAGGCTACACCTGCTGTTTTGATGGGTTTTTCAGACACTCAGAAGGGTTACTTACTACTAGAACTACAGACCAAAAGTTTTTTTGTGCATAGAGATGTTATCTTTCTAGTATTGGGAAAAAAAAGCCCAGTCTGAGTAACACCAACAAGTTAGGATGTTGGCTTGTTGTGCTTGGAGTCAAACCCCTTGACTTACAGGAACTTTGAGATATCTGACAACCCTGATTGCTATCTTAAAATAGGACTTCTTAGGACACTGCATAACCTGACTAAGAGTTTGTACTGCATAACTAATGTCAGGTCGTGTAATGGTAGCATACACAAGTTTTCCTATGATCCTTTGATAAGAAGTAATGTCTTGAAGCATCTCATCACCAGTAGAGCCTGTAACTTGATCATATTACACTGTTGTCAACCTCAAATTGGACTCCAAAGGAGTTGGTGCAAATTTAGCACCACTAAGCCCTATGTCTGATATTAATTCTAAGATATACTTTCTCTAATTAAGAGTTACACCATCTTTATATCTCAAAACCTTTATCCCCAAGAAGTATTTAAGCTCCCCTAAGTCTTTCATTTTGAATTATTGTTGTAGCACAGCCTTTGCCTCATTAATCAACTGAATATTGCTTCCAGTAATAAGCAAATCATCAATATATACTAAAATGATCACCATGCCCTCCTTCTTTATTAAAGGGAGCAAAGAATAATCAGGAGCATTTTGAACAAACCCAGCAGACAATAGAGTAGTAGTATGTTTAAGGTTCCACTGTCTAGAAGCTTGTTTGAGACCATATAATGACTTGAGCAGTCTAAAAACCTTGCCTTGTCCTTCCTGACTGAAACCCTAATGTAAATCCATAAATACGTCTTCATATAAATCACCTTGAAGAAATGCATTATAAACATCCATTTGATAAAGATCCCAACCTCTGGAAACAGTAAGGGCAATAATGCATCTTATAGTGACCATCTTGGCTATTGGAGAGAAAGTATGATGATAGTCCAATCCTTCTTGTTGACTATAACCCTTAGCAACAAGTCTAGCTTTGAACCTTTCTACATCTCCATCAACCTTGTACTTAATCTTATAGACTTATTTAGATCCAATGGCCTTCTTTCCTGGTAGAAATGACATTATCTCCCAAGTCTTGTTAGCTTCAAGAGCTTGAATTTTAACTGCATGGGTTGTATCCACCTGTCATCTAAAATAGCTTATTTGAAACTGGTAGGCTCAACTAAGGTGGAAAACTTAGTGAGATAGCTGTGATAGGTAGGAGTAATGGCGTCATATGAAAGAGAATTAGCCAAAGAATATTTACAAGTGGCACCCTTGGCTGGTGCAAAGTAATCCTTCATCCATACTGGTTGTTTAGTAACTATGGTAGTTCTTTTAGGTGGAATAATGGATGGCATCATGGTATGACTGTCTGAAGCCTGAGCAGAAAAGGTGGTTTAAGAATGTAGTTGTGATAGAGAATCCATCAAATCTGGAATTGCATTATCAGGTGTGGTCATCTCAACAAAAGCTTCATCAGCAGAATCATCATCAGTTAAAACCTCATCAGATGACAATAAGAGATGAGGATCTAGGACATCTTGTTATACATGTTGTGTGTTCATGAAAGGAAACATATCTTCCTGAAAGATAACATCTCTATGCATAAAAAATCTTTTGGTCTGGAGGTCTAGTAGTAAGTAGCCCTTCTGAGTGTCTAAAAAACCCATCAAAGCAGTAGGTGTAGCCCTTTCTGAAAATTTGTCGTATCCTCTAGGAATAACTGAAGCATAATACAAACAACCTACCACTCTAAGATGAGACAAAGAGGGAGGTCTGTTATGTAACATCTCATAATGACTCTTTCTTGCAATAGAAGAAGATGGCAACCTATTCATTAAGTATATAACTGCCTTAATGCAGTGCCCCAGTACCTAATAGGTATATGTGATTGGAATCTGATAGCTCTAGCAATGTTGAGGACTTGCCTGTGTTTTCTTTACACTACACCATTTTGTTATGGGGTGTGTGGACAACTACTTTGATGAATGATACCTAAGCCTTGAAACAAAGCATTGCATTGAGAATTAAAAAAACTCTGTACCACTATCATACCTTACACATTTCACTTGAGAGACAAACTGAGTTTTTATCATTAAAAAGAAGTGTCTAAGAGCAACAATAGTTCCAGACTTGAGTTGAAGCAAGTGTACCCAATAATATCTGAGTTAAAGCAAGTGTACCCAACAATATATACTATTATCATCCACAATAGTAAGGAAATAGTGTTTCTTATCAAAGGATCATAGGAAAACTTATGTAAATCAAGCATCTGGGCAAGCCAGTTAAATATTAAGCAAGCTTGGTGTGATTCTGCATAGATCTTTTTGTGGATTCATAGAATTAGACATATCTCCACACAGCAGCAGCCAGCTGATCTGTTAACTAAAGGTCTTGGTCAGGCTCAGCATTCTCACTTATTAAGCAAGCTTGGTGTGCTTAATATTTTGCACCATCCAGCTTGAGGGGGAGTATTTAGTTTTAAAAGTATGTTTTTACTGTTCCATTGAAATAGTTTTTACCGTAGCGGTGTTAGTTTGTTATTACTGCATTTTCAGTTAGTTAGCTTAGCTGCAAGGTGAGTCGGTTAGAGTAGTTAGTCCAGCTGTCTTCTAGATGATCAGATATTTTAGAGTGAGTTCACTCAATTGAGTCTATAAATAGGAGCTTGTACAATACAATTCAGTTACACAAAAATAAAATTTATAGTTTTTCCTTCTTCTTAGCTGAGCTACTGAGCTGCTGAGCTCTCATCAATGGTGAATTGACCATTGTAGCTCAGTTTTCACAGTTATTCAGCCATGAAGGTTGTTTTCAAAGTGTAAAAATAAAGAAACTGCAAACGTAATCGCTTTCATGTATTATTTCAAGTTAGGTTCGTGTTCTTGTTTTGACTATTGGGAGTTAATTCCTCAAATTGTCACTCAACTTGTAGAAGTATCCCATTAAAGTAACTATTGAATTTTTTTGGATAATATTGTCACTCAACTTGTAGAAATATCTCACTAAAGTAACTTTTGAATTTTTTTGGACAATATTGTCACTGAACTATACATATATTTCCAACAAGGTGAAAAATAATGGAAAAGTTAAATTTTTAACGGAAGTTTATTCATATGTATTTTAAGCTATAATTTTAGATCAAATACTCATTAATTATGTAAAATTTATTTAATCCATTTTAAATGTGTCTTTAATAAAATAAATTATATTTATGTAATTAGAGCAAAATGATGGTGCAATCTTTTGTTAAAAAGTAATACATGTATCTTTTATTTTTAATCAAAGTTTATACATTTATCATTTTAGTTTTCTTTTTTTGTTTAAAATTCAATCTAATTATAGAATTTATTGTAAAGATGTGCAAAGATGAATTATAATTATGCATTTTCGATATTATTTTTTTAGCTAATCTTTATTTTTTGTTAAGAAGAACTTCTTAAATACCAAATCTTTTTAATTGCAAACTTGAGACTAATATGTAGGGGAAAAAAAGGAGAAGACAGCATGATTTTTATGAAAATATTGTTTTAGACACCTCCATTTTGCACTAGTTACATGAATATAATTTATTTTATTAAAGACATATATGAAATGGATTAAATAAATTTAAAATAATTAATGGGTATCTGATCTAAAAATAAAACTTAAAATATATATCAATAAACTTCCATTAAAAATTTAACTTTTCCGTTAGTTTTTACCTTGTTGGAAATATATGTATAGTTCAGTGACAATATTGTCTCAAAAAATTCAAAAGTTACTTTAGTGAGATATTTCTACAAGTTGAGTAACAATATTGTCCAAAAAAATTTAATAGTTATTTTAATGAGATACTTCTACAAGTTGAGTGACAATTTGAGGAATTAACTCGACTATTGGTGATGAAACCAAAAGAATGTCAATAAAAGAGAAAAATCGATATAATTTGTTTGTCATACATATAATTGTGAATGCAAAATCAATATGAATATTTTAGTTGTGATTGGTTTGGGTCTCGGGGTACTTGCAAATGAAGTGGTAAAGGAAGTTGAGAATAGATACTAGTGAATATTATACATATATCTTCTCCATTACTCTCATCCCATTTTGTGTGATTATGTCAACATATATTAGCAAGTTTGAATTACAATCTTAAACGTTTATTCAACAACTAAAATTAGGATACACTCAATTATCTTTCTAGCTCTTGAACTTAAAAAATTTAACAACTCCTTAGATTATTCAATATGACCAAGAAATTAAAAATTGATTAAAAAGTACAATAAAAAAATAACTATTGAATCACATATCAATTCTGTAAAAACCTATGATAAAAATAAAATAAAGGGATGTCATATGGAGTAATTTTTTTTAATTTAAATTTGTTTCAAATTTTCAATTACACACTTAAACTTTACCGACAATTTAATATTGCTCCGTACTTATCCAAAGTGGACCTTAGAGGCCACGTGCTATGCTATTAGTCACATAAAAGGTATTTGATAATTAAGAGCGCGTGAGAAATAAAAAAATTTCATGCTAGAGAAGTTTTATTATAAATGAAGAGGAAAGATTTATCCCTTTTCCATTTTGATTTTCTCTTAGACTTTCGTCAAGTGTCTCTCCTTCACTCTTATCCGGAAATGAAGCATCAACTTCTCCTATTTCTCTCTCCATCTCCGATCATCAAATTCTGTAAAATAATTGAATTAAAATTCGACCTTTTTTCAAATCAATTCCCAAAATTTATTAACTTTTGGGAAATTCTTAACTTTTTGATTATTTATTCTCATTTTTTTTTCACATGTGCATAAAAATTTCGAGTGCTCATGTGGTAATTTTGCTCAATATGGTATTAGATATAGTTTGGACAATATTAGAAAGTATTAGGTCATTTATAAAGTTTAAATGTGCAAATGAAAATTCAAACGAAATCCATGTATTATTCCTTAGAGAAAAAAGAAATGGACTTGACGAAAAGAAATACTCCCTCCATCTCATACTAGTTGTTTATTTTCTATTTTATACGCTCCTTTACAATTATAAATAAGAAAGATAGTTTACTAATTTACTCAATATTTTTTTTTGAACTTTACAAATTTGTTTATACTTTCAAAAAGAAATTAATTACAAGGATAAAAAAAGTATTTAATTCTTTTTAAATTTTATAAATTAATAAATAATTTGAAATAACTATTTATTTATTTTTGTTAGTAACATGACTATTAATATGGGACGGAGGATAAAAGAAAATTATGAATTGAAAAATCCCATTGGCATTTGACCCAAAACTCCCGAATTATCCACATCACATACTCAAAAAAACATGAAACCAAAGTTTGGCAAAAGAGAGACGGAAACAATGATGTCCCAAAATTCGAACTATCTCAAAGCCACCACTGATTTCCACAATTCCAATTTGTCCCATTATTCCATCCATATTATCCACACAATTATTTTCCACTTCCACACAAAATTCCCCTCTTTTTTGTCACACACATACACAAATACATTCACACCCATATTCTATATAAAAAATCAACTTCATAATTGTGATTTTTTTTTAAAAAAAAAAAAAAATTTGCCCACAAGTAGAAAACCCAAAATCTTGAAATATAAATTGATGCTTCTTCATTCATTATACATTGTTTGTTGTTGATGGTGGTAAGTGATATGGCAACATGTTTTCGTTATTGTCCCTGCCACTTCCAAATGGATCGTACAGGAATCCTCCATCTTCAGTATTGTCATCTTAATTATGCTAAGATTTCTGGGAATGGGAAATTGTCCTATGGGTATCGTCGTCTTAAGTTTGTTGTCACTGCCGAACTAACCAATGCTTTCTCCGTCAACATTGGCTTGGATTCTCAGGTAAAATATTTTTCTTGCTGTTTTTTTTAGTTAGAACTATAGTTGATTTGTAGTGTGTTCACTCAACCGATAGTTATTATCTACGAAAGCAGTCCTTCTTTTATATTTCAATTCTTTTCTACAAAGAAAGTGACTTTCTGAGATCATAATTACTCCCTCGTCACAATTTATGTGATGTAGTTTGACTGGATACATAGTTCAAGAAATATGAGAAAGACTTTGCGATGTTCCAAAGACTATGGTTAAAATAAATGAAATTTTAGGTAGAAAAATACACCTTTGTGGACTTTTTTGCCAAATAAGTGGGATCCTACATGGGTAAAGTGTTGATAGTGTCATTAAATGTTTGTCAAATAAGGAAATGTGTCATTCTTTTTAGGACTGACTAAAAAGGTAAGTATGTTATATAAATTGGGACTGAGGGAGTACTAGTTGAGTGACCACATGAGAAATTAATTTCAGAGGTTATCTTGCTTAAAATGGGTGAGTGATGATGATGTAAACTATCTGACCATCTCAATCGTAATTAGGACATTTCTTGTATCAGCTGGCATGTTTCGATCCTCTTCCTCATTACTATAAAAAAAAAGTGACCTACCGGTTTAGGTACAAGATACTATCACTAATTTGCCCCTGGACAATTAAAGATTCAACCTTTAATCGCGATGATACAATTGCAGGAATAGAATTCTACCATCCAAGTTGTCAGATGCATCTTCTATTCTTTATGTCGGTGTCACTCTAAGGGTGTGGCCTAGTGGTCAATGAAGTAGGTTGAGAACCATGAGGTCTCAGAGACAAAAATACTAGGTGATTTTTTCACATTTATTCTAGCCTTAGCTTTGGTGGACAGAGTCAGTTACCTGATACCTGTTGCTACCTGTTGCTGGTGGGAGGTGGTAGGTATTCCGTGGAATAAGTCGAGGTGCGCGAAAGCTGGCCCGAACACCACGGTTATCAAAAAAAGAAAAATTCATAGTACCTTGGCGTTTTATAGAACAAGTCTTAGTGAAATAGAAAAATTCATAATCCCTTGGCTTTTTATAGAACAAGTCTTAGTGAAATAGCAATGATTTTGAGTACTTTTAGAGCTATTTTAGAAACCTAATGGCTTATTTGTATGGATATGTTTTTTTGTTTTTTTTTGGTATGGATATGTAAAATACAGGATTTCCAATCCTAGCTGGAAAGAAAGAAATATGGCTACTCAATTAACTCCTATATGTCAAAGGCATATTGAAATAATTTCAGAGTTTTTCCGTGACTTTATCCATGTCAACAAACAATTTGAAGTATTTGTTGAATTAATAATTGCCTCTTAAGCAACCATTATGTCCACTTGACCTTTCAACTGCATTAGTATTCCCATTTTATCACTTCTGTTCATTTATTAGGTTAGACATCCTCACTATAAAAGTTCTACATTCTTTTTCACGTAGATCTTTTAATTGATCCGGAACAGTTTTTTCTAGTCAAATTTCCAGTTCATTAGTATCTTAGTATCAGTCTTGTGCGGACACCACCATCATGAAAAAAGAAAACAGAGATTCTAATTATCGGTCTTTTCATAGTTGTGCGTTGAAAATTAGACGTTGCCTGATAATTTTTTCCCCCACTAAATTTCAAATTGTATAGGTCGGCGATACTTCAAAGTTTCCCCGGATTGGCCCACTACCTGGGGATATTGCAGAGATAGAGGCTTACTGTAGAATCTTTCGGGCTGCTGAACAACTTCATAATTCATTAATGGACACCCTATGCAATCCACTGACTGGAGAATGTAATGTCTCATATGACGTACCGTCAGATGATAAACCAATACTGGAAGATAAACTGGTTTCTGTTCTAGGATGCATGGTGTGTCTTCTAAACAAAGGAAGGGAGGAAGTAATTTCTGGGAGATCGTCGATTATGAACTCTTTTCAAGATGTTGATGTGCATATGATGGATGATATGCTTCCTCCACTTGCTATTTTCAGAGGTGAAATGAAGAGGTACTGTGAGAGCTTGCATGTGGCTCTTGAAAACTATTTAACACCTGATGATCCTCGCAGCATTGTCGTGTGGCAAAAACTTCACAGACTGAAGAATGTATGTTATGATGCTGGATTTCCTCGTGGTGAAAAGAACCCCAGCCATGCACTGTTTGCTAACTTTACTCCTGTTTATTTGTCAACATCAAAAGAAGAGACACAGTCTCCAACTTCTGAGGTTGCTTTCTGGATAGGTGGCCAGGTAACTGATGAAGGTCTCAGATGGTTGTTGGAGAGAGGGTTCAAAACCATTGTAGATCTCAGAGCTGAGGCTGTGAAAGACATCTTCTATGAGAAAGTGCTAGATGGAGCCATATCGTCAGGGGACATTGAATTAATTAAACTACCCGTTGAAGTTGGTTTGTCACCTTCAGTGGAGCAGGTTGAAAGTTTGCAGCATTGGTTTCTGATTTAAACAAAAAGCCCATATATCTTCACAGTAGAGAAGGAATTAAGAGGACATCAGCTATTGTCTCCAGATGGAGGAAATTTATTACTCGCTACACACCACATGTTGTAGCCAGTACATATAAGGTCGCGGACTCGACTGAGAACTCATCAGGTGATGCTAGAGGAATCGAAGAAACAGTTATGTCACCTAGATCAGAAGATGGGAAAAGCTTTCATGATGAAGTCAGCTCTGCCTCTGATAATCAAGCACATTTCTGAAGCTACGGACCTAGGCAAGAACGAAGGTGATGAAATTGTTTCGTCCAATCTGGAAAGCACAGTGCTAGCATCCGACAGTGGAGTAGCCTCCTACATCAATGTGAACCCACTCAAGAATCAGCTGCCTCCTTCTAATGTCTTCTCCAGAAAAGATATGTCCACGTATTTCAAAAGTATGAAGGTTTCACCAGCAGCATATTTTACTTATGAAAGGAAAAGATTGGAGGTGCTTTCTGCTTCAAAATATAATTACAAGAGAGTACCGAAAGGAAATGAAACCACAAGCATATACAGTCAGACCAGAATGATGGGATCAGAAGATTTAAATGGTTCATCTTCTGATAAACACTTAATTACTAACCCTTCAACTTCAGCTTCGAATGCAGAGATATATGCTGGTCATAATGGCTCTGTGACTCCAATTTTGAATGGAAGCAGCAATGGGAAAGTGCAAACCTCGATAAAAAATGCTGGTATTGTTGATGCAAGAAATGAGTTAGAAGGTATTGCTGACTCTAGCGTCAATACCGCAGAGAGGAGAAATATTGAGGTCGCCACACCTTCACTGGGAGATAACTTGGAGCAAATTGAAGGAAATATGTGTGCTTCTGCCACTGGTGTCGTAAGAGTGCAGTCAAGAAGGAAGGCAGAGATGTTCTTGGTTCGCACAGATGGGCATTCGTGCACCAGAGAGAAGGTAACAGAATCTTCCTTGGCCTTCACTCATCCTAGCACCCAGCAGCAGATGCTTTTGTGGAAATCCACACCGAAGACTGTATTGCTGTTGAAGAAGCTGGGACGCGAACTCATGGAATAAGCTAAAGAGGTTCTCTGCACAGTTCTCTTTAATTTAGTTGATATTTTACTGTCTGATTTTCATTTACTACTGATGCTGTGCATTGCTCTTCATTCTTCACTTCTTTCAAGTTCTGAGAAACTCTTTAAGTGAACATGTGCTTATAATTGATAAAGAAGATAGCGTAGATCTTAGTGCAAGTATTCAAGTTGGTATTTTTTTACTACAGTTAACCAAGGAAAGGAGGAAAAAGATCTCTCGAACATTAAATACAAAAGGGAGGAAAATCTAGTACTTCTCTTAAGTGTTGAAAACATTTTTCAAATACTTCTTGTATGGTTTCCATTTTTGCTGAAAGTTAAATAATAAATGAAATTTTCCATGTCCTAGAAAGACATGAAAGAATTTCCATCTTCTACTAAACTAGATGAAAGTAAATAAATGCTCCAAAAATGCCATCATTACTGTTGCTCATGCCAAAGTTTAGTGTGTATCTGCAATAAATATATGCCACAAATTGGTGCACAAGGCCATGTAGGATCTTAAGCACCATGGACATGGCAAGAGCTGACATTGCTATCAATTTTTTTCATTTGTATTTGCTACATTTTTAATGTTTTCCATAATTCTATTTATGGGAACTGATGTGGAAATGTTCAAATCCTTCTACGAAAATTCAAATTGAGAATAACTGAAGATAGTAAATATAATTGTGTTGCTCATACTGTTTTTTTCCCAAAATTGTGAATAATTAAGGTAAAGGTTTATTGACCAAGTACCAAGAAGGTACCAAAATCAAAGGTTACAAAAGACCGCTGGGTATATCCATACAGTCAACTACAACATCTCCCTAGCAACTCCAAAAAGTCCATATATTGATCTATACTATCAATGAAACTACTTTTACACCCACAAAACAAATTATGTAAACACTTGTTTTTAACTCTAGAAATATGAACTTTTTGCCCATCAAAACAAGCGCATTGGATTCATTTTGGTTTGGGATTGCTTTGAGGATATAAGATCAGCTCCTGACATGAATTTTCCCACCAAAAAAAAAAAAAGAAGAAGAAAAAAAAGTAATCTGCTCCAGACATGAGAGTGATGACATTTTCTTGTTCCTGTTGGGGATGTGAGCTTATAAAACAAGTGTTAGGCTTGACCATGTTACCGAGAAATTGTAGTCATAGCTGTCTGTATGATTTTGTTAGTTTGTTGCAAAAGCTGCCCAAGCATGTGAACTGATTTTGAGTAGTTACAAATATATTTAACTGTCACTTTGTGTATCTCGTTGAAATTACCATCCGTCAACCAACTGAAGGAAAGGAAAATCTGATCATTTAGTTTTCTCTTCTTGATTTGGATTGTGTTTACCTTCTGACTTTCTTTCCCCTCCTACTAGCATACTTCAAATGTGCCATTCTACTTGGTCAACTGGCAGGATGCAGAGATCTTTTCATCAATATGAATCTCAAGTTACATAGCCTGTTATGAGTTCCATCTGTCCATTTTATTTTGAAAATCTTACGAATCAGTTTGATGAACTATGTGGTTTGAACTTAATTGAAGTCTTGTAACTGCAAACATTTTATATTATATCATATCAACTTTCTTATAAGCTGGAAACTATGTGCTTAAAAGTTCTCTTTCAAATATTTTTGTTTACATTTCCATTAACAATTGTTCTCTGGCTTTCATTCACATATACTCATAGGTTTTAACTCTTAACAAACAGAAATTCTAACACACTCTCCTTTTTCCATTTCTCTTCTCCCTGAAGGTTGCTTCTTTTTTGTATTCCCAAGAGAAGATGACTGTTCTTGTTGAACCTGAGGTGCATGATATTTTTGCAAGAATCCCAGGCTTTGGGTTTGTTCAGACCTTCTATAGTCAAGATACCAGGTGGGATGACTCATAACTGTACGTGCAAAAGCATTGTCCTTTGCATTTTTCCCTCTGTGCTCATTACTTCACGGAGAGGTATGACCTTGACTGATGTACCAAATGCAGCGATCTTCAAGAGAGGGTTGACTTTGTTGCATGTTTGGGAGGAGATGGTGTGATACTCCATGCATCAAATATATTTCGAGGTGCTGTCCCACCCGTCATCTCATTTAACCTAGGATCCCTTGGATTTCTCACTTCCCATCCAGTATGCCTCTCAACTTAAGTGTTAAGATTTATGTCCGTATTAGCTATAAATACTCATCTTTTGCTTCTTGTCATCAATTCTTACAGTTTGAAGATTATAAGAAGGATCTTAGACAAGTCATCCATGGAAACAACACTCTAGATGGTGTATATATAACTCTAAGGATGCGTCTCCGATGTGAGATATTCCGAAGCGGGAAAGCAATGCTTGGAAAGGTGTTTGATGTCCTAAATGAAGTTGTAGTTGATCGTGGTTCTAATCCATACCTGTCCAAAATAGAGTGTTATGAACATGAACGCCTCATAACCAAGGTGCCATTTATATTCTTAACCGTCAATTGGCACCTAAGGATTTAAAGAGGAATTCTATTTTAATATTATAGATCATGTTTCTTCTAGAAAAAAAGTGATTCCAACAAGTGCGCTGCTGAATTAATGAGCAAGAGATCAAAAAATAATCTTGTCATACTGCCTCATATTATTTGGCAGGTGCAAGGTGATGGGTTCATTGTGGCCACTCCAACTGGAAGTACAGCTTACTCAACAGCTGCTGGGGGTTCCATGGTACTTCTGAGACACATCACTTATGAATATATGTTGTGAAATGTCACAAGTGAATACTGCATTAGAATCTATAGACCAAGTTAAAAGTTAATGCCCTAAAAATCAAAAAATAGTGAAAGCACCTTTTTTGATAAAATATATTCACTTTGCAAGTATGACTTTTAAGAATTATTGACAAAGTTGGGTTGATAACAGCTGTCATACATTAAAGTAAAGAAATGAATAGGTATCTCACCTTTTATGGTAAATGGTTTCAAAGAGGCAGTGGTTATATTAAACAACTTCCTTGTCTGCTTGGACTAGGAATTTCTATTATGAATCAAAAGCAGCAATTTTGGAAAATCAACAACAACAAACCCAGTATATTCCCACAAAGTGGGGTCTGGGGAGGGTAAGTGTACGTAGTCCATATCACTACCTCAGAGGTGAGATAGAGAGGCTGTTTCCGATAGACCCCCAGCTCAAAACAAAAACAGTCCAGAAAAAGATACAGGGAACAAGAAACAATTTTAACAATTTTGGAAAATCCTATGTGTAATAACTGAGCTTTGTCAGACCACTTGAGTTACTGTTACATATCCGAACCTGCTTTCATTTTTTTTAAACATTATATGTAGCTATTCTTTTTCTAGTAACAAAAACTTGAAGTTGCAATTTTGTGACAAGATGGCTTTTGCAACTTAAATTTGATTCTGACACACGATGTTCTTAAGGATCTACTTGTGAAGGGAAATTTTGTATATTGACTTGCTGCTGATTTTATTGGTGATGAAATTTGACTCTTTGAAACCATCCTTCATCCTGCCAACAGTTAATTATTTTGCCTTCACCTATTGAATGCGTGAACATTATTTGACAGGGAAATTTTTGCCATGCAGGTGCATCCCAATGTTCCGTGCATGCTTTTTACACCAATCTGTCCACATTCTCTCTCGTTTAGACCTGTCATACTTCCAGATTCTGCAAGACTAGAACTAAAGGTGACTGTCTCAATATATATTTTATGATTATTGGAAAGGAATCTCACTACTAATTTACTTATCAAAAAAAAAAGGCTAGTTTGTGCTAATGCCTCTCATTTCCTGACTAAAAACTTTATACAGTCGACAGTATTTCCCAACTAAAATGGTATAGAGTTTGCCTATTAGTTAGGTTACAACCCATATAAGATAAAGGCTCATATTTTCTATATGGATAGACTCCTTTCCTCAAAGTCATTAGGGTAGATCTGGAGACCAACGTTGCAAAGTATAGAACAAAGAGTTTGATTAAAATGTCCTTGAGAGCCATATAGATCAAGTATGTGGTTTGTTCAGGTGTTCCTTAGGTGTTGCACCCGTGAACAAGAAACTCTTAAATCTGAGCTGTAAATCAGATAAAATTGTTGTATCTTCATAAAGGTGCAGTTAACTAGAGCACCCAAGGGTGTGACCTAGTGGTTAATGAAGTGGGTTGAGACCCATGAGATCTCAGGTTCAATTCCTAATGAAGGCAAAAACACTAGGTGATTTCTTCTCATAATCAAGCCTTAGTGGATAGTGTTACCCGGTACCTGTGCTAGTGGGATGTATCAGGTGTCTCGTGTAATTAGTCAAGGTGCGCAAGCTGGCTCAAACACCACGGATTAAGAAAAGGTGCAGTTAACATTTTCATTACATAGTATGGTTGTTGGCATGGTGCTGTGGGAAAGGTCTACAGGTGTTTTAACTTTGAGCAGAAATATGGCTAAACTGGTTTGAAATGGTTTGGTTTGTTCGATTTTATTATTGGTAAGGGATGAGTACTTCTTCAGAAACGGGAAAAGGCTGAGAACAAGAATTTTTCGAAATTATGACAAAGCTGACAAGGCCTTCTATAAAATGGTGTTCAAGATTTCACTTACAGAATCTCCTCGGCATCATATGTAGGGTGTAGTAGCATCACAGATTGCACATTAATCAGAATGGGTTCAGTTCTAAGCTTGTGTTTGTTGAGCCCTAGTGAATGAGCACTATCGGGAAGTCTTCTATAGTCTAAGTCTTCATAAAGCTCAGTGTGGGAGACGTAACTTAGTTCCATCTATCGTGTGAATTAGACGATAATTTGGTAGCCGAACGCTCTTTGTTGGGCCACACTGAGGAAAATCAAATTTTAACTTGTAATTTTTGGATAGATGATGGCCAAGAGGGAACAACTGTGTTTAATGATGGAAACCTTCACATGAAAACATTTTCATTATTGAAGATGCTACTAATGCCCATATAGTCTAGCAAGTTCAGTGCAAAGGCATTAGAGCTGCTTTTGTAGAAGATGTGGGCATAGCAGGCTTAACACTGATCGAAGCAGCTGGTGGAAAGAAAGTACTAGTCAGACCTGCAAGCTTGGGAGAGTATGTAGTGGCAGTTTTCAATCATATAATCTGACTCTTGGTCTGACTTTTAACAATAGTCAGCTATTCTCGTTCTCCTTTTTGGAATGCCCTATTAAGTAAGGGTTGGTGTTCGCAGAAAATGTATACTAGTAGTGACAATAGCAGAGGACCACTAGTTATGCTAGTGAGATAACCCAACTAGGCCTAGTTAGCCCGACAATTTTGCGGTACTAGAGGATCATATAAATCTCAGTTTATCTGAATATTTCTTTACCATTATTGATTTTCTTCTTTTTCACAAGAATCCATCTTGATCTTATCTCATCTTTTCTGAGGAAATACCAATTTTCTCATCGATCTTACAACAACAACATATCCAGTATTATCCCACAAATGGGGTCTGGAGAGGGTGGTACTCACGCAGCCTTACCCCTACCTTGTGAAGATAGAGAGGCTGCTTTCGACAGACCATCGGCTCAAGTAAAGTATAATAAAAACAAGTATGGAATAACTCCAATTTGTCTGAAAAAAATCTTAATGTTCTGCTTTTATGTGCAATTGTCTCTGCCCTAGTTCCCAATATAGAGACTTTTGGAACATAGAATTATACATATATAAATGTTACTGTGTTTTGTTTGTTTTGAAGTAGGTTTTGTAGTATTAGCATTAAAGTAGAAAATGTGGAGCTTATAGAGTCGTTACAGATGGGGAGACACGGGAGAGGGAGTGAGTGGCAAATGTCTGATTACCACCCAAAATGCCATGCTCTCTTATCGCTGCTTTTAGCAAAGGCTTGCAGGTTTCTGTATCTTATTTCTTGAGCAAATGGAATTCCACCAATTTGATAAAAAATGAAGATGGAATACTACTACCCATCTGAATGAATATACTGTGCTTTTCTCACACCAGCATTCTGTTCTCTGAAACTTGTTTGTGTATGGAAACACATTCAACATGATAGTATTATTTTCTTTAGGAGATATACTTAGGTAGTTGAGTGCCCCATGATCAACATTATGGTCTAACAGCATGGCAAGAAGAAAAATGCCATCAACGAAATACCTAACTTAAAGTTCCTAGTTAGAACTATTGCTTTTTATTCTGCCGAAGTATGCAGTTGGAGAATCAAGCACTGCCATTCCAATATGTGAAGCACTTGTTTCAACTATACACTTCCAAATACTAACGGAAGCCTTAATCCTTTTCTATGGGTTAACTTCAAATATTTATGTTCAATTTTTATAGAGAAGTTATCATAATTATGGAAGAACATATTCATCAAGAGGACCTTGGTGGTTAGAGTTAACCGGTACTTGTGTTTGGTGGGAGGTAGCAGGTACCCCGTGGAATTAATCGAAGTGCGGGCAAGCTGGCCCGGATACCGCAGTTATTTAAAAAAAAATAATTAAAAGCACTATTTTAGATCACAATTAAATGGTTAGTTCCTTAACACGTCCAAAGTGCCCATACCGTCACTTGAGATCCACGGCATGACATTGTTCAAGTAAAGCAGTGTTTGTGCCGAGATATCACTCGTGGGAAGCTCAAAGCCTATAATTTGTCTATTCCAGTTGCATCTCCTCTGTCGTTCTCATTTCATCACTCTCTAAGAATCTTATGAGTCTTTTACATATGAACAGATACCAGAGGATGCACGAAGCAATGCTTGGGTCTCTTTTGATGGGAAGAGAAGGCAACAACTCTCTAGAGGAGATTCTGTTCGCATATATATGAGCGAGCATCCACTGCCTACAGTAAACAAGTCTGATCAAACAGGGGATTGGTTTCATAGCTTGGTTTGTTGTCTAAATTGGAACGAAAGACTAGACCAGAAAGCACTCTGAAGCTATCAAAATTAGTCCTCCTCTCGTTCATGTAAATTAGTGTACAGTCATATAGGTAAGAGCAAGAGAATTTCTATAGCGAACAGAAGTTAATATATATTTTACTGTCTGGCTGGCTGTGATATATGCAGTTATTATTCAGCTGTCTTGATTTATTTATCTTACTATTCAATGTAAGAAAATTGTACAGAGCTATTTTCACAGGGTTAATTATAAAGTTCCAATCTTTACACATCTGGCTGAGATATTTCTGCTTCTTGGTCTTGACCTTGACAATGTAAATCATCAAGAGTCTATTGAAGTTGACCTGATTAAAATGTGGTAGGCTTTTGTCACTTTTTGTTTTTGCTTTTATTCTTTTCCATCAAACTTGTTATGCCTTGAGCACTTGTTTAACATTGAGCTAACAATACTGCACAAAACACACAACTAGTCTTTCTCTTGATGTCTATCGTAACTCCAGTTATCTAGATGTTGTAATTTATAGTGTGGATTCTTCGAGTTTACTGACTCTCAATCATCTTGTTTCGCTCTTGTAGCTTGGCCAAGCTTCGGTGAAACTTTTGGTTATCTTGGAGTTCAACAGTGTTTGGGCCAAACCTTTAAGGTGGGGAAATAGCTTTTCCTTGAAGTAGAAGCAGAGGAGTTTCGTTTAAAATCTTATATTTTACCAAAATGAGAATCCCTTGGTCAAAAATGTCGATGTCAAGTCAAATATGAAGCACTAGGTCAATTTTTAAATTACAAAATAGGAATTACTTATGTAAAGAGAGTACCAGAACTACTTCAGTAGATGCTCCTAATCTAGCTTTTCCTACGTGACCTAGTACCTTCTAATGATGCATAACTTTTTTTTGTTTACTGTTTGGCCATGAGAATTATTAGTTCCTTGTAATTTTAAGGGAAGAAGAGTTGGTTCAGGGATATATATGCCATGTAGGATTTGCTGAAATTAACAAAAGTGAGGTATGCCAAGTTTTAGATTATTAGTAACAAAATCTGGGAATATGAGTAACAAAAGTGAAAATTAATCTAAAACTGGAAAAGGAGGAGGTAGCCATAATTATTAGACTAATTCACTTCACTGCAGGGGCGAATCTAGGGGGTGAGAGGGTATTCACCCGACCCCCTCATAAAAAAATTACACTATACATATAAGGTGATTTTTTAAATTTTTATGTGTATGAATCCCCCGAACACAAGACTAAAGGTTGATTCAGTGGTTTAGTAAATTCAAAATTCACCATGCGATTTCAAATTCAAGCCCTAGATACTAATACATTTTTATTTTTTCGAACCCCCTTACCAAAAATCCTGAATCGGTCATTTTTTCTTCATAACGCACCCATAGCTTGGAACCTTGGTTCTTTTGGAAGAAACTTTTGCTCATTATAAACATTCATGTAATTCCCAAACACAAAAGTTGGATACGTAGCATTTAATTGCACTTCTTTTTCCTTAATAATATCCACAAGTAGCTCTGGTGCTGGAGAAATGGTGGCTTTCAATGAAGGATTATAGAATGAAGCAATTGATCTCCTATTTCCATCTGGTTTTGACAACACACGGTGCCAGACACTCTTGTATTTCCCATTGCTAAGCACTTCAATTTGATCACCTGCATGTATATATAAATATAGGGAGTGAGTTTAATTGATTTTGAATCTACTATAGGCTAATTTAGGGAGTTGATGCTAGGATATACTATCAATCATGCGATTAATTAGTTATAGTATTCGTTATAGAAAAATTATTTGTATTTGTCATTCACTTCAGCAAAGTATTATATTAAATAGATCATTTTGTCATATATGTGTCCAAAATTTATATAGTAGACAATTTGATGTATAGCATTTAAATTTATATTCAGAAGATTAAATCATCAGCTCTTGTAAATTAAAAGTTATTTTTCACAACCGTAGATGAAAATGTTAAAAAGTCATCAGAATGATGTAGCACGAGAATCAAGATAATTTGTCTTGATTACGAAAATTGTAAAGTTTGAACTTCTCGGGCTAGTGTATTTTGTATGTATTGAACATGATCAACTAGCTAGAGATAGAGTTTTTGACAGAATGGTAAAAACATATTATCTAAATTGTTAAATTTACTTAATTATATTTCAATTTTTATATAACTATTATGAGCTATATATATAATTGTCATTTTGATTAATTAAAGGGTAAGATCCTGTGATGGATCAAAATGTTTGACAGATTGAATGATAATAATATATAAATTAGTTAATAAAATTCATATCTCAATACATAAATTAATGACACGCATATTATGTCAAACTTTGCAAGTAAATTTATAGATCAGACATATGAAATAAGTTAAAGCTCTATATTTTTTTGGAAAACTTGACTAATGAAATCATTATTTCTAGATAAGTGACACATGATCATGTGGTCAATGCATATATATAACTTAAACACTACTTTAATAGTAGCATCGCATATACATAACTTAAACACTACTTTAATATTAGCATATTTTAAAGAAGAAAAAAAGAATGTAGATCACCTGTGTTAACAACAATGGCATTGGGAAGAGGTAGAACATCGATCCATTGGCCATCTTTGAGGATTTGAAGGCCATCAACTTCATCATCTTGAAAGAGCAAAATGACACCACCAGCATCAGTGTGAGCTCTTAGACCATTCACCTTTTCTGGATGTGGGCATGGTGGGTAATGGCTCACTTTTGTCCCAAAAAATGCACAATTTATAATATTATTGTCACCTTCATTAAAGGCTTTCTTGATGTACCCTTTTGTTAAACCTAAGTTTTCATCCATTACTTCCATCACTCTCTCTGCTAGCTACTTCACCTCTGATCTATACTCTTTCATTGTTTCCCTGTTATTTTATAAAATCAGATAAATTTATCATGAATATATTTTAACCTTAATATAAAAGAGATTAATTCAGATAGTAAAATTACTTTGTCACACTTATTTAAGTGATTGAATTCTTACCTTTTATAAAGACAAAACTTAGACATCAAGGTAATTTTACTGTTATAGTGAGTAAAGTTGATAAGTACGTTAATGTGACCAAAAAAAAGTTTTGTGACCTTATTGTTTTTGTTCTATTCTTTCAAAACATTTGAAGATATCATGAAAATGAGGGAAATAAAATTGCCTGACTGGCAATGGATAGTTCTTATTTTTTTTCAGAATTGTTTTTCGAAATCATGTTTGGACATAGAATTGTTATAAATTGTATTCAGAAATCATATTTGAACATAGAATTGTTTCGCAATTCAATACTTGAAGTTGAATTTTGGAATATTTTAGAATTCGAAAAACTCCAAATACTTGTTTTCACATTTTTCACTTCAAATCACTAACAAAAATTCAACATTTTTTCAAGTTGTATTCATGTCCAAACACAACTTCAATTTCCAAATAGTACTAGTTTTCAACTTCTTTCAAATTTCACATTTTTTATGTCCAAACGCGCACTAAATAAAAAAATTGAAACTTATGAGATGCATATATAGCCAGTGTGTGGAAATTTACTTGAATTGAGGAGTCTTGGAGGGCCATTCATTATCATCAGTGAGAAGGAATACATCTTCCCAATCTACATTTTCAACTTTGCCATGTTTCTTGCTCTGCACCAACTCATTAAGCAAATTGACTGGTGTTGAATTCTTGAAAGCTTCTTTCCTTTCCAGTTTAAAGCATTCAGCACCCACCTTTTTTACCCTCTCTAGCAGCTCCACTGGAATCCCATGATTCACCAACTGCATGCACAAATTCTCCCACTTAATTTCCTTGGAGATAATTTATTCACATTATAATATTAAGAACTATTATATATGCATGGTAAGACTGCATACAAAAGATCCTCATGATCCGACCCTTCCCTGGATCCCACGTATTGAGAGAGCTTAATTTGTTAGTGCACCGAGATCATGCCCTTAAAAATATTAACAACTAATACTGCTATGCTTCAGTTCCAAGCAAGCTAGCGTATGAAAATTTGTTGATCGAGTCGTCATTGTAAGGATTCATCACAAGATTGACTAGTTTTATGGTGACTATCAACTTATACTACAATCCTCTTCTTTTATCCAGACTTGAGAAGAAAAGAATCTTGAAAAAAATGATAAACAACTACTATCAAAATATATGTTTTAAGTCTAATTTTCATGGGTGAGGTGTTTATCAATATTAAGAAAGGGGGGGGGGGGTGCATTATCGAGTTGTGGAAATATATTAAGAGAGAAATCAAGAAACTTTCATTTCACATGTATGTATACCATTATATGATGACCCCTTTATTTAATTTTGACTCTTGGGTGACAACCAATAGGAAAATTATAGAAACATAAGCCATATTTTGAATTTAGATTCATGCATGAACTTTCACAATAAAACCATATTGCAAAAAAAAAAAAAAAAAAAAATACCTGGAAGAATCCCCATTCTTCACAGCCTATGGAAATCTGAGCCAAAGTGTGGGCTCTCTCCTCTCCATCAAGTTTTGAGAAATCAATAACAGGAATAGTAGTCATTGTTAAGTAACAACCACAGAGACTAATTAGAGAATATATTAATAGTGATCAATAACAGCAAGAGAGATTAATTGTAGCAATTTGGTGGTCTAGAAAATATTGACAACACCCTTTTTATAGTCAAAAATGTTCTCCCTAATAATGAAGAACAATGAAAAAGCAATATTATATTCTAGCAGTTAAGATTAAGCTAAATGGACGGTGGCCCAATATTTATTTTACTTTAAAAACAAGGTCAATGTTCTTTGTGAGTTATTACTTCCCCCACAACAGAAGCATTCTACGTAGCTAGTGATGATATATCCAATGTTAACAATGATGTGTGTTATCATCATCCATCTCCCCATTTGCTTCGATTATATATTGGCCCAAGATACTTGAAGTTTCCTCTCTTCAGAATGACGTGTATAAATTCTCACATTCACATCCGCCACATGTGATGTGTCACTAAACTTGCACTTCATGTATTATGTCTTAGTTCTGCTCAACCTAAAACCTTTAGACTCTAGGGTGATTGTTGATGCCGCCACGTGTCTCGTCAATTAATACGTCATGAACAAATAACATACACCACAATATCTCTCTTTAAATGTGTCATGTCAATTCATCCATCACCAAAACAAATAAAAACGGACCAAATTCATCTCTACTGTGTTTCATTTTTATGCATTTGCCTTGCATCTGCTACATATATTTGAATTCAAATTTCAAATCTAAGAACATATAAAGTAAGTCAAATACATGAAAAAGGAAAACTAATTAATGTTTTTAATTATTAGCCTAAAGTGACATTTTAAAAATCGAAATATACATGCAAATAAAGTCTTTAATTTTGACATTTGCTGATGTTTTTATGAGAATTAGTTGATCGTTTCTGAAATTTTTCTTTGATTAATCCTAACATAAATTGTTATCATTATGCATGCAATATTTTTTTCTAGTATAAAATGGCCAAACATATCTTTAAATTATTCGAAATAGGTAAACTTTACTTTCCGTTATATTTTTTGTTCAAACATGTCATCAATTTTAGTCAACTAGCTCAATAATACTCCCATTTTATCAAAGAAGAAACGATGAAATATAACGTTTTTTCTTCTCGTCCTTACGTTTTAGGAATGGATTATTATTTCTGAACATTAAATCATGTACATATCCTTGCATAACTATTTAAAAATTAATTTTTCTACACTAATAATTTAATTTATATTATTAACTTTAAGAATGATATGATAAAAGAAGGGAAAAGGACACCACATGACCCATCAAAAAACAAATGACTCATGTTTGGGCTATTGGACATGGAATGGCCAATCGGTCCAAACTAATTCCAAAAAATGGTCAGTCGGCCCAAACTAATTCCAAAAATGGTCAGTCGAAACTGTATCAATATGGTATATGGATTGTATCAATATGGTATAAGGATTGTATTAATATGGTACAGGGACTATATCAAAATGGTATAAAAATTGTATCAATATGGTATGTGAACTATATATACATATGTTTTTCTGTATAAACTATATGAATGTGGCATGAGGACTGTATCATTATGGTATATGAACTAGAAAAGAAAAAAAAAAAGGCACTAGCAGCGACAAAAAGACCTAAAATGACTACCTTTTGAAATTGCAAAATTAATGGTTATTTCGTGGAAATAGTTTTGGGCGAAGTGACATTTATATCCTTTCCCCATAAAAGAAATCAAGTCAATTAGTGGATTGAGAACCTAAGGTCTCGAGTTCAATTCCCAGTAAAGATAAAAAAAAAAAACACTTGTGGTTATTTCCATTTGTCCTAGCATGGGTGGATAGAAAGTTGACGCAGACACTATGGTTATTAAAAAAAAAAATCAAATTCAATTATATCTTGATACGTTATATATATAACTTATTTTAACTTTAAATCATAACGGAATAAATATTAATTGAAAAATTTATATTGATAATTAAAATTTTTATTGCATAAAATTATTGACATTGTGCAAAAATTGATTTAAAATAGTCAAAGTAATCTCATAATTTTCAGAATAAGTTCTTCCTCAAGTCTTTTGATAAAATAATGCGGAAAAAAAGGTTGCCTTTAATCATCGATGGAATCCCAATATATATAGTTGTATAACTAGAGAGTTTCCTAGTAGGTTACGGTACAATATACACGCTAATATTTACCTACCAAAAATATAAAATATAGTTTTCATATATTCTATTCAGAAACATTCCCAATACTCCCCCTCAAGTTGGAGCATATAGACGACAAATGCCCAACTTGCTAAGAAGAAATGAAAACTGAGGATGTCCCAATGCTTTGGTGAATACATCAGCGAGTTTAACGTGTGTGCCCACATAACCTGTAGCAATATTTTTCATTGTAAGCTGCTCACGAACATAGTGACAATCAATTTCAATATGTTTGGTGCATTGATGAAAAACGGGTTAGCTGCAATGTGTAAAGCAGCCTGATTGTCGCAATACAACCGCATTGGTTGCTGATGAAAAACTCCCAACGACGTCAAGAAAGACTTGAGCCAAACTAGCTCAGCTGTGGTGGTTTCCATAGACCTATACTCAGCCTCTGCAGAAGAACGTGATACGGTAGGTTGTTTCTTTGTTTTCCAAGAAATTGGTGAATTTCCCAAGAGAACAAAATATCCTGTTAAAGAACGACGGGTCAAGGGACAACTGGCCCAATCAGAGTCACAGAAGGCATACAGTTGCAAATTACTATCAGCTGAGAGGAAAAGTCCTTGGCCCGGGCTACCCTTCAAATATTTTAGGACTCGTAAGGCAGCCTCATAATGCTCAGCTCTTGGAGTTTGAAGGAGTTGCGACAAGATATGTACTGAATAACAAATCTCTGGTCTAGTGATTGTGAGATAAATAAGGCGTCCCACCAAGCGACGATAGTTGCTAGGATCAATACACAACTCACCTGTAGCAAGGCTGAGTCGATGGTTTTGAACCATTGGAGTAGGGGATGGTTTAGCGCCCAAGAGTCCTGCTTCAGATAAATATCCAAAGTATATTTTCATTGACACAAGAAGGGACCTTTCTCACTGCGAGCAAACTCGATGCCAAGAAAATATTTTAAGGGCTCGAGATCTTTGAGATGAAAACATTGTGCCAAATAATCCTTAAATATAGAACATACCTCTAAATTATTTCCAGCAACTAGCAAATCATCGACATACACAAGAACGCCGAGGAAAGACTCGCCCTTTTTTAAGGTGAATAAAGTGTGATCTGCGTGGGACTGAACAAAGCCGTATTTGCGAAGAGCAGCCGTTAATTTTGCAAACCAATTGCAAGGAGACATTCAAAGTCCATATAAGGATTTATGCAACTTGCGAACCATATTTGGCTGAGAAGAAAAAAAAAACCGGAGGAAGCTTCATATAGACGTCTTCATGTAAATCACCATGTAAAAAGGCATTAGTTATGTCAAGTTGATGTATCTCCCAGTTCTTCGAGATAGCCACGGCAAGAAAGGTGCGAACAGACATCATTTTAGCTACCGGGGTAAAAGTTTCTGTGAAATCGATGTCCTCTTCCTGTTCATTGCCTTGAATTACCAAGCGGGCCTTGTAGAGTTCTATTGTCCCATCTGAATGATACTTGTAGACCCACTTACAACGAATACACTTTTTGCCATTAGGAAGAGGCATAAGAGACCACGTCCCATTTTCTTCTGATGCATCTATCTCCTTTTGCATAGCTTCTCGCCAACGAGGATGTTTGGTTGCTTCCTGAAAAGAGTGGGGCTCATTCCTCGAGGTGATAGCAACCAAAAAGCATCTATGGGCAGTAGAAAAATTAGCACAAGTGACAAAATTAGCTAGAGGATAAGGAGTACCTGATGAGGTTGTTTGGCGAGATTGCGACGAGATGGGGTGTGTTGATTGAATTGAGTTGCAAATATAATCCTGTAAGTGTGAAGGAGAGCGTTTTTCCCTGTGACCGCGGCCTAAAACCTCATTTTCTGAAGGAGAAATCTCTGTGGATTGAGATGTACTCCTCCTGTCCATAATATTATCTTGAGAGCTCCCATTCACGGTGTCCCTAACTACTTCTTATTGGACCCTTAGATTCTCCAGGAAAGTGTCATAAAATGGTAAAGGGTCATCCTCAATTAAGGCAGGTGTAGCAGCCGAGGATATTTCATTGCCAAACGGAAATATATGTTCATGAAAAATGACATCACGAGACACAAACATTTCTTTACTTTCTAAGTCATAGACACGCCATCTTTTTTGCCCGTGAGGATAACCAAGGAAAACACATTTTCGACTCCTTTTATCAAATTTATCTTTGGTCCTAGGCTTAGAATGTGCATAGCAAAGATAACCAAAAACTCGAATGTAAGCAAACGAGGGAACTTTATTAAACAAAAGTTCATAAGGCGTCTTTCCATGTAGTAGAGTGGTGGGAGTGCGATTAATTAAGAAAATCACAGTTAAAACACATTTCCCCCAAAACTCAATAGGTAGATTTGCTTGAAATCGCAATGCTCTAGCTACTTTAAGAATGTGTCTGTGTTTCCTTTCGACGCATCTATTTTGTTGGGGAGTTCCAACACAACTGGTTTGTAGAGTTATTCCGTGCTTTTTATAAAACTCTGGCATTCCTCCTTTTGTAAATTCAAAGCCATTATCGCTACAAACTGTTTTGACAGTTTTAGCAAATTGTGTTTGAACCATAGCACAAAATCCACGCAATAATTTTCCAACTTCACTTTTATCCAACATTAAGTACACCCACACAACTCTACTAAAGTCATCAACAATATTCAAGAAATAATATGCACCAGTAAATGAACAAAGACGATAGGGACCCCATATATCAACATGAATTAAATCAAAAACGGCAAGGGCTTTATTTTCACTTAATAGAAAAGGAGTTCTAGTTTATTTGGCCCAAGAATAAATATCACATATACTACTATTTGTCCTTTTTGGAGGTATATTAACTACTCCTGACAACATAGATAATGCTGACTTGAAGGATGTCCCATCCGTCGATGTCACAATCTGTGTGTCTCCACAAAGTGTGCGATATGGTGTATCTTGTCTGTCACACGTCAGAAGTAGTACACCCTATCTCGCCGCTCACCCAGACCAATCGACATTCTCGAAGTGAGGTCCTGTATCACACACAATTTTTCACCAAACGTCACAAGACATTTATGATCCACAATTAATTGTCCAACACAAATAAGATTACAAGAAAAAGTTGGCACATATAGAATATCCTGTAATACAAGATTTGTGGTTAGTTTAGCACGTCCTGACTTAGTAGCTGGTGTTTTGGTACTATCAGGAAGACATAAAGACAGTGGATCAATATCAATGATATCACATAGCAAGTTTAAATTTCCAGTAATGTGATGAGATGCACCACTATCAAGCAACCAATGATCCAACCTAGTGATATGTGTATCAAGTGTATTGATACATGCATGTAGAACACTGACATATGCAAAAATAGAAGTCGATATGCCTGGTTGGGTGTTAGTCGAGCAAAGATATTGCTAGTTGAGTCCCCATGACTATCTGTAGGGTGTACTGCCATAGTTACAACATTTGGTTGTTGTGTGGCCTGCTGCGGATGTTGTGGTTGTGTGCGGCCTCCTCCACTACCTAAGTTACTATTTTGCTGTCCACTTCCGCACCCCTTTTCGCCTCCTCAACCCCGGCCAACCGAGTCATTGATAGCAACGATCATAGTCGTGATTATTTCTTCCATAATAGGAGCAAAAAAGGTGCTCCATAGTTCCCGAAACCTGGGTTGGTTGTGCACTAGAGAGGGCTGGTCGTCTTTTTCCTCCACCACCAGTTGCGTGTGCTGCAAAGCTTATCACCTCCCTTTCTTCGCGTCCTCGAACAATATTTTTACACCTTTCTTCCTGGCTTACCAATGAGTAAGCTTTGTTGAGAGTAGGAAGCGGATCCATACTCAAGATTTGGGAGCGCAAAGTGCCAAAAAGAGAATCGTCTAGACCCATTAGAAATTGATAGGTCAACTCTGTGTCAGCCCGACTTATAAGTTTGGGCGCAGAAGCACAAGTACATCCACAGGTGACATCTTTATAACCTATTAATTCTTCCCACAAAAATTTGAGTTTAATATAATACGAAACAACACTGGTTCCTTGTTGTTTGAGGGACACGAGGTCAGATTTTAATTGATTAATCCGAGGACCATTGATAACCGAGTAGCGTTCCTTAAGGTCATTCCACATCTGCCTAGCAATTTTATATCCAACAAAACTAGGTTTAATAATATCGTCAACTGAATTAAACAACCAGGACCATATAGCAGAATTATTAACTCGTCATGTTTGATATTCAGCTCCAGTTCCAGAGTTTGGTTGAGCATAATCTCCATTGACGAATCTCAATTTTCCGTTTGCTTCAAGACCATTGATAACAGCTTTTACCCAAGCGTCGTACTTTTCACTAGTCAAAGTATATTTAGTGATTGACATACCCGAACCATCTGGAGAACTCAAATAATAGATTGATGATGGATCATGTTGAGACAAAGGCTTGGACGATGAGCTTTCACCTTCTTTCGTCATGACAATCGAACAGTGATGTATCAATCCGCAAAATAAAAAAATATAGCAGAAACATAACTAATACCAAAGAGCAATCGTTCCCAGCAAGGAACAAAAAAAGATTGCAGCTATGGAGAAAAAAAGGGAAAAATTGATTTCAAGGGCTATTCTTTGTCGCTGAAAAAAGAACAGAGACGTGAAACAAGAACAGAGACGTATATTAGGGATTGTTTTGCTCCGATACCATGATAAAATAATGCGGAAGAAAAGGTTGTCTTTATTCATCGATGGAATCCCAATATATATATATAGTTGTACAACTAGAGAGTTTCCTAGTAGGTTACGGATACAATATACATACTCATATTTACCTACCAAAAATATAAAATATAGTCTCCATATATTCTTTTCACAAACTTTCCCAATATCTTTACAATTAACTTGGGCAAATTGTCCCATTGCCAATAGTTAAAGAGCAAAACTGATTCTTTTTTTTGTTGTTTTGAAGCCACTCTTGCAGAAAAGGTGTTTTTGAGCTATTTGACTACTTGAAGGATATTTTTGATTAGTTAACTAACAGCGAAAAGATTTTTGGGCCAAAAACATAATGGAGGAAATTTTTGACTCTTTTTTTTTTTTCTATTTCACAAATAAGTTATCTTACACAACTGCCGAGTGCCGACTACAACGATTAATGATGCAGACTTTTTTCACAGTTAATCATAATCATATGTTGACTGTACAACTTATCTTGCCGTCCTGAGCCTTTGACTTTACTATAAGTATATTATTTATTTTAAACGCACAGTCATAATTTTACATGTAAGCAATCTTATTAATAAATTAATTTGCACTAATTTGCCGGCATAGCTTGAGGGCAAAGGAAGATGATGACTTTTATTGTGGCAAAGAAGAAAAAGACTCTCAGCAAACCCTAATTTAGTACTCCTAATAAACTGTCAACGCCAAGGAATTATATTGCTAAAGTAAAACTTGGTATTTTACTACAACAACCTACCCATTGAAATCCCCATATAATTGGGTATCGAGAGAGTAGAATATACGTAAACCTTAATCATAAAAAAGTTGTTTTTGAAAGACCCTCGATTAAAAAGCAAAAAGTTCTGAAGCAGGTTTGCAAGAAAAATATGATTGCAAAAGACAAAGCAAGAAAACAACATATAGTAATATACATTGAAAAACTTGGCTATTTTCTTTTTCTTTTTTGAAAAAAGAAAGAAGAGATAATAGTGATAATAATTCAGATTTGTGCATTTACCACTTTGTATTTGGTACACCTTTGATTTATTCTGATTGTCCGAATATAAAGGTCCATCATTGATGGATGGATGCATGGGGAAAAAATAATTATTGATGGGTACGCATACATAATATATACCCTCTGAATTCAGTGGCGGAGCCAGGAATTTGACGAAGAGTGTGCAAATTTTCTTCTCAGTTGCGTTAAGGGTGTGCAAAATTAAATACACACTCATAATAGCTAACGTTTAGCTTATATACACAATATAATTTTTCGATGAAGGTTGTGCACCTGACAACCCTTCGATATAGGTGGCTCCGCCCATTCCTCTGACCAAGAACATAATTTTGTATTTTGTGTTAATCATTTGACGGTACTTTTAGTACTTAAACCATTTGTGAATCAGTTATACATATAGATTACACACTAATTATATACGAATACATATACGTATTATACATATATATGTCGACTATATTTTTTATTTGATGAGAAGTCGAAAAATGTGAGAAGGAATTAAAAAAGTGCTATTCAAATAATAATTCAATGACCATGTTATTTGGGAGAAGTGATAAATGAAATGATTACGAGGAAGGGTGAATTTTATGTACAAGAGAAAATTACGTACATTAAAATTTTCAATTGAAAGACTTCAATTTTATTTCATTCACACCAAAACATTCTCCATTTCCAATACCAGTACAAGCCACTTTACAGAAAAGGAAATTAAATATAGACAACTAAATCTAATGATCTATTCGAAGGGCCTAAAGAAGATATTGTACACATTAAAATTTTCTAACTAATAGCTACATCAAAATGCATGTATATTTCGTTAGTTACCGCAATGGAGCTACTGAGTAGTGAGTACCATATATATAAGTATAATAACAACCAATAATTTCTTAATTAGTGTGAGTGTAACAAAGGGGAATTACTCCTTCCGTACACTTTTACTTATCACATTTTGACTTGACACACTCATTACCATACTACCCCTATTAATTGATGTTTAGAGTAAGGGTGTCAACCGGGCCGGGCCGGGTCAACCCGGCTCCGGTTCGGTATTTTTTACCGGGCCTGGGCCGGGCCGGGCCAAGCAGTAATTGAAGCCCAAACGGCCCAGCACCGGCCCATTAGTGCATTTTACATGGGTCGGGCCGGGCCTGGTCCCGACTAAAAAAATTTTTGAACTTTGATTGTTTTTTAATATAATACTACTTAGAATACGACTTTAAAGAACATACATATATATGTACATTAAATATATACTACTTTAAAGAACATACACATGTATTTACATTCAATATATACTATTTTAAAGAATATACATACATATATACATTAAATATATACTACTTTAAAGAACATACACATGTATTTACATTCAATATATACTATTTTAAAGAATATACATACATATATATACTATTTTAAAGAATATACATATGTATGTACATTCAATATATACTACTTTAAAGAACATACATATGTATGTACATTCAATATATACTATTTTAAAGAATATACATACATATATATACTATTTTAAAGAATATACATACATATATACATTCAATATATACTATTTTAAAGAATATACATACATATATACATTCAATATATACTACTTTAAAGAACATACATATGTAAGTACATTCAATATATACTACTTTAAAGAACATACATATGTATGTGCATTCAATATATACTACTTTAAAGAACATACATATGTATGTACATTCAATATATACTACTTTAAAGAATATACATACATATATAAATTCAATATATACTACTTTAAAGAACATATATATGTATGTACATTCCATATATACTACTTTAAAGAATATACATATATATATACATTCAATATATACTACTTTAAAGAACATACACATGTATTTACATTCAATATATACTATTTTAAAGAATATACATACATATAAATACTATTTTAAAGAATATACATACATATATATACTATTTTAAAGAATATACATATGTATGTACATTCAATATATACTACTTTAAAGAACATACATATGTATGTACATTCAATATATACTATTTTAAAGAATATACATACATATATATATACTATTTTAAAGAATATACATACATATATACATTCAATATATCCTATTTTAAAGAATATACATACATATATACATTCAATATATACTACTTTAAAGAACATACATATGTATGTACATTCAATATATACTATTTTAAAGAATATACATACATATATAAATTCAATATATACTACTTTAAAGAACATACATATGTACGTACATTCAATATATAGTACTTTAAAGAACATACACATGTATTTACATTCAATATATACTATTTTAAAGAATATACATACATATAAATACTATTTTAAAGAATATACATACATATATATACTATTTTAAAGAATATACATATGTATGTACATTCAATATATACTACTTTAAAGAACATACATATGTATGTACATTCAATATATACTATTTTAAAGAATATACATACATATAAATACTATTTTAAAGAATATACATACATATATATACTATTTTAAAGAATATACATATGTATGTACATTCAATATATACTACTTTAAAGAACATACATATGTATGTACATTCAATATATACCATTTTAAAGAATATACATACATATATATACTATTTTAAAGAATATACATACATATATACATTCAATATATACTATTTTAAAGAATATACATACATATATTCAATATATACTACTTTAAAGAACATACATATGTATGTACATTCAATATATACTATTTTAAAGAATATACATACATATATAAATTCAATATATACTACTTTAAAGAACATACATATGTATGTACATTCAATATATACTATTTTAAAGAATATACATACATATATACATTCAATATATACTATTTTAAAGAATATACATACATATATACATTCAATAGATACTACTTTAAAGAACATACACATGTATGTACATTCAATATATACTATTTTAAAGAATATACATACATATATACATTCAATATATACTATTTTAAAGAATATACATACATATATACATTCAATATATACTACTTTAAATAACATACACATGTATGTACATTCAATATATACTATTTTAAAGAATATACATACATATATAAATTCAATATATACTACTTTAAAGAACATACATATGTATGTACATTCAATATATACTATTTTAAAGAATATACATACATATATATACTATTTTAAAGAATATACATACATATATACAATATTCAACAACATATACTTTTATACTATTATATTAAAAGTATTGAATTCATACAAGATATTCAATTTAAATTTTAAATGGAAAAAATATATAAAGAGTAAATGAATTTAATATTTGATTGATTGCAAAATGTTTGAAAACTTACAAGTTACAAGGTTGCAATTACATTTCACTAATTTCACAAAGTTAAATTGAAAGATGAAAATTCAATTGATTAATTGTAAATTCTACAAATTTTTCATCATTTTTTCCAATTCACGCCTGTTAACATTAATGGGAATTGACTGTGGATTGTCAAAATCAATGACACTAAAGCCATGCATTGGACTTGATTGTGCTGAATTCTCTCTTGAAGTCATTATTTCTTCAAGATCTTCTTCGTCTTCCGGCTCCACGAACATTCCTTGATTTCTTCGTTCTGCTCTAATCCAATCTCTAAGGCAAACTAAAACATTCATGGCATTGCCTCCCAATGTGTGTCGGTTGTCTCCAATCTGCTGCCGTCCTTGACTAAAAGCGCTCTCTAATGCAACGGTTGACATTGGAACATTCAATATATCTCTAGCTAACATTGAAAGTACAGGATATTGTCTTTCATTATTCTTCCACCATTCCAGCGTGTTGATTCTACCTCTAGGATCCTCTGTAGGCTGCATAAGCTAATACTTAAGCTCTTCCCGACTTACGGTTCTATGCGATGAAGGCTGCAATCTATTCCAAACAGATAGATCAGAAACACAATAAGCAGGCATATTATGTGCCTGTCTTTTAGAAGATGATGGTTCCTCAGAAGGATGGGGAGCGGGGGTCGGTGTAATGTGTGACGGTAAAGCATTGTCAAGTAAATCAGCATAATGATTGTATAATGTGCTCATGTAAGTATTCGCATCAGACATAGCCGTAAACAAAGAAGGTTCTTCATTAGCTTTTACTCCTAAAGCAGAATAAATAAGAGAAGTAAATTCGGACATAGTATTATATTTCATACATGGATTTATTATAGCACCAACTAAGAAAATAGAGGGAAGCAGAAAAAAATATTTTTTAAATTTATCAATCATTGCCTCAATAACATATTTGTAACCTGGTTTAGACTTATACTCGTTAAGCAATAAAGAAATGTCGGCTAAATAAGCTAAAATATTACAAACAGTAGGATAATAAGCTCCAGAAAATTCAACCGTAGCTAGATAAAATTTTTGCAAAAAATTAACACTATCATCAATTTCAGCCCAATCTGAATTTTGTAACATACAATCGGGAAAATCACTAGCAAATTGGTTAAAAGTCATAGTAATAGGAACTTTATAAATATTGCAAGTATTTAAGAAATCATACGTAGAATTCCATCTAACATCTATTTCTTCAGGCATTAATCTCGGTCTAAGTCCATTTTCCTGATATTTTCTTTTAAATTCGATAAGTCTAATTTTTCTATTATTTCCTTGAATAAAGCCAACTGCAAGTCTAACTTTTTCAATAGCAGGCTCAAAAAAAGCAAGACCATCTTTTACAATTAAATTATATATATGACAAGCACACTTAACATGAAATATTTCGGGTAACGGTGGAGAAAGTTCAGTTTTTAACAACTCAATAGCAGCGTTGTTGTTAGATGCATTATCAAAAGATATACATAAAACTTTACGGTCAATACCATAATATCGTGCAACTTTTGTAATAGATTCAGAAATAAATTTTCCAGTGTGTCTACGGTCTTCATCATACAAAAATGCTAAAATACGTTTTTGCATAACAAAATTACTATCTACCCAATGACAAGTAATTGTTAAATAATCATTTTTATTAATAGCACGACCAAGATTAGAAGTTAAAGCAACTCTACATGAAAGATTTTTTAATAATGCAGATAAATAGTAAACATGTTGTGCATGGAGTCTAAAAATATCGGACCGACAAGTACTTCTAGGAATACCCTCAAACATAGGATTATAAATTGCCTGAATATAATGAATAAAAGCATCAGAAGAAGCAAAAGAGAAAGGCAAACAACCCACAGCTATCATTTTGGCTATTTCTTCACGATCCTTCATTTTATTATAATTCTTAACTAATAGACCGGTTTTTGGGTTCAATCTAGTTTGACTTGGGCCTCCAACTGTCTCACCACCAGTTACCTGAACTAGCTCTATTGGGTGGATCTCCTTCAAATGTCTCGACAAATGATCCGTACCTCCTTTATTACCCCCGGTCTTATGCTCGTATTTTTTCTGACAAAGATCGCATTCAACCTGAGTGGTTCCTTCTATTCGGGTAAAAAAATTCCACACAACACTAGTTTTTTTACGAGATCTTACAGGGGGCCGGGGAGGAAGATTAACTGATTCAGATTGAACATTAACATTAACATTACCAGATTCGGGTGTAACATCAACATCATCATCATTTTCATCTAAATCAACAGAGTCTACTTCATTCTCTTCTTCTATACCATAATTTTCTTGAGCCTCAAAATAATTCATATCGTGAGCACCTACACGTATTTCATTCTCAAATGGTTCGCTAATTGGTACCGGAGGCACACGAGTATATCGAGCATTTGAACTACCTCTACCGGAACCAATTTGTTTCTTACTACCACTACCACTACCACTTCCGGGACAAAAATTTCTAACACTTTTACCGACTTTTCTTAATTTATCCATATTACCAATTAAACTAACAATTATTCAAAAAACACAAAAAAAATCCAAATAAATATTCAACAAATAATACACTAATTAAAAATTAAAAGTAAGAGATGGAACGATAATACCAAATTTTTGAAGTACTCGAAAGTTGGTCAATTGAGTACTTTTGGAAACTTCAACGTAGTAGTTGTAATTGCAAAATAATAAAATATATAGAACACTTTATGAGATAATTTTAGCAAATTTGAGAGAGAATAAGAGAATGAGAATTGAGATTGTAGGAAATATTTTTTGAAATGACATGTATTTATAGGATTTTTTTTTTTAAATTTAAAGCCTAAAAAGGCTGTTTGGCCGTTGGGCCTCAACGAACCAAAACAGCCTTTGCAGGCTGGGGCCCAACGGCCCAATATTTTTATTTTTATTTTTAAAAATAAAAATAACCGGGCCGGTGCACCGGTGAACCCGGTCCGGTTTTCTAACTGGGCCGGTGCACCGGTTTCAATACCGTGTCCGGCCCAGCCCCCTAAAAACCCGCCAGGCCCACCACTTATACCGGGTCCGGTCCGGTGGCTTAGTGGGCCGGGCTAAGTGGGCCGGTACCGGGTCACCCGGCCCACTTGACACCCTTAGTTTAGAGTATTATGTCTTGAAAATTATTTGGAGAATAAACAATTAATGTTAAGGGTAAAACAAGAAAAATTCTTTTGTCTTTTCTTGATATGTCAAAGGTGACAAGTAAAAATGGAAATTCATTTTAGAAATAAGTGACAAGTAAAAGCAAACGGAGGGAATATTTAATTATATGTAATTTGTCTATTCCAAAGGGGGCGAGAAAAAAAATCAAATGATTTGATTCCTTATATATTAATTAAGGTTGGATTATTTTGGTGTCTAATTTGTTCCATACCAAATGAACCATAAGACATTGTTGTCAGTCTATATATTTCTTGTCTTTGTATATCTATGAAGGAAGGTTTAATAAACATGGACAACCTGGAAAAGAAAGTAATATCTCCAAGAAATTTTTTGGCAATCCACTATGCTCCAAATTAGTTATTGCCATCATGATCAATATTCGATATGGAAATTTTCTATTTTACGTTAACTTATTTAAGTACCAATTATTATAAAGTACTTTGTTGATTATTGAACTTTGTTATCAGCTCCCTAAAAAAAGTTGAGTTTGATTTTATGATTTCCATTTTGTAGCTATCCAAAAGGCTTATATATTTTGAGTTTGAGGAAAAGAGTACGTAAATGAAAGTATATTAACAGCTATATTTACTTAATTATACCATAAAATTGCATTCCTTAGCAGCATGGCCTATACTTCCACAGTTATAACACTTGTTTGGTGATTCCTTCTCAAGTATCTAATGAAAATAATTGAATTTTAATTATTTTACATGCTATAAATTAAAGGGGAATAAAAAAAATATGAAAATTATGTAAAAATTTTACGGAATATCCTATAATTTAGACACCACTATTTAAGATGTATTCAGTTTTAAAAAATTGTTGCATATAATTCAGACAAAAATAGTTGAAGTCAAGTGCGTATAAAAATGACTGAACTTCAACCATACATGCAGAAATGCCTGAAGTTTAGTCATATATATGAAACTTCATACATCTTGTCTGAAGTTAGACTTTGTCAAGACTCAAGACTAATGTAACACTCGGTCAAAACTAATCTGGTTGCAATTTCACTGAGTAGTGACTACATACATTGGAACAGGAAAATAATAACGAAAAAGATAGTGGAATTAATTGCCAAGAATCCAGGATAGATAGATCACTGTCTTCTAAAATAGTTAAGTAAGCTACATTCGTTGCATCATGATTCATGAGGAATTGGAATTTGAAGAAGCTAGCTAGTTGTTTGTTTAATTAATCCCTTCCATTTGAAGAAGTTTGTGTTCTCCCTCGCATGTTGCTAACGAGCTGACTAACAATGAAAACATCTAGGTGCATGTACTTACTTGTAGTTTATGGTCATTTCCACGTTCTAAAAGATGATATTTAATTTAATGATCTGTGATCAGATTATTTAATATTTATCTCTTATTATAATTGCATTTCCATTTCTCAAATATGTTTTTTTTATAACTATCGGATATTCAAAACTTATTGGGCCGATAATCCAGATTTGTGGCACATGTACAGGGGAAATACTCCCTATCAGAGTTTTTTCAAGTTCAGGAATTGAACATGACTACATGAGCCTCATATCCAACTTTTTTTATTTTTCAATCATCATCTTCATTTTAAAAAACAATCCCACCAATTCTTGGGATTGCATTGAGTACTTGAGACTCACTTGTTTAGCTACGTCTTTGGTTATGCCATACTGACATGCTTTATATTACGTTTAGATAGTTATTATGTCCCCTTTGCATCGTGAAAAACTGATAAAAAGTTTTCAATTCTCAAAATCTAAATTAAGTGAATTATGACTAGTACGTTAAACAATATTCTTTCTCCATTTTGATATAAAGAAAAAAGGGAAAACTACATGGGGCAGCAAATTTTCCTATTTAGCTTAAATTTCAATTAATTACAAATCTATAACCTCTATTATTAATTAAATACAATTCATAGCCTCTCTCCTCTTTGGTATATCAAAGAATCCAATTGCCAAAGCCACGTAACAACTAGGCAAGTAGCTGCCTAATCTGAAGTGAACAGAAATTTATATCTAGAGATTACAAACAAGGCAGGGAGGGAGGTTCACCCGCCATTTTTTTATTTTTTATTTTTTATTTTTTATTAATTAGCTTGGGAACTTGGAGTAGAGCAAACTTTCTTCTCACCACATCCAAATTTTAAGCCTCTTCAGAATGTTTGTAGTAGGCTTGTATCCATAAAATCATTAGAAGTGGCCTGATTTTAAGCTTATTGTATTTGTTTTTGTATTTTAAATCTGACTTATGATATATTTGTATTTGTATTTTATTTTATAAAATACAAATTGTATTCGTTGATACAAATTGAATCATTCAAATGATACATTTGTAACAAACGATACATTTGTATTTGTATATGATAGACTCCAGCAAATATAAATGATACATATGTATTTGTATTTGTATTTATACAAATACAAATGATAAGTTTGATATATTTGAGAAACAAAGAGAGAGAGGGGTGAAAATACAAAATAAAAAGAAGGAGAAAAAGACGAATGAAAATATAAAATACTAAAAAAAAGAGAGAAAAAGAGATGTTTGTATTTGTTGATACACATGTATTCGTTGATATAAATACAGTGATACGACGGTTGCCCAGCTAACGATACGAAAGATATATTCTTGGTGCATGCAATTAGTCACTAAATCTATATAAAATACACTACAAGAGAACAAGGTGTTAGCAACGGACCAAATTTTGTAGCTAAACAACAAAAATTCCATGCTAATCGCATTTAACTATGGATTAGCGATGAATTTTAAGAAAATTCAATTAGCTAAGAGCTATTTAGCCACAGATTAGCTAGGTATTGTCTATAAATTCAGTAGCTAATTCCATGTTTTCTAGTAGTGATATAAATATAGTCGGTTGAATACAGTTGATACAGCGGCTATAGATTGTAATTTTTCAAAATGTGGCTACTACTGCCTATTCTATGCTTTAATTAGGCTATTTCTGAAAGTCTTCCTTAAAATGGGAGTGTCAATTCAATATGGATCAAGTAAAATGAAATGGAGGGAGTATTTGATAACCCAAATAAACTAATGCTCACTTAAATAGATGATACAATATGAGATTATAGAATTGCACGAGTTGTCCTTAAAATGGGTTGATGTTTAAATTTTGTCCTTAAAAGGCGTTTATCTTTAATTTTTCCCTTTAACAACCGAACTTATGTCTAGTGAGAGCATAAGTTCTTCATAAACTAAAGTCACACCAACAAATAACTTGCTAGATATTATAACACAAAAATATACATTTATACTCCGTAAAAAATCCCTTTTTTTTTTTTTATGGAAGATATAAATTAAAGACCAACATAAGAAGGCATGAGTGCAAATGACCCATATGAGATCCTATCCCTTTTTTATCCAGGAGAATTGCTAGTTGGGCTCAGGTATCAAGTTCATCTACCTGGCCTCACTAGGTTTAAATTTGAAGATGACAGACATTTTTTATGAAGCCCGTGAATCTTAGCTTTGTTTGACCCGTCCAATAATAATGAAAGAATATTATCATACTATAAATATTAATATAGGAATTTTGAATAACAAATATGGAATGTTATGTGAAGGCTACTTTAAGGAAATTTTCTTCTCAAGTTTTTTAATCATATATATTTATTTAAATTATATTTTATATCAATAATTTCCTGCAAAATTTAATGCATACTCTTAGACAAAGAACAGATTTATGTACTTTTTTGGGAAACTTTTCATCTTCCTTATTTTTGGACCGGGTCTTAGATGGGGCCTGTGTCCCTTTTTTGTACAGACTGAGCTTCGGCCTTTTTATTTTTAATTATCAATAAAATGGTCCAGCAGGACCTAAAATTTAAATTAAAAAAAAAAAAAAACTTCTCTTTACCTTTACAAAGCTAAGATAGGATTAATGTTGTGCACACTCACTTATGCGATTACATGTTGTTATTGTTATAATTATAGAATATATATAAAATTTTATGCTATAATTTTCTTCTTCTAATCCTCTAACTAAACAAGATAGTGTCTTTTTCTCTTCAGGGATAAAGTAGAGATTCTAAAGTTGAGATTATGTTATTAACGAGGAAATAAGGTCAAAAATATCATTGAACTAAATGAAATAGGTTAATTTTATCCTTTGTTACGATTTGCCTAATTAATAAGGTTATTGTTATTGGTTAACTAGTTCAAAAATATCTTCCAATTCGCCAACTAACTTAAAGATATCCTCTCTACTAACATATACTTCTTAAAATAGTTTAAAGGCAAAACGGTCCATTTTTCCTTATTTTAGAGCAATCGTTAGGAAGAAGGGTATATTTGAGCTAGTTGGAGGACATTTTTATTCTGCATAAAATTATATATAGTAGGCGTTTGGCCATGAAAATTAAATTTTTTTTAGAGTTGGTGTTGAAGTAGGAGTTGGAGTTGTGTTTGGCCATGAAAATAAATTAAAAAATTTTAATTTTTTTTTGTGAGAGAAGTTGAAGTGAAAATAAGTTTCATTTGTTTTCACTTTTCCAAATACAATTCCAAATTGTATTTGAAATTCTTATGTACAAACACTACAATTTTTACTAAAGTGAAAAAATTCTCATGGCCCAACGGGCTCATAAAAAGGATCAAGCTTACCCTTCTACTATGAGAAAAGGATTAAATTTACTATTCGCTATATTTTCGGTACAAAGTACCCCCAACATTAGTTAACAAGCTCAAATACATTCCCCCTTTATTAGGGTTGTTTACTTTGAATGTCTTATTCCACGTGACATTGATATTTTGATGAGGTGGACACCTTGTCATGTCACCATGTCACCTCATCACCTCAATCCATTTTACCCACTTTTCCACCACTAGCACCTCCTCGCTTCCTCAACGTCAAACTCAAAAATTAAAATTTCATGTCATTATCTTCGCTAAAAAGGTACCAATTAAACAAAGTTCATCAGCCAAAGCAGAAAAAATTATAAAAGTTGACTGACAACGATTTCTAGTAAGGTTGTCAAAAGATTCATTAAATAGAAAAATCAAATTGGGTCGAAAAAAATTCCAGTGAAGCACCATTTTTTTCGGCACGATTAATACGAATTTGAAGTTATTTTCTTTAAAATTGTTAAAGAATTTGAACCTTAAAAAAGTACACCACAGAAGAAGAAGTAGAAACAAAATATAACAACGGCTGAATTGATGTGTGAGGTTGCAACGATTCCGATGGTTTTCTACCAACATACCTTTGTCATCCTTCTCCGTCTCTTCTACCAAATCAAATCCGAGCATAAATCAAATTCAAAATTAAGAACAAAACAAATTCAAAAAGAAGAGAAAAAATTGAAAAAATGAGAGGAGATTTAAAATGGAGAAGAAGATGAAGTAAGAGTGGAGAAAAAGATGAAGAAGGCCAGATGGGGAGGGGGGGAGAGGTGGGGGGAGATTTTTCTTTTTTTTTATTTTTTTTGAACTTATAAGTAGTAGTTTGAGGTGAAGAAGACGATGGTTGAAAAAGACCAAGGCTTAGCATTTTACTTTTTAAAATTTTTTTTTAAAAAAATAACTTTCTTTTTTTATGTTGTTATATATGTAATACATTTTAAAATAATTTTTTGGACCCACATGACACATGTCACTATTTAATTCGTCAAATTGCCATGTTACTACTAGTGTATCGCACACATTTTATATTTTTAGTTGATTGTCAAAAAAATATTTGCGTGGTTCAAATTCAGAGGGGTAGCCAAAGTTGAGTGACTTTTGTAAGACAAAATAAAGTTGAGTGACTATATGGTGGCCAATTAGCTAAAGTTAAGTGATCATCCAAGCTTTTTACTCCAAAAATGAATATGTGCTTATACGAGATTTGACAATATTAAAAATGATCAAATTTGCTAGAAGTCGCAAATAGCATACATTGAGAATTAATTGAGAGAACATTGCTAGAAATGATTTGACCATGTTCTATGCTGATCTCCAAATGTACGAAGATGTATGTTTGAAGTTATGATCGGTGAATGTGTTAATCCATCATACACGCTCGCCTGCAATTTCACATTTATCTTCACTCGCGTCGAACTACCACATATTGCCTAATCAGGTCCGGTGAGGTTTCGGTCAAGCTGTGGTTATCATTAGTGTGATGTGCATTGGTATACATGATATTAACATACACATGTCGAAGTAATGTTTTTTAACTCAATTTCAACTTTGAATTTTTCCTCTAAATCAGTTTAAATCACATTATTCTTCCTCAAGTTTTATATAATAATCTCATTCAAGTATTTTCAACGAATTCAAACTATACTAACTCAGGAACAACTACTAAAAATTTTAGGATATCATTGGATGGTTGACGAAGATGATACTTATGTTTTCACAGAACGTAATTGCTAAATCTATTTTTGTGTTCAGAATAGAACTCAAATGTATTTTAAAATCCATCAAAGCAACAGACAAATGGCTAAACAGAAATTGGTACTTTATAAGCTAATCATTCACTTATAACATTTCTTAGTGTTACCACTAATACACTTATACTTAGTACAAAAAAATAAGTACTAAACTTCTTTTTGAATAAGCCTAGAAAAGTAATGTAATATAGAAATTTGAAAAGAAAGAAAAAACTTAAAAGTAATTAGCGAGGGATATAAGGGACTGACACCATCACTATTATTTTTCAAAGAAATATAAATAATTATTTTGTTAAATATTTAGTTTTATATAATTCATTTATCATCATACATCCTTTGGTACTTTATAGAGAGAAAAATTCAAATAATTATATCTGCTTTATTGAGAGACTCCCTGGTAAATTTTATATTTAATTTTCATTTATTATTTGTTGATACACAGATGGTAGCCATAGGTACTGAAAAAGAAAATTTCATAGCATTTATATTTTTATTACCAAGGGACGCAGTCAGAGATTTTAATTTATTTTTATTATGTATCATGGGAGTCTCTCGGATATGGTCGATCAGATTATGAATTTTTAAAGTCCAGTCAGAGACGTTCTTTTGTATCTTTTTTTTAAAAAATGAAAAATTGAATATTGAAATTTTTTGAGAGACGTTGTGACAGTCTCTCAAAATAGCGGTACAATTCTAATTCCCATCCACCACCTCAAAATCCCCTTCTCCGATCTTCTCTCCGCCATGATTTCAAGCGCGCGTTCACAATCACCGTCGTTCTAGCAGAAACTTCGTTGAAAATTACATTATTGTATATCTATAAGTAAAATATTTTGCATTTCTTTTTTTCTGACTTGAATAGAAATTTGATGTGCTTTTAGTTTCCCAATAATTCTATCTGCATTTAGCTAACGGAATTTGTTTAGTTTCCTAATTCTAATACACCCATGTACTGTTTGTGTTGTTGACTTGATAAAAGTATAGGGGACATTTCTACGGAAATTTTTCTTCTGAAATTTCCTTTAAGCCCGTATAGTTTATAATATTTTAAATAGACCAATATTTTATTTTGAAAGATGGCAAAATCTCTTTCTCTAATTATTATGAAAAAAGTACTAGCTAGTAACAATGGTTAAATAGAAAATCACTAGAAAAATTCAAATAGCTAATTTTCAATGACAGAAACATTTTATTTTTTTTGCATTTTTCTCCATTTGAAAGCGACATAGAAGTGAAGATTTTTATGGGCATTTGATAATTCAATTTATTGCTTTAGGGTATAGACTAGAGAAAAAAAGTAAAAAAAGGGCAGTTCGGTGCACTAAAGCTCCCGCTATGCGCAGGTTCCGGGGAAGGGACCCACCACAAGGGTGTATTGTACGTAGCTTTACCTTGCATTTCTGCCAGATGCTGTTTCCAAGGTTTGAACCCGTGACCACCTAATCACATGGCAGCAACTTTACAAGTTACTTCAAGGCTCCCCTTCAGAGAAACAAAGTAAGTAACCTTAAAATTAGTACTTATTATTATGATGCAATTCCAGTCCCACAGCGTAAAGAAATGGATTTTGAGTCTAACTCGATCTCAAAAGCTAGCTCAGGAAAGAAGGATTGTCCAAGATCACACAAGAAGACCACCCATCTTATTGATCATCAATATGAAACTCTTTTTATTCTTCAACACACAGAGTAGTGATAAGTAGAGCTAGCTACTTGTAGAATTCCATGACCCAAAAGTTACAGACACAGCAAACAAAGTTAATACCTTTGAACCCAGCTTCCGTTGCCAAAGCTCGAAACTCGTGTTCAGATCGCTCTTTGCCTCCAGGAGTATGAGCCAACATGAACATATCAGATTGTGAAACGCTAACCACAGAGGTATGAATATCATCAGGTTTCATTGGTAGAATGGCCTCAACAACTATTACCTTCCCATTTCCTATTGGCACTGCCTTGTAACAGTTCTTCAGCAACTTCACACACTGACTATTACTCCAGTCATGAAGAATCCACTTTCATTTCGTCATCATTATTAATAAACACACAAAAAATCAATATTTTGAAGAAACAACAAGTCATTAATAATTACTTTTTCTACTAAATCTAATTTTTCATACTATATTTTTAATTAATTTGATGTACCTTCATAAAAATAGCATCTCCTTCTGGAACACTTTCAAACATATCTCCCCCGATGTGTTCCACCTCTGCAATAATTAATTTTAAAAAATGAACATAACTGTGACATGCATGGATACTTTTTAGAAGGTTCATAATTCAGGGGGCAATAGCAATACCTTATAATTAAAAATTAAATTTGTAAAACGTAAATAATTTAGAAGGTTCTATGTATTAACTCAAAAAAAATTCCAAAAAATCAATGGGGATAAATTAGCTTCAAAAGGATGTGGTGACCAAGATTGCTAATGAAAGCTTGGCTATGACAATCTGGTTTAACAGGGTAAAAAGGTAATAGTAACCACAAGTAAATATCTATATCAAGCAAAAGTTCATAACCAAGAAACAAAGTAACTTGTTAAAATTGGTTGAAATATTTAAATTTGGTGAAAATGAAAACCTAAGTGGATAGGTTAAAGCCTCTTAAATAATTATTTTGTGAGTTGCATAATTAAGTTATTAGTTCTTTACATAATTTTTTTGAACTATCATGAACTCATATTGAAATATTTCTGGAAATTTTTTTGAGTGAATAGGTTAAAACCCATCTTAAATTATCATTGTTTTACAAATTTCATATTTAAAATATTAGATGTTCACGTGAACCCCTTGAACCATGTACTATGAACCATTGTGTAATGTGGACACATTTTTAAGACCTTTTTCATTTCCTGTGTGTCTCTCAGCAGTTACCCCAAATATTTTGTCAACTATTCAATCGTGATTTTCCTTTTAATCTAAAAGGAATTATAGTCCAAAGAAAAGCAGAAATGTCCAATAATGCAGATATAAAACTTGCAGAATGGTGAAAGTTCATATGAATTTTTTTAATCTATTCACTCTAAAAACTTTGTACACAATCACTTATATAAGGTGAATATCGAAGATTGTAATTGAGTAAATTCACGATCATTGGACCAAATAATATACTGCCTCCGTTTCAATTTGTTTGTCTTACTTTCCTTTAAGTCTACTTCAAAAAGAATAATTCTTTGAAAACTCTCCAATTTCAAAATTGTATTTCACATGACATGTTCAGAACTACAAGGTGAACTAACATTTTGGTACATTCTACATTTCTTTAATTTTACAAGATTCAAAAAAATTATTTACTTTCTTTAATTTCGTGTCAAATCAAAAACAAACAAACGAATTAAAATGGAAGGAGTATCAAAAAAGTATGGCTAAACCCATCAACAACCTCCTAAAGTTGGCACGACTTTTTTATTTAGACAAATCAAGTAAGCTTTGTAGAGTTTGAACACCTAAAGTGATCGATTGGACTATGTCATTTTAACACATTTTGCTGACTTGGCTACTTGTGTGATTTTACCTCAATGAGGCGAGTAAAGAGCCTAAAAACCCATATTTTTTTAAAAAATTCTTTTTATTTCCCTCTTCTTCTTCTTCTTCTTTTTTTTGATTCTTTTTCTTTCTTCTCCATTTAATATTCTACCATTAACAAATCTTACATCATTGTTATTTTGTTCACCGAAAAAAAAATGAAAACCACCTGTCCACCACCATTATTTAAGAACATGGACATTTTTTTGGATATAAAATCAAAATCAAATATGAATTTTATGTTCTTAAAGAAATAGCCAAAAACGAAAAATAATAACCCCACCCCTATTATATTCTTCTTCTCCATTCTTTGTTTACCATTATTTTCTTCACCATATACAGTCAGCCCGTCGTCACTACCATCATTGTCGTTGATATCATTACAATTGTAATAATTATTTTTTCAGATCTGAAAATCACTATTTTTTTAGTAACTAACATTTTATTACCAAATAAACATTACAAAGCAAAAAAACTTAACCAGACTGATAACACAATCTAGTGGTCCACATCCTCAAACTTGATCAGACTATTAACAAGGATAATAGTTCAGATCAGCTATCTTTGCTACTAGTTTAGGCTTACAAAGGGCTAAGTAAACAACTTCCTGAATAACTAGCCTAATGATTCTTGAGCTGCTAGTGGTAATCTTCTGAAAAATTCTTCCATTCCTCTCTTGCCATAAGTAGTAGATGCAGGCTGCTAGAGCCATCCTGAAAATGCTTGAGCCTGCAGACTTCCCCTTGATATACTTGCGACTCCATTCCACTTCTTCATGCCAAGATAATGCTCTTCTCCTAATAATGAGCCATATTAGAATTGCATTCCACACCTGAGCAGAGTAGTCACATTCAAAGAACAAATGATTGGTGGTCTCATTTCCATTATCACATAGTACACAAGATTGATCAACTGGAACACCCCACTTTGCAAGCCTGTTTTTGGTATATAGCCTGTTAAGTAATGCAAGCCTGAGAATGAATATCCATTTAGGAGCACTATAGTTGTTACACACCAACCTAGCCCATGTTACCTTTGAAAACTCACCAAGTAATCTTCTATACATCTTCCTGGTTTGAAACTGTTTCGTTGCATATACCTCCTGCATAGTATAACCAGCTTTAAGCTAGTATTTAGAGGCTTTAAAGATTTTTTGAAGGACCCAAGATGCTTGCTTAGGCATGACTTCCTCAACCTGCTCCTCCTTCACATAGTATGCATGAATCCACTTCATTCATGGTTTGTCCTTCTTTTTACAGATATTCCAATACAACTAGATATTGCTGCCTTATTCTAAGTTGATAGCTCAATCAGATTGACCCCTCCAGTAGACAAAGGAATCTTGAGACATATGTATTTCCAGTCCAAAGGAATCTTCCTTGAGACATATGTATTTCCAGTCCAAAGGAATCTTCCGCATTAATCCTCAAGAGCTTAATTAGTTGTAGCCTTCCAGAATATTACAAGTACTTTAGCCTTCCAGAATGTAGCCTTCCAGAATATGACAAGTACTTTGTGGTCCAAGATGTGATTCTACACATAATTTTTTCTACCAAAGGTTGGCACTGAGCTATGGAGATCTTCTTAGTACTCAGGGGACTCCCAAGTATCTGAAAGGCATGTCACCTTTGCTAAAACCAAGTAACTACAAGATTTGGTTCATGGTAGTTTCCTTCACTCCACCAAAGTAGTTGGAATTCTTGTTAGTATTTGCTTTAAGACCTGAGACTACAGAGAACCTCATATAACAGTCATACAACATAGTGACAGATTGGATATCACCCCTATAAAAAAACAAAAAATCATTAGCAAATCCTAATTGGATCAGTTTCAGTCTTGCACATCTTGGATGGAACTTAAACTCCCTTTTTTTAGCAAGGCCTTTTAACCGTCTAGTAAGATACTCCATACTGAGGACAAACAAGTAAGGGGAAATTGGATCCCCTTGCCTTAAGCCTCTCTTTGCATCAAAAGGTTTAGATGGCACTCCATTGATAGTGATGGAATAAGAAACTGAATGGATGCATTGCATAATCCATGTGATAAGCAGGTTAGGGAAATTCAAAGCTCTAAGAACCTTCTCCAAAAAGTCCCACTCCACCGAATCATATGCTTTTTAGATGTCTATTTTTAACATGCATCTTGGTGAAATACCTTTCCTCCCATAGCCTTTCACCATTTCATGGCTCAAAATGAAATTTTCTGTAATCACTCCACCAGGCACAAAGGCTGCTTGACTTGCATCAATAATAGTATCCATAACATGTTTCATCCTATGTGTAAGCACCTTGGAAATGAGTTTATATAGAGTGGTACAACATGATATAGGTCAAAACTCCTTTATTGTTGCAGGATTCTTTACTTAGGAATCAGAGTCACACTAGTGCAATTAACTGCCTTATGCATGTGTCCAGTATCAAAGAACTCTAGCACTGCACTTGTAACATCCTCTCCAATCATACACCAAGCCTTCTGAAAGAAGCATGCATTCATGCCATCTCCACCTGGTGCCTTGTTACCATTAATACTTTGTAGGGCTAACTGGACCTCTTCTCTTGTTACAGGTTTAATAAGTTCCAACTGCTGATGCCTATTGAGACCATTACCATTCTTCATAATTGCAGGATCAAGTGCCTCGCAGCTTAGTATAAAAAGTAGTGATCTCCTGTTGTATATCCTCCTCTTTAGTAAGCATGGTACCCTCAAGAGACATCAAGTGTTTGATGGTATTTTGAACTTACCTCCCCTTAAGACTGGAAAAAAAATATTTGGTGTTAGCATCACCTAGCTTCAACCAGTTCATTCTAGACTTCTACTTGAAGATACTTTCTTCTATCAAACTCCAGTGTTCAAGCTTGTTTTTCAGCTCCTTCTCAGCAACAAACATATTAGGATCATGATTTAGAGACCTCATTATTCTTTGCATGCATGCCAACTTTTCTCTGATAATGTCAATTTTCTGAGTAATTCCATTGAAATCTCTAGTATTGAGCTATTTCAAACCTTGTTTCACTACCTTGATTTTGTCCCACACCCTTTTCATAGTATTGCTTTGAATTCTTATTTTCCAAGCCTGTTGTACAATAGGAAGAAACTATTCATGCTCAGCTAAAATGTTAAAGAATTTAAAAGGCTTGCTATGCCCTGCCTGCTTCAAGATCAAAGGAATAGCTATAGAAGTGTGATCTGAACATCCAGAGTCCATGACTATAACTTTAATATGAGAGTAAACCTGCATCCACTCAGCATTTATTATGGCCCTATCAATTTTGCTATGGACATGACCATTTGTCCATGTATACTTCCTCCCTACAGACTTCAATTCAACTAAAGTATGATCCTGCATAAACTCAGAGAAGTTTTTTATCTCATTAAGTTGTATCAAAGTGCCCATTGCTCTATCATCCATTTCTAGCACAATATTATAATCACCAAACAACAGCCAAGGCTCCAATATATTAGTAGCTAAGCTACTCAAGTCTGACCATAACCTTCTTCTATCTCCTATAGTATGCAAACCATAGATTGAAGTGAGTTGAAACCTCATCCCAACAGTCACCACTTTTCCATGAATAAATTGTTCATTCATGACTAGGGGTGTAAAATCCAGCATTTGGCTATCCCAAGCAACCCAAATCCTGCCTCTACCTTGTTGGTTATAGTTACCACACCAGCTCAATTACTTTGCTAGTTTCTTTATTATATTAGAAGCATACTGGTGCTGCATTTTATGCTCCAGAATAGCTCTAAGACCTACTCTATTTTTATTCAGAAAATTAGCTACTTCTTTCCACTTATACAACTTATTCAATCCTCTAACATTCCAAGCAACCAACATCAGACAAGTATTGAGGAATTTATTACACCACCTCCCCTATCAACACTACATTGCCCAACCTCCATATTCATCCCAGTTGATTGTGTACTACCCCCTCCAAGCGTGCTGAGTCCATTAGTTGTAGGAGTAGTTAATGAAGTCATTTGAGCCTTCTATTTTTGTCACGCCCCAAATTCCAACGAGGCGTGATTGGTACCCGAAGCCGATATGGCCCGAGAGAACCAATCTTTGCTCATGTACTCTCATATGTATGTTCGCGTATGCATATTATTTTATTCCATGTAATTAACTATCAATGTCGGAAGTCATGGCAATATGTGAAATATATGAAACTTGGCCGTTAGGGCCATTACGTCTAAATGAGTGTACATCTTTTACTTTCATCTCCCCACATATGTCTACAAAGCCTCTAATAGATACATGACCATGTGTATACAATATTTACAAAATGCCAAAACCTAATGAACCCATGTGACTTGGGAAGCCCCGAAGCAGCTGGAGCTCACCAACAATCCGCGGATGCCTCGTCGCCTACTGCGGAGATCTACTAACACTTGTGCCTGCAACATGTAAGGTAAGTCCCCCAAGAGGGGTCAGTACGAAGAAAGTTCTGAGTATGTAAGGCCATGTGAAACTCTAATAATACATAAGTACGTCCAAGAAATTAAACGTAAGAGAATAATCAATATGGATATACCTCCGTCCAGAATATGTAGAACCATGTTCATTACTTCTATTATTTCCATCTCTTGGTCATTTACTCTTATCATTATAATTCTTATAATAACCTCCATATTTATGTTCATGCACAGGATATTCGCTAACTTATTTTACAACCATCTTCATTATGTAGATCCCAATATACTACCGATCATCACCTTCTAGGTGGATTATAATATATACCGTTCGTCACCTTATAGGTGGATAATAATATATACCGTTCATCACCTTATAGGTGGATAATAATATATACCGTTCATCACCTTATAGGTGGATAATAATATATACCGTTCATCACCTTATAGGTGGATAATAATATATACCGTTCATCACCTTATAGGTGGATAATAATATATATCGTTCATCACCTTATAGGTGGATAATAATATATACAGTAATAATACCCTCTTGGACTTTTACCCTTTTGATTGTGATCCAAGCTCAATGAGACATAAGGTACCTATGTGCACATTACTTTACAATCTTATTTCCTTAACATAGTTAAGAGAGTGACACATTAGAGATCATGACATTAATTAAGCACACCCTTATATACACATTTCGCTTCACTCCTTTACTTCATGAGATTCACATCTTCACTTATAAGGAATAAGTATACTAACTTGCACATCGCCTCTTATTACTCTTATGAGATTGATACGTTAACTTGTGAGAGATTGACACAATGATAGTCACAACTTTCTTTGAAGCTTTGGACTCATGATCAATGAGTGAGAAACATGTGAATAAGCATTATTGGAAACATAACCTTCATGGAAATATAACACTGTTGGAACCCTTGGAACAATGACCAATGAACAAGATACATGAGTATAACCACTATTGAAACCTTGGAACCTAACCTCATTGGACTTTTGGAACATTACTAATGAAGAGGAGACATGTGTATAACCCTATTGGAACTTTGGATCATGACATGATTGGAATAATGTTGTTCAACTAAACAAGTCCTCTTTACCTCATTACTCTTTGTTGAGATATTTCTCTTAGACTTTACAACATTATGACAGCTTAGTAACCTTAGTCAAAGAATAAGAAATAAGTGAATCATAATTCATCTAGAAGTAGGACACTTATTCCCCTTCGGAATAGAACACTTGTGGAACCTTAGGATAATGATCACTAAATATTATACATATGGATATTAACCGTTCACCAACCTGAGATGCAATACTTTACAACATTTGGAACTCTTGACATACTAGCCAATGAACGTGAGTCAACCAATGGACATGAGTCAATCAATGAACATAAGTCAACCAATGAACATGAGTCATATGAGTCACCATTTACCAATGAATAAGGAACATATGAGTAACTCTAGCCAACTTTCGGATACAGAATACCTTAGGGCATTGCGGAAACGAATGAGTATTTAAACAATGTGAACATTCATACTGCAGAAGGATATAGAAGAGTAACCTTACATACCTTATGTCCTCAATGTGAAAGTACAATCCTATATGTGATTACGATGAGCCAGCTCCTTCCTTACGTCTTACTTTACATCACAAGTTCATAATAGAAGTCTTGTTAATAACTATTCACCTTACAAACGCATAAGTGTCACAATGAGTTACGTGGCTTCTTTATAGCATCGTTTCGTCCTTCACAACACAACTCACTGCATTAACATGCCAACAATATCATAACATACCACACATTGACCAATACATCACAACCCAATAACATTTCACACTACACTTACCCCTTACGTCCCTTCTTTGTTATTCCGTCGCCATTACTCTTTCATAACAAGATGTGAACATTAATCCATACTTAAAATAGTCCAACATGCTTCCATACGACATTTTAAAGTCATTAAAACGACATCCCAAATTGATAATTACATCCATGAAGGGTATAGGGGTTTCGGGGGGCCAAAGGGATACAAAAACAAGCAATTCAGAGTTCTGGGCCGATACGCTAAGCCACCTGCGCCCACAGGCGGATGACCTGCGTCCACAGGTGACCTTTGGCAGTAGCCAGAGGCACCTGCGTTGGCACCTGCGCCCGCAGGTGCTTCGTCTGCGAGGGCGGGTGCCCGTTTTGGTCCGAAATGGTCTTTTTGGGGTCTTTTTATGCAATGAATGGTCCATGATCATAACCAAACTTATTTTAACATATTTTTGATCATATAACATGCCAACAACCATCCATTATCTCATAACACACATAACATCACCAAAACGACACTTTACGGCCAATCCGCCACCAAAACCATAACCAATTTCACAATAGAAATTCCAACTATTATACACCATGACCAAACAAGTCAAGACTATAATCACATATCACATGTCAATATTGAATCCATCATGTTTATTTCCTTCAAGATCACAAGTCCATGTTCAAGTTTTCAAGACAAAAATCATCCTCCGATTTAGCAAACACAAATTGTTTTACACATAGTGACCTTCTCACTCTTCACCAACATAACCAACATGATATAAACCATCTTCCATGCATAAAATATATTAAACCATAATAATATACACTTACCAAGTCTTGTTCCAAGGTGATCTTGACCAAAGGAATGAAGTCTTAGGGTTTGGTTGAAGAGAGAAATGGTGTGGAAAATTCTAGACAAAGCAATGGAATAAAAATCTGATTTTCATGCTTATATATAGGCCCTCAAGTCTCTTCTTATCCAATTCTCAACATTAAATATTATGTTTGAATGGGTCAAATGGGTCAAATGGAAGAATGGATTTCTTTTCTCCATTTGGGCCATGCATTTGGGCTTAAATTAAGCCCTTTTGCATATATTAATTTGGCCCAACACTTTTATGTGTAATTCCTCAAAAATCTCATGCATGTTTAATTAATTCCATGTATATCACGAGAATCAATTTGGTTCAGAAATCTACGGGGTGTTACATTCTTCCCCCCTTAGGAACATTCGTCCTCGAATGTTAGTAACATTGTTTCAAGCTTAAACAGTACGGTTTGCTTGTCCCTCTGTCTGAAGACAAAAACCATGCTTACATTCCCTTGGGTTCCCAGAAACAGTTCTATAATTGTGTTAACTTGGTAAGCCTATTACTTATTGCCCATATGGCATCACATCTATTTCTTGCCTTTAGTAGCCATCCCTTCGATCACCGAAGTATAATTTCACAATATTCTTTTTATGTAATCCTGTCAATAAATCACTTCCAATCATGGCACTTATTGATTACTCCCTACTAAATAGCACATCGTGAGTGTTGTGCATTACCATAATGCATTTCTTTAGCTCATATATGTATATATACCCAATACGTAAAACCTTCCTGACACTTCAATCTGTTGCCTATAATTAATGTACATACTCAATGTGTCATCCCTTGTCGATACAATTTATACTGGGACATCCTACTGGGGTAGACTAGTATCTTTCACATTAGTAGCTTTAACATTAGTGTCCTTCACTCTGGCCAAGTGCCATATGTACCCTTCCATTCAAAATTCTTTGCTCGGCAGTCTATTGCGGCCTAACAAAAAACCAACCAAGACATACCCATGGTAACATTAAAATCTATCATGTCCATCTCAATAAAATTAGTCGATGTAACGTGATCACACATTTACTATACAATTGCGACATACTTTTTTTAGAACCCGGATCAATTGATGCATATTCATTAGGTAAAACTATAGATAACACACCTGTCATTATATCAAGAAGAGCCTTCGAATTCTGCTTACCCCGTAGGTCGTGTCATCCTACCCGGGGCCCTCTGTGGACATTCTCTCTTCAGATGCCCTGACTTACCATACCAGAAGCAAACATTCATTTCAAGCCAACATTCTCCTGAATGAACCTTTCCACAACGCTGGAACAGCTGACGAGAAGACCTCGATTGGCCCATACTTCCTTGTTCTCTATACCCTACTGTCTGTGAACCCCGAGTCTCACTACTTTGCCCGGCGTGACTGCCTCTAAACCCGCGTAATTAAGATGGATTACCTGCCGTCTGATAAGAAACTGATGGTCTGGGCAGTCTAGGAAATATTTGGGGCCTAAATCCTCCTTGGGGTGCCATGAACTGTCCCACAGATCTTGCCCACTTTGATGGCCCTTCTTCAAATTCTTGTATCCTTCCCCTTTGCCTTTGATCCTCCATCTTTTTGCGCGAATGCTTGTATTCTAGCTATATCCATGTCTTTGTTTAATGCAACAATAGTACAGTCTCTTACCAAGTAGGGCTCCAATCTGTCTACATACCGATGAACTCTATCGGCCATAGTCGCTACCATATGAGAAGCGTATCTAGCCAATGAATTAAACCGAAGATTGTACTCCCTGACGCTCATATTTCCTTGACGAAGATTTAAAAACTGATCGGCTCGAGCCTCGCAGACCTCATATGGAAGATAATGATCAAGTAAGGCCACCCTGAATTCCTCCCAACTAGCTGGATTTGTACCGATACCTCTGGATCTTTTCCAATCTTCGTACCATAATATAGCCTCTCCTTTCAATCTATATGCTGCAAGCTCCACTGTTTCTACACCTGTCACATGCATAACATCTAGAGCTCTTTGAATTTGATCTATAAAGTCTTGCGGATCTTCATTCAGATCGGATCCGGTAAATGTGGGAGGATCCAATTTCAGAAAATCCTGTGTCCGCCGACTAGCTATCCTAGCCGCACCATCATCACTTGTCACTGGACCAACTCGTCTTTGACTGTGGGCAACAACTATTTGAGTCAACATTTGCACCATATTTTTCAAATCCTTTAACTCCTGCCTAGTAACATTAACAGGCAATTCTGGGGATATTTCCCTCCTTTTTGGTCTCTCTGGAAAAGGGGGAGGAGAAGGTGCCCGTGATGTAGATTCAGTTTCAACCCCATATTGACTAGCTGGGTTAGGTGGGGATTTACTAGTTTTTTCTTCCGCTTGTATCTCTACCTGCTTATCTTTGCCCGTACCTCGTCTTGTAATCGGCATTTTACTATATCAAAGGAAACCAATTACAATGGTCAGATGTAATCCCATTTATGACAATGGCTCTATTGCACGATCTAGAATGAAGAAATGAAACAACTCCTAAATGTCCCGTAGCCTCCTACTTATAAATGTGGTGCGCAACACATCCATAAGCAAGACTCTACTCATACACGGCTTTGTAGACACCCCCTAGAAAGAACTGCTCTGATATCACTTTTGTCACGCCCCGAATTCCAACGAGGTGTGATTGGTACCTGAAGCCGATATGGCCCGAGAGAACCAATCTTTGCTCATGTACTCTCATATGTATGTTCGCGTATGCATATCATTTTATTTCATGTAATTAAATATCAATGTCGGAAGTCATGGCAATATGTGCAATATATGAAACTTGGCCGTTAGGGCCATTACGTCTAAATGAATGTACATATTTTACTTTCATCTCCCCACATATTTCTACAAAGCCTCTAATAGATACATGACCATGTGTATACAATATTTACAAAATGCCAAAACCTAATAAACCCATGTGACTTGGGAAGCCCCGAAGCAACTGGAGCTCACCAACAATCCGCGGATGCCTCGTCGCCTACTGCGGAGATCTACTAACACTTGTGCCTGCAGCATGTAAGGTAAGTCCCCCAAGAGGGGTCAGTACGAAGAAAGTACTGAGTATGTAAGGCCATGTGAAACTCTAATAATACATAAGTACGTCCAAGAAATTAAATGTAAGAGAATAATCAATATGGATATACCTCCGTCCAGAATATGTAGAACCATGTTCATTACTTCTATTATTTCCATCTCTTGGTCATTTACTCTTATCATCATAATTCTTATAATAACCTCCATATTTATGTTCATGCACGGGATATTCGCTAACTTATTTTACAACCATCTTCATTATGTGGATCCCAATATACTACCGATCATCACCTTTTAGGTGGATTATAATATATACCGTTCGTCACCTTATAGGTGGATAATAATATATACCGTTCATCACCTTATAGGTGGATAGTAATATATCTCATCACCTTATAGGTGGATAATAATATATACCGTTCATCACCTTATAGGTGGATCATAATATATACCGTTCATCACCTTATAGGTGGATAATAATATATACCGTTCATCACCTTATAGGTGGATAATAATATATACCGTTCATCACCTTATAGGTGGATAATAATATATATCGTTCATCACCTTATAGGTGGATAATAATATATACCGTAATAATACCCTCTTGGACTTTTACCCTTTTGATTGTGATCCAAGCTCAATGAGACATAAGGTACCTATGTGCACATTACTTTACAATCTTATTTCCTTAACATAGTTAAGAGAGTGACACATTAGAGATCATGACATTAATTAAGCACACCCTTATATACACATTTCGCTTCACTCCTTTACTTCATGAGATTCACATCTTCACTTATAAGGAATAAGTCTACTAACTTGCACATCGCTTCTTATTACTCTTATGAGATTGATACGTTAACTTGTGAGAGATTGACACAATGATAGTCACAACTTTCTTTGAAGCTTTGGACTCATGATCAATGAGTGAGAAACATGTGAATAAGCATTATTGGAAACATAACCTTCATGGAAATATAACACTGTTGGAACCCTTGGAACAATGACCAATGAACAAGATACATGAGTATAACCACTATTGAAACCTTGGAACCTAACCTCATTGGACTTTTGGAACATTACTAATGAAGAGGAGACATGTGTATAACCCTATTGGAACTTTGGATCATGACATGATTGGAATAATGTTGTTCAACTAAACAAGTCCTCTTTACCTCATTACTCTTTGTTGAGATATTTCTCTTAGACTTTACAACATTATGACAGCTTAGTAACCTTAGTCAAAGAATAAGAAATAAGTGAATCATAATTCATCTAGAAGTAGGACACTTATTCCCCTTCGGAATAGAACACTTGTGGAACCTTAGGATAATGATCACTAAATATTATACATATGGATATTAACCGTTCACCAACCTGAGATGCAATACTTTACAACATTTGGAACTCTTGACATACTAGCCAATGAACGTGAGTCAACCAATGGACATGAGTCAATCAATGAACATAAGTCAACCAATGAACATGAGTCATATGAGTCACCATTTACCAATGAATAAGGAACATATGAGTAACTCTAGCCAACTTTCGGATACAGAATACCTTAGGGCATTGCGGAATCGAATGAGTATTTAAACAATGTGAACATTCATACTGCAGAAGGATATAGAAGAGTAACCTTACATACCTTATGTCCTCAATGTGAAAGTACAATCCTATATGTGATTACGATGAGCCAGCTCCTTCCTTACGTCTTACTCTACATCACAAGTTCATAATAGAAGTCTTGTTAATAACTATTCACCTTACAAACGCATAAGTGTCACAATGAGTTACGTGGCTGCTTTATAGCATCGTTTCGTCCTTCACAACACAACTCACTGCATTAACATGCCAACAATATCATAACATACCACACATTGACCAATACATCACAACCCAATAACATTTCACACTACACTTACCCCTTACGTCCCTTCTTTGTTATTCCGTCGCCATTACTCTTTCATAACAAGATGTGAACATTAATCCATACTTAAAATAGTCCAACATGCTTCCATACGACATTTTAAAGTCATTAAAACGACATCCCAAATTGATAATTACATCCATGAAGGGTATAGGGGTTTCGGGGGGCCAAAGGGATACAAAAACAAGCAATTCAGAGTTCTGGGCCGATACGCTAAGCCACCTGCGCCCACAGGCGGATGACCTGCGTCCACAGGTGACCTTTGGCAGTAGCCAGAGGCACCTGCGTTGGCACCTGCGCCCGCAGGTGCTTCGTCTGCGAGGGCGGGTGCCCGTTTTGGTCCGAAATGGTCTTTTTGGGGTCTTTTTATGCAATGAATGGTCCATGATCATAACCAAACTTATTTTAACATATTTTTGATCATATAACATGCCAACAACCATCCATTATCTCATAACACACATAACATCACCAAAACGACACTTTACGGCCAATCCGCCACCAAAACCATAACCAATTTCACAATAGAAATTCCAACTATTATACACCATGACCAAACAAGTCAAGACTATAATCACATATCACATGTCAATATTGAATCCATCATGTTTATTTCCTTCAAGATCACAAGTCCATGTTCAAGTTTTCAAGACAAAAATCATCCTCCGATTTAGCAAACACAAATTGTTTTACACATAGTGACCTTCTCACTCTTCACCAACATAACCAACATGATATAAACCATCTTCCATGCATAAAATATATTAAACCATAATAATATACACTTACCAAGTCTTGTTCCAAGGTGATCTTGACCAAAGGAATGAAGTCTTAGGGTTTGGTTGAAGAGAGAAATGGTGTGGAAAATTCTAGACAAAGCAATGGAATAAAAATCTGATTTTCATGCTTATATATAGGCCCTCAAGTCTCTTCTTATCCAATTCTCAACATTAAATATTATGTTTGAATGGGTCAAATGGGTCAAATGGAAGAATGGATTTCTTTTCTCCATTTGGGCCATGCATTTGGGCTTAAATTAAGCCCTTTTGCATATATTAATTTGGCCCAACACTTTTATGTGTAATTCCTCAAAAATCTCATGCATGTTTAATTAATTCCATGTATATCACGAGAATCAATTTGGTTCAGAAATCTACGGGGTGTTACATTCTTCCCCCCTTAGGAACATTCGTCCTCGAATGTTAGTAACATTGTTTCAAGCTTAAACAGTACGGTTTGCTTGTCCCTCTGTCTGAAGACAAAAACCATGCTTACATTCCCTTGGGTTCCCAGAAACAGTTCTATAATTGTGTTAACTTGGTAAGCCTATTACTTATTGCCCATATGGCATCACATCTATTTCTTGCCTTTAGTAGCCATCCCTTCGATCACCGAAGTATAATTTCACAATATTCTTTTTATGTAATCCTGTCAATAAATCACTTCCAATCATGGCACTTATTGATTACTCCCTACTAAATAGCACATCGTGAGTGTTGTGCATTACCATAATGCATTTCTTTAGCTCATATATGTATATATACCCAATACGTAAAACCTTCCTGACACTTCAATCTGTTGCCTATAATTAATGTACATACTCAATGTGTCATCCCTTGTCGATACAATTTATACTGGGACATCCTACTGGGGTAGACTAGTATCTTTCACATTAGTAGCTTTAACATTAGTGTCCTTCACTCTGGCCAAGTGCCATATGTACCCTTCCATTCAAAATTCTTTGCTCGGCAGTCTATTGCGGCCTAACAAAAAACCAACCAAGACATACCCATGGTAACATTAAAATCTATCATGTCCATCTCAATAAAATTAGTCGATGTAACGTGATCACACATTTACTATACAATTGCGACATACTTTTTTTAGAACCCGGATCAATTGATGCATATTCATTAGGTAAAACTATAGATAACACACCTGTCATTATATCAAGAAGAGCCTTCGAATTCTGCTTACCCCGTAGGTCGTGTCATCCTACCCGGGGCCCTCTGTGGACATTCTCTCTTCAGATGCCCTGACTTACCATACCAGAAGCAAACATTCATTTCAAGCCAACATTCTCCTGAATGAACCTTTCCACAACGCTGGAACAGCTGACGAGAAGACCTCGATTGGCCCATACTTCCTTGTTCTCTATACCCTACTGTCTGTGAACCCCGAGTCTCACTACTTTGCCCGGCGTGACTGCCTCTAAACCCGCGTAATTAAGATGGATTACCTGCCGTCTGATAAGAAACTGATGGTCTGGGCAGTCTAGGAAATATTTGGGGCCTAAATCCTCCTTGGGGTGCCATGAACTGTCCCACAGATCTTGCCCACTTTGATGGCCCTTCTTCAAATTCTTGTATCCTTCCCCTTTGCCTTTGATCCTCCATCTTTTTGCGCGAATGCTTGTATTCTAGCTATATCCATGTCTTTGTTTAATGCAACAATAGTACAGTCTCTTACCAAGTAGGGCTCCAATCTGTCTACATACCGATGAACTCTATCGGCCATAGTCGCTACCATATGAGAAGCGTATCTAGCCAATGAATTAAACCGAAGATTGTACTCCCTGACGCTCATATTTCCTTGATGAAGATTTAAAAACTGATCGGCTCGAGCCTCGCAGACCTCATATGGAAGATAATGATCAAGTAAGGCCACCCTGAATTCCTCCCAACTAGCTGGATTTGTACCGATACCTCTGGATCTTTTCCAATCTTCGTACCATAATATAGCCTCTCCTTTCAATCTATATGCTGCAAGCTCCACTGTTTCTACACCTGTCACATGCATAACATCTAGAGCTCTTTGAATTTGATCTATAAAGTCTTGCGGATCTTCATTCAGATCGGATCCGGTAAATGTGGGAGGATCCAATTTCAGAAAATCCTGTGTCCGCCGACTAGCTATCCTAGCCGCACCATCATCACTTGTCACTGGACCAACTCGTCTTTGACTGTGGGCAACAACTATTTGAGTCAACATTTGCACCATATTTTTCAAATCCTTTAACTCCTGCCTAGTAACATTAACAGGCGATTCTGGGGATATTTCCCTCCTTTTTGGTCTCTCTGGAAAAGGGGGAGGAGAAGGTGCCCGTGATGTAGATTCAGTTTCAACCCCATATTGACTAGCTGGGTTAGGTGGGGATTTACTAGTTTTTTCTTCCGCTTGTATCTCTACCTGCTTATCTTTGCCCGTACCTCGTCTTGTAATCGGCATTTTACTATATCAAAGGAAACCAATTACAATGGTCAGATGTAATCCCATTTATGACAATGGCTCTATTGCACGATCTAGAATGAAGAAATGAAACAACTCCTAAATGTCCCGTAGCCTCCTACTTATAAATGTGGTGCGCAACACATCCATAAGCAAGACTCTACTCAGACACGGCTTTGTAGACACCCCCTAGAAAGAACTGCTCTGATATCACTTTTGTCACGCCCCGAATTCCAACGAGGTGTGATTGGTACCTGAAGCCGATATGGCCCGAGAGAACCAATCTTTGCTCATGTACTCTCATATGTATGTTCGCGTATGCATATCATTTTATTTCATGTAATTAAATATCAATGTCGGAAGTCATGGCAATATGTGCAATATATGAAACTTGGCCGTTAGGGCCATTACGTCTAAATGAATGTACATATTTTACTTTCATCTCCCCACATATTTCTACAAAGCCTCTAATAGATACATGACCATGTGTATACAATATTTACAAAATGCCAAAACCTAATAAACCCATGTGACTTGGGAAGCCCCGAAGCAACTGGAGCTCACCAACAATCCGCGGATGCCTCGTCGCCTACTGCGGAGATCTACTAACACTTGTGCCTGCAGCATGTAAGGTAAGTCCCCCAAGAGGGGTCAGTACGAAGAAAGTACTGAGTATGTAAGGCCATGTGAAACTCTAATAATACATAAGTACGTCCAAGAAATTAAATGTAAGAGAATAATCAATATGGATATACCTCCGTCCAGAATATGTAGAACCATGTTCATTACTTCTATTATTTCCATCTCTTGGTCATTTACTCTTATCATCATAATTCTTATAATAACCTCCATATTTATGTTCATGCACGGGATATTCGCTAACTTATTTTACAACCATCTTCATTATGTGGATCCCAATATACTACCGATCATCACCTTTTAGGTGGATTATAATATATATCGTTCGTCACCTTATAGGTGGATAATAATATATACCGTTCATCACCTTATAGGTGGATAGTAATATATCTCATCACCTTATAGGTGGATAATAATATATACCGTTCATCACCTTATAGGTGGATCATAATATATACCGTTCATCACCTTATAGGTGGATAATAATATATACCGTTCATCACCTTATAGGTGGATCATAATATATACCGTTCATCACCTTATAGGTGGATAATAATATATATCGTTCATCACCTTATAGGTGGATAATAATATATACCGTAATAATACCCTCTTGGACTTTTACCCTTTTGATTGTGATCCAAGCTCAATGAGACATAAGGTACCTATGTGCACATTACTTTACAATCTTATTTCCTTAACATAGTTAAGAGAGTGACACATTAGAGATCATGACATTAATTAAGCACACCCTTATATACACATTTTGCTTCACTCCTTTACTTCATGAGATTCACATCTTCACTTATAAGGAATAAGTCTACTAACTTGCACATCGCTTCTTATTACTCTTATGAGATTGATACGTTAACTTGTGAGAGATTGACACAATGATAGTCACAACTTTCTTTGAAGCTTTGGACTCATGATCAATGAGTGAGAAACATGTGAATAAGCATTATTGGAAACATAACCTTCATGGAAATATAACACTGTTGGAACCCTTGGAACAATGACCAATGAACAAGATACATGAGTATAACCACTATTGAAACCTTGGAACCTAACCTCATTGGACTTTTGGAACATTACTAATGAAGAGGAGACATGTGTATAACCCTATTGGAACTTTGGATCATGACATGATTGGAATAATGTTGTTCAACTAAACAAGTCCTCTTTACCTCATTACTCTTTGTTGAGATATTTCTCTTAGACTTTACAACATTATGACAGCTTAGTAACCTTAGTCAAAGAATAAGAAATAAGTGAATCATAATTCATCTAGAAGTAGGACACTTATTCCCCTTCGGAATAGAACACTTGTGGAACCTTAGGATAATGATCACTAAATATTATACATATGGATATTAACCGTTCACCAACCTGAGATGCAATACTTTACAACATTTGGAACTCTTGACATACTAGCCAATGAACGTGAGTCAACCAATGGACATGAGTCAATCAATGAACATAAGTCAACCAATGAACATGAGTCATATGAGTCACCATTTACCAATGAATAAGGAACATATGAGTAACTCTAGCCAACTTTCGGATACAGAATACCTTAGGGCATTGCGGAATCGAATGAGTATTTAAACAATGTGAACATTCATACTGCAGAAGGATATAGAAGAGTAACCTTACATACCTTATGTCCTCAATGTGAAAGTACAATCCTATATGTGATTACGATGAGCCAGCTCCTTCCTTACGTCTTACTCTACATCACAAGTTCATAATAGAAGTCTTGTTAATAACTATTCACCTTACAAACGCATAAGTGTCACAATGAGTTACGTGGCTGCTTTATAGCATCGTTTCGTCCTTCACAACACAACTCACTGCATTAACATGCCAACAATATCATAACATACCACACATTGACCAATACATCACAACCCAATAACATTTCACACTACACTTACCCCTTACGTCCCTTCTTTGTTATTCCGTCGCCATTACTCTTTCATAACAAGATGTGAACATTAATCCATACTTAAAATAGTCCAACATGCTTCCATACGACATTTTAAAGTCATTAAAACGACATCCCAAATTGATAATTACATCCATGAAGGGTATAGGGGTTTCGGGGGGCCAAAGGGATACAAAAACAAGCAATTCAGAGTTCTGGGCCGATACGCTAAGCCACCTGCGCCCACAGGCGGATGACCTGCGTCCACAGGTGACCTTTGGCAGTAGCCAGAGGCACCTGCGTTGGCACCTGCGCCCGCAGGTGCTTCGTCTGCGAGGGCGGGTGCCCGTTTTGGTCCGAAATGGTCTTTTTGGGGTCTTTTTATGCAATGAATGGTCCATGATCATAACCAAACTTATTTTAACATATTTTTGATCATATAACATGCCAACAACCATCCATTATCTCATAACACACATAACATCACCAAAACGACACTTTACGGCCAATCCGCCACCAAAACCATAACCAATTTCACAATAGAAATTCCAACTATTATACACCATGACCAAACAAGTCAAGACTATAATCACATATCACATGTCAATATTGAATCCATCATGTTTATTTCCTTCAAGATCACAAGTCCATGTTCAAGTTTTCAAGACAAAAATCATCCTCCGATTTAGCAAACACAAATTGTTTTACACATAGTGACCTTCTCACTCTTCACCAACATAACCAACATGATATAAACCATCTTCCATGCATAAAATATATTAAACCATAATAATATACACTTACCAAGTCTTGTTCCAAGGTGATCTTGACCAAAGGAATGAAGTCTTAGGGTTTGGTTGAAGAGAGAAATGGTGTGGAAAATTCTAGACAAAGCAATGGAATAAAAATCTGATTTTCATGCTTATATATAGGCCCTCAAGTCTCTTCTTATCCAATTCTCAACATTAAATATTATGTTTGAATGGGTCAAATGGAAGAATGAATTTCTTTTCTCCATTTGGGCCATGCATTTGGGCTTAAATTAAGTCCTTTTGCATATATTAATTTGGCCCAACACTTTTATGTGTAATTCCTCAAAAATATCATGCATGTTTAATTAATTCCATGTATATCACGAGAATCAATTTGGTTCGGAAATCTATGGGGTGCTACAATTTTGCTGCTGATTTGCCTCTTGCTTCTTTCCGCTTATTAGGATTAGCTTCTTGTTGTAATGGAGGAAATACCACAGTAGATTCAATATCTACCTGCTCAGTGGCCTTGCTTTGGACTACCATCTCTGGATGACGAGTCTGCTTTTGTAACCAAGTAGGCACCAATTTTTGCTTCCTAGGTTCCACACGACCATTCTTCTCCTTGGCTGGACACTTATGTCCTACCATAAGACAAGTAGGACAGTAGAGAGGTACCCAGTTATATTCTAGTTTTTGATCAAACACCTTACCACTAGCATCTTGTACCTTGACTGATTTTGGAAGGGTTTGAGTGACATTCATCTCTATGAGCATTCTAGCATAGGATATCCTTTCAATCTTTGAAGTACAATCATCAGCATATAATGAATTTCCTAGAGCACTACTAATCCTGCTTAGAGATCCCTAACTCCAGTAATTCAAAGGCAAATTAGGCAATCTTACCCAAAGTGGAATTGTAGTCAACACTTCAACGTTGAAATCAAAATCAGCCGTCCACATTTTCAGAATCATTGGCCTATTATTCATAGTATGAGGTCCAGAGCATAACACTGCATCTCTATCTTCTATTTAGTTAAACAAAATCATGAAGTATCCTTCATTATGATAGTATATTTTAGTCTTCGCAACAAAGTTCTATTGCCCTGTCATAAACCTTTCCAGATCACCAATGGAAGGTGAATCCCCAACAACATATAGTATAACTGCCTTCCACCATTTCTCATTTTCCTTATCAATGTCACTAGCAAGTAATTGCATTACTGGAGCACCGTCCTTAATTACCGGAGCAACAAAATTCAGATCTATACCTCTAGCCTTTGCCCCAGCGAATAGAGTAGTCCATTTCTGCCTCTCAGGTGCTTGTTGTAAGTCCATCTTCCTCTTAGCTGGCACATCAATCTCACTTTTGCTCATCTAAATCTCATCTGCAGCTTCCTGAACAATCAACACTGAGGATCGGGAAGCTGAGCTTCCTACAATAGCTCCAGATGTCAATGGAATAGTTGGTGTTGGCTTAGTATCCAATGGAACAATAGAAATTCCCAAATCTGGTGTGATCACCTCCTTTCCTTCTCCTTTTGCCACCGTTACCAGTGGTGTTTGCTTAATGATAGTGTCGAGCTCCTTCCGTGGTCGTCCCCGTGCTCTTCCCATCTCCGACGGCGTAGGTTAGCAAACATGCTATCCTACACTGAGAGCACTTTTCAGTCCGTGTATATTTTTGAGGTTTAAATCACTATTACTATCACCTTCTACTCCTTTTTAAAAAAATAAATTCAACAATATAATTACAACTATTATTATTGTGTTCACCGGAAAAAATAAAAATCACAATCACTTTCTTTCTCTCTCTTCCATCCCGTCTATGGCTAGAATATAAATTTATAATTATAAAATAATAAAATTTGAAAAAAAATGTGGGGTTAAGGTGGATGACGGGAGAGTTGTGGGAGGGCCTGGGAAGAAGAAGGGGCGAGGGGGGGGGGAGTTGGTTGAGATTTACAAAATAGGTATTTTAATTTATTTATTGCTGAAAAATAGTTTTTTTTATAATTTATTTTTAAATTAGTATTCTAGATCCAAATGTCACATGACCTCTTTTAATTATTTTTCATGCCACATCACCCACGAGTATATTACAAACACTTTGTAAGTTTAGCTGATTGTCAAAAATGTGTTTAATAAGATAAATTTTAAGTTGTTTAAGTGTTTGAAATATATAAGACTTACTTGAGGTGGCTAAGTGAAAAGTTGTGCCTATTTAAAGGGGTTATCTATGGATTCCGTCATCAAATAAAGTAAGCAATAAAAATAAGAATGAGGAGGTACCGTTAGAGGGAGGGGCATGTTGAACAACATGAGGAAAATCAAAATTAGTGCCCTTAATAGTTGGGTATTTTGATGTAATCATCTTGAGGTTGATTCCAAGACCACCTCCCACATCAACCAAAGTCTTGAGGTCCTCGAAACCCTTATAGTGCTCAAGTATATTTTTCATGACTAGAGTCGTATGGTTGATCATTCCCTAGTTGAAAACATCACTAAACCTTGAATCTGTCTTTTGATATTCAAATACATTGTGTCCATCGTGCATCCTGTCAAATGGAACTCCTCCTTCAAAAACTGCATCTTTTATTTCAAACCTGCGATTTCAAATTAGATAGAAAGTGTGAGAAGATATGATCTAATTTTCTTTAATTTTAAACTTCGCGAATGGTTTAGATTTACCATTTAGATATCATCGTAAATCCACAAAGGCAAAATTGAGCCACTTTGGTAATGATGGCTAGGAGTGACAAAATTAGTTCATTAAAACAAGATCCACTCAGGTTTGAATGAGTTAATGATCCGTTGTTTATTTATTACTTCAATCCATTTTGATCCATTAAATTCAGCCCATCTAAAATCTGAATTGATATGTAACTCAAATTGACTAATGAGAAACCTTATCAAAAATATTTTAAAAGATTCTTTTTGTTTGATATGTTATACATATCCATAATAAAGATAAAAAAATAAATTAATAAGAACTTAATAAATTATCATAAAATAAATAAATTAATTAAAATTTGGTGAGAGTTGGACGGATTGAGCTATGACTCATTATTTAAGGAAAAATTACATAATACTACACCTTAACTTACTATTATTACCTAAAATCCCAACCCCCTAAAATAATTACAAAAATCCCTTCTTATGTTTTCACTCTCCAAATTCCAAAACTTCTGATACATCACATCTACCCTCAAATCCAATTCATCTTCATCACGAATTTTGTTGCTCTTCTTATGTTCCTTATCTCCTCTATCATGCTTATCCTTATGCTTCGCCCTATCTCTATCTCTATCAACACTTTTCTCTTTTTTTTTCTCCTATGTTTCACCCTCTTTTCCTTCTTCTGTTTCTTCGTTTCCTTCGTCTTCTTTTCTATCTTCTTCTCGATTTAGAAAAGAAGTGGGGTGTGCTCGTGGTGGAATTGGTTGAAATTATTGGTGGGTTTCTGTGGTTTCCGTGGATGGTGTTGTTAATGAAGTATCTTGATGGAGGGAGTAAAAGTGATTGAACTGTTCATTGTGTTTCTTGGATAAATTTTCAACTCCATTGGCTCCACGATCTGTAATGGAAAGTTCGTTTGACAATTTTCGGAGACCCATCTGTGTCTTTATCGGAATCTGTGGATTCTCCAACCACTTTACTGTCTCTCCGGTACGTGTTAATGGCAGATGGAAGGTGCAGGTGGAGGAAGTGAAAAATGAAGAGGTGAAGGACATGAAGATACATCACGGGACCGGGAAGATACATTACGGGATCGGCTAAAAAAATACAAATGCTATGTATCGTACTGAGTTTTGTGTACAGATACATAAGAATGATGTATCTGGTTGAAAATATGCAAAAAATATGTATCAGAATTTTTTTGTGTGTTACTGATATATAAGACTTATGTCTCAGAATGAGATCTGGGTTACTGATACATAAGAATTTGATTGATTAGCTATGTATCGGAAAGTGATGTATCTGGAAGGTGATGTATCGTGACCCTAAGTAATGTATCTGACAATTCAAAATCTGGGATTTTATGTAATTTTAAAAAAAGTTGGGATAGGGTGTAATTAGGCACTAAACAATTGGAATTTATGAAAATTGCCCATTTTGGCCCAACTCATTTCGACAAGTAACATTTGATTGGGTTAATGGACCACCCATTTATTAACTCAATCCACTCTGACTCGTTAAAATTCAACTTAACCTGCTCATTTGACACCCCTAATGATTGGAGATAAAAACGAGACACACTTTTTAACAGAGAAAAAATTATTTCATAACGTAGGATAGTTTAATACTTATGAAAGAACACTTGACAATTGATCATCAAGATCAAGTTTAATCGTGACATTTAATTTCCTTATTTCAAGAATATTCTATTAATTAATCCTAAAAGAAAAAAGATAATCAGATAATTTGGGTAATTGGAGGCAAATCCATGAATCAGAATAACGCATCTGAGGAATTCCATGGGACAAAATTTATACCTTTATTGAGCTAGCTATAGAGGATAACATTCATTATATTCAAAAACCTATGTTTACTTTAAATTTTTTATTTTATAAATGTTTATTGAAAAAATAGTACAGTTAAATTTTTATGAGTTTAAGGACACGCATTATCGATTAAGCTCATTAGATAGGTCTATTAGCTATTTAATTATTGTGATAATAACGAAAATACAAAGTAAATAAGCTATAAGTAAAGCAAAAAGGAGCCCAAGGTTTCGATGAAGTATCGAATGGAGTAACCAAAGATGATCCTTTTGTCTCCGGGACAATTTCGATCCACTAGAGCTAAAAGATGAACAAAGCTAAATGAGCAAGAAGAAACTTATAATTCAAAAAGTAGTATTTTCGTAATTCTTCCAACTCGGAATGCCCTTACAAATAAAAGGAGCAAGCTATTTAATATGTTATAATGGTGAAACACTAGCCAATGAGAACACTCCATCCAAGCCCTAAAGTACGATAACTAATAGCCAGCAGCTATGTGGTGATGCTGTTAGTGGAACCATTTATATTTCCTACCAAATTTTATCAACATGTACAGACTCGGCAGTTTACCTGATCTTTTTGTTCCCCTTGTCTCTTTGCCCATGTCATTGGGGTGTGATTACCATTTTCCATCCTTACCGAGCACATCCCCATATATCCCAAGGATGCCTCTCCGAGAGATGGGTGTTGTCGTGCTAGATCTCCCAAGGGGCCAACGCCACGTGCCCCTTCCTCCTGATGCCAGGTGTCTCAGCCAATTTTTCCCCATATAGATAATCCCTCCGTTTTATGGTCAGTTCTTCCATGAAAGTGGAAATAAATCTCACCAAAAACTTCTCCGGACATCCATCTTTCAAATTAACCCATTGTGACTTTTATGAAATGGTATTGATCCCACATTTTTAAGACTCTCCTCCATGTGTCCATCGTCTATGGCCTATCAGTGGCATGTTCCCCCATGCCACGATGAACCTTGCTTCTGCCATCTATAAATTGAAGGACTCTGGAACTATTCAAGTCCATTGTTCCTCTCTACGCCTTTTTCTATTGTTTCCAAGCCTTTCCTATATTCCTAGCTCTTGCAGTTTTCAGCCTATCTTGCTAATAGCTGCTTATATATTTCACCTTTTCTTGGGTCTCTACATCTTCACCGTCCTCTAGTTTCGTTAAATTTTCCTCCTCCATAGGTGGCTCAAAAGGGAAAAATTAGCAAAAAAGGTCAACACCTCCAGGAACTAGTATTAACAAAATCGTACCTGAGGTTTTCTCCTTTAGAGAAGACTTTAAAATACTTTCATGTGCTATTTAGGGGACGAGAGATAGGGTAATTAGTGAATATGACTCCTCAATTAAGGAAACCGATATTCCCATTGTTCGACGTAATTGTGGCTGGATAGAAAATAAATATCAGGTGCTTGCCCCAAAAGGTTTTGAAAGCATCACTTCTTTGAAATCTGGTTATTCGTTCATTAATACTTACTCCTTTTTCATGTGTTTCGACAATTCTTCAACTGACGCAGTTATCACTTTCTTTGACGAACTTTTAACATATGCTTAGGACAAATTGGGACTGAATACTGGATGGTCGTTGCCTGTCTTTGGGATTTGGTCGTCGATATGAAATAACCATTCACCCTAACCAACCTCATGCTCCTTTATATCCTCCATATTATCCGCGGGAGCATCATGAAACTAGTGGGTAGGGGAAGAATTACCTCTTCAAAAGTCTTAATGATGTCCATGATCAGGGTTGGACCGATCGGTTCATTGTTGTGGCTTCATCAGACCTCTCTGGTTTGTCACCTACGAAATAATGAAATATGCCTCATCAATTCTCACATTCTTTGTTGGTTTTCTTTTTAACTTGCTCCTAGGTTTCTTATCATCATCTCATTTTTAAATATATATTGTTCAACACCTTTTGGCGTTCGGATGCCAACATTTCCTTTCTATAATGGATTCTCATAATTTGAAAATGGATCTACTAGATTTTAGACTCTATCGTGGCCAATGAGTAAATATGGGCCCACATAGCCGAAGCTCGGGGATAGAGGGCAAAGTCTCATGATAAGTACTAATGCCTTTGTTTTACCCCATCATGGCCTTTTCCTTTGTTTTGTTGATCACGACTTTTTTTAAATGTAGGTCTCTCAAAATTTCATTTTTCTTTTTTATCCTCAGCCCCGACCATTATTGCTACCGCCAAGACTCGAGGAAATACTGATCGAGATAGCACTGACCATATGCTAAAAATGAATGGAATTAGAGCCCAAGTTCTGGCAGGGTGCGAGTCCAGTCCCCTAATAGGAAAAAAAATGGACCACTCTATTTCCCTACGTGCAAGGATAGGTCGAAGGCCCTTGCTTTAGGAACAACCAACGTTTTTGCATTGTCAGGAGATTCTGGTTATGAAAACTTTGGGAGCCTAGACCTCGCAGATTCTCATGAAAAGATGTCTCATTTGATGAGAAATTATATGAAGAGTGAACCCCCAATAGCGACTTTCGACGAGCCCAATCAATTATGCAATAATCGGGGTGAGGCTATCACAAATCAATAACATTTAAGGGATTCGAGGGCGGGTTCCCATGTTAGCCCTAGGAGAAAACGAAAAACTTTTACTAAGGAAAGTCTAATTCACCCAAAGTCCCTGTTGCACACATCTCGACTTTCTTTGTTCCTTCAATGGTCCTTAGAAGACCACCTTAGAACAAGGATGTGCTTTAAAAATCATTACTTGTTCTCAAACTCTTTGGATCATGTGATGAATTGATGGGGATCTCATATGATATAATAAGGGATTATTTTTATGTTAAAATAATTTTAAGTCCCTCATTATAATTTAAATAATTAATTTATTGCTTATTAGTCAAATAGTAGTGCTTTAAGGATCATTACTTATTCTTAAACTCATTGGATCATATGTTCAATTGATGAGGGCTCTCATATAATATAATATATGATTAGTTTCATGTTTAAAAAGTGTTACCCCTTATAATAAATTTTATTTATTTATTTCCTTTTTAGCAAATAGTATGTTTGAGGACAATTACTTATTCTCAAACTCATGATTAGATCATGTGTGTAATTGATAGAGGCTATCATATGATATAATAAATGATTAGTTTAAATAGTTTTTAAGTTTTTTAGTACTCTAGCGTATAGTTAATTAATTAATTGATTATTTTTTAGCCAAATAGTAGTCTAGCATATATACCAAGTGGTCGATTATTGGTAAATGATTTAGTTGAGTAGAAACACATTTATTGGCAATTAACACGAGCTGATTTATAATATACTTGTCCATAGACCATCATCGACATAGATGATAATCGATGATCGTTGGTGAAGTGGTTGAGCTCTTACATCAATGGAGAAATTAATTACAAATAATAATGAGAATTGAATAACAATGACTGAACTGGAGAATCTTTCCATCATCAACATAGAGGGTAGTCGGTAATCATTGGTGAAGTGGTTGAGTTTTTATAGCAATAGAGAAATTAATTAGAGATAACAACGTTTGAGGGCTAGGAATAACAATGGTTGAATTGGAGAAGCTTTTCATTGTTGGAGAGTGATATTCCGATGAATACCTGAATTTTCATCCAGAAAAGTGATCTGAAAAAGACAAATCGAGATCTTTCGAAGGGAAGAACTTTATTTTTTTATTCTAAATCGGGTAATTGAAACATTGGGGATGAGGGAGTATTTTATATTTTCTAAGACTTTGGGGTTTGGGTTGAAATCTGTTAAGACTTTAGTTGTATCACTAATTTTATTTTTTTTAGACTTTGATGGTAGGGACTATTTTATATTATTTAAGACTTGGGTGCAAGAGTTTCCAACTTTTGAACTTGAAACAATGACATCATAAATGGTGTCCATTTCACCAGTAAATCCAAACTTGTATCTAAATGACAAATTGAGTTTTCAAAGTGGCCTTTTAGCCAAGAGACTCACTTATGACTTAACTATGATTAATATATTTATTAGAGATAATATCAGAGACCTCCGATGACCTCAAATTTTCATCTCACTTTATCAGTCAGGAAACAGTAACATTTCGCCGATAACGGCTAGGCGAAGGGGAGCTCAGCCATGAGTTTCTCCATAGACCTCTTTGGGCCAACATCCACCAGACTCCCAGAACCACCAACCCAACCAGTTTTCCCCCTCTAGCCACCAACTACTAGTTCTTCAACAACACCAATGAAAATACCAAAATACAGGAGCAAAACAACAACTCTAATGACCAATTGACATACAGGAAACCTTTGGTTTTTCGAACTGAGAAGTCCACCAAAGGCAGAATCAAGCTGCAACCAAGGAAATACGAAATAGTTAACGGGAAACCTATTGTTAGCTTTTCCAAGGAAGAGAACAACCTCTTAGTAGATACTTGCAAATGGACTTTGAAAGGGAAATTGGAAAGAAGTTGTCCCCAAATTGATAAAATTAGGGAATATTTTGCTAAAATTGTCTCGACCAAAGGTTAAGTGAAAATTAGGGCAAAATATGGGAAACACATTTTCATTGATGTTGAGAGTGAAGAAGACTACAATACCATAGCCTCCTACAACTTTGTTCAGCTAAGTGGAGATCACTAGATAAAAATCTAAAGGTGGACAACAAATTTCAAACCCAACGAGGAGACGACTTTAGCCTCAGTATGGATTAATTTGTCATATCTCCCATGACATTATTATGAATGGGCAGCTCTCTATAGAATCGTTGAACCAATTTATACCCCCATTGTGATGGACAAAGAAACTCAATCAAAGACGAGGCCTACAATGACAAAAATGAGGGTGGAAATAGACCTCATGAAGCCTTTGTTTACTGAAATCCGAGTGGCAGTAAAGAATCTAGAAGGACAAACAGAAACCTTCAATCAACAATTTGAGTATGAAACTATCCCACCATTTTGCCTTCATCGTAAAATTCAAGGGCATACAAAGGAGAAATGTAAGTTAGATCAACCAATTTATTAGCAAGAAAAATAAAATTTCAACAAGCCAAATAGAAAAGGAGCAGAATCCCAAAAAGAATACAATAACGATAAGCATAGTAATGAATCAACCACTCAAAACTCAGGTATGACTACTGATAAATCCTTAGATATTCAGAGGTTGCTTCAGCAAAAAGATATGGGTACAAATATGAATTGCCAAATAGAAATAGAGGCCTCAGTAAGAGAAATACACGAGGGCTAACAACATGTGGAAAAGAAGACAGAAAAAAGGAAAAACAATGGGAACATGCCTACTTGGGAGAACCAACAACTGAACAAGAACGAAGAGATGAAATCTTTGGAAGTGAACAGTAGCAAACAAGAGAACAAAAACATATTCAGTCAATTTGCTGAATGGGAGATGATGGACTTAAACATTGAGAACAATGAGATGATGGAGAACAAAGAACAAGAGCAAAACTCGTTGGTTGTTATTAGAAGTACAAGATGGAACAAAGACTACCAAAGCAAAAACAATGAAAGATAAAAGGGGAAGAATGAAATGCACCATCACAACCTAAAAGTCAGAAAAGCTAGAAAAGAGGTGCAACCATACCTGGAGAACATAGAAAAGCAAGCTCAAAGCAACAAAGAAACTGTTAACACTAATGAACCAAATCCCCTTAAAGACCTCTCGACCAAAAAATAAAGGTTCAAAGACAAAGTTTGCATCCCTAAAGATGTTTATCTAGAAATAAAAGCCCAAGGCTCGAGGGGTGAAGTTGATCAATCATGGCCTTAATTAATCAATGCCAAGTTGGATCTTCCCCTAGAATTCAATAATTAAGAGGGTAATTTGGGAGCGAGATCGTTAAAGATAAATAGTTTCGATAGTATAGGTGGAAATTTGCTCAAACCCTGAATTCGAAACTCCCTGATGCAACCAATAATTTAATAACATCTCAGGTGAATATCTCTCAGGAAAGGGATAATTTCACTGGAGAAGGACATTATCAAAACATGTTTATGGAATGTCAGGATGAAGGATTGGTAACATCTTTCTCTGATGATGAATAATCTAACAGGGGAAATCGACTATACAAATCAGAAAATCCAATGAATTTGAGAAAACATGTGCAATACAAAATTTCTGTATTCAACAATCTATCTCTAAGAAATCACCAAAACATTAGTTGTAGTCAATTCTACAACAAAATAGTATAAGACTCCCCGGAGGAGGCCGAAAACATAAAAACCTCTACCACAAATTTTCCAATGGTTAATATAATATCTTGGAACATTAGAGGTGTAACACCTCAGAAAAATTTTGAATTAAGGTGGCACTTTAAAACAAGTACAACTCCGAGTCTATAAAAAGAATTATGGTGTATTAGTAAATGGTGAAGGGTAAATATATTAATATGTTAGTATAGTGCTGGTGGTAAAAGGAAAAAAATATTTTGTAAATGTTATTAACATTTGCTATACTTGGAAAGTGGGGACCACACTAGTTTCTTCTAGTATTTTAAAAGTTAATTGGGGGAAAGCATATAAAAAACAAACAAATAGTACTTGTACCTGTAAAGAAAAGAAAATGGGGAAAGTGTTCTAGGTTTAAATAAACCAAGAAGCAGGAGCAGTAGTACGTACTCCGTGTTTTCTTTCCCTTGGCTCCATTTTTAAAGGCGTGAAGAAGGATTTTACTCAGTTCGTTAAGCATTGTTCACCCTAGAAGATTCTTGTGATAATTTTGAAAGAATCCTCAAAAAGTGATTTCAATATTTTAAAGTTGGGATTGAACTTCAAAAGGTAAATTTTCTATCCCTTTCTTGAATTTAAGTATGAATAAGTATTTGGGGATATTTAATTTGAATCTTTGTACCAATTCTTGAAGGGAGTTGGTTCATTAGGGTTCTTGAGGGAAAAGGGAGAAAACGTGGAATTTTGATAAACATGAGATTTTCTTGAAATTCCTGTCAATTGGATGGATTTAGCATTGAATTTATAAGTTAGAAACTAAAGAATTCATTTTGGATTCTTATTAAGAAATTCGGTAAATTTTGGGCGTAGGTGAATATTATCGGAATAAATTGTTAAATGCACCTTCGGGTCACTGATGGATGTATATGTTATCCTTGTAGCTAATTGGTTGCCATTGGATAACAGAAACGAGTGGTTGGCAAGATTAAGGCTACACTTCTGTGGGTTGAATTGTTTTAGGCTTGGACTACTACCGTAGCTAGTAAAGCACTAAGGTATGTAAAGCTAAACCTTCCCTCGCCACTAAGGCACCACCTACGTCACGTGCTTATTTTTATAAACGTCAAATATAGTTCTCATAGGTCATAAAGGTAAGCTTTCAATTGTTCTATATATCGTTCCCTCGTCCTACTATTAAGCCTATAAACATCCATTTTTCTCTCTTTATGGTAAATCTTTATAATATTCCATATTATCGTAAGTTTCTTTACTTGAAGTTCTTAGGACTCATGGTATATATATGTCACATGTTACGAAAGGAAGTAAATATCCATACCTGTTGCACTTATATGTAGTAGCTAAATAACCATTACCGTAATTCATATGTCATAGGCCTTTGAGGCATTAATTGATAAACGTTGACGACAGGAGGGTACATAGGTTTTACTTGGCATATGCGCTCGACATGATTTTGTGTACAGGATCGAGACTAGACCATTATAGTGAGCCCAAACATTGGGGCGTACCCGCCTTTATGGCATTATTTGTATTTGGAGTTAGCTGGAACGTCATGCACTGGTTCCCCCTGACTCGAGCTAACATATGGCATATATGGCCTGCGGGCAGACCCTCATAGTGAGCCCCTGGAAGGGCGTACCTTGTATCAGACTGCGATTACAGTAATACGTATAAATCATAGTCATATGTATTTGGGGCGATATACGCCTTATATGTGATTCAGATCGCCTTCGGTAGGCCATCTTATGATAATTTGTACCACAGATGGTTTAAATACATCACCTAGGCAAATTATAGGTTCTATATTATAGTGAATGCCCTTCTAGACATTACAAAACGAACTAATAAAGTTGGTGCATAGGTTACAGTTTCATATCGTATATGTGTTACTTGCATGCTCATACTTCTTTCACTTGATATTTGATTCATATGAGCTTCCGCACTTGTCTAGCTGTTATTCTGTCTGCTTTCATACAAGTACATATTATATATGTACTGACGTCTCCACATTGTCACATACTATTGATGCAGGCTCAGTTTCACAGGATAGGAGACGTCCACGTTAGGCTCTATTGCCGTTTTCCGCTGATATTTTTGGTGAGCTCCATATCTATCTGGAGCCAGTTTATGTTTAGGATTATTAGTTATATGTACAGGTCTCTAGTTGGGTATGTCAGGCCCTATGCCAACTAGTTATTCGGATAGTGTGTTAGACTGACTAGAGGCTTCATGGACGTTATGCAGCAGTGTATTGTACAGTTTTTGTTAGTATAACTCCCTCGTGTATATATATACAACTCATATTAGATATCCTGCACGTTATTATCTCATAATCTCGTATATGTCATAGAGTACTTGTAAAGTAAGTGCATACGGTACTTGTCCGTCCCTACCAGTTGGGGCGTGACAAGAGGTATAGGATCAAAATAATTTATTGAGAGACTCCAAACCTTAAAACGCCAATACCACTTTCCTCTTAATTTTCTTCAGGAACCAATGGTGAATAAAGGAAAAAAAATTCAAAAGAAGGCTGGGAATGCATCATGTTTTTTATAATTGCTCCAACAAAATTTGGCTTCTTTGGACCAGACATCAATATTTGGACCAGACATCAATATCATTATCTTACAAGACAAAGAACAACATGTCCACATCAAAGTAAGTCATAATAATTGTCCTGGTTTCATTCTCACTGTTGTGTATGCTAAATGCATGAAAGAATTGAGGAAAGAATTATGGTCAGATTTAAAAACCATGGCATCTAATCTCTAAAAACTCTGGGGAGTTGTTGGAGACTTCAATGTGATCACCATAGAGAGGAAAAAAGTGGAGGGAGGCCTCATAGGTTGGAAGAAAGTTTAAATTTTATTTAGTTCCTTAATGAATGAGGGCTATAGAATTCTGGATTCACAGGTTTCAAAATAACATGGTGTGACAACATGGATCCTCTCCACACCATTTGGAAAAGACTTAATAGACTAGTTTACAATACCAGATGGTTTGATTCCCTTAACAATACCTCAACTACCGATTTATCTAGATCTTATGTCACGCCTCAAATCCCATTGGGGCGGACATGGCACCCGAAGCCGTTGAGTCCCTGAGAGAACCATCCTTCATTCACGTACCTTCATATGCATACCATTACAAGAGCTACACTCTATCTCATTTAGAAACAAGTGACCATTAGCGCAAGTCATGGAAAACATGCAATGTATATATACATGTGAAACTCGACCGTTAGGGCCATCAAGTCAAAATGGACATACATTCCTTACATCCCTTCATTTATCCCACAACGTCTACAAAGCCTCTACAAATGCATAGACATAACCAACCTGTAGTCGGTACAAGTCCCCACTTTAAAAAAAACATGTACATAATACCAGAATAATCGTATACATGTGACCAGGAAAGCCCCGAACGAACTGGAGCTCACCAATGATCCGCAGATGACTCGTAGCCTATGGTGGAGGTCTATTAGCACTTGTGCCTGCAGCAATTAAGGTAAGTCCCCCAAGGGGGTCAGTATGAAGAATGTACTGAGTATGTAAGGCTCATATGAAACTGCAAGAGATATAAGAACTTCAATGAAATCAAGTACACGTGAATGAACAATATAGATAAATTACCATAAGGTATATATGGAACCATGTACTTTGCTTTCTTTATTTTACTTTATGGTACTTTACTGTACTTTACTTTACTGTACATCAATCATCAATCATATAATGCTCGGGCCCAACTGATCAGTGGGAAATAACATAATAATCGGGATCGACTTTAAGCTAGGCTTTCGCCCCTTAGGCTACCAACCGTACTCAATAATCATTCGGGATCGGCTTGAGCTAGGCTTTTTCCCCCAAAGCTACCACCCGTTCTCAACCACTTATACATTACTTCAATTATTTACTTCATTTCTTTACTTCTATGAGATTGATACATTGGTGATTGTACATTATTGGAACTTTGGAACATAACATTATTGGAACTTTGAAACATAACCCTTGAAATGAACATGAGTCATGTGAATCACAATTGATCAATGATTAAGGAACATGTGAGTAACACTATTCAATAACCGAAAATGGGATACCTTAGAATATTTCGAAATAGAACAAGTACAATGTCAATGTGAATACTATGTGCTGCAGAAGGATACAGATAGAGTAACCTTACATATCTTGTCTTCCCAATATGAATACACAGTCCTATATGTGAATATAACAATCCAGCTTCTTCCTTACGTTTTACTCTACAACACAAGTACATTACGAAGCTCACGTCAACCATTAACCATGTTACAAGTGCATAAAACGACAATGGATTACATGACTGCCATTTAACGTCATTTCGCCCTCTTACATTACCATTTATTGCATTACCAAACCAATAATACCATAACATGTCACACATCGACCAAGACATCATAAACCAATAACATTTCACATCAGGTTTACCCTTTATACATCCACGTTAACACTACGTCACAATTGTTCCATCAAATTATCTCAATACCTTTCATAACAACACATGAACAATAATACATAATTGATACCATCTGAAATACCTCCGGGATACTCCTTTAAAGTCATTCAAAAGGTATCACAAGTTGATAATTGCATCCATGAAGGGTATAGGGGCTTCGGGGGGTCAAAGGGATGCAAAAGCAAGCAATTTGGGGTTCTGGGCTGACCTGCGAGGCCACCTGCGCCTGTAGGTGGCTGAGGTGCGCCTGCAGGTGACCTTTGGCAACAGCCAGAGGCCCCTGCAAAGTCACCTACGCCCGCAGGTGCCTTCGCCTGCGAGGGCGGGTGCCCGTTTCAGTCTCCGAGGGTCATTTTAGGGTCTTTTTTGCCATGAATGATCCATGAGCATTACTAAGCTTTTCATAGCATATTTTAGATCATCTTAAATGCCAACGAACAGCCATGTCTTCACAACGCACATAAACATCACCAAAACTACATTTTCATTTCAATACGCCACCGGTTCAATGTAAAATTTCACAACAACAATTCCAAACGTTACACACAAAAAGAAAGCAAGTTAAGGACATAACCACATATTACATATTGATATTTAATCCATCAAATTCACTTCCTTCAAGACCACAAGTCTACTTTCAAGTTTACAAGACAAAACCCTTCACCGATTAAGCAAAAGTCCATAGTTTTGCCAACATAACCAACATGAGCCAACATAACCAACATGAACCAACAAACCCATATCTTAGCATGTTAACAACCACAACCTATCATGTTGATATCTCACCCATATCATTCATTTCCATCAAAACATCAAGTCTCCTTTTAAGTTCAAATCACATAGATGACACATCTTTTATCAAATAAGCAAAAGTGCACTACTCAACACTTCTAGGCATAACCATCATGACTTATATTGTAACACCTCAGTCAAAAAAAAAAAAAAAAAAAATTACGAATCACGACACTATTCACGTGGCGTGAATGACAGTCACGTGGCGTGAGTCTGTGTCGTGAGTGGACTTCTCTATGTTGAGAGGGTTGGATGGTTTCGTTACCATATTGTGAACTTGTAATAGTTGTGGTTACTAATGTAAGTTCCCTTATGTATGTATATTGTAGAGTAGCATTTTACGGAAAGGTGAAATTGTTGTGGTCACATATTGAAAGGCTAAGGTATGTAAGGTTCCTCTTTCCTATGACCTTTGGTCACACCTATTGTTCGTATTTTTCTCGAACTTACCATCCCTCCGAAATGTCGTAAAGCGTCTCATTCCAAGTAAATACTTAGCAATTGTTGTTTGTATACCTTTTATTCATTGCCGATGGTTTCCAAGTGTCCATAATGTCACAACCACCAAATGTATCATTCTTTCCGGGTCATATGTACATGTTGATTTTGATGTTGTGTACATGTTTGTGTAAAGCGGGGACTTGTCCCGATTATAGATTTGGTTTGATTTCTGCTAGAGGCTTTGTAGACGTTGTACAGGAAACGAAGGGGATGTCTTCTCATTTTGACTTTGCGGCCCTACCGGCCTAGTTCTTATGTATATAAATGTCTTTCCACGCTTTCAGTTTCACGATGTTGTGTCCATATGCGTACATATTGTGTTCTATTCGAATGTATAGGTTGGTTCTCTCGGGCCTCAACGGCTTCGGGTGCCATGTCCGCCCCGTTGGAACTCGAGGCGTGACATATATAATCTCACATGCATATAATATATTAAATCATAAGAGTAAACACTTACCAAGGTTTGGAAATGGATGATCTTGTCCAAAAGAGTTTGTTGCTTAGGGTTTGAGAGAATGAAAATATTTTGGGAAATTTCTAGAAATGGAAAGTGTGTTGTGTGGATTAAAATCTGATGTTCTCCACTTTATATAAGCCCTTAATGGCCCTTCTTAGCCAAACATTTGGTCCAATAATAATTGTCTACTTGGCCAAGATGAATGGGTCAAATTTCCATTTGGGCCATGTCTTATAATTTGAATTGAGCCTTAAATTGAGCCCAATTGTACAAGGTTAATTTGGCCCATCACATTTGATGTATAATACCTCAAAACTCCCATGTTAAAATAATCCCATCAATGTTACGGTAATCAACTAGGTTCGGAAATGTACGAGGTGTTACATCTTACTCCGACCATACCCCTCTTTTGTTAAATCTGCTTCATGAAGATATTCAAGGCACTAAGTATTTCAAGTTTCTTAATTTTTGAGCCAAACATCCAGACTTTAACAGGTTATCCAAAATAGTTGGGATGTTCACATCCATGGTAACCCTACGTACATTTTGCAACAAAAAATAAAAAATACTACCAAAACTCTCAATGCTTGGTCCAGAAACACTTTTGGAGATATTTATAAAGAGATTAAAAGATTGGAGACCTTGATCAGAGGCCTGGAGGATGCTTGCCTTACTAATAATACTCTTGAGAATAGATGTGAACTCTCCAAATGCAAAGCAAAATTCATAAGATATCTCAAAATTTAAGATTCTATCTTGAGCCAGAAAGCTAGAGTTAAATGGTTCAATGAAGGAGATGCCAACACTGTTGATTTTCATATCACTATAAAATACAGAAGAAGGAGATTACAGTTAAAAAGATCTAGGATGATGATAATAATTAGTTTGAAGGAAACTAAGCTATTGCTGAAGGGGCTGTAAAGTTCTATCAGAACCTTTTTGCTCAAGGTCCTAACATCACCGACTTCAATGCTCTTAGTTGTATAGAGAGTTGTATCTTAGAGGATAATAATAACATGATCAATGCTATTCCGTCCTTAAAAGAAGTTACTGACATAGTTCTTTCAATTGATGCCAATAGCTCACCAGGGCCAGATAGGCGAAGTGGTATGTTTTACCATAAATGCTGGAATATTATCTCCGATGATGTTCACAATACTGTTAAAACCTTTTTCAGAGGAACCATTCTCACCAAATTCTACACCCATACCTGCATTGTCATGATACCTAAAATAAACCATCCTCAAAGCTTTTCAGACTTCAGACCCATTAGCCTTTGTAATGTTTCCAAAATCCTAAACTCTAGACTTTCTAGCATCCTTTCTAAAATCATCTCCAAAAACCAAAGTGGTTTCATAAAAAAAAGGGTCCATTTTGTAGAATATACTTTTGGCTCAAAAGATCATAAGTGATATCAACAAACCCAATAGGGGAGGCAATGTAGTCATAAAACTTGATATGACTAAAGCTTATGATAGAGTTTCTTGGAATTTTCTGGAGAAGATTTTAAAGAAACTAGTCTCTAATAAGCATCGGGTCAATCTCATTCACAACTAAATTTCCCACAACTGGTAGTCAGTAGTAGTTAATGGAAAAAGATATAGTTTTTTTCAATATGAAAAGGGTCTTAGACAGGGAGACCCTCTTCCCCTCCCCCCCCCCCCCCCCTCTTATTCTTAGTGCTAAAATGTTTTTCTCTGATGTTGAACAATCTTCATACTACTGTTGGTTATAATAGCTTCTACATGAATGCTAATTGTCCTAAAGTTAATCACATTTCTTTTGCAGATGATACCATTATCTTTTGCAATGGAAATAAGAGATCCATGAGAATGGTCTTGAATACTTTGGCTACTTATGAAAAGATCACAGGACAACTCATCAATAAAACCAAGAGTTGTTTTGTTATGAGTACCAAAACCAAATTAGTCACCATCAACAAGACGAAAAGAATCACTGGAATGAGATTTCAAAAATTCCCCATCAAACATTTGGGGTGTCCATTGATGACTGATGGAAGAAAATAGAGTTTATTCTGATATAGTGAACAAAGTGGTAGGAATGATTAGAGGTTGGCATACCAAGCTCCTCTCTACTGGTGGAAGGGCTATCCTCATTAGACATGTTTTGCTAGCCCTTCCAATTCGATTGCTTGCAGCTATCAATCCTCCGAAGAGAACTTTAGAGCTCATTGAGAAATTTATGGCTAATTTTCTTGGTCAGATCAAAATAATGGTAAAAAAACATCATTGGGCATCATAGAAGAACCTTTTTTACCCCTACGATAAAGGAGGTGCCAAATTCAGAAGCCTAACTGATACTTGCAAAGCTTTCAGAGCAAAGCAATGGTGGAGTATGAGAACGACTGATTCTTTGTGGAGCGCATTCATGATACCAAAATATTTGTGCCATTAAATAGGAGATGGAACTTTAGTATAATCTGGAACATTGGTAAAGGAGAAGTCTCACTTTGGTTTGATAATTGATGTTCTCTTGGACCCATCTACAAAACTTTTTAGATCGAAGAACAACTGAATGACATTAAGCTCAATGAGGCTCTTATCCAAACCAATTGGAACTGGAATCATCTCAACACTCAGCTGCCCGAGAACATCAAATTTTGCTCAACTCCATGGTGATCAAGATTGATAGTAACATCAATGACAAGGCCATCTGAAGCCTATCTAACTCGGGGAAATTTAGTAGTGGCTCTACTTGGAGATCCATTAGATAGAAAAGAGAACCAAATTCAATTTATAGCAACTTATGGCCAAAAGATATCCCATTTAAGATGTCTTTCCTTTTGGGAAGAGCTATCAACAACAAGCTCTTAACTTACAACAGAGTAGTAAGACTTGGGATCACTCTTAATCCTCAATGTTACTGTTGCAGCCCCTCTAACAAAAAAACTGAACACAAAGATATCAAACACCTATTCTGTAAAGGTGACCTAGCTAAGAAGATCTGGAGAAAGTTTGCAGAACCCCTGGGCATTGGTTTCAAAAGTGACAACCATAATATGATCCTTCTAAGGTGGAATCACAAGTCTTAAAGCCCCATCACCAATTTCATTACTAAGAACCTATCTCGCATCACATGTTGGGAGCTATGGAAGTCAAGATGTGGCAATAAGTTTGAGGGGACTAAGCCCTTGATATATAGAACTAGTACTAATATCACTATATTTTGCAGGTCATCAGGAGACAATTTAACAGAGTCAGAATTAGAGACAACTGGAGCATTATTTGTCAAGCTTGTGATGCGTCTATCCAATACAATATTGTATTCCAGTACCATTCCAGTAAGAGGACCTCCTCCTCTTAGAGTCAAACTGAATAGTGACGGTAGTTGCTTAGAGGGTCACTATGGAGGAGGGGAAATTATCAAAGACCAAGAAGGAAACTTCATCTTGCCTATGCTATTTCACTAGGAGCCGAGACTAGCAACACTGCAGAAGATGAGGCTATGATTTTTGGATTGAAATGGTGTGTTGACAAAGATTTAGATATGGCTATGGTAGAAATTGATTCCCTGCTAGTAGCCAAATGTTCCATAAAGGAATGGAAACCTCCATGGAAAATCTACAACTAAATAAAGGAGATTCAGAAGATAAGTGAAGATCATGACTTCAATATCAACCACTACTTCAGAGAAGCTAATGGACCGGCTGACAGTTTAGCAACACTAAGTCATAGAGTTGAAGGAGTCAAGACCTTCAATCTCTTCCCTGAACTTCCCCATAACATAAGAGGTCTGGTTAATATAGACAAATGGATTCTACCAACTTTAAGAATTAAGCCTATAAATCTTGCTAATATCATATATGACCCCCCCCCCCCGATACCTCTACCTGTTGGAACCTTTTTAGTAGTATTAGATTGATAGTCTCATATCAATGATCATGTACAAAGTTTGGGATGTCAAACTTAAAATTGTAACTTTTTGCACATCAATGATCAATGGAGATGTTTTAAATTAAAAAAAAAGTATAGCTTGTTCAAAAAAAAAAATATATATCAGAGACCTCCTCAGGTTTCACACACTGACACTAACCTTTCTTGTGTTTTCTGATATTACGCTTTTTTTTTTTTTTTGTTATAACAATTCATTTAATCTACTATCCTTAATCACTCCAAAAATGAATAGTGAAAAAGTTAAGCTAATGCGCCACTTATTGATAAGCACATGATAACCAACTTGAACGTAATTTGTAATCTATTTCCCTTTGGTATCAGGATTTTGTGTTTTTGATTTTCATTTTCATAACTTCTGGATGTATAAGATAGAGAGATTAAATTTTTTTCGAGTCAACGAGATTAACTTTTTTATTCTTAAAAGACTTGTTTGAAATTATATTGATAACATTAATTTATTGGAAGACATTCAAGGATGTGGCCTAGTGGTCAATGACATGGGCTGAGCACCATGAGGTCTCAGAGAGCAACCAGTGCGGAGAAGTTTTTTAAACGGTCGCAAAGAGTTAAATAATGCGATAGCATCAATTACAATTCAAATAGGAAAAAACAGAAATTCAAACTACTTTATGAAATAACGAAATAGAAAACTTAGCTAAATTATGTGCTACCATATTCCAAGATCTAGGAATATCCATCACATCAAAAAAGCTTGACCAAAATCACCAAAAGTGAAGTGGTAAAATTAATCAAGAACCTTGTGATCAAAAGGTAGCAATTGGATTGGAATAATAATAAATATACATACAAATATATATAGTGTAAGACAAAACTTACCAGCCGTTAATGATTACTTTATCTTGCATCAAAGCCAACACTGGCCTCAAAGATGCACCATCTTGTTCATCACAAACAAAGAACTTGGCCGCTGGTGACAGACCGTAGAATCGTATAGGAACACCACTTTGATCTTCAATAATGGAGCAAGTGAGCAAAGAATAACTAGCCAAGACATAAAGCATTCTGTCTAGCATGTTGGCTGCATCAGGGTTCTTGCAAGTAGGCATTTGACAAACAATCTGAGAAGCAGAAAGTTGTGTACTGTCAGCTTTGGCTAGGATCTCAAACACCTCCAATTCAACTGTTGAAGGAAGCACAAAGGGCAGTACTGATGATGACAATAGCTGCATAACATATGCAAGGTTCTCCCCTTTTTCTGATTGGCTGTTTGCCATGGCTTAAATGAAACAGAAATAGCTAAACACTTGTTAATTTCCTCTCTGGTGCATGCTCTTTCATTTATTCGGAATTGTAATTTTGTCAACCCTTGGAAAAATTTTATTGTGTGTGAGATATGCCAAAGTCATAGTTGTGTGAGGTATATATTTCTTTCACATTTGGAGTTTGTGGGATCCACCAGCAGCGGAGCCAAGATTTTCATTAAGGGGATACAAAATATAAAGAAGTAAATATACGAACTAGCCGAAGGGAGTTCTATATCTACTTTTTGTGATATGCCAAATTTTTCTTTAATATCTTTTTGGTCTTAAATTACAATTACACAATAAAAGTAAATATATTACCTTTTAAATTATCTGATGATTATACGTTGGCAGTGCACAAAACTTAAATATAAATTCATTAAAGAAATAACGTAGTTACTGAGACAGGGAGGGGATAGGAGAACGAAGGAAACCTTTGACTTTTGTGGGTCCCACAGTTCTGTTTCTCAAAAGATTAGATAGCCTCGGACAACTACTCATACTTGTGCCTCATATCTATTAAAAATTTTCAGCGTGGGTGATTTTAATAAATTTCTTTTGCTTCTCATTCTCTTCAAAAGAGTAAAATACTCTCCTCATCATGTAAGCATATAAGGTGGTATATATAAAAGGAAAAAATTCACAAATAGAAAAGTTGACCCATTAATTAAGAAACGGATAGCAATATTTCTTAATTATCTGAAATAGCAATATGTATATATATTTGTGACATTTTTTTTATATTAAAATACATATACAAATAAGTAAACACCCCTGATTTTTAGATATCCATTGAGATAAAAAAGAAACATGATCTTCCACCCCTTTAAAATACGAACAATAATTTCAACCCTCTTAAATCACATCTATTAATTAATTGAAGATTTTATTTCCAACTAGAAGTATTACATTAATAAGAAATATTAAAAGATTTTATCCTTGTTTTCTCTCTTTCTCTCTCTTCTATCTCTAGCATCTCTTTTTCTTCTTGTTCTCTTTATTTCATTTTTTGTATTTTATATTTTATATTTTTTACATCTCTCTCCCTCTTTGTATTTTATATTTTCATCTCTCTCTCTCTCTTTCTCATTTTTTTTGTATTTTATATTTTATATTTTCACATCTCTCACATTCTTTGTATTTTATATTTTCACCTCTCTTTCTCTTTCTTTTTTTTTTTTTTGTATTTTATATATTTTTGTATCAAACAATATACTTTATATAAATTTATCATTTATATTTGGATGATTCATCCATGAATATGTACAATTTATCATTTGTATTTGTATACAAATAAATATATGCATTATTTGTATTTGCTTGAGTCTATTCAATTCGTATCAATGAATACAAATACGAGTATTCATATAAAGAGAATCAACAACTCCTTTTCAATTAGTTAAAAATACAAATGAAGCAATCAACTAGAAAAAATAAATATAAAATATAAAAGACAAAACAAATACAATAAAAATATAAATGATGCAGTCACATACAAATATAAACATAAAATAAATGATACAACGAAAATACAAATGATGCAATCAACTACAACTACAAATACAAAAATAAAAACAAATGAAACAGCGAAAATACAAATGATGCAATCAACTAAAAATACAAATACAAATATAAATACAAAATAAATGATGCAGTCAACTACAAATATAAATACAAATATAAATAAAAATACAAATACACATATAAATACATAACTATTTTTATGACATCAAATACATACACAAAAAGTTGAAATTAGCAGCCTAGCCGTTCAGCGATTTCTTCTGCCATCTTTCAATTTGTAGGGTTCACTCATCAATCGGAGTTAAAATTTACAGTCTATTTGTGTTTTTATACGTATTGGCCAGATCTATCCCTTTTCGTCATCATCCATGGCTAGAGCTCAAAGCTCGCCATTAATGGCGAAATTTCGAGTAAGTGAAGGGAAAAGGGGTAGCTTTGGTGGTGGTTGTAGGGTGGTGTTCGTTTGGTGTTGCCGGAAAATGAAGAGGAAGGTGAAGAGGGTGCCCAGATCTAGTCATTTCCATCATCATCCATGGCTAGAGCTCAAAGCTCGCCATTAATGGTTAAACTTCAAGTAAGGGAAGGAAAAATAAATTGAAAAACTATAGAAATTGGAAGCTAAAAATTTGGAGAAAAAAATGAGAAAGTAAGAGAGAGAAAGCTAAAAAGGAAATGGGAAAAGTTGTGGCAAGAAAACAGGGGGGAATATTCCACACACATTAATTGTTGGGCTCTAACCAAAATATTGTTATTTCTGCTACATGAATTAATTTATTTTAAGTATTGTTATGTAGCTTATTTAAAGGTTTAACTATGTTATGCTCTATACTTTTTCCTATATATTTTACTTTAAAATAAGAAAAAATTGCAGAAAAATACACTTACCAAACCTTCATTTCATTTTTGTGGCCCAAAACTTACATTGCATTTTATGGCCTCAACCCGGATTTGGCCCTAAACTGCAAAGTAACTTTTTTATCGATTATATAAGAAAAAGAGCTTTTCTTCAACATTCAAATCTTCTTCTTCGCGATATTCAGCTTCAAAATTCTCTCAAAACACTTCATACAAATTCTTATTCAACTCAAAATATATATAATGCAGCTCAAAAATTTCGTCTATATAAGCAATTGCTGAAAAAATTCAACATTGTTTTGAATTTTTTTCTACCATTCGAGCTTCAATTTTAAATTTTTAACTTTTTTTTTCGTTGCTGTTTTTATAGAGGCTTATCCGGTATATCTTTTACATAGTGGAGAATGGAGCAACGATAATATTTTTATCAATTTTATTATCGATTGCATTGCCGTTGCATCTGATTTTTTAAAAAATTTGATCGAAGTGATTTCAAAGTAAATTAGAGTTGACACTGAACTGAATGTATTGAAAATTAAATTTGTTCCAAAGACTGGCTTGGCACCAATCGTAATTCACAACGATACAGGTGTAAAAGTTTATATTCAATTGAAAAAGAAGCATCCAGATTTTACCGACTACTCACTTTATGTTACAATAAAGCAGATTGACAATTTTGCAATGCCTACAACTTCCAATTATACAAGAGATAAAGGTAAAGTTGTAGAAGATGAAATTATACAGGAGATTGATATGTCTGAAGATGATAATTATTTTATTGAAGATGATAGTGAATTTGTTAAAAAAAAAAAAATTGATGTAATTGATAACAAGTTACACACAAAGGTTGAAGTAGATCAGTCTTATAAAAACAAGGAGGTTCTAGTTAGTGTGATGCAGCACTAAGCAGTATGAAATAACATGTAATTTAAAGTGCAAAGATCAAGTAAATAAGGTAATCTGTAAAACCATTATATATTGTGTTATATCCATGTATAAATTATATATAATGTATAATTTATTGTATATATGTGCATCTCAGTATATGCATGAGTGTTGATTGTTTAATATATTTTTATTTTAATTTGTATATAATTGTATTTGGTGGTTGAAGAATACAATGTATAAATCATTGTATATTTTGTCATATCCATGTATAAATTTGTATACAATGCATCATTTACTATATCTATGTGCATCTTGGTATATGCATGTATGTTGACTGTTGAATATGATTTGTTTTTTTTTGTATATTCTTGTATTTAGTATGTAGTTAAATTTTTCTTCCATATAGGTATGAGCTATATTGTGTGGGTGATAAATGTACTTTATTTTTTAAATCTTCTGCCATATACAAGAGTCAAGTATTCAAGGTGATCATGAGAAAATTCAATAATGTGCATACATACTCTTTGTCGATACATATTTGATACAAAATCAAGCTACATCTAGTGTGGTTGCTGAAATAGTTGTAGACAAGCTTACTGATCCAAACACAGTTTACGCTGCCAATGATATTATAGCTAACATACAAAAGCAACATGAAATAGAGTTAGCATACATGAAAGCTTGGAGAGCTAAAGAAAAGGCATCGAAATTGATCAATGGAAAACCATCTGATTCTTAAGGAAGTTTCCTAGGGACTTATATATGTTGGAGAAATCAAATTCGGGAAGTTACACAAATTTGTAAAAATCGGAAGATGGGAGATTTCTCTATGCGTTTGTTGCACCCGCCGCTTGTATAGATAGTTGAAAATACTGTAGACGAATCATGAGCATGGACGGGAGCTTTCTTAAAGCAGCTTACAATGGGACAATATTATCGGCTTGCACACAGGATGCAGCTGGTAAGTTCATAGAATCAAAATTCCTGATTGTAGTCTGTATATATTTGTATACTACATAGTATATGCTTGTATATGATTTGAAAATTTGTATATTTGAAAGCTAATATACCTGTATTGTATATATAGGAAATATCCTACCACTTGCCTATGCAATTGTTGATTCTGAAAATAATAATTCTTGGAAATAATTTTTTGTGCAAGTAAAGATTGTTTTGGAGTTCAAGAAGAATGTGTATTGTTTTCGATTGACATGACAGCATCTTGCACGCCGTAGCAACTATATACCCAGAACTTCCATACTGTTTTTGCATGTTTTATTTTTGAAAGAATATTAAGGGTCAATTCAAAAAACATCATAAACAGTTGAAAGATATTTTCTTTATTTTGGAGAAAGCTTACACAGTTTAGAAATTTGAATACTTTATGACAGAGATAACGAAAATTGGTCCAAGGGTGTTAAAATACTTTGTTGAAGTTGCCTACGAAAAGTAGTCTAGAACATATTACAAAGTGAAAAGGTCAATGGTAATGACTTCCAACATTGCAGAGTCAATTAATGCTGCAAACCAGGATGCTAGAGACATGTCAATAATAAGTTTGTTGGAGTTCATGAGAAAGATGATAACAAAATAGAACTGCAAAAATAGGAAGAGAGCAATCAAATCAACCATTGCGCTTGACAAAAAATATGAAGACCTCCTCAAAAAAAATATAAAAGAACTCAAAGAAAATGATGGTAAAAGAAGATCAACAATAATACATGTTGCACTTTTGTATATATATTGCATATGGTAGTATATAAATTGTATAATATATTGTATAGTTTTGTATAATGATGTATATTGTATTTTCTAAACTTATACAGGTCAAGCCTTCTACAGACCAATTGTACACTATCTTTTTGAAACTGAAACAAAGCATAGTGTACCTTACTGAAGGAATCTGCAGTTGTAAAATTTTTTAAATGGATGAACTTTCACGTGCACATGCTTTGGCGGTTTTAAAAGCACAAACAACTAAAGGCGGTCATGTATTCCTCATTTTACTATAAAAGAGAATATCTGCAAAGGACTTATAAATCCACAGTACATTCTTTGCCAGATGAGAGCATATGAATGATTCCAAGAGAGGTCCTAGAGAATGTGGTCATACCTCCAAAAGGAAGAAGAAATGCAGGAAGGCCACGAAAGTCAAGACTGAAAACACATTCAAAGAAGAAGACAAATTTTCATGTTCAGTGTGCGGGCAAGGTGGTCATAACAGAAAAACATATGGCAATATACCGAGAGAATAATGATAGACTCATACGTTAACTTTCATACTACATTTGTTATTAGATAAACGTTGTTAAAAGCACTTTATATTGTTGTTTTTCATTAAAATAGTAATATTGCATTTACTGAATAATATTCTTTTCAACTTAGACTATACAATGATTTGCCTAGAATGATTTGATATATATATATATATATGTTGATGTTGATACCAGCTTTCCAATAGATGTAGTCTTCATATATATATATATATATATATATATATATATATATTGATGTTGATACCAGCTTTCCAATAGATGTAGTATGCATATCACAGTTGTATATTCATGTATACTGCATTGTATATTCATGTATATAAGTACAATCTGCATATTAATCTGCAGGATCATGTATATACCATTTTATATTCATGTATACTGCTGACGAGACCAATGTATATAAGATTTTATTGCTCATACTCTATCAAATTTTAGTATAGTTTAAGATATCGTTCCACAGAGATTGAAAAATTTATGCTACAAACTTGTAATAGTTTGACTACTATTGAAAATCAAATTGATAAAAGGAAAGTAATTTCATAAATTTATATTTAAAAAAAAGGCAAAGAAATAGCTTTAGAAATATTATCTTGAAGAAGGGGTTGGGAGTTGTTGAATTCACTTGGTATGTTTGTTATAATAAAATTCTTATCCTAGTAATATCTACAAAACTGTAGGTATAGCTTTCTAGACTTGATTTATGTGTTATGAGGAATAAAGACATCTTACGATTAGTCCTGAAATCAATAAACTTATTTGAGATAATCCTTCCGCGAGGATATAGATTGGAAAAAATAAGATAGAGATCCCTCAAATCAATAAACTTATTTGAGATCGTCCCTCCGTGAGGATAAGAACCGAAGCAAATAAAATAAGGATGTAAATCTAAGAAATAACTTGAAGTAATCCTTCCGTGAGGATAAGGATCAAAAGAAGCGAATTCAAAGATATATAACAAGTAACGATGATTTTTAGTAGAAGTATTCCAACACAAAATATTTAGCTTTTAAATAAAATCAAGTCAAGAAAAAACTAAAATAAGGTTGATATTATAATATTATACCAAGCTTCTACAATGATCCCAACACAAAGAGATCACTCCATTATGTAGTTAGAAAAATATAAATTTAAGAAACTAAAAATATTGAAAAGACTTGAAGAAATATTTCTATTACAAGAGACCTAGGAGTAACACTTTGTTTTTGCAAATAGTTGGATGATTAATAATCAAAGAGATGCCTCTATTTATAGAAAATTATAGTGTTACCCCCACGAATGCATTATTTGAAGTGGTGGTTATAACCGTCAACTTGTAACTTCTTTCTCAATTCTACCACTTGACGGGTGTGAGTATGAAGTGATGATCACACCCATGAGCTGTGCAACTTCTTCAAAAAAAGTTTCACGATTGTGACTTTGAAATTGTGATTGCACCCATGAAATTTCTCTTATCTCTTTAATAATTTATTTCTTCTTTAGTCTTCCCTTGTATTCTTCTTCCTGTAGAATTTATCAGAAAACATGCGAGAATAGAATATAATTATTCATGTTTTATTTAAAAATATAATTTTTTATATACTAAAATATATGAATAATTTATATCCATCAACAGCATTGTATATTCATGTATACAGATGCAATCTGCATATTAATCTGCAGGATTATGTATAAACTGCATTGTACATTCTTGTATACTTTTGTATAATGATCTATAATTATATCGATATAAAAAATCAAATTGACTGATAAGAAAATACATCTCTATAATAATGCAGTATATAATTCAGTAGTCGACAAAACTCAATCACAAATATTGTTAAAAGTAACACAACTTCTAAAATATATATCAAATTACCACAACTACTAAATAATTTACTTACACACAATAAAATCAATACAAACTAAAAGCTATAGTAAAACTAAACTAATTTCTTTGGACGTCCTCTCTTCTTTTGCTTGAAATATCCACCAGTAAATTTGTCGCCACTGATTGCCCCATCCGCTTGTTTCTTCCTACCATAATCCCACAACAAGCTTCCATACCTCGAACGAAGCATCTCAATATCTATAAATTCATTTGTAATCTCTTTTTCATGTACAAAAAATTTAGCAAACGCAACAATAAAAATACCACAATCACTGTACAAAAAAAAGCATGTATCTCTTAATAAGTTACTAAAAAGTGTTAAAAACTATAGCAAAACAAACAAAAATCAGAATAATATCAGTCAACTTGTTGGGGCAGATCATCAACAAGGTGAACAGAAAAGATCTCCATATTAGGTTGCTCAATATCCTTCTTAACATAAAAATTTGAATGCTCCAAAAATTATGGAAGCAGAATTGAATATGGCAACAACGCTTGCCTCACACGCGAGTCATTCAATGTTCCTCACGAAGAATTATACACATGAATGTACCAATCAGAAAAAGTAAAATTCCTAAAACCCAATGACCAACTTTAAAATTTTCCTGCTTCACATAAATTGGAAACAAGGCACAATCAACCTTATGTCACACAATGTTTGCATCCAGAACGAAGCATCTAATGTTCAGCTAACAGATTTCCTTCCCTCAGAGTGTGTTTGACTCTAGCTTTGAGCTGGACGATCAATGTTTGATTCTTCTACCACATGCTCCACTAGTATTGCAGAAACATCATTATTCTTTCTCACAAACTTTTTAGAAAGTTCGATAATGGAGTTATTGAAAGAAAAGTCGGTTGTAGCAAATTGTATTGAAATGTCAGGTTCGTACTTTGCCTTCTTTCGCAGATAATAGAAGAGAACTTTCATGTGCTGCAACAAAAAACAATAAAACAGGCCAAAATAGACTAAGTAAATTTTTTTAAAAAACAACTATACCAAATTGTACAACACATATATATAGAAAAAATACCGTATCAATCAAAATTTCCCCATCAAATGCAAGTAAGTAGAACCATTGTCTATTATCTACATGTACCGAATTATAAGCAAAAGGCACAGGGAGATAATATTTCTCTTCACTATACAAATCTGTGGCACTTCAAAATCATAAGACAAAAGAAAAATAAGCAAAATCATAAGACAAAAGAAAAATAAGCAAATTCACCCAGAAAAAAGTGTTGAAATCAAGAAATAAGTAGATAAAAGAATGTAAAGTACAGTTTTGACATATTCAGTCCATCTTGAACAAATGAAAGAAACTCTCTGATCAAAGACAAGAAGGGATCAAAATCATCAATATGCATCATGAAAGATGCTTGACATAAAAAATATGTTTGGGCACTGATCCGGTGTAATGACCCTCGTATTAATATTTAAAATTTTCTGTATTTTGACCATTTTGCTCCTTTTTGTGGTTGCCTTATCTTATTTATGAGTTGCAAAAATGGTTGGCACGGTCCCCGATGTATTTGGGAGCATTTTATTTGAACTTATGATTTTGAGTATCCTTAAAAGGATGGTTTGACTAGGATCAATAGTTTGTGATTCGAGTCTCGGATGAGGTTTTGATAGTTCCATTAGATCCCAAATGTCAATTTTGAGTTGGTAGCATGGTTAGTTGGGGTTTGGAACCTTTATATGTATTTCGACCCTCCGTTTGAAAAATAGTGTGTTTTAGCCTAAAGGGGTCCAGAGGGTTAATTTATTATAAACAGCCTTTTTCCTGTAAATTCGATGATTCCATTGAATCTGAAACGTATTTTATGATCAATTTGCACTATTGGTTCATGTTCATAGGGTTCCGGATGAGTTTCGAGGGTCAAAAAACAAGTTTTTTAAAGGGAAAAGGGTCAAAAATACCCCTCTACTTTAGTATATTGGCTCGATTTACCCTTCGTTATACTTTAGAGTCAAATATACCCCTGCCGTTAATAAAGTATATAAATATACCCCTCCTTTTAATGATGGTCCACCATGACATAAGAAATAGGTGAGGTGGATGTCACGTGGCATGCCACCTCACCACTATATTTTTATTGCTTTTTCATTTTAGATTTTTACTTTTTGTTTCTTTTCTTCTTTTTCTTTTTTACTTTTCCCTCCTCTACAGTAACTCTTGTTTTCTTGACCCAGTCAATCTCACATCGCTCTACAATGGACACAGTACACAGTACTCATCATTCTTTAGCTACATAAAAATAAAAAATCAAAGTCTGTGAATTTAACAAAATATTTTCAAATCCTAAACAATTTTCTCGGACAAAGGATGGATTTTGAAAGGGAAATTAATGATGAAAAATAGAAAAATCAAGAAAAATGAAGATCTTTAAATTTCTTCTTCTCCTCTCTGATTCAATCACTAATTGTTCACTGGATGGGGATGTAGAAGAGTGTTAGGACTCAAATGAGATATATATTGCGGGTATAGGGAGAGAAAGAGGGGGGAAGAGAAGGGAAAGGGATCAGCAATGGAAAAAAAATAAGAAATGGGTACTCATTTATGGCTGTTTACGTTAATGGAGTTAGAAAGTACTCACGAACATCTTCTCAAGGTAAAGTAAAAAGAAAAAGAAGAAAAGAAAACAAAAGGTAAAATTATGAAATGAAAAAGGAATAAAAATATAGTGGTGAGCTGGCATACCACGTGGCATCCACCTCACCTATTTGTCATGCCATGATGGACTACCGTTAAAAGGTGGAGGATATTTGTATACTTTGTTAATGACAGGGGTATATTTGATCCTAAAGTATAACGAAGGGTAAATCTAGCCAATATACTAAAGTAGAGGGTATTTTTGACCCTTCCAAGTTTTTTAAATTGCGGGTTGCTGGTCAATAGTGGACCGCGGTCAACGGTCAAAGCCCGATCAACAAGTCACTTTTCTTTGCTGAAACAACTCTATTTCAGGATTTATCCTCTTTTTGCTTATTTTCACCATTTTTATCATAGTGGTAGCTCGAAAAGGAGATTTTGGGGGAGATTTCTTATGTAAGTTCATGCGGGTAAGTTCCTAGCTCAATTCTAAATTATTTCCTACCAATTTTATCATCTAAATTCTTCTAAATCAAAGATTTCAAAAGACGGTTTTTGAGTTTTTTCCCCCAAGTTGAAAATTTAATATTTCTTTAATTTGAGCTTCGATTCTTCCTCTTTTTTGCTTGATTTTTCACCCATATAGTAATTTTCACTTGAGGATTATGATTTTCAAATAAAATTCTTTTTTTATCCTTTTCGATTTTCGATGAATTTTGGGATTTTTGCCGGTAAAACTTGAAAATGGTTTTTCTTAGATTTGAACCTCGTTTTTAACTCATTTTCGCGTGGGTTTTCAGCTGTAGGTTCCTATGATTATGGGAAATGTGTTTCTAAAATAAAATCTTAGTTTTACCCCTTTCCGTTTTGAACCCATTTTTGGAGTCTGTTTTGGACCCGTCTTAAATAGGGCCAATATGGATATTATTAGCTTCCTTTTGACTTGTAGATGACATTTTCGACTAGATTGGATGCATTTGGTGTTGATTCGAGAGAGTTGGGCTTTCAATTGAGGTTTTGGACTGCATTTGGACTTGTGGATCTTTATTTAAGGCAAGTTGAGATGTACCTTGACTTTTTTCAAAGTGTTTATGCCTTATATGCTTGTTTGTTGTATTTTGTGTATCTCTTAGAATTGGGGATCCCGCTTAGGTGAAATGGAGAGAATCTTCGTGGGTACCGGAGTTCTTGATGGATTGTAGTTAGATTATTGACTTCATTAGTTAGTATTACTACTTAATTAAAATTATCCTTAGAGTAGAATGTAGAGAGATAACCTAGTGATCTCGAATAATAGCTATTGGAATGCCTATTTTAGATTTTGAATCTGGTTAGCGGACTTTACTATGACGATCGAGGATTAATGACTTTTAGAGAATACTTAGAGTATAAATGAACTTGTAATAGTGGATGAGACTTATTGTATGGAATAAGCTAGATTTGGGTAGTTTCACTATATATATTGTTATAGGGATTGTTGTTAATTTCATGTTGCCCGTGTGGGGGCTTATGTGACTTCACTATGGAATTGAGTAATTATTTATGATCGTGTGCCCGAGTGGGGGCTTATATCCATATTGCTTTTGATTTGAGAGGATATATTATTGTGATGCCCTAGTGGGGGCTTGACTTGATGTTATTGGTCATGTTTGTGCATTAAATTCCTTATCCATTATTGTGTCGCCCGAGTGGGGGCTTGACTTGTCATCATAGGCCTTATCTGTGCATTAGAATGTTGTATCTATTATTGTGTTGCCCGAGTAGGGGCTTGACTTGATATTATAGGTCTTATCTGAGCATTTAATTGTATTATTATTATAGTGATGCCAGTGAGGGGTTAGAAATGATAATATTGATGACTACATGACTATTTATTCAGTTGGTACCTAGTGGAAACTGATATCATGAATTATTGATACATTGAATTGATTCTGAGCTCACTTATACACGTATTGAATAGATTTTGATCTTCATACTGATTGGTTGTAAGCTTTACATCATCATATCACGCATTCATATTCATGAGACATTGGTACCACTGAGACATTCTAATTTTTGTAAGAAAATGTTCCGCCTTATAAAATGCCTATACCGAGGGATGTGCCGGTAAGATTAATTTGTGACATGAGATTAAGATTATATGAGTATATGGGTTGTGAACCCCCCATGGGTCCTACCTGGTAGCTGCGAGCTCGTTGGGTGTATAGAAAGTCATACGATGACTTTAACCATTCATCATTATCCCATCATCATCACTACATTACATTGCATCATTTATATTGCATTGACATTCCTTGATATGGTTTGGTATTGTGTTAGTATTTACTCTTGTATTGTATTACCGTGATAGCACCTTGTTTGTGATATTGTGTTTGAGCATTCATTTCACTTCATTACATTATCTTATTTCATCCTATATTGGTTGGGAGGTTGAGGTATTATGAGACGTGGGGTATGATGGTGGCTTGATTGAAAGATAGATGGGTAGCACCTTTTGGTAGCATGAGATAAACCCTTATATATATATATATATATATATATATATATATATATACACTCTCCCTATTGCTATCCCATAGTATTGGTTAATGATAATTGATTAAGCCTGTTATATCGTATTTGTAAGTCATCTTCATAAATGACTTTCCTTGTTGTTGAATATAAATGAATAGTATTGACTCACCTGGAATAATATGCCTACCCTGTATTTGATATACATGTTGACCGTTGTGTTGGATTACCCTGATAGGATAAAGTACTATGATTTAGTGGGGTATAGGTTATTCAGGATACCTTGAGTAGTTGGGCTGGTGGTTCTCGCCATCGCTATGGATTAGGATCGATTATCAACGATGCTTGCTGAGTATAGTACTCACCCTTGTTTCTCTTTTCTTTTTCTTGTTTTCTGCACCCCGTGCAGGTATTGGACCGAGTAGCCGCTTGTAGATTGTTTTCTTCCAGCATTGATGTTGCGGAGATCGAGGTAGTAGTTGACGCTTCACAAAGCTTACTCGGATCTCTTTTTATTTATCTTATGCTTTATTCGCATTAAGATACCTTATATTATTGTTTTCATTCTGTATTAGAGACTTGTACTAGTGACAAGCAGACCTGGGATGTATCTTGATCTTTAGTTCTTTTTTATATATATTTTTGGGTTTATTCCCTCTTCTTCTGCTTCTATATTACCTTAATTGTGAATTTGGGTTCGAATAGGCTTACCTATACCGGAGGGTGTAATAGGTGCCATCACGTGCCTATTTTGGGTCGTGACATTCGGATGCTCCCGAATCAAATTCTGTCACAAACGAGGATTTGACAAATTTTCCTACATAACGTTTTCGACCCACTAAATGATCAGGGGTGTTGTCATCTTCCAAATCAATAACTCTTGGTACATATGGCACAAGCTCAGACATCTGCATCTTGGCACACTCTTTATCGCTAATAACATATCAATGATTGAAATTAGCACTTGGATTATCAACTTGACCCAATAATTTTACGGCACGCACTTAGTCGGGGCTGTATATTACAAAAATTGGATAAAGATCATCAGTATCTTCATTATTGCTCTTGGTAGGCTCTAACTTTAAGTTGACTGCCACGTAGAAAGAAATTAAGTTTTAGTAAGCATACCCATATCCATATACAAAAATATATAGTATGATACAATGCAGTATAAACAGATAAATAAAAGAAAAAGATCAACTAATGTTACCCATGACACAATCAATAGGTGCAGTAGCTTGATTCGGGAGGACAACATTGGGAGCTTGGTCAGCGGGGGCAGCATCATGAATAATAGATGTAATAGCTAGATTCTAGAGGACAACATTGGGAGCTTGTTCAGCAGGGGAAGCATCGTGAACTTGCTTGAAGAAGGGGGCAACACCATGAGCTTGTTGCTCCGTAGATAATGCAGTGTCATTATATTGCTTTGTGGAAGAAGCAACATGAACTTCATCGAGGGAGGGGCCACTATTATCAACTTTCTTGAGAGGGGCAGAATCATGACCTTTATTAGTGGTACGAGCATCAGAATATGGTCCAAATGTAGTATCATGGCCTAGGTCAGATGCATCCCAACCATCACGATCAACTTCAAAAGTCTAAAAAAAAATATACACAGTATCAGAATTCAGTTTAACATAAAAAGAAAAAAAACAAACAAAAAAAGAACTTACTTGCACACGAGGGGACTCAACACTTCTTTCTTTTGGCTTAGTGATTTTAAAATGATCAAGGATTGTGTTAAAGGAAGACACAACAAACTTGTGGAGTTCCTCAACCTTATCAGTAAGCTAGAAAAATAGAACATCAATTAACATCCAAATCATATATGTATTGTCATGACCCAACTATCCGTATCATGCGGACACCTACTCTACTCCACCTAGATAGGTGAACCCTTACCACCCACTTAAAAATGTATGCGAAAATCAATAAGAAAATAAAGAAATGCTTTTAATATTACAACTAGTTTACATAACCCTTAATCATAACCGCAAGCTTTTAAAATACAACTGTAACCTTTCCCTAGGAACTAGTCTAAACAGGTATAAGAGCAGCTAAGAAAATGTACTAACTAAATGACACAACTTCTTCCGCGAAAATAATAATAGAAGTTGTTGGAGATCTTTACCGTGTCAACCCTGAAATACCTACTGATCCTGCAATCAAACTATATCCAAAAAGGGTATAACAAGAGTAGTATCAGTACAAACAACACGTACTGGTAAGCATCATCGGTCGATTCAAATTAAATCACATAAACATAACATAAATATCCATAAAAAAAACATACAACTTAAAATTTCTTTAGCTCGAGGTTTTTCGTTAAATAATTCTTTTAAACCCCTTGTTCATTACCAATCCTTATCGTCAGAAAACTTTCCTTATTAATATGTTCAGCCCTAATCACTGACTGTCCACTACGTTATCAAGATAGACCTTATCTCATAATCACAATTAAGTGCAATAATATTCACCTCAGGTTTATTACCCATAACAATTCATCTGTTAAAACCCTTACAACAAGTACCGTTGTTCCACAAGTCCGATTAAGCGTTAACACCCAAGCACATCTAGATTTATTTTAAATCTATGCGAATATATAACAAGACAGTAACACTTAACCCTTACCTACCCGCTACTGAGTTAACATAGATAACAACTCAAGTCAACATGACCACCCCCACTAAGACTAAGTCAACAACCATGATTCAGATAATTAGGTCCCCTATGTCTCAATTACACAAGTCATTAGGCAATACCAAATTATACCACCCTTACAATTAACCCGGACCACCCAAGGATCCATCCCCTCAATTTACAACCAACAATCATGAAACCCAGTTTACATCTAGAAACCAAATATAACAATTCAACACATAAACTCGGTTCACTCAAGGAACTAACATATATATATTAAATAAACATATAAGCCCGGTACAACTCAAGAAACCAACATATATCTCATATAGTAGATAAACCCAGTCTATCTCAAGGAACCAATATAATCAAGAAAATACATAATCTCGGGTTCACTCAAGGAACCATCACACTCACCCAAATACCTGTACACACATGTTAAGGGTCTTATGGTCGCCCATTAGCCATGATCTGCAGGGGACGAGCTCTTGTCCATATACCAAATCTCAGACATCAAGTGTCTACCAACCTTCTATCAACCAACCCCACAGAGATGTCCAAATATCGATACATTCCACACTAATGACAGTTATCACAACAATCACATATAATGATAATAGAAACAACATTTGTAAAACCAACAAGCTTTCATTAAATTCATAGCATGCGATTAACACTTAGGATATCAAATAATCATTCACCTTTCTTTAACACGTATTATAACAAGCAATGCGGAGAAAAGATGGCAAAAACATATTTATTCAAGTTGTGTTCTGATTACACAGACCATAACCAACAACTTGCACATATAACTGGTGATATACCCCACCCCCAACTGTTCATCCTATTATTTAACACACTACCAATTTCTGATTCCTATGATTACCACTATAGGTTCTTTTGAATCTACCAACACTAACCACCTTTAATGAATAAGCATTAATTAAGCTTAGCCCAATTTCTGAGTACTAAACCGTTATTAAATTATGCAAGGATGGACAATAACGAAGTGAACACATCAATATATGGACTATTTATATAACAACAAACAGTCATTCCCCACCCAATTAATCGGGTTTTACGTTTATTTATCCATCCAAACACAGTGCCCGAAGGCCTAAGCATGCAACCTCCCATCAATCTACGTCATGCTTATATTTTCTAACCTAGGTTTAAACTACTCAGTTAAACCTAGCCTACCTGGATGCCAAGCAGCAGCTACGGAGGTATGAACGCAAGCTTTTGACTCTGTAGAAGCAAATTTGGATATGAAATCAACCAAAAACCATGGGTTTTACCCCATCAATGCAAAATCCCTCCTCTCCATTGCTCCCAGGCCATGAGGTAACCCTAGGAAGGTTTTTAGAATGAGCCTCATCCTTTTTACAACTGAAGAGGAGAAAAGATAATATAAAAATTTGTACCTGGGATTTCTGGTCCCGTCATCCTGCTATAGTGGCTTGCCGACCGCTATGGCGACGCCGCTATAGCGGAAAATTTTTCTCTATAGCAGGATGACATCAGCCAGATCCAAAATTTTAAATTCCAAAATTTTTAGTCGTGTCACCCCATATTAATTCGAGATCGTATCTTTGAAATTTTTCATAACTCATACCCATAACGAGATATCTTTTAATAACAACAGAATAGGTCATTACATGTATATATATATATATATATATATATATAAAAAAAAAATCTTATAGAATAGGTCAAGAAACAGTACCTTTGAAATGTCAATCTTTAACTGATCAACTTCAGCTATCAAAGCATCTCGGCTGGCAGAAGGATTGCACCTTGGTCGAGACTGCTCTTTCATAGTTTGAGGATGAGATTTTTCAGGCACATCTCGTGATCCACCGCAATCAACATTCATATGTTCAAAGAAGGAACTGGTTTCAACTTTAATAATTCCTCACTGGTTGGACAAAAATTGTAGTACTTCAACTAAGCAAACCTAAAAACACAATATCAGTTACTCAAAAATACAATATATAGAACTATACACTCATATACAACAAGAAATGGAAATATGAAATAAACTAAACTGTACAGAAAATACCATATACAACCAAATAAACACCCATAAACAATCAGAGTTACACCAAACAAAAATATAAATAATAAAGAATAGAGAAAATTACTTTGTCGATACTAGGCATCTGGATACCATTCGTAAGTTCTACAAGTGCTGAAGAATCAATCACTTTTCAATTAAGAATACGCGACACATTTTCACCAACACGAACAATAAGACTTTCATGGTCTGTATAACTATATCCATAAAACCATTTCTATAATGCAATGGGCAAACCTCCAAGCCTATATATTGACAAGAACTCACATTGTTTATCCCTCATTATTTTAAGCATTTCCTCAAAATACTTTTTTTCCTTGACAAAATTCTCATATTCACCACTTTCAATCATATCAAAATCAGCTTTACTGATACCATAATCATTACTATGTGAAAATAGGAAGTGGTGAATAAATACCATCAAATCCATCTTAATACATTATCGTCCAACTTCCACTCCTTCTTCTTAAACCAAGTAAGCAACCCTTGTCGCGTTAAACCATCTGTTTCATATTTTGGAAAGTATTCCATAATCAATCTATTCACTGCAGGTTTCTCATATACAGTAGCATCATCACCAACACATTTCAACCCTGTCATAACAACAAATTCTCCGAGCCCAAAACTCAAAATAGTACCATTCATTTTGATCCACAACTCTCTCGACTCCAGAAACTATCTCCCTCAGCAACAGAGCATGTATAAGCTGATTTTATATCTTAATAGGAGGCAGATTCAAAAAGTGTCCAAAACAACTACTCCGAAATAACTTAAGTTGCGACTCAGTCATTGCTTCAGTAACAATACTAACTCTACCAGCCTCGGTATGACAACAAATCCTACTATGAAAATGTTCTGTTGGTTTTATATAGAAGTCACCAACCTTCATATCAAAAAATATAAAAACAAATCAGTTAAAATAGGTCGAAACAAAAAAGAATGATGATGCACAACACAATTCAAAAGAAGTACCTTCATGTTACTTTTTCTCTCATTAAATTTAGGTCGAGTCAATATCCTTTCTTCTTTTGTTATAGCATAAATACTACTACCAACATCAGATGAGGCTTTCATCTTTCTCCATTTAACATGATGAACAAGTTGTAACTTCTTTTTTGCTTTCACAGCAGGACCATTTTTCTTTTTAGCCCGCGACTTCACTTTCTGAACACTCTTTCCAAGGTCCTTAGATTTCGAGCGAGTCACATGTTCCATAACTTCTTGAACGCCTTGTCTACGAGTAATAGGAGACTCAAAATCAGAATCAGCACGTTGCTGATATGATGCAGCAACAGACAGAGTAGGTGATTTCTTTGATGAATCAGGTGTTCTTTTACAAGACGCACTTGTAGATTTAGTCATTTTCAATCAACTACTTTGACAAAAATAAATTAAAAAACAACACCTATTAGTGAACACTGGTAGAGTGTATACACAATGTAACAGTTCATTCATAATCCATCAATCACTTAAAAATAACAAAATGCAACATCAATAAAACCTCTACATCAATAAGAAATAGTGTACCACCCCACAAAACCCTGAAAATGCAAAATAAATTTCAATAAAGTAACAAAAGTAAACAAACAGCCACAACAGGAACAACAAAAAATCAAAAAAATAAAAAAATAAAAGAAACATAAAGCAAAATTGTGAAAAAGAACAAAGACAATCGCAACATCAATTTTTTTTAAAAAAGTGACAATAACACCTCAAAAAACATCGAAAACAAATATGCAAACACCAAAATCCCAACAATTTTGCAAAAAAATAATTAAAATATAGAGCACAAATTTGCGAAGTAAAATCAAAATCGCAACATCACAAAACCAAAATAAAAAGAGAAAAATATCTTAGAGAAGAATCAAAACGTAAAATCGAAGGAAAAATGGACCTTAAAACAACAATGGCGGAAGAGAAATTATTTGAAGAATATGGAACAAGGAAACCCTGACTTAGAGAGAAAAAAATATTTGAAAAAGGAAAAAAAAAAAGGTAAAATGCATTAAATGAAGCATTGAGCTACTGATTATAACGTAACATTTTGGGCTTGTACAATTGGGTCATATTTGATAATGTAATATAGAGTGAGCTATATTTGGTAATGTAACATTCTTAGTTGCATTTTAATGTAATTTTTCCTTAAAATAATTTAAAGGGTATTAGGACCTATGTAAAAGTAAATGTGCAATTAGAATTATAACTATAACTTAAGGAGGATTTTATGCCTTCTCCACCCCACCCCCCCGCCCCGCACCCCCCTTTTTTAATTTTAAACAATATAACTATACATAGTTAACCTATGCGATTTTGACCATATGAAATAACTGTAACGTGGTTGACCACATGATATTAGTATCAAAGTATAGAAGGCTATGGGTTCTCCTTTGGTTGAATGGGGAAAGGACATGGGCTAATCCTTTTCAAAATTAATGACTCATGTTTTGGTCATTGGACACTACATGGCTAGTAGGTCAAATAAATTCCACATAATGGCCATTTCACAATTTGGGCCATTCAGGTCCTTCAGTCAGTTTCTTTTTCGCTCCAATTTTTTTTTACGCTAAAAAATCTGCTATTTTTTTAAAAAAATAATTAAATATAATTTGTATAGAATATGTACTTATATAAGATATATGTATAGAAACTATATATGATGTATATAGAAACTGTATAGTTGTTGTATAAATATGTATCTGTATAAAATAAATATATAAAAATCGTATAGAAATTTTATAGTTGTTGTATAAAATATGTATCTCAATAATAATTGCAGCTAAAAATTGTATAGAATGTGTATAAAAATTATATAATTATTGTATAGAATATATTTTTTGTATATGATGTGTATAGAAATTATATCATTGTTATATAGAATATGTATATGAAATGTATTGTATTGTATCAATATAATACAATTAAAAGAAGATTTTCTGGTCAATTGGAGAACTAATCATTCAGTGAGGTTGTTAAAATAGCCCATAAAAGAAGCGAGCGGTCCAGATTGATAAAAAGGTGGGCCTTGTCGGGGAAGGGTCATTAAAACCCACCTTAGGCTTAAAGTGGGATTCGAAGCATCGGTCTTTCTATAAAAAAGGAAAGAATGACCATTTCATGGCAATTGAATTTCACTGGCCATGTGGATGGGATTAATTATAGCCGCATGACTATTTTTGTCCTTACCCCTTCTTGAATTAGTTCATTTAGGTTTTGAGTCATTTAAAGTTAAGTGAAACAATATTACCATCATAAGCTTCCTTTTCTTTGTCTATTGTTCAATAGAGATGTTTTGCTCCTTTCTTTCCAACAAAGTTTCATCGCTCCTGTTTCTCTCCTCCATCGTTATTCTAGCTAGACAATAGAGGAAAGTAAAAAAATAAAAAATAAAAAAATATTTTTAGTACAAGAGCCATAAAAATAAAACAGAGTGAGTAGATAATTTGTATTCTCCTATAATAGAATTGTTGGGCCAGTGCTGGCATGGATTCCCATGTCTAATATTTATACGTATTTCCTCCATTTAAATTTATTTGTCTTACTTTCTGTTTGAATCCGTTTTAAAAAATAACTATTTTTTTTCTTTTTTGAAAACTCTTTAATTTTTTTTTCCCCACATAATAAGTTTAAGACCACAAAATTAAATTATATTTTAGTACATTCTAAATATCTTTAATTTAAGCCCACAAAATTTAAAATTTTTCTTCATCTTCTTAAAGTTCTTACCAAGTTAAGATCAAATAAATAAATTAGAACGGAGAAAGTAATAGAAACTATTATATATACTCCTGCGATGCACAAACCGTTCAACAAAACAGCGGAGAAAGGTAATATAAACAATTGTATATGAAACATGTGTGACATGCTGCAAATTTTATATTCTCATTTTTCTTGGATCAATCTTTATGACACACCAACATTTTCTATGATATATGTAGCAGCTACTGCTTTAATATTGGCCATTTTATCAAATACTACACTACTTTACTCCCTCCGTCCCAATTTATGTGATGTACTTTGACTTGACACGAAATTTAAGAAAGAAAGGAAAACTTTTGAAACTTGTGATCTAAAATGAGTCATAGATATTTGTGTGGTTGTAAATCATTTCATTAAGGGTAAAGTGGGTATTTTAAAGTTAAATTGTTACCAAATATAGAAATGTGTCATTCTTTTTGGGACTGATTAAAAAAGAAAGTGTGTCATATAATTTGGGACAGAGGGAGTATAAATTATTGGGCCCTGCTGACACGGATTCGAATGTCTAGAATTTAATTATTAATAGAAATTTGGGTATAAAAAAATCATGATGCCAGTTAGTGTTATTACCTTAACACCTAATACAATAAAAAATGGTCTATAGTACCTTAATTAGGTCATTAGTGGAATATTTGACGAATCCACTTACACAATTAATTTGAAGTGTATGTCATGAAATTGTTAAAGATAATATATTATTAGGTAGACTATCGAAGTTATGATAGTTCTTACCACGGAATTATTAGATGATTTACTATTAGACAGTTATTCAAATTACAGAATATAATTTAATTAATTCATTTACGTGAAAAGGACCCCCACCCACGCCTCACCCCACCCCACTAACATATACAAGTCTCCTATATTAGGGAGATAGACTCGACGAGAGGAAGAGCGGCTTGATCGACATTAATTCCAAGGTTTTTTTTAGGCAAAATGATCTACTGGACCCTTGTACTTGTATGCGTTTGTATTCTATATCCTTCTACTTAACTCTTTGCCAACTGGACCCTTAAACACGATCAAAATAAGATTTTTAAACCCCTCCTATCATGTTTGTAGCTCACTCAACCTTGCATAAATGACATGTCACATCCACGTCATCTAAATTAATGTCATGTCACTATTATCTTCATTAATTATTTTTTAATTATTAACCAAAAATATTACTAAATAAAAAAAAATAATTTCTATTTATTTTTTAAAAATAAAATTACCATTCTTCTCTCACCTTCCCTGCACCTCCCACAACCACCATCTCCACCTCCATCTCTTATCTTCTCCGGCAAAATACCCATCGGATTCCACTACCCACGAACAACCACTTCACAAGCTATGATACGAAACGAATATTTTTTTGAAGCTATTAGAATTTTGCAAATTTCAAAAATTTTCAACAACCATTATTCTTCATATTTCCTCACAAATTGAGCACCAAATTCATGCCAATTAGATGAGATTCTCCTTCATTTGACTTGAAATTTTAACAACAATAAGTTCACAAACACAAATCCCAACGAATCCAGTCACAATTTTGAACTAATTTCACAAATTTACAAGACCCAATTGTTATTCTTCAAGCTTTCTCAAGCTTATCAATGGAGATTCTTTTATCTTTCAATACCCACCATCACCTTCACATTAATTCATACACACACTTCCTCTTTGAACCCAACTAACATGAATAGTCTCAATTTTTTTAGAATCTAAAAAATTTAAAATTCAAAAGAAAATCTGAAAAATATTCCTTAATTTGAATTTGGACGGAATGAAGGATTTTAAAAATTATTGGGCAGAGGGATGGTTAAAGAAGAAGGTAGGGTTTTAAAAATTATTTTAATTTATTATTATTTTAAAAATTAATGTTTTTGATGAAAAATATTATTTTTACTCGCTTTTTAACGCCTGTAGACAGACATTTTTCCAACTCAGCAACATTAATGCCACATAAGCTCAGTCAATGATAAAAAAGGTTCGAAATATTGTGTTTTACTGAGTTTAAGGGTTTAGTTGGCAAAGAATAAAGTAGAAGGATCCATAATACAAACTCATACAAGTACAAGGGTCCAAAAGACCATTTTACCTTTTTTTAATCTGATCTTCTCTTATAGTTTGTTAGTTCTTTGGCTTCTAGTGCTTCATGAATGTTGTAGATTGACACTTGACTTAACTTTAATGATTTATCATGTTGGTTTAAAAGGACAGTTCGGAGCACAAAACATCCCGCATTAGCAGAGTCAGGGGAAGGGCCGCACTCCTTATCTATTCAATTTTGTGCTTAATTATTTGATATTCTAGCCGAAGATTGAATACTATCTACAAATCTTAAATTAAACTTGGAAAAGGAGATTCTAGACTGCATATATGATTGAATAGAGAAAGTTTTTGAACTCGGGTCACAGGAAAAGATTTGTGTTTAGGATAGGAATATATCTTATTGCCTTGCTTGATTATTTTATAGAAAATACAAAAGAGTTCTTGTAAATTCTAATTCCATAAGAATATAGGCATTGGGTTATTTTAATAGATAAATTATGACCATATCAATCAATAAACTAGATAAATTAATTAATCAATTCTTGTATATAACTTAAACAGAATTGTTAACTACCGTAACTCTAGGACCTCGCATCTCCTTGAACTCTTCTCATTTTTAGACATTATTCGGAGTGTTTTGTCAACCCTCAGTCATATACAACAGTGTTATAGGCATCACTAGCTAGGGTCACCGTACGGGCCCAACATGAGGGGACTTCGAACACATGAAGTGATGATACATCAACAATCACCAATTTCAGTACTAAAACACAACCATATATGAAAGTGATGAAATGATGCAATATGATGCAGTGACTAATAGTTTACACCCGTTGCTATGTCTTGCTAGATGGGATTCATGGGGGACACGCGAGGTCCATATACCCACTCAGAACACTTTTCTGTCGGACATGCAAGCAAGTCAATGAATTCGCTCAGAACCATTTCTCATCGGACCATCCAGAACACTTTCTCATCGGACATGCAAGTAAAAACAGAGAAATCCACTCAGAACACTTTCCCGTCAGACATGCAAGTCTTTTCAAAATCATTCAAATACCATTATTCTCAATGTTATGATATGAGTATGAATGAATATGCATGAACACGATGATAAGAAACAACAAATATCTCAAATCCAGGCTTACAAGGCCATCCTTAACTCAACAATACCGGTTACCAGCCCAAAATCCATCAGTTTAACTCAAATAGTTCAATCTCACTCATAAAAGGATATACCATCAATATCAACACCTCCCAAATTCAATATCACCACTAAAATACTTTACACATGATAATACATCAGTCAAGAATAGAGAATATTCAAAACAAATCATTAAATTCCATTTTTAGCCCTTCACAATACACCAGTACCCGCATAAATGCTCGTCACCACATTTATATGAGACCCCAATTCCCATTACTCCCGATTAAGGCAAATAACACATAAACACTTCTAAAGAGAGTCAAAAAAAAAGTCTCAACATGCCTTAAAGAAGACCCGCAAAGTCAAATCGAAGCTTTACTCTTTCGGATCGCCTCCGAACGAGTCCAATCAATTCAAATATGAAATCTACATAAGAATACATAACTAAGAACACCCATATTGAATGTCATACTTCGAATCCGGCTCCAATAGTCAACCCACAAGTCAACCCCGAGCCCCTAAGGGCAAAACTAGAATTTTATACAAAGTTCATGTTATACATAATTTAAAAAGTCCAAATCTGAAATTTCATTAAAAATAGAGTTGAAATTGACCTTGAAATCATCAATTTATCAAACTTTAACTTTATTGGAAAAACCTTAAATTTTCAAGTTGAAAAACCAAGATTCAAAGGTAAAAGGGTAATGACAAAATATTGATTTAGAAACTTACCCAATGTTTTAGATCTTAAAAAACCTTTAAAATTTTCAAAAATGGTGTTTTGGGGTTTCTTATTTGAAAAGACATTTTTAACACTGCCCAGTCACGTTACTCATCGTGATCGTGTGTCCCACCATCGCAATTGCGATGGCCAACGTTGACCTGACCATAATTGGCCTTCTCGATCGTAAAGCACTGACTCAACCACTATCGTGATCGCGGTCCCCCACCATGCGATCGCGATGCCCACCTAGACCACCCTTCTTGATCACGGCATGGAGCCTCGCGATCACAAAGAAGAGTTGGTGCACCAGATGACAGCAGACATTAATAGTTGAAATGACCCAAAAAATTTCTGAATGCGTTCGGAACCCCGTGAACACAATCCAACTATGCTTCTTGACCAAATTTGACATTCCGAACTCAATGGTACAGTCAGAATTTCCATCGGGGGTTGTTTACCATAGATGTTGATCCAAGTCAACTATAGGCCTTAAATTTCCAACTTCCCATCTAGCTAATCACTCAAAATCACACCGAAAGCCTCCGGAACCCAAACCAACCACGTTACTAACAATAAATCAACGTCCCAAAGCTAATAGAACTGATAGAATTCTCATACGACGCTCTGATCTCTGAATTTTGACCAAAGTCATCCATTCCAACTCTAAAGTCTTCCAAACAACAAACTCACTTAAATCTCAACGAAACACCTCGGGAATCGTGCCATCCATTTCCGCACACCATAAATACAAAAATGCAACTAATGGGAGGGATAAAACAGTCAAAACATGTCAAAAAGTTAAGGAAGGAGCCATGATGGATGTTTTTGGTAGAACTTGTATTTTTGTATTTGTGGTGAACTTACCTGTTTTTTTTCTTTCTGAAAACAAACATAAACCATTTATAAATGGAAAGATGAAAAATGTTTCCACATTTGCTCCAAATGGTTGGTCAAGGGTGTATACGTGATTGTCATATATTGATAGAATCAACAAGCAACATGGTAATAATGTCCTTACATTTGGAATTGGAATTTGTATATCCATCTTCTTCGTCTTGGAAAAAAGTATCCATTGTGCGCGCAAGATTTAAAATTCGTTCGAGAACAAATGTTGGTGCTTCAATAGGGCGTAGTAATGCCTTGTTTATGTCTTTCCATGCATTCTTGACTTCCTTCCGAACATTAATGTAGGCCTCTTGCTTTGAAGCTCCATATTCTTTCATGTAGCATTCAATAAGTGAAGCTACATGTCCTCTTTGTTGGTCAGTCTACATGAAATAGATTTCACTATCTTCAGTATAATTATATATTTTAAACTTTTTCTGTTTAACTCATTTTATGTTTTACAGTACTTGATCCTGAAATTGGTGAAATTCGGGAAAAATATGCAAGTGATCGCTATACTGGGGCAAGACAAGACCGCGGCTAAAGAAAAAAATATCCTTAAAAAGATCAGTAAAGAAACGGTAAAAAGTGACTATCTATAATAAAACACAGACTAACAAAATGTATGAAATGATAATTTATTGTACTTACTTCATGATCACTAATATCGTCCATTAATCTGCAGATTGTCGATGAAGCTCGAACAATCGAAGGCTCATTTGTTATCCATTCAAAAATGTCTTTTGTTATGAGTTCTTCCATACCAATCAAAGAAGTTGTTCCAAGCGACATAAAGGTAGTGCTTACAATTGCATTTTTTATATACTCGTCACATTTTGGAATATAGCCAGCATTTAACCATTCCGCTTCTTTAAAATAGGCCCTCGCTAGCTTTTTCATCTGAATTAACGGAAACAACGCAAAATTAATACTAGTAGACAATAAGTATACACTTTTTGAATTTAGAATCGTTCCTTTCACGCCAATATTTTTGTTACTTCTCCAGAACTTAGTTTAACTGATTAACGAGGCAAAGTTAGCGAGGATTACCTCAAATTTGCCATAGTAGACGCGGTCTGATTTACCTTCTTTGGTTAATTCTTCTTCGATTTCATTAAAGATGTCTAGGATGGCTTGATAAAATGATTTCATATATGTCGGCAACGAATCCATGGCACTTATGTCCCATCTATGCATCAAAAGTTTGTATTAACTATTCTTGTATATGTCATTTCACGATAATAACAAGATGTACTTATTTTATACAATGTGACATGTTTCTTCTACTCATCAATAAGGGGATGAAAAAGATAAATGCGGTACAGATTTTACCTCTGTATTGCGGCAGTGAAAAGCACAAGTTCATCAAAAGTTGCATATGCATCATAAGTATCATCACAGATTGAGAGCATTTTGAATACTTTTACTAACATTCTTCTTGCACGACTATACTGAGGCTCGAAATACAATCCCAATGCCCATGAGTAACCCTCCACTAATTTATCTCTTGCGTATGGCACTTTGGTTGCGAGATCCAAATCTTTCCACCAGCTAGATCACAAGAGCATGATACAAGACTACATTTTATAGCGTATATATATATACAATTAAGTAAAGAGAATAAGATCTATGGTGTACCTTGTAAGCTCGCTAAGCTCTCTTTGATGCTGTTTTTGCAACATGTTAAAATCCAATTTGGAAAATTTTAAAAGCAAATGGTTGTGTGATTCCGTGTTTTGATAAATGTCTATGTATTTTCTTGCTCCCAACCTTGGTATAGCTTTGCGCATAGGGTAGCTTAAGGCCTCAGTAATTTGAGCCTTAAGAGGGTTGCTCAAGATGGGGATCATGGACTCAAGATGAGTAGTTGTAAAAGTAAGAGCTTCTTCAAGAATCTCCTCCCCGCGCACTCTCATATGTGCTGCTTCATACAAACTTAATAATGATTGGACATCATTATTAAGAGTTTCCTTAAATTTTCCATCGTGCTCCATGAATTGCACAAACACATCTGTGTTAAATAATCATATTTTTATTTTGAAATAGATTAAATTAGTTACAATCTAGAAAAAAAAATAACAATTACAAAATAAGGTAACCATGCATAAGCGGATCCAAAAATTAAAGTACATAGGTTTTGGTTTGAAGTTTATGTTTATGGATTTTAAAATTTATTATATGCGCATATTTAATGGTATCTCAACAAATAAATATGTAGTTTTTGCAAGTGAAACTCCAACACACAAAAAATCGTTATTAGGGATGAAACTCTAATAGCACTATTAAGTAGAAGTGTCACTTAAGTGTGTAAATGTACATGGGTAGTATGGTCTATTTATGTCCATACAGATAAGTGAACTTGCTAACTGGAGGTTATTAGTTAGTTAATTAGTTGAATGGCTCCAGATCCTTCAACCTGCGTAAGGAAATTGCAACTCTGATACAAGGTACCTCATCCATATCCACACTAAGCTAAAACACTTGTGGAATGAATTTGAAGTTTTAGCTCCTTCTCTTGGTGTAATTGTGAAAACCCCAGGAATTTTGTGTTGCATTTACAAAGACAGAAACACTATTAGTTTCTTATGGGTCTTAATGATTCCTATCATTAAGATAGAATTAAGTCAAATTAATTGGTGGTTAGAAGTACTTGTTTTGGCCATCTTTTGCCTCATATTTTGATCATGTTACTAGTGTTTAAGTTGGTTTTATTCACTTTACACTTAGTATTCACATTTTAATGTCTAGATGACGATTTTTCCAAAAAGAGATAAATTGGATAAAAAATAGGCTTTGAAATCTTAGTAGAAGTTCAAGGCTTAGGAAGGACGTGATTTTAAGCACATGAACTGATATGAAAATATAAAAAATCAAATATTTTTTAAAATTTTTTGTTGAATCAAAATAAAATAAACAAATTGAAACATCAAGTTTTAAGAACATTTTCGATGTGTTCCAATTAGGGTGTGTGAAAATCAAACCGACCAATAAATCGAATCAAAAAAAAATGTTATTGGTTTAGTGCTATTAGGTTAACGGGTTTTTAATGGCTTTGTAAAAAATTTTATCAGGTTATTGATTCGATTTTGGTTTTTTAATATTGGGTTATTGGGTAAATCGATAACCCAATAGGATTATACTAAATTATTGCTTTACCCCTATATATATATATATATATATATTAGTGCCTTCACATTTTAGAACCCTGTTCAATTTACTTTTCCCTTTCCTCTTAATTTCTCTCTGCCTCTTTGTAAACCGTCTAAGAATTGAAAATTTCTTTTGATGAATGTAAGCAGTTATATCTGAATAAATGATCCTATTGATCTTACTTTAGTTTGGTTTGTTACTGAAGTTTGAAGATAACAATTAGATGTTGGAACTATTTTGTAGAAAATGTCATTTGTTAGTTTATTATTGACTTACATGTTGGAAAAGTCAATTGATTTTATATGAGCATTTTCTTATTGGTTAAATCAAAAATTAAACCGTTAAGGATCAAAAATTGATAAATCGAAAACCAACAAAAAAAATCTTATTAGTTTGGTTATTAATTTAGCGTATTTATAAACCAAAAACTGATAAACCAAATTGATAATACATAAAATAGAATCGAACCAATCGATGCACATCCTAGTTACAATTTGGTTGTAGTATAAAATAGTAAAATGGACTGAGTGACTTTTGTGATATTAATTGGTCACTCCACGTGAAAAGGCGATTGTTGGCTCACCGAAGTTTTTGGAATTTACTCTCTACGACGGCCGCCAACTGTGAATCCATCTATATACTTCATCTATTTTAATTTATTCGATTCCGAAAAGAATGCTTTGTTTTGATATATTTTATTTATTTATTTTTAATGCACTTTTATTTTAATTTATGTTCTAATACTTAATTGAACACAAAATTTACCAAAATACTTGATGGTGTTTTAACTTTAGGATTTAAAATAGATACTTTATATATCCAGGAGTAAAAAATTATGAATATGATAGTTCTAACTAACGATTTATTCGATAAACAATATTTTCACATTGAAAAATCATTAACTATAAAATTTTAATTTTTCACCAGTCATTAATTTGATAACTTAATAACAATAAGGCAATAAGTTAATTTTGTAATTGAATTATCGATTACGATTTGATTTTAAATTACCTAGGCAAAAATAGAGTGCTCCATTACCAACTTTCTTTGTAAATTTTCTAAAAATGCTTGGGCTTGGTTTTGCTATTTTATTCACACTGGCAATATACTATGTCAATTTTTTAAGCTAAGCACTAATTCTTTGGCAACCTTTTTTTTTTTTTTTAAACTTTACCTCGTTATTAATTATTAGCGATTGAAATAATGGACATTGCATTTTCTTACTTTCTTTTTTTATTTAATTCATCCACTTTCAAGAGTGGACGTCTTTTCTAATAATATAGTAAGAAAATAATATTACAAAACAGAGGAGATAACCTTTTTGTTCCTTCCTAGATTGAAACAGGCTCCAATCATCTTTGAAAAATAAAAAAGTAGAATTTAGAATAAGCTTACAAAAAAGATAGATGGATATCCCACTCATAATCATCTATAGATATTCTGGGGGTGGGGTGGGTGGGGTGGGGGAGGGGTTGGGGACATCGAAAGTATACGTTCTAAATATGTCATATAATTGAAATTAAAGGTAGTGATTATTTTTTTTGAAGAAAAAAAGAAGTAAAATAAATCAAATAAATTAAGATGAATAAAGTATTTTTATTCAGGCTAATATCAGTTGGTGAATTTCTGTGAGAGGGACCCCATAACTCGCTGAGGTTTGCGTCCGCTCTATGATGGCAGAGATAACTCGTCTCTTCTCGCCGATTATGACTCAATTTATATTTTTTGTTTTAATTTATTTGTATTATTTTTTAATTTATTTTAAAAGAAATTATCCTTTTTTTAATTTAAAAATTCTTTAATTTCAAGATCTGACCTGATAACTTTAATATCATAAAATCTAAAAATATTTTAAATATTATATATACCTTTAAATTTATTATTTATAAGATTATAAAAAGTTAAAATATTTTTATGTCCAATCAAATTAAGATAAATACATTAAGATGAAGGGAGTAATATTTTTTAAAAATAACCGATTAGACCAAACAAGTGACATCCCTACCGTCAATCACTTGTTTTTCCATTTATTTTGTTGTATGGTATATCGTTTAAAAAAATTACTAATGGATCGGATGATCAGAGGATGTAGAGTTCTCTATCAGAAGTTAACCTCATAAATTTTAAGTGAAAAAAAAAAACATCCTGAAGCTCTGTAACATTTATGCCGGTCAATAACTCACTCATTTATTAATTCAGTTCATTTTGATATTCTCAAATTCGGTTCAATACGTTTATTTGACACGTAGTTGAAAGTCCACAATATATTACTATTGAAACAAAAACGGTTTAAAAAAAAAAAGTGAAATGACATAATAGAGCAGAAATAAGTACCAGGAGACATGTAATGGCCTCCTTGTCTCACAAGTCGGAAACGAAGAGCAACAACGTAAAGGTTGCCATCATTCAGTTGGAACGACGACGTCGTATCAAAGATGTTTTGAATGGATGTCTCGATCTCATTATGGAAATGATATGCTACTCCCAATCGTTGGATTGTGTCTATCAACACAAGTTTTTGTGTACTATCTTCAGGAGTTTCCATCAACATGTTCATGACTTTTTCTTTTAACTCATCATGTTCAAGTTTTTCTTGGGCAGTGACTTCCTGCATATGAAAAAAATGACATAATATTACTGTATTAGTTTTGATAAATTCAAACAGAATATATGGAAGCATACTAAGTTGCTCGGACTCTTAAAAATGTTACCATACCTGTGTCGGATCGTCAAAAAATGCATTATTTTTGAAGGATTCGACACACATTCAAATTTCAATGACAGTTTTGAAGAGTCCGAGCAGCATATAAATTACATACAGTGAGTTGAGAAGTGTAAGAGAGGAAATGGTATCCCCAAACGGTTGAATGAAAATTGGCCAAATGACGGGAAGAAGCATCATCCGTTGCACATAATGGCTTCATTAATTTTCTCTCTAAAATGTAGCAAAAGGAAGGATGATATTCCCAATTACCCCAAATGGTTGATTGAAAATTTTCCCTTGGAAAATTTGCTTGCCTCATCCTTCTTTCACCCTTTCCCCCTAAAGAAGCATAGGAGTGTAGAAATGTGGCCATAGCTTGACTCATACCTCTCTCTCTCACACACACACCTCTAAAAAGGGGTTTTCTTGTTTAGATTCACTTGTAGCTAATTTGGGCGACCTAGCTACACACACACACACATATAGTACCTTTGCTTGGTTGAGTGAAAAATAATTTCCTATTTTCTCTTGTTTGTTATATTAAGGGGTCGGTTGGTAGCTAATTTGGAGATGAATTATATAGGTATTAAATTTTATATATGTAATACTTTTTCTGTTTTAATTTTTGTGGCATAGTTGGAATTGTGAGATTCAAACTTTTAAAGTTTGATCATGAATTCGGATATGGAAATTTTAAGTTTTTTAAATAACATTTATATATTTGAAAATCATGTAAAAAAATAATATAAATCACAATACTTAAAAACTTAAAATATTTTAAAGCATATAAAAAATTTCGGTTAAAGAAAAACTCGTTTGACTCTCGAAATTCCAACGGTACCACATATATTGGAAACGGAGAGAGTACCACATTTGGTAGTTGGTTATGAGGTAATTTATTCATGTATAAAATTAATATGGTCTTTGGTTTGCAATTTAGAAATCCACATTACTAATGCATGTATATGTTATGAGGGTATGCATGTATTATTTTATGCAGAATAAAAGGTGGACTAACTAATACGCATTAATATACATAAATACTTAAATTCTATATAATTAATCATTACATAAAATAATATATAGAATTTCTCAAAACGAATTCTTGTATTATTAGTACATGTATAACTCTAACCAGCTACCAAACGACCCCTAAATACTTGGAGAAATAATTTCCTAAGAAACTTGTTTTCTTGAAATTAGGGGAAATGACTTCCTTAATTAACGATCCAAGAGAAGTCATTTTTCGGATAAATTAAGGGAAAGGGAAAGGAGCAAAGGGCGCTAGACACTGAAATATCTTAGTGCAATACTGTTATTAATTTCGGAAAAGGGGCAAACATATCCTTCAATTTTGTGATTTAGAGCAAATGTACCCTTCAATAAAAAAGTGGAGCAAATACACCCCTATCGTCTATGGAATGGTGTAGATATACCCTTTTTACTACCAAATCTATAATTTTAAAATTAAATAATGTTTATCTTATATTTTTAAATTAAAAAAAGACAAATGGGAATACAAGTATTTTAAATTAAAAGATATAATTTCATTTTGATAGGTAAAATGGTGCCAAAGATACAGTTTCATATACCTATCTATAATACATTTCCATAGAAAAAGTACAGATATATAATGCATGTGCTGCATAGTCAGGAATACGAGTATTTTAAATTTTCATTGGGTGTTCCCTAAATTAAAAATTTGTGGGTTATTATTTTTGTTTGGGTTAGAAATAAATTCATTTGTCTTTTTTAAAAATTTTAAAAATAAGATAAATATTATTTAACTAAAAACAAATAGAGATTTGTTAGTAAAAAGGGTATATCTGCACTATTTCATAGACCACAGGAGTATATTTGCTCCATTTTTTAACGGATGGTATATTTGCTCTAAATCACAAAGTTGAGGGTTATATTTGCCCCTTTTTCGTTATTTTCTTCTTCAAGTATTGACTTAATATGAGGAATATACTATCAACTTCCTAGTCTTTTAATTATCTAGATTTTGTTTTTGTCACAGAACATTGAATTTGAGTGGAAAGTTGGATAATTGTATTAGTAAAATGTATCTATTACTGACAAAAAAAATTGTGGTAGAAGCCTTCAAATTTGGTTCAAAACCATGTTAGTTCTAGGAAAAATAACATAAACATACACCTTAACTTACCATATTTACACAAATTCCCACCTTACAAAGTAATTACAAAAATCTCAACTAATTATGTATCTTCATTGGATGTATCGGGAGCTAATTATGTATCTCGACAGACCCAAATCGAAAAAACATATCTGGAGCTAATTATATATCTTTTCAAAGGAAAAATGTATCTTCATTGGTGTATTATGTTGTCACACCCCGAATCCCAACGAGGCGTGATTGGCACCCGTAGCCGACATGGCCCGAGAGAACCAATCTTTACTTACTCAATCATATGCATGCCATAAGAAACCCATAAACACATATCAACTATCAAGACCAACAATGGAAGTCATGGAACATGATATATGTACATATATGCGAAACTTGGCCGTTGAGGCCACCAAGTCAAGGACGACATATCCCTTCTACATTCATACACCCACATCCGTCTACAAAAGCCTCTAACAAGAGCATTGACCAAAATGAACCATAAGTCGGGACAAGTCCCCGCATTACACAATATATACAATACCAAAACATATATACACTCTGACTCGGAGAAGCCCCGAATGAGCTGGAGCTCACCAAAGAGCCGCTAACACTGGCAATCTACTGAGGAGGCCTACTGGGACCTGCGCCTGCAGCAAGTAAGGTAAATTCCCCGAGAGGGGTCAGTACGAAATAAGTACTGAGTATGCAAGGCTCAGATGAAACTGTACAACACATGAATATTTCAATGAACTCAAAACATATGAATAATCAATGTGAATAAGTCACCATGTTACGCTTTGGAAACCATGTGGATTGCTTTCATTATTTTCATTACTTTCTTTATCTCAATGCTCACATGTCATGACATATCACAATGTGCCCGGGCCCCGACTGATCAGTGGGTCTTTCATATCATCATATAGGGATCGAGTCGAGCTAGGCTTATGCCCCTAGACTTGCCACCCTTGGGATCGAGTCGAGCTAGGCTTACGCCCCTAGACTTGCCACCCATAAATCCATATCTCGGGATCGAGTCGAGCTAGGCTTACGCCCCTAGACTTGCTACCCGTACTTGATCATTGACCACATTTGCATTACTTTGTTCATTACTTTGAGATTGATACTTTGATAATCATAACATCACTTTGGAACTTTGGAACATAACATTGTTGGAAACTTTGAATCATTGACCAATAAGTGAAGAACATGTGAATCAATATCAATGAGAAATATAACATCACTAGCACCATGATACTATTGGAGCCATTGGACAATAAGCCATGAACAAGAGACACAAGTATAGGCACTATTGGAATATTGGAACATAACCTTATTTGAACTTTCGGAACATTAACCATGAATTACAAATGCATACAATGTCAATGAATTACATGTTTGCCTTTAAACATGTCATTTTTCTTCGACAAAACTATTGATATACCATTCTTCCAAAAATTTCGGAAAATTTCCAACATTGACCAATACATGAAAATCAATACATTTCACCACAATACTTCTCCTTTACACTTTCTTATCCATAACACATCACAAATAATCCTTCAAAGCACCTTAATTCAACTCATAACCCATATCGGCCAAAAATCCCATAATTTCCACTTTTAGCCAAGAACAAATTTAATGCCAAAAATAACACCATACATGTTCATTTTTTGTCCATACCATGCTTTTTCATCAAAGGCACAAGGCCTAATTCAAGTTCAATTTACCAAGATGACACATCTTTCACCAAAGGCAAAATACACTATTCATCATCTTGCCAACACAACTAGCATAATATACATAATCTCCCATGCATATAATATGTTAATCCATAATAAGAATCACTTACCTAGGCTTGAAAGATGGTGATCTTGATCCAAATATGGCTTAGGGTTTGAGAGCCCCCAAAGAAACTTTCTTGAAAAGTCTAGAAAAAGAGAGAAAAAGCATGTGTGTTCTTTGTCTTAAAAATCTGATTTTTGTGCTCCTTTTATAGACTTTTGAAGTCATGCCTAGCCACTCTTGGCATTAAATGAGGTCAAAGTGGAAGAATGGGTCTTTTTGCCCCTTTGGGCCAATTCTTGTAAATTCCATTTTGGGCCTAACTTTGGGCCCAATAACACATACCCATGTAACCCATCCAATTTCACGTATTATTCACCATATATCTCATGTTTACATAATTCCATAATGTCACGACAATATTCTTTTAAACATTTCTCATTCGTCCTTTCGATCGCAAAAATTGGAATTCTAGTCGCCCTTGGCTTCATTGAACATTTTGGATCACTATTCACATTTCATGATTTGATCATGTAGGAGTATGTAGGAGTATATTGAAGTGTTTGACTCTTATGCTCCATGAAATCACAATACACCTCCTACGACGATCTAATCGCACATGTTACGTCCGATATCAAATGTTTCCCCAATGACACTATAAAACACATATGCATGGCATCTCAACACCTATGTAGATATGATCCCAAGGTATCAAGTGAGGTTATAAAGTACGGGGTGTTACATTCTTCCCCCCTTAGAAACATTCGTCCTCGAATGTTAACAACAGTGTCTTATATACAACAAATACATCTTTACTCTAACATACCTATACACATTCACATAATGCTTTTAAATACTTACTTGTTATTGTTCCACCTCCGCACTGTGAACTTCTTGGTCCATTTGGAATAAGTGGGGATACTTGGATTTCATCATTTCTTCCGCTTCCCACGTGATCTCCTCTACTTGTTGATTTCTCCACAGGACTTTTACGGATGCTATGTCTTTATTTCTCAATCTCTTTACTTGTCGATCTAGGATAGCAATGGGCACCTCTTCATAAGTGAGATCCTCTGCCACTTGAACATCTTCTACGGGCACAATACGTGAAGGATCTCCTATGCATTTCCAGAGCATCGACACATGAAATACCGGATGGACTGACGAAAGGTCCTGGGGTAGTGCCAACTCATACGCAACTTGCCCAAATCTTCTAATAATTTCATATGGGCCTATGTAACGTGGACTCAATTTTCCTTTCTTTCCGAACCGCATTACCCCTTTCATCGGTGACACCTTTAAAAATACCCAATCACCTATGGCAAATTCAAGCCCTCTTCTTCTCACATCGGCATATGACTTGTGAAGACTTTGAGCCGTTTGTAACCGTTGTTGGATAACTTTAACTTTCTCCATGGCTTGGTGAACAATATCTGGCCCAAGTAAAGCAGTTTCTCCTGCTTCAAACCACCCAATTGGTGATCTACATTTTCTTCCATACAAGGCTTCATAAGGTGCCATTTTAATACTTGAATGATAGCTATTGTTATACGCAAATTCAATAAGAGGCAAATGGTCATCCCAACTGCCTTGAAAATCCAACGTACATGCTCATAGCATATCTTCAAGTGTATGAATAGTACGTTCTGCTTGTCCATCAGTTTGAGGATGGAAAGCCGTACTCAAATTCACCTGAGTACCTAAACTCCGCTGAAAAGATTTCCAAAAGTGTGCTGTGAACTGTGCTCCTCTGTCTGATATGATAGAAAGTGGAATACCATGCAATCGTACTATCTCTTTCACATACAACTTTGCATAATCCTCAGCTGTATAGGTCGTCTTGATCGGTAGAAAATGCGCTGACTTGGTAAGCCTGTCCACTATGACCCATATAGAATCAAACTTCCGCAATGTACGAGGCAAACCCGTAATGAAATCCATATTAATCATATCCCACTTCCAGACTGGAAGATTGATACATTGCATGTAAACTCCCGGTTTCTGATGTTCCACTTTCACTTGTTGACAATTTGGGCACTGCGCGACAAATTCTGCAATGTTCTTTTTCATGTTGCCTCACCAATACACCTCTTTCAATTCATGGTACATTTTAGTAGCACCTGGATGAATGGAATAGCGCGAATGGTGCACCTCTGTCAGTATTCGTGTTCTCAGCTGATCTACATCCGGTACACATATTCTCCCTTGACATTGAAGCACCCCTTCCGGTGTAATATCAAATGCCTTGGTCAAATTCTGCTGCACATTCTCCTTTAGCTGCAATAAAATAGAATCTGCATACTGTTTCTCTTTCACTTTAGCTATCAAGGAGGATTCTGCTGCATTCTGCACCATAACTCTATCATCTGCGGTTTCAATAAGGCGAACTCCCAAGCTGGCTAATTGATTCAAGTCTTTGATTATCTCACGCTTTTTATTCAACTGACCACTAGTGCTTTCTACTGCCTTACGGCTCAATGCATCAGCTACTACATTTGCGCTTTGCCTGGGTGATAAAGAATATCAATGTCATAGTCTTTTAAAAGCTCTAACCACCTTCGTTGCCTCAAATTGAGCTCCTTCTGCTTAAAAAGATATTGCAAGCTTTTGTGATCCGTATAGATATCAACATGAACACCATATACATAATGACGCCATATCTTTAAAGCAAAAACTACCGCTGCCAATTCAAGATCATGTGTGGGATAGTTTTTCTCATGTGGCCGCAACTGTCGTGAGGCATATGCTATCACCCTGCCATGCTGCATCAATACACATCCGAGACCAATCCCGGAAGCATCACAATACACTGCATAGCCCTCTGTGCCTTCAGGAAGAACTAACACTGGTGTAGAAGTCAACTTATCTTTCAGGTTTTGAAACCCTCTTTCACATGCATCATTCCATTGAAATTTAATTGCCTTGTGAGTTAACTTTGTCAATGGTGCCGCAATAGAAGCAAAACCTTCTACAAATCTTCGGTAATAACCTGCCAAACCCAGAAAACTGCGAATCTCTGTGGGTGTCGTAGGTCTTGGCCAGTTTTTCACTGCTTCTATCTTTTGGGTATCAACCTGTATGCCTTCATCTGATACAATGTGACCCAAGAACGCGACTGATTTCAACCAAAACTCACATTTGGAGAATTTTGCATACAACTTACGCTCACGGAGAATTTGCAACACTTGCCGTAAGTGATAAGCATGGTCTTCTGGTGATCTTGAATAAACAAGGATGTCATCTATAAATACTGTCACGAACACGTCTAGGGGCCATACCGTGTTCGGAAAGCTGTCTTGGGTACATCCTCCTCTCTAACTCTGACCTGATGGTAACCCGACCTCAAGTCAATTTTTGAAAAACACCTGGCACCCTGTAACTGATCAAACAAATCATCAATGCGAGGAAGGGGGTATTTATTCTTGATCGTTACTTTATTCAGTTGCCGATAGTCGATGCACATTCTCAAGGTGCCATCTTTCTTGCGTACGAATAATACCGGTGCACCCCACGGGGACATACTAGGCCTAATGAAGCCTTTATCCAGCAAATCTTTCAACTGCTCCTTCAATTCACGCAGTTCCACTGGAGCCATTCTATATGGAGGGATAGAAATAGGCTGAGTGCCTGGAATCACATCAATGCCGAATTCCACTTCCCGTTCTGGGGGTAAACCTGGAAGATCCTCTGGAAATACATCAAGAAATTCATTGACGACCGGTACAGACTGTGGAGTTAATGGTTCTGCATCATTATCTTTCACTCGTACCAAATGACATATGTATCCCTTGGCAATCATTTTTCTGGCTTTCAAATAGGAAATAAATCTTCCTCGTGGTGCCCCTACCTTACCCTGCCATTCTAGAACATTTTCCTGTGGAAAACAAAATTGCACCTTCTTGGCCCGGCAATCTACCGTAGCATAACAAGAGGCCAACCAATCCATTCACATAATTACATCAAAATCCACCATGTTCAATTCAATAAGATCGGCCAACGTATCATGACCACACACAGTTACCACACAGTTACGATACACTCTCTTTGCAACAATATATTCACCAACCGGTGTAGACACTTCAATTGACTTAATTAATATTTCCGGTGTCGTTGCAAATTTCGCAGCAACCAATGGAGTAACATAGGAAAATGTAGAGCCTGGGTCAATTAATGCATATACATTATGTGAGAATATGGATAATGTACCTGTGACGACATCTGGGGAAGCCTCTGAATTCTGGCGGTCCACCAAAGCATAAGTGCGATTCTGGACCCCGCTAGTACTGGCTCCTCCTCTGGTACCTCTACCACGACCAATAGGCTGCACCCCTCGGCCCTGTGAAGGAACCGATGCTGAAGACGCAACAGCCGACCCAACTGGTTGTGCTATACCACCCATGCTTCGCTGTGGACATTCTCTCGCTATATGTCCCGGCATACCACACCAAAAGCAGACATTCGTCCCTGTCCGACATGGACCTGTGTGCATACGCCCGCAGTGCTGACACTGCTGACGAGGGAAACCTGCTGCCTGTGATCCATGAACCCCACTACTTTGCCCTGCTGAACCACCTCTAAACCCTCGAGACTGCGAATAAGCACCACCTGTGGAATAAGAGAACGACGGTCTAGGTGGTCTAGGAAACATGCGGGGCCTAGATCCTCCTTGGGACATCATAGGTGGTCCCATAGGTCTAGCCCTTTTGGACTGTCCCCTATCAAATTAATGTACCCTGCGTCTTTGTCTCTGATCCTCCATTTTCTGGGCGAAGGCTTGTATGCGAGCAATGTCCATGTCCCTATTCAAGGCCGCAATAGTGCAATCTCTTACCAAGTATGGCTCTAGTCTGTCCACGTATCTATGGACCCTGTCTGTCATCGTAGCCACAACATTTGGCGCATATCGAGCCAAGGAATTAAATTGCAAGCTATATTCTCGGACGCTCAAATTTCCTTGACGGAGATTTAGGAATTGATCCGCACGTGCCTCACGGATCTCATAGGGCAAGTAATGATCAAGGAAAGCCACTTTAAACTCTTCCCAAGTAGGTGGATCTGCACCAATGTCACGGGATTTCTTCCAATCCTCATACCACAATATTGCCTCTCCCTTCAACCTGTACGCAGCAAGTTCAACTGTCTCTACCCCTGTCACATGCATAACTTCCAATGCCCTCTGAATTTGATCCACGAAGTCCTATGGATCTGCTTTTGGATCTGCCCCTGTGAATATAGGAGGGTCTAGTTTCAAGAAATCCTGTGTTCTGCGACTTGCCATTCTAGCCTCATCATCATCATGTGCCATAGCACCAGCTCTTCCCTGGCTTTGTGCCGCCACTAACTGTGTCAACATCTATACAGCATTCCTAAGATCCTGATCTGTGGTATTTGTCGGTGGTTCCACGGGCACTTCCCTTCTTCTCGGCTCTTCTGGAGCTGAAGAAGTAGAAGAAGCTCGCGTTGCGAACTCAGTTTCAGCCCCACCTTGAGCAACTTGTTCAGGCGGTGGTCTACTTGTTCCTTCACCAGCAATTCTATTGATCAGCTTACTTTTACCTTTTCCTCTTCCTCTTCTAGTGTTCGGCATTTTGACTATACCAAAGAAAAACAATTACCAAAATCAGATACAATACAACTGACAACATTGGCTCTATTGCACGATCTAGAGTGAAGGAAAGAAACAACATCCTAAATGTCCCGTAGCCTCCTACTTATAAATGTGGTGCATAACACATCGATAAGTAAGACTCTACTCAGACACGGCTTTGTAGACATCCTTAGACCGACTGCTCTGATACCACTTTTGTCACACCCCGAATCCCAACGAGGCGTGATTGGCACCCGTAGCCGACATGGCCCGAGAGAACCAATCTTTACTTACTCAATCATATGCATGCCATAAGAAACCCATAAACACATATCAACTATCAAGACCAACAATGGAAGTCATGGAACATGATATATGTACATATATGCGAAACTTGGCCGTTGAGGCCACCAAGTCAAGGACGACATATCCCTTCTACATTCATACACCCACATCCGTCTACAAAAGCCTCTAACAAGAGCATTGACCAAAATGAACCATAAGTCGGGACAAGTCCCCGCATTACACAATATATACAATACCAAAACATATATACACTCTGACTCGGAGAAGCCCCGAATGAGCTGGAGCTCACCAAAGAGCCGCTAACACTGGCAATCTACTGAGGAGGCCTACTGGGACCTGCGCCTGCAGCAAGTAAGGTAAATTCCCCGAGAGGGGTCAGTACGAAATAAGTACTGAGTATGCAAGGCTCAGATGAAACTGTACAACACATGAATATTTCAATGAACTCAAAACATATGAATAATCAATGTGAATAAGTCACCATGTTACGCTTTGGAAACCATGTGGATTGCTTTCATTATTTTCATTACTTTCTTTATCTCAATGCTCACATGTCATGACATATCACAATGTGCCCGGGCCCCGACTGATCAGTGGGTCTTTCATATCATCATATAGGGATCGAGTCGAGCTAGGCTTATGCCCCTAGACTTGCCGCCCTTGGGATCGAGTCGAGCTAGGCTTACGCCCCTAGACTTGCCACCCATAAATCCATATCTCGGGATCGAGTCGAGCTAGGCTTACGCCCCTAGACTTGCTACCCGTACTTGATCATTGACCACATTTGCATTACTTTGTTCATTACTTTGAGATTGATACTTTGATAATCATAACATCACTTTGGAACTTTGGAACATAACATTGTTGGAAACTTTGAATCATTGACCAATAAGTGAAGAACATGTGAATCAATATCAATGAGAAATATAACATCACTAGCACCATGATACTATTGGAGCCATTGGACAATAAGCCATGAACAAGAGACACAAGTATAGGCACTATTGGAATATTGGAACATAACCTTATTTGAACTTTCGGAACATTAACCATGAATTACAAATGCATACAATGTCAATGAATTACATGTTTGCCTTTAAACATGTCATTTTCCTTCGACAAAACTATTGATATACCATTCTTCCAAAAATTTCGGAAAATTTCCAACATTGACCAATACATGAAAATCAATACATTTCACCACAATACTTCTCCTTTACACTTTCTTATCCATAACACATCACAAATAATCCTTCAAAGCACCTTAATTCAACTCATAACCCATATCGGCCAAAAATCCCATAATTTCCACTTTTAGCCAAGAACAAATTTAATGCCAAAAATAACACCATACATGTTCATTTTTTGTCCATACCATGCTTTTTCATCAAAGGCACAAGGCCTAATTCAAGTTCAATTTACCAAGATGACACATCTTTCACCAAAGGCAAAATATACTATTCATCATCTTGCCAACACAACTAGCATAATATACATAATCTCCCATGCATATAATATGTTAATCCATAATAAGAATCACTTACCTAGGCTTGAAAGATGGTGATCTTGATCCAAATATGGCTTAGGGTTTGAGAGCCCCCAAAGAAACTTTCTTGAAAAGTCTAGAAAAAGAGAGAAAAAGCATGTGTGTTCTTTGTCTTAAAAATCTGATTTTTGTGCTCCTTTTATAGACTTTTGAAGTCATGCCTAGCCACTCTTGGCATTAAATGAGGTCAAAGTGGAAGAATGGGTCTTTTTACCCCTTTGGGCCAATTCTTGTAAATTCCATTTTGGGCCTAACTTTGGGCCCAATAACACATACCCATGTAACCCATCCAATTTCACGTATTATTCACCATATATCTCATGTTTACATAATTCCATAATGTCACGACAATATTCTTTTAAACATTTCTCATTCGTCCTTTCGATCGCAAAAATTGGGATTCTAGTCGCCCTTGGCTTCATTGAACATTTTGGATCACTATTCACATTTCATGATTTGATCATGTAGGAGTATGTAGGAGTATATTGAAGTGTTTGACTCTTATGCTCCATGAAATCACAATACACCTCCTACGACGATCTAATCGCACATGTTACGTCCGATATCAAATGTTTCCCCAATGACACTATAAAACACATATGCATGACATCTCAACACCTATGTAGATATGATCCCAAGGTATCAAGTGAGGTTATAAAGTACGGGGTGTTACATATGTATCTCGACAGACCCAAAATAGGGAAAGATGTATCAGGAGTTAATTATGTATCTTTACAAGGAAAAAATGTATCTTCGTTAGATGTATCGAAGCTAATTATATATCTCGGCAGACCCAATATTGAGATTTTCAGTAATTATGTAAAATATCGGGATTTTATGTAATTAAGCTCAAAACTATCGGGATTTATGTTGTTTGACCTTATTTCTATTCAGTCAACATATATGCAGAAGTTACTTGGCCCAAGTGATTTTAACTTGCCGAAGCAGATTGAAGAAGAAGTAGATAGATTGGGCCTGAAAGCCCAAACGATTAATTTTCTCTTTCATTTACATTTTATATTGGAAAATTAGACAAAATGGTCATTATGTTTAACTTCTTACACAAAAAATAGGTCACTTAAAGAAAGAAAAAAAAGAAAAAAAAGAAAAGTACGCGAGTTAAGAAAGAAGAGGCCTTAATTATCTGACATGGGTCGAGTTTAGAACAATTATCATACATAACTAAGCTTTAATTAAAATAGCCATTTATTGAGAAGAGTAAGAATTTTTTGTGCATTCTAATTGCTTGCACAAAGAATTCTTTCTAAAGCCATAAGCTCAATGCATAAGAATTCTTTCTAATCATCTGCACAAGCAAGCAGATTAGCTCCCTTATTCTCTTATTGTGCCAGCAGGCCTGGGCAAATGAGGTAGGGTTAGATTATATGGAGGAGGACTGCGAACGTTCGTCCTATGAAGCGCCAGAGAACCATGCATTCCTCCTGGACTGGGCTCTCGCGTGTCCGGGATCCTATCAGATCTACCAGCTACCGATTTACGAAACAAGGAGTTAAGAAAGGGCCATGAGATTGATAAAAGAACCTGGCCAAAGTCAGTCTTGTGTTCAATTCAGCAGTTGGAAGGATTTCTTTCTTCCATATATCTTTTTCTTCTCTCTCTTCTCTTAGAAAAGGTAGGTTCAAGTCAAACTTTTGGCTCGCGTACTCAGGGACTCCAGTCATCTGCTTTTCTTGTAGTCATCAACTCGTTCTTGATAGATCCGATCGGATGTTTATAATATGGAGTAAAAGGATTCGAACCTTTGCATGCCGGTAACAAAAATCAATGCCTTCCACTTGGCTATACTTCATAGGCCTGTTTTGGAAGGTAGGAACGAGGAGAGGGGGAAGGGAAAAGCAGGGCTCTAAGAATGAGCCTTGCAAGGATGCGGGGATATAGCAAGTAAGCAGTAAGGTTCTCCCCTTAGGATTGACTACAACAAGCTTGCGACTCTAATAGAAAGAAAGGGTAATCTCTGCTATATTTGCTTGCAATGATATGCCTATCAAAGTTGGCGAAGGCTTCTGTAACCTTAGACACGTTACGCTGTTCGACCAAACTCGTTGGCTCTGCATCCACTGAAAGTCGGTTACATTCATCACCATCAGCATTTAGTACTCTCTCGATAACTTCAATAGTTCACTGAAATCCTTTGGTGTAATAAACCATAAGCTCTTCAGAAAAAAAAGACATAATAGAATAATGAATTAATTAATAAACAAACATAATTCAAAAAAGAAAGGGTTGGTTAAGAACTATTGACTGTAAACCATAGCAGTTACACTCACTCAATGAAGATGTTCGCCTTTATTTGGAATGAAGATAGATGAACAAGCACATGGGCCTGGAACTGATGAAATTTGGGGAAAACACGGAAGTGGTCACTATACTGGGGGGTAGGGGCAAGACATCACCGCTACTTAAGAAAAAAGTATCCTTGAAAAGACTAAAGGATTGGGGGAATGACTACCTGTAATAAAGTACATGCTAATACGAGCCGGCCAGAAGAAGCAAGGCTTAGATTACTAGATCCTGGACACAATCTTCCTAGAGATGGAGAGCCACTTGACTGGTTGGAAAGGGGACCTTGGGCCACTTGTCTCGCCTTTATTTTTTTCACCTGTCTTTCTTGCTTGCTTACCTATAGCTCTCTTGTCTTAGCGACTCTTCCTCTTTTCTAGGTTTTTTTTCTGAGTGTTAAAATGATAGATTTTTTCATTTGCCAATGAATTGGATCCACCCCGATTTGATCAATAATGAGATTCTTGGCTAAAAAAAGTTTCTGTGACATGGACGCCCAACCCAACTAGATCGGTCGGTTAGCCCACCTAACTAATAATGATATTCTCGATCGATTTGATCGAATTTCATTGATCAAATTTCATTCTTTCTTACTATTCAAAATAGTGGAGCTTTCGATTAAGATCTTCTCATCTCACCCATTTGGGCTCTCGCTCGAATCGGAACCTTTATGCGTAAGTAAGCTTTTGACTCAATCTAATAGCCTACCTATCAAGCCCCAATAAAAGAAAAAGTTCTTGCATGGGCTCGTCATCTGATGCAGAATCGAAACGAGAGGGAGAAGTGAGGATTTATAGCTTTCAAGAACCAGTGGAAAGGATAAACTTCTTCCTTGCATTCCTTCCTTTCCAAAAAATATTTGTTTGGGCCCTTGGTAGTTTTCAAACAAATCCAATATTAGGGCTGTGCCCATTCTCCCTCTTCTTCTGCTTTACAACTGGACTAAGGAACCTTAGAATTCACCCTACCTATCGATGAAAAAATAGGATTTGAGAGGTGATCCTCGGGCCACTTGACTGGTTGGAGAGGACCACTAGCTAGCGGATCAAAAAGATTTGTATGGAATGTCCTACTCCTTCCTGAGCTTTTCGATCAACCAATACCCTATTTCAGGGACATCTGTGTTAGGTATGCCTAGGGATCACTGATTAGTTGAATGCGCCCATCTCTCTGGCCTATCATTTATTGGTCGATCCGGCTGGCGACTTCTGCATCTCCTACCTCTCTATAGGGCCCCCCTTTTTTTATAATAGTTTACTTCTAGGAGTCCCTAGAGTCGAATTAATAATCAATAGAAGTCCCAATAGAAGTTGACTAACTCGACACTTCAATAAATGATCTACTGCTCCCTCTTATTAGCAGATGCCCATGCTTTGATTCGAAAGCCTTAGCCATCCCCAGGTATTCAGAGTCTGGTTCGATAGGACCAGGAAGAGAGGACTCTTTTTTTTCCTCCTCCCTTCAGTCCAGTTTGAACCCGCCCCACAACGAATACCTTCCTACTGTAAGGTAAGGCTCTGCCCTTCTCCTAAAATCCACTTCGGGTCAAAGAAACAACTAGTCAAACTTCTTGAGTAGTTGAGATATTGAACAACGAACATTTGAAACAATTCCTTGCCTCACCCTAAGGTGAGAGGTAAGGTCGATTTGACTCGAATCTTGGACCTAATCTTGAATCCTACACCGGTTAATGATGTGATGGGGGAAGCTTTTCTTTTTTCATTAATGCTGGCCCAGTTGAGGCTCGTCCATACCCAATCCCGATGGGCCTTTGATTTTCCCCTACCCTAGCTCTATAATCCATCCATCTTTCTTAGTCCCTGAAATCCCTCCGGGGGCCTAGCCTTCTTTCTACACTCGAGTCTGAAGTTTAGCGACTTTCATCTTTGACGAATACCTACGCTAATAAGACAAAGAAATGGAGAGTCTATGCCTCGAATAAATCAGTAACAACACATTAGTGGAATGAGCGATCAAGAGACGGATAGGGAGGGAATGACCTATCAATCATTGGTTGACCTTTCCTTGAACCAGTCACGAAGCTCTCAACTAAGTTGTATAGGGTTTGGAATTCCATAGCTAGTTGGGGCTTTCGATTCAAAAAAATATGGTGCGGGTTCATCTCTCTCGACCAGTTCAGGTGAGAGAGAGGATGTAATTCATCTCAAACAAAGTGAGAGGGATGAAGAGAAGCACGACCTATAGGGAGAGGGAGGGTGATCGAGGGGACCCAAATTTTCCATCTCTTCTTTATGACGAGAGGTTTCTTTTGTATCAAGAGTGTGTTAGAGAGGCCAGAAAAGATAGATTAGATCGAGAGGGGATGCTTATGCCTCTTCTTTCTTGATAGGATTCCCATCATTTTCAGTATACGGTGAAGGAGACAAGGGCGACGTATCGAACATGTTCTACCCTTAACCTCCATCCATCATTAGTAATCTTAATTAGCTTTTCCTATTCACTAGTACACTACGCACTACAATTAGCAGCCCTTTGTATAGGTTGGGAAAAGGCTAGTGCATAATGCCTGATGAAAAGCCAACAACTTTTTAGGAGTCAGTTTCTCCCAAGGTCCCATCTCCTTACACTGGTTGAACACCCATTTCTTCTTATTTGTCAAATAGGTTTGGAACCCTATACAAGGGGCTGCTTGTTGCTCGTCCATATTTCTAAAGTAGCTTATGTACTCCACTTGTTACCACTAAACGATGAAGCCAGGATCGGAAGGAGGGACTTGAACCCTCAACCTCAGCCTTGGTAATGTTATGCTCTACCATTAAGCTATTTCTACTATCTAGGGTAGTGGCGAAACACTACTGAGCAATTAAAGTATCACTTGATATGGACGACTTCTATTTTTCTGCCAGACCTCAGTCTTGACCTCTGATCGAGCTACGAACATGAGTAGATAGGCGATTAGGGGGGGAGAGGGTCGACTGGGCCTGTCTTTTCAATCAATCTCTGGCTTCTCAGTGCCGCTATTAGTATGAGTTGTATGGAGTCTTGGTCTCGGCTAGGGTGTTATTTCATTCTCGTACCGGGAATGAATGCACCACAAGACCAGACAAGTTTCTCCCCCGCCTCGCAGCAGCGACATCTGTCTTTTAAGTTAAGTCATTTCCTAAGATAGCTCTTCTTATTCTATGATAATTCAAGTTGCAGCGGCACCTCACAAACTTCTTACTGGGGCAGTACTATAATAGGTATTTGCAAGTGTTTGGATACACATGTTTTGTTCATATTCCTGTGCAGTTAAGAGAAAAATTATCCCCGAGGAAACCACTTGTGTCTTTCTTAGATATGCTCAGTTCGGGTATATGTATGCTATGACATGAAATCCAAGAGTGTTGATGTATCCTTAATGCTCTCTTTAATAGGGTCACCTCATATTTTTATTAACCTAATTAATCAGCCCCGAGGGAGAATGATGATTGAGATGTATTGCGACCTTCTCCTGTTCATCAACTCGAACCTCATTCTTTTGCAGTTGATATTATGGATTAGCCTTATTTTTCAGGCCAGGAGCTTTGCTCTGTATTTTTTTACTGACTGTCAGCCTGTTCAACTGACCTCAGAGAATTCCTGTCACCTGGCACAACATATTTATTCTCGGCGGTGATTACAGTATTTTCCCAGGGTCAGGCTACTCCAGAAGATCAGCAGTCTAGCTAGTTACTTCCCTTCCAGTCGTTTCCTAAAATTATGGATCCCGCTCTTAGTTCATCGATCCTATCAAATTTTTTATCCTGTTGGAGGCTTATGAATCATTTTTCCCAATAGATCGAGCTTACCTCATCTCAATTCAATCTTCTCATGAACCTAAATCATTTGCTGAAGCCTCCAATCATTCTTCCTAGAGAGATGCTATACAGGAAGAAATCAATGCCCAGGAAAAAAATAATAAGACTTAGTCTCATTGCCTGCAGGGAAAGAAGCCATTGGCTATAATTGGATTTACGAGATCAAGCATCTAATAGATGGCTCAATAGATAGATACAAGGCTAGATTAGTAGCTAGAGGATTCTTTCAAGAATATTGAGTCAAACCCTTTCCTTACAGTCATGTGGCCGAACAACCCCCTTTAGATATAGGGAAAAGATTTGCTTTAGGTTGCTAAATACCATTCGTGGCATTCTTTACTTGGTTGCAATCAAAAGGGGACCTTATTTCAATTTGATATGTAGAATAGAATGCCTTTCAACAACAAAAGGAAAGGGGGCAAGGATACGTTTCTATTCAACCTCCTCCAATTCTAGGATTCTCTTCTCCTAGGAATCCTAACTTGGTATGCAAGCTTAAGAAAGTGATTTATGTTATGGCCTCTGGCAAGCTAAAAAAGTAAAAAGAGCTTGGTTTAAAAGGTGACAGCAACATGTACAAGAGCCGAAATAGGAGTAGAGGAAGGATCCAATTTTCAAATAAGTAAATTGGATCATTCAATGTTTATAAGGAGGTCGACATAAGCTATTGTCCTTCTTCTGCGTTGATGACATTACTTTCTCTAGTAATGACTTAGCTTAGATAAATAAGCTTAAGATAAGATTAAGAACCCAATTTGATATGAAGGTATGGGGGAGATCAAAAGGGAGTATGTTAGTCAAATAGAGGGCTCTCACGGGGTGTAGTCATCTTGTTGTTGGTAGGTGTGACTATGTGAGTTGACAACAATACACTGTGGTATGTGTGAGTCAAGATTTTACTTAGTGATCCAAAGGAGCAATTTGAATTATTGCAGACTAGTTTCCTCTTATATACCCCCATTAATGCTTATTTCCTACCATTGAAGAAAATAGAGAAAATTGCTAATCCCACCCACGTTGTAAAAGGATTCCCTACTTGACCTATTTCAAATCCATCTAGAGGTCTTTGAGCATTGTTATGGACTAAAGTCCTAAAAAAAAGTGACCCCAATCCCCCCCCCCCCAACCTAGGTCGAAGGTCTTTTCGCCCCTTTTTTCAAGGGCAAAGTCAAGTTCATTACGGTCAGCAAATCAACCCTACATCATATCGATAGTAATTCAAATCACCTCCCCAATCCTACCTAACCTAATTATGTGTGAGCAATCAATAGTGATAAGTCGACCGATCCATAATGAAAGCACATGTAGATAGAAGTCGTTTGTCGATCAGTGGACTCTTCCTCAATGCCGTTTAGGCTCTCCAGTTAAGTCGGTTGTCCGCTGCCTTTCTTTCCCATGCCCGAGATGGCTTTATGGGTAGCAGCCTCCCACAGAGATGGCTTTGTGGTTAACTTCTATTTTGCTTGTTAGAAGGTTCATCTGGATCTCTTCCCGGGTCAACCCACTAATATCCGAGAGAGGGTAGGCTTTTGATAGCTGCAGAGATGGTAGATAACGTAGCGGATGATACGTACTTGGAAATAAGTAGATCATAAATAAGTTTTTTCATGCCTCAACTCTCCCTCGGTTCGTTCAGAAATCATGGTAGTCTTTTCATGGAGATTATTGGAAACGAAAATGTGCCTGGGGTTAAGAACATCAAGAAAACTTCTTTCTGTCTGTTGCCATGAAATGTATAGATAGGGATTGTTTTATGCCATTTTACACTCTCTATCCCTTTTTTTTGGGGTCCCCTTGAACCACTTTTTTGTATTCGTGTTTGCATTCGCTTCGCACCTTTCCTTCCACACGGAAGGATCACAGGGTTCTCCCAACATACATATTCGGGGGTACAACTGCTTAGTAGGAAAAGATCAGAACTGGTGGATCCCATGTTAAATTCCTGATCTTTTCGTTTCAGCGTTAGAGTATTGAAAAGCAAGCTTGAAAATAAATGGAGAGGTCATTCATAACCGAAATAATGCACACTCACTCATATCTGAAAAGGAAGGCGGGGGGCTCTCTCTCCTGAAGATAATATTTTTTTCAATCTTAAAGCCTTCTTTCATACATAATCAGTAGTATTCCTCTTGCTAGCTATTCTGATTAAGAGGGGGAGGACTTTATGTGACTACTATTAAACCTCCAACCCCAAGAGACTCTACAATCATTATGAGTGGATAACCCTTTCCCTTCCCTTCTATAGAGAGGTTTCCCCTTTCTCCTCGGGTAGTTTACTCACTCCCAGTGCCTACCATTTCTATATACTTTTGAAAAAAGAGAGGTATTCGCAGCAGGAGAAGCACCCCTAAACCCTTAAGATCACTTAACCCTGACCGGCCAATCTCCTGTCATTGCTATCTCGTGTGCGAAGGGTTGCTCATACTTCCCAAACATCACACATTTTTTAGGTCATTAGTCAATAACTCCCTGGACAGTAAAATAGGGGTGACTTCATAGTGTTTCCTGAAATGCCTATCTTTGTTTTGGGGAAATCCTCTCCCCTTTCAGGCAGATACTGACAGCACCTTGCACTTGTGAATGGAGTGTGATATATACCTCTTTGCTCACTAAGTGACTGTGTACCCCAAAAATGGAAGTTGCATGTCTTCGCTCGCTCCCAATTTATGGTAGAATCCATTGAATGCGTTGGTAAAGCCCGAGATTACGATCGAAAAGCGGAGGTTTCCGCTAGGCGAAGGAGCTCACAAAATATCCTAACTCTCTATGGGCAAGAAGCAAGGGCGTAGCTGTTGTGCAAAAGCCGGTCTTACTTTCTACTGTATTATTAAAGGGTCGTTAGGCTTGACTAATAAGATATATAGTGCTTTTCCCTTTACTAGTAAGAGGCAAAGATCATCAGCCTTTAGTCATCTATCTTGCTACATACTTCTTTTGCAAAATGGATTTGGGGGTAAGATCAGACTCGAAAGCTAGTCTACTTCAATAATGCAGGGAGGACTCAGCAGGTGGGCATCACTATTTATCATGTCAAGACGGAATTCTAGTTTATTTTTTAAGGTGATCAAAAAGATTCGACGAAAATCAGGCATACATTCGAGAGAGAGAAGGATTAATTCGTGTCTGGGTCAAGGGGATGGGTGACCTGAACCTTCTTCCTCCAGTAAGAGCTATCTAACCTTTGTTTTCTTGCTATAACATAGTCTTACTTGCTCTTACCTCCCTTCTTGTTTTCCTTTCTTTCTTTTTTGACAATACTTGCCCTACTGCCCCTGCTTTCGTTCAATCCCCGGGAATCCCTTGCTTTTGGCTAAGGTCTTTATTTATCTTTTTTCATTCCCCTCCTCAAAACAAAAAATTCACAAACACTACGGGAACGGCATGACAACAATACCATAACAAATATACTTACCGATAAGAGAGACCGAGATTGACCTACCCAAGAGAGAAAATGAAAGAGTGACTCCCTCTATCATAATAAGGCCAGAGGAAAAGAATTTACCACGTCCTTATTTACCAAGTTTGGGACTAGAGGAGAATTTTAGGAATTTGAGGTATTGCTTGTAATAAAGATGAAGTCTCATTCATATAGTATTATCCCTAGCTTTCCCCCTATTTGAGACTAAGGTAGGTTTGGAACCCTGTCCTATCACCTTTATCAAATTCCTAGCTCTCTTCCTTAGTGTAACTACCCTATTCCTACCATGGGAATATCTATCTTTATTTTTTCTTTCATATCTAGGGGAATGGGCGTTTTAGGGTAGGGCCAGATCTAAAATCTCTCTAGCGTGTTGTGGAGCCTTCGGCCGTGATAGTGTGGATGTAATAGGAGCCCTATTGGTCTTTTACTTATCTTGGTTTGCTTTCGCATTCACTCACTTTTTGGTGATTTGGTTCGTAGCAACCCAAGTATATCTAGGAGTTCCTTTTACACACTATGCTATCCTCGGCGATGATATCATCATCGGAGTTAAGTGGGTGGCTGAACATTGTCTCAAGTTAATTCGCCACTGAATGTTCCATTTTTTTTAGAGAAATCGTTAGTATCGTCAGTTGGTGCTTTGGAATTTGCTAAGCAGTTCTTCGTATGCGGAGCGACTAAGGACTTTTTTCCTGTCTCCTGTCACATATTAAGATCCTTAGTTAGTTCCATATCCCTTGTTCCTGCAATGAGGGCTATTATGTCTAAGAATCTTCCATTGTCGTATCGTCTACGGGAAGCTGGGTACCGGGTGTATACTCGATCTACGGCCCCCTCAAGGTTAGGGGCACTCAAAAGAGTCATTGCCAATGGTACAATCTATGGTGCCTCCAAGGCATGTAGCTGATCCTTCCCCTTCCAAGTGAGAAAAAGTACTACACACTTTTTGATCAGCTTTACTCACGAATTCACATTTGACGAATCCTATATTTATTGGGTAAGGTTTTGATTCTTTGCTCAGCTTGGATCGCGTAAGCTCAATGCTTGCTTTTGCAAAAAGAATTCTTTCTAATATGCTTCTTCTTCTCCTTCTCTCCCACCTTTTCATTGGCTAGAATAGCGGCTGATTTTACTCTTTCATCTTCAACACACAATTTCAATTCATTTTCTCTCCCAAAATTGTGATTTCAATTCCCCCTCTCTTTCAAAATCGTGATTTCAATTCCTTTTCTCTCCCAAAATCGTGATCCCTGAAAATTAGGTAACTATAATGGCGGTTTTGAAATACATTCAGATCTATAATGGAAATTTTCAATTCTCTTTCCCAGATCTATGTTCTAAATACATTTAGAGTTTCATTTTCAGATCTACAATGACGGTTTTCAATTCCCCCCCCCCCATATCTATGCTCTAAATACATTCAGAGTTTCATTTGTATTTTTGTATTTATGTCGTTATTTTTCCTTCACTCTTCATTCGATTTCAATTAGTTTCTTCAATTTCAATTCCGTTCTTCTTCGTACATTTGTATCAATTTATATATTTTAAGGTTTTTATCTTTGTAAATCTGTATAAGATTTTTTAGTTTCATTTGACATTTGTATCCAGCATAAAGTGAATTTGTATCAATGTATAAATTTCTCTAGTTATATCAGTGAATTTGTAAACATTTCAAACCATATAATTTGAATTATACATTTGTATATTTATATTAATGTATAAATTTGTTTTAGATTGTTTAGTTTCATTTAGCATTTGTATCCAACATGATGTTAATTTGTATCAGTGTATAAATTTTTTTTTGGTTGTATATCAGTGAATTTGTATACATTCCAAATCATATAATTTGAATTATACATTTGTATATTCGTATAAATTGTATAAATATCAATTGTATATGCATTAGATATATGTATAGGTATTAGGTATATGTATAGCGGAAGAATTATATATGTATTAATATATATTTAGGTATTTGTATTTTGGTTTTCAATTGTAATATACAAATGCAAATTGTAATAAATATTCTTCAGTATGTATATACATATATATATATATATATATATATATATATATATATATAATTGTTTAATATGTATTTGTATTACAAATTCAAAGGTGTAATATACAAGTTTCAATTTTAGTGTACAAAACACGCAAGTACAACTTGATACAATTGTATCTGCATGAGTATGTCATATACAAATACAACTGAAGTATGTCATACAAATCAATTCCTCTCTCGCATATCTCCTCTCTCACTCTGTCAATCTCGCTCGCCTTTCTTCTATCTCTCCCAGTCTTGCTCACCACTCTCCCTCTTCTTACTTGTAGCTGTGAATTGTTATTAGTAAACTTTAACTATTGATCCCCACAATTAAGTCTAACCCTTGACTATTTATGAATTTTTGCCTTAAAAAACTACCCGTTCATTACATTAATTAGTCATTTGGCCAAATTAGTTTACCAAAATTGGCCCCTCGATCGAATGGATTACGTTGCTTCAATCCAATAAGTCAACTATTTTCTCTTCACCATTTTCAGTGTCTTCAATTTTACTCACTGTTTTTACTACTATTTTGTTTGTTTCGTGAAACTGGAGCATTTACTGGTTTTTTGCTCAAACTAACCAACATATTCTTATTCACACAACCACAAGGGTTACATGCAGATCAAACAACTAAACAAAAAACAAAAAACAAATAGTAGGTCATTTCTCCTATCTACACCCCACAATTCTAATAGTCTATTTTACTATTTTGAGGAAAACTTCTATTCAATGTCTATCTTTACATTTTAGTTTCCTATGCATTGTTTCCATTATCTTGTGTTGTACAATTTGATGAACTTAATTAGTTTTGTGTTTGTGATGTACGATTTTCAGAACTCCTTGATTTCGTATAATAGTATATGATAATTGTTGATTTTTTAATTTTTTTTTATCAATTTTCAAATTACTGGAGATTAAATTCGAGATAATCATAATTACTTCAATGAAACAAATGAAATATTCCAATTGTGAATTACCTCTTCGCCATTTTAATTGTCTTCAATTTCACTCACTATTTTTGCTACTATTTTGATAGTTTCGTAAAACTGGAGAGAATGTTGTAATTGATGAACTTAATTTTGAGGTTGTGATGTGCAATTTTTGAAGCTTTGATTATGAGTGTTGATTCCTAATATTCCTAACCCATTCCTCTGGCCGAATGGATTACACTGCTTTCTTTTCTTCCTTTCTCTTCTTCTCCTCCTCCATTAATACTACATAGGATGCATATGTACATATAATTGATACATAGTTATACATCATATATACATAATTTATATATGATCGATATATCACATATACATGAGGTTATTTTTTATTGTACAGAATCAATACATACATTATATGTCATATATATGCACATTTATACATCATTTGTACAATATTAATGCATTACATATGCATTATATCATTACAAGTTTATACACACTTATACAGTATTGATATATTACATATACACTACATAACTATTTACACAATATCGATGCATTACATATACATTAAGTAAATATTACATAACTATTTATACAATATTGATGTATTACATATACATTAAGTAAACGTTACATAACTATTTATTCAAAATATCGATACATTACATATACATTATATACCTTCAATACACTTTTGGCTATTTTTTATGTAAACAAAAAATATGGCTATATGTGTTCCAAACTGATTACTTTATTGTGTGTGTGTGTATATATATATATATATGAAAATTGTCCTTATATATTTCTATATGGGCTTAATGAACTAGGAAAATAGGGGCGTATATTGTCTCTTTTCATGTCACATTGTCAAAGTGACATAGCATGCTTAGTCAAATTGAAGGCCAATGAAAATGTGTCACATATACAAGTGATATTTTCCAACCAATCAAATATCTCTATTCATTTAAATCTACTGGTTGAAAAGAGGTTGTTCTCATCACGACTGTTTCATCCTATAACTATAAATGTGACCCTCATAATTCATACAAGACACTAGAATTCAAATATAAATTTACAAGGAACTCGTGGATCAAATGATACAAATTTCTCTACAAATTGCAAGCACTTAAGAATTTCTCTATGAGTGCAATGATCCTTTCCATCATTACGGTATAACTTAGTATGTCAAAATTTGGGTTAAGACTCTCTCCGTATGAAGTGCTAGAAATTTTGGGCAAGGCTAGTCTTGGATAAATTTCAAGTATATTGTGGACTAGGTAAATCTGGTAATGGATAGGTTGATGACTATATGATTTAAGATCATAATGTGTTGGTTAAGGGGTTAAGGAATTTGTAAAAACTTTCAAAATCGAATTTGGGTTAGTAGAACTTCGAATATAGCGTTTGACGAAAAAAGATTAGTTCGGAATGTCAAATTTGGGAGAATGCTGTAAAATAGGACAAAAATGGGACTGACGGATTTACTGCCTCGCCTATGCCGCTATTGCGGGAGGTAAACCACTACTACAATCTTGCTATAGCAGAAATTTTCTCGCTATAGCAGGAGTCAACGTTGTCAGTCCCACTACAGAAGAAATTGGGCCGCTATAGTGGGATAAGGCAGTAAAATATAGTTTTTGGACTTGAAATATATTTTCATCCCAAACTTGTTCGAGACCAGGAGAGGGACATTGACTTTTGTATTGATTTAGAGCCGGGAACTTGCCCCATCTCTATTCCTCCATGTAGGATAACTCCGAATGAGTTAAGAGATCTTAAGACTCAGTTACAGGAGTTGATCAATAAGGGATTCATTCATCCTAGTGGTTCGCCTTGGGGTGCTTCAGTATTATTTGTTAAGAAAAAAAATGGTATCATGAAAATGTATATAGACTATCAACAGTTAAATAAGGTGACCATCAAGAATAAGTACCCATTTCCCAGAATAGATGATTTGTTTAACTAGTTACATGGTGGCTCCGTGTTTTTCAAGATAGATTTGAGGTCAGGGTATTAGTCGTTAAGCATTCAACCTAAGGATATTCCCAAAATAGCTTTTAGGACTCGTTATGGGAATTACGAATTCTTAATGATGTCCTTCAGGCTGACTAATACACTGCAACATTCATGAGTTTGATGAATGGTATATTTAAATCTTTCTTGGATTCATCTGTCATTGTATTTATTGATGATATTTTGGTTTACTCTAAGAGTAAAGAGAAACATGCAGGACATTTGCGCATAGTCTTGGGTATTTTAAAAGAGAAGTGGCTTTATGCTAAATTCTCTAAGTGTGAGTTTTAAATGTCATTCGTGTTTTTTTTGGGGCATGTGGTTTTTAAAAAAGGGATGATGGTGGATCCCCAAACGATTGATGTTTTTAAGAGTTGTGCTAGGCCTATCTCTGTGACTAAAGTTCAAAGTTTTGTGGGTCTTGCTAGTTATTACCAGTCACAACCCGAATCCCATTCGAGCCGGACTGGCACCCGAAGCCGATGAGGCCCGAGAGAACCAATCTTTGCTCATGTCTATTAATATGCATGTCACTCAATAAGCAGTACTATCACATAGAGATATAGGATGTCAATAGCGGAAGTTATGAAAACATGTGATATATATACATATAAGAAACTTAGCCGTTAGGGCCATCAAGTCAACATGGACATACATCTCTTACATTTGTCTTCCCACAACCGTCTACAAAGCCTCTACAGATACATAACCATAACCAACCTAGAGTCGGGACAACACCCCGCTCTATACTCATGTACAAATCAAACAAATGTACATATGAACTCGGAAAACCCCGAATCAACTGGAGCTCACCAGCAATCCGCAAATGATCCGCAACCTACAATGGAGGTCTACTAGCACCTGTGCCTGCAACAAGTAAGGTAAGTCCCCCAAGAGGGGTCAGTACGAAGAAAGTACTGAGTATGTAAGGCCATAAAAAACTGTATGAACCATAGGATCTCATATGGAATTAAATACATGTGAATAAACATTTTAGATCAGTCACCTTTTGAATGTGTGGAACCATGTTCATTACTTTCATTACTTTTATTGATTAATCATTCTTTCTTATCATCATTTGTCATGAAATAACATTCCTTCATATTTTCAATTACTTGACATGCTTCCTTTGGCTTTACGTTCATCTTTATTATCAGTCATCCACTTATTAGCGGGCCATAATATAGTAACAGTCATCCACACTTGGTGGGCTATAATATAATAACCGTCATCCACTCATAGGTGGGCTATAATATAATACTGATCATCACCTTATAGGTGGTTTATAATATAATACCGATCATCACCTTATAGGTGGCTTATAATATAATACCGATCATCACCTTATAGGTGGCTTATAATATAATACCGATCATCACCTTATAGGTGGCTTATAATATAATCATAATAATATAGCATAATATTGGGATTGTTCCATCCAAGCTTATGCCCTTTTGATTTGATCCATACTCAATTAAACATAAAGTAACCATACAGTAACCACGTAAGCATTACTTCTTTGCATTGCTTCTTCTCTTTACTTTTGTTATGAGAGTGATACCTTGGTGATTGAAACATTATTAGGAACACATATACACATTACTTCATTCCTTTACCTTCATGATATTGAGACATTGGTAGTCATAACATCTTCATTCCTTTACTTGTGAGAGATTGTGAGAAATTGATACATTAGATATAACATTGTTGGAACTTTGAAACATAACATTATTGGGACTTTAGAACGTAACACTTTTGGAACCTTGGAACATTAACCAAAGAGCATGAGTCATGTGAATCACATTTGATGTAGGAATAAGGAATATGTGAGTAACAATAATTAATAACTGGAAATGGGATACCTTTGAACATTTCCGTATAGAATAGGTACAATGTCAATGTGAATACTATGTACTGCAGAAAGATACGGACAGAGTAACCTTACATACCTTATTTTCCCAATATGTATACACAATCCAATATGTGAGTACAATAATTCCGCTCCTTCCTTACGTTTCACTCTACATCACAAGTACATAACGAAACCAACATTAACCACAAGTTACATTCCAAGTGTATAAGACGACCATGAGTTACATGATTCCCCTATAACCTTATTTCACCCTTTACAATATCATTCATGGCATTTTTATACCAACAATACCATAACATTCTATACATTGACCAAGACATCACAAACCACTAGCTTTTCACACCAATTTCCTCCTTTACATGTTCTCATTAACACCACATCACAATGAACCCATCAAGTTACTCCAATACATTTTATAACCAAAATTCCACAATTTACTCATATAAAAAAATAACAAGGTATGGACATAACCACACCATACATGTTGAGATATCATCCATACCATTCACTTTCATCAAAACATCAAGTCCTTTTTCAAGTTTACTTCACAAGAATGCACATCTTTTAGCAAAAAGCCAAAGTGCACCATTCAACACCTTGCCAACATAACCACCATGATATACATACTCTCTCATGTACATAATCTAGTAAAACATAAGAATAAACACTTACCCCAAGCTTGGAAGATGATGATCTTGTCCAAAGAGTTGATTGTCTTAGGATTTGGAAATAGAGAAAAAATTCTAGAAATGTCATGTGAGGTTTTGTGAATAAAAAATCTGATTTTGGCCTTATATAGCCTCCACTTAATGGTTATATTTATCCACTTGGGTCAATGATTTATTAATTAAAGGAAGAATGGGTCATTTGACCCATTGGGCCATGTCTTTAATTCTAATTTCCACTTTGGGCTTTAAATTGAGCCCAATAACACATGTCAACTTAGCCCACCAAATTCAAGATGTATTTCATCATATATCTCATGTTCAAATAATTCTATAAATGTCTCGATAATATTCACTTACGAGATTCCCGTTCGTAGCCTCAATCGCAAAAATAGAAATTCTAGTCGCTCATGGCTTATTTGAACATAATTTGTTAAAATACTTGTGACGAAGAATTAACCCCAACTCGGATGTTAAATGCGCTTAATAATAGTCCTACTATGATGGAGTGATGATACCATGACTTAAAGGTCTCATATACATCATAATAGTCGAAGAAAAATTTTGGCGAAAACCACCCCGACACGCCGCTTGGCGCGTCCCTTTGCTGCCTGTGGAAACAAAAATTTGGGCCAGAGCAGCCTGGCACGCCCTCTGCAGCGCCCCATGCCAAAATTTTGATTTTGGCTTTTCTTTGCGGATTTGGTTGGATCTTTCAAGTCCCAACCTTTTGCTTACCTCTTAGCTTTAAGATTCTTTGTTTGGATGTCCCTTAAACCTCAATTTTTCACCCCACAAATGCTCCACAAAGTCACAAACGCCACCCACTACAAAGGTCTAACCACATGTACTAGGCCTAATATCAAATATTTCATCAATGACACTACAAAATATACATACTTATGGCTCTCGACACCGAAGTAAACATTGTTCAAAGTCGTTAAGTAGGGTAGGGAAGGTACGGGGTGTTACCTTCTTCCCCCCTTAGGAACATTCGTCCTCAAATGTTAGTAACATTGTCTCATTGAAACAAATTTAAGTCTAAGTGTATCCTTCATGTTATCATATACACATAACATTTGTAAGATTTACTTGTTACTACTCCAATTCCATATCTTGAACTTTTTCTTCCGTGTACAACAATTACGAGTACTTTAGATTTCATTATTCCTTTGGTCTCCCTTGTGACTTCTTCTACGTGCTAATTTCTCCAATTGTACCTTTACGGAAGCTACTTCTTTATTTCTTATTGCTTTCATTTATCGAGCTAAAATAGTAAGCCGTACTTCTTCACATATGAGATGTTCTGTAACTTGTATATTTCCACTGGGAACAATACGGGATAATCTCCTATACACTTTCGAAGCATCGCATATTAGATACTAAATGAACTGTGAAGAGTCTTTGGACTAATGCTAATAGATACGCAATTTGCCCAAATCTTTGGACAATTTCCCTTTCTTTCCGAATCTCATTATTTTTTCTTCATTGGTGACACTGTAAAAAAAATACTTAATCACCTATGGCACATTTTAATTCCCTTCTTCTAATATCGGCATATGATTTATAGCGACTTTGGGCCATTTGTAGATGCTGTTATATCACCTTCACTTTCTCTGTAGTTTGATGAACAAAATCTGACCCGAGCAAAACAAATTTCATCAGCTGTAACCTATCCAATTGATGATCTATATTTTCCTTCACCTAAAGCTTCGTAAGGTGCCTTTTGATACTTTTGTTGTAATCAATTTCAATAAACAATAGATGTTCATCCCAACTACCTTTAAAGTACAATGTACAAACTCGTGGCATATCTTCCAATGTTCATATAATATGTTCTATTTGTCCATCCCTCTGAGGATGACAAGCCGTACTTACATCCACCTATGTACCTATGCTTTACTGAAAAGACTTCCAATCACTGTGCAATAAGGTGAGTTCTCCTGTGGGCGCAATTGTCTTGAGACATACGCTATTACGTTACCGTGTTACATCAATACACCTCCTATACAGTGTAACCCAAGAACAATACGAATTTTAACCAAACATCATGTCTAGCAACCTTTGCATATAGTTTACGGTCACGAAGAATCCGTAACACCTATCACAAGTGATTAGCATGGCTCTCTTATGATCCTGAATTTCATCTCTAAACACGATCTTGAACACACCTAACAATGACTCGAACACCCTATTCATTAAACCCATAAAACCCACAGCTGCATTTGCTAGCCCAATTAACATACTAAGAATTCGTAATAACTATACCGCTTTCGTAATGCTGTCTTGGGTATATCATCATCATTCATTTTTTTTATTTCATCGTCATTCATTTCATCATTTCATCATCCATTCATTTCATCATTCATTCATTCATTTCATCATTAATTCATTTTTTCACAATCCATGGAGTTGCATATGATAATATAGGATACGGGTCAATTAATGCATATACCTTATGTAAAAATATGAATGCTGTACCTGTGTCTACATCAGGAGAAGCCTCCAAATTCTGTTGATCCCGTAGGTCGTGTCATACTACCTGTGGCCCTTTGTGGGCAGTCTCTCTTCAGATGCCCTGACCTCCCACACCAGAAGTAAATATTCGTGCTATACCAGCAGTCACCTGAATGAATCTTCCCGCAGTGCTGGCACAATCGACGAAAAGATCCCGCTGTCTGCGAACCCCGTATTCCACTACTCTGGCCAACCTGACTGTCTCTATATCCTCAAAATGGAGGTGGAGTACCCGCTGTAGGGTAGGAAAATTATGGTCTAGGTGGTCGAGGGAAAACCCGAGGCCTAAATTTAAATCCTCCTTGGGACTCCATGAACTGTCCCATGGGTCAGGCCCGCTTTGACGACCCTGCCTCAGATTCTTGTATCCTTCCCCATTGCCTTTGATCCTCCATCTTTTGCGCGAAGGCTTGTATTCTGTCTATATCCATATCTTTATTTAACAAAGCAATAGTACAGTCCCTTACCAAGTATGGCTCCAATCTGTCTACATACCGATGAACTCTATCGGCCATAGTCGCTACCATATTAGGAGCGTATCTAGACAACAAATTAAATCGAAGACCGTACTCCCTGACGCTCATATTTCCTTGATGAAGATTTAAAAACTGATTCGTACTAGCCTCGCGGACCTTATATGGAAGATAATGATCAAGGAATGCCACCTTGAATTCCTCCCAACTAGTTGGATTTGCACCGATACCTCTAGATCGTTTCCAATCTTCGTACCATAATATAGCCTCTCCTTTCAGTATATATGCTGCAAGCTCCACTGTTTCTACACCAGTCACATGCATAACATCTAGAGCCCTTTGAATTTGATCTATCAAATCTTGCGGATCCTCATTAAGATACGATCTGGTAAATGTGGGAGGATCCAATTTCAGGAAATCCTATGTCCGCCGACTAGCTACCCTAGCCGCACCATCATCACTTGTTGTTGGACCAACTCGTCCTTGACACTGTGCAATAACTATCTGAGTCAACATTTGCACCGCATTTCTCAAATCCTGTAACTCCTGCTTCGTAATATTAACAGGTGATTCTAGGGACTCAGTTTCAGCCCCATATTGACTAGCTGGGTCAGGTGGTGATTTACTACTTCCTTCTCCGGCAAGCATGTATACCCTCTTATCTTTGCCCATACCTTGTTTTTTAATCGGCATGTGACTATACAAAGGAAAACCAACATCAATAGTCAGATATGATTCCACCTACAACTTTGGCTCTACTTGCACGAACTAAGAAATAAAGAAAAGAAACAACTCCTAAATGTCCCGTAGCCTCCTACCTATAAATGTGGCGCGCAACATATCCATAAGAAAGACTCTACTCAGACACAACTTTGTAGACACCCTTAGGACGACCTGCTCTAATACCACTTTTGTCACAACCCAAATCCCATTCGGGCCGGACTGGCACCCGAAGCCGATGAGGCCCGAGAGAACCAATCTTTGCTCATGTCTATTCATATGCATGTCACTCAATAAGCAGTACTATCACATAGAGATATAGGATGTCAATAGTGGAAGTTATGGAAACATGTGATAGACATACATATAAGAAACTTGGCCGTTAGGGCCATCGAGTCAACATGGACATACATCTCTTACATTTGTCTTCCCACAACCGTATACAAAGCCTCTACAGATACATAACCATAACCAACCTAGAGTCGGGACAACACCCCGCTCTATACTCATGTACAAATCAAACAAATGTACATCTGAACTCGGAAAGCCCCGAAATAACTGGAGCTCACCAACAATCTGCAAATGATCCGCAACCTACAATGGAGGTCAACTAGCACCTGTGCCTGAAACAAGTAAGGTAAGTCCCCCAAGAGGGGTCAGTACGAAGAAAGTTCTGAGTATGTAAGGCCACAAGAAACTGTATGAACCATAGGATCTCATATGGAATTAAATACATGTGAATAAACATTTTAGATCAGTCACCTTTTGAATGTGTGGAACCATGTTCATTACTTTCATTACTTTTATTGATTAATCATTCTTTCTTATCATCACTTGTTGTGAAATAACATTCCTTCATATTTTCAATTACTTGACATGCTTCCTTTGGCTTTACGTTCATCTTTATTATCAGTCATCCACTTATTAGTGGTCCATAATATAGTAACCGTCATCCACACTTGGTGGGCTATAATATAATAATCGTCATCCACTCATAGGTGGGCTATAATATAATACCGATCATCACCTTATAGGTGGTTTATAATATAATACCGATCATCACCTTATAGGTGGCTTATAATATAATACCGATCATCACCTTATAGGTGGCTTATAATATAATACCGATCATCACCTTATAGGTGGCTTATAATATAATCATAATAATATAGCATAATATTGGGATTGTTCCATCCGAGCTTATGCCCTTTTGATTTGATCATACTCAATGAAACATAAAGTAACCATATAGTAACCACGTAAGCATTACTTCTTTGCATTGCTTCTTCTCTTTACTTTTGTTATGAGAGTGATACCTTGGTGATTGAAACATTATTGGGAACACATATACACATTACTTCATTCCTTTACTTTCATGAGATTGAGACATTGGTAGTCATAACATCTTCATTACTTTACTTGTGAGAGATTGTGAGAAATTGATACATTAGTTATAACATTGTTGGAACTTTGAAACATAACATTATTGGGACTTTAGAATATACACTTTTGGAACCTTGGAACAATAACCAAAGAGCATGAGTCATGTGAATCACAGTTGATGTAGGAATAAGGAACATGTGAGTAACAATAATTAATAACCGAAAATGGGATACCTTTGAACATTTCGGTATAGATTAGGTACAATGTCAATGTGAATACTACGTACTGCAGAAATATACGGACAGAGGAACCTTACATACCTTATTTTCCCAATATGTATACACAATCCAATATGTGAGTACAATAATTCCGCTCCTTCCTTACATTTCACTCTATATCACAAGTACATAACGAAACCAACATTAACCACAAGTTACATTCCAAGTGTATAAGACGACCATGAGTTACATGATTCCCCTATAACCTTATTTCACCTTTTACAATATCATTCATGGTATTTTTATACCAACAATACCATAGCATTCTATACATTGACCAAGACATCACAAACCACTAGCTTTTCACACCAATTTCCTCCTTTACATGTTCTCATTAACACCACATCACAATGAACCCATCAAGTTACACCAATACATTTTATAACCAAAATTCCACAATTTACTCATATAGAAAAATAACAAGGTATGGACATAACCACACCATACATGTTGAGATATCATCCATACCATTCACTTTCATCAAAACATCAAGTCCTTTTTCAAGTTTACTTCACAAGAATGCACATCTTTTAGCAAAAAGCCAAAGTGCACCATTCAACACCTTGCCAACATAACCACCATGATATACATACTCTCTCATGTACATAATCTAGTAAAACATAAGAATAAACACTTACCCCAAGCTTGGAAGATGATGATCTTGTCCAAAGAGTTGATTGTCTTAGGATTTGGAAATAGAGAGAAAATTCTAGAAATGTCATGTGAGGTTTTGTGAATAAAAAATCTGATTTTGGACTTATATAGCCTCCACTTAATGCTTATCTTTATCCAATTGGGTCAATAATTGATTAATTAAAGGAAGAATGGGTCATTTGACCCATTGGGCCATGCCTTTAATTCTAATTTCCACTTTGGGCTTTAAATTGAGCCCAATAACACATGTCAACTTAGCCCACCAAATTCAAGATGTAATTCATCATATATCTCATGTTCAAATAATTCTATAAATGTCTCGATAATATTCACTTGCGAGATTCCCGTTCGTAGCCTCAATCGCAAAAATAGAAATTCTAGTCGCTCATGGCTTATTTGAACATAATTTGTTAAAATACTTGTGACGAAGAATTAACCCCAACTCGGATGCTAAACGCGCTTAAGAATAGTCCTACTATGATGGAGTGATGATACCATGACTCAAAGGTCTCATATACATCATAATAGTCGAAGAAAAATTTTGGAGAAAACCACCCCGGCACGCCGCTTGGCGCGCCCCTTTGCTGCCTGTGGAAACAAAAATTTGGGCCAGAGCATCCTGGCATGCCCTTTGCAGCGCCCCATGCCAAAATTTTGATTTTGGCTTTTCTTTGCGGATTTGGTTGGATCTTTCAAGTCCCAACCTTTTGCTTACCTCTTAGCTTTAAGATTCTTTGCTTGGATGTCCCTTAAATCTCAATTTTTCACCCCACAAATGCTCCACAAAGTCACAAACACCACCCACTACAAAGGTCTAACTGCATGTACTAGGCCCAATATCAAATATTTCATCAATGACACTACAAAATACATACTTATGGCTCTCGACACCGAAGTAAACATTGTTCAAAGTCGTCAAGTAGGGTCGGGAAGGTACGGGGTGTTACATTACTGGAGATTTACCAAGAACTTTGCCTCCATTGCTACTCACTTGAAAAGATTGACATAGAAGAAGGTACCATTTGTTTGGTCTAACAAGTGTGAAAAAATCTTTCAAAAGCTCAAGTCTCTTTTGACCACATCTCCCATCCTCGCTCTGCCCGCTGAAGGTAAGACTTTTATAGTATTTTGTGATGCTTCACGTTTTGTCTTGGGTGTATATAAATTTGACAGCCTATGATTTAAGGCAATTAAAGGTTCATTAGAGAAATTACCCAACTCATGACTTGGAGTTGGCAGCATTGGTTTTCGCACTTAAGATATAGAGACACTACCTTTATGGTGTCAAGTGTGATGTTTTATAGACCATCGCAGCCTGTAACATGTTTTCACTCAGAAGGATTTGAATCTGAGACAGAGTCGGTGGATGGAGTTACTAAAAGATTATGATGTGACCATCCAGTATCATTCGGGAAAGGCCAATGTGGTGGTAGACACATTGAGAAAAAAATCTATAAGTATAGGTAGTTTAGCTTGTCTGAGAGCGACAAGGAGACTTTTATCTAGAGAGATCTAAACTCTAGCAATGTGGTTTATGCAGTTTGAGGTGTCCGAAAGAGGTGGAGTGTTGGCTAGTATTGAGGTAAGGTTAACATTCCTTGATCAAATGAAGGCTAAGCTATTCAAAGATGCAAAGTTGAACAATATTTGAAACAAAGTGGTGTGTGGTGAGGCCCAGGACACTACACTCAATGCTTATGGCATGTTGAGGGTGAGGGGGCATGTGTGTGTGTGCCTCGTATTGATGATGTGATTCGTAATTTACTTGTGAAAGATCATGGTTCCTAATATTCTATACATACTGGTGCAATCAAGATGTATTGTTACTTGAGACAGCTCTATTGGTGGCCCTAAATGAAGAGAGATATAGTAGAGTATGTGGTCAATTGTTAGAATTGTTAGCAGGTGAAATATGAACATCAAAGCCTAAAGGTTTGCTTCAGAGGATGCCCATTCCCGAGTGGAAATGGGAGAGAATTGCTATGGGTTTTGTGGTGGGTCTTCCTAAGACCTTGGTACAGTATGACTCAATTTGGGTCATTGTTGACGGGCTAACAAAGTTTTCTTATTTTATTTCGGTCAAGGTAAATTACAACTCGGAGAAGTTAGCCAAGATTTATGTTAAAGTAGTTGTGAGATTGCATGGGATGCCAGTATCCATTATATTCGATAGAGGTAAGTATTTTACCTCTATATTTTGGCACAAATTGTGTGAGGAGTTGGGCATAAAACTTGATACTACATTTCATCCTCAGATCGATGGGCAGTCTGATAGAACCGTTCAGGTGCTTGAGGACATGCTACGAGCGTGTGTTGTTGACTTTGGGGGTCATTGGGATCAGTTTCTACCATTGTCTGAATTCTCATACTATAACAATTATCACTTTAGAATTGACATGACTCCATTTGAAGCGTTTTATAGGAGAAGATGTAGATCACCCATAGGTTGGTTCAAGGTGGGTGTGTAAAATTTTTGGGCATAGACATGGAAAAGAAAGCTCAAGAAAAGGTGACATTCATTCAAGATAAGTTGTTGGCAGTCCAAAGACGACAGAAGGAATATGACGATAGCAAGGTAAGAGACATGTACTTTAAGCCAGGTGAACATGTGTTACTGAATGAGTCTTCTATGAATGGACTGATGTGGTTTGGTAAGAAGGGCAAGCTTAGCCTCAGGTACATCATTTAGTTCGAGATTCTTGAGGATGTGAGTCCATTGGCTTACTGACTTACATTGCCTCCAACCTTTTAAGGAGTCTAATACTTATACAATTTGTTGTGATTATTGAAATGAGGTTGTATAAAAAGGGTTGTTTAAAGTGAAAGTGTGATTGAATTATCTCATTGTGTGATGGTATATAACATGAAATTAATTTATATTATGAGATAAACTGGTAAAGGTTGATCATCACGAAATTGGTGGATCTTTAGGAGTATAATAGTGGGAACGTTAGAATAAGGGTAGTATAACACAGGTTTAGGATAATGGTGGTAGACACTAGTTGTATGGGTTATTTAATACATGGACTGAGGTCGTCCCCTGCAGGTCATGGCTAGTGGGAATTTATAAGACCCTTAGCATGTGTGTATATGGTATTGGAGAGTTCGACGGTTCTTTAAATGGAACGGATTTATTGTGGTTTAGTTATTTGGTTCCTTGAGTGGACCGGGTTATATTGTTGATGTTAATTGGTCCAAAAGAGGTCTGGGCTATTGATATACTTGAACTGAGTTAATTTTGTTGAAGTACAAATAAGTGGTAAATGTGACAAGTTGAGTTATCTGTTTATGAGTCATAGTAGTTGCCTTAAGTTGATATTTTGTACTTGTGATATGCTTTCCTTGATTATTTGGTTGCTTGCTTAAGTGAATCTGTGTAGGAAAGTCTAATTGAAAGGATAATTGTTAATGTTATATGATTGCTTCTTCTTTACAAATTGTTGGTTAAGTGTTCATATTATTGAGTTGAGATGGCCTATGATCCTACTAATACATAGTGGTTTTGTACTAATACTGCCCTATACTCTTTTTTTATTGAGTGTAGAGAATATTCAATGGCTCAGACAAGACCTCATCTGTAGCCAGTGACTGATTTCTGATCCAAAGGTGAGCAACATCTTCCGAGCAGCCATGGTCTTCTTACACTATGTTCTTGTCTACTTGTTTCGGACATAGACAACTTAGATAATGCTAGTTTTTAGAATGTACCTGCAGATTATTTTATTTAGATGCTTTGGTATGGTGGCCTTCAGTTTTTGGGGGCGTTTTAGACATTTGATATTAGTTTGAATTGATTCATTTTAGAATTACTTTGGATTTTGCTAATAATATAAATTATATTTTTTTAATTAAAAATGACTAAATGTTGGTTATGATTAATCATGTTAGAGGGTTCTCCCATCGAAGGGTTGGTGTGGGTGCCACTCACGATGGAATTTGAATCGTGACAACAAGTTTCAAATATTCAAATATAAGAAATAAAGGCAAAACATATGCCAAGGTGTTCATCATATTTAATAAAGGAAAATTAAATACCAAGGTGTTTAAGATCAAACTATAATGTCTTTTATTCGATCCCTTTTTTTGCACACTTAGTCAATCGAGTTTGTTTGTACCCCTAATTTCTCAACTTTTTCATTTTTCTATTAAAAAAATCAAATCAACAATCTTTATGTAAAACTCACATTTACAAAAATTTAATTTAACAAAGTTGAACCACTGAACCACAAGTGCATATTTAAGTATTTAACCGTAGATCAAGCTAGCATATATAGAGTTAACCTTCTGACATTTAATATCAGAGGACATGAATATCAACTCTAAATTACACCAACACACATTGACACAAAAGAATCCAAATATAAAAGGATATTAATATCCACAAGTATTTAAAAAATTGTACATGCTTTTGTTTTTGCAAATCTTGGGGAAGTATGAGTACACAATGTTAAAGCTAGGAAGTGATGTCGCCCAAATTACACCTCACAATTAAGTATAAAGCAGTCGTTGATCAACTATAGAACCCAATAAAGGTTGGGGTCGATCCTATAGGGAATATATCTAGGAGTTAGGTCAATGTGGTTATTTAGACTATTAGTTGACTATTTCTGAAAGGGGGGAATTTAAAGTGGCAAATAAACAAATTACAAGATTTAATAACAAGTAGCAAATTATTCAGATGTGTGATCAACAAGAGTGAGACACTAGGATTGTGTTCTCTATGATTTCACAACTCTGTAGGTTCTATGTACTAGTGATCTATTTCGGTGCTTAGCATGCAAAATTGATAAGTTAAATTCACCTAAACAACTAGTTTGCCCCTATTAGATGACTATTCTCAATTACCAGAATAGGTCTCATGAGTTTTATAACCTAACCCTTATCCTTGATTTTAGATTAGCTTTCTCGCAACCACGACTCAAGCTATTAAGTTAAGGTTGATAGCTGTAACGACCCTCTCCATCATTACGGTATAGTCTAGCATGCCAAAATTTGGGTTAAGGATTTTCCCGATTAAAGAGTTAGAAATTTTGGGCTAGACTAGTCTTGGATGAAATCCAAGTGTGGTATGGTCTAGAATAATTTGGTAATGGATGATTTAGTGATCATATGATTTGAGACCATATTATGATAGCTAAGATGATAAAAAAACTCGTAGAAACTTTCAAAAGTGAATTTGGGTTGGTAGAACTCCGGACATCACGATTGAGATAAAAGGGTTAGTTTGGAATGTCAATATTTAGAAGTGTATTGTAAAATGGGAAAATTTCTGGAGTAGTTGGACATTTTACCTCTGCCTAGGCCGCTATAACGGGTTGCGCCCCATTATTACTGGCCCTTTATAATGGGAATATTCTTGCTATAGTGGGAGTCAGAGTTAGTCAATCCCGTAATAGCAGGCGGATACTGCTATAGCAATGTCACTATAACAAGAATCATCCCACTATATTGAGACAGGCATTGTTTAATGCAAAAAATAACTCAAAAATGTATTTTTCTTATTCCAAATACATTCAAGGGATGTGAGAGATGATTTAGGGCATTTTCAACTAATTTTTCACCAAAATCTTTTGTTGAGTAAGTAATTCTACCCTTTTAACTAGTTTTTCAAAGAATTATCCTTATCGTCGCTAGTTTTTGATTATAAGGAAGGATTTGACTTGACCTAGGAGGAATTTCTGATTTAATTCAGTGATTATGGGGTAAAAACCTTAGGTTTTAGTTAATGATAGATGAACTAAGGTTGAATGCTTGGAATTCATCCTTGTAAACCTGAAATCAGTACAATTAGGGTGGATTGGAGGTAGAAAAATCCTAAAAAGGGGGAATGATCATGATTTTGGACTTAGGGTGTAGGGATTAGGTTATAGACCTTGATAATATTAGGTCATTTGTTGAATGTGTATTGTATTTTTATTTTTAGACCGTAAGCAAACTGAATCTGCAAGAAAGAACAAAGCTCAAGTTCATTAGAGTAAAGCAAACTTAGATTTAGGTAGGTGATGGTTAAATATAGTTAAAAACTTAATTTGGTTTATATGTGCTTATTAACTGTATCTTTGTGCACTTGTGACACTACATGCATAAAATATTGAATAGTTGAATGATATTTTAAATATCTAATCACTTATAATGAGGTTGTATAAAGGACTTGTTTGTTGTTCAAGTGTGATTATGTTATTCTCATTTGTGATTATACCTGTAGATATTGGATTGTAGTTGAGATGCACCGATAAAGGTCATCATCATGGAAGTGGTGAAACTCAAAGAGTATAAGGGTGGGAACGTTGTAATAAGGGTGGCATAACATTGGTTTGGGATAAGAGTGGCAGACACTAGATGTCTGGGATATTTGTTACACGGACTGAGCTCATCTCCTGCAGGTCATGACTAGTATGAAACTATAAGATCTTTAGCATGTGTGTACATGATATTGGTGAGTTTGATGGTTCTTTTAGGGGACCAGGTACGTTGTTGTTGATGTATTGGGTTCCTTGAGTGAACCGATTGATATTATTATTGTTATTTGGATCCATGAGTAGTCTGGGCTATTGACATATTAAAAATTATAACTGATTGTTGAAGTATGTTGAAAGAGTAATTGTGGCATTATTGAGTCTATTGTGTTAGTCATGGTCTTGACTTGGTGAATTGTCTGTATTGACCTATACTTGTTAGGAATTATTGGGTATTGTAATGAAAGGCTAAATGAAGGTATAATTGTTAAGTGTCTCGTGGTTGTACTTATTTATAAAGTGTTAGCTATATATACATATTTATTATTTTCAGTTGGCCGATGACCCTACTAATACATAGTGGCTTTGTACTAATACTACCTGTACTCTTCTTTTTGTTGAGTACAGAGCGTCTTCCAGCGGCTTCAGCGAGACCTCTGCTTTAGTTCATAATTCTCTTCGACTCAAGGGTGAGCTACATCTTTCGAGCAGCCATGAGTCATCTCTCTTTTAGTTCTTGTCCACTTGTTCCGGGCATAGATACTTATCATTCTATTTTTCGGGTTGAACCCGTTGTTAACATTATTAGATATTTTGGTACAATGACTTTTAGTTCTTTGGGTATTTTAGATATTGTGTATATTTCCACATTTATTCTTAGTAAGGTGATTTGAGATATTAATTATTAATGGAATTGCTATTTTCTTTTAAAAATCTGTTAAGTGGAATGGTTGGCCATTTTTATATTAAATGGTTCTCCCACCGGAGGGATAGTGTGGGTGCCAATCGCAATGGGTTTGTGTTGTAAAAAAGATGGTATCAGAGTCTTAGGTTCATTGATCTGATTGTAACAAAAACAAGTCTAGTGAGTCTTGCGGAATGGTACGGAGACGTTTGTACTTTTCTTCAAGAGGTTATGGGACTTTAGAAAATTATCACTTTCTTTTTGCTTTCGTGTTATAACTTGATACCAATTAGTATCTAGCGATCCAAATTAGTATTTGATCTCTTCAATCTTTTGTCCACAGATGGCGAATACAAAAGCCAATAGAGCTAGAGCAGCAGCTCCTACACCAGCAACTCCAACTGCAGAGCCAGCTGTTCGAGGCAAAGGAAGGGCAAGAGGAATAAGGATAGGTACAGCAACACCTGGTAGGGGTGGAACTTGGGTTGTAGCTACTCCATCTTGACAGAGAATTGAGATACCTCCCCCAACCGGGGATCAACATGATGAGGTTATGAATGAGGAGGTTTTGGAACATGAGGAGGTAGTACCAGTTTCGATAGGTGCAACTCCTCCATTGATGTCATCTGAGGTGATTCAACAGGTACTTGATTTTTTAAGTTGGATGGACATTACAGAAGGCACGCCTACATCACCTGCTTACCCATTTCCAGGGGTGCAACCTACTGCTATATTTGCTCCTAAGATGGATGAGGTCACAGGGATGGAGGTATTTCCTCATTTGGTATTAGGTCCTGTCATGACTGGAACTAAACATGATTTACCGACTAAGTTTTTGAAGATGAAACCTACTACCTTTGTGGGTTTTGAGACTGAGAATGTAATCGAGTTCATAGTTGATTGTTATGAGAGGCTTCATAAATAGGTATTGTGGAGTAGCATGGTGTTGAGTTTGTAACCTTCCATCTGCAGGGTGATGTAAAGCAGTGGTGGAGGGATTATGTGGAATTTCGGTCTCTAGTTTTTCCTCCATTGACATAGATCAGTTCCATACTTTATTTTTGGAGAAGTATGTACCTCGTACTATTCGTGGTCATAAGAAGGATGAGTTTTTGGCCCTTAATCAGGGCAGTATGTAAGTTGCATCCTACGAGGCTAAGTTTCATGTATTTTCCCATTCTGTTACGTAGTTGCTTGGTACCGAAGAGGAGAGGATTCAACTTTTTGTGAAGGGTTTGAATACTGACTTACAATTTTGGCTGTACAGATAACTTCAGTTGGAAAGACCTTTAATTATTGTTGTTTATGTGAAGAACATAGAAGGAGTCAAACAGGTTGGCTAGGCCAAGGTATTGGCAAAGAAATCCCAGAATACAAGTAACTTTAGTAGTTTTTACTCTAGGGGTTATGGTCACCAGGCATATCCAGCTTGCCCTATACAGCCAGCTCTGCCAGAATGTCATATCCAGCTTGCCCTATACAGCCAGCTCTGCCAGCATCTACACTGGACCTTCAGGGACCACTCAGTAGTTTTCAGTTATGAGAAGGGGCTTAATATTCTTCTACTAGCAGGCCCTCTCTAAATTGAGCTTACTATGCTTGGGGTGTTGTGGGGCACTTCAAAAGGGATTGTCCTAATGGTAGACATGCTGGTTTTCAAGGGCAGCAGCAGACTAGAGTTATAGTTCCTGATGGTAGAGGTTGAGGTGGTAATGGTAGACCACGCCCACAACCTATAGTAAAAATTGAGGTGGTGGAAATGCAGGGAGAGGTGGTGTTAAGCCTGCTAGAGAGGTTTCCCAAATTGATAATAGAGCTCATTACAATGCCTTCCCAGGCAAATCCAAGGCAAAGGCTTCAGATGCTGTTATTACAGGTTCTATTCTCTTCTGTGATTGGATGGCTACAATCTTGTTTGATCCAGGTTACACTTATTCTTATGTATCTGTTAAATTTGTCTTGGGATTAGACATGATTATTAATATGCTTGACTCACCTGTGTATGTATCTACTCCAGTTAGAGACTATGTGGTAGTGACTCAAGTGTATCGTGTTTGCTCTATTATGTTTATGGGTTTCCAAACTTAGGTAGATTTTATGATTCTGGATATGCTTGATTTCGATATCATTTTGGGCATGACATGTTTATCCCCATATCATGTTGTTCTGAAATATAATGCAAAAACTGTGACCTTAGAGATGCCTGGGATGGATAAGTTAGATTGGGAAGGTGTGTATAAGTTTGGACCTATGAAGATAATTTCTTTTATTTAAGCTAAAAAGCTTGTTGGAAAGGGGTGTTCTGCTTTTCTGGCACATCATCGGGATGTTAGTGCGGAGGTCCCTTCTATTGAGTTAGTTTCCTAGTGTCAGAGTTTCAGAAAATGTTTCCCACCGATTTGCTTGGTGTGCTTTAGAATTGGGACATTGACTTTTGCATTGATTTAGAGCCAGACACTCACCCAATTTTTATTCCTCGCTATCAAATGGCTCTATCTGAGTTGAGAGATCTCAAGTCTCAGTTATAGGAGCTACTTGATAAGGGATTCATTCATCCTAGTGCTTAGCCTTGGGGGTGCTCCAGTGTTGTTCATTAAGAAGAAGGATGTTAGCATGAGAATGTGTATAGACTATAGGTAGTTGAATAAGGTTACCATCAAGAATAAGCAAGATAGATTTGAGGTCAGGGTATCACCAGCTAAAGTTTCGAACTGAGGATATACCTAAGACAACTTTTAGGACTTATTATGGGCATTACAATTTCTTATTTATGTCCTCGGGTTAATCAATGTGCCGACAATATTTATAAGTTTGGTGAATGGGTTTTTCAAGACTTTCTTGGATTTATTTTTGATTGTGTGTATTGATGACATTTTATTTTACTCCAAGAATAAGGAGGAATATGCAGGTCACCTTCGTATAGTTTTGGAAATTTTTAAAGAAGAAGCAGCTTTATGTTAAATTATGTAAATATAAGTTTTAGATGTATTTTGTGGCCTTTTAGGGGCATATGGTTTTGTAAAAGAGGGTGATGGTAGATCCCTAAAAGATTGAGGCTTCCAAGAGTTAGGTTCGGCCTAACTCTATGGCCAAAGTTTGAAGTTTTGTGGGTCTTGCTACCTATTATCACAGGTTTGTCAAGAAATTTGCCTCCATTGCTACTCATTTGACATGAATGACATAGATCGAGGTACCATTTGTTTGGTCTGACAATTGTGAAAAGAGTTTTCAAAAGCTCAAATCTCTTTTGACCACAACTCCCATCCTTGCCTTCCTAGTTGAAGGTAAGGATTTTATTGTATTTTGTGATGCTTCACACTCTAGTTTGGGTAGTATGTTGATGCAGGACATGAATTTGATTGCTTATGCTTCGAGGCAATTGAAGCCTCATGAGAAAAATTAACCAACTCATGACTTAGAGTCGGCAGTGGTGGTTTTTGCACTTAAAATATGGAGACATTAATTGTATGGTGTTAAATGTGAGTAGTTTATAGACCATTATAGTTTACAACATGTGTTTACTCAAAAGGACCTAAATTTAAGGCAAAGGCGGTGGATAGAGTAACTGAGGGATTATGATGTGACCATCCAGGAAAGGCCAATGTGGTGGTAGATGCATTGAGCTAAACATCTGTGAGTATGTACAGTTTTTATTGTTTGAGAGTATCGAGATGACCTTTGGATAGAAAGATCCAAACTCTCGCAATGCAGTTTATGTAATTCAATGTGTCTGAAAGAGGTAAAGTGTTGGCCAGTATGGAGGTAAGGTCAACATTCCTGAATCAAATCAAGGCAAATCATTTTGAGGATGCAAAGTTGAATAAGATTTGAAACAAAAAGTAGTGTGTGGTAAATTTTATGATGCCACACTTGATATGTGTGGAGTATTGAGAGTGAAAGGGCGCGTGTGTATGCCTCGTATTGGCGAAATGATTCTGAGTTTTCTTGCAGAAGCTCATGGTTTTCAATACGTTATACATCCTAGTGCAACCAAGATGTACCGTGACTTGAGGCATTTTTAGTAGTGGCCTGAAATGAAGAAAGATATAATATAGTATATGGTGAATTGACATAACTTTCAGCAGGTGAAGTATGAAGAACAAAGGCTTGCGGGTATGCTTCAGAGGATGCCCATTCCCGAGTACAAGTGGGAGAGGATAGTTATGGATTTCGTGGTAGGTCTTCCTAAGACTTTGGGGCAGTATGCCTCAATTAGGGTCATAGTGGACAGGCTAACTAAGTCCTCTCATTTCATTTTGGTTAAGGTGAAATACAATTCAGAATAGTTAGCCAAAATCTATGTCAAAGAAGTTTTGAGATTGCATAGAGTTCCTTCAACCATCATATCCAATAAGCACGCAGCTCACTTCTAAATTTTGTCATAAGTTGCATAAAGAGTTGGACACTAATCTTGATCTTAGTACTATATTTTATCCTCAGATTGATGGTCAGTCTGAGAGGACTATTCGGGTCCTTAAGGATATGCTACATGCATGTGTGGTAGATTTTGTAGGTTATTAGGATAAATTTCTTCCGTTGTGTGAATTTTCATACAACAATAGTTATCATTCTAGTATCGATTTGGCACCATTTGAAGCACTCTATAAGACGGGTTGTAGATCACCCATAGGTATGTTTAAGGTTGGCGATGTGAAGTCTTTGGGCACAGACTTGGTGAGAGAAGCTCAAGAGAAGGTGAGGTTCATCCAGGGTAAGATGTTGGAATCCCAAAGTAGACAAAAGGAATATGCGGATTGCAAAGTAAGAGATATGTACTTTAACTCGGGTGAGTATGTTCTATTAAAGGTGTCTCATATGAAGGGGGTTATGCGATTTGGCAAAAAGGGTAAACTTAGCCCTTGGTACATTAGTCCATTTGACATTCTTGATAACGTTGGTCCGGTAACTTACAGGTTGGCGTTTCCTCCAAGCCTATTAGGATTCTATCCTATATTTTATATACTCAAGAAATACCATAGGGATGGTGACTACATTATTAAGTGAGACTCTTTTTTGCTTGTCAAGAACCTTTCATAGTATGAGGAGCCGATAGTGATTCTTGATCGAGATGTTTGAAAGTTGAGGACTAAGGAAATTCAATTAGTGAGAGTCCAGTAGAAGCACCGTCCTGTTGAGGAGGTCATTGAGTTTTTGTTAAAGATAGATGAACTAAGGTTGAATGCTTAAAATCATCTTTGTAAACCTGAAATCGATAGAATTAGGATGGATTGAAGGTAGAAAAACCCTAGAAAGAGGGTATGAACATGATTTTTCTCTTGGAATTTAGAGGTTCGGTTATAATTCTTGATAATATTAGGTCATTTGTTAAATGTGTGTTGTATTTTTTTTAGACCGCAAGCAAGCTGAATTTGCAAGAAAAAGCAAAGCTCAAGTTCATTAGAGCAATGACAAGCTTGGATTGAGGTAGGTGATGGTTAAATATAGTTGAAAACTCAATTTGGTTTATGTGTGCATATTAACTCTCTCTTTGTTCACTTGTTACAATGCATGCGTAAAATGTTGAATGGTCGAATGATATTTTAAGTGTTTAATCATATCTAATGAAGTTGTATAAACGATTTGTTTATTGTGCAAGCATGATTATGTTATTCTCATTTGTGAATGTACTTCTGGAGATTGAATTGTTCTTATGAGATGCACTTGTAAAGGTCATCATCACAGAAGTGGTGAAGACGTTGTAATAAGGGTGGCATAACATTGGTTTGGGATAAGAATGGCAGACACTAGATGTCTGCAATATTTGGCACATGCACTGAGCTTGTCCCTTGCAGGTCATGGATAGTGGAAAATCATAAGACTCATAGCATATGTGTACACGGTATTGGTGAGTTTGACGATTTCTTGAAAGAACCAGATTACATTGTTGTTGATATATTGGGTTCCCTGAGTGAACATGTTGATATTATTATTGTTATTTGGATCTATGAGTGGTTTGGGCTATTGGCATATTCAAAATTGTAACTAATTGTTGAAGTCTATTGAAAGAGTAATTGTGGCATCATTGAGTTTATTGTTTTAGTCATGGTCTTGACTTGGTAAATTATCTGTATTGACTTATAATTGTCTAGAATTATTGGGTATTGTTGTAAAAGGCTAAATAAAGGTATAATTGTTAAGTGTTTTGTGGTTGTACTTGTTTACAAAGTTTTACTTATATGTACATATTTATTATTTTGAGTTGGCTGATGACCCTACCTGTACATATTGGCTTTGTACTGATACTATCTGTACTTTTCTTTTTGTTGAGTGCAGAGCATCTTTTAGCAGCTTCAACGAGACTTCAACATTAGTTCGTGGTTTGCTTTGACTCAAAGCTAAGCTACATCTTCTGGGCAGCCATGAGTCATCTCTGTTTTAGTTCATGTCCACTTGTTTTGGGCGTAGAGAGTTATCATTCTGTTTTTTTAGTTGAACCTATTGTTGACATTATTAGATATTTTGGTACAATGACTTTCAATTTTTTGGGGTATTTTAGATATTTCGTGTATTTCTTCATTTATTATTAGTAGGGCAATTTGAGTTATTGATTATGAATGGAATTGCTATTTTTCTTTAAAAATCTGTTAAGTGGAATGGTTGGGTATTTTGGGTTAAATGGATCTTCCACCGGAGGGATAGTGTGGGTGTCAATTGCGACAGGTTTGGGTCATAACAATAGCTCCAAGTCTCCATTGTTGATTCTCTTTTTCTAATCTCTACCTCTCTAGGTTCTAGCAAGTAAAGAATACTGGAGAATTCTAACATTGTACACCATTAGAAAACAATCAATGCAAAGGAAATAACAATGCATGCACTCACACCGGTTTAGAATCACTATGTACATACACTTACTTTGTTATTCTATCATGGTTGCCACAAACCTTGTTGTGGAATTTAGCTATGCATAATTGAAAGTAGACAACAACAATTCAAAGAAGAAATCATAACCATGCACTAACAAGAAGAATAGAATAAACCAAAAATCTCAACTATGATTAATCTCCATGTGAATATGTTTAATAAGCCTCAAAAGGGCTTATATCAACTCACAAGAAGTAGTAGTATGTCGACTATAAACTAAAACCTAAGGGGAGTATTTATAGATACAAAACAAATCCTATCCTAAACTAAGTTGGAATGCAGGATCGGCAATGTCCATAAGTCGTTGGGTCTGTCCACGACTCATGGCGGGTGTTAAGGGCTCATTGCTTGGTTTTTTGCTAGGCTAGTGATGGCTGAGGTGACGACTCATCAGGTGGTCCTTAAGAGTCGTGTGATCCGTTATTGCAGAATCCCTATTTATTAAATTTTAGGAACTTGTCCTAACGCTTTTCTTAGGACGGGTGCAAAGGATACATCATGTAGCATGACAGTTCATGAGGTAGAGTCATTTTCCTGAGTTTTCCAGGTCATCCTTCAGTGTCTTTTCTCTCTCAAATGCTTAGGATGAGTCACTAGGACCTGTCACCTCTCATGAAAACTCATTGGGAAAGGTCGTTGCCACTGATTGGAGTTGCATATTTGTGGGACTTTGGCCTTTCTTCTCAGAAAGGGTCATGGCATGACTCGTTGGTGATCTGATGAGTCGTGACCAGTCTGTTCACTCTAGCACTTAGATAAATTAGCTTCTTTTAGTACATTCATTACCAAAACCTCTTTTCCTGCAAAATATGTAACAAATATATCATAGCCACAAAAATATACCTAAGTTCTTGCATATTTTCTTTATTTTTAGCATCAAAAGTGTCGTGAAACCACGGCACATCAACACCATCAACTTAGAATATTTTCATGTCCTCAGGCAAAAAAAACAAAATAAACACATACGATGCTTATCTAAGAGAAACTTAGGAGACCGGGTGCAGTCTTATCATCAGCTGACACATATGTACTCTAAGCATTTTCAACCCCATCTTATACCATCAAATCAAAACCACTGTGTATATATGCATAGATCCTTATCATGAAACAAAGGGATTAAGAGATGGTATCACATTATCAACAGACAACCAAGCGTGTGTACTAATGACATTACCCAAACAACTAGTAGCTAACAATGCAACCCATGCACCCTCATAATAAAGAAGTCCTGTACACTCACAATACAATAATGTAAATCAAAACAGGGACTGAATAGAAGCACTCACTCTCACAAAGAAGTTCAAACAGTGTTGTAACAACCCAAATTATCATTATGCTAAAAAAGAGGTAATACCTTTGCTAAGGCTTCCGTTAGACAAAATTCAGGGCTAGTCTAGTGTTAGACGATTTTTGATGGTGTGCTAGTCAAATAAAATCTGGTACTAATATGAGTACGAGTAGTGATATTTGATTTGATACTTAGATGTACAATAAGCTTAGAAATTTGTAGCAACTTTCGGCACCTGAAACAGAGTTATAGAACTCTGGTTATAGTGATTACCATGGAGGAGTTGGTTTTCGATGTCATAATTCGTAAAGTGTATTGTAAAATGAGCATAACTGAAGAGAAGTCCCGAGTTTCTACCTCGAGCCACTGCAGTGGAAAAAGTAACCGCTGTAGCGGTAATAGGAATCGTCGCAGTGGACCTCTGATTTTAGGTGCGAACCGCTGCAACAATACCACTGCAGCGGTAATTAACCATTGCAGCGGTAACATACAGATAGTTTTACAAATCTAAGAAGCATTTTTCATTCCCCACTTTCTGAAAAATGTGAGAGAGCTCTGGAGAAGGCAGTTTTCTATAAAATTTAGGAGTTTTCATCTTTGGAGATAAGCTTCTTACAATCTAAATTTAAATTACTTCTTAGAAACATAAAAAATCATTAGAATCTTGCTCATGATGGAAATTAGAGCTTAGCCTAATTCATGAACTTAATACAAATAAATAGAAATGGGTTAAAAATCAGTTGTTAATGATCTGAGGGTGTTAGAAAGCACTATTTGGAGTAGTATTATTGTTATTCATGCTAATTTAAGTAGAATTCATGAGGTTTAAAGGGTTGAAAATCCTAAGATGATTAAATAGGGCAAGTTTATGGTTAAAATCATTGATTATTGATCCCTAGTGGTTAAAAAGGAGTGAATATTGAAATGTATGCATAATCTTGTTGTCATAGATAAAGAAAGAAGCGAAGGAAATGGAGGAGCAACTTTGGTGCTGATTACTTATTCCAGAATTTTTGATCGAGGTAGGTTGAGATTAATTTATAGTAGACTTGGGCTAGATGCACTTAATTTTGATAATAATGTCGGGAGATTTCATGCCTTAGGTCTTCGCCCACGGTGTTTGGATGGATGAAATTAATAAAAATTCGGTTAGGTTTAAATATTATAGAGGATTGTTGTTTTACTCTGTTGGCTCAATATTTGTGGCTTGAAATTAGTAGAATATTGCAAGGATTACAATTACATGAAAATAGCGTAATAATAATATTATGTGGTATTGTATTTTGTGTGGATCCCTTGATGGGTGTTTGTGTTGGTGTAACTTGCTTGATAAATTATAGAGTTTAATAGGTGAAGGTGAATGATAACTGAAGATTTAGGCGACCTCCTAAACTATAAGACTAGTCTTTAATATCTTAAAAAAAAAGTGGAACTGATAGGGTGTATGTTTGAAGTAAGAGACATCCTTGCTAGAAGATAGTTAAAAGGGTTGATTGTGATAGAGGATGTACCAACATACCTTAGGAATTTAAGTTTAAGTTTTACGAAGTGCTAGAATTGTAAATTAAATAGAACCGAATAGTTGAATAATCGGCTAAAGGCATCGTGAAACTTAGCTATGGCTTGAATGTAAGGTTACTAGTTAGTGAATGAATTACCAATTCAATGTTAATAAAAGAGATTTATATATATATCAATCTTGGTAGAATGTGCACTCCTAAATGGATACCTAATGAATTGGTCTTCGAACATGTTTTGATTGATGATTGGATTTGATAATGCTCAATTGAGCAAGTGGTGAATGGGCCTTCGGGCATACTTGTAATTATTGACTATATTTACATATACATACACATTGTTGATAATATGTTGGTTATGATGGGTCGGGTACCACGCTGTTACAGAGATGATATATTAGTTATGATGGATCGGGTGCCACAGCAGTATGGATATAATATGTTGGTTATGATGGGTCAGGTACCACGTCGGTACGAATATGATATGTTGGTTATCATGTATCGGGTACCACACCGGTATGGATATGATATGTTGGTGATGATGGATCGAGTACTATGCCGGTACGGATATGATGTTGTGGATGAGTTGAGAAAGGAAGAGAAATTATGCATAATTGTATACATACATTCATTCATATGCATTGAAAGTGCATTTATATTATATGTTGATAGTGGTTCCTTGCGTGGACCGAGTTATGTTGATGAGTTATGGTGGATCCTTGTGTGGACCGGATATTTGACGAGATATGGTGGTCTCTTGAGTGGATCAGTTATGTTGATTGTTGTGATTAGGCATTGTAGCCAAGTATGAATAAAATGTACGTCCTGAATTATGTATAACTCATATTTCCTTATGTATATAGTTATACACGTGAAGTGTATTATGATGTATTTCTTGTAAAGTTGTTGATACTATCAGTTGTGTTGGTTGTTGCAATTCCGATAATTAATGATGGAGTGAAATTTGTAGAGATATCGCTGCTAGGATAGAGACAGGGTTACATAAGTTGAAAGAACCCTGTAAGATAGACCAAATTTTTCCAACAATAAAGATACGCAAAACTGATAAATGTTAGGTAGTCATAGAGAAACTAAGTGTAAGTAGTAATACTTGTATAAATGTACTTTAGTAACCAAAATCAAATTTATGTCATGTTTATTTCCTACTTGTTATCATTATTATTTGTTTCTAACCCTGGTTGGCCGATGATACCTATCAGTTTGTGTGGTTTGTACTAATACTACACTTATTATTCCCCTTCTGGGGATATAGCCATGTTGCAGGTCAGTTGGAGTTTCTATAGCAGTGATGACGATCATCCTCCAACACCTCATTCCCTCTCAATCTTGCATGGATGTTGTGTCATAGATGTCTCTACTCCTTGTCTAATGCTCTTGTACCGGTTTAGGCTAGGTTCTGAGAAGTCACTTGTAGTTATTTTCTGCATCTATTTTATGTACCTAATGTATTAGACCAATTACTGAACGGATTTAAATGTATAATTGTATTTAAAACTCTTTATTAGTTATTCATATGGCATACATAATTAACTAACTAAATATTGTAGTAACTTTCAAATATGTTGAATGGTTGAGTAAAAAGAGTTCTCCTATCTGGGTAAAGTAGGTAGATACCCCGCACAATTGGTGATTTGGATCGTGACAAGTGTGCATGAAATACCATAGGGTTTCCCTTATTTTATTCACCTTAGTTCTCGAACAATCGGATTAGGATCACTATTGACTTCTATTGGCTTATAATATAGGCTCAGGGATGGGTATGGTAGATATGAATAAAGTGACTCAACCCTTCTTGGCACTACACTATTTTTGGCTCCACTATTTAACCCCTCTCTTTTTATATATATATTTTCTCCTTTTATTCTCCTTTATTTTTTTTTTAGATTTCGGGTGCGGTTTCTTTTTGCAACTCTCTTTTTTCTTTTTATTTTCTCAAGCTTTATTCATTTTGCACTTTATTCTTCTCTTTTTCTTTATTTTTGTTTAACATATACCACAACCGAATCCTTTTTTGGTTACTAACTTCTTCTTCATACCCAATTTCACTTTTGCACCCTACGATAGCCGCCTTCAATTAGGCAATTTGCCTAAGTTGTGGTATACAATATCCAAAGAGGGACAAGGGCCAAAGTAGGTTCATTGTAATAAAAATGGAAACGTGAGTGGCTAGTCAAAGAAAATGTCTATTTAGGCTCAAACTCGGGATCAAGGGATATCTATTCTATTTGGTAGGACATTTAGGCTAAAAATGGTCTGTTCAAAATGTTCTAAGATCTTTTTCTAACCAACTATCCTACAACCTAGGCAAGACTAACTAGGCGAGTTGTAGATTGTAGACACAAAGCCAAACTTGGTAAGTACCTCACACAGACACATAGTTTGGGGCCACATTACCAACTACTACCTATTCGGTTCATGCATAGTTCAACTACGATTATCATGCCCATAATTCTAATGCCACTAAAATATCCACAATGGTCACAGTTCACAACAAACATGCAACACAATCTAAAAAATTTCATGAGGGGGATCATTAAAACATTCAAATGACAAACACATGCCTTTTTTATTCAACTGCACTAAGTTCTCCTATTTTTCTCCTAATTAAACACAAACACAACATAAACACAACTAAAATAAAAATGAAATCCTAGACATGCTGGTTCTACTAGATAGACCATCCAAGGGAAAATAAATATGGCAACAAAAACTCTAGGATATTGGTGTACCCCCATCCCCCAACTAAAATCTCAGGAAATGCCCTCATGCATGATTATAAAACAAAAAATGTAAGAATGGGGGGTAAGGACATACCTATGGAACCCTAGGCGCTTGGTGCAGACTCTTTTGTGAGGGCCACAGATGCAGCCCCTCTCATCTCATCAGCTGTTGCGGTCTTGGTAGTCACCTTAGTCTTCAATCTTGTGGAGTCAATGGTGGTCATTACGCTTACTAATAAGTTGGCACCTTAGGTGATCGATGCACCCAAAGAAAGATTGGTAACAGTGGTGGCCGGTGCACTCAAATCTAAAGGTGGTGGAAGTGGTAATGGTGGTGTCTGACTCCTTTTTCTCTTTGCTCCTACTCAATCTGCTCCACATATTACTCAGTTTTGGAGGACTTTAATACCTTTTGAATATCTCTATCAAACTCTCCCTTGTTATCCCAAGGCTCCTCCGAACTTCTTGCCCTCTTTGCTTACTCTCGAATAATAGGTTGACTGGTGATGAAGTCAACCACTGACGAGGCCTCCTTTTTGGACTCTACCTTAATAATTGGCATAGCTGGCACAGGTGGTAGCATGGTAAATGATCATGCAATGAGGTCTTTCACCTCTGTTCTTAATGTCACCAGATCCTCGTACCACTTCTTTAATTCAAGAGCCTTCAACTCACTCAATCTGTCATTATTCGGGTCTCGAAAGCATCCAATCTATTGTTTACAACCCTAGAAATTCTCTATAGCCTTTAGGCAACCCAAGGCTTTAAATACTCTAATAATGTCTGCAACTGAGAGTCTGTGTGGGCCTGCTTTTTCACCTGTCTAGCTAATCTCTGAGTCATATCCTGTAAAATATCCTGGGATACCATAACATATCCATCGGTAGGTAGGTGAGAGATGGATAATACTGGAGTAGGAGTCGGTGAAACTAGGACTGATCCTGGCTGCGAAGTAAAAAATATGGTGGCAGCAGTAGTATCAGTAATATCAAACCTCAAGGCCTTACTTTATGAATCAATAGCATCACCCCTTATGTCAGAAAAGTCAGGCGTATCAAAATCCATGCGCAGACCTAGCTGTAATGCCTTACTTGATAGAGCTTCCCCAGTTGCAATCTTCGCCTTGGATACCGGATTGGTCATGTATTGAATCATCCTAATATCTATACCTCAGCAAACCTCAATAATGTGGTCAACCTCTGGTAACTCTGGAACTCCAGACTCCAAACACAATCGAGTAACCAAACATGAAAATGGTATAATCATTGTGTCCTCTATAGCTCTATCCCTTATCTCCTATGCAATCAGTCTCGCAATATTAATCTCATAACACTCTATAATATTGGCAACCAAAGCGGTTCAATCGGGAGTCAGTATATTATTGCATGAAAGGGGCCCCAACCGATGTCGTACTAATGACTACCAAGACTTGGCGACAAAACTCAATATGGCTTTCTTAATTTGTGACTCGCCACCAACTACCCAATCAACTGTTACCCGTTTCATAGCAATGACATTGGTCATCCATCTATATTGCACCATTTTATCTTTTGTGCCAATTTGTTTTGGTTTCACCTTTTTAATCGCCTCTACCCTATAATCAAACTCTATCTTGTTGATCGGAGGCTAAAAATCTCAACCACAAAGAAAGCATAAAATGGTGCATTCTGAAATATCTACCTGTGTACCTCGTACAACACGGCGGGCAGTGGCGGCTGACCTTTCCATAGCATACCCTATGGAACCTGGACCATGAGTGTGACCTAATAATCTACATAGAACTCCTGAACCAGATTGGGACTATATCTGCCAGGCTGCTCAGTCATCCACCCAAACCTATATTTGTTGAACAATCTTTTAAAGTCGGGCATCTCAGACATACCCGTGGTCATAAGTTTCGGGCTCCTTATAAAAATTTCATTTCGGTCTACCTCCATCATTCACTGCCAAGGCCCTATCATAAATCCATTACATGCCCGGGATGCACCGTCTGTCAACCTATTGTACCATCTAACCTTATGGCTCATGTACTGGTGGTGGAGGATTATTTGTTGACGTCTTATCATTATTACCATTTGAGTCCTGAGAATAGTACTCAGTTTTTTCGCTATATTTGAGGGACTGTCTGTTGAGCTCTCTTCTTCATTATCAGATCCACTTTACTCATCTCCTTCCCCATCTCCTGAATTTCCTTCCTCTTCAGACTGGGAGTTCCTTCAGGTGATAAGGTAATGGTCAACGATTGGGTAACCCCCAGATTCTTCATCCAAGATAACCTAGCACGTCCCTCAAGTCGAATCACAACTGGATACTCTTCCACTAAGCCGCTGGATTCATCATCAGTAGCTTTATCAACCAACTTTCGAGTAGACGATTCCTCAGCTTAGTTTTTGGTGAGGGTTTTCTTTCCCCCTTTATTTGTTCCCTTTTTTGCTCCAATTTTAGGTGTCATGGTACCTGTGGAGGGTAAATGTTAGTTCTCAAAATATCAAGAAACAAAATTCAAAAATAAGTCAATGTCAGTCACAACGAGTCAGGTAATGAGTTGTGACTAGAAGGTATGACTCGTTGGGTCTATATCCTGAAATGTGTCAAGTGTAGGTTCTCAGGACGAGAATTCACGATGGGTCATTAGGAAACCTTACAACTCATTATCAAACCCGTTTTGAAAGGGCTTCCCAAACTTTAACAACTTGACATTTTCCATTCCCAGTACCAGTGATCACGACTCACACGGTGACTCGTTACATTTGGAGATGAGTCTTTGTGTCAACTGTGAGGACTGTACTAAGCTAGCTTATTCAACACAATTTTTAGCATCCCATTTCTTTTAACAAGAAAAACCAGGACCAATTCTTATGATAACTAGAATAGTATAAAATACCAGTTCCTCACGCTCAATCATTAAACAATACACCGGGGCTACATAGACTTCACCCCGGATATTAATTTGGCATGATTTCTACCACAGGTTATACATCACAACAAAAATTAAATTATGATTCATAAGTCTATTTTCCATAGATTTTACATGTGATCAGGTGTTTAGTTCACACGAACCCAATTTCCTTTTCAAACAAATTGATCTATGGTTACATAAATTCAAGACAGTGGTAGAACACCCATAGATGAATATCAACACCAATAATTAAAGCATTTTAAATAAATTTAACTTACTTTGATTTTGATGTTTGAAAAAGAAAGCAGGCAAAAAATCATTTGATTTTGAACTTGAATTACACGAGTAAAGTAAATGGATAATGAAAATTTTGACTAGGGTGGAGGATGAATCAATAGAGAAAGTGGAAAAGTTGTGTCATTTGGTGTGGAGGGAGTTATAATGCTGCAAATTGTGGGAATAACAGGCAAATTGGGTGTATTTTAGGGCTTAAAATCGATCAAGTTGGGTTGGATTTTTTTAAATTGTTCAACGACACTGACCCAATTACCATGACTGCCCTAACAACTTATCATCATGGATGATGACTCGCCACCACCCCTTATTAAGTATAAGTTAAGAATTCCTACCTAACCTCTTAACCCAGTACCCAAAAGAGATGTGATGACTCGTGATAAGGAAGGACGACTTCTTCTGAGTTGTGATGAGACTCATGGGGTGAAGACCTTAACCTGACTTACCCATCTCTAGTCCTCTCGACTAGTCATGATGAGTCGTCATGAGCCCCAATGGCTCATTTTGATTCATTTTAAGAGTTGTGAGATGGAGTTTTTGCAATCTTGCAAGTAAGAAGTTTTCCAACTCCAGTGGTGACGGGTGATCTGATGAGTCATTTCCACTAATAACAACTCGTTATGAGACTTGTGAGGCCAATTTCCCAGATTTATGTTCCTGCTCTTAGCATCAGTCCACAAGTACCTGCACACTTCAACACTCATTAGTTTTACACTAGAAACTAAAACACAATGAAAAACAAAAATAAAAAATCCTTGTGTTGCCTCCCAAGCAATGCTTGATTTAACGTCATGGCACGATGTGGCTAATTCAGCTACTCAGTCTTTACCAAACTAACCTATGGATTTCATCCCATGCACTGCCTGATTTAACGTCATACGTGACTCTGATATCTTGATTACTCAGACTTCATCAAGATATGCCTTATACACTACCTTGCCCTCTTCAATAGTTCCAAGGTATTGTTTCACCCTTTGGCCATCCACTTTAAATCTCTAGCCATCGCAATTTTCAAGCTCAATGGCACCATAAAGAAAAACCTTTATCACACCATACAGTCCCATTAATCTTGACTTTAACTTGCCAGGAAATAATAGAAGTCCAGAATTGAACAATATAACCATATCACCTGTAGTTAACTCTCTCTTTTCAATCTTTCGGTCATGGTATCACTTCATTTTTTCCTTGTATAAAGTTACACTCTCGTATGCTCTAAGTTTAAACTAGTACATCTCATTCAATTGCTCAAGTCTCAACTTAGAAGCATCATTCCATTCTAGATTTAACCTTTTGAGTGCCCATAATGCCTTGTGCTCAAGTTCAACAAACAAGTGGAATGATTTACCAAACATGAGCTGATATACAGAAGAAGCAATAGGATTCTTGAATTCTTTCTGATAAGCTCATAATGTATCATCCAACTTTCCAGATCAATCCATTCTATTTGCATTCACTGCCCTTACATGGATGGTCTTGATATGTTCCTTCTTAGGAATGTCGTAACACTCTTCCCCTCATTGTGTGAAAGTCCAATTGCCTCCACCCACTTTGAGACATAGCCAATAGCAACAAAGATGTACTTTATACCATATGAGCTCACAAATGGGCCCATGAAATCAATACCCCAAGCATCAAACAACTCAATCTTAAGAATTGGGGTCAACGGTAGCTCATGCTTTCGTGAGATGTTCTCTTGTCTCTAACATTGGTCATAAGACTTTGCATAGTCATGAGTATCTTGATTAATTATGGTCCAATAATACCTATATTGAAAAATTTTGCGAGCCAAATGCACACCACTATGATTACTTCCAACTGGGGATGAGTGAAATTCCTCAAGACTACTCTTCATCTCAACCTCTGGGACACATCTATGAATCGAACCATTGGAATAAATACGGAATAAGAATGGCTCATCCCAAAAAAAATTCCGCACATCAAATATGAACTTCTTTCACTGCTGAAAAGATAAGTCCGAAGGCACCACATTACTTACCAAATACTTAGCAAAATCCACGAACTATGGAATCAAGTCTTGTGATGTAGCCAATACTTGCTCATTTGGGAAACAATCATTGTTGGCAACCTCATCATTCAATTTCAACATTTCCTCTTCCTCAAGTCATGGCAAGTGGTCAACCACACGATTTTCAGTCCCTTTTTAGTACTTAACCTCAAAGTCAAATTCTTGCAACAGAAGTACCCCTCGAATAAATCTAGGCTTTGCATCTTTCTTCTCCATAAGGTATCTAAGAGTTATGTGGTCAGTATGTACAATCACTTTCATGCCAAGAAAGTAGGATTTAAACTTTTCAAAAGAAAAAACCATAACAAGCAACTCTTGTTCTGTCACAGTATAATTCTTTTAAGCTGGATTAAGTGTTTTTCTAGCATAATAGATAAGATGGAGTATCTTTTCACGCTTTTGGACTAGGACTACTCCTAGCGCCACTCTACTAGCATCACACATAACCTCAAAAGGCATGGACCAATTAAGTAAAACAATGATAGGGGACGATATCAATTTTTTCTTAAGGCACTCAAATGCCTTTAGACACGCATCATCAAACATGAAATTCACCTCTTTCTCTAATAATTTACACAAAGAATATGCAATTTTAGAGAAAGCCATGATGAAGCGACGATATAATTAGGCATGCCCCCAAAAGCTTTGAATACCCTTCACAAAAATCGGTGGAGGAAATTTTTCAAACACCTTAATCTTTGCCTTATCAACCTCGATCTCCTTCTTTGAAATCTTATGGCCGGTCACTATCCCGTTCTTTACCAAAAAGTGACATTTTTCTCAATTACGCATCAGATTACAGTCTTTGCACCTCCTCAAAACACTAGAAAATGAGATAAGAAATCTTCAAAGGAATTAGCTACCACCAAAAAATCATACATAAATACCTCAATAGTGTTTTCCACCATGTCTGAGAAGATGCACATCATACAACGTTGAAAAGTCATTGGCGCATTACATAGTCTGAAAGACATCCTTTTGAAAGTAAACACCCCATATGGACAAGTGAAAGTTGTCTTCTCTTGGTTTTTGGGAGAATTCAAAATCTGATTGTATCCCAAATAACCATCAAGAAAATAATACTATTCTTTACCAGTAAGAAGGTCTAATATCTGATCCATAAATGACATCGAAAAGTGATCTTTTTCAGTTCATGCATTCAACTTCCTATAATTCATGCATACTTTCCAATCGGTGTATGGTCTCATCAAAATAAGCTCAGTCTTTGCATTTGAAACCACAGTGATTCCATCCTTCTTCAATACACATTGGATCGGGTTCACCCATTTACTATCTGCAATAGGATACACCACATCTGCATCCAACCACTTGATGATTTCTTTTTGTCTACCTCATACATAGGTGGATTCAGCCTACACTGAGGCTCAGTACTAGGAATATAGTCGGGCTCGAGCTAGATTTTATAAGTGTAAATTTTAGGCGGAATACCAATAATGTCAGCAATAGACCATTCTATAGCCCTCTTGAACTTCTTCAAAACTGATACTAGGTCCTCAACTTACCCGTCTACTAAATCTGATGTTATAATGATTAGCAAAGTGTTGTTGGTTCCAAAGAAAACATAGTGAAGGTGAGATGGGATAGCTTTGAGCTCCAAGATGGGAAGCTCCTTAATAGAAGGTGTGGCCGGTGGAGTAGCCCAATTTTTCAAATCCAAATCTAACTTTTTGGAGCATAAGTGTAGGACCCCATACTAGCGAGTGCACTCACCATCTCATCATACTCATCTATATCATCACTATCAAAGTTCATGATCACAGCTTTTAGTGCCTCAACACCAAGTCTCTCATTAATAGGAAATGTCAAGGCCTCTTTATCAACCATATCAATAACTGAGACCACATACATGTCATTCAGCTGCTTCATAGATTGACAAACATTGAATATCACTTCCTCATTATTCAATTGAAACTTCAACTGTCTAGTTTCTATATCAACTAATGCTCATGTGGTTGCTAGGAATGGTCTCCCCTAGATGATGGGAACTTCAAAATAAACCTCACAGTCTAGGATGACAAAATCAGCTGGAAAGATGAACAACTCAACCTTCACTAAAACATCATATAAGACACCCACCAGCTTCTTCATAGTGTGATCCTCCATAAGAAGTATCATCAAAGGTTGTTTGGGTACCCTAACCCCAACTGTCTAAACACTGCTAGTGATATCAGATTAATACTAGCACCCAAGTCACACAAAGCCTTTGTAAAGTTGAAAGCTCCAATGGTACATGGAATGGTGAACGCTCCAGGGTCTTTTTTTCTGCATAAGAAACCAGGAAGCTATTACACTATAATAGTGCAAATTATCAAAAGGCTCAAAACTCACGATCCTCCTCTTCGTAACAAGATCCTTCATAAAATTTGTATAGTCAGGCATTTCTCAAGTGCCTCAACAAAAGGGATGTTCATAGATAATCACTTCAGTATCGAAATAAACTTGTGATACTTCTCTTCTCCGACTCTCTTCTTCAATATCTATGGGAAAGATGGAGGAGGTCGTGGAATAGGAGTCAAAATAGATGGGACCTCCTTTTCCTTCCCTTTTTTAGCCTTAGTCTCCTTTTTAGCAATTGGAGACAGTTTTTCAGATGACTTTTCATCAACAACTTATTCTTCAAATTTGGCTACCTTTTCAAGATCAATCATCTTAGGCTTGGCCTCATCATCAACAACTAATGGCATAAGAGGTTCGACAGTCATCTTACCACTTCTAGTGGTCTCAGCCATGTAGTGATCGTCATTTTTTGGATTCTGAATAGTGTTACTCGGAAGTGTACCTTTCTGTTGTTGGTTCAAAGCTATAGAAATTTGGTTGAATTGTTGCTCAAGATGCTTAATTGCAGTAACATGTGACTCCACCTTCTGGTTTATCCTAAAAACATCTGTACGAATCTTCTTAAGGTGGTTATCACTAGCTTCTACCCTTTTTAGTATTTTGGACAATAATTCTTCCATCCTAGCATTGTTTCACTCAGTTTTATGACTCCCAAAAGGAATGTATAAACCACTTCTATCATTCTTGTAACTATCTTTCTTCTTTCAATCACCGTCCCTACCTCTAATCCTATCTTTATAGCTTGATCGATTGTAGTTATTGTTCTTGTAATAGTTCCAACCTTGATTCTCATGACCTTAGCGCCAAGTGCCTTGATTAGACCCTTGGGCTTTGGCTCTGAAACATGCCACCTGATCTTCTAAGTAGTTTGCCTCCTCATCAGAATCAAAATCATCATGTATCAGTACTTTTCCTTGTGAACCAACTATATTTACCTTTTCATACCCTACTCCAATGATAGTCTTTGCAATCAGGCTCAATTCAGTTCTCATCTCAGCTACTTCTTGAGCAAGTCCCTCATCTATCTTCTGCTTCTCTACGGATGCTTTATAGCATCTATCTTCAGATGCTTTGTCATATTCCCATGTATGCCAACCCCTATTGGTTTTGGTGACTCTATCAAGTATAACTGATGCCTCAATCTAAGTTTGACTTATAAATTCACTTCCTACAACAGTGTTAGCTACAACCTTGGTATTAACATTCAAGGACATGTAGAAGATTTCAAACAAAATATGTTAAGGCATTCTATGATTTGGGACTTGCTATAGCTCCTTCTTGAATCTTAATTATGTCTCATACAAATCCTCTGAATGCAGTTTCCTGAAGTTATAGATCTTATCCTTCAGCTGCAACATTTTGGACGGTGGGAAAAAACCTTTCCAAGAATGCCCTCTTCAACTCCTGCCAAGTAGTGATTAAATCATTTGACAATTCTGCTAGCCATAGAGTTACTTTACTAGCCAATGATAAAGGGAATAACTATAATTGAATAGCATTTTGGCTCATACCAGGTATCTTATAGGATTTGTACATCCCCACAAAGTTCGTCAAATGTATGTTTGCATCAGCAGTAGTGTGACCAGTGAAAACTTCTTTCATGTAAAGCAATTATATCATCGTGTTGGTAATGTCAAACTTGGCCCCAGCGGGCAGTGAGGGTGTAACAATATCAACTGTTGTACCTGCATCATCCAAGTCAACGTCATCATCTTCATCATCAAATGGAGGGACATATCGACGGGGTTGCTGATCATGGCTTCTATTCCTTCTTTGCTTAGCTTGTTCATATGTTGCAGCCAGACAAGCTGCTTCTTCCCATCTAGCTTACTCGGTAGTGGTAGCCTGGCGGGATATTTATGCTTGTCTAGTTGTTTCCTCAGCTATCATTCGGGTTGTTGCTTTCTCCAGAGACTCTTGAATGCCTTGATTGTCCATTCTCCTCAAATTTTTCAACGTTTTTTCAATTTCGAGATCAAGTGGAATCAGGGGATTGCCTTGACTCTGAGTGTTGTGCAAGCATCCGTGTGCACCCTAAGAATAAAAAAAATAGAAAAAGTAAGAAAATAAGGATTAACAGTCATATAAATTCGGTCGATCTAATCCTAAATCGTGTTCTCCGACAACGCCGCCAAAATTTGATGTTGCCCAAATTACACCTAACAATTAACTATAAAATGGTCGTTGATCAACTATAGAACCCAACCAAGGTTAGGGTCGATTTCACGGGAAATATGGCTAGGAGCTAGGTCAATGCGGTTATTTAAACTATTAGTCCACTATTTCAGAAAGGGGGAAAATTTAAAGTGATAAATAAACAAATTGCAAGATTTAGTAACAAGTAGAAAATTATTCAGTTTTGTGATTAATAAGAGTGAAACACTAGGACTGTATTTCCCATGATTTCATAACTTTATAGGTACTACGTACTAGTGATCTATCCCGGTGCTTAGCATGCAGAATAGATAAGTTAAATTCATCTAAATGGCTGGTTTGCCCCTATTAGATGACTATCCTCAATTACCAGAACAAGTCTTATGAGTGTTACAATCTAACCCTTACCCTTGATTCTAGATTAACTTTCCCGTGATCACAACCCAAGCTATTAAGTGAAGGTTGATAGCTCCAAGTCTTTGTTGTTGATTCTCTTTTTCTAATCTCTACCTCTCTAGGTTCAAGCAAGTAAAGAATACAGGTGAGTTCTAACGTAGTACATCATTAGAAAGAAATCAAAGTGAAGGGAATAACAATGCATGCACTCACACCGGTTTAGAATTACTATATACTTCAATCCTACTTCGTTATTCCATCATGGTTCCCACAATCTTAGTTATGGAGTAGCTACGCATGATTGTAAGAGCACAACAACAATTCAAAGAAGAAATCATAACCATGCACTAACAAAAAGAATAGAATAAATCAAAAATCTCAACTATAATTAATCTCCAAGCAAATATGTTTAACAAGCCTCAAAAGAGCAAATAGCAACTCACAAGAAGTAGTAGTACGTAAACTATAAAATAAAACCTAAGGGGATTATTTATAGATACAAAAGAAATCCTATCCTAAACTAAGTTGGAAAGCAGGATCGGCAGAGGCCACGAGTCGTTGGGTCTGGCCTGTGTTAAGGGCCCGTAGCCTCGTTTCTTGATGGGATGGTGATGCCTGAGGTGACGACTCATCAGGTGGTCTTGACGAGTCATTGTGTGATCTATTTCCACTGGAGCCCAATTTTTTAACTTTCAAGAACTTCTCTTAACGCCTTCTCAGGACGGGTGCAAAGGACCCGTTGTGTATCGTGACAGCTCGTGATGTGGAGTCGTCGCCCCTGAGTTGCCCTTATCATCCTTCAATTTCCTGGCCTCTCGAATTCTCAGGATGAGTCACCAGGACTCGTCACCTCTCACGATGACTCATTGGGAAGGGTTGTTGCCACTGAGTGGAGTTGCATATTTGTAGGACTTTGGCCTTTCTTCTCTGAACGGATCATGGAACGACTCGTTGAGAGATCTAATGAGTCGTGACCAATCAGTTCACTCCTACACTTAGCCAAATTTAACTTCTTTTTCTGCATTCACTATCAAAATCCGTTTTCCTGCAAAATACTTAACAAACACATCATATCCACAAAAACATACCTAAGTTCTTGCATATTTTCTTTGTTTTAAGAGTCGAAAGTATCGTAAAACCACGACACTTCAGAAGCATGGATAAGGACTAAGTGCAGGATCACTCACCTCTTGATGAAATTATGAAGACAAATGTACGACTATCTAGGACTTAGAGGTCTCACAAAAGCCACCAAACGAGGATGTAAACTCCAACATGGAGTTGGAATAGCCACACCTTCAGGGAGTCCCTTAAACCCCTTGTTTTATTTTGATTATTACATGAGGACATTTCAATGTTTTAAGTGTAGGGTGGGTGTGCGGTGTTATTTTCGCTACTCATTACTATTGGAGGATTTTGTTGCATTGTTATTTGGTTATTTTTTATTATTAGTGAATTGTTTTTTATTTTTTATTATGGCATTGTATGTCATAGGATTAGTATAGTATTTTATGTTTCAGGTGATAATTTAATTTGAAAAAAGTAAAAAACAAGCAAAAAGCACACACAAAAAAATCTATTTTTATTTGTCCATTTAGATTTTGATTTTTGTCGTTTAATGACACACTCTTTTCCACCTTTCGGTTTTTCTTCCTATATGTTCTTTTCCAGAAGGGTAACCTTTGTAGTTCTCTTTTGAATTTTCAACTACTCATTATTGATGTGTTTTGATATCATTTATACCATTTTTAAAAATTTGTACGGATCGACATAGAATACATGTGCAACGTACGTGTCTAGGATTAGTATGTATAATAAATACAAACAAATTAATATTTGTCAAAATCAATATTTGCAAGTCATTAGTGGAATATTTGACAAGTTCACTTTGTGAAATCGTTAAAGATATATCATTAATTAGACTATCCAAGTGATATTTTCTTTAACACAAAAGTATAAGATAATCTATCATTAGAGTATTTGCTTCGCATTAAAAAAAAATATATCCATGTATTCTCCATTCTATAACATTAGCCTTTAATTAATTAATTTACGTACTAATTAAATTTGGGCATGGAAAATGACGCAAGATATATAGTCTTAACACCCAATACACTTTTTAAAAAATGGTCTATAGTGCCCTAATTCAAGTTGGGCTTGCGATGATTATTATTGTTCTCTAGTATAGATTATAATAGTTGTATGTATACTAATAAATACAAACAAATCAACATTCGTCAAAATTTGTATGTATAATAATAAATACAAATAAATCAACATTCGTCAAAACATCAATACATTACATGAAAATAATATCTTCAGGTCATTAGTGGAATACTTGACAAATCCACTTATGCAGATAATTTAAAGTATAATACAATTAAAAAAAAAAAAGGGGGGTCATATATAGCGCCTTTAGCTAACTACCGACAAAATATATGGGATAAATCAAAAATAAACTATTCTTGAACTTGAAAGTACAATCGGATCTGACTCTTCTTCATTTTCTCCAAGTTCATGCTTGAATTGAAGATACATGTCATAGTTTAAAATTAACAGCTGTGATTTATTAACTAAAACAAAGTTCTAACCATGGTGAGATCAATAATTAATTACTTTCATATATTTGCTCCAAAATTTGTTTACAATCCCATAATTCTAAATCTACATCTACATTATACGATCCATTCTGGATAATATTTTATTGCTATGCTATGGGTCTCTAGAGATTGGAATTTTGTGCATCATGCCATGAATTGGCACAAGCACTTGGGGAAAATGAAAGTACTAATTAATTATTCTAATCATGGTTATAGTTTTATTCTCAGTCATTAATTTTAAATTATGACAAGTGTTTCTAATCTAAGCAAGAACTTGGAGAAAATGGAGAGGAGCCGTGGGTGGGGATAGGTGGGGGTGGGGGATGTGAGGATGAGAGGAGACAATGTCACTTGTTTTTACTACTTTCATTAAAGAAGTCATTTTTCTTGTTTTCTAATAGCTTGTTTATTTTGTTAAAGAAAATACTTTCTAAAATTTTAATGCTTTGCTTTCTATTCAAAAATATGTTTCCTATCTCTACTGGTCTTGTATGTATAATGGCCTTGGTATCTAAAGCTCGCATAATGCTGTGTTCCCTAGCCACGTGAGTATCCTTTTTGTGTGCTTCATTCCATTTAATACATTCAGTTATTCCCAATCCACCTTCCCAGTAATGATATTAATGAGGTGTCAAAATTGTTGAAAGATTAAGATTTTTCTTAGCAAAGTTAGTGAATGCTTTTCAAAAACTTATTCCTGAATTATGATTAAGATACTTGCTAAATTAATTTAATCTAGAACTTAAAATATAAATATGTCACTCATCTGAATTTACACTTGAGAAAATGGAATTAAGAGAAGCTATAATGGAAAGGAACCAAATCTTTGAACTGAGCATAAATTACATCAGTTCACTTATTAATTTGTAATCAGTTTTAAAGTTTATTTTATCTGTTACGGACATGATGTACTATTGTTTTTGTGAACTGGATTGTAACCCAAGAACAATATCGTTGAGAAAATAAAGCCAAATTAAAGCTCTTATTACATGTCCATATCATTCTTCAAAGATGGGAAGGATACATATACTTGAACAAAGCGAAAAAAGAGAGGGAGAAGTACAGAGGCTACATTGACATTTCACAGCAAAACATCAAAATTCTTCAGTGTTTCTGTGATCTGCAGCAATTAAATATAGATTTTCCTTTTTCGCTGCAGTTAATCCATGCGACTCCGTCATATCCAAATCGTTTGGATTAATTCCATTTGGGAGTTCCCATTCAAAGTGGTAGAGTAACTGAGCCAAAGGATGTGTAACATTAGCTAAACCAAATAACGTTCCTGGACATCTCCTTCTTCCTGCACCAAATGGAATAAACTCAAAGTGATTTCCCATAAAGTCCATAGAAGAGCTCTCAAATCTTTCTGGTATAAAGTTTTCAGGATCATCCCAACTTTCAGGATCTCTCGCGAGTGCCCATGCATTGACCAGCACTCTAGCCTTAAGAGGTATGGTGTATCCATCAATATTTGTTTGCTCCCTGCATTCCCTCGGCCCTAGAAGAGGAACTGGCAAATGCAGCCTCAATGTTTCCTTAATCACCAAATTTAGGTACGTCAACTTTTCAAGATCTTCTTCGCCATAAATTTGTTTTCCCTTAAAAACTTGTCTCACTTCACTTTGAGCCTTGGCCATAACATTTGGGTTCTTTATCATTTCTGTCAATGCCCAAATAATAACTGAAGATGAAGTTTCAGTTCCAGCCAGAAATACGTCCTGTATCAACATACAAATAAAATAATCCAATAAATTAAAATCTTATGTAAGGTGAAACATAAAAGAAAAATTGTGTAATATAATGATTTATTACATATATTTCATGAATGATTATCTTTGAGTATTAGACGAGTGATTTTGCTGCAACTATTTTCATGTTTTAAGGAACTGTTAAAGATTAAAAGATATTATATTATTAGAATGACTCTTAGTAAGGACTACTAAGAAAAAGAAAATGGAAAGGCAGGGTGAAGAAATTAAGATGATGAGATGGGAGCAAAACTTACAAAAATCACCGCTTTAATGTGGTCATTTGTGATTGAAAATTGAAGTTCAGTGTTCTCCTTAACCCTTAGCAAAACATCAACTAGATCTTCATCTCCAAACTCACCATTTCCCTTCTTCCCAGATGCTTTATTTTCGATATGCTCATTGAGGATGTCTTCCATAGCTGCATCTACTTTCTTATGCGCGTTCACCATTCTAGTTTTCTCACCTCTTATGTTGTGAAGTAGCTTCCAAGAAGGGAACAAATCTGCCACAAAAAATCCCGCTCCTAATAAGAGTACTTCCTTCAAAATTGTTAGTAACTCGTCTCGATCTTTGCATATTTTTCCGAAGGCTGATCTACAAATGACACAATTGCTAAACAGAAAAATCTTTTCTGTCATGTTGACTGCAGAACCCCTCATGGAACGAATTGATGAAATGAGACTTGAAAGCTCATCTTGTCGAATTGCACCAAATGACTTGACCATCTTCATACTAAGAAGTTCTACGATACAAATTTTACGCATTTGTTTCCAATAGTCACCATATTGACCGAATACAATGTCTTTATTGTTGTAAAATAGGATGTTTGAGGATGTAAGTTGTGGCCTACCAGCAAAGGCGAGATCGTGAGTTTTTAGAATTTCTTTCGCGATAGTAGGTGATGATATGACCACTGTAGGAACTTCCTCGAATTGCAAGTACATAATAGGTCCATATATTTGGGATAATTTTCTAAAAATACGATGTGGAACTTCTCCTCCGATCAAGTGATGCAGACTTCCAATGAGGGGAAGTCTCCATGGACCTGGAGGCAACCTAATTTGTTTTTCGTTTCTATTTTTTGATTTTCTCCATTGTCTAACTAGAAGAACGAGGGAGGACAAAAGGAGAAACAATAAACCTAAGTTGGAAAGAAAAGAGTCAAACATCTCCATTGAACAATAAGGAAAGAGAAGGAAGCTTATAAAGGATATTACATTTAATCTACCTTAGCTGCTTTTATAATGACTCAAATATTCAAATGACCTAATGAATAAATGACACTATCTTTACATACAGCTTTATCACTAGTTTTTGGATGCTTGTTACCTACTGTATTGTGTAGTTATTTTATTAAATGTGTGCAGTTATTTTAAATATAAACTAGTGTTTGGATGCTTGTTACCTACTGTATTGTATAGTTATTTTATTACTAGCAGGCAGTGGCGGAGCTACCCCTTCGACGAAAAATTACACTATTTATACATGGTTAAAATTATTTTTATGTATATGTTATAGATGTTGAACCCCCTTCGACTAGTTCGTGTGTACACTTTGAAACCTCATTAATGAAAATCTTAGCTCCGCCACTGCTAGCAGGGTATGCATGTGCAATGCACCGGCCCAACATGGTTAATTTGATATTTCCGTTTAGCTAAAGTCTTTCAAACATTTCACTTGTCATTGCAGTGTTACTTTAATTATCATAATCAGAGAGGAGTTCATGAAACTACAATATATCTTGAAACGCTAATACAAGCAAGTTCCATCCATTTCAAATCATCTTTCATTTGAAATGTCAAGTACATGAGCTGGAAGTCTTTGAGAATGAAAAGAATTGAATTTCTTCTCTAAAACCTACGAACGTAATTTACAAAGCCGACTTCAAAGAACCAAAGGGCATTGAGTTCTGGATAAAGAATACACACTGAACTTGAAAACAGATGCTCCCAGATAAGGTTCTGTTTGTCTTTGTTGAATGGCTTCATATATAAGATGTTCCCAGATAAGGTACTGCTTAGTCTACCTTGAAATTTGAAAATCATCCCCATGAGGCACTGTCAATAGCACAAGGAATCCATTAGGAAAAAAGGAAGGCAATCTGTGTCATGAGAGTTTAGTAGAAACACCTACATGTTTTTGGTAAATTCTGAAATCTTTCAATACCTATAGGCTATAGGTGCATACACCAAAAGGCTAATTCCCTCTACTTCCACACTTTTTCCCATTGTTTCGGTAAGAAAGAAATATGAAATTATATTTTCCTAGGTATCAAAAGTCTAGTAAATTGAAATATTGACATCCAACTAAATTATGAAGCAAAATGGATTACCTGATGAACTCAAGAGACCAAAGGATTGCAAATACATAGTTCACATTGATTTTATGCTTGAGAGGCCTTTCCATGACTTTGGTAAGCCGAGCAAAGAATTATTTCCTGGCAAGTAATTTATCTGTAACTATCTTTGAAGATAACTATACCTTTCTTTCATACATCGATAAGGCAAGTGGAATCTACATGCCAACACACAGAAAAGAAGGCTAAAACATAGCAAAAATCAGCGGTGGTGCAGATGACACCAGAGAAGTGTTTTTGTTGATTTTTTTAAAAAAAGATGGGCAGCAATAAAGGGGTTAAAATGCCTCTCTTTGATTGAAATGGCTTCCAATAAGCTTTCAATAATTTTCTTAAACATAGGAGGACTTTAAATAGCCAACTTAAGATTGGAGGTACGTTTTTATTCCTTTATCCTCTCGGCAAGTTATATTGTTTATCCCAGGATTAGTCACCCCCTTTTGGGTATAGGACTAATGATGCTAGAGTTAGATCCTTTACTTGGCTATGGACCTCAAGATGTTAGGTTGACTTCCTCAGGCAATTACCTTTGAGTTAGCCCTATATGTATACATATATGTAGGTTACTACCGTATATGTAACACCCCGTACCTTCCCAACCCTACTTGACGATGTTGAATAATGTTTACTTAGGTGTCAAGAGCCATAAGTATGTACTTGGTAGTGTTAATGAGGAGAAAATTGAAATTTGGCCTTGTACATGTGATTAGACCTTTGTAGGAGGTGTTTTGTGATACCGTGGAGCATTTGTGTAATACCCCGTACACATTCTAACCTCATTTGGTGACTTGGATTCATGTTTACTTGATGATTAAGATCACTAAGTAAGTATTTTGTAGTGTTTTGATAAGGTATTGGAGGCTATGCAAGTATTGAAGAAGTGGTCGAAAAATTCAGCAAGGTATGAAAACTTGCGCCACTACCCTGTTTCAGGGGGTGTGGCTCAAGCCACTGATTCAGAGGGCTCTGATTTCTTGCGCCACTGCCTTGCTTTGCAGCAGTGGCGCAAGGCACAAATATTGTGCCCTTCCGGACTCGTTTCGCAACGCAATTCTACGACGATTCTTGGATGGCTTCTTTTGGTTCTTTGGAGTTCTTTGAGTGTTGTTAAAGCTTCAAATACTTCAATACACTCCTACATACTCCTGCATGATCAAATCATGAAACATAAATAGTTATCCAAAATGTTCAATGAAGCCATGGGCGACTAGAATTCCTATTTTGCCGATTGAGACTACGAATGAGAATATCGTAAGAGAATATTGTCATGACATTATGGAATTATTTAAACATGAGATATATGGTTAATTATACATGAAAATTGATGGGCTAAGCTACATGTGCAATTGGGCCTAAAATTAGGGCCCAAAATGAAATAAAAGACATGGCCCAAAGGGCAAAATGACCCATTCTTCCACTTTGACCACATTTAATGCCAAGGAATGGCTAAGGATGACTTGGGGTCTATATAAAGCCCCCAAAAATCAGATTTTTATTCTTCAACACACACAACAAATTTGGAGAATTATAAGACATTTTCTTTTTGGCTCTCTCAAACCCTAAGAACTCTAGGCCTTTTCTTTGGTGAAGATCATCCTATTCCAAGACTTGGTAAGTATTTATTCTCATGGATTAACATACTATATGCATGGGAGATTATGTATATTATGATAGTTATGTTGGAAAGATGGTGAATAGTGTATTTTTGCTTTTGGTGAAAGATGTGCTATCTTGGTGATTTGAACTTGAAAAGAGACTTGATGTCTTAATGAAAGAGCATGGTATGGATAAAATATGAACATATATGGTGTGATTTTGTTATTAAACTTGTTATTTTTCTAAAAGTGAAAATTGTGGGATTTTGGCCGATATGTGCTATGAGGTGTATTAAGGTAATTTGATGGATTATTTGTGATGTGGTGCGGATAAGAAAGTGTAAAGGAGAAGTGTTGTGGTGAAATGTATTAATTATCATGTATTGGTCAATGTTGTGAATATTGGGGGATTTTTGGAATAATAATTTCATCAATGGTTTTGTCAAGGGGAAATGGCATGTTTAAAGGCAAACATGTAACTCATTGATGTTCTATGCATTTGTAAGGTAGTTGATGGTTAATGTGAATCCCGTTATATATTTGTGTTGTAGAGTGACACATAAAGAAGGAGCGGGACTATTGTATGCACATCTAGGATTGTATATCCGTATTGAGAGTACAAGGTATGTAAGGTTACTTTGTCCGTATTTTTCTGTGGCAAAGAGTATTCACATTGACATTTCACTAGTCCTATCCCGAAAGTGCTAAGGTATCTTATTTCCGATTTCCAATGGTTGCTATCATATGTTTCCTACTTATTAATTGGATGTGAATCACATGTCTCACGTTCATGGACTAATGTTCCAAAAGTCAACAAGGTTGTGTTCCAAAGTTTCAATAGTGATTATACTCATGTCTCTTGTTCATTGATTATGATTCAATGGTTCCAATAGTGTTATGTTTCCAAGAATGTTATATTGCTAAGTTATTCATATGTCTCTCACTCATTGATGATTGATCCAAAGCTTCAAGTAAAGTTATGACTATCAAAAGTATCAATCTCTCACAAGTAAAGGTATCAATCTCAAAAGTAAAGAAATGAAGTAAGAATAAAGTAATGCATATTGATTGTGTTCATGGGCGTTATCCGTGGGGTACAAATACCTGCATGATGATGTTATTCTATCCATGGGGTGCAAATACCTGCATGACGATGTTACTTTATCCATGGGGTGCAAAGGACACCCGCATGACGATATGATCTTATCCATGGGGTGAAAAGAATACCTGCATGATGATGATATTTTATCCATGGGGTGAAAAGAACACCTGCATGAGGAGGGCCCTGACAGTACATGAGTGATGTAAAAGTAAAGTAAAGTAAAGTAAAGTAAAGGCAAGATAAAGAAAGAACGTAATGTACATGGTTTCCAAAGTACAGAATAGTGACTCATCTACATTGCGACTTATCTATATTGGTTATGCATTTGAACTTGAGTTCTTGACATATTTTCACATCTTACAGTTTTATTTGAGCCTTACATACTCAGTACCTTCTTCGTACTGACCCCTCTTGGGGAATTTACCTTACTTGCTGCAGGCACAGGTCCTAGTAGGCCTCTACAGTAGATTGTCAGTGTTGCAGATCTTTGGTGAGCTCCAGTTATTTTGGGGCTTCTCCAAGTCACTGTTGTACATGTGTTTTGATTTTGTACATGTTGTATAAAGTGGGGACTTGTCCCATTTTTTAGTTCATTTTGGTCAATGCATTTGTTAGAGGCTTTTGTAGACGGATGTAGGTGTATAAATGTGAAGGTACATGTCGTTTTGACTTGATGGCTCAAACGGCCAAGTTTTACATATATAGCTATGACATATGTTTCTATGTCTATGACTTCTGCATAGATGCATAAGGTGTAATAAGATTCATATGAGGTTATGCATGCGAATGTTCATGAGCAAAGATTGGTTCTCTCGGGCCTTATCGGCTTCGGGTGCCAATCACGCCTCGTTGGGATTCGGGGCATGACAGTATATCTCTCTTTTCCTTGATTATTCATATTGTCTATGTAACCCTCTGGCCTTGTATATTACTATATATACTTCTTTCTCTATTTATTCATGTATTGGCCAGGGATATATGGTGTTGCACTTTAGCTCCTGAATGCTGTCAGGATAGGATAGTTATCCTTATTGCTTCATTAGCACTGTTATGCCTAGTTCCTTGGATAGTTGCCTGTAGTGCATTCATGCCTTACATGTCATTTTAAGCTTACATTATTTCTGGAGCTCAGTTGGACGATGTCTACTGAGTACCACGTGTTTGGTACTCATACTACACTTCTGCAGCCTGCAGGTTATAGTATGAGTTATCACCGTTGATGTGTGTATCGTGCGGAGCAGCTATGGATCGGAGATTTGGGGTGAGCTCTTGATGTTTTGGAGTATCCCTACTCTCCCTCTTATTGTTAGACTGTTCTCTGTGTTGTGTCAAAGACGGCTTGTATATATACACTTTTTCTATATTTCACTTGTATTCCTGATGTATTAGAAGCTCTTATGCTGGCTCCACCAGGTTTTGGGATTGTATTAGCCTTACTATCATATTTATTTCGTTGTTCCGGACTATGGGTTGGCTTACCTACTGGTAGGTTATAGTAGATGCCATCATGACCTAAGAAATTGGGTTGTGACACATAATCACACTTGCACAACAAACAAGTATTTTATACAACTTCATTATATGTGATTAGACACTTAAAATATCATTCAACCATTCAACATTTTATGCATGTAGTGTAACAAGTGCACAAAGAGACAATTAATATGCACACATAAACCAAATTAAGTTTTCAACTACATTTAACCATCACCTACCTCAATCTAAGTTTGTCTTTACTCTAACGAACTTGAGCTTTGTTCTTTCTTGCGAATTCAGCTTGCTTGCGGTCTAAAAATAACAATACAACACACATTCAACAAATGACCTAATATTATCAAGGACTATAACCTAATCCATACACCCTAAGGCCAAAATCATGATCATTCCCTCTTTATAGGATTTTTTTTTACCTTCAATCCACCCTAATTGTACTGATTTCAGGTTTACAAGCATGAATTCCAAGCATTCAACCTTAGTTCATCTATCTTTAACCAAAACCTAAGGGTTCCACCGCATAATCACTGAATTACATCAGAAATTCCACCTAGGTCAAGTCAAATCCTTCCTTCTACTCAAAAACTAGTGATGATAAGGATAATTCTTTGAAAAACTAGTTAAAAGGGTAGAATTACTTACCTCAACAAAAGATTTTGGTGAAAAATCAGTTGAAAACGCCCTAAATCATCTCTCCCATCCCTTGAATGTATTTGGAATAAAAAAAATACATTTTTGAGTTATTTTTTGCATTAAACAATGCTTGTCTTAATATAGTAGGATGATTCCTGCTATAGTGACATTGCTATAGCGAGATCCGCCTGCTATTACGGGATTGACTAATTCTGGCTCCCACTATAGCAGGAATATTCCCACTATAAAAGGCCAGTAATAATAGGACGCAGCCCGTTATAGCAGCCTAGGCAGAGGCAGAATGTCCAACCACTCCATAAATTTGCCCATTTTACAATATACTTCTAAATATTGATATTCCAAACTAACCCTTTTATGTCAATCGCGATATCCGGAGTTCTACCAACCCAAATTCACTTTTGAAAGTTTAAATGGGTTTCTTATCATCTTAGCTATCATAATATGGTCTCAAATCATATGATCACTAAACCATCCATTACCAAATTATTCTAGACCATACCACACTCGGATTTCTTCCAAGACTAGTCTAGCCCAAAATTTCTAACTCTTTAATCGGAAAAAATTTAACCCAAATTTTGGCATGCTAGACTATACCGTAATGACGGAGAGGGTCGTTACAGCTATCAACCTTAACTTAATAGCTTGAGCAGTGGTTGCGAGAAAGCTAATCTAAAATCAAGGATAAGGGTTAGGTTATAAAACTCATGAGACCTATTCTGGTAATTGTGAATAGTCATCTAATAGGGGTAAACTAGTTGTTTTGGTGAATTTAACTTATCAATTTTGCATTCTAAGCACCGAAATAGATCACTAGTACATAGAACCTATAGAGTTGTGAAATCATGGAGAACACAGTCCTAGTGTCTCACTCTTGTTGATCACAAATCTGAATAATTTGCTACTTGTTACTAAATCTTGCAATTTGTTTATTTGTCACTTTAAATTCCCCCCTTTCAGAAATAGTCAACTAATAGTCTAAATAATCGCATTGACCTGACTCCTAGCTATATTCCCTATGGGATCGACCCCAACCTTGATTGGGTTCTATATTTGATCAACGACTGTTTTATACTTAATCGTCAGGTATAATTTGGGCGACATCACTTCCTAGCTTTAACATTGTGTACTCATACTTCCCCAAGATTTGCAAAAACAAAAGCATGTATAATTTTTTAAATACTTGTGGATATTAATATCATTTTATATTTGGACTCTTTTGTGTCAATATGTGCTGGTGTAATTTAAATGTGCGCTTGTGGTTCAGTGGTTCAACTCTATTAAATTAATTTTTTGTAAATTTGAGTTTACATAAAGATTGTTGATCCGATTGTGTTAACAGAAAAATGAAAAAGTTGAGAAATTAGGGGTACAAACTAACTCGATTGACTAAGGGTGCAAAAAAAGGGATCGAATAAAAGACATTATAGTTTGATCTTAAACACCTTGGTATTTAATTTGCCTTTATTAAATATGATGAGCACCTTGGCATTTGTTTTGCCTTTATTTTTTATATTTGAAACTCGTTGTCACGATTCAAATTCCGTTGTGAGTGGCACCCACACTAACCCTTCGATGGAAGAACCATCTAACCCGATTAATCATTACCAACACTTAGTCATTTTTAATTAAAAAAAGATAATTTTATGTTATTAGCAAAATCCAAAGCAATTCTAAAACGAATCAATGCAAAATAACATCAAATGTCTAAAACGCCCCCAAAAACTGAAGGTCACCGTACCAAAACATCTAAATAAAATAATCTGCAGGTACAATCTGAAAAACTAGCAATATCTAAGTTGTCTATGTCTGAAACAAGCAGACAAGAACATAGTGTAAGAAGACCATGGCTGCTCGAAAGATGTTGTTCACCCTTGGATCAAAAATCAGTCACTGTCTACAGATGAGGTCTCGTCTAAGCTGTTGAATATGCTCTACACTTAATAAAAGAAAGAGCATAGGGTAGTATCAGTACAAAACCACTATGCATTAGTAGGATCATAGGCCAACTCAACTCAATAATGTAAACACAACCAACAATTTGTAAACAAGAAGCAACCATATAACATTAAAAATTATCCTTTCAATTAGACTTTCCTACGCAGATTCACTTAAGCAAGCAACCAAATAATCAAGGAAAGCATATCACAAGTACAAAATATCAACTTAAGTCAACTACTGTGACTCATAAACAGACAACTCAACTTGTCACATTTACCACTTATGTGTACTTCAACAACATTAACTCAATTCAAGTATTTCAATAGCCCATACCTCTTTTGGACCAATTAACATCAACAATATAACTCGGTCCACTCAAGGAACCAAATAATTAAACCACAATATAATTCGTTTCATTCAAGGAGCCGTCGAACTCTCCAATACCGTATACACACATGTTAAGGGTCTTATAAATACCCACTAGCCATGTCCTGCAGAGGACGAACTCAGTACATGTATCAAATAACACATACAACTAGTGCCTGCCACCATTATCCTAAACCTGTGTTATACTACCCTTATTCTAACGTCCCACCCTTATACTCCTTGAGATCCACCAATTTTGTGATGATCAACTTTTACCAGTTTATCTCACAATATCAATTAATGTCATGCTATATACCATCACACAATGAGATAATTCAATCACACTTGTACTTTAAACAACCCTTTTTATACAACCTCATTTCAATAATCACAACAACTTGTATATGTATTTGACAAGTCACCATTCAATAGCATGCATAGCAATAAGTAGATAAATAGGCAATTAACATGTGCATATAAACCAAAGTGAGTTTTTAAATCTAATTCAACCATCACCTACCTCAATCCAAGTACCTCAATGCTTTAACGAACTTGAACCTTGCCTTTTCTCCCAACTTCGACTTGATTGTGGTCTAAAAATAATATAATAATCACTAATCAAATAGTGCTCTAACAATTTCAAGGATCAGAACCTAATCCCTTAATCCCACGGTCAAATTCATGAATTATTTCCTTATTCTAGGGTTTTTCTACCTTTATTCCACTTTAATTCCATCAACTTTATATTTGCAAGAATGAATTCTAACCATGTAATCAAAACCCATCCACTTTTGAACGAAACCCAAGGCATACACCTTATTTTCACTACTTTACACCAGAAAATCAACCTAGATTAAGTTAATTCCTCCACCATGATCAAAACCTAGAGATTCTAGGTATTAATTAATGAAAAACTAGTTTAATTGATGGATCAACTTACCTCAAGAATAAAAATTAGATGGAAACCGATGGAATTCGCCCTAAATTGCTCTCTCCTGGTCTAGAAGGAGTTTGGGATGAAAAATATGTTTTAAGTCCAAAAATTGTATTTTACTGTGCTTAGCCCATTACAGCTGCTCAATTCCTGCTATAGTAGTCTCACTATAGCGGGACATACATACGTTGATTCCTTCTATAGAGGGACTATGGTAGCAACCTGCTTTCCACTATAGCAGCGTAGATGAGGTACTAACCCTTACAGTCCCAGTTTTTATCCTATTTTACAACACACTCTCAGATTTTGACATCCCAAACTAACCCTTTTACGTCAAACGCTATATTTGGAATTCTACTAAACCAAATTTGATTATGAAAGTTTCTACGAACTCCTTAACCTCTTAACTAACACATTATGATCTTAAATCATATAGTCATAAACCTATCCATTACCAGATTTACCTAGATCACAACACACTTGGAATTCATTCAAGACAAGCCTAGCGCAAAATTTCTAACACTTCATCTGGGGAGAATCTTAACCCAAATTTTAGCATACTAAGTTAATGATGGAAAGATTGTTAAATAGATACTAATTCATCCATCATTCATCCCCGAATGACAAATCAAGAAAAATAGGGGGGAAATAAAGAAAGTACCTGAATCCTCAAACAAGTAAGGATACTTGTTGAGCATATCTGACTCAGTCTCCCAACTAGCCTTCTCAATAGGATGGTGCCTCCACTAGACTTTCACAGATCTAATCTCCTTGGTTCTCAACTTTCGAACATCTTGATCAAGAATCGCTATCGATTCCTCTTTGTATGAAAGGTCCTTATCAAGTAATATTGAGTCCCACTGAATTATGTAATTGTCATCCCCATTGTATTTCTTAAGAATAGAGACATGAAACATCGGATGAACTCCTTACAAGATTGGAGGCAATGTAAGTCGGTAAGCCAATGGATGCAAATCCTCAAGAATCTCTAACTAAATGATGTACCTGGGGCTAAGCTTGCCCTTCTTACCAAAAAAACATCACTCCCTTCACAGAAGACTCATTCAGTAACACGTGTTCACCTGGCTTGAAGTACATGTCTCTTACCTTGCTATCGGCGCATTCCTTTTGTCGACTTTGGGCTGCCAACAACTTATCTGGAATGAATGTAACCTTTTCTTGATCTTTCTTTACCAAGTCTATGCCCAAAAATTTTACATCACCCACCTCGAACCAACCTATGGGTGATCTACATCTTCTCCCATAAAAAGCTTCAAATGGAGTTATGCCAATGCTAGAGTGATAATTATTGTTGTATGAGAATTCACACAATAGTAGAAACTGATTCAAATGACCCCCAAAGTCAGCAACACATGCTCGTAGCATGTCCTCAAGCACCTGAATGGTTCTCTCAGACTGCCTATAGATCTGAGGATGAAATGTAGTACTAAGATCAAGTTTTGTGCCCAACTCCTTATGCAATTTGTGCCAAAATATGGAGGAAAACTACTTGCCTCTGTTGAATATAATGGATACTGGCATCCCATGCAATCTCACAACTTCTTTAACATAAATCTTGGCTAACTTCTCCGAGTTGTAGTTTACCTTGACCAGAATAAAATGAGCAGACTTTGTTAGCCTGTCAACAATGACCCAAATTGAGTCATACTGTCCCAAGGTCTTAGGAAGACCCACCACAAAACCCATAGCAATTCTCTCTCATTCCGCTCAGGAATGGGCATCCTCTGAAGCAAACCTGTAGGCCTTTGATGTTCATATTTCACCTGCTAACAGTTCTAACAATAGACCACATACTATACTATATCTCTCTTCATTTAGGGCCACCAATAGAGTTGTCTAAAGTTACGATACATCTTGATTGCACCAGAATGTATGGAATATTGGTAACCATGAGCTTCCACAAGAAAATTAGGAATCACTTTATCAACACGAGGCACACACACATGCCCCCTCACCTTCAACATGCCACAATCATCGAGTGTAGTGTCCTAGGTCTCACCACACACCACTTTGTTTCAAATCTTTTTCAACTTTGCATCTTCAAATAGCTTATCCTTGATTTGATCAAGGAATGTTAACCTTACCTCAATACTAGCCAACACTCCACCCTTTTCAGATACCCCAAACAGCATGAACCGCATTGCTAGAGCTTGGATCTCTCTACCTAAAAGTCACCTTGTCACTCTCAGACAAACTAAACTGCCCATACTTATATATTTTCTTCTCAATGAATCTGCCACCACATTGTCCTTTCCCAAATGATACTAGATGGTCACATCATAATCTTTCAGTAACTCCATCCACCACCTTTGTCTCAGATTCAAATCCTTCTGAGTGAAAACATGTTGCAGGCTGCGATGGTTTGTGAAAACATCACACTTGACACCATAAAGGTAGTGTCTCCATATCTTAAGTGCAAAAACCACCGCTGTCAAATCCAAGTCATGAGTTGGTTAATTTCTCTATTGAACCTTCTATTTCCTTAAATCATAGGCTATCAAATTTCTATACACCCAAGATAGAACGTGAAATATCACAAAATACTATAAAATTCTTACCTTCAGTGGGCAAAGCGAGGATGGGAGAAGTGGTCAAAGAGACTTGAGCTTTTGAAAGATTTTTTCACACTGATCAAACCAAAAAAGGGTACCTCATCTATGATAGTCTTGTCAAGTGAATAGCAATGGAGGCAAAGTTCTTGACAAATCTCCGGTAACTAGCAAGACCCACAAAACTCTGAACTTCAGTCATATAGTTAGGCCTAGCCCAACTCTTAACAATATCAATCTTTTGGGGATCCACCATCACCCCTTTTTCAAAAACCACATGCCCCAAAAAAGACATGAACTACATTTAAAACTCGCACTTAGAGAATTTAGCATAAAGCCGCTTCTATTTTAAAATACCCAAGACTATGCACAAATGTCATGCATGCTTCTCTTTACTCTTAGAGTAAACCAAAATATCATCAATAAATACAATGACAAATGAATCCAAGAAAGATTTAAATATACCATTCATCAAACTCATGAATGTTGCAGCATATTAGTCAGCCTGAAGGGCATCATTAAGAATTCATAATTCCTATAACGAGTCCTGAAAGCTATTTTAGGAATATCCTTAGGTTGGATCTTTAACTGATGATACCCTGACCTCAAATCTATCTTGGAAAACATGGAAGCACCATGCAACTAGTCAAACAAATCATCTATTCTGGGAAATGGGTACTTATTCTTGATAGTCACCTTGTTCAACTGTTGATAGTCTATACACATTCTCATGCAACCATTCTTTTTCTTAACAAATAATAATGGAGCACCCCAAGGCAAAGCACTAGGATGAATGAATTCCTTATCGAGAAACTCCTGCAACTGAGTCTTAAGCTCTCTTAACTCAGCCAAAGCCATCCTATAGGGAGAAATAGAGATAGGGCGAGTTCCCGGCTCTAAATCAATACAAAAGTCAATGTCCCTCTCCTGGTTTTGAACAAGTTTGGGATGAAAACTATATTTTAAGTCCAAAAACTATATTTTACTGCCTTAGCCCACTATAGCGGCCCAATTCTCTCTGTAGCGGGACTGACAACGTTGACTCCAGCTATAGCGAGAAAATTTCTGCTATAGCAAGATTGTGGTAGTGGTTTACCTCCTGCTATAGCGGCATAGGCGAGGTAGTAACTTCAGCAGTCCCAGTTTTTGTCCCATTTTACAACATTCTTCCAAATTTGGCATTCCGAACTAACCTGTTTACGTCAAATGCTATATCCAAAGTTCTACTAACCCAAATTCGATTTCGAAAGTTCTTATAAATTCCTTAACGACTTAACTAACACATTATGATCTTAAATCATATAGTCATTAACCTATCCATTACCAGATTTACCTAGACCATAATATACTTGGAATTTGTCCAAGACTAGCCTTGCTCTAAATTTCTAGCACTTCATACAAAAAGAGTCTTAACCCGAATTTTGGCATGCTAAGTTATACCGTAATGATGGAAAGGATCATTACACTCATAGAGGAATACTTAAATGCTTGCAATTTATAGAGAAATTTATATCATTTAATCCACGGGTTCCTTGTAAATTTCTATTAGAATTCTAGTGTCCTGTATGAATTATGAGGGTCATATTTATAGCTATAGGATGAAACAGTCGTGATAAGAACAACCTATTTTCAGCCAGTAGATTTAAATGAATAAAGATATTTGATTGGTTGGCAAATATCACTTGTATATGCCAAACATTTTCATTGGCCTTCAATTTGACTAAGCATGCTATGTCACTTTGACAATGTGACATGAAAAGAGGCAATATATGTCCCTTTTTTACTAGTTCATTAAGCCCATATAGAAATATATAAGGACAATTTTCATATATATACAATAAAGTAATTAGTTTGCAACACATAGAGCCATATTTTTTGTTTACATAAAAAATAGCCAAAAGTGTATTGAAGGTATATAATGTATATGTAATGTATCAAAATTTTGTATAAATAGTTATGTAATATTTACTTAATGTATATGTAATGTATCGATATTGTGTAAATAGTTATGTAGTGTATATGTGATGTATCAATATTGTATAAGTGTGTGTAAACTTGTACCAATATAATGCATATGTAATGCATCAATATTGTATAAATGATGTATAAATGTGTATATATATGACATATAATGTATGTATTAATATTGTACAATAAAAAATGACCGCATGTATATGTAATATATCGATCGTGTATAAATTGTGTATCTATGATGTATAACTATGTATCAATGATATGTACATATGCATCCTATGTAGTATTAATGGAAGAGAAGAAGAAGAGAAAGGATGAAAAGAAAGCCGTGTAATCCATTCAGCCGGAGGAATGGATTAGGAATCAAAACTCATAATCAAAGCTTCGAAAATTGCACATCACAACCACAAAATTAAGTTCATCAATTACACAGTAACGCTCCCGTTTCACAAAACTAACCAAATAGTAGCAAAAACAGTGAGTGAAATTGAAGACAATTAAAATGGCTACAAGTAATTTGCAATTGGAATTTCTCACTTGTTTCATTGAAGTAATTATGATTATCTCGAATTTAATCTCCAGTAACTTGAAAATTGATTAAAAAAAAAAAAAAAGAAATCAACAATTATCATATACTATTATACGAAATCAAGGAGTTCTGAAAATCGCATATCACAAACACAAAACTAATTAAGTTCATCAAATTGTACAATACAAGATAATGGAAATAATACATAGGAAACTAATATGTAAAGATAGACATTGAATAGAAGTTTTCCTCAGAATAGAAGAATAGACTATTAGATTGTGGGGTGTAGATATAAGAAATGACCTACTGTTTGATTTTTTTTCTATTTATAGTTGTTTAATCTGGATGTAACCCTTGTGGTTGTGTGAATAAGAATATGTTGGTTAGTTTGAACAAGAAATCAGTAAATGTTCCAGTTTCACGAAACAAACAAAATAGTAGCAAAAACAGTGAGTAAAATTGAAGACACTGAAAATGGCGAAGAGAAAATAGTTGACTTGTTGGACTGAAGCAACGTAATCCATTCGGTTAAAGGGCCAATTTTGGTAAACTAATATGGCTAAATGACCAATTAATGTAATGAATGGGTAATTTTTTAAGGCAAAATTTCATAAATAGTTAAGGTTTAGACTTAATTGTGGGGATCAATAGTTAAAGTTTGCTAATAATAATTCATAGCTACAAGTAAGAACAGGGAGAGTGGTGAGTGAGACTAGGAGAGAGAGGAGAAAGGCGAGCGAGATTGACAGAGTGAGAGAGGAGATATGCGAGAGAGGAAATGATTTGTATGACATACTGATTTGTATATGACATAGTTCAGTTGTATTTGTATATGACATACTCATACTTCAGTTGTATTTGTATATGACATACTCATGCAGATACATTTGTATCAAGTTGTATTTGCGTGTTTTGTATATTAAAATTGAAACTTGTATATTACACCTTTGAATTTGTAATGCAAATACATACATACATATATATATATATATATACTGAAGAATATTTATTACAATTTGCATTTGTATTTGTATTTGTATATTACAATTGAAAACCAAAATATGCCTAAATATATATTGATACATATATAATTCTTCCGCTATACCTATACCTAATACCTATACATATATCCAATGCATATACAATTGATATTTATACAAGTTATATGAATATACAAATGTATAATTCAAATTATATGATTTGGAATGTATACAAATTCACTGATGTACAACCAAAGAAAATTTTATACACTGATACAAATTAACTTCATGTTGGATACAAATGCTAAATGAAACTAAACAATCTGAAACAAATTTATACATTAATATAAATATACAAATGTATAATTCAAATTATATGGTTTGAAATGTTTACAAAATCGCTGATATAACTAGAGAAATTTATACATTGATACGAATTCACTTTATGTTGGATACAAACGTCAAATGAAACTAAACAATCTTATACAGATTTATAAAGATGAAAACCTCAAAGTATATACATTGATATAAATGTATGAAGAAGAACGGAATTGAAATTGAAGAAACTAAATGAAATTGGATGAAGAGTAAAGGAAAAATAACGACATAAATACAAAAATACAAATGAAACTCTGAATGTATTTAGAACATAGATCTGGGAAAAAAGAATTGAAAACCGTCATTGTAGATCTGAAAATGAAACTATGAACGTATTTAGAACATAGATATGGGAAAGAGAATTGAAAATTTCCATTATAGATCTGAATATATTTCAAAATCGCCATTATAGTTACCTAATTTTCAGGGATCACGATTTTGGGAAAGAAAAGGAATTGAAATCACGATTTTGAAAGAGAGGGGGAATTGAAATCACAATTTTGGGAGAGAATGAATTGAAATTGTGTGTTGAAGATGAAAGAGTAAAATCAGCCGCTATTTTAGCCAATGAAAAGGTGAGATAGAAAGAGAAGAAGCAACATATTAGAAAGAATTCTTTATGCAGGTGATTAGAAAGAATGGGTAAACCCATAAGCATTGAGCTTACGCGATCCAAGATGAGCAAAGAATCAAACCTTACCTAATAAATATAGGATTCGTCGAATGTAAATTCATGAGCAAAGCTGATCAAAAAGTGTGTTGTACTTTTTCTCACTTGGAAGGGTAAGGATCAGCTGGATTCCTTGGAGGCACCATAGATTGCACCATTGTCAATGATGCTTTTGAGTTCCCCGAACCTTGAAGGGGCCATAGATTGAAAATACACCCGGTACCCAGCTTTCCATAAGCGATATGACAATAGAAGATTCTTAGGCATAATAGCCCTCATTACAGGAACAATAGATATGGAACTAACTAACTAAGGAAATATGGAACTAACTAACTAAGGAAAAAAGTCCTTAGTCACTCTGTGTATGAAGAACCTCTTAGAAAACTCCAAAGCACCAATCGACGATACTAACGATTTCTCTAACAAAAATGGAACATTCAGTGGAGGAATTAGCTCGTGATAACGTTCAGCCACCTGTTCATCTCTGATGACAATACCGTCGCCGAGGATAGCGCAGCGAGTAAAAGGAACTCCTATGTCACGCCCCAAATCCCATTGAGGCGTGAGTGGCACCCGTAGCCGATATGGCCCGAGAGAACCAATCTTCACTTATGAACCTTTGTATACATATCCTCGCATGATTCTTATAATACCTTATGCAACTATGCGGAAAACATGAACATGGAAACATACGTTATATAAATGTATTTAAGAAACTTGGCCGTTGGGGCCATCGAGTCAAACAGAACATTTGTCCCTCACATCCATAACCCACATTTGTCTACAAAGCCTCTAACCGATACATGAACACAACAATCTGCAGTCGGGACAAGTCCCCGCTTTATACAATGATTACAAAACCAAAACAATATACACATGTGACTCGGAGAAGCCCCGAATTAACTGGAGCTCATCAATGATCCGCGGATGACTCGTAGCCTATTGTGGAGTTCTACTAACACCTGTGCCTGCAGCAAATAAAGTAAGTTCCCCAAAGGGGTCAGTACGAAGAATGTACTGAGTATGCAAGGCTATAAGAAACTTCATGAAACTTAAACACTTTAATGAACTTGATTTCAGGAGGATATTCCATGTGGATCAATCATCTTTTAGTATGTGTGGGATTATGTAGCTTACGTTCATTACCATCAATATTCATAACCATCAATAGATAATCATTAATCATGCACAACCATTACTATGCAACCGTCAATATGCAACCGTCAATATGCAATGCATCCGTCAATATGCAACATCAATATGCAACCGTCTCAAGTTCGTCATCAAGCTAGGCTTTTGCCCTACTGAGCTTTCCCCCTGCTACCACCCGGAAAACAAGAAAGCAGGTTCGGCATCAAGTTTGGCTTTTACCTTACTGAGCTTTCCCCTTGATCCAGTGAATATAATAAAGTTTGGCGTCAAGCTTGCCTTCTGCCCCACTGAGCTTTCCCCCTGCTACCACCCGGAAAACAAGGAAGCAAGTTCGGCATCAAGTTTGGCTTTTTCCCCCAAAGCTATCACCCGCACTCAAAGAACCATAAAGTAGTGATAAAGTAATTATAAAAAAATAATGTTAAAGTAACCATAAGGAAAATTATAAGGTAACCACGAGGGAATATATATAAAGTAACCATGAGGGATATATATAAAGTAACCATGAGGGAATATATATAAAGTAGCCATGAGGGAATTACTTCTTCCATTACTTCATTGCATTAATTCTCTCTTTTCCTTTTATGAGATTGATACATTGGGGGGTCATAGCCTTATTGGAAACATATAGATGCATTACTTCATTCTTTTATGTTCATGAGATTAGTACTTGGTAGTAATTATAACATTATGGAAGCTTTGGAATTTCGATCAATGATTAAGAGACATTTGAGTCATGATTGGTCCATGGTTAAGAAGAATGAGAGCAAGAACAAATGACAACCCGAAATGAGATACCTTTCAACCTTTCGGAATGGAACAAGGACAATGACAACATAAACAATATGCTGCAGGAGGATACGAAAAGAGTAACCTTACATACCTTGTCCTCTCAATATGAACACCCAATCCTATATGTGAATACAATAGCTCAGCTTCTTCCTTACGTCTTACTCTATAATACAAGTACATATCGGAGCTTACATTAGCAATTAGTTACTATACAAGCATACCAAACGACCATAAGCTATATGACTGTCGTATAACGTCATGTCACTCCTTACAATATAATCCACTGCATTCTCATATCAACAACACCATAACACTCCACACATTGACCAAGTTTTCATACAACAATAGCATTTCACACCACACTTACCCTTTATGCTTTCTCATTATCATTCTGTCACATTTCCTTATGTCAATGTGCCTCATAACAACATATGAACAACAATACATACTTCCCATAGTCCAACATGCCTTCATACGACACTTTAAAGTCATTAAAACGACATCACAAGTTGCTAATTATATCCATAAAGGGTATAGGGGTCTTTGGGGATCAACTAGATACGAAAACACACAAAATCGGACTCGGGGGCTGCCCTGCTTTACCACCTGCGCCCGCAGGTGGATGAAATACGCCCGCATATGCCCTTTGGCATCAGCCATAGGCATCTGCGTTGGCATCTGCGCCCGTAGGTGCCTCCGTCTGCGGGGGCGGATGCCCGTTTTGGTCCGAAATGGTCTTTTTGGGGTCTTTTTATGCAATGAATGGTCCATGATCATAACCAAACTTATTTTGACATATTTTTGATCATCTTGAATACCCACAATCAGCCATGGTCTCACAACACGCAATAACGTCACCAAAACGATACTTTACGGTCAATACGTCACCAAAACCATAACCGATTTCACAATAGAAATTCCAAACATTATACACCATGAAAAAACAAGGAAGTAATATAATCACATCTCACATGTAAATATTAACTCCATCATGTTCACTTCCTTCAAGACCACAAGTCTATGTTCAAGTTTACAAGGCAAAACCATCCTCCGATTTAGCAAACACAAATTGTTTTACACATAGTGACCTTCTCACACTTCACCAACATAAACAACATGATATAAACCATATTACATGCATAAAATATATTAAACCATAAGCATAATCACTTACCAAGTCTTGCAAGATGATGATCTTGGTCAAAAAGATGAGAGCTTAGGGTTTGTGGATATGTTGAGAAAATTCTAGAAAAAGGCATGGGTGTCACAATGGACTAAAATCTGATTTTTCCTTGTATATATAGGCCCTCAAGTCACTCTTATCCTTTCTTAGCATTAATTGCATGGTTGATTGGTCAAATGGACCAATATTGGAAGAATGGGTCAAATTCCATATTGGGCCATGTCTTCTTGTTTATTTTGGGCTTCATTTTTGGGCCCAATGGTGCAAGACTTATTAATGCCCACAAATTAATATATAATTCATCAAATCTCTCATGTTTCATTATTTCCATTAAGTGTACACGTATTCGTATAGGTTCGACAACATACGGGCATTTCACCTCTTACAAAGGTCTACTCCCATGTACTAGGCCCAATATCAATTATCTCATCAATAACCTTACAAAGTACACACTTTTGACTCTCGACACTCGAGTAACCATTGTTCAACATCGTCACATAGGGTTTAGTAGGTACGGGGTGTTACATCCTATATATACTTGGGCTGCTATAAACCAAATCACCAAATGGTGAGTGAATGAAAAAGCAGACCAAGCTCCATAAAATCCCAACGAGGCTTCTATTACATCCACCCTCTCACGGTCGAAGGCTCCACAACATGTTAGATAGCTTTTAGATCCCGCCCTACCTTAAAACGCCCATTACCCTAGAGTTTTGAGGTGATTCTTATTCTCACCGAAGCTTTCTTAAGCCGAAAGAAAGCCAGGCAAGAATCTCATGGTAGTACGAAGGGGGAGTAGAATCATATCTAGGAGTGGTTCTTCAGATCAATCACAGATTCTTGGCCCCATCTTTTAGCTTCCACTCCAGTTGACCTCTCTTGTTTCCATCCCACCGTGAGAAGGTAGAGAGCAAAACAACCTAGCAAATAACTATTACTATGCCTCTAATTAGTAAAGCATATACTTCTTGCAAGGCTTGCTGAGCTTTTTCATGTGACAGACATCACAAAAGTAGGTCGTTGAACGATCACCGATTGAGGGTATCCTAATAGTATATAATTTTGGAACCCTTATGGGTTTCGCAGTCGACCATTTGATAGCCCTGTTCTTGAATATACATAGAATAAGGCTTCGATGAGCCCTAGATGTAAAGAAGCGTAAGCATTTCTACTTCTAAGCAATTAGAAGAGCGCGGAATTGGACATCTCTCAAATAGATGGATCTGGAATTGATTAATCTACTAACGTCAGCAATCTCTTTCTTCATCTATGAGACGTCTACTTTTATATCCTAAACTATAGATATGAAAGAAAAAATAAAGATAGATATTTCCATGGTAGAAATAGGGCAGTTGCACTAAGGAAGAGAGCTAGGAATTTGATAAAGGTGATAGGACAGGGTTCCAAACCTACCTTAGTCTCAAATAAGGGACAAGCTAGGGACATTACTATATAAATGAGACTTCATCCTTATTACAAGCAATATCTCAAATTCCTAAAATGCTCTTCTAGTCCCGAGCTTGGTAAATAAGGCTGTGCTAAATTCTTTTCCTCCGGCCTTATTATGATAGGGGGAGTCACTCTTGCGTTCTCTCTCTTAGGTAGGTCAATCTCACTCTCTCTTGTCGGTAAGTATATCTGTTATGGTATTGCTATTGTGCCGTTCTAGTAATGTTTGTGAATTTTTTATTTTGAGTAGGGGAATGAAAAAAGTAAATAAAGACCTTAGCCAAAAGCAAGGGATTCCCGGGGCCCGAACGAGAGCAGAGGCAGTAAGGCAGGTATTCTCAAAAAAGAAAAAAGAAAGGAAAACAGGCAGAAAGGTAAGAGCAAGTAGGACTAGGTTATAGCAAGACAACAAAGGTTAGATATCTCTTACCAAAGGAAGAGGGTTCAAGTCACCCATCCTCTTGACCCAGATACAAACTAATCCTTCTCTCTATCGAATGTATGCCCAGTTGTCGTCGAATCTTTTTAATCACCTTCAAAAACAAACTGGAATTCCATATTAACATAATAAATAGTGATGCTCACTTGCAGAGCGTAGTCCTTTTTGCAGCATTGAAGTAGACTATCTCTCGAGTCTGATCTTATCCCCAAAGCCTTTTTGTAAAAGTAGTAGGTAGTGAGATAGATGACTAAAGGCTGATGATCTTTGCCTCTTACTAGTAAAGGGAAAAGCCCTATATATCTTATTAGTCAAGCCTAACAACCCTTTACTAATACAATAAAAGGTAAGACCGGCTTTTTTGCAGCAGCAGCGCCCTTGCTTCTTGCCCATAGAGAGTTAGGATATTTTGTGAGCTTCTTCGCCTAGAGAAAACCTCTGTTTTCCAGCCGTAATCCTGTGCTTTACCAATGTATTCAATGGATTCCACTATAAATCGGGAGCGGGCGAAGACATGCAGCTTCCATTTTGGGGGTAGACACTCACGTACTGAGAAAAGAGGTATATATCACACTCATTCACAAGCGCAAGGTACGGTCGGCATCTGCCTGAAAGGGGAGAGGATTTCCCTAAAACAAAGATAGGCGTGTCAGGAAACAATAGGAAGTCACCTCTATTTTTTTGTCCAGGGAGCTGTTAACTAATGACCTAAAAAATGTGTGATGTTTGGGAAGCTTGAGCAACCCTTTGTGCACGAGATAGTAATGACATGAGATTGGTCGTTCGGGGTCGAGTGATCTCAGGGGTTTAGGGGTGCTTATCCTGCTACAACTACCTCTCTTTTTTCAAAAGTATATAGAAATGGTAGGCACTGGGAGTGAGTAAACTACACGAGGAAAAAGGGGCAACTTCTCTATAAAAGGGAAGGGAAAGGGTTATCTGCTCATAATGATTGTAGAGTCTCTCGGGGTTGGAGGCCTAATAGTAGTCACATCGAGTCCTCCCCCTCTTACTCAGAATAGCTAGCGAGAGATACTACTTATTATCTATGAAAGAAGGCTTTTAAGAATGAAAATAATATTATTTTCAGGATAGAGAGCCCCCCACCTGTGTTTTCAAATACGAGTGAGTGACCATTGTTTCTATTATGCATGACCTCTCCATTTATTTTCAAGCTTGCACTTCAAATTGGCCTATCACTCTCCTCTATGAAAAGGTTCTTCTATAATCACTTTCAATAATTCATCAATTCCCCTTTCAAATGAAACAAGTGCTAGACTTTTCTCTTCATTATTGAAATTTGACATTCAATCGCAGTGCGGTGCTCTCAAAAAGCTCAATCCTCTAAGGCTGAAACGAATAGATCAGGAATTTGACCTGGGATCCGCCAGTTTCCATCCTTGCCTACTAAACAATTGCACCCTCAGATATGTATGTTGGGATAAACCCATGATCTTTCTATGTGGAAGGAAAGGTGCGGACCAAAGGCAAACACAAATAAGAAAAAGCGGTTCATAGGGACCACAAAAAAGGGGGATAGAGAGCGCAAAATGGGCTTTCCAAGCATAAAACAATCCCTACCTATACATTTTATGGCAACAGACAGAAGGCAATTTTCTTGTTGTTCTTAACTCCAGGTACATTTTCATTCCCAATAATCTTCATGAAAAGACTACCATGATTTTTGAACGAATCGAGGGAGAGTCGAGGCATGAAAAAACCTATCTATTATCTACTTATTTCCAAGTACGTTTCATCCACTGCGTTATATGCCGTCTCAGCAACTGCTAAAATCCTACCCTCTCTCAAATATTGAGTAGGTTGACCCAGAAAGAGATCCGAACGAACCTTCTAACAAATAGAATAGAAGTTGACCACAAAGCAATCTCTATGGAAGGCGCTGCCCATAAGGCCATCTCGAGCATGGGAAAGAAAGGCGGCAGACAACCGACTTAACTGGAGAGCCTAAACGGCATTGTGGATGAGTCTACCGGTCGACAAATGTCTTCTATCTACATGTGCTTTCATTATGGATCAGTCAACTTGTCACGATTGATTGCTCACACATAATTAGGTTAGGCAGGCTTGGGGAGGTGATCTGAATCGCTATCGATATGATGCGGGGCTGATTTTATTGACTGTAATGAACTTGACTCTACCTTTAAAAAAAGGGCGAAAAGACATTTGACCTAGGTTGGGGAGGGATTGGGGTCACTTTTCTTTAGGACTTTAGTCCATAACAACGCTCGAAGACCTTCAACTGGATTTGAAATGGATCAGGTAAGGCATCCATTTACTACGTGGGATTAGCAGTTTTCTCTATTTTTTTCAATGGTAGGAAATAGCCATCAGCGGGGGTATATGGAAGAAAACCAGTCTGCAGTAATTCAAATTGCTCCTTTGGATCACTAAGTAAAATCTTGAATCACACATACCGTGGTGTATTGTTGTCAATTCATATAGCTGCACCTACCAGCAACAAGATGACTACACCCCCGTGAGAGCCTTCAATTTGACTAACATATTCCCTTTTGATTTCCCCCATACCTTCATATCAAACTGGGTTCTTAATCTTGTCTTAAGATCATTTATCGAAGCTAATTCATTACTAAAGAAAGCAATGTCATCCACACAGAAGAAAGACAATACATGATATCAATCTCCTTATAAACATTGAATGATTTGATTTACTTATTTGAAAATCAGCTCCTTCTTCTACTCCTACTTCGGTTCTTATACATGTTGTTGTCACTTTTTAAACCAAGCTCTTATGCCTGCTTTAGCTTACCGAAGTCAATAACATAAATCGCTTTCTTGAGCTTGCATACCAAGTTAGAATTCCTAGGAGAAGAGAATCCTGGAGTTGGAGGAGGTTGAATAGAAACGTATTCTTGCCCCCTTCCTTGTTATTGTTGAAAGGCATTCTATTCTGCATGTCAAATTGAAATAAGTCCACCTTTTGATTGCAACCAAGGAAAGAATGCCATGAATGGTCTTTATCAACCTAAAGTAAATGTTTTCCCTATCTATAAAGGGGGTTGTTCGTCCATATGACTGTAAGAAAGGGTTCGACTCAATATTCTTGAAAGAATCCTTTAGCTAATAATCTAGCTTTGTATCTATCTATCGAGCCATCTGCTTTATGCTTGATCTTGTAAATCCAATTGCAGCTAATGGTTTCTTTCCTAGCAGGCAATGAGAATAAGTCTTATTATTTTTTTCCTGGGCATTGATTTCTTCCTATATAGCATCTATCTAGGAAGAATGATTGGAGGCTTCAGCAAATGTTTCAGGTTCATGAGAAGATTGAACTGAGATGAGGTAAGCTCGATTTATTAGGGAAAATAATTCATAAGCCTTAGCAGGATAAGAAATTTGAGAGGATCGATGAAGTTGAGAGAGGGATCCATAATTTTAGGAAGGGAAAGGGAAGCAACTAGGCTAGACTGTTGATCTTCTGGAGTAGCCTGACCCTGGGAAAAAGACTGTAATTGCCGCCAAGAATTAATTTGTTATGCCGGGTGACAGATATCATCTGAGGTCAGTTGAACAGGCTGATAGTTGGTAAAAAATGACCAAAGCTGCTGGCCTGAAGAGTGAGGCTAATCCGTAATATCAACTGCAAAAGAATGAGGTTCGAGTTGATGAACAGGAGAAGGCCGCAATAGATCTCCATCATCATTCTCCCCCAGGGCTGATTAATTAGATTAAGAAAAATATGAGGTGACCCTATTAAAGAGAGCATAAAGGATACATCGACTCTCTTGGATTTTATGTCTTAACATATATACACCCGGACTGAGAATATCCAAGAAAGACACAAGTGGTTGCCTTGGGGATAATTTTTCTCTTAATTGCGCAGGAATATGAACAAAACACGTGTATCCAAACACTTGCAAATACCTATTATAGTACTGCCCCAGTAAGAAGTTCGTGAGGTGCCATTGTAGCTTGGATTATCATAGAATAAGAGGAGCCATCTTAGGAAATGACTTAACTTAAAAGACAGATGTCGCTGCTGCAAGGCGAAGGAGAAATTTATCTAGTTTTACGGTGCACTCATTCTCGATACGAGAATGAAATGAACCAGCCGAGACCAAGACTCCTTACAACTCGCACCAATAGCGGTACTGAGCAGCCAGAGATTGATTGAAAAGACAGGCCCAACCGACCCTTTCCCCTCCTAACCGCCTATCTACTCATGTTCATAGCTCGATCAGAGGTCAAGACTGAGGTCTGGCGGGAAAACAGAAGTCATCCATATCAAGTGATATGTGAATTGCTCAGTAGTGCTTCATCACTACCCTAGCTGGCGGAAATACCTTAATGGTAGAGCATAGCTTTGCCAAGGCTGAGGTTTAGGGTTCAAGTCCCTCCTTCCAATCATGGCTTTATCATTTAGTGGTAAGAAGTAGAATGCATAAGCCACTTTGGAAATAAGGGTGAGCAGTAAGCAGACCCTTGTATAGGGTTCCAAACCTACCTGACTAATAAAAAGAAAGGGGCGTTCAACCACTGTATGGGGCTACTAGTTGTAGCACGCAGTGTACTAGTGAATAGAAAAAGCTAATTGAGATTACTAATGATGGATAGAGGTTAAGGGTAGAACACGTTCGGTGCCTCGCCCTTATCTCCTTTGCCGTAGACTAAAAATTATGGGAATCCTATCGAGAAAGAAGAGGCATAAGCATCACCTCTTGATCTAATCCATCTTCCTTGGCCTCTCCAACACACTCTTGATACGAAAGAAACATCCCGCCATAGAAAAGAGATTGAAAGTCTAGGTCCCCTCGATCACCCTTCCTTTACCTATAGGTCGTGCTTCCCTTCAGCCCTCTCACTTTGTTTGAGCTAAATTACATTCTCCCTGTCACCTGAACTAGTCGAGAGAGATGAACCCGTACTATATTTTTTCGAATCGAAAGCCCTAACTAGAGATGGAATTCCAGGACCTAAACAACTTAGTTGAGAGCTCCGTGACTGGTTCAAGGGAAGGTCAACCAATGATTGATAGGCCATTCCCTCCCTATCCGTCTCTTGATCCCTCATTCCACTAATCTATTGTTATTGATTCATTTGAGTCAGAGACTCTCCATTTCTTTGTCTTATTAGCACAGGTGTTCGTCAATGATGAAAGCCGCTGAACTTCAGACTCGAGTGGAGAAAGAGGGCTAGGTCCCCGAAAGGCTTTGAGGGACTGAGAAAGACGGGTGGATTATGGACTAGGGTAGGGACAAGTTGAAGGCCCATCGGGATTGGGCATGGATAAGCCTCGACTGGGCCAGCATTGATGAAAAAAAAAAAAACCTCCCCCATCGCATCATTAATCGGTGTAGGATTCAAGATCAGGTCCAAGATTCGAGTCAAATCGACCTTCCCTCTTATCTCAGGGTGAGTCAAGGAATTGTTTCAAATGTTCGTTGTTCAATATCTCGACTGCTCAAGAAGTTTGACTAGTTGCTCCTCCGACCCGGAGTGGATTGTAGGGGAAGGGCAGAGCCTCACCTAGCAGTAGAAAGGTGTTCGTAATTGGTATGAGTTCAAACTGGACTGCAGGGAGGAGGAAAAAAAAAAGTCCTCTCTTCCTGGTCCTATCGAACCAGAAACTGAATACCTGGGGATGGCTAGGGTTTTCGAATCAAAGCATGGTCATTTGCTATTAAGAGGGAGCAGTAGATCGTCGATTGAAGAGCTAGGTCAGTCAACTTCTATTGGTACTTCTATTGATTATTAATTCGACTCTAGGGACTCCTAGCAGTAAACTAGTATAAAAAAGGGGGGGCCTATAGAGAGGCATGAGATGCAGGAGCCGCCAGCCGGATCGACCAACAAATGATAGGCCAGAGAGATGGGCTCATTCGACTAATCAATGATCCCTAGGCATACCTAACACAGATGTCCCTGAAATAGGGGATTGGTTGATCGGAAAGCTAGGAAGGAGTAGGACATTCCATACAAATCTTTCTGATCCGCTAGCTGGTGGTCCTCTCCAACCAGTCAAGTGGCCCAAGGGCCACCTCTCAAATCTTATTTTTTCATTGACAGATAGGGTGAATTCTAAGGTTTCTTATTCTGATTGTAAAGAAGAAGAAGAGGGAGAATAGGCACACCCCCACTAGCAGCCCTCGCTTCTGACCCAAAAGAAATGGAAAACGAAAGAAGAATTTGTGTACACTACCTATGGAGTGGAGTGACTATCCTTAATATCATCTTCCCTATTTCCCCCTTTTATGCCTTTGGCTATTACCGGCTGGCAAGGTTTGGCCCAACATTGGATTTGTTTGAAAACTACCAAGGGCCCAAACAAAATTTTTTTGGAAAGAAAGGAATGCAGGGAAAAAGTCTATCTTTTCCACTAGTTCTTAAAAGCTATCAATCCCTGCTTCTCTCTTTCGCTTTGGTTCTACATCATATGATTAGCCCATGCAAAACCTTTCTCTTTTATTGGCGCCCGATAGGTAGGATATTAGATTGAGTCAAAAGCCTACCTACGCATAAAGGTTTCGATTCGAGTGAGAGCCCAAACGGGTAAGGCCAGAAGATCTTGATCGAAAGCTCCACTTTTCTGAATAGTGAGAAAGAATGAAATTTGATCAAATCGATTGAGAATATCATCATCAATGGTGGGCTAACCGACCGATTGAATTGGGATGGGCGTCCATGTCACATAACCTTTCTCTAGCCAAGAATCCCATTATTGATCGAATCGAGGCGGATCCAATTCATTGGCAAATGAAATATCTATCATTTTAACACTCAGAAAAAAAACCTAGAAAAGAAGAGGAGTCACTAAGACAAGAGAACTATAGGTAAGCAAGCAAGAAGGATAGGTGAATAAATAAAAGGCGAGGCAAGTGGCCCAAGGGCCCCTTTCCAACCAGTCAAGTGACTCTCCATCTCTAGGAAGATTGTGTACAGGATCTGGTAATCTAATCGTTGCTTCTTTTGGAAGTCTCATATTAGCATGTGTTTTATTACAGGTAGTCATTCCCCCCGATCCTTTAGTCTTTTCAAGGGTACTTTTTTCTTAAGTCGCGGTCATGTCTTTCCCCCCAGTATAGTGACCGCGTCTATGTTTTCCCCATATTTCATCAGTTCCAGGCTCAAGTGCCTGTTCATCCATCTTCATTCCAAATACATCTTTATTGAGTAACTGTGACTGCTATGGTTTACAGTCAATAGTTATTAACCAACCTTTTCTTTTTTGAATTATGTTTGTTTATTATTTAATTCATTATTATATTATGTCTTTCTTTCTGAAGAGCTTGTGATTTATTACACCAAAGGCTTTCAATAAACTATTGAAGCTATCGAGAGAGTACCAAATGCTGATGGTGATGAAGGTTACCGACTTTCGATGGATGCAGAGCCAACAAGTTCGGTCGAACAGTATAACGAGTCTAAGGTTACAGAAGCCTTCGCCAACTTTGATAGGCATAGCATTGCAAGCAAATAGAGCAAAGAGCTTACCCTTTCTTCCTATTAGATTCGCGACCTTGTTGTAGTCGGTCCTAAGGGGAGAACCTTGCTGCTTACTTGCTATATCCCCGCATTCTTGCACGGCTCGTTCTTTGATCCCTGCTTCTCCCTTCCCCCTCTCCCATTCTTACCATCCAAAACAGGCCTATGGAGTATAGCCAAGTAGTAAGGCATCGATTTTTGGTACCAGCATGCAAAGGTTCGAATCCTTTTACTCCAAATTATGAACACCCGAATGGATCTATCAAGAACGAGCTGACGACTACAAGGAAAGAAGTTGAATGCAGTCCCTGAGTCCGCAAGTCAAAAGCTTGACTTGAACCTACCTTTGCTAAGAGAATAAAGAGAAGGGAAAGAAAGATGGAAAAAATAAATCCTTCCAACCGCGGAATTGAACACAAGACTGACTGTGGCCAGGTTCTTTTATCAATCTCCTGGCTCGTGCTTAACTCCTTGTTCCGTAAACCGATCGCTGGTAGATCTGATCGGATCCCGGACACGCTAGAACCCAGCCCTGGAGGAATTCATGGGTTCCTGGCACTTCATGGGAAGGACGTTCGCAGTCCTCCTCTATCTAATCTAACCCTGCCTCATTCGCCCAGGTCTGCCGGCACAACAAGAGAATGAGGGAGCTAATCCGCTTGCTTGTGCAGGCGATTAGAAAGAATTCTTATGCATTGAGCTTATGGCTTTAGAAAGAATTCTTTGTACAGGCGATTAGAATGCACAAAGAATTCTTACTCTTCTCAATAAATGGCTATTTTAATAAAAGCTTAGTTGTGTATGATAATTATTCTAAACTCTACCCATGTCAGATAATTAAGGCCTCTTCTTTCTTAACTCGGGTAGTCTTTCTTTTTTTTCTTTTTTTAAGTGAGTTATTTTTTGTGTAAGAAGTTAAACCTAATGAACATTTTGTCTAATTTTCCAATACAAAATGTAAATGAGAGAGGAAATTAATCGTTTGGGCTTTCAGGCCCAATCTCTCTGCTTCTTCTTCAATCTGCTTCGGCAAAGTAAAATTACTTGGGCCAAGTAATTTCTGTATACATGTTGACTGAATAGAAATAAGGTCAAACAAAATAAATTCCAACAGTTTGGAGCTTGATTACAGAAAATCTCGATATTTTACATAATTACTGAAAATCTCAATTTTGGGTCTGTCGAGATACATAATTAACTCCCAATACATCCAACGAAGATACATTTTTTCCTTGTAAAGATACATCATTAGCTCCCGATACATTTTTTTCTATTTTGGGTCTGTCGAGATACATAATACACCAACGAAGATACATTTGTCCTTTATAAAGATACATAATTAGCTTCCGATACATTTTTTTGATTTTGGGTCTGTCGAGATACATAATTAGCTCCCGATACATCCAACAAAGATACATAATTAGTTGGAATTTTTGTAATTACTTTATAAGGGTGGGAATTTGTGTAAATATGGTAAGTTAAGATGTATGTTTATGTTATTTTTCCTAGAAATTACATGATTTTGAACCAAATTTGAAGGTTTCTACCTCAATTTTTTTTATCAGTAATAGATACATTTTACTAATACAATTATCTAACCTTCCACTCAAATTCAATGTTCTGTGACAAAAACAAAATCTAGATAATCAAAAGACTAGGAAGTTGATACTGTACTCCTCATATTAAGTCAATACTTCAAGAAGAAAATAAGGAAAAAGGGGCAAATATAATCCTCAACTTTGTGATTTAGAGCAAATATATCATCCGTTAAAAAAGTGGAGCAAATATACAATATACTCCTGCCATCTATGAAATAGTGTAGATATACCCTTTTTACTAACAAATATGTATTTTTTTAGTTAAATAATGTTTATCTTATTTTTAAAATTTTAAAAAAAGACAAATGAATTTATTTTCAACCCAAACAAAAATAATAACCCACAAATTTTAAATTTCGGGAACAACCAATGAAAATTTAAAATACTCGTATTCCTGACTATGCAGCACATGCATTATATATCTGTACTTTTTCTATGGAAATGTATTTTAGATCAGGTATATGAAACTGTATCTTTAGCACCGTTTTACCTATCAAAAAGAAATTATATTTTTTAATTTAAAATACTTGTATTCCCATTTGTCTTTTTTTAATTTTAAAAATAAGATAAATATTATTTAATTTAAAAAATACAAATTTGTTAGTAAAAAGGGTATATCTGCATCATTCCATATACGACAGGGGTATAGTTGCTCCATTTTTTAACGAAGGGTACATTTTCTCTAAATCACAAAATTAAAGGATATATTTGCCCCTTTTTCGAGAAAATAATAATAGTATTGCACTAAGACATTGCAGTGTCTAGTGCCCTTTTCCCCTTTCCCTTTCCCTTAAGTTATCCAAAAAATGACTTCTCTTGGATCGTTAATTAAGGAAGTCATTTCCCCTGATTTCAAGAAAACAAGTTTCTTAGGAAAATTATTTCTCCAAGTATTTAGGGGTCGTTTGGTAGTTGGTTAGACTTATATATGTACTAATAATACAAGAATTAGTTTTGAGAAATTCTATATATTATTTTATGTAATGATTAATTATATAGAATTTAAGTATTTATGTATATTAATGCGTATTAGTTAGTCCACCTTTTATTCTGCATAAAATAATACATACATACCCTCATAACGTATACATGTATTAGTAATGCGGGTTTCTAAATTGCAAATCAAAGATCATATTAATTTTATACATGAATAAATTACCTCCTAACCAACTACCAAATATGGTACTCCCTTCGTTCCCAATATATGTGGTACCGTTGGAATTTCGAGAGTCAAACAAGTTTTTCTGTAACCAAAATTTTTTTATATGCCTTTAAAATATTTTAAGTTCTTAAGTATTGTGATTTATATTATTTTTTTTACGTAGTTTTCAAATATAAAAATGTTATTTAAAAAACTTAAAATTTCCATATCCGAATTCATGATCAAAATCTAAAAGTTTGAATCTCGCAATTCTAACTATGCCACAAAAATTGAAACAGAAAAAGTATTACATATACAAAATTTAATACCTATATGATTCATCTCCAAATTAGCTACCAAACGACCCCTTACTATAACAAACAAGAAAAAATAGGAAAATATTTTCCACTCAACCAAGCAAAGGTACTATATATATGTGTGTAGCTAGGTCGCCCAAATTAGCTACAAGTGAATCTAAACAAGAAAACCCCTTTTTAGAGGCCAGGTGTCACTACACCAAAAATGAACTTTAGCGACAATTAATTAACGACAATAGCTTAATTGCCGCTAAATATGTATTTTTAGAGGCATTTACCATTGATAATTATATTTTAACACTTTTTGTAAATGTCCCTAATTATCTATAGCGACATTGGATCCAATAGCAATAAACTAATGTCGGTAAAAACTTTAGCACTCTCTGTTAAAGTGCATATTTATTGCCGCTAAAAATTGTTTTTGTTGTAGTGTGTGTGTGTGTGAGAGAGAGAGAGAGGTATGAGTCAAGCTATGGCCACATTTCTACACTCCTATGCTTCTTTAGGGGGAAAGAGTGAAAGAAGGATGAGGCAAGCAAATTTTCCTAGGGAAAATTTTCAATCAACCATTTGGGGTAATTGGGAATATCATCCTTCCTTTTGCTGCACTTTAGAGAGAAAATTAATGAAGCCATTAGGTGCCACGGATGATACTTCTTCCCGTCATTTGGCCAATTTTCATTCAACCGTTTGGGGATACCATTTCCTCTCTTACACTTATCAACTCACTGTCTGTAATTTCTATGCTGCTCAGACTTTTCAAAAATGTCATTGAATGTGTATCGAATCTTTCAAAAATAATGCATTTTTGGACGATCCGATACAGGTACAGTAAAAATTTTAAGAGTCGAGCAACTTAGTATGCTTCCATATATTCTGTTTGAATTTGTCAAAACTAATACAGTAATAATATGCTCATTTTTTTGCATATGCAGGAAGTCACTACCCAAGAAAAAACTTGAACATGATGAGTTAAAAGAAAAAGTCATGAACATGTTGATGGAAACTCCTGATGATAGTACACAAAAACTTGTGTTGATAGACACAATCCAACGATTGGGAGTAGCATATCATTTCCATAATGAGATCGAGACATCCATTCAAAACATCTTTGATACGACGTCGTCATTCCAACTGAACGATGGCAACCTTTACGTTGTTGCTCTTCGTTTCCGACTTGTCAGACAACAAGGCCATTACATGTCTCCTGTTACTTATTTCTGCTCTGCTATGTCATTTCACTTCTTTTTTTTTTAAAACCGTTTTTGTTTCAATAGTAATATATTGTGGACTTTCAACTAAGGATGTCAAATAAACGGATTGAATCGAATTTAAGAATATCAAAATGAACTGAATTAATAAATGAGTGAGTTATTGACCGTCTTATATGTTATAGAGCTTCAGGATGTTTTTTGTTCACTTAAAACTTATGAGGTTAAATTCTGATAGAGAACTCTACATCCTCTAATCATCATCCATCAGTATTTTTTTCAAACGATATACCATACAACAAAATAAATGGAAAAACAAGTGATTGACGGTAGGGATGTCACTTGTTCGGTCTAATCGGTTATTTTTAAAAAAATATTACTCCCTTCATCTTAGTTTATTTATCTTAATTTGATTGGATATAAAAAATATTTTAACTTTTTATAATCTTATTAATAATAAATTTAAAGGTATATATAATATTTAAAATATTTTTAGATTTTATGATATTAAAGTTATCAGGTCAAATCTTGAACTTAAAGAATGTCTAAATTAAAAATAAAAAAAAGGATAATTTATTTTAAAATAAATTAAAAAATAATACAAATAAATTAAAACAGAAAATATAAATTGAGTCATAATCGGCGAAAAGAGACGAGTTATCTCTGCCATCATAGAGTGGTTGCAAACCTCAGCGAGTTGTGGGGTCCCTCTCACAGAAAGTCACCAACTGATATTAGCCTGAATAAAAATATTTTATTTATCTTAATTTATTTGATCTATTTTACTTTTTTATTTCAAGAAAAAATCACGACCTTTAATTTCAATTATATGACATGTTTAGAACCTATACTTTCGATGTCCCCACCAGATTATCTATAGATGATTATGAGTGGGATATCCATCTATCTTTTTTGTAAGCTTATTCTAAATTCTACTTTTTTATTTTTCAAAGATGATTGGAGCTTGTTTCAATCTAGAAAGGAACAAAAAGGTTATCTCCTCTGTTTTGTAGTAATATTTTCTTACTATATTATTAGAAAAGACGTCCACTATTGAAAGTGGATGAATTAAATAAAAAAAGAAAGTAAGAAAATGCATGTCTCCCTATAATGTCCATTATTTCAATCGCTAATAATTAATAATGAGGTAAAGTTAAAAAAAGAAAAAGTTGCCAAAGAATTAGTGCTTAGCTTTAAAAATTGACAAAGTATATTGCCAGTGTGAATAAAATAGCAAAACCCAGCCCAAGCATTTTTAGAAAATTTACAAAGAGAGTTGAGAAAAATGAGCTCAAAGTCCCTCCAAAATCTCAGTTGAGATTTGGTAATGGAGCACTCTATTTTTGTCTAGGCCATTTAAAGACAAATCGTAATCGATAATTCAATTACAAAATTAACTTATTGCCTTATTGTTATTAAGTTATCAAATTAATGACTGATGAAAAAATTAAAATTTTATAATTAATGACTTTTCGGTGTGAAAATATTATTTAGCAAATAAATCGTTAGTTAGAACTATCATATTCATATTTTTTTACTCTAGATATATAAAGTATCTATTTTAAATCCTAAAGTTAAAACAACATCAGCTATTTTGTTCACTTCTTATTTAAAGAGATAACGAATCACTCTTCTCAAGTTGTCACTTCTTTATCTCAAAACATAACCGCTCACTCTAAAATTAACAAATAATAAGCACACGTCGAAAATGTTCTTAAAACTTCTTGTCTTTACCATAATATGCTACTATGTCCAAATTCATATTTGTTTTTTCACTTTTTAAATTTTTTAAAATAAGTAATTTGCTTAATAAGGTTATATATAATCATACAAATATATATAACTTATTTAAATTATAAATTCTAAAAATATTTTTTTAAATTTTGTGTCCAATTAAATATTAGAACATAAATTAAAATAAAAGTTCATTAAATATATATATATATATATATATATATATATATATATATATATATATATATATATATCAAAACAAAACATTCTTTTCCGAATTGAATAAATTAAAATAGATGAAGAATATAGATGGATACCATAGAGAGTAAATTCCAAAAACTTCGGTGAGCCAACAATCGCCTTTTCACGTGGAGTGGCCAATTAATATCACAAAACTCACTCAGTCCACTCTACTATTTTATACTACAACCAAATTGGAACTAGGGATGTGGATCGGTCGGTTCGGTTCGGTTCGATTCGATTTTATATATTATCAATTTGGTTTATCAGTTTTTGGTTTGTAAATACGTTAAATCAATAATCAAATCAATAAGATATTTTTTATTGGTTTTCAATTTATCGATTTTTGATCCTTAACGGTTTGATTTTTGATTTAACCAATAAGAAAATGCTCATATAAAATCAAATGACTTTTTCAACATGTAAGTCAATTAACAAATGACATATTCTACAAAATAGTTCCAACATCTAACTGTTATCTTCAAACTTCAGTAACAAACCAAACTAAACTAAGATTAATAGGATCATCTATTCAAATATAACTACTTACATTCATCAAAAGAAACTTTCAATTCTTAGACGGTTTACAAAGAGGCAGAGAGAAATTAAGAGGAAAGGAGAAAGTAAATTGAACAGGGTTCTAAAATGTGAAGGCACTAATATATATATAGGGGTAAAGTAGTAATTTAATAGTATAATTTTGTTGGATTATCAATTTACCAATATTAAAAAACCAAAATCGAATCAATAACCCGATAATTTTTTTTTACAAAGCCATTAAAAACCCGTTAACCCAATAGCAATAAATCAATAACATTTTTTTTTATTCGATTTATTGGTCAGTTCAATTTTTACACCCCTAATTGGAACACATCGAAAATGTTCTTAAAACTTGATGTTTCAAGTTGTTTGTTTTATTTTGATTCAACAAAAAGTTTTTAAAAATATTTGATTTTTTATATTTTCATATCAGTTCATATGCTCAAAATCACGTCCTTCCTAAGCCTTGAACTTCTACTAAGATTTCAAAGCCTATTTTTTATCCAATTTATCTCTTTTTGGCTTAATCGTCATCTAGACATTAAAATGCGAATAGTCAGTGTAAAGTGAATAAAACCAACTTAAACACAAGTAACATGATCAAAATATGAGGCAAAAGATATCCAAAACAAGTACTTCTAACCACCAATTAATTTGACTTAATTCTATCTTAATGATAGGAATCATTAAGACCCATAAGAAACTAATAGTGTTTCTGTCTTTGTAAATGCAACACAAAATTCCTGGGGTTTTCACAATTACACCAAGAGAAGGAGCTAAAACTTCAAATTCATTCCACAAGTGTTTTAGCTTAGTGTGGATATGGATGAGGTACCTTGTATTAGAGTTGCAATTTCCTTACGCAGGTTGAAGGATCAGGAGCCATTCAACTAATTAACTAACTAATAACCTCCAGTTAGCAAGTTCACTTATCTGTATGGACATAAATAGACCATACTACCCATGTACATTTACACACTTAAGTGACACTTCTACTTAATAGTGCTGTTAAAGTTTCATCCCTAATAACGATTTTTCGAACTTCAGAATAGTGTGTTGAAGTTTCACTAGTAAAAACTACATATTTATTTGTTGAGATACCATTAAATATGTGCATCTAATAAATTTCAAAATCCATAAACATAAACTTCAAACCAAAACCTATGTACTTTAATTTTTGGATCCGCTTATGCATGGTTACCTTCTTTTGTAATTGTTTTTTTTTTCGAGATTGTAACTAATTTAATCTATTTCAAAATAAAAATATGATTATTTAACACAGATGTGTTTGTGCAATTCATGGAGCACGATGGGAAATTTAAGGAAACTCTTAATAATGATGTCCAATCATTATTAAGTTTGTATGAAGCAGCACATATGAGAGTGTGCGGGGAGGAGATTCTTGAAGAAGCTCTTACTTTTACAACTACTCATCTTGAGCAACCCTCTTAAGGCTCAAATTACTGAAGCCTTAAGCTACCCTATGCGCAAAGCTATACCAAGGTTGGGAGCAAGAAAATACATAGACATTTATGAAAACATGGAATCACACAACCATTTGCTTTAAAGATTTTCCAAACTGGATTTTAACATGTTGCAAAAGCAGCATCAAAGAGAGATTAGAGATCTTACAAGGTACACCATTGATCTTATTCACTTTACTTAATTGTATATATATATATATATATATATATATATATATATACTCTATAAAATGTAGTCTTGTATCATGCTCTTGTGATCTAGCTGGTGGAAAGATTTGGATCTCGCAACCAAAGTGCCATACGCAAGAGACAAATTAGTGGAGGGTTACTCATGGGCATTGGGATTGTATTTCGAGCCTAGTATAGTCGTGCAAGAAGAATGTTAGTAAAAGTATTCAAAATGCTCTCAATCTGTGATGATACTTATGATGCATATGCAACTTTTGATGAACCTGTGCTTTTCGCTGCCGCAATACAGAGGTAAAATCTGTACCGCATTTATCTTTTTCATCCCCTTATTGATGAGTAGAAGAAACATGTCACATTGTATAAAATAAGTACATCTTGTTATTATCGTGAAATGACATATACAAGAATAGTTAATACAAACTTTTGATGCATAGATGGGACATAAGTGCCATGGATTCGTTGCCGACATATATGAAATCATTTTATCAAGCCATCCTAGACATCTTTAATGAAATCGAAGAAGAATTAACCAAAGAAGGTAAATCAGACCGCGTCTACTATGGCAAATTTGAGGTAATCCTCGCTAACTTTGCCTCGTTAATCAGTTAAACTAAGTTCTGGAGAAGTAACAAAAATATTGGCGTGAAAGGAACGATTCTAAATTCAAAAAGTGTATACTTATTGTCTACTAGTATTAATTTTGCATTGTTTCCATTAATTCAGATGAAAAAGCTAGCGAGGGCCTATTTTAAAGAAGCGGAATGGTTAAATGCTGGCTATATTCCAAATTGTGACGAGTATATAAAAAATGCAATTGTAAGCACTACCTTTATGTCGCTTGGACCAACTTCTTTGATTGGTATGGAAGAACTCATAACAAAAGACATTTTTGAATGGATAACAAATGAGCCTTCGATTGTTCGAGCTTCATCGATAATCTGCAGATTAATGGACGATATTAGTGATCATGAAGTAAGTACAATAAATTACCATTTTATTAGTCTGTGTTTTATTATAGATAGTCACTTTCCCGTTTCTTTACTGATCTTTTTAAGGATATTTTTTTCTTTAGCCGCGGTCTTGTCTTGCCCCAGTAGAGTGATCACTTGCATGTTTTCCCCGAATTTCACCAATTTCAGGATCAAGTGTAAAACATAAAATGAGTTAAACAGAAAAAGTTTAAAATATATAATTATACTGAAGATATTGAAATCTATTTCATGTAAACTGACCAACAAAGAAGACATGTAGCTTCACTTATTGAATGCTACATGAAAGAATATAGAGCTTCAAAGCAAGAGGCCTACATTAATGCTCGGAAGGAAGTCAAGAATGCATGGAAAGACATAAACAAGGCATTACTACGCCCTATTGAAGCACCAACATTTGTTCTCGAACGAATTTTAAATCTTGCGCGCACAATGTATACTTTTTTCCAAGACGAAGAAGATGGATATACAAATTCCAATTCCAAATGTAAGGACATTATTACCATGTTGCTTGTTGATTCTATCAATATATGACAATCACGTATACACCCTTGACCAACCATTTGGAGCAAATGTGGAAACATTTTGCATCTTTCCATTTTATAAATGGTTTATGTTTGCTTTCAGAAAGAAAAAGAAAAGGTAAGTTCACCATAAATACAAAAATACAAGTTCTACCAAAAACATCCATCTTGGCTCCTTCCTTAGCTTTTTGATATGTTTTGACCGTTTTACCCCTCCCAGTAGTTGCATTTTTGTATTTATGGTGTGCGAAAGTAGATGGTATGATTCCCGAGGTGTTTCGTTGAGATTTAAGTGAGTTTGTTGTTTTGGAAGACTTTAGAGTTGGAATGGTTGACTTTGGTCAAAATTTCGAGATCCGAGCGTCGTATGAGAATTCTGTCAGTTCTATTAGCTTTGGGACGTTGATCTAGAGTTAGTAACGTGGTTGGTTTGGGTTCCGGGGGCTTTTGGTGTTTTTTTTCGTATTTAGATGGGAAGTTGGAAAGCTAAGGCCTATAGTTGACTTGGGTCAACATCTATTGTAAACGACCCGCAATGAAAATTCTAACTGTACCATTGAGTTCGGAATGTCAAATTTGGTCAAAAAGCATAGTTGGATTATGTTCACAGGGTTCCGAACGCATTTCGAGGGTCTGTTCGAAAAAATTTTGGTTCATTTCAACTATTGGTGCCTACTGTCATCTGGTGCATCAACTCTTCTTCGCAATCGCGAGGCTCCATGCCGCGATCACGAAGGGTGGTCTAGGTGGGCATTGCGATCGCATGGTGGGGGATCGCGATCACGATAGTGGTTGGGTCAGTGCTCACGATCGAGAAGGCCAATTATGGTTAGGTCAACGTTGACCATCGCAATTGCGATGGTGGGACACGCGATCACGATAAGTAACGTGATTGGGCAGTGTTTAAAATGTCTTTTCAAATAAAATATCCCAAAACATCATTTTTGAAGATTTTAAAGGGTTTTTCAAGATCTAAACATTGGGTAAGTTTCTAAATCAATATTTTGTCATTACCCACTGCTTATTTCATGATTTTATCTTTGTATCTTGATTTTTCAACTTGAAAATTTAGGGTTTTCCCAATAAAGTTAAAGTTTGATAAGTTGATGATTTCAAGGTCGATTTCAACTCCATTTTTAATGAAATTTCAGATTTGGACTTTTTAAATTATGTATAACATGAATTTTTTATAAAATTCTAGTTTTGCCCTTGTGGGCTCAGGGTTGACGTTTGGAGCCGGATTCGAAGTATGACATTCAATATGGGTGTTCTTAGTTCTGCATTCTTATGTATATTTTATATTTGAATATATTGGACTTGTTCGGAGGCATTCCGAAAGAGTAAAGCTTCGATTTGACTTCGCGGGTCTTCTTTAAGGCAAGTTGAGACTTTTTTTGACTCTTTTTGGAAGTGTTTATGTATTATTTAGAGTAATGGGGATTGGGGTCCCACATAAATGTGGTGACAAGTATCTATGCGGGTACTGATGTATTGTGAAGGGCTAAAAATAGAATTTAATGACTTGTTTTGAATATTCTATATTCTTGACTGATGTATTATCATGTGTAAAGTATTTTAGTGGTGATATTGAATTTGGGAGGTGTTGATATTGATGGTATATCCTTTTATGAGTGAGATTTGAACTATTTGAGTTAAACTGATGGATTTTGGGCTGGTAGCCGGTATTGTTGAGTTAAGGAATAAGGATGGCCTTGTATGCCTGGATTTGAGATATTGTGTTGTTTCTTATCATCGTGTTCATGCATATTCATTCATATTCATATCATGGCATTGAGAATAATGGTATTTGAATGATTTTGAAAAGACTTGCACGTCTGATGGGAAAGTGTTCTGAGTGGATTTCTCTGTTTTTACTTGCATGTCCGATGGGAAAGTGTTCTGGATGGTCCGATGAGAAATGGTTCTGAGCGAATTCATTGACTTGCATGCCCGACAGTAAAGTGTTCTGAGTGGGTATATGAACCTCGTGTGTCCCCCATGGATCCCATCTAGCCAGACATAGCAACGGTTGTAAACTATTATTCACTGCATCATATTGCATCATTGCATCACTTTCATATATGGTTGTGTTTTAGTACAGAAATTGGTGATTGTTGATACATCATCACTTCATGTGTTCGAAGTCCCCCTCATGTTGGGCCCGTACAGTGACCCTAGCTAGTGATACCTATAACACTGTTGTATATGACTGAGGGTAGACAAAACACTCCGAATAATGTAAAAGTTCAAGGAGATGCGAGGTCCTAGAGTTACGGTAGTTAACAATTCTGTTTAAGTTATCTACAAGAATTGATTAATTAATTTATCTAGTTTATTGATTGATATGGTCATAATTTATCTATTAAAATAAGCTAATGCCTATATTCTTATGGAATTAGAATTAACAAGAACTCTTTTGTATTTTCTATAAAATAACCAAGCAAGGCAATAAGATATATTCTTATCGTAAACGCAAACCATTTTTCCGTGACTCGAGTTCAAAAACTTTCTCTATTCAATCATATATGCAATCTAGAATTCCCTTTTCCAAGTTTAATTAAAGATTTGTAGATAGTATTCAATCTTCGGCTAGAATATCAAATAATTAAGCACAAAATTGAATAGATAAGGGGTGCGGCCCTTTCCCTGACTCTGCTAATGCGGGATGCTTTGTGCTCTGAACTGTCCTTTTAAATCAACATGATAAATCATTAAAGTTAAGTCAAGTATCAATCTACAACATTCATGAGGCACCAGAAGCCAAAGAACTAACAAACTATAAGAGAAGATCAGATTAAAAAAAAAAAAAGGCAAAATGGTCTTTTGGACCCTTGTACTTGTATGAGTTTGTATTATGGACCCTTCTACTTTACCCTTTGCCAACTAAATCATTAAACTCAGTAAAACATAATATTTCAAACTTTTTTTACCATTGACCGAGCTTATGTGGCATTAATGTTGCTGAGTTGGAAAAATGTGTGTCTACACGCGTTAAAAAGCAAGTAAAAATAATATTTTTCATCAAAAACATTAATTTTTTAAAAAATAATAAATTAAAATAATTTAACCCTACCTTCTTCTTTAATCATCCCTCTGCCCAATAATTTTTAAAACCCTTCGTTCCGCCCAAATTCAACTTAAGGAATATTTTTCAGATTTTCTTTTGAATTTTTAAATTTTTAGATTCTAAAAAAATTGAGACTATTTATGTTAGTTGGGTTCAAAGAGGAAGTGTGTGTATGAATTAATATGAAGGTGATGATGGGTATTGAAAGATTAAAGAATCTCCATTGATAAGCTTGAGAAAGCTTGAAGAATAACAATTGGGTCTTGTAAATTTGTGAAATTAGTTTAAAATTGTGACTGAGATTCGTTGGGATTTGTGTTTGTGAACTTATTGTAGTTAAAATTTCAAGTCAAATGGAGAAGAATTTCACCTAATTGGCATGAATTTGGTGCTCAATTTGTGAAGAAATATGAAGAATAATGGTTGTTGAAAAATTTTAAAATTTGCAAAATTCTAAAAGCTTCAAAAAATATTTGTTTCGTACCATAGCTTGTGAAGTGGTTGTTTGTGGGTAGTGGAATCCGATGGGTATTTTGCCGGAAAAGATAAGAGATGGAGGTGGAGATGGTGGTTGTGGGAGGTACAGGGAAGGTGAGAGAAGAATAGTAATTTTATTTTTAAAAAATAAATAGAAATTATTATTTTTTTATTTAGTAATATTTTTGGTTTATAACTAAAAAACAGTTAATGAAGATAATAGTGACATGACACTAATTTAGATGACGTGGACGTGACATGTCATTTATGTAAGGTCAAGTGAGCTACAAACGTGATAGGAGGGGTTTAAAAATCGTATTTGATAGTGTTTACGGATCCAGTTGGCAAAGAGTTAAGTAGGAGGATCCAGAATACAAACTCATACAAGTACAAGAGTCCAGTAGACCATTTTCCCTCAAAAAGCCTTGGGATTAATGTCGATCAAGCCGCTCGTCCTCTCGTCCAGTCTGTCTCCCTAATATATACGACTTGTGTATGTTAGTGGGCTGGGGTGGGGTGTGCATGGGTGCGTGGGGGGTCCTTTTCACGTAAATGAATTAATTAAATTATATTCTATAATTTGAATTAACTGCTTAATAGTAAATCATCTAATACTTCCGTGGTAAGAACTATCATCACTTCGATAGTCTACCTAATAATATATTATCTTTAACAAGTTCATGACATACACTTCAACTTAATTGTGTAACTGGATTCGTCAAATATTCCACTAATGACCTAATTAAGGTACTATAGACCATTTTTTCTTGTATTAGGTGTTAAGGTGATAACACTAACTGGCGTCATGATTTTTTTATACCCAAATTTCTATTAATAATTAAATTCTAGACATTCGAATCCGTGTCAGCAGGGCCCAATAATTTATAAAATAGTGTAGTATTTGATAATATGGCCAATATTAAAGCAGTAGCTGCTACATATATCATAGAAAATGTTAATGTGATAAAGATTGATCCAAGAAAATGAGAATATAAAATCTGCAACATGTCACACATGGTTCATATACAACTGTTTATATTACCTTTCTCCGCTGTTTTGTTGAACGATCCACAAATATGAACTAGTTTATATTACTTTCTCCGTTCTAATTTATTTATTTAATTTTGACTTGGCACAAAATTTAAGAAGATAAAGAAAAATTTTAAATTTTATGGGCTTAAATTAAAGATATTTAGAATGTACCAAAATATAATTTAATCTTTTGGTCTTAAACTTATTATGTGGAAAAATAAAATTAAAGAGTTTTCAAAAAAAAAAAAAAAAAGTCAATTTTTTTAAACGAATTCAAACAGAAAGTAAGACAAACAAATTTAAATAAAGAGAATAATTATAAATATTAGACATGGGAATCCATGCTAACACTAGCCCAACAATTTTTGTTATAGGAGAATACAAATTATCTACTCACTATGTTTTATTTTTATGGCTCTTGTACTAAAAATGTATTTTCATTTTTTATTTTTTTTAATTTCCTCTATTGTCTAGCTAGAATAACGAGGGAGGAGAGAAAGAGAAGCGATGAAACCTTGTTGGAGCAAAATATCTCCATTGAACAATAGACAAAGAAAAGGAAGCTTATGATGGTAATATTGCTTCACTTAACTTTAAATGACTCAAAACCTAAATGACCTAATTCAAGTAGGGGTAAGGACAAAAATAGTTGTGCGGCTATAATTAATCCCATACACATGGCCAGTGAAATTCAATTGCCATGAAATGGCCATTCTTCCCCTTTTTATACAAAGACCGTTGCTTCTAACCCCACTTTAAGCCTAAGGTGGGTTTTAATGACCTTTCCCCGACAAGGCCCACCTTTTTATCAATCTGGACCATTCACTTCTTTAATGGGTCATTTTAACAACCTCACTGAATGATTAGTTCTCCAATTGACCAGAAAACCTTCTTTTAATTGTATTATATTGATACAAACAATACATTTCATAGACATATGCTATATAATAATTCTACAATTTTTATACACATTATATACAAAAAAATATATATTCGATACAATAATTACACAGTTTCTATAATCATTCTATACAATTTTTAGCTGCAATTATTATTGAGATATGTATTTTATACAACTTCTATACAATTTTTATCTATATATATTTTATACAAATACATATTTTATACAACAACTATACATTTTCTATATACATCATATGTAGTTTCAATACATATACCTTATATAAGTACATATTCTATACAAATTATTTTTAATTATTTTTTTAAAAAAAGAACTGATTTTTTAGCGTAAAAAAAAAAAAAAATTGGAGCGAAAAAGAAACTGATTGAAGGGCCTGGATGATCCAAATTGTGAAATGGCCATTATGTTGAATTTATTTGGCCTACTGGTCATGTAGTGTCCAATGACCCAAACATGAGTCATTAATTTTGAAAAGGGTCAACCCATGTCCTTTTCCCATTCAACAAAAGGGGAAACCAAAACCTTCTGTAATTTGATACTAATATCATGTGGTCAACCAAGTTATAGTCATTTCATGTAGTCAGAATCGCATAGGTTAACTATGTATAGTTATATTTTTTTTTAAAAAAAAAAAGGGGGGGGGGGGGGGGGGGAGCATAAAATCCCCCTTAAGTTATAGTTATAATTTTAATTGCACATTTACTTTTCCATAGGTCCAAATACCCTTTAAATTATTTTATGAAAAAATTACATTAAAGTGCAACCAAGAATGTTGCATTACCAAATATAGCTCACTCTATATTACATTATCAAATATGACTCAATTGTACAAGCCTAAAATGTTACATTACAATCAGTAGCTCAATGTTTCAGTTAATTCATTTTACCTTTTTTTTTTTTTTTTTTTCAAATATTTTTTTCTCTCTCAGTCACGGCCTCCTTGTTCCATACTCTTCAAGTAATTTTCTCTTCCGCCATTGTTGTTTTAAGGTGCATTTTTCCTTCGATTTTACGTTTTGATTCTTCTCTAAGATATTTTTCTCTTTTTATTTTGGTTTTGTGATGTTGCGATTTTGATTTTACTTCGCAAATTTGTGTTTTGTATTTTAATTATTTTTTTGTAAAATTGTTGGGATTTTGGTGTTTGCATATTTATTTTCGGTGTTTTTTGAGGTGTTATTGTCACTTTTTTAAAAAAATTGATGTTGCGATTGTCATTGTTCTTTTTCGCAATTTTGCTTTATGTTTCTTTTGTTTTTTGTTTTTTTGATTTTTTTGTTATTCTTGTTGTGGTTGTTTGTTTACTTTTGTTACTTTATTGGAATTTATTTTGCATTTTTAGGCTTTTGGGGGGTGGTACACTATTTCTTAGAGATTTAAGGGTTTTATTGATGTTGCATTTTGTTGTTTTTAAGTGATTGATAGATAATGGATGAGTTGTTACATTGTGTATACACTCTACCAGTTTTAACTAATATATGTTGTTTTTAATTTATTTTTATCAAAAGTAGTTGGTTGAAAATGACTAAATCTACAAGTGTGTCTCGTAAAAGAACACCTGATTCATCAAAGAAATCATCTACTCTGTCTGTTGCTACATCGTATCAACAACGTGCTGATTCTGATTTTGAGTCTCCTATTACTCGTAGACAAGTCGTTCAAGAAGTTATGGAACGTGTGACTCGCTCGAAATCTAAGGACCTTGGAAAGAGTGTTAAGAAAGTGAAGTCGCGGGCTAAAAAGAAAAATGGTCCGGTTGTGAAAGCAAAAAATAAGTTGCAACTTGTTCAAGAAGATGTCGATGAGGGTCGTCCTGTTAAATGGAGAAAGATGAAAGCCCTATCTGATGTTGGTAGTAGTGTTTATGCTATAACAAAAGAAGAAAGGATATTGAGTCGACTTAAATTTAATGAGAGAAAAAGTAACCTAAAGGTACTTCTTTTGAATTGTGTTGTGCATCATCATTCTTTTTTGTTTCGGCCTATTTTAACTGATTTGTTTTTATATTTTTTGATATGAAGGTTGATGACTTCTATATAAAACCAACAGAACATTTTCATAGTGGGATTGGTTGTCATACCGAGATTGGTAGAGTTAGTATTCTTACTGAAGCAATGACTGAGTCACAACTTAGTGCCTTGAATACTTAGTGCCATGAATATCTTCATGAAGCAGATTTAACAAAAGAGGGGCATGGTCGGAGAAAGATCTAGATAAATGGGTAGTTGAGGTATTGTTAAGGGAATCAAACCATCTGGTATTGTAAACCAGTCTATCGAGTCTTTTCTAAATGGTGTAGGGAGGATCCTTGTTGTCACACCATGTCATTTTGAAACCTGTGAATCCAGAATTTTGTAGCCCACATCCATTAAGGAACTCAATAAAATTTAAACTTTTTTTCCAACCTATGAGGCCTCCCTCTACTTTTTTCTCTCTATGTTGATCACATTGAAGTCTCCAATAACTTTCCAAAGTTTTTGGAGATTAGAAGCCATGTTTTTTAAACCTGACCATAATTCTTTCCTCAATTCTTTCATCTATTTAGCATACACAACAGTGAGAATGAAACTAGGACAACTATTATGACTTACTTTGATGTGTACATGTTGTTCTTTGTCTTGTAAGATAATGATATAGATTTCATTGGTCCAAAGAAGCTAAATTTTATTGAAGCAATTGTAAACAACATGGTGCATTCCTAGCCTTCTTTTGAATTTTTTCTCCCCTCTATTCACCATTGGTTCCTAAAGGCAATTAAGAGGCAAGTGGTATTGGCGTTTTAAGGTTTGAAGTCTCTCAAGAGATTATTTTGATCCTATACCTCTAATGTTCTATATTAACCATTGGAAACTTTTGTGGTAGAGGTTTTTATGTTTTGGGCCTCCTTCGGGGAGTCTTATACTATTTTGTTGTAGAATTGACTACCACTAATGTTTTGGTGATTTCTTGGAGATGTATTGTTGATTACAAAAATACTATGTCGCACATGTTTTCTTGAATTCATTGGATTCTCTGATTTGCATAGTCGATTTCCCCTGTTAGATTCATCATCAGAGAAAGATGTTACCAATTCTTCATCCTGATATTCCATAAATATGTCTTGATAACATCCTTCCCCAGTGATATTGTCTCTTTCTTGAGAGATATTCACCTGAGAAGTTATTATATTATTGCTTGCATCAGGGGGATCCGAATCCTGGGTTTGAGCAAATTTCCACCTATAATATCGAAAATACTTATCGTTAACAATCTCGCTCCCAAATCACCCTCTTGATTATTGAGTTCTAGGGGAAGATCCAACTTAGCAAGTATCAATTGAGGCGCCATGATTGATCAACTTCACCTCTCGAGCCTTGCGCTTCTATTTCCAGATAAATATCTTTAGGGATGCAAACTTTGTCTTTGAACCTTTGTTTTTTGGCCGAGAGGTCTTTAAGGGGATTTGGTTTATTGGTGTTAATAGTTTCTTTGTTGCTTTGAGCATGCTTTTCTATGTTCTCCAGGTATGGTTTCACGTCTTTTCTAGCTATTCTGACTCTTAGGTTGTGATGATACATTTCATTCTTCCCCTTTTGTCTTTCACTATTCTTGCTTTGGTGGTCTGTGTTCCATCTTGTACTTTTGTTACCAGCCAACGTGTTTTACTCTTGTTCCTTATTCTCTGTCACCTCGTTGTTCTCAATGTTTAAGTCCATCATCTCCCATTCAGCAAATCAATCAAATTTGTTTTTCTTCTCTTGTTTGTTGCTGTTCACTTCCAAAGATTTTATCTCCTCATTCTTGTTCAGTTGTTGGTTCACCCGAGTAGGCATGTTCCCGTTGTTTTTTCTTTTTCCTTTATTTATTTCTAAATGTTGTTAGCCTTCATGTATTTCTCTTACTGATGCCTCTATTTCTATTTGGTTACTCATATTTGTAACCATATATTTTTGCAGAAGCAATCTCTGAATATCTAAGGATTTATCAGCAGTCATACCTGAGTTTTGGTTGGTCGATTCATAACTATGCTTATAGTTGTATTCTTTTTGGGATTCTACTCCTTTTCTATCTGGCTTATTGAAATTCTATTTTTCCTGCTGATAAATTGGTTGATCCAGCTGACATTTCTCCTTTATATTATGCCTTTGAATTTTACGATGAAGGCAAAATGGTGGGATAGTTTCATACTCAAATTTCTAATTGAAGGTTTCTGTTTGTCCTTCTAGATTCTTTACTGCCACTTGGATTTCAGTAAACAAAGGCTTCATGAGGTCTATTTCCACCCTCATTTTTGTCATTGTATGCCTCATCTTTGATTTAGTTTCTTTGTCCATCACAATGGGGTATGAATTGGTTCAACAATTCTATAGAGAGTTGTCCATTCGTAATAATGCCATGGGAGATCTGACAAATTAATCCATACTGAGGCTAAATTTGTCTCCTCGTTAGGTTTGAAATTTGTTGTCCACCTTTGGATTTTCATCAAGTGATCTCCACTTAGCTGAACAAGTTGTAGGAGGCTATGGTATTGTCACGACCCGAAATCCCATTCGGGCCGGACTGGCACCCGAAGCCGATATGGCCCGAGAGAACCAATCTTTGCTCATGAACATTCATATGCGTAACCTCATATGACTCTTATTATACCTCATGCGACTATGCAGAAGACATGAATCTGGTAATATATGTCATATATATATATATATATATATAAATAAAACTTGGCCGTTGGGGCCATTACGTTGAACTGAACGTACATCTTAAATCCATATACCCATCAAAACGAAGATACAACTATGACCCAGAAAGCTTCGAACCAAGTAGAGCTCACCAAAACTCCGCAAATGATCCCCAGTCTACAGAAGAGGTCTACTAATGTCTGCACCTTCAACATGTAGGGTAAGTTCCCCCGAGGGGGTCAGTACGAAGAATGTACTGAGTATGTAAGGCTATAAGAAACTGTAATAATACATAAATACTTCATGAAATCGAGCGTAAGAAAACAGTCAATATGGATAGACCTTCGTTCTGAAATATGTGGAACCATGTTCATTATTTTCATTATTCTCATTTCTTAATCATCCATTCTTATCATCCTCACTCTTATAACAACCTTCATAATATATTCATGCAAGGAATATACTCTCATTTCTTTTTCAACTATCTTCACTACTATTCATCTAACTAGTTAGTGGTTCATAATATAATATCGGATATCTAGCTGATCAGTGGGTTCTAATATAAATCGGACATCCAGCTGATCAGTGGGCCATACTAAATAAATAGAATAATAATACCAGACATCCAGCTGATCGGTAGGCTCTAATATAAATCGAACATCCAGCCGATCAGTGAGCAATACTAAATAAATAGAATAATAATAATACCGGACATCCAACTGATCAGTGGGCTCTACTATAAACCGGACATCCAGCTGATCAGTGGGCCATACTAAATAAATAGAATAATAATACCATAGCATGATATTGGGATTTTTCCACCCGAGCTTATGCCCTTTTGATTAGATCCATACTCAATGAAACATAAAGCAACCATGCATACATTACTACCAGGCATACTTATTTCCTTTTCATTATTAGGAGAGTGATGCATTGATGATTGAAACATTATTGGGAACACATAAATATATGACTTCATTCTTTTACTTTCATGAGATTGATTCAATGATAGTCATAACATTATTAGAACTTGGAACCAACAAATATACATTACTTACTTCCTTTCTTTTTAGAGATTGGTACTTTTGCTCTTGAGAGATTGGTACAAACATAATCATAATATTATTAGACTTTGGAACATAACATTCTCGAAACTTGGAGTTATAATATATACACACTTTTATGATACATTGAGGATCGCAATGCTATTGGAAACACACATATATGTTTTACCTCGTTTTTCTACTTCCAAGAGATTGACACTTTTACTAATTCTTATGAGATCTTTTATAAATAAGTATATAATACCGGGCCTCCACCTTTGGTGGGCTATAGTAAATAACATAGCATAGTATTGGGATTATTCCATCTAGAACTTATACCCTTTACTAGGTTATAAGAATGACACGCTAAAGATCCTGACATTAAAGCACACACTTATATACACATCTTACTTCACTCCTTTACTTCATGAGATTGACATCTTCACTTATGAGGAATAATTATATTAACTTGCACATCACCTCTCTTATTACTCTTATGAGATTGGTACTTTTACTTGTGAAAAATTGATACAAAGGTAATCATAATATTCTTGGATTTTGGAACATGACATGATTGGAAAATACTTATTCAAGCATAAATAGATTCTCTTACATTCTTACTCTCTTGAGACAGTTCTTTTAGAAATTACAATGTTATGACATCTTCGGAACTTCAATCAATGAACAAGAGATAAGTGAATCATAAGTCATCTAAGAATAGGACACATATGGAAAACAATATATGTCAACCTGAATTGATATACTTCAAGGCTCTCGGAATTGAAACAAGTCCAATGTGAATAGGAACAATATGTTGTAGAAGGATACGGAAAGAGTAACCTTACATACCTTGTATTTTCAATACGATTCTACAATCTTAAGTGTGCATACAATAGTCCCGTTCCGTCCTTATGTTTCACTCTACAACACAAGTACATAACGGAACCAACTTTAACCACCAACTACCTTACAATGGCATACAATAACAATAAGTCACATGTTTGGCTTTAACATGTCATTTCCCCCTTGACAATACCATTCATGAAATTATTATACCAATAATCCCACAATATTCCATACATTGACCAACACATGATAACCAATATCATGTCACACCAAGTTCATACGTTACACTTCTCCATCACCACCACATCACAATTATTCCATCAAACTACTTCAATACACCTCACAACAACAAATCGGCCAAAATTTCATAATTTACACTTATAGAAAAATAACAAGTTTAGGACCATAATCACACCATAAATGGTCATATTTTATCCATACCGTGCTCTTTCATCAAGACAACAAGTCATATTTCAAGTTACAATCCCATGGATTTCACATCTTTCACAAAAACACAAAGTGCCATATCCAACACTCCCAAGCATAACCAACATGATTTACATACTCTTCCATGCATATAATATGTTAAAGTACAAGAATAATCACTTACCCAAGCTTGGAAGATGATGATCTTGTCCAAAGAGGTCTCTTGAAAATTCTAGAAAATAAGAGAATGTGATGTGTGTGTCTAATAAATTAAAAATCTGATTTTTTCCACTTTATATAAGCCTTGTGTCCATTCTTATCTAGTCTCACATGTGTGTTTACTATTCAATGGAAGAATGGGTCTTTTGACCCATTTTTGACCCATGTGTTTTTCTCATTTTGGGCCCTTTTTGAGCCCAATTCACTTAACCCAATAAAATCAATAATTCCTCATTTTTAACTCATTTAATACACGTTATGATGATATTCCCACTCACTGGATTTATACTTGTGGCCTCAATCCCAAAAAAAAGCAATTCTAGCCACGTATGGCCTATTTTGACCATAAGGGTAAAATCGTCATTTTGATGCCAAATTCGTTCTCGAGTAATTTTATCATACCAATATAATACTTTACTCATTTCATGTATATGCTCATGGTTGTATAAGAAACATGGCAAAAATCGGCTCAGTACGTCCCCGGGCACCCTTGGGACTTAAGAAAATTTTCAACTTTGAAAAGTGGCCAAAACCAGCGTGGCACGCCCTTGGGCGCGCCAGCTTGCTGCCTCTGGACTAAAATTTTTTAGCCTAGAGCGGCGTGGCACACCCTCTGGCGCGCCCCTCCCTTAAAATTTTCAAAAATTTCGTTTTTCGACTTTTCTTCGCGGGTTTGGTTAGATACTTCAAGTCCTATTCTTTAACTTACTTCTTACCCTTAATATCCTTTGTTTGGAGGTCCTCTTAGCCTCATTTTGAACCCCACAAATGCTCCATGAAAATCGCAAAACACCTCCTATGCAAGGTTAATCACATGTACAAGGCCAAATTTCAATTTTCTCATCACTAACTTTACAAATTACTTACTCATGGCATCTCGACACCTAAGTAACCATTGTTCAACATCATCACATAGGGTTGGAAGTATACGGGGTGTTACAGGTATTATAGTCCTCTTCACTCTCAACATCAATGAAAATGTGTTTCCCATATATTGCCCTAATTTTCACTTAACCTTTGGTTGAGACAATTTTAGTAAAATCTGCCCTAATTTTATCAATTTGGCAACAATTTCTTTTGAATTTCCCTATCAAAGTTCATTTGCAAGTATCTGCTAAGAGTTTGTGCTCTTCCTTGGAAAAGCTGACAATAGGTTTCCTATTAACTATTTCATATTTTCTTGGTTACAGCTTGATTTTCCTTTGGTGGACTTCTCGATTCAAAAAAACAAAGGTTTCCTGTATGTCAATTGGTCATCAGAGTTGTTGCTTTGTTCCTGTATTTTGGTATTTCCATTGGTGTTGTTGAAGATCTAGGAGTTGGTGGCTAGAGGGGGGAAACTGGTTGGGTCGGATGGTTTTGGGAGTCTGGTGGACGTTGGCCCAAAGAGGTCTACGGAGAGACTCATGGCTGAGCTCCCCTTCACCTAGCCATTACCGGCAAAATGTTACTGTTGACTGACTAAGAAAGAGAGATGAAACTTTGAGGTCATCGAAGGTCTCTGATATTATCTCTAATAAATATCTTAATCATAGTTAAGTATTAAGTGAGTCTCTTGGATAAAAGTCCACTTTCAAAACTCAATTTGTCATTTAGATACAAGTTTGGATTTACTGGTGAAATGGACACCATTTATGATGTCATCATTTCAAGTTCAAAAGTTGGCAACTCTTGCACCCAAGTCTTAAATAATATAAAAAAGTCCCTACCATCAAAGTCTCAAAAAAATAAAACAGTGATACAACCAAAGTCGTAACGACTTCAACCCTAACCCCACTGTCTTAGAAAATATAAAATACTCCCTCATCCCCAATATTTCAATTACCCAATGTAGAATTAAAAAAATAAAGTTCTTCCCTTCAAAAGATCCCGATTTGTCTTTTTCAGAATGTTTTTCTAGATGAAAATTCAGGTATTCATCGAAATATCACTTTCCAACGATAGAAAGCTTCTCCAATTCAACCATTGTTATTCCTAGCTCTCAAACGTTGTTATCTCTAATTAATTTCTCCATTGCTGTAAAAACTCAACCACTTCACCAACGATTATCGGCTACCCTCTATGTTGATGATGGAAAGATTCTCCAGTTCAGTCATTGTTATTCAATTCTCATTATTAGCTGTAATTAATTTCTCCATTGTTGTAAGAGCTCAATCATTCCACCAACGATCATCGACAATCATCTATGCCGATGATGGTCTATGGACAAGTATATTATAAATTAGCTCGTGTCAATTGACAATAAATGTATTTCTAGTCAACTAAATCATTTACCAATAATCGATCACTCGGTATATATGCTAGACTACTATTTGACTAAAAAATAATTAATTAATTAATTAACTATAGGCTAGAGTACTAAGAAACTTAAACACTATTTAAACTAATCATTTATTATATCATATGATAGCCTCTATCAATTAGACACATGATCTAATCACGAGTTCGAGAATAAGTAATTGTCCTCAAACGTACTATTTGCTAAAAAGGAAATAAATAAATAAAATTTATAATAAGGGGGAACACTTTTTAAACATGAAACTAATCATATGTTATATTATATTATATTATATTATATTATATGATAGCCCCCATCAATTGAACATATGAACCAATAAAAAAGAGCAGCCTGGTGCACTAAAGCTACGGTTATGCAAGGTGTCCGGGGAAGAGCCCCACCACAAGGGTGTATTGTACGCAGCCTTACCTTGCATTTCTGCCAGAGGCTGTTTCTAAGGCTTGAACTCGTGACCTCCTGGTCACATAGCAGCAACTTTACCAGTTACTCCAAGGCTCCCCTTCAAGGTTCGAACCGGAGACCATTCACATGAAAGGTCAAGCTTTGGCCACCAAGCTCATTGAACATATGAACCAATGAGTTTAAGAATAAGTAATGATCCTTAAAGCATTACTATTTGGCTAATAAGCAATAAATTAATTATTTAAACTATAATAAGGGACTTAAAATTATTGTAACATAAAAAATAATCCCTAATTATATCATATGAGATCCCCATAAATTGATCACATAATCCAAAGAGTTTGAGAACAAGTAATGATTCTTTAAGCACATCCATGTTCTAAGGTGGTCTTCTAAGGACCATTGAAGGAACAGAGGGAGTCGGGATGTATGCATCATGGACTTCAGGTGAATTGGACTTTCCTTGGGAAAAGGTTGTTGTTTTTCACCTAGGGATAACATGGGAACCCGCCCTCGAATCCCATAAATGTTGTTGATTTGCAATAGCCTCACCCCGATCGTTGCACAATTGATTGGGCTTGTCGAAAGTCCCTATTGGGGGTTCACTCTTCATATAATTTCTAATCAAATGAGTCATCTTTTCATGAGAATCTGCGAGGCCTAGTCTCCCAAAGTTTTTATCACCAGAATCTCATGGCAATGAAACAACGTCAGTTGTTCCTAAAGCAAGGGTCTCCGACCTATCCTTGTAAGTAAGGAAAGAGGGTGGTTTACTTCTTTTCCTTTTCGGGGACTTGACTCGCACCCTTCCAGAACTTGGGCTCCAATTTCATTCATTTTTAGCATATGGTCAGTGCTCTCCCGGTCAGTATTTCCTCGAGTCTTGGCGGTAGCAATAATGATTGAGGCCGAGGATAAAAAAGAAAAATGAAATTTTGAGAGACCTACATTTGAAAAATGTCGCGATCAACAAAACAAAGGAAAAGGCCATGATGGGGGTAAAACAAAGGCATTAGCACTTACGATAAGGTTTTTCCCTCTATCTTCGAACTTCGTCTATGTGGGCCCATCCAATGAGTCTAAAATCAGGTAGATTTATTCCCAAATTATGAGAATCCATTATAGAATAGAAATGTTGGCATCCGAACGCCAAAAGGGTGTTGAACAATATATTTAAAAATAAGACGATGATAAGAAACCTAGGAGCAGGTTAAAAAGAAAACCAACAAAGAACACGAGAATTGACGAGACATATTTCATTATTCCGTAAGTGACAAACTAAAGAGGTCCAATGAAGCCACAACAATGAACCGATCGATTCAACCCTGATCACAAACATCATCAAGACTTTTGAAGAGGGAATTCTTCCCATACCCACTAGTTTCATGATGCTCCCACAGATAATATGGCGGAAATAAAGAAGCATGAGGTCGGTTAGGGTGAAGGGTTGTTTCATCTCGATGGCCAAATCTCGAAGGCAGGCAACGACCATCCAACATCCAGTCTCAATTTATCCTAAGAATATGTCAAAAATTCGTCAAAGAAAGTGATAACTGCGTCAGTTGAAGAGTCGCCAAAACCCATGAAAAAGGAGTAAGTATCAATGAACGAATAACCAAATTTCAAAGAAGTGATGCTTTCAAAACCTTTGGGGGCAAGCACCTGATATTTATTTTCTGTCCAGCCACAATTATGTCGAATAATGGGAATATTGGTTTTCTTAATTGAGGAGTCATATTCACTAATCACCCTGTATCTCGTCCCCTAAATAGCGTATGGAAGTATTTTGAAGTCATCTCTAAAGGAGAAAACCTCAGGTACGATTTTGTTAATACTGGGTTCCCGAAAGTGTCAGCATTTTTGCTATTTTTTCCCTTTTGAGACACCTATAGAGGAGAAAGATTTAACGAAACTAGAGGACGATGAAGACGTAGAGACACAAGAAAAGGTGAAAAATATAAGAAGATATTAGCAAGACAGACCAAAAACTGCAAGAGCTAAGAATATAGGAAAGGCTTGAAAATAATTTAAAAAGGCGTAGAGAGGAACAAGGGACTTGAATAGTTCCAGAGTCCTTTAATTTATAGATGGAAGAAGTAAGGTTCATCATGGCATGGGGGAGCATGCCACTGATAGGCCATAGACGGTGGACACATAGAGGAGAGTCTTAAAAAGGTGGGACCAATGCCTTTTCATAAGTCACAATAGGTTAATTTGAAAGATGGATAGCTGGAGAAGTTTTTGGTGAGATTTATTTCCACTTTCATGGAAGAACTGACTATAAAGCGAAGGGAATATCTGTTTGGGGTAAAATTGGTTGAGACACCCGACATCAGAAGGAAGAGGCATGTGGCGCTGGCCCCTTGGGAGATCTAGCGGACGACAACACCCATCTCTCGGAAAGGCATCCTTGGGATATAAGGGGACGTGCTCAGTAAGGATGGAAAGGAAATTGCGACGAAAACGAGCCATGATATGGCTAAAGTGACCAAAATAAGCCACTAGTTTATTTTGTTACCAAAATAAGCTAAATGCTATAAATTATAGCGTTTTATGAAAAAACTTTAACAGTACCGTTAACGTCAATCGTTTTGAAAAATTATTATAAAACGCTATTTTAAATAACGTTTTGTGAAAAACAAAACGCTATAAATTATAGCGTTTTACTAAAACGACGTCGTTTTGATAAAACGATATAATTTATAGCGTTTTGTTTATTAAACTTTTTAGAAAACTCTATAATTTATAGCGTTTTACTAAAACGACGTCGTTTTAGTAAAACGCTATAAATTATAGCGTTTTTTAAAAGCCAACAAGATCAAGTCTTCCCTGCGATTCATTCCAACAAGATTTTTGGTCCCCCCCAAGAATCTTGCACAAAATCGAGGAGAAGCTACATATTCACCACAAACATGGAGATGATATTCCTGCAGCTCAAAACACTCAATTATATGAATGTAATCATGTAGAGCTTCTTCCACTTGAAAAATACTTTCATTTGTCTCAATTTAAGTATCTTATTTTTCTTGGGTCTGTCCAAAACAAAACATCTTTTACTTTTATTTTATTTTTATTTTTAAGTTAGTAAATTTTCAACTTCAACATTTACATGACAAATTTAAAGACTATAAGATTTAAAGAACTATTCACATTCTTTAACTAAAGTCACAAGATTAAACCAAAAAAAAAAACAATACAAAAAGACAAGGAAAAGCACAGAAGTTAACATGCAGCACACGGCTAATAACCAAATCTTGTTGGAATGAATCGCAGGGAAGACTTAATCTTGTTGGCTTTTAGAAAACGCTATAATTTATAGCGTTTTCTAAAAAGTTTAATAAACAAAACGCTATAAATTATAGCGTTTTACCAAAACGACATCGTTTTAGTAAAACACTATAATTTATAGCGTTTTGTTTTTCACAAAACGTTATTTAAAATAGCGTTTTACAATAATTTTTTAAAACGGTTGACGTTAATGGTACCGTTAAAGTTTTTTTATAAAACGCTATAATTTATAGCGTTTAACTTATTTTGATAATAAAATAAACTAATGACTTATTTTGGTCACTTTAATCATATCATGGCTCGTTTTCGTCGCGACTTCGATGGAAAGGGTTAATCACACCCCCAATGACATGGGCAAAGAGACAAGGGGGACAGAAAGATCAGGTAAGCTGCCAAGTCTGTACATGTTGATAAAATTTGGCAGGAAATATAACTGGTTCCACTAACAACATCACCATATGGCTGCTGGCTATTAGTTATGATACTTTAAGGCTTGGATGGAGCATTCTCATTGGCTAGTGTTTCACCATTATAACATATTAAATAGTTTGCTCCTTTCATTTATACGGGCATTTCGAGTTTGAAGAAATACAAAAATACTACTTTTTGAATTAAGAGGTGTTTGGATTAACTTTTTTTAAATAGCTTATAAGATAAAAGTTAAAAGTCATAAATCAAAAATATTCAACTTTTGGCTTTTAGCTTATCTTTATACTTTGAGTTTAACTTATATCCACTGTCAGTGGATATTTTATTTTACACAAGCAGTAGTTTTAAAATGTAATAGCTAATTACCACATTATTTTCTTAAAATCACCTCCTTAATTTCTTACTCGTTTTCTCTCTCCTCTCCTAATTAGTACTCTCGTTTTCTATCCCCCTTTTCATTTCAGTCCAAAAAATATAATTATTGTACTAATCTTTGTCTTAAAAAATTCTACTAGCAATAGTATTTCACAAAGAATTAGAATTATACTCGACAAATTAAAAGATGTAATTTTTTTTCATCCCAATTTATTTGATAATATTTGGATTTTGAGAGTAAATCGAGTTAACTTTTTATTATAATTTTTTTATATGTTTGGTTTAAATTATTAATTATTAAAACTTAAACTGTAATATTTTTCATATTTTTCAAATACGTAAATTTTATTTCGAAAAAATCAAAAGATTCAATGTCGTTCAATTATACGGTTAAAATTAAAAAGCTTGAATCTCAAAAAAGTGAAAAGTATCATATAAATTGAGACATATAGAGTATTGTATTATAGAATAATGACAGTGATTGCTTAGGTTTATTTTGCTAATTGATTACTATGATGGTGTATGAAGTTGATTGTTTACATGGTATATTGAAGAAACATCATAGCTAAATCAATTAGTGATGATGAAAACGAAGATGACCCTCCTCTATATTTTAGGTAAACAAGATCATTGTTTGGGTAGAATAAATGAAAAGTTCAAGTTTCCTTTTATTACTATTTTTTTCTTTTTTATAATTTAGAGTTATAGGCTTGAAAGTCACCCGACCGTGTAAAAAATATTTACATCGTCGGTGCATATTAGTTAAACTCTTATACTTTTTTAGCTTAAAAGCACTTTTTACCTTTTCCAAACACCTCCAAAAAAAATTTTAAAAAATAAAAAAAAGCTTAAAAGCAAAAGCACTTAAAAATAAGTCAATCCAAACACCCTGTAAGTTTCTTCTTGCTCATTTAGCGTTGTTCATCTTTTAGCTCTAGTGGATCAAGATTGTCCCGGAGACAAAAGGATCATCTTTGGTTACTCCATTCGATACTTCATCGGAACCTTTGGCTCCTTTTTTGCTTTTCTTATAGCTTATTTACTTTGTATTTTTGTTATTATCACAATAATTAAATAGCTAATAGACCTATCTGACGAGCTGAATCGATAATGTGTGTCCTTAAACTCATATAAATTTAACTGTATTATTTTTTCAATAAACAGTTATAAAATAAAAAATTTAAAGAAAACGTAGGTTCTTGAATATAACGAATGTTATCGGTTATCCTCTTTAGCTAGCTCAATAAAGGTATAAATTTTGTCTCATGAAAATCCTCAGATGCGTTATTCTGATTCATGGATTTGCCTCCAATTATCCAAATTATCTGATTATCTTTTTTCTTTTAGGATTAATTAGTACTATATTCTTGAAATATTAAATTAAATGTCATGGTTAAACTTGATCTTGATGAGCAATTGTCAAGTGTTCTTTCGTAAGTATTAAACTGTCCTATGCTGTGAAATAATTTTTTCGCTGTTAAAAAATGTGTCTCGTTTTTATCCCCCATCGTTAGGGGTCAAATAAGCAGGTTGAGTTGAATTTTAACGAGTCAAAGTGGATTGAGTTAATAAATGGGCGGCCCATTAACCCAACCAAATGTTACATGTCAAAATGGGTTGGGTCAAAATGGGTTAAATAATGGGCAATTTTAATAAATGCCAATTGTTTAGTACCTAATTACACCCTATCTCCACTCTTTTCAAAATTACATAAAATACCGGATTTTAAACTATCGGATACATTACTTAAGGTCACGATACATCACCTTCCAGATACATCATACATAACTAATCAATCAAATTCTTATGTATCAGTAACACAGATCTCATTTTGATACATAAGTCTTATGCATCAATAACACAAAAAAGAATTTTAATACATATTTTTTGTCATATTTTCAATCAGATACATCATTCTTATGTATCTGTACACAAAAATCAGTAGGATACATAACATTTGTATTTTTTTAGTCGGTCTCGTGATGTATCTTCATGTACTTCACCGCTCCATTTTTCACCTCCTCCGTCTACACGTTTCATCTGCCATTAACACGCACCGGAGAGACAGTAAAGTAGTCGGCGAATCCACAGATTCTGATGAAGACACAAATGGTCTGAAAATCGTCAAACAAACTTCCCATTACAGATCATGGAGCCAATGGAGTTGAAAATTTATCCAAGAAACACAATAAACAGTTCAATCATTCTTACTCCCTCCATCGAGATCCTCCATTAACAACACCATCAAAGGCAACCACTAAAATTCACCAGTAATTTCAACTAATTCCACTGCGAGCATTCCCTACTTCATTTCTAAATCGAGAAGAAGATAGAAAAGAAGACGAAGGAAACGAAGAAGTAGAAGAAGGAAAAGAGGGTGAAACAGAGGAAGAAGAAGAGGGAAAAGTGTTGATAGAGATAGAGATAGCGTGAAACATAAGGATAAGCATGATAGAGGAGATAAGGAGCATGAGAAGAGCAACAAAATTCGTGATGAAGATGAATTGGATTTTGGATTTGGGATTTGGGGGTAGATGTGATGTATCCGAAGTTTCGGAGAGAGAAAGCAAAAGAAGGAATTTTTGTAATTATTTTAAGGGGATGAGATTTTAGAGAATAATTGTAAGTTAAGGTGTATTATTATGTAATTTTTCCTTAAATAATAAGTCATAGCTCAATCCGTCAAACTCTCACCAAATTTTAATTTCTTTGTTTATTTTCTCATAATTTATTAAGTACTTATTAATTTATTTTTATCTTTACTATGGATATGTCTAACATATCAAACAAAAAGAATCTTTTAAAATATTTTTGAAAAGGTTTCTCATTAGTTAATTTGAGTTACATATCAATTCAAGTTTTAGATGGGCTGAATTTAATAGATCAAAATGGGTTGAGGTAATAAATGAACAATGGATCATTAACTCGTTCAAACCTGAGCAGATCATATTTTCATGAACTAATTTTGTCACTCCTATCTATTGTTACCAAAGTGGCTCAGTTTTGCCTTTATGGATTTACGATGATATCTAAATGGTAAATCTAAATCATTTGCAAAGTTTAAAATTAAAGCAAATTAGATCATATATTCTCACTCTTTCTATCTAATTTGGAATCGCAGGTTTGGATTAAAAGATGCAGTTTTTGAAGGAGGAGTTCCATTTGACAGGATGCACGATAGACACAATGTATTTGAATATCAAAAAAAGGATTCAGGTTCAGTGATGTTTTCAACAAGGGAATGATCAACCATACAACCCTAGTCATGAAAAATATACTTGAGCACTATAAGGGTTTCGAGGACCTCAAGACTTTGGTTGATGTGGGAGGTGGTCTTGGAATCAACCTCAATATGATTACATCAAAATACCCAACCATTAAGGGCACTAATTTTGATTTGCCTCGTGTTGTTCAACATGCCCCTCCCTCTAACGATACCTCCTCATTCTTATTTTTCTTGCTTACTTTATTTGAGGACGGAATTCATCGATAACCCCTTTAAATTGACATAATTTTTCACTTAGACACATCAAGTAAGTTTTATACATTTTAAACACTTAAAACAACTTAAAATTTATCTTATTAAACACTTTTTTGACAATCAGCTAAACTTAAAGTGTTGTAATATGCTCGTGGGTGATATAGCATGCAAAATAATTAAAAGAGGGCATGTGACATTTGGATCTAGAATAATAATTTAAAAATAAATTATAAAAAAAGAAAAAAAACTATTTTTCAGCAATAAATAAATAAAAATACCTATTTTGTAAATCTCAACCAACTCCCCCCCCCCCCCCTCTTTTCTTCCCAGGCCATCCCACAACTCTCTTGTCATCCACCCTAACCCCACATTTTTTTTTCAAATTTTATTATTTTATAATTATAAATTTATATTCTAGCCATAGATGGGATGGAAAAGAGAGAAAAAAAGTGATTGTCATTTTCATTTTTTCTGGTGAATAAGGTAATAATAGTTGCAATTATATTGTTGAATTTATTTTTTTAAGAAGGAGGAGAAGATGATAGTAATAGTGATTTTCAGATCTAAAAAAATAATTATAACAATTGTAATGCTCTCAACGACAATGATGGTAGTGACAATGGGATGACTGTGTATGGTGAAGAAAATAATGGTAAAGAAAGAATGGAGAAGAAGAATATAATAGGGGTGGGGTTATTATTTTTCTTTTTTCGGCTATTTCTTTAAGAACATAAAATTCATATTTTTTTTTATTTTGATTTTGATTTTGATTTTATATCCAAAAAAATGTCCATGTTCTTAAATAATGGTGGTGGACAGGTGGTTTGCATTTTTTTTCCGGTGAACAAAATAATAATGATGTAAGATTTGTTAATGGTAGAATATTAAATGGAGAAGAAAGAAAAAGAATTTTTTTTAAAAAAAAAAAGAAGAAGAAGAAGAAGAGAGAAATAAAAAGAATTTGAAAAACAAAAATATGGGTTTTAGGCTCTTTACTCGCCTCATTGAGGTGAAAATCATACAAGTAGTCAAGTCAGTAAAAGGTGTTAAAATGACATAATTCAATCGATCACTTTAGGTGTTTAGACGGTACAAAGCTTACATGATTTGTCTAAATAAAAAAGTTGTCCCAACTTTAGGAGGTTGTTGATGGGTTTAGCCATCCTTTATTGATACTCCTACCATTTTAATTCGTTTGTTTGTTTTTTATTTGACACGAAGTTTAAGAAAGTAAAAAAAAAATTGAATCTTGTGAAAATTAAAGAAATGTAGAATGTACCAAAATGTTAGTTCACCTTGTAGTTTTGAACATGTTATGTGAAATACAATTTTGAAATTAAAGAGTTTCAAAAAAATTATTCTTTTCAAAGTAGACTTAAAGGAAAGTAAGACAAATAAATTGAGACGGAGGTAGTATATTATTTGGTCCAATGATCCTTGAATTTACTCAATTACAATCTTCGATATTCACCTTATATAACGTGATTGTGTACAAAGTTTTTAGAGTGAATAGATTAAAAAATTCATATGAACTTTCTCTGTTCTATGAGTTTTATATCTACATTATTGGGCGTTTTTGCTTTTCTTTGGACTATAATTCCTTTTAGATTAAAAAAAAAAATCACGATTGAATATATGACAAATATTTGGGTTAACTGCTGAGTGACACGCAGGAAATAAAAAAAATCTTAAAAATATGTCCACATTACACAATGGTTCATGGTACATGATTCAAGATAGTTTAAATATGAAATTTGTAAAACAATGATAATTTAAGATTGGTTTTAACCTATTCACTCAATTTTGTTTTTCAGAAATATTTTCAATATGAGTTCATGATAGTTCAGAAAATTATGTAAAGAACCAATAACTTAAATATGCAACTCACAAAATATTTATTTAAGAGGCTTTAACCTATTCACTCAAGTTTTCATTTTCACCAAATTTAAATATTTCAACCAATTGTAACAAGTTACTTTGTTCTTGGTTATGAACTTTTGCTTGATATAGATATTTACTTGTGGTTACTGTTACCTTTTTACACTGTTAAACCAGATTGTCATAGCCAAGCTTTCATTAGCAATCTTGTGTTAAGATATACTATAAATCATGTGTTTTGATATAGTATTATTTATTGAATAATTATTTATTTATTTATTTATTTATTTATTTAATTCAATAAATTATTATATTAAATAGATCATTTTCATATATGTGTCCTCAACTTATATAGTAGATGATTTAGTGTATAGAGTTTAAGTTTATACATAGAAGATTAAATCATCGATTCTTATAAGTTAAAGTTATAGTTCACAATCGTAGATGAAAATTTGGATAAACCATCAGAATGATTGTAGCACGAGATTAAAAGTAATTTATCTTGATTACGAGAATGGTATAGTTCTAACTTCTTATGCTAGTACATTTTGTATGTATTGAACAGAACCGAGTAGAGATAGTTGTTTTAGATTGACTGTAAAAACATATTCTCTAAACTATTAAATGTACTTAGAATCACAATCTTGATATAACTATTATGATCTGTATATATTATTTATCATTTTGATTTATTAAAAGATGAGATTCTGAGATGGGTCAATATTCTTGATAGATTAGATGATAATAATACATATTAGTGAAATAATAAGTTAGTTGATGGAATCTATGTCTCGGTATAGAGATTGATGATACGCCTTTTATGAGAAGCTTATAAGTTTTCATGTGTAAACTCGGTCGGTGGATTTATGAACCCGACATATGAAATAAGTTAAGCATTGCTCTAAAGAAAATTAATCATTATATTAAATTCGTCAGTAATTTAATTTAATGATTAGAATCTTTAATCTTAACATGGAAAATTACATAAGTGTTTAATGGAAAATTTTGAAATAAAAATAGAGGAGTGCAATTACGAATTTTTAGTGGAATGATTTGTAATTTATTATAGTAAGAATAATTCAAATTAGTATTTTGAATTATTTTCATAATAGGGAGCCTCAGTAATTAATTATGTTGTCCCTACAGTGTCCATATTAAACTAGAACTCGTAATTTTATTTTCTAGGGAAAAAGAAGAACACACGTTTCTTTCAAGAAAGAAACATAGGGTTGTTTCTTTGTTCCAATTTGGATTGGGAAAACATCTCGATAGCAGAGGTTATTCTTAACCTAGAAAGACAATTCAGTTTTCTATTCAGTACTTGCCTACTTAATTATTGAGAGAGTTCGGTTGTAAATTTGGGATCACTACAGAAGACCGCAGAACTGAAGACGAATTTACTTCAAGACATCTGATCACGCTTCAAGAGGTATTCCTTGGTTAATTTTAAGCAGGCTTTGTGTAAATTACGTGTTTATGTTTGTTGTTTATAATTCATGTAAACAGTATGATTCCAGAATGCTTCCTCTGTGTATACTATTTTCCTACAATTGATATCAGAACCTTGCTTGCATCTTTATAGATAACTAAGAAAATATTCACGAGAAAATTCACTAGACGTGTAAATAGGTTATGAATTGTTATTGGCAATTTTTGTTCTGAAATAATCTTAAAGATTCATAAAATTTATACATGATACAGTGAGAACGTGGAATACATAGCTAGTAACCTATTAAGTTTTGTTTACTTTGCATTTCGTGAAAGCTTTGGGTGACAGAGAAATTAAATTGAATTATTATTATTATTATCCATGTCGTGTGATTGCTATTACTGTGGTGAAAGAGAGTATTATTTTCTTGAAATAATTGTCTTTCTTTCTGTCAAAAAAAAAAATTAGAAGAAGGAAATTTGTTTTTTCTTGTCCTAATAAATTAAAGTGTTGGGATGTAGTTCCGTACTGTTTCACGTGAGTGGATTGAGACTTTTCCATTAATTGTTTCAAAAGAACTCATCTTTATTAATTCTCGAGAGTGGTGGCGGCAGAATGGTTCTGTGGTAGTATTGATCAGCCATAGTTTGGGTATTATGAACAAAGCATGATATTTTATTATGATGGGTAGTTTTGTTTTGAGGAAATACATAAAATCCCCCTTGAACTTGTCCACAGAATTTACTTTAGCACTTTAACTTTATGGATAATTTTTTACCCTCCTAATTTCATTTCAAGTGAATTTTTTACCACCTTACACATGCAATATCACTTTCATGATTGGGAGTGATATACACGCGCACCACCTAAGCGCCACTTCTATGCCACGTCAATGACACATCAGATGGTAAACAAATTTACTTTCTATTTCTTTTTTCTTTCGCCACATCATTTTTTGTTTTTGTTTTCACTATTCATTCATCTTCTTTATTATTTCATCTTGGTCAATTTCTAACCTTTAAAATTCACACTGACTTGTGTTATTTTTCACTACTAGTTAGCTGCATTCTCTCATATTCTTCATCGTCACTTTCATCATATAAGTACATCAACCACCATGCTTTCTTGTTTTCTAGTTATTGAAGCTATTACTTTACCTTAACAATGACGATTTTTAATTTCAACATGGTCATTGTTATTATTGTTGAAATTTGTTGTACATACTGAAATTTCACTTCAATAAGAAAGTGATCTTCAAAGTTAAACTATTTTACTTCTTAACTTTTAGATTTGTTGTTAAATTATTATTTTTTTAAAAAAAATAAAATTACTCATCCATAGTGAATGAGCTGAGTTTGGTAAATCCCTGCCGAAGATCCAAGATCCATATTCATCAATCAAATGTTAAAGCTAACTCACCCATAACGGGTGATATTGTTAATTTTGTTTCCCTTTTTAATGCATTTTTTTGCTGGTTATAATAAAATGGGTGATATTTGAATGTCATTTACTTTTGAGATTCTAACATTTTGTAAACTTTTTTTATAAGTCAAATTATATTTGAAAGTTTTAAAAAGATTTGCTAGAACAAAGAAAAAAGGGCAGCAATTTGAGTAAAAAATAAAAAGAAGAACGTAAAGCGAAGGGTTGGTAGGGTGTGAGGAAGAAGAAGGAATGATAAGGTAGTGGCTGAAAAGAAAAGAAATGGGCTCCACTTATGTCTCTTTTTTCATTTTCTTTTGCTATTTACGTGCTGAACTTTTTCTGTTTGCCACGTCAGCTGTTCGGGTGGTGTAAAATTAACTTGAAATGAAATTAGGAGATAAAAAAATACCAGTAAAGTTAAAGTGTTAAAGTGAGTTCTATAAACAAGTTCAAGAGGGATTTTATGTATTTCCTCTTTTGTTTCATGTGTAAGTGGTCGATAGAGTTTCTATTTCACACGATTGATGACGGTAGTGACCCCTGTTGCACCTGTGATTGGAATTTTTTTAAGAAATCCTTTGGTTTATACATTGACAAAAACAATGATTCATGATTCTTGAAAACATGTGGACCAGCATCAATTTAAACAAAATTTTGCATTATATGGGCAAAAGTTTCTTTACAGTATAATGTTCAAGGGTTATTTGCAACATTGTTTATCATTATGTGTTATTTTCTCACATGTATGAAATTGTTTATATTTGTATGAGATAGTATTCCGCATGAACGAGATTTTTCACCAAAATTATGAAAAGGGAAAATTCAATTGGTGATAAGGGTTCATTCTCATGATTACCACGATTAAATAATAATGAAGTATTAATTTTATGTGCTAGCTTAGACCTTCCTCCCTATCGGATGAATTTAATACAAGTCATTATGTATTTAATTGCTAGTTTGATAATTTGTATTAATTCTCCTAACTGAGTAATATATGATTGGATCAATGTAACTAGGGTTTGATTTTCACTTGACCTAAACTAACAGTACTAGAATCTCCATCTGAGTTAGGTCTGTCAAAGTTCATGGAGTGAATGATCAGTCATTATATATGTCTATTGCATGAGTAGTTCTCCAATCCCATCAATTGGCTATTTGAGATGCATGAATATATATATATGTATGTGATGAGTTTGAATTTAACTATTCAATGTTTATATGACTATGTTGTTGATCTATTGTAACGTTTTTCAATCTCAGATTCAATATGTCTCCTTTTACTTCCTTTAGCACTATTTTGGGTCAAAATAAACTTGAGAGTCATAATTTTGTTGAGAAAGGTTCTACTTCTAAACCAAAAGGTGGAAAGAAGTAGAAAAAGACTCACAATAGTAAGACAGTTGTAGGTCTGACTGGTGGCATGGAAAAGCCTAACGACAAGTGTTTTCATTGTAAAATGTTAGGTCATTGGAAGACACATTGTCCAGTTTTCCTAGCAAAGTAGAAAAATAAACTAGTTTCACTTTCACTTGTCGTTGAAACGTGTTTAACTGTTGTTTCTACCACATCATAGTGTGTAGATTCAGGAGCCACTGATCACATCTGCACTACTTTGCAAGGATTTCAAGAAACGCGCAAGCCTAATAAAGGTGAAGTTAGTATTTTTCAAGCTGATGGTTCAGCAGCTCCAGCTTTAGCATTAGGAAATATTAGTATTTTTTTTGATAGTGGCAGAGTTTTAATTTTAAAAGACACATTATATTCACCTGCTGTTAGAAGAAATTTGATTTCAGTTTCTAGAGCTTTGAGATATGGTTATGATGTTAATTTTTCTGATAACGATTGTGTTATTAGCTATAATAAACATTTTATCTCTGCTGGTACATTGATTGATGGTCTTTTTACTAGTAATATCTCTCCTGAACTACAACAAACTATTGAACTGAATAATGTTAATCTTTGAAGTAAAATAAAACGTTCTTCTGAATTTAATGAGACTTATTTATGGCATTTGTGTCTATGTCACATAAATCTAAATAGGATTTTGAGGTCGGTTTGAGATGGACCTTTAGGTTCATTAAAAGTGGAGGCAGTACCAACATGTAAATCTTTTTTAGAAGGAAAGATGACTAAGACCTTTTCCCTCAAAAGGAAATAGAGCAAATGATAAATTAGAGTTAATTCATTCTGATTTGTGTGACCCAATGAACGTTCAAGCGAGAGGTCGTTATGAGTATTTTATGACTTTCATTGATGATCACTAAAAATATGGATATGTTTATTTATTGTGGCATAAGTCTGAGTGCTTTGAGAAATTCAAAGAGTTTAAGACAAAAATGGAGAAACGACATGAAAAATATATCAAGTCACTGTGATCAGATCGTGGTAGCAAATACCTCTCCAATGAGTTCATTAGTTACTTATCAGAACAAAGAATTACGTCTCCAATGTCTGCACCTAGAACGCCACAACAGAATGGTATAGCAGAAAGAAGAAACATGACTCTTTTAGAAATGGTTAGATCTATGATGAGTTACTCTGATTTACCTTCTTCGTTTTGGGGTTATGCACTAGAAACTGCAAACTATATTCTGAACTTAGTTCCTTATTAGTCTGTACCTCTGAAACCTATAGAACTATGGACTAGGCATAAACCTAGTCTGAAACATGTTTAGATTTGGGGATGTCCAGCACATGTGCTGAAAGGGAAGACAGAAAAATTGGAACCAAGATCAAAAGTATGTGTTTTATTGGGTACCCTAAAGGAATGAAAGGTGATCTATTTTGCAATCCTAAAGAAAAAAAGGTCATTATAAGTACCAAAGCCAAGTTTCTAGAAAAGAATTTTTTAACAAACCACATTTCCAGAAGTAAACTAGTTTTGCGGGAATTAAGCAAAGAGGTAATGAATCAATCTACTGACGATAATGCAAACGAAATCCAAACTCCAGATGTCAGAGTTAACATACCATTGCATTTTAGTAGTGGGAGAGATGTTAATAGACATACAGTTCCACAAGTACAAGTTCCTAAAAATCCATGGCATCAAAGTTGTGAGGGTAGCACTGAGCAAATTGCACTAAAGGAAGAAGTCATTGATGTCCCAACATCGCAAGCTGATGAGGATAACATAGAGACTCAAAATCCAGCAAATGATGAGGTTCAACCACAAGATCATAATAGTGTAGTTGCCTCTATACCTATCCATACAGCTGAAGTACCTCGTCGTAGTAGGAGAAAGATAAGAAAACCATCTCGGTATGCACTCTTGGGAGAGTCTTTTGATAGAATTCCTGAAGAATTGAATACCGAGCCCATGAATTACGATGAAGCACTATAGGATAAAGATGCAGATAAATAGACTATTGCTATGAAATCAGAAATGGAGTCCATGTACTCAAATAAAGTATGGGATCTTGTAAAACCACCTGCAGATGGAGTCAAACCCATTGGATGCAAGTGGATCTATAAGAAAAAAAGAGGAGTAGATGGAAAAGTGCAAACTTACAAAGCTAGGCTTGTTGCAAAAGGGTTTACTCAGAAAAAAGGGATAGATTATGAGGAAACTTTTTCGCCAGTAGCCATGCTTAAGTCTATTAGAATTCTCTTATCCATTGCTGCTCATTATGATTATGAGATATTCTAAATGGATGTCAAGACAGCTTTCCTTAATGGAATTCTTAATGAGAGCATTTTTATAAGGTAACCAGATAGTTTCATTGAAAAAGGGAAAGAACACATGTTGTGCAAGCTTATAAGATCCATTTATGGATTAAAGCAAGTTTCTAGGGCATGGAACACTTGTTTTGACAATGCGGTTAAGAACTTTGGTTTTAAGAAATATTTTGATGAGTCTTGCGTGTATAAAAAGTGGAATGGGGACACAGTGGTATTTCTAATATTGTATGTAGATGATATCTTCCTCATAGGAAATAATGTGGGCTTGTTGAATTCAGTTAAGGAATGGTTATCCAGTAATTTTGATATGAAAAATTTGGGAGAAGCTGCTCATATCCTTGGGATCAAGGTTCTACGTGATCGCAAGAAAAGGATGTTGGGCTAATCTCAAGCTCTTTATATTGATACAATTCTTACCAGGTTCAACATGCATGATTCCAAGAAAGAATTTCTTGCTTTTAGACATGGAATTTCTCTTTCTAAGGATCAATGTCCTAAGATAGATGAGGAGATAGAAAACATGAAGGCAGAACTCCTTATGCATCATCTGTGGGAAGCCTTATGTATGCGATGTTGTGCACTAGACCTTATAGCTATTTTGCCGTAGGCATGGTTATTAGATTTCAGTCTAATCCCGGAAGAGAACACTGGATAACAGTTAAGCATATAATCAAGTACTTGAAAAGGACTAGGGATTACATGCTAGTCTACATTCGAATGAGTTGGTGCCTATAGGGTACACTGACTCAGATTTTCAGTCTGACAAGGACTCGAGAAAGTTGACATCTGGAAATGTGTTTACTTTGGGAGGTGCAGCCGTTGTTTGGAGGAGCATCAAGCAAACTTGTGTTGCTGATTCCATCATGGAAGCCTAGTATGTAGAAGCCTCTGAGACAGCTAAGGAGGCAGTATGGCTCAGAAACTTTCTCAAAGACTTGGCGGTTTTTCCTACAATAGAAGCACCACTTATAATTTATTGTGACAACAGTAGTGCGGTTGCAAATTTGAAGGAACCACGGAACCATAAGAAGTCAAAACACATTGAGTGTAAATATCATTTGATTCGAGACATAGTGCAAAGAGGAGATGTGGTGGTTGCGAAGATTGCATCAGAAAACACCCTGACAGACCCTTTCACTAAAGCTTTACCACAAAAGCCTTTTGATAGGCATATAGAAGGATTGGGTGTTAGAGTTGTAGGTGAATGGTTATGAGTCTAAGTGAGAGATTTTTAGGATATACTATAAACCGTGCGTTTTGATATAGTATTATTTATTGAACGATTGTTTATTTATTTATTTATTCAATTCAATAAATTGTTACATTAAATAGATCATTGTCATATATGTGTCCTCAACTTAAATAGTAGATGATTTGGTGTATAGAGTTTAAGCGTATGCACAGAAGATTAAACCATCGGTTCTTATAAGTTAAAGTTATAGTTCACAATCGTAGATGAAAATTTGGACAAACCATCAGAATGATTGTAGCATGAGATTACAAGTAATTTATCTCGATTACGAGAATGGTATAGTTCTAACGTCTTATGCTAGTGCATTTTGTATGTATTGAACAGGACCGAGTAGAGATAGTTGTTTTAGACTGACTAATAAAAACATATTCTCTAAACTGTTAAATGTACTTATACTCTCAATCTTGATATAACTATTATGATATATATATATATATATTATTTATCATTTTGATTTATTAAAATGTGAGATTCTGAGATGGGTCAATATTTCTGGTAGATTGGATGATAATAATATATATTGGTAAAATAATAGGTTAGTTGATGGAATCCATATCTCAGTATAGAGATTGATGATACGTCTTTTATGAGAAGCTTATAAATTTTCATGTGTAAACCCGGCTGGTGGATTTATGAATCTGACATATGAAATAAGTTAAGTATTGCTCTAAAGAAAATTAATCATTATATTAAATTCGTCAGTAATTTAATTTGTTGATTAGTATCTGTAATCTTAACATGGGGAATTAAATAAGTGTTTAATGGGGAATTTTGAAATAAAAATAGAGGAGTGCAATTATAAATTGTTAGTGCAATAATTTGTAATTTATTATGGTAAGAAAAATTCAAATTAGTATTTAAAATTATTTCCATAATAGGGAGCCTCAGTAATTAATTATGTGGCCCCTACAGTGTTTGTCATGACCCAAATGTCCATGAGTGGCACCCACTCTAATACTTCGGTGGGAGAAATATCTAACTCAAAACCTTACCCAATTATTTAGCCAATATTAAGACTAGGCTATCATAAAAAAACCAACTTAATAATAATAAATCCAAAACTAATGTTTAATTGATGCGGAAAATCAAACAACTAAGTATTAAAATTTTCAAGACCCGAAAGTCATCGTACAAGAACTTCTAAAATAAAACCCATGTCTAAAAATATCCAAAATAAGGAAAGATAAAGAATATCTCTCATTGTCCGAAAGAAGGACAAGAAATAATATAATGATCCATGGCAGCCTGGAGATGGGGTAATCACCCTTGGATCGAGATCAGCTATCAAACGCTAGGGATAAGGTCGTGTCTGAGTCTCTGGAACACTTTCTGCACTCAACAAAAGAAGAGAACAGGGTAGTATCAGTACAAGCCACTATGTACTGGGAGGTATCATAGGCCAACTCAATTTAATAGCATGTATACAACATAAATCAAATAACAAGTAGACAGACATCAACACATAGCAAGTATTCAATGAATCAGCAAATACCTCAATGACGGGTCAAACAATGCTTACAAACAAGCCACGTAACCATCAAGAGTATCAACCATATTGTAAACAACCACGAAATCAACAATAATACCATAAGTAACAACTATGTCCTTATCAACCTCGCAATTAGAACACCATTAGCTCATTATCAACTTATTAACCACATGATCTCTCAAATCCAACACTAATCTGTACACACATGCTAAGGGACTTATTTCTGCCCAACTAGTCATGACCTGTAGGGGACAATCTAAGTCCATGTACCGTACCGGCGTGGTACCCGATCCTCCATAACCATATTATGTATATTTTATCAAATTCACACTAGGATACAACACGATGTACTAAATTTACAAGTACACTTATACTCATAAGGCAATTCGATCAAGTTTGATTTTCGATAATTGTTCATACAAGTATCAACAATCCAAATATCATCAAATTCAAGTATGTCCGAAGACCAATCAACAAGCATTCAATTTAGGAGCATACACACAATTAAACCGAGTTTAAACTCCAATTGAACCATAACCTACCTCAATCGAAGAATCCGAATGCAAGCTAATTCGTAAGGGCCTTGCCCTTCCGTAGAGCTTCTGAATGGTCAAAATCTGTTCAAATATAGAACTCCCATAAGAATAAGAATCTAATGACACCTATTTTATAAATTCTTACTCTAAAAATCCTAGGCCTAAAACTTCAATTTTTCATAATCATAATTAATAATCACTTGATGATTCTTGAAACCAGAAGTTAAAGAAGAAAAATGTTGCATACATGAACTGGTTAGTATGTGCAGAGTTGATGCTCGGTAGATTTCTAAATTACATTGTCAAATTTCTATACCAAAAACCTATGAGTGAATGTTGCTTGAGGTAACGTAAACATGGAAGAGAGTCTACACATTAACAATTACATGGAAGTATAACCTTAGGCCACTAAACCTACCACTATGCAGACATATGCTCCCTCCAATTCAACTACCATCATTGGCCAATGATTAAATAATTATTACTTTTGTTTCTAACCTAATCCTAATGGCACGCACCGATACAATTTGTTTACTGGAATCTAAGATTCTATTCCACATCATAATAAGCATTATACTAAATATGCTAAACACACAGTATATGTCAAATACAGTCTGACCTGAAGCCCGTGAGAGAGATTTCATCCAAAACTGCAATCGAGAAAATCGTTTTGTGCCCCTCCTCTTGTAACTCTCTGTTCTTATTCTTAATAAATATGGTAAACTCTTCCACTTAAATTCATTCTTGTATTGGCCACATAAGTAATTTAAATTAGGGTTTTGACCCATTAAATAACTAATTAACTAATTATCAAAAATATCCGAAACTTCTAAAAAATTCTTGAAATTTGTTTGAAACCCCATAGAAATAAATCAACTATGTAAATTGGCTAAAAAGTACGCTCCGAACCTATTGGAATCGCTAAAACACTAATCCAGGGTCATCTTGACCGAAGGTTGACCATAATCACGCTTAACTTTATTTAAACTCAAGAACCCAACTAATGACTTAAATCACTTCCGAACACCTCGAGAGTCGGTACTTCCCATCCCTGTAAGTCATAACTCACGTATACAAACTACCTAAAGAGCTAAAATGGGAAAATTCACAAAATAACTAAAAGGGTCGTTACATCTAATACCAATTAAACAATTGTTCGTCCTCGAAAGGGCAAACAAAAATAATAGGGTAAAACAAGGAATTACCTGAATCAGCAAAAAGATGTGGATACTTGCTACGCATGTCTACTTCAGTCTCCCAAGTGGTCTCCTCAATAGGACGATTCTTCCACTGGAGACCTTCACAGACGCAATCTCCTTAGTCCTCAACTTACGGGCATCTCTATCAAGAATAGCAACAGGTTCCTCTTCATAAGAGAGATTTTTATCTAACAAGATCGAATCCCAACGAATTATGTAGTTACTATTACCAAGAAACTTCTTCAACATAGATACATGAAACACGGGATGAACTCCCAACAAACTCGGAGGCAATGCCAATCTATAGGCCACCGCTCCCACGCGTTGAAGAATCTCAAATGGCCCAATATATCTAGGACTAAGCTTACCTCGCTTCCCAAAATGCATGACACCCTTCATGGGCGAAACCTAGAGTAACACTTTATCACCATCCATTAAGTGCATATCTCTTACTTTTCAATTTGCATGCTCCTTTTGCCTGTTTTGAGCCGCTATAAGTTTCTCCTGAATGAACCTAAATTTCTCAAGCGAGTCTCTCAACAGATCAGTACCCCACGGTCTCACCTCAAAGGCATCAAACCATCTAATGGGAGATCTACACCTCCTTCCATATAAAGCCTCAAATGGCGCCATGTCGATGGTCGAGTGCTAACTATTATTATATGCAAACTCAGCCAAAGGTAGGAACTGATCCCAATGACCTTCAAAATCCATCACACACGCACGAAGCATGTCCTCCAACACCTAAATCGTTCGCTCAGACTGCCAATCGGTCTGAGGGTGAAAAGTTGTACTAAGGTCCAACCTAGTACCCAACTCCTCATGCAACTTCTCCCAAAATTTAGAGGTAAATTGAGTACCCCTATCTGAGATAATAGAAATCGGGATCCCATGCAACCGAACAATTTCCTTAAGATAAAACTTGGCTAACTTTGCTGCATTGTAAGTCACCTAAACTGGAATGAAATATGCAGACTTAGTCAGCCTATCCACAACAACCCATATAGAATCGTATTTCCCCAAAGTCTTAGGAAGACCAACAACGAAGTCCATAGCTATCCTCTCTCACTTCCATTCAGGAATGAGCATCTTCTGAAGAGTACCACTAGGCTTCTGATGCTCACACTTTATTTGCTGGCAACTCTGGCATTTAGCAACAAAATCAACTATGTCTCGCATCATCCGACCCCACCAGTAATGCTGCCTCAAATCATGGTACATCTTGGTGGCACCAGGATATATAGAGTATTTCAAATAATGAGCCTCAGCTAGAATAGTATGAATCAAATCATCAACACGGGGCACATAAACTCGCCCCTTAATCCACAACACACCCTCACCATCAAGAATGGCCTCACCCTGCAAAACCTTATCACGAATTTTGCTTAACTTAGCATCCTCGAATTGTTTAGCCTTTATGGGATCAACAAATATAGACCTTACCTCGACACTAGCTAGCAATCCTCCTCTTTTAGAAACCTCAAGTCTTATGAACTTGTTAGCTAGAGTCTGAACCTCTCTAGCCAACGGACGCCAGGTAGCACTCAAATAAGCCAAGCTACCCATACTTGCTGACTTTCTGCTCAATGCATCGGCTACCACATTAGTCTTTCCTGGATGGTATAGAATGGTGATATCATAATCTTTAAGCAACTCCATCCATCTACGTTGTCTCAAATTCAAATCCCTCTTCTTGAACACATGTTATAAACTACGATGATCAGTAAACACTTCACAACGAACACCATATAAGTAATGCCTTCATATCTTAAGATCAAAAACCACAGCAGCCAACTCCAAGTCATGAGTTGGATAATTTCTCTCATTAGGCTTCAATTGCTTTGAAGCATATGCAATCGCATTCCTTTCCGGCATCAAAACAGCATCTAAACTAGAACGTGAGGCATCACAATAAATAATAAAATCTTTACCCTCTATAGGCAAGGCAAGAATAGGAGCGGTAGTCAACAAGGTCTTGAGCTTTTGAAAGCTCTTCTCACATTCATCAGACCAAACAAAAGGTACCTCCGTCTGAGTTAACCATGTCATATGAGTAGCAATAGAAGCAAACCCTTTCACGAACCTGCGGTAATAACTGGCTAACCCTACAAAGCTACAAACCTCTATCATCGAGGTAGGCCTAGCCCAATTTTTAACAGCTTCAATCTTCTGTGGGTCTGCCATCACCCCTTGTTTCAAAACTACATGCCCCAGAAAGGAAACAGAATCCATCCAAAATTCACACTTAGAAAACTTTGCATAAAGTTTCTTCTCTTTTAATAAGCCCAGAACAATTCTTAAGTGATCCTCATGTTCCTTCTTACGTTTAGAATAAACTAGAATATCATCAATAAAGACAATCATGAAAAAATCCAAGTAGGGCTTAAATATCTCATTCATCAAACTCATAAAAGCAATTGGGGCATTAGTCAGCCCAAAAGACATCACAAGAAACTCATAGTGCCCATACCTAGTCTGAAATGCAGTCTTAGGAATATCGTCGGCACGAATCTTAAGTTGATGATATCCGGACCTCATATCAATCTTAGAAAAGATGGATCCACCCTGCAACTGATCAAACAAATCATATATACGGGGTAAAGGATACTTGTTACGAATTGTTACCATGTTCAACTGCCTGTAGTCTATACACATACGAAGGCTACTATCCTTCTTCTTTACGAATAAGACAGGAGCACCCCATGGAGAGGCACTCGGACGGATAAATCCCTTACCCAACAAATCCTGCAACTGAGCCTTTAGCTCCCTTAATTCAGTCGGAGCCATCTTGTAGGGTGAAATAGAAATAGGATGAGCACTCGACTCTAGATCAATACAGAAATCAATGTTACGGTTTGGTGGCATGCCAGGAATATCTGCAGGAAATACCTCCTTGAACTCACACACCACAAGAACTGACTCATAAGTGGGACCTCTGCAGTAGAGTCCTAAAGATGTGCTAGGAAGGCCAAACACCGCTTCCTAATTAACCTCTTGGCACGAATAAAGAAAATAAGTTTCATTGGAGCAAGACTATAATCACTTTCCCACTCAAGTCTATTCATCCCAGGCATAGCCACAGTCACTGTCTTAGCATGACAGTCTAATATAGTATGATATGGAGACACCTAATTCATTCCCAAAATTATGTCAAAATCTACGATATCTAGGATCACCAAATCTACCCAAGTTTAGTACCCTATAAACATAATAGAACAAGAGCGATAAACCCTATCAACAACAACAAAATCACCAACAGGGATAGACACATGAACAGAAAAGTCAAGTAGATCACACACCATGTCTAACCCTACAGCAAAACTAACATATATATATGAGAAGGTAGAACCAGGGTCAAATAATACAGTAGCCATCCGGTCACAGACAAGAATAGTACCAGTAATAACAACATTTGATGCCTCTGTCTCCGGCCTACCTGGAAAAGCATAGAAATGGGCCTTATCACCAGTATGAGTGTCACCCCTACCGAGCTGAGAACCACCTCGATGGGGTTGGTTACCACCCCTACCTGCCTGGCGACCACCACGACCACCCTATGGACGACCTCTTCCATTACTACCACCTCTCCTACCTATTGGAGCTAGAGCCCGGGGAGTCTGCTGCTGGCCAGACTGACCATACTGTCTGAGATTAGGACAATACTTCTGGATGTGGCCAACCCTACCACACTCATAACATGTAAAATCCAAGGTGGGCCGTTGATCTAAAGAAGATGAAGTGAGGTAACCACCAAAGTTTGAAGACGGCTGGCTAGCCCCTAATGGACCCCCAACAGATACCGGCATCGCTGACTAAATAGGGTGGGCAGGGTATTCCAGCAAACTCTGACCCCTAAAATAAGAACCACTGAAACTGCCCCCTTTGCGGGCCTTCTTTCCTGCTGCCTTGGCATAACACTCTTGCTTTACACCCTCCACCTTCTTATCAAAATCAACCATCTCCTGAAAAGACTTACCTGAAGATACCATCTGAAGAGCAAAAATCTGGAGACATGTGTTCAAACCCTTCACAAAGAGATGGATCCTCTCCTCCTCAGTTTGTAGCATCTGAGATGAATACCGAGAATATGAATAGAATTTGGCCTCATAGGCCGCAACTGACAAACTTACCTGCTCAAGATTAGTGAACTCATCCCTTTTCCTATCCCTCAATGTACGAGGTACATACTTCTCTAGAAAAATTGACTAAAACTGAGTCCAAGTCAACAGAGGCGAACCTACAGCCCTACACTCCACATAAGCCCTCCACCATATCTTGGCATCTCCTTGAAACTGAAAAGTGACCAGTTCCACACCATACCTCTCAACCACTCCCATCTTGTGAACTCTCTCGTGGTAATCAATAATGAACTCATAGGCATCCTTAGACTCGGTGCCACGAAAAACAGGAGGCTTCATCTTGATAAACTTACAAAATAAGTCATGCTCATCTCTAGTCATCACCGGACCCACTACCTGTCTCGAAAAAACACCTGATCTTGACATCTCTTCCATCAGAGGAGCTACAGCAGCAGCATGCTGTAACCCCAGACGCTGAACTCCAGGTACTGCCAGCATAGTCTTGTTTCCTGCTAACCCACTCAAGAAGCTCAGAACCTACTGAATCACATAGAAAGACATCTGAATCGGAGTTGTACCTCTCGGGATTGGTTCTGGCCCATCCTGAATAGACATCCCCTCATCCTGCAACGGTATCACTCCATCCTCTGCTATCTCAAGAATATCCTCATGTGGAGGAGGAGATACTAACCTCTCCCAAGCCGGTCCTGTGGCCCGAGCCCTGCCCCTGGCAGGTGCTGCTCTCCTTCCTCTACCTTATCCTCCCCTTACCTGTCCTCTGCCATGAACAGTAACCCCAACGGCCGATTCAGGTACCTCTACTCTTACTCCATTTGCCCGTGTTCTCACCATCTACGAGAATAAGAATGGAAGAAGTCAGATACCAATTCGTATCACCAGATACTAATTGAAATCAAGTAATAACACAAAAGAAAGAAAAATTTGAATTTTCCTAGGGTTATGTAGCCTCTAGAAGAAAAGTATAGACGTCTCTGTACCGTTCCGCAAGACTCTTCTAGACATATTCTTGTACGACGAGATCGACAAATCTAGGGCTCTGATACCAACTTTGTCACGACCCAAATGGCCATGATTGGCACCCACTCTAATACTTCGGTGGGAGAACCATCTAACGCAAAACCTTACCCAATTATTTAGTCAATATTAAGACTAGGCTATCATAAAAAAACCAACTTAATAATAATAAATCCAAAACTAATCTTTAATTGATGCGGAAAATCAAACAACTAAGTATTAAAATTCCCAAGACCCGAAAGTCATCGTACAAGAACTTCTAAAATAAAACCCATGTCTAAAAATATCCAAAATAAGGAAACATAAAGAGTATCTCTCATTGCCCGAAAGAAGGACAAGAACTAATATGATGATCCATGGCAGCTTAGAGATGGGGTGCTCACCCTTGGATCGAGATCAACTATCAAACGCTAGAGATGAGGTCGTGTCTGAGTCTCTAGAACACTTTCAGCACTAAACAAAAGAAGAGTATAGGGTAGTATCAGTACAAACCACTATGTACTGGTAGGTATCATAGGCCAACTCAATTTAATAGCATGTATACAACATAAATCAAATAACAAGTAGACAGACATCAACACATAGCAAGTATTTAATGAATCAGCAAATACATCAATGACGAGCCAAACAATGCTAACAAACAAGCCACGTAACCATCAAGAGTATCAACCATATTGTAAACAACCACGAAATCAACAATAATACCATAAGTAACAACTATGTCCTTATCAACCTAGCAATTAGAACACCATTAGCTCGTTATCAACTTATTAACCACATGATCTCTCAAAACCAACACTAATTTGTACACACATGCTAAGGGACTTATTTCTGCCCAACTAGTCATGACCTGCAGAGGACAATCTAAGTCCATGTATCGTACCGGCGTGGTACCCGATCCTCCAATAATAAATAATATCAATATCCATATCCGTACCGGCGTGGTACCCGATCCTCCATAACTATGTTATGTTTATTTTATCAAATTCACACTATCTCTAAGAATAAAACACGATGTACTAAATTTACAAGTACACTTATACTCATGAGGCAATTCGATCAAGTTTGATTTTCAATAATTGTTCATACAAGTATCAACAATCTAAATATCATCAAATTCAAGTATGTCCGAAAACCAACAAACAAGCATTCAATTTAGGAGCGTACACATAATTAAACCAAGTCTAAACTCCAATTAAACCATAACCTACCTCAACCGAAGAATCTAAATGCAAGCTAATTCGTAAGGGCCTTGCCCTTCCGTAGAGCTTCTGAATGGTCAAAATCTGTTCAAATATATAGCTCTCATAAGAATAAGAATCTAATGACACCTATTTTATAAATTCTTACTCTAAAAATCCTAGGCCTAAAACTTTAATTTTTCATAACCATAATTAATAATCACTTAATGATTCTTGAAACTAGAAGCTAAAGAAGAAAAACATTGCATACATGAACTGGTTAGCATGCGCAGAGTTGATGCTTGATAGATTTCTAAATTACATTGTCAAATTTCTATACCAAAAACCTATGAGTGAATGTTGTTTGTGGTAACGTAAACATGGAAGAGAGTCTACATATTAACAATTACATGGCAGTATAACCTTAGGCCACTAATCCTACCACTATGCAGACATATGCTCCCTCCAATTCAACTACCATCATTGGCCAATGATTAAATAATTATTACTTTTGTTTCTAACCTAATCCTAATGGCACGCACCGATACAATTTATTTACTGGAATCTAAGATTCCATTCCACATCATAATAAGCATTATACTATATATTCTAAACACACTGTATATGTCAAATACAGTCTGACCTGAAGCCCGCGAGAGAGATTTCATCCAAAACTGCAATCGAGAAAACCATTTCATGCCCTTCCTCTTGTAACTCTCTGTTCTTATTCTTAATAAATATGGTAAACTCTCCCCACTTAAATTCATTCTTGTATTGGCCACATAAGTAATTTAAATTAGGATTTTGACCTATTAAATAACTAATTAACTAATTATCAAAAATATTCAAAACTTCTAATAAATTCGCGAAATTTGTTCGAAACCCCATAGAAACAAATCAAATATGTAAATTGGCTAAAAAGTACGCTCCGAACCTATTGGAATCGCTAAAACACCAATACAGGGTCGTCTTGATCAAAGGTTGACCATAATCACGCTTAACTTTATTTAAACTCAAGAACCCAACTAATGACTTAAATCACTTCCAAACACCTCGAGAGTCGGTACTTCCCATCCCTGTAAGTCATAACTCACGTATACAAACTACCCAAAGAGCTAAAATGGAAAAAATTCACAAAACGATTAAAAGGATCGTCACACTACAGTGTCCATATTAAACTAGAATTCGCAATCCTATTTTCTAGGGGGAAAAGAAGAACACATGTTTCTTTCAAGAAAGAAACATACGATTGTTTCTTTGTTCCAATTTGGATTGGGAAAACATCTCTATAAACAGAGGTTATTCTTACCCTAAAAAGATAATTCAGTTTTCTATTCAGTACTTGCCCACCCAAGTATTGAGAGAGTTCGGCTGTGAATTTGAGATCACTGTAGAAGATCGCAGAACTGAAGACGAATTTACTTCAAGACATCTGCTCATGCTTCAAGAGGTATTCCTTGGTTAATTTTAAGCACGCTTTGTCTAAATTACGTGTTTATATTGATTGTCTATAATTCATGTAAGCAGTATAATTCTGGAATGCTTTTGTTGTGTATAATATTTCCCGACATCTTGGTCACCACATCTTTTTGAAACTAATTTATCCCCATTGATTTTTTGGAATTTTTTTTGAGTAATGTCATGACCCAATTTCAAAGTCATGATGGCACCTACTATGTCCCACCAGTAGGTAAGTCAAGCCTTAGCCCGGAATGACAAATAATGGGCGCAATGGTGGAAGGATACCAAAAGTAATACAAATCATGTTCATAATACATGCACAAAAATATAAGGCTAAATAAAAGAGGGAGAAGAACAAAATGAATCCCACGACCTGGTAAGACCGATACAAGAACCACTAGTAAAAGAATAAGAGTACTAATAATATTAATACGCATGTAGTCTCAAAACGAAGGACCATCCAAAAATAGGGGAAGGAGAGGGGATCAGCTCCGGCTCTGAAAGCTCACCCTATCTCTGAGACCTGTAGATAGCTGGCTAGAATATCAATGGCGGTGGCTAATACCCGGATCTGTACCAGAAAAGATGCAGAAGTGTAGTATGAGTACCAAAATAATGGGTACTCAGTAGGCATATCGGCCAACTAAACTAAATCATAATAAAAGTATAATAAAATGCGAAGATGTAAAATAAGTCAAGGGAGAGGGGCAAACCTGAGAACATGCTCTGAGATAGGTAAATAAATAAAGAAGCACATGATGCCAAAATTTAAGTAGCTACTACAACCCAATTAGGCCCCCATAAGCCAAGAGGGAAAAAACAAGAGAAGACTAATCCAAACGAACCCCCATAAGCCCGATGGATGCAATCAAGGAATATACCATTACCATACTTATGAATCCCTTCCAAACCACAACTCACCAGACTTGAACCGGTACTATAATACCATGAAATAACCCATAGCCACCGGAGTTGAAATGGATTTTTCCTTCCTCATAACTTACCATAAGTGCCGGACTCGAACCGGTAATTTAGTGCCATAAATAGATAGAGTATGTCGGACTCGAAATGGTCTTTAAAAGCCAAAAATTAATAGAATGTGCCGGACTCGAACTGGTCTTTAAATGCCATAAATCAATAGTATGTGCCGGACTCGAACCGGTCTTTAAGTGTCATAAGTCAATAAAATGTGTTGGACTCAAACCGTTCCTTAAGCGCCATAAGTCAATAGAATTTGCCGGACCCGAACTGGTCTTTAAATAAGCTTAAGATCATTAACCCGGTCTCGTACCAGGTATATACCATGTAGTCTAACGCTCAAGATTAAGGATAATGTTGCAAAAGAAGGTCTCCTAAGTCTAAAAGGATCCAAGAGCTATATCCCAACCCCAAATCATCAATTTACTTAAGGGAAGGGTAAATGGGTCGATTCTACCTCCGAAACGACCCTCAAATCGGTCAAATAACCCAACTTTTAATAACTAAGCAACCAACAGTAAATTCCAACCCCAAACTAGCATAATATCATACTAATACCATAATTGAGCTCAATCTATAAGTAGGGTAAGCCTAGCCTAGCTGGATGCCGAAGAAAGCTCGATAAAGTCCGCTAAAGTGGGGTCTTTCCCTTTCGAGAAGCTTCCGCAATGCCATGCTATCAAAATAACAATATACTCATTAATACAAGAACAACAATACCCATGTTGCATATAAATACGTCAGATCCAAAATTGAGTGAAAATCTCATATGGGGCCCGCTTACGGAATGACAAGTTTGAAATTGTCAAAACGTACCTCAAGGCTCAAGGGTCATTTACCCTTAAAAATGGATAAATTTCTATCACAATAACAATCAAAATTAACCCATCAATGAACTAGGGTTATAACTTTAAAATGGGGAATTTACCGATAAATTAAAGAAAACTTACAATAATTTTGATGAGAAAACGTTTTCACGCACTCTCCAACTTACCCCGAACACCCACAAATCGACCCTCTCAATCTCTTAGCTCTCTAGAGCATTTAATGGTATTTGGGACTTGTGGAAAATGAAGAAATTGGATTTTGGCATGTATTTATACTGCCAGGGATCCATTCATCGCGAATTGGGGAACCCACCGCGAACGCGACCTGGACCCGAAGGACCCTTAGCGAATACGATGGCCTAAAGGCTTGGCCTTAATGAATGCGGCCAAGGCCTCGCAAACGCGAATGCCATTCTTGTCCTGCACCAGCTGATGCTACATCAGCTAAACTTGGCAATTGTCAAGTTTTCGATCGGACCCTCAGGATTAGTTTGAAATCCCGTGAACGCAAATAAACTATGCTACCCAATAAAGTTCGACATTCCAGACTCAACGGTGCAATCAAAATTTTCATCTGGGTTCATTTCAATGAAATATGGATCCCACACCCAAATGGCTTTTTTCATCACTTTCCACCTAATAGCCCAAAACGAGTTCGAAAGCCTCGGGACCCGGACCAAGGGTCCCTTAGCCTAAAATCATCGTTTCGGAGCTGATGGAACTATCAGAGTTGGAATATAGGTCGTTTACCAAGAGTTTAGGCACAGTAGCCAAATTTGAAAAAGTCAAACCCAAAACAGGAAATTGGCTCTAAAAACCAAACGAACTACCCGTTAACCAAACTGTCAGCTCCAGCAAGTCATAAATGACTTGGGGAAGCTATGGGAAAGCTCTAAACATCAAAATAATGTGGAAATGTATAAAATGACTTGGAGGGTCATTATAATAACCACTACTAAAAGGACTTTCGTCCGCGAAAGTAAAAGGTAAAGATGTGCCTGAAGGCTCAAACAGGTGGGGATACTGGGTCCGCATCTAGCTCTCGATCTCCCAAGTAACCTCCTCAACTAGATGGTGCCTCCACTGTACCTTAACCACTAAAATCTCTCTGGAGCGCAACCGCCTAACATCCTTGGCTAAAATGAAGACTGGCTCATCTACGAACGCCAACCTCTCGTCTAACTGAATCGAGTCCTATTAAAGCACGTGAGACTTATTTGGGATGTAACGCCGCAACATAAAGACATGGAAAACTAGATGAACAACTGAGAAATTTGGGGGTAAGGCCAATTCATAAGCTACCTCTCCAACTCTCCGAAGTATCTCGAATGGGCTAATATACCTGGGCTGAGCTTACCTTTCCTCCCGAACCTCAACACGCCCTTCATGGGTGATACTAGGAGGAAAACTCGATCACAAACCCCAAATCTCAAGGTACAAATTATACGATCAGTATAACTCTTCTGCCTACTCTGAGCTGCCCTTAACCTATCCTGAATCACCCGCACCCTATCCAAGGACTCACGAAGCAAGTCAGTGCCATGGAGGCTAATATCTGAAGTCTCGAACCAACCTATAGGAGATCGACAAAGCCTACCATATAATGACTCAAATGGTGCCATCTCAATGCTCGAATGGTAGCTATTATTATAAGCAAACTCTACCAAAGCTAAGTTCTGCTCCCACTGACCTACAAAGTCCATCACGCACGCGTGAAACATATCCTTAAGAACAAGAATGGTCCACTCCAACTGACCATCATTCTAAGGATGAAATACGGTGCTAAGATCAACCTGAGTACCCAACTCCTCCTGACAGGTCCTCCAGAAGCTAGAAGCAAACACTAAGCCTCTATCAAAAATAATAGATACAGGCACTCCATGAAGGCGAACTATCTCTCGAGTGGATAAGGGCTAACCTCTAGGCACTGAAGGAGATTTAAATCAGGATAGTATCAGCTGACTTGGTCAATTGATCCACGATGACCCAAATACTATCAAACCCATGTGAAGACGAGGTAAACCGATCATGAAGTCCATAGTAATCAGCTCCCACTTCCACTCAAGAATGGGTAGCCTCTGAAGCAATCCACCTGGCCGTTGATGCTCGGCCTTTACCTGCTGACAACAAAGGCAACGAGCTACAAAGTCTATAATATCTCTCTTCATGCCACTCCACCAGTAATACTGCCTCAAATCTCTATACATCTTTGTTGTCCCAGGTGAATAGAATATCTGGAGCTATGACCCTCCCGTAGTATCTACTGACTTAAGTCTCCAACCCTCGAAACACAGATGCGACTATCAAACCTCAAAATGGATCTAGGATAGCCCGACTGGACTCAACCCACGCCACTTGATCAAGGATGTCACAAAGGTTACTATCCTCAAACTAGCAACTCCAAATCTACTCAAATAAGGTAGACCTAGCCTCAAAACTCGTAAAGATCCTCCTGGAGCCCAAAATATCAAGCCGAACCAACAAGTTGGCTAAGAACTGTACTTCCAAAGACAATGGACGCTCTGACGCTGAAATAGAAGCTAGACTACCCATGCTCACCGCCCTTTGGCTCAAGATGTCTGCTACCACGTTCACCTTGCTCGGATGATATAGGATAGCGATATCATAGTCCTTCAGTAACTCAGTCCACCTATGCTGCCTAGAATTAAGGTCTCTCTTACTCATAAGGTGTATAAGACTATGATGGTCGGTGTAGATCTCACAATAAACACCATACAAGTAGTGTCTCAAATCTTAAGCGCAGAAACCACCACCGCCAACTTCAAATTATGAGTGGGGTCGTTGTGCTTGGGAATCTTAAGTTGCCTCAATGCATAAGCAATAACTCAGCCCTACTTCATCAGAACACAACCCAAACCAACACCAGAAGCATCACAATAAATTGTAAACCCCTCGCCCTCAACAAGAAGGGTCAATATCTGAGCAGAAGTGAGTAAGCTCTTGAGCCTCAGAAAGCTCAACTCACAATCCTCGGACCACTGAAATGGAACTTTCTTCCTAGTCAGTCAGGTCATAGGCGATGCAATAGAAGCAAAACCCTCAACAAATCGTTGGTAGTAACCCACCAAACCAATAAAGCTACAAATCTCAGTCGGAGATGTAGGTCTGGCCCAATCACAAATAGCCTCAATCTTTGCTGGATCCATCATAATCCCATCCTTAGACACCACGTGTCGTAGGAATGTAACAGAATCGAGCCATACTTTGAGAATTTGGCATAAAGCCTATGATCTCTCAAAGTCTGAAGCACAATCCTTAAATGTTACTCGTGCTCCTCCCCTCTCCTCGAATATACAAGGATGTCATCAATGAAAACAATAACAAAGAAGTCCAAATAGGGCCTGAAAACTAGATTCATCAAATCCATAAACATAGTTGGGGCATTGGTTAACCCAAAAGACATTACTAGGAACTCATAATGGCCATACCGAGTCCTGAAGGCTATCTTAGGGATGTCCTCAGCCCGAATCCTCAACTGACGGTAACCCAATCTTAAGTCAATCTTAGAGAACACTGTCGCAACCTAAAGCTGGTCAAATAAAACATCAATGCCTGTCGCACCCTGAAGCTGGTCAAATAAAACATCAATGCGAGGCATAGGATACTTATTCTTCACTGGAACCTTATTTAGCTGCCTATAGTCAATACACATGCACATAGAGCCATCCTTTTTCTTCAGGAACTAGATAGGAGCACCCAAGGCGATACACTAGAGCCATCCTTTTTCTTCACAAACTAGATAGGGGCACCCCAAGGCAATACACTAGGCTGAAAGCAATGCACATCGACCCACTGCTCGACTCGAGATTAATGGCAAACCCAATATCATGCTCAGGAGGAAGGCCAGGAAGATCGGTAGGAAAAACATCAGCGAACTCACGGACATATAACACCCCGTACATTTTTGAACTTATGCAATGACCTTAGCATCAATGGAAGCATTTAAATTAAAGATAGTAAGTGAATCATGTATTAAATTTATTGGGCTGAATTTAGAGGCATGTTTTTGGGCTCAATTGAGGCCTAAATTAAATAAATAATAATGGGACCAAATGGGTTAGTGATCCATGCAAAAAATGTACCAAGTCAACACATCAATAATTTAGCTTTTTATGACCAATAATATGGCTAAACTTGGCCATAAAGGGGAGGTGGAAAGGGAGTATTTAAGGCTGAAAAACCAGCTCATTTATACACAATACACTTAGCAAAAGAATCAGATTTTTCAACACAACATATTTTTCTCTCAAAGAAACCCTAACCGCCCTATTTTTCCTTGAGGATTTTTGGACAAGATCTTCCACTTGAAAGCCTTGGTAAGTATTTACCATTGTATATTAATGTAATACATGCATGATATATGGTGGGAAACATGTTGGTTATGTTTAAAAAGCATAGGGCAATCCACCGGTCTTTAAGGCTAATGGATTTGCCTTTTTATGGTTTAAACTTGAAAAGGGGCTTAAGGCCTTGAAGGAATTGAATTATATGGATGAAATTTCAGTATGTTAATGTGTTTTTATGTCCCTAATTCGTTACTCCTTGAGTATGACTTGTGGAAATGTTTATACGTAATTATACATGGAACGTGTGGTGTAATGGAAAGACGATATTTTCTTGTGATGTTGATGTGGATTTTGAAACCATGGTGGATTTTTTTTGGTATGTTGTTATGAAAGGTAATTATGTGACTTGATGGAATAATTATGTGGAGTTGCATTAAAGTAAAACTGTGATGTATGAATTTGGTATGAAATTCTATCAGTTTGTAATGTCTATGTTGATGTGCGGACTGTTTTGGTGTTATTGGTAATGTGAGGCAGAAAATTATATTATAGGAGGCTTGAATGAAGTTATATGATAGTAGGAAGGAAGGTGTAATGATGTACCATGTATTTGGAATGTTGGACGGGTTTTACTTCCCGTTAAGTAACTAATTGCCATCTTGTGAACTTGTAGTATAATTAGTTGTTAATGTTAGCTCCATTATGTACTTGTGATGTAGAGTAATACATAAGGAAGGAGCTGAATCATTGTTGTATTCACGTAGTGAGAAGATAAGGTATGTAAGGTTACTTTTTCCACAGCACCTATTGTTCATATCGTTACCGCTCTTGTTTCCGTATCAAAATATTTTAAAGTATCTCATTTCAGGTTTATTATAAATTTTTATTCACGTGTCTCTTATTCATTGATTGATGTTCCAATGCTCCAATAATGTTATAACCGCCAATGTATCAATCTCACAAAAGTAAAGGAATGAAGTAATGCATAGTTGTTTGTTTGAGTACGGGTGACAGCTCAAAGGGGCAAAAGCCTAGCTAAAGACGATCCCGATTGATTATTGGATACAGGGGGCAGCCCAAAGGGGTGAGAACCTAGCTAGGGCCGAACCTGCTTTATTGATTTATGGGTGGTAGCTCAAAGGGGCGAAAGCCTAGCTAGAGACGATCCCAATGTTATTTTCCCACTGATCAGTTGGGCTCGAGCATTATATGATTGATGATGATAATGATATGAACGTAAAAGCAAATAAAGTAATAAAGGTAATGTACATTGTTCCACATATACAGAATGGTGGTTTATCCATATTGACTATTCACTTGTACTTGATTCCATTGAAGTTTTTATGTTTCATGCAGTTTTCTATAGCCTTACATACTCAGTACATTCTTTCGTACTGACGTCCCTTGAGGGACTTACCTTACTTGTTGCAGGCACAAGAGCTAGTAGACCTCCAGAATAGGATATGGTTCATCTGCAGACTATTGGTGAGCTCCAGATTGGTTCGGGGCTTTTCGAGTCACATGTATACAGTTGTTTTGGTATTGTGTAAAGGTTGTATAAAGCGAGGACTTGTCCCAACTTTAGGCAAGGTTATGTATCTATTAGAGGCTTTGTAGACATTGTACGACAGATGAAGGAATGTATGTCCAATTTAACGTGGTGGCCCTAACAATCAAATTTCATATCTATTTGAATATTTTTCCATGACTTCCGCCATTGATATCTTGTTTCTATATGTGATAGAATGTTGATTCATTGAGTGGCTTGCATATGAATGTACGCGATCATAGGTTGGTTCTCTCGGGCCTTAACGGCTTCGGGTACCAATCCGCCCCAATGGGATTTGAGGCGTGACAAAAGTGGTATCAGAGCGGGTCGTCCTAGGGTGTCTACAAAGTCTTGTCTGAGTAGAGTCTTGCTTATGGATGTGTTGTGCAGCACATTTATAAGTATGAGGCTACGGGACATTTAGGAGTTGTTTCTTTTCTTCATTTTCTAGATCGTGCATTAGAGCCAAAGTTGTAGGTGAAATCATATCTGACCACTGAAATTGTTTATCTTTTGTTATGGTAAAATGTCGTTTACAAGGAGAAACAAGGGTAAAAGTAAGAATCTAGACAGGATTGTCGGAGAAGGAACCAGTAAATCACCACCTAAACAAGCTAATCAAGGTGAAGCTGAAAATGAATTTGCATCGCGGACTTCTTCTATTCTTCTATTTCGAGAAGAGCCAAGAAGGATAGGAGTACCCCCTGAACCACCTGTTAATGCTATTGAGCAGGATTTAGGAAATGCGGTGCAAATGTTGACTTGTATAGTTGCTGCATAAAGTCAAGGACAAGCTGGTCCAACTACAAGTAATGATGGTGCGGATAGGGCAGCTAGTCGGCGGACACGGGATTTTCATAAATTAGACCCTCCCACATTCATTGGGTCAGATCTGAATGAAGACCCGCAAGACTTCATGAATCAAATTCAAAGGGCCTTAGATGTTATGCATGTATCTAGTACATAAATAGTTGAACTTGCGACATATAAATTGAAAGAAGAGGCTATATTATGGTACGAAGATTGAAAATGATCTAGGGGTATCGGTGCATTTCCAGCTAGTTGGGAAGAATTTAAAGCGGCATTCCTCGATCATTACCTTCCATATGAGATTCGAGAGGCTCGTGCAGACCCGTTCTTAAACATTTATCAAGGTAATATGAGCATCAGAGAGTACAGTCTTCGGTTTAACTCTTTGGCCAGGTACACTTCTAATGTAGTAGCTACTATGGACGATAGAGTTCATCGGTATGTGGATAGATTGGATCCATATTTGGTTAGGGATTTTAATATTGCTGCTTTGAATAGAGACATAGATATAGCCAGGATACAAGTTTTTGCACAGAAGATGGAGGATCAGAGGCAAAGGAGAAGCATGCAAGAATTTGAAGGAGGACTGTCAAAGAGGGCTAAACCTATGGGACAGTTCCTGGCGTCCCAAGGAGAATTTAGGCCTCGAGTTTTTAATAGACCGCCTAGACCATCATTTTCTTATCCTACAGCAGGTACTTCATCCCAATTCCAAGAGTTCAAAAGAGGCCACGTTGGGCGAAGTAGTGGGATTCGAGGTTCACAAACAGCGGGGTATCGAGAACAAGGAAATATGAGCCAATTGAGGTTTTCTCGTCAATCGTGTCAGTACTGTGGGAAGTTTCATTTAGGTAAATGCCAGTTTGGGATGAATATTTGCTTTTGGTGTGGTATGTCGGGGCACAAGATGAGAGAGTGTCCACAGAGGGGCACGGGTAGTATGACGTAACCTACGGGATCAGCTATTGCATCATCCTCATCGGGTGTACAGCCTACAGGGCATGGTAGAGGTGCGAGAGGAGCAGCTAATTCTAGTAGAGTATAGAACCGTACCTATGCTTTAGCGGATCGGCAGAATTCGGAGGCTTCTCCGGATATAGTTTCAGGTACATTATCCATCTTTTCACATAATGTTTATGCATTGATTGATCTTGGCTCTACCCTATCATATGTCACTCCATTGATTGCTAAAAAATTCGAAAGAACACCGGAATTACCAGTCAAGCCATTTGAAGTATCTACACCAGTTGGTGAATCTATTGTAGCTAAAAGAGTCTATCATAATTGTATAGTAACTGTTTGTGATCATGATACGTTGGCCAATCTGATTGAGTTGGAAATGGTGGATTTTGATGTTATAATAGGTATGGATTGGTTGGCTTCTTGTTATGACACGGTAGATTGCCGAGCTAAGAAGGTATATTTCCATTTTCCATAAAAGACCGTCCTTGAATGGAGGGGTAATGTTGGAGCATCGAGAGGTAAATTTATTACCTATCTTAGGGCAAGGAAAATGATAGCCAAGGGGTACATATACCACCTAGTAAGAGTGCAAGATATCGATGTGAAGCCACCAACTCTTCAATCAGTTCCAGTGGTAAATGAATTCCTTGATGTATTTCCTGAAGATCTTCCAGGTTTGCCTCCAGAACGGGAAGTAGAGTTTGGTATTGATGTGATGCCAGGCACTCTGCCTATCTCTATTCCTCCATATAGAATGGCCCCGGCAGAGTTACGCGAATTGAAGGAGCAATTAAAAGACTTGCTGGACAAGGGATTCATAAGGCCTAGTATGTCCCTGTGGGGTGCACCAGTGTTATTTGTAAGCAAGAAAGATGGCACGTTGAGAATGTGTATTGATTATCGATAACTGAATAAGGTAACAATTAAGAACAAATATCCCCCTCCCCAGAATTGATGATTTGTTTGATCAATTACAGGGTGCCAAATGTTTCTCAAAGATTGACTTGAGATCGGGTTATTATCAAGTAAGGGTTAGAGAAAAAGATATACCCAAGACAGCTTTTCGAACACGATATGGTCATTATGAATTTTTAGTTATGTCATTTGGGCTAACAAATACACCAGCAGTTTTTATGGATTTGATGAATATGGTGTTCAAGCCATTCTTAGATGTGTTCGTGATGGTGTTTATAGATGACATTTTGGTTTATTCAAGATCACAAGAGGACCATGCTCATCACTTATGGCAGGTGTTACAGATTCTTCGTGATCGTAAGTTATATACAAAGTTCTTTAAATATGAATTTTGGTTAAAATCTGTAGCATTCTTAGGTCATGCTGCGTCGGATGAAGGAATAAGGGTTGATACTCAAAAGATAGAAGCTGTGAAGAATTGGCCAAGACCTACAACGCCTACAGAGATTCATAATTTTCTCAGGTTGGCGGGTTATTATCGATAGTTTGTTGAAGGATTTTCTTCTATTGTTGCACCTTTAACAAAGCTAACACACAAGGCAACCAAGTTTCAATGGAATGATGCATCTGAGAAGAGTATCCAAGATCTGAAGACTAAATTGACTACTACACCCGTATTGATACTTCCAGAAGGCACCGAAGGGTATGCGGTATATTGTGATGCTTCAGGAGTCGGCTTCAGGAGTCGGCTTAGGATGTGTATTGATGCAGCACGGTAATACAATAGCTTATGCCTCAAGACAGTCGCGACCACATGAGATAAATTATCCAACACATAACCTTGAGCTAGCAGTTGTGATATTTGCTTTAAAGATATGGCGCCACTACTTGTATGGGGTTCATGTTGATATATATACTGATCAAAAGAGTTTGCAATATATCTTTAAGCAAAAGGACCTAAATTTGAGGCAGCGGAGATGGCTTGAACTATTAAAAGATTATGACATTGATATTTTATATCATCTAGGGAAAGCAAATGTGGTATCCGATGCATTAATCCGTAAAGCAATAGGAAGAACTGATGGCCAGCTCAAGAAAAAGCAAGGTATAGTCAAGTCTACATCAACTAGCTAGCTTGGGGGTTCGTCTTCTTGAAACTCCAAATGAAGGAATTATGGTGCGAAATGCGGTAGAATCTTCATTAGTAGCTGAAGTGAAGGAAAAACAGTATGCGGATCCTATTTTATTGCGGCTGAAGGAGAATGTACAACAAGGTTTAACAAAGGAATTTGATCTTACGGAAGAAGGAGTGCTTCAATGTCAAAGTAGATTGTGTGTACCTGATATATATGAGCTAAGAACACGGATTATGACAGAGGCACATCATTCGCGGTATTCTATTCATCCGGGAGCCACCAAAATGTATCATGATTTGAAAGAAATATATTGGTGGGGTAATATGAAAAAGAACATTGCAGAATTTGTAGCTCATTGTCCAAATTGTCAACGAGTAAAAGTAGAGCATCAGAAGCCTGGAGGTTATATGCAATGTATAAATCTTCCAATCTGAAAGTGGGACATGATCAACATGGATTTCATCACAGGTTTGCCTCGTACACTTCGAAAATTTGATTCCATATGGGTAATAGTTGACAGGCTTACCAAGTCAGCACACTTTCTATCGGTCAAGACCACCTACACAACTGAATATTATGCATAATTGTATGTTAAAGAGATAGTTCGACTACACGGAATTCCAATCTCTATTATATCAGACAGGGGAGCTCAATTTACTGCACACTTTTGGAAGTCTTTTCAGAAGAGTTTGGGAACCCAAGTGAATTTAAGTACAGCTTTTCATCCTCAAATAGATGGACAAGCAGAAGGTACTATACAAATACTAGAAGATATACTACGAGCTTACACATTGGACTTTAAAGGTAGTTGGGATGATCATTTATCTCTTATTGAATTTGCCTACAATAATAGCTATCATTCAAGTATCAAAATGGCGCCTTACGAAGCTTTATATGGAAGAAAGTGTAGATCACCAATTGGATGGTTTGAAGCGGGTGAAACTGCCTTATTTGGGCCAGATATTGTTCATCAAGCTATGGATAAGGTTAAGGTGATACAACAGCGGCTACAAACGGCCCAAAGTCGGCCCAAAGTCGGCACAAATCATATGCCGATGTTAGAGGAAGGGGGCTAGAATTTTCCATAGGTGATTGGATATTCTTGAAAATGTCACCAATGAAAGGGGTAATGAGATTTGGGAAGAAGGGAAAGCTGAGTCCACGTTATATAGGGCTGTATAAAATTGCCAGAAGATTTGGTCAAGTTGCATATGAATTAGAACTACCCCAAGAACTCTCCACAGTTCATCCAGTATTTCATATTTCAATGCTTCGGAAGTGCATAGGAGATCCATCCCATATTGCTCCCACTGAGGATGTACAAGTTATGGAAGATCTCACCTATGAAGAAGTACCTATTTCTATTCTGGATCGACAAGTCAAGAGGTTAAGGAATAAAGACGTAACTTCCATAAAAGTGCTTTGAAAAAATCAGCAAGTAGAAGAAATCACATGGGAATCCAAGGAAATGATGAAGTCTAAGTACTCGTATTTATTTCAAACGGAAGAGAAAGTTCAAGATGTGGAATTGGGACAATAACAAGTAAGTATGCATAAGCACTATGTGTATGTGATAACATGAAGAATGAACTTAGACTTGAACTTGTTTAGATTGGATAATATTACTAACATTCGAGGACGAATGTTCCTAAGAGGGGAAGGATGCAACACCCCGTACATTTTCGAACTTATGCAACGACCTTAGCATCAATGGAAGCATTTAAATTAAAGACAGTAAGTGAATCATGTATTAAATTTATTGGTCTGAATTTAGAGGCATGTTTTTGGGATCAATTGAGGCCCAAATTAAATAAATAAGAATGGGCCCAAATGGGTTAGTGATCCATACAAAAAATGGACCAAGTCAACACATCAATAATTTGGCTTTTTATGACCAATAATATGGCTAAACTTGGCCATAAAGTGGAGGTGGAAAGGGAGTATTTAAGGCTGAAAAATCAGCTCATTTCTACACAATACACTTAGCAAGAAAATCAGATTTTTCAACACAACATATTTTTCTCTCAAAGAAACCCTAACCGCCCTATTTTTCCTTGAGGATTTTTGGACAAGATCTACCACTTGCAAGCCTTGGTAAGTTTTTACCCTTATATAGTAATGTAATACATGCATGATATATGGTGTAAAACATGTTGGTTATATTTAAAAAGCATAGGGCAGTCCACTTTGTAAGTGGCAGTCCACCGGTGCTTTCGGCTAAAGGGTTTGCCTTTTTGTGGTTTAAACTTGAAAAGGGGCTTAAGGCCTTGAAGGAATTGAATTATATGGATGAAATTTTAGTATGTTAATTTGTTTTTATGTCCCTAATTCTTTAATCCTTGAGTATGACTTGAGGAAATGTTTATACATAATTGTGCATGGAACGTGTGGTGTAGTGGAAAGAGGATATTTTCTTGTGATGTTGATGTGGATTTTGAAACCATGGTGGATTGTTTTTGGTATGTTGTTATGAAAGGTAATTATGTGACTTGATGGAATAATTATGTGGAGTTCCATTAAGGTAAAATTGTGAAGTATGAACTTGGTATGAAATCCTATCGGTTTGTAACATCTATGTTGATGTGCGGACTATTTTGGTATTATTGATGTTGTGAGGCAGAAAATTATATTGTAGGAGGGTGGAATAAAGTTATATGATAGTAGGAAGGAAGGTGTAATGATGTACCATGTATTTGGAATGTTGGACGGGTTTTACTTCCCGTTAAGTAACTAATTGCCATCTTGTGAACTTGTAGTATAATTAGTTGTTAATGTTAGCTCCATTATGTACTTGTGATGTAGAGTAATACATAAGGAAGGAGCTGAATCATTGTTGTATTCACGTGGTGAGGAGATAAGGTATGTAAGGTTACTTTTTTCGTATCCTTTGGCAGCACCTATTGTTTATATCGTTACCGCTCTTGTTTTCGTATCGAAATATTTTAAAGTATCTCATTTCAGGTTTATTATAAATTGTTATTCACGTGTCTCTTATTCATTGATTGATGTTCCAATGCTCCAATAATGTTATAACCACCAATGTATCAATCTCACAAAAGTAAAGGAATGAAGTAATGCATAGTTGTTTGTTTGAGTACGGGTGACAGCTAAAAGGGGCAAAAGCCTAGCTAGAGATGATCCCGATTGATTATTGGATACAGGGGGCAGCCCAAAGGGGTGAGAACCTAGCTAGGGCCGAACCTGCTTTATTGATTTATGGGTGGTAGCTCAAAGGGGCGAAAGCCTAGCTAGAGACGATCCCAATGTTATTTTTCCACCGATTAGTTGGGCCCGAGCATTATATGATTGATGATGATAATGATATGAACGTAAAAGCAAAGAAAGTAATGAAGGTAATGTACATGGTTCCACACATACAGAACGGTGGTTTATCCATATTGACTATTAACTTGTACTTGATTCCATTGAAGTTCTTATGTTTTATGCAGTTTCCTATAGCCTTACATACTCAGTACATTCTTTCATACTGACGTCCCTTGGGGGACTTACCTTACTTGCTGTAGGCACAGGAGCTATTAGACCTCCACAGTAGGATACGGTTCATCTGCAGACTATTGGTGAGCTCCAGATTGGTTCGGGGCTTTCTGAATCACATGTATATATTTGTTTTGGTATTGTGTAAAGGTTGTATAAAGCAGGGACTTGTCACGACTTTAGGCATGGTTATATATCTATTAGATACTTTGTAGACGTTGTACAACAGATGAAGGAATGTATGTCCATTTTGACGTGGTGGCCCTAACGACTAAGTTTCATAGCTATTTGAATGTTTTTCCATGACTTACGCCATTGATATCTTGTGTCTATATATGATAGAATGTTGATTCATTGAGTAGCTTGCATATGAATGCACGCGATCATAGGTTGGTTCTCTCGGGCCTTAACGGCTTGGGGTGTCAGTCCGCTCCACTGTGATTTGAGGCGTGACGGGACAATAGGAACAAAATTAAGCGAGGGACTCTCAGTACTAATATCATAAACATAAGCGAGATAAGACTCGCAACCCCTCGACACCAATCTTCTAGCCCGAACATAATAAATAATCCCCATCAGTGCACGATTAAAAGAACCCTGCCACACAACCGGGGGTATGCCAGGCGTAGCTAAGGTAACAATCTTGGCGAAGCAATCCAAGACCGCATGATAAGGGGATAACCAGTCCATGCCCAAAATCACATCAAAGTCCACCATATCTAATACAATAAGATCGGCCGAGTATCAAACTCTCAAACGGTCACCATACATGATCTATAAATTTGATCCACTACTAAAGAATCACCCACGAGAGTAGATACAGATAATGGAACAGATAAAGTCTCTCAAGACAACTCCAACCGTGGTGCATAATAAGCAGAAACATAAGAGTAAGTGGATTCTACCTCAGAAATCGCCCTCAAATCAGCTAAATAACCCAACTTTTAATAACTAAGCAACCAACAGTAAATTCCAACCTCAAACTAGCATAATATTATACTAATACCATAATTAACCTCAATCTATAAGTAGGGTAAGCCTAGCCTACCTGGACGCAGAAGAAAGCTCGATAAAGTCCACTAGAGTGGGGCCTTTCCCTTTCGACAAGCCTCCGCACGATACGACGCTATCAAAATAAAAATCTACTCATCAATACGAGAACAACAATACCCATATTGCATATAACTACGTCTGGTGCAAAATCGAGTCAAAAATTCCATGTATGGCCTGCTTACGAAATCACAAGTTTGAAACCGTCAAAACATCCCTCAAGGATTAAGGGTCATTTACCCTCAACAATGGATAAATTTCGAGCACAAGAACATTCAAAATTAACCCATCAAGGAACTAGGATTATAACTTTAAAACGGGGAATTTACCGATAAATTAAAGAAAACTTACAATAATATTGATGAGGAAACGTTCCCACGCACTCTCCAACTCACCCTGAACACCCACGTATCGATCCTCTCACTCTCTTAGCTCTCTAGAGCATTTAATAGTGTTTGGGACTTGTGAAAAATGAAGAAATAGGTTTTTGGCATGTATTTATACTGCCAGGGGTCCCTTCATCACGAACACAGGGACCCCACCGCGAACGCGACCTGGACCAGAAGAACCCTTCGCGAATGCGGCCAAGGCCTCGTGAACGCAAATGAACTATGTTACCCTATCAAATTTAACATTTTGGACTCAATGATGTAATCAAGATTTCCATCCAGGGTCGTTTCGATGAAATGTGGGTCCCACACCCAAATGGCCATTTTCGGCATTTTCCACCCAATAGCCCAAAAGGAGTACAGAAGCCTAGAGACCCGAACCAAGGGTCCTGCTAGCCTAAAATCATCTTTCTAGAGCTGATGGAACTGTCAAAATTGGTATACGAGGTCATTTACCTGGAGTTTAGGCCAGGTAGCCAAATTTGAAAAACGTCAACTCCAAAACAGGCAATTGGCTCTAAAAACCAAACGAACTGTCTGGTAACCGAACTGTCAGCTCCAACAAGTCATAAATGACTTGAGGCAGCTATGGAAAAGCTCTGAACTTCAAAATAATGTGGAAATGCAGAAAATGACCTGGAGGGTCATTACAAGTAAATACATAGAAGTTAGAACCTTCTAAACAATTTACGTTTTACAAATTTAATTTTTAATTATAAGGTATTGCTATTGCCCCCTGAATTATGAAACTTCTAAAAAGTATCCATGCATGTCACAGTTATATTCATTTTTTAAAATTAGTTATTGCAGAGGTGGAACACATCGGGGGAGATATGTTTGAAAGTGTTCCAGAAGGAGATGCTATTTTTATGAAGGTACGTCAAATTAATTAAAAATCTACTATGAAAAATTAGGTTTAGTAGAAAAAGTAATTATTAATGACTTGTTGTTTCTTCAAAATATTGATATTTTTTGTGTTTATTACTAATGATGATGAAATGAAAGTGGATTCTTCATGACTAGAGTAATAGTCAGTGTGTGAAGTTGCTGAAGAACTCTTTAGTAGCTCAATAAAGGTATAAATTTTGTCCCTTGGAAATCCTCAGATGCATTATTCTGATTCGTGGATTTGCCTCCAATTACCCATATTATATGGTTATGTTTTTTCTTTTAGGATTAATTAGTAGAATATTCTTGAAATAAGGAAATTAAATGTCATGGTTAAACTTGATCTTGATGAGCAATTGTCGTGTTCTTTCGTAAGTATTAAACTGTCCTACGCTATGAAATAATTTTTTCTCTATTAAAAAGTGTCTCGTTTTTATCCCCTATCGTTAAGGGTGTCAAATAAGCTGGTGTAACACCCCGTATGTTTCCGAACCTAACCTAGGTAATTTCCGTAACATTTATGAAAATATTGAAACATGAGAGCTTTGATGAATTTTTACATTGAATTGTTGGACTTAATTCATCTTGGGAATGGGCTTAAAAATTGGCCCAAAATAACAAGAAGACATGGCCCAAAAAGGAACAAAATGATCCATTCTTGATCCATGCATTAATGACCAAAAGGACACCTCATCTTTGACTTAATATTGGCTAAGGATGGTATATTTATAGCTCAAAAATCATATTTTTAATCATAAAGACACCTTGCCATTTCTTGAAATTTCTAGACATTTCCAAGAGCCAAAAAGAAACCCTTTTCAAGCTTAAGGCAACCACACTTGTTTTGCCAAGATCATCACTTGGTAAGTGTTAGTAAGTATTTATTCTTGTGGTTTAATATATTATGTGCATAAGAGATGGTATGATTTTGATGGTTATGTCTAAAAGGGTTGATTGGGGCACTTTTATTTATGTGACACAAGTTGTGTTATTTTGGTGATTTGAACTTGGAAGTGGCCTTGTGGTCTTGAAAGAAGTGAGATTGATGGTTTGAACATCAACATGTATGATATGGTTATGCCCTAAGTTGATTTCTCTTTATGTGTCATTTTTGAAAATTGTTGTTATGGAAAAAGTGTACGGAATTGGTGACGTAATGAAAGGAAAATCTGGTTTTTATTCAAAGGAATACACAACACATTTCTAGAAATTTCCCAAAATTTCTCTCAACTCATAAAGAACCTAAGACAACTTTTGGAGCAAGATCATCATTTTTCAAGCTTAGGTAAGTGATTATTCTTATGGATTAATAGATTATATGCATGGGAGAGTATGTAGATCATGTTGGTTATGCTTGGAAGTGTTGAACATGGCATTTTGTGTTTTTGCTAAAAGATGTGTCATCCATGGAATTGTAACTTGAAATACGACTTGTGGTTTTGATGAAAGAGCATGGTATGGATGAAATACTAACATGTATGGTGTGATTATGTTATTAAATTTGTTATTTTTCATATAAGTGTAAGTTATGGAATTTTGGCCGATATGTGATATGAGGTGTATTAAGGTGATTTGATGGAATAATTGTGATGTTGTGGTGATAAAGAGTGGAAAGTATGAACTTGGTGTGACATGCTAATGGTTTATGATATTTTGGTCAATGTTGAGAATATTTTGGGATTATTAGTATGATAATTTCATCAATGGTATTGTCAAGGGGGAAATGACAATTTTAAAGGCAAACATGTAATTCATTGACGTCATATGCATTTGTAAAGTGGTTGGTGGTTAATGTAAATCCTGTTATGTATTTGTGTTGTAGAGTGAAACATAAGGAAGGAGCGGGACTATTGTGTTCACGTATAGGATTGAGTATTTATATTGAGAATACGAGGTATGTAAGGTTACTCTGTTTGTATCCTTCTGCAGCTTATATTGATTACATTGGCAATGTCCTTGTATTATTCCGAAATGTACAAAAGTAGTCCAACTCAAGTAGTTATTTTGTTACTCACATGTTCCTCATATGTGGATCACTTATTATTCATGTGTTACATAGATGTTCCAATATTATTCCAAATATTCCAATATTGTTCCAAATGTTCCAATAATGCAATAGCAACCAATGTATCGATTTCTCAAAAGTAAAGAAGTAATGCATAATTGTTCAATTGGGGAGTGCAATCTAAGGGACATAAGTCCGGATGGAAAGCTCCCACTATTATTATTCATGGATTGCAATCTAAGGGGCATAAGTCTGGCTGAAACGATCCTATTGATATATCATTTATGGGTGGCACTCTAAGGGGCATAAGCCTGGCTGGAACGATCCCAATGATATGTTATAACCCACTGATCAGTTGGGGCCCGGGTATCACGTGATAATGGTTAATGACAAATGAATGCAAATGCAAAGAAAGCAAAGAAAGCAAGATACATGCTTCCAAATGTACGTAGAATCATGGTTTATTTTACATTAATCATTCACTTGTACTTGAACTCCTGAAAGTTCTTATATCTTGCACAGCTACTATTTGTCTTACATACTCAGTACATTCTTCGTACTGACCCCTTTTGGGGAATTTACCTTACTTGCTGCAGGTGCAGGTACTAGTAGACCTCCACAGTAGGGTGCTGATCTTTTGCTAAGTATTGGTGAGCTCCAGTTTCTTCGGGGCTTCTCCAAGTCACATGTGTACATGGGTTTTTGTGTTGTTATGTAAATATTGCATAAGCATGGTTAAGTATCTATTAGAGGCTTTGTAGACATATGTGGGAAAATGAATGGAAGAGATGTATTGTAAGAGATGTATATCCATTTTGACTTGGTGGCCCTAACGGCCAAGTTCCTTATATGTATAAATTGCATGTTTCCATAACTTTCGCAATTGACATCTTATATCTCTACGTGATGGTTCTGCTTATTGAGTGACATGCATATGAGTGGACATGAGCAAAGATTGGTTCTCTCGGGCCATATAGGCTTCGGGTGCCAATCACGCCTTGTTGGAACTCGGGGTGTGACAGTTGGTTGAGTTGAATTTTAACGAGTCAAAGTTGATTAAGTTAATAAATGGGCGGCCCATTAACCCAACCAAATGTTACATGTCGAAATGGATTGGGCCAAAATGGGTTAAATAATGGGAAATTTTTATAAATCCTAAATATTTAGTACCTAATTACACCCCATCTCAATTCTTTTCAAAATTACATAAAATCCCATATTTTGAACTGTCAGATACATTACTTAATGTCGTGATACATCACCTTCCAGATACATCACTTTTCGATACATAACTAATCAATCAAATTCTTATGTATAAGTAATACAGATCTCATTCCGATACATAAGTCTTATGTATCAGTAACACAAAAAAGAATTTTGATACATATTTTTTGTCATATTTTCAACCAGATACATCATTCTTATGTATCTGTACACAAAAATCAGTACGATACATATCATTTGTATTTTTTTAGCCGATCCCGTGGTGTATCTTCATGTCCTTCACCGCCCCATTTTTCACCTCCTCCATCTGCACCTTTCATCCACCATTAACACGCACTGGAGAGACAGTAAAGTGGTCAAAGAATCCACAGATTCTGATGAAGACACAAATGGGTCTCTGAAAACCGTCAAACAAACTTCCCATTATAGATCGTAGAGCCAATGGAGTTGAAAATTTATCCAAGTAACACAATGAACAGTTCAATGATTCTTACTCCCTCCATTGAGATCCTCCATTAACAAAACCATCAACGGCAACCACCGAAATTCACAAACAATTTCAACCAATTCCACCGCGAGCACACCCCACTTCGTTTCTAAACCAAGAAGAAGATAGAAAAGAAGACGAAGGAAACGAAGAAGTAGAAGAAGGAAAAGAGGGTGAAACAGAGGAGGAAGAAGAGGGAAAAGTGCCGATAGAGATAGAGATAGGGTGAAACAGAAGTATAAGCATGATAGAGGAGATAGGGAGCGTGAGAAGTGCAGCAAAATTTGTGATGAAGATAAATTGGATTTGGAGTTTGGGGGTAGATGTGATGTATCCGAAGTTTTGGAGAGAGAAAGCATAAGAAGGGATTTTTGTAATTATTTTAAGGGGTTGGGATTTTAGCAATGTCACTTGTTTTTACTGCTTTCATTAAAGAAGTCATTTTTCTTGTTTTCTAATAGCTTGTTTATTTTGTTAAAGAAAATACTTTCTAAAATTTTAAACCAATTGAACATGAGAAAAGTGGAGAATCTCCATATCGAACAACCCTAAGTATGTATATTGTCTATCTATTCCCTATCTCTATTGCTTTGCTTTCTATCCAAAAATATGTTTCCTATCTCTATTGTTGTTGTATGTATAATGGCCTTGGTATCTTGAACTCCCATAATGTTGTGTTCCCTAACCATGTGAGTATCCTTTTTGTAGACAAATCTTTGATAATCTAAACTTACTTCCAGGGGCGGCACAATATACTTGGTGGTCTAAAGCGAAACTACAAAATGAGGCTTTAATTTTGTTTCTCAAGAAAAAAAAGATATTATATAGTATATTTTTTTTTTTATTTGAATAGCTTTTTTGAGATGCAAAGTTATGACTAAAGTTATTTTATAATCGATTTCTTCCCATAATTGCATTTTAATTGATAGTATATTGATCCATCCATTTTCTCTTGAGACGTTGTTGAGCTTAAGTAAGGTTTTATCAATTTTAACTTTAAAAAACTTTTTTCAGTTGAGGCAATTGTTATAGGTACTTTATAAAAGCAATATATGCATTTGGAAAATAATTAAATCTTTTTATCTGATTGAAATATTTCTTACCTTTCTACTACCTCCGTTCCACACTTTAAACTTGTTTTAATTCTTTCACGTTCATTAAGGAAAATAATAAATGCAAGATATAGTTTACTAAGTTATCCCTAATTATTAGATGTTCGTTTTTTTAAGATTGAGCAGTATTAAAAAGAAATCTTCTTTAATATTAATGTTAAAGTTGGAAACGATTGTCAATTTTACTCTTGAATTTCTAAAGTGATCATTTTTTGGGGCTAACGGACTTTAATTCAAGACTGACAAAATATTCAAAAGTTAGTAAAACTCCCCTTCCATTTAATTACAATTTTTCCACTTTACCTCTATAATTAATATTTTTTGAAAGTGAAAGCAAGTAACTTATATTATTGGTAAACTTTCAAAAAAAATTCTTAAGAGGTGAATTAGTAAAATTATCCGTCTAATTTATGATTCTTAAAGAGTGTGTAAATGAAAAAATGGACAACTAATATGAAATGGAAGAAGTATAAACCTATAATTACTATAAGAAAAAATGGGGCCCCAAAAAATTGGGACCTAAAGCACCTAAAGCCTTTGCTTCATAGGCTTCACCTTGAAGCCGGCCCTGCTTACTTAGCTCTAGGTGCTTCATTCCATTTAATACATTCAGTTACTCCCACCTCCCCAGTAATGATATTAATGGGGTGTCAAAATTGTTGAAAGATTAAGATTTTTTTGAGCAAAGCTAGTGAATGCTTTTCAAAAACTTATTCCTGAATTATGATTAAGATACTTGCTAAATTAATTTAATCTAGAACTTAAAATATAAATAGGTCACTCATCTGAATTTACACTTGAGAAAATGGAATTAAGAGAAGGTATAATGGAAAGAACCAAATCTTTGAACTGAGCATAAATTACATCAGTTCACTTATTAATTTGTAATCAGTTTTAAAGTCTATTTTTATCTGTTACGGACATGATTTACTATTGTTTTTGTGAACTGTATTGTAACCCAAGAACAATATCATTGAGAAAATAAAGCCAAATTAAAGCTCTTATTACATGTCAATAGCATTCTTCAAAGATGGGAAGGGGTACATATACTTGAACAAAGCGAATAAAGAGAGGGACAAGTACCGAGGCTACATTGACAGTTGACAGCAAAACATCAAAATTCTTCAGTGTTTCTACCATGTGCAGCAATTAAATATAGATCTTCTTTTTTCATTGCAGTTAATCCATGCGTTTCAGTCATATCCATATCTTTTGGATTAGTTCCGTTTGGGAGTTCCCACTCAAAGTGGTAGAGTAACTGAGCCAAAGGATGTGTAACATTAGCTAAACCAAGTGAGATTCCTGGACATCCCCTTCTTCCGGCGCCAAATGGAAGAAACTCAAAGTGATTTCCCATAAAGTCAATAGAAGAGTTCCCAAGTTTCAGGATCTCTCGCGAGTGACCATGCATTGACCAGTACTCTAGTCTTACGAGGTATGGTGTATCCACCAATATTTGTTTGCTCCCTGCATTCTCTAGGTGCTAGAAGAGGAACTGGCAAATGCAGCCTCAATGTTTCCTTAATCACCAACTTTAGGTATGTCAACTTCTCAAGATCTTCTTCACCATAAGTTAGTTTTCCCTTAAAAACTTGTCTCACTTCACTTTGAGCCTTGGCCATAACATTTGGGTTCTTTATCATTTCTGTCAATGCCCAAATAATAACTGAAGATGAAGATTCAGTTCCAGCCAGAAAGACATCCTGTATCAACAAACAAATAAAATAATCCAATAAAATCTTACGTAAGGTAAAACATAAAAAGAAAATTGCGTAATATTAATGACTTATTACATATATTTGATGAATGATTATCTTCGAGTATTAGACAAGTGATTTTGCTGCAACTATTTTCGTGTTTTTAGGAACTATTAAAGATTAAACGGAAAAGGGTCAAAACTACCCCTGAACTATCTGAAATAGAGCAAAAATACCCTCCATTTATTTTTTGGCTCAAAAATATCCCTCCGTTTGTTTTTTGGCTCAAAAATACCCCTCAATTTATTTTTTGGCTCAAAAATGCCCCTCATTTTAACGGAGTGCCAAAAAGGGCCAAAACTACCCCTGAACTATCCGAAATGGAGCAAAAATACCCCTCCATTTATTTTTTGGCTCAAAAATACCCCTCACATTAATGGAGTGTCACCAAGCAAACCACATGAAAAAAAATTGTCACATGTCTAGTCCACGTCAGTATCCCATTTAATATCCAACCAGCCCACTTAACCATATTCCAACTTAACAGCCATTTAATATCCTTACCCGACCCATCTTAAAAAAAACTCGACCCGTCCTCATAAGTAAATGGTAAAGATAGATCCACCCTTCATTTCACTTGAACTCTCCCAAAAAAAAAAAATCGATCCAGACTAGGGATTCTGAGGGAAAAGAAAGCCCTTAGGGAAAAAATCACATGGGCTAGCCAAACATCAGGTTGAAAATAGGCCTATGGGACCTGCTAATGGAATTCATAAATTTTACCCGCCAAAAGTCTCATAGCTCAATGATCACAGTCCCTAAAATTGAGCACAATTGGAGTTGTCTCTTTTTCTTCATATCTTAGATCGTGCAATAGAGCCAAAGTTATAGGTGGAGTCATATTTAACCTTTGAATTTATTTTTTTTCTCATTATAGTAGAGATGTCGATTACAAGAAGGAGCAAGAATGCCCTTAGGAAAAAAATCAACCCGTGTACTAAGACCTTTTTTTTTACTCAGAATCCCTAGTCTGCATCGATTTTTTTTTTTTGGAGAGTTCAAGTGAAATGAAGGATAGATCTATCTTTACCATTTACTTATGAGGACGGGTCGGGTTTTTTTTAAGATGGGTCGGGTACGGATATTAAATGACTGTTAAGTTGGAATATGGTTAAATGGGTTGGTTGGGTATTAAATGGGACACTGACGTAGACTAACCATGTGACAAGTGACAATTTTTTTCATGTGGTGTGCTTGGTGGCACTCCATTAATGTGAGGGGTTTTTTGAGTCAAAAAATAAATGGTGGGGTATTTTTGATGTATTTCGAATAGTTCAGAGGTAGTTTTGGCCCTTTTTGGGCACTCCGTTAAAATGAGGGGCATTTTTGAGCCAAAAAATAAACGGAGGGATATTTTTGAGCCAAAAAACAAACGGAGGATATTTTTGCTCTATTTTGAATAGTTCAGGGATAGTTTTGGCCCTTTTCCGAAGATTAAAAGATATTATATTATTAGAATGACCCTTAGTAAGGACTACTAAGAAAAAAGAAATGGAAAGGCAGGGTGAAGAAAGATGATGAGATGGGAGTGAAACTTACAAAAATCACCGTTTTAATGTGGTCATTTGTGATCGGAAATTGAAGTTCAGTGTTCTCCTTAACCCTTAGCAAAACATCAACCATATCTTTATCTCCAAACTCACCATTTCCCTTCTTCCCAGATGCTTTGTTTTCGATATGCTCATTGAGGATGTCCTCCATAACTGCATCTACTTTCTTATGCGCGTTCACCGTTCTAGATTTCTCACCTCTTATGTTGTGAAGTAGCTTCCAAGAAGGGAACAAATCAGCCACAAAAAATCCTGATCCTAATAAGAGCACTTCCTTCCGAAGGCTGATCTACAAATGACACAATTGGTCAACAGAAAAACCTTTTCTGTCATGTTGACTGCAGAACCCCTCATGGAACGAATTGATGAAATGAGACTTGAAAGCTCATCCTGTCGAATTGCAGCGAATGACTTGACCATCTTGGTACTAAGAAGTTCTACCGTACAAATTTTACGTATTTGTTTCCAGTAGTCACCATATTGACAATGTCTTTATTGTTGTAAAATAGGATGGTTGAGGATGTAAATTGTGGCCTACTAGCAAAGGCTAGGTCGTGAGTTCTTAGAATATCTTTCGCAATAGTAGGTGATGATATGACCACCGTAGGAACTTGCCCGAATTGCAAGTACATAATAGGTCCATATATTTGGGATAATTTTCTAAAAATACGATGTGGAACTTCTCCTCCAATCAAGTGATGCAGACTTCCAATGAGGGGAAGTCTCCATGGACCTGGAGGCAACCTAATTTGTTTTTCGTTTCTATTTTTTGATTTTCTCCATTGTCTGACTAGAAGAACGAGGGAGGACAAAAGGAGAAACAATAGACCTAAGTTGGAAAGAAAAGCGTAAAACATCTCCATTGAGCAATAAGGAAAGAGAAGGTTTAGTAGCATTAATCTAACCTAAGTTGCTTTTATAATGACTTGATATTCAAATGACCTAATTAATTAATAAATGGCACATCTTTACATGCAGCTTTATCACTAATGTTTGGATGCTTGTTGCCTATTGAATTGTATATAGTTATTTTATTACCTTAGTTTTTCTCATTTTATATTTTTTATTATTTAATAATCTTATTTTATTTTTTATCCTACTTTTTACGTATGTTGTGAAATACACCAAATTAGTCCTATCATGTTTATTAGATGATAAAATAAGGTACATGGTGGAGGGGGGCGTATAAGGCCTAAACCTCCATTACAAAATGTTGGTGTATATGTGCATTATATTAAAGTGCATGATATATTAGTGGATATAAAATAGAGAAAGTGGTGTTATTATTCTTTGTAACTCATCTAACCACTATGTTTTCCACATTATCTCATATTAAGCTAGCATTTTGCCATAGATTCCCAAATATTTTTGGCAAGTCATTTTTTAGTGAAGTTCCACCATGTGTTTGATCATAGTTTTTGAAAAATATATTTTACTTTTTTAATAAATGTGATTTATATCCATAAGTTCTAAAAGCTATTAAAAATACTCATAAATTCGTATTATCATTTTATAATGAATATGTGTAGTGATAAAATTAAACCCGTATATTATAAGGATTTGATCTTCAATTCCGGCAATTGACAATGTATAATGCACAAAAAAAAAAAGGTCATCTAATATACAGAGCATTTTAATAGAGAAAAGGGAGAGTATTCTAGAATTTGAAGTAGACAATGTTAAGGTCTTATTGGTTTCATATGGCATCTCTAAAGTCAGTAGTGGCTCCAACTGGACATGCACTCTTTAGATGTTAGTTGGGCCTATTAAATAGTGGGATGTTTTTATCAAATATAAAAGCGGTGTAAATTTTAAATTTTTCAAAGTACCCAAAAATTAGTTTTTTTTCCTAGTTTTTGAGAACTTGGGATTTTTGCCAAGAATTTTTGTCAAAAAATGATAAATTATATGGCCAAACAGTTTTTGCCAAGTTTTGCTTCAAAAACTATTTGAACTTTTTATGGCCAAAAGGGTCCTTAATTACCCACTATACCTCGAAATTAGTATTCACTTGTTTGACAGTTCGTGTGGAAGAAATCCTATACCTATATAAAGGATGCCTTCTTCCGTGTGTTGTGTAGATGAAAAGGATGAAAAGTGTTATATTGTAGATAAAAAAAAATACTATATTATATAATTTGAGGTTAGTGTAGTGAAAGAAAAATTTGAGACTGTAGACACAAAAAATCGGGCGGAGAAAATAACAATCAAAACAGAAAATTATTACAAAATTGTAGTAGTTTATTTTAAATATAGTGTATGTTACAATCTCTATGAATTTTCTGATTCTTCCTTTCAAAAATATTTTCAAGGGTTTTTAATAAGCTTGATCTTGAATTTGACAAACTTGATCTTGACTTGTACTTGAATTCAAGGGCATGAATCTGAACCTTGAATTTGGTGAATTTGATCTTGAATTTTAGGGCTTGAGGTTTGATCTTAAATTTGGTGAACTTGATCTTGACTTATACTTGAATTTACGAGTCTGAAGCTTGATCTTGCATTTGGTGATATTAATCTTAACTTGTACCTGATTTCAAGGGTCTGAAGCTTAATCTGGAATTTGGTAGTCTTACTCCTGACTTGTATTTGAAATCAAGGGTCTGAAACTTGATCTCAAATCTTCATCTTGATCTCTGGAACTTGTAAAAAAATGCTTAAATACTTGTAGTTTGTAGAGAAATCGGTGGCGTTTGATCCACAAGCTCTTTCTGGTATCTTATTAGAATTCTGGTCCCCTTTTTTGAATTACGAAACCCATATTTATAGTTGTAGGATGGAAGAGTTATGATAAGGACAAACTCTTTTCGACCAATCATATTGAAGGTGACATAACCCTATTTGATTGGTTGGAACATGTCACTTATACATATGGCGCGTTTTCATTGATTTTTGATTTGACTAGGCATGTTATGTCACTTTGACATATTGCATGATCCTATTAGCTCATTCATTTGACTTGGTGTAACACCTCACATCTCAAGTTATGCTTTAGACTGTCCCTGTACATGTATTGGAGCTTTAGAATCAGATCATTTGACCTAAAAATCAATTAGAAACTAGTCTGAGGTTACGTAAGCAAGCTATGGGGAAAAAGGAAACTAACCAAGTCAGGGTGGCGAAATGCACTACGGTGATGCGTCAGGAGATGCTCCATGCATTGGCGTAGCACAAAGGGGGGGTGAGCAAGGCTTCATGAGCCACTCCCCAAATGGAGCGTCAAGTGATGATCCATGCATTGGCACAGCACAACGGGAAGGGTGAGCAAGGCTTCATGAGCCACTCCCCAAATGCCTGAGGCGGCGCCCCAGGCGGTTCCTCAAGCCATTTCGGGGCAGGACTCAAGGCACATTACTCGCTTAAGGGTATTTTTGTCCTCAAACTTTTGGGTACCCTTTTACATGTCCAAAATTTACTTTTAATCGAGGAAAATTCTAATTATTACGTGAGGACTCATCAACTGGTGACATGATCTAATGAATTTAAGAACAAGTAAGATTATCGAACTACAACCTTATTCTGAGGAAGTGCTCTATACAATCATTAGGAGGTAATAATTGATCATGTATAAATTTAATATGGTGTTTGATCTGCAATTTAGAAACTCGTATAATTAATACATATATGAGTTATGAGAGAATCTATGTATTATTTTATTCATAATAGAAGGTGGGAGTAACTAATACATTACACATAAATAACTAAACCCATATAACTAATCATTACATAATATAATATACATGTTATGATATTATTAGTACATGCATAACTCTAACCAACTACCATACGACCTCTAAATGCTTGGAGAAATAATTTTCCTAAGAAACTTGTTTTCTTGAAATTGGGGGAAATAACTTCCTTAATTAATGATCCAAGAGAAGTCATTTTTCGGATAAACTAAGGGAAAGGGAAAGGGCCAAAGGGCCTAGACACTGAAATATCTTTAGTGCAATACTATTAGTATTATTTTCTTCTTGAAGAACTGACTTAATATGAGGAATACAGTATCAACCTCCTAGTCTTTTGGTTATCTAGATTTCATTTTATCACAGAACACTGAATTTGAGTATAAAGTTAGATAATTCTATCAGTAAAATGTATTTACTACTAATATTTTTTGGGGGGACAAGGACGAAAATGGCCACTCGGCCAAACAAATTCCCAACCGAATGGCCATTGAATTTATATTCCACATCTTAGCCATCAATCTTAGCTGCCAGCTTTCCTTTTTATTTTGATTGTTGTAGCTTTGTTTTGTTTTGTCTTTTAGCTAATTTTGTTGGGTTTTTTTTTTTTTTTTTGCTTTACTCATTTTTTTTAAAAAAAGTTTTTGCTCTTCTATTTTTTTTATAATCAAATACAATTTTATATAGTGTTTCTTATTTATTTATTTTTCTCAATGATTCATAGTTAGAATAGCTCTTTTTTAAAAAAAAAAATAATCTATTCTATTAATTGTATTATATTGATACAATACAATACATATATACAATACAATAGAATCGTGATAGAATTCTTTTTATACAATAATGATATAGTTTCTATGCACATCCTATACATATACATATTCTACATAACAATTATACAATTTATATACACATCATATACAAAAAAAACTTATATACAACAATTAAACAATTTCTATACACATTTTATATAACAATTATATAGTTTCTATATACATTCTATACAACAGTTATACAGTTTCTATACACATTCTATATATTCTTTAGCTGCAATTATTATTCAGATACATATTTTATACAACAACTATACAGTTTCTATACACGTCCTACATAGTTTCTATACATATATCTTATATAGATACATATTATATACAATAATTATACAGTTTTTATACAATTGTATTTATTATTTATTTTAAAAAAAACAGATCTTTTAGCCCAAAAAAAAAAAAAATTGGAGTCAAAAAAAAAAAACCGAATGAAGGGCCCAAATTGTGAAATGATCATTATGTGGAATTTGTTTCGCCGACTGGCTATGTAGTGTCCAATGGCCCAAACAGGGCCATTAATTTTGAAAGGGGAAAGTACATTCATGTCCTATAGGAGCAAACTATTTACAACTAAATGTCCCTTAAAATATCTCCTTCCCTTGGAGTTTTAGTTATTCATCTCTCTTTTAATTCTTTTCATTTTTATTTCTCTGCTTCTTTTTTTTTTTTGGTTTCCTTTTTTTTTCCTTTTTATGCGTCTTTATTCATTTATTTTTTTCGTAAAATTATTTTCTTCTTTATTTTTTTTACACCATAATTTAATTCACACTCAATTTTTATTTTATATACTCCTTTTCTTCTTCTTTTTTCTCATTTATTTCTTTATTCATTTATTTTTTTTCTCTACTTCTTTTTTTTTTTTTTTGCTTTTATTTTTCTCTTTTTTTTTCTTTATTGGTTCCTTTTATTTTTATTTTCTCTTTATTTTTCAATTTTCTTATTTCTTGTTCCTTTCCTTTTCTTTTTCGTTTATTTCTTTCTTTATTTTTTATCCTTTTTTCATTCATTTTTTTTTCTCAAATCATAATATTCTTTATTTTTTCACCACAAGCCAATTTCATCTTTTCGATTCTTTTTTTTATTATTATTTTTTATTTCTTTTCTTTTGTAATTTATTTAATTATCTTTTTTTTCTATTTTCTTACATTTGCTTCAGTCCATAATGATACTATCACAATATATTTATATATTGTCATGGTATCATTGATGTTTGCTTCAATCCTTAGTTAGATCTCCATGATACTATCACAGTATATCTCTATACCGTCATGGTATCATTGATATCTGATTCAATCCTCTTGTCAAACATCTATGATACCATCACAGTATATATATATACTGACATGATATCATTGGGGTTTGCTTTAGTCATTAATGATACCATCAAAGTATATTTATATATTGTCATGGTATCATTGATGTATGCTTCAATCCTTCAGTTAAACCTCCATGATATCATCACAGTATATATATACTGAAATGGTATCATTGGGGTTTGCTTTAGTCCTCCATGATACTATCACAGTATATTTATATAATGTCATGGTATCATTGATGTTTTTTTCAATCCTTAATTAGACCTCTATGATACCATAACAGTATATCTATATACCATCATGATATCATTGATATCTGCTTTGATCCTTCGGTCAGACCTTCATGATACCATCACAGTATATATATACTGACATGGTATCATTGGGGTTTGCTTTAGTCTGTAATAATACCATAACAGTATATCTACATATTATCATGGTATCATTCATGTCTGCTTCAATCCTTCAGTCAGACCTCTATGATACCATAACAGTATATCTATATAACGGCATGGTATCATTGGGGTTTACTTTAATCTGTAATGATACCATAACAATATATCTACATACTATCATGGTATCATTGATGTCTGCTTCAATCCTTCAGTCAGACCTCTATGTTACCATCACAGTATATATATATACTGACATAGTATTATTGAGATTTTCTTCAGTCTGTAATGATACCATAACAGTATATCTATATATTGTCATGGTATCATTAACGTCTGCTTCAATCCTTCAGTCAGACCTCAATAATACCATCACAGTATATAGATACTGGCATGGTATCATTGAGGTTTGCTTCAGTCTGTAATGATACCATAATAGTATATATATCTGTATACTGTCATGGTACCATTGATGTCTGCTTCAATCCTTAGTAAGATCTCCATGATACCATCACAATATATCTATATACTGTCATGGTATCATTGGGGAAAGCTGGAAGAGAAATGGGATTTATTTTTTTAAAAAAAATGAAATTCATTTTATTCATTAACATTGTTGAAAATTCCATCAATTTTTTGAAACCCGTAAAAAAAAAAAGAAGTGAACTCAGTAGTATTTTCAACTAGGTACTCATCAATCAATTCTTTAACAGACGACAATGGATGAAAATGGGTAGCCTATTCTAAAGTAAAACTTTTAATCATAATCCATTTTTCCTCTTTACTAAATTTCTTCCATTTCTTCTTCATTTCCTCTGAATTTGCAGAACTCCATGAATAAAAGCTCTTTGCTTTTCTTCAATATATGCTTCCTCTTTCTGTAATATTTGGTTGTTTATCTTTCGTACCTCTATAGCAAATTCTAAGGCCAGATCTGAATCGTTAATGTCATCATTGTTGGTGCAGGAGAGTTTTTTAAACTTGGGGGAATTTTTGAGGGTATACGTAGAAGAGACCAATTGGTTTTGGATTTTGGGGATTGTGAAGGGAGGTGATTAGGCATGACATGGAGCAGTTACAGCTTACAGAGGACATGACCCTTGATAGGAAGATGTGGAGGACGCAGATTAAGGTAGAGGGTTAGTGGGTAGGAAGGTGTCCGTTTTAGCAGGGAAGAGTGTTTGCTTGTATCTGTGACTGTTGTTTCTTAGGCAGATTCTTGTTCGCACTGTTTTGGTGATATTTGTGATTTTGAATAACTAGTCTATAGTGTTGATCTATGAGTGTCTTGCTTCTTCGATTATCTAGCGATGTGTTATCCCCTTTTATTATTGGTTTTTATGATTTTTATTTGTTATTATTATCGATTCTGAGCCGGGGGTCTATCGAAAACAGTCTCTCTACTTCATCTGAGGTAGTGGTATGTACTGCGTACACTTTACGCCCCCCCCCCCCAGACCCCACCTGGTGGGAATACACTGGGTATGATGATGATGATGAACGGAAATGGTTTGGGTAAAAAAGAGGAATTCTCAAAGTCATTGAGAGAGAAATTTAGTCATGTTTTTGGATTAGATTTTAAGGGGTTTTCTTTATGAGTTTTATGTGATTGTTAGAAATAGGAATTGGAAAAGGGAAAGCTGGAAGAAGAAAAATTGGCATTGAAATTGAGATTTACCTTGGAAAGTTAGCATTAAAAAGAATAGGGAATGCGATATAATTTCTTTGTGCCGGTTGGACATAATTAGAGTTATTAAGGGAGGGGGTATGTGGGTGTAAATACTTTAGTTTTTTGGTCTATTTTGTGTACTTTTTCCATTTTAAAAAGGGTCAGCCCATGTCCTTTCTCCATTTTTTTTTTATAAAAACAACATAAATCCCAACACTTTTAGAGTTAATTACTTACTATCCCAACTCTTTTGAATGTTACTAAAAATTTCTGATTTAGTCCACACGGATACATTACATTATTTCGGATACATTACTTAATTTTATACGGATACATCATATTCTTTCGGATACATCACTTAATTTTATACGGATACATCATATTCTTCCGGATACATCACTTAATTTTACACTGATACATCACATTCTTCCAGATACATCATTTAATTTTACGCGGATACATCACAGTCTTCCGAATACATCACTTAATTTTACATGGATACATCACATTCTTCTGTGATGCATCTGAGCTTTTAAGAAAAATCAGAAATCTATGTAATTGTTTAAAAGGGTTGGGATTTTAAGTAGTTATGGTAAGTTAAGTAGTGATATAATGTAATTTTTCCAGTTTTTTTGGTGGTAGAAACCTTCAAATTTGGTCCAAAACTATGTTGTTTCTATTCAGTCGACATGTATACAGAAATTACTCGGCCCAAGTAATTTTAATTTGCAGAAGCAGAAATATTGGGCCTAAAAGCCCAAACGATTGATTTCCTCTCTCATTTACATTTGTATGGGCCTTAATGAACTAGGCAAAGAGAGACATATATTGGCTCTTTTCATGTCACGTTGTGAAAGTGACAAAGCATACTTAGTCAAATCGAAAACCAACGAAAATGTGTTACATATACAAGTAATATTTTTCAACCAATCAAATATCGCTATTCCATTAAATCTAACTTACCGAAAAGAGGTTGTCCTCATCACAACTGTCTCATCCTATAACTATAAATATGACCCTCATAATTCAGAAAGGATACGAGAATTCAAACAAATATTTTTCTATACGTTTCAAATATCAAAAATGAAGGCAGAATAAATGCCAAAGTGTTCAAGATCATATTTAACGAAGGCAAATTAAATATCAGAATATTTAAGATCAAATTATAATGTCTTTTATTTGATCTTTCCTTTTCCATACTTAGTAAATCGACTTAGTTTGTACCCCTAATTTCTCAACTTTGTCAACTTTTTTCTACTAAAGTAGTCAAATAAACAATCTTTATGTACAATTCAAATTAACAAAAATTAAGTCAACAAAGCTAAACCACTGAACCACAAGCACACATTGAATCATGGATCAAGCAAGTATATATACAGTTAACCTTCTGATATTGAATATCAGAATACAGGAATATCAACTCTAAATTACACCAGCTCAAATTGACACAAAAAGAATCCAAATCTAAAAGTTGTTAGTCTCCACAAGTATTTCATACGATGAACTACTAAACTCTGGCCCGTGAAAATGTTTAAGATGTCCCATTCTTAAAGACTTGTCATTCTTACTAAACATAGCTATTTTGGGATAATTTCAAATATATACAAAAAAGTAAATAGTTTACAAAATATAGCCAAGTTTTTTTTATAAAAATAAAAAATAAAAAATAAAAATAGCCCAAAATAAACTAGCTACAAAAAAGAATTACAACAAAAATAGCCATTTATGTGCGGCTCACACTTATATTTAGCACTATTAGTTCTACTCTAACAAATCCAGTCGTAGTGCATTTCACTCTCTGTTTCTGATTTTTATTTTTTTCACTTGAGTTGTAAGTGACTACTTTTGGTTAAATAAAAGTCTTTATTTATCAAAAAAAAAAAATCTACTCTAACAACTTCATGTAATTACCATAAGTAAAACAGTGTTTATCATCAATATGAGGTATATATATATATATATATATATATAATGTATATGTAATATATCGATATTATATAAATAGTTGTCTAGTGTATATACAATGTATCATTATTGTATAAATAGTTGTTTAGTGTATAGATAATGTATCATTATTGTATAAATAGTTGTATAGTGTATATATAATGTAACGTTATATATAATGTATATGTAATATATCGATAGTGTATATACAATGTATCATTATTGTATAAATAGTTGTTTAGTGTACAGATAATGTATCATTAATGTATAAATAGTTGTATAGTGTATATATAATGTAACGTTATGGTATAAATGTGTATAAACGTGTATCAATATTGTATAACTAGTTATGTAATGTATATGTAATGTATCGATATTGTATAAATGATGTATAAATATAAATAGTGAATAAATAGTGTATAAATGTGTATTCATATTGTATAAAAATTATGTAATGTATCGATATTGTATAATTGATGTATAAACATGTATCAATCTTCTTCTTTTAGATATGAGGCACATCATATGAACACAAGAATTTCCAACTAAATGAAGTTAACAAAAGCCATTAGCCTTGGGTTATGAACCAGAAAGAAAATATTACTAAAGATGTCCAAAATATCAAATAACCAATCAAAAACTACGTGAGAAAGATTGAGGTTTAGATTAGAGAAAACAGAAGAAGCAAATCAGTGGCAAAAGGAAGATATAGACATGCTTAGCAAAAAGAAATTAAATATTTTTCCTTTACAATCTAGCAGATAAAAACAAATTAAAGTTTCCAGACATCGTGATAATAATAGAGAAATCATTAATAGATGCAGAATTTTCAAACGCACATATTGAGATTGAGATCAATGATTTCAATCATGCGTAAATGAAGAAATCAGAACAAGAAGTTTCTACCTTAAATTCAGGTTCAAGAGTCATACTATTTCCAAGTAATGGATGAAGAATTGATAATGGATTCAATTATACAGCAGGAAAGTGATCAAACAATCTTAAATTTAGATACGAGCTCGTCTAGATTTTTTGTGTCTTTTGGTATATAATTCATTTGAAACGCTTCACATTTGCGGTATGTCAAATTTTTTAAAAAGAAAGCAACAAAGAAGAAGAAGAGGCAACGAAGAAGGAGGAGGAGGAGGAAGAAGAAGGAGAAGGAGAAGGAGAAGGAGGAAAAGAAGAAGGAGAAGGAGAAGAAAAAGAAGGAGAAGAAGAAGGGGAGGAGGAAGAAGGAGGGAAGAAGAGCAAGGAGGAAGAAGAAGAAGAAGGAGAAGGAGAAAGAGAAGGAGAAGGAGAAAAGGAAGAAGAAGAAGATTGTATATTATTTCTTCGCATATGAAATTTGAGACTAATTTTGAAATAAGTGTTGTTGGGTTTGTTTTGGAAATATTATTGGGTGTTTTTTCAATTGATCGAAAATACCAATATGAGCTCAAAACTTAAAATTTAAAGTGATTTAGAGAATATTTGAGTTAAATTTCAGAAAATACTTAAGGAAGAAGAAGAACAAGTAAAGTTCCATTGATTTCGTTATAAGCTCCGCTTCGAGTGGGTATTGCTACAAATGAACGGATATGTATTGAGAAAATTAAATCTGAAGTTTTAGGCGATTTTGAATGAATTTGATGCTTGGAATCAAGGAAGAAGACGAAGTCAATTTTTTGTATACTAGTGTATAATATTGTATAGTATTGTATGTGAGTGAATTATACACCTCTTATAATTTGGTATAATGTTATATATACAATTTTTAATAATATACATAATCATATAAATATGCACATATGTATATATAATGTTTAAATAATGTATCTACATTTTATAAGTGTGTATAAAATGAAGAAGAAGAAAATTACCGAAATAAAAAGATTGTATTGTATATACAATATTATACAATACAGTATATAAAAGTATACACTGTTATACAAAAAAAAAGTTACTTTTCACTTATGAGCCAAATCTAGGTTTGGGCTATAAAATGTAATGCATTTTTGGGCCAAGAAATTGCAATGTATATTTGCTATGTGTATTTTTTTTTAATTTTTCCTAATATAAATTGCTTATTCTTTAAATTATTTTTCAAGACCTAATATTAAACATCAATTAATAAAAATAATGTATTAAAATAATTATGTCAAATTCAAATAGCAAGTAAAAGTGAACAAAGACTCAATTCATTTAATTTGTCTAGTTTTAACCCAATCCAATCTTTTGACAAATAGAGGCTAGGGGTGTGCAAATACCGATTTAATCGATAAACTGAACTGAAAAAAAAATGTTATTGGTTTATCGATATCGGGTTATTATTTTAAATGGTTTTGTAAAAAAAATTTTATTGGGCTATTGATTCAATTTTGATTTTCGATTTTAAGGTAATAACATAAACCTACACCTTAACTTATCATATTTACTCAAAATCTCATCCCTATAAAGTAATTACAAAAATCCCAACTTTCGCTTTCTCTCTCCGAAAAAACCGATACATAACACTGCCCCTACATTACAAATCTCATACTCTCTTCCTTCTTCTTCCTATTAAAATCTTTCATTTTCGTCTTCTTTCCAGATCTTCAAGCTTTTCAATTTCCAACCCTAGATCTCTCTTTCCCTCTTATCTCTTTCAAATAATGGACCAATATTTATCCACCCATTGCGGTGGTGGGCCGAAACACCGCCACCGTACCCCACCACCCAACCACCATCACTCCACCTCCAACAATTCTCACTTTTTCACCCTTATGAATTCAGATGAAGACGAGTCAAAAATAGGAGTTCGGAGATTCGTCAGGATTTTCTAACGGCGGTGGCCTGAGACAGAGACAGATGGAGTTGGTGGTAGAGTACAGAGGGAGTTCGGAGATTCGTCAATGGAGGTTGAAGATGATGATGTTAATGGAGATACATAAGAATGATGTATCTATTAAGGGAGTTAGGAGATACATAAAAATAATGTATCTAATTGAAAAGGATAAAAAAGATACATCACGTGACTCTCCACCAAATGTACAAAAGCTATGTATCTTACTGAATATTAGGTTACAGATACATAAGAAAGATGTCTTTGGTTGAAAATCTGACAAAAATCATGTATCAGAATGCTTTTTGTGCAACTGATACATCAGATTGTGATATATCGATGCCTGACTTATGTATAGCGAGAATCCAAAATCAGGGATTTTTTGTAATTATGAAAACAGTCGGAATGAATTGTAATTAGGTACTAAACAGTCGGAATTTATGAAATTTGCCCTTTAGTTAATGGTTAAACTGATAACTCAATAAGATTATATTAAAATCATATTTTTATCCCTAGTTATATAATATTAACTTTAGATTTTAAATACATACCATATTCCTTAAAATAGAATATTTGAAAGTTAGTAAAGACCCGCCCTTGTTTCAGTCAGAATGATGCCTATTGGTAAGAGGAAAACTCGGGATTTGTGCCAGCTCTGATGCAACTGCTATCGAATTAGCTCTTGGGGATTTTTCGCATTTTATTGTAGTTGTTTTAGTGTTGTTTTCTTTCTCAAGTAGTTGGCTTGGTAGAGTTCTACCCATCAGTATAAATTATAATACGATAATATTTTTCTTTTTGAGAGATTGCTGTCGTTGCAGTAGCATTCAAGTTTGCTACATAACCAAAAAGAAAACAAACTTGTTTTAGTAATAATATATTGGGTCATTTTACATAGATAATATAATATATAACTTTATTTACCAATTATAATACAGCTTTTATTTTACAGATTATAAGCTAACTTTTCTTACCAAAAACAGCTAAATACATATATAATACATTTCTAACACAATTTTAGTATTTAAATGTTTGACATTCAGGTATAATACGTTTTTAACATCATTAATCAGAGAAAAAAATAAATAACAATTGTGATACATTTTGAATTTAATATACTATATGTATTACAGACGTATTCTAATATATGTGGTGAATATATATAACTAAAATATTTTTAATACAAATGTATTATAAGTATTATATGTGAATTTCAAACATTCCATTATAATTTAAATTTATTTATGTTGTTAGAAATGTATTATATTTTTTATGAAATAACACTATCGAATTCATAACAATGTATAATATTAAATTCGAGTTATATTACAACTACCGTTTATATTTGATACAATTTTTAAAGCCATTTTTCTTTTCTCTCGACAAAGCCTTCACCTCTTCTCCATGAATCACCACCACCAGAGCACCATCAGATTTCCAAAAAAGCCATGAAAGACATAGGCAAAGTTACAGCTATAGAACACAAACGCTCAGATTTCTATTACTCTGTTTCATCAGATATGCTTGGTATTAAACACACAAACTCATCACTCATTAAAATTTGCTCTTTTTGTGTAAAAGACAAATTGCTAAATTTAATTTGCTCTGATGATACTAATATTATAGAAATTCTTCTTCTGTTGAAGTAGGCAGTGTTGGGAAGATACTGCATCTTTTTTGTTAGAAAATGAAAAACAGAGCAAAACAAAGGGTGTCAAAATCAAGAAGAATCGTAAGGGATTTTGGTAAACAGAGAAATTGATGGTGACTGCCGGCAGTATTCACCGGAAAAGACAAAGGGAGTTTTTCGGAGTATAGTAGAAGCCATAAAAAATCTTCAGTAAAAGAGTTAAAGAAGAAGAAAGAGTTCGTATGATACTATATCATTTATGTAATTATCCCTAATATATTTGAAATTTACTTCTATTTATAATTTGCGTAGATTTTAAACACAAAAGAAGTGTATATATAAACCAGATGAAAATAAGAAAGAAAGGGAAAAAACAGAAGAGATTTTCTATTAATTAAATCAAAAATTGAACTGTTAAAGACTAAAAATTAATAATAAATATTTTATTAATTTAATATATTTATAAATTAAAAATCAATATATAAAATCAATAATACACAAAATCAAATCAATCGAAAATGCCCCTAGCAGAGGCCAGCCTTCAATTAGTTTCCGTAAAGAGCGGCATCATCTAATGATGGCAACTCATTCACGTTAACTCAAATGTAAATTTACAAACTGTCCTTTACCTAATTTCTTGGGAAAAACTTAGGGGAAGACCTTTTCTACCTAATAGATGGAAACGAAAATTATACTCTTTTCATTTAAAAATAAGTGTCATTCTAGTTTTACAAAAAATATTTTTTAACTATTTATTGTCTTAAAAATTTAAGACAAAAAATAATATAATTATTTTCAACTATATTCTTATATTAAAGAATTATTCATTCTTAATAGTGCTATTTAATAAATATGGGCAATTCAATAAATTACACCTTTTACTCTCTCACTCTTTTATTTTACTTGCTGCTATTGACTTGGCACAATTCATAAAAAAATATTATTATTAAATATATTTTTATTAAATTAACATTATTAATAATGTTTTGGACTTTAAATTAACCAATATTAGTTTACATGATTTTTTAATACTAAAAATAGTATGAAAAATAATAATAAATTATCTTAGTTTGTTAAATGAGCAAATAGCATAAATTATATAATTACTTTTATAATATAAAAAAAAAGGTCAATTCGATACACTAAAATTATTGCTAGCAAGAAGTCCATGGAGAAATTAATTATTTATTTCGTTAATAGGCATTCCCCTCGTTGTCCAGATTTTGTTATAGCCTATTTGGCCAAACTTCTAAAATCAGCTTATTTTCAGAAGTGCTTTTTTCAAAAGTGTTTTTTAAAAAAGTACTTTTGGAGAGAAACCGTTTGTGTTTGACTAATAAAATTAAAAAATCACTTTTGAACAGCAATTAGTGTTTGGTCAAGCTTTTAAAAATGTTTTTAAGTGTATTTTTCTCATAAGTGCTTTTTTCAAAAGTGCTTTTGGAGAGAAGCTACTTTTTTTAGCTTATGAAAAACTGCTTTTTTTATTGTTCAGAAGCACTTATTTTCTTCCATAAGCTTAACCAAACACCTCAATTTTTTAAAATAAGCACTTTTGAAAAAAAATAATCACTTTTGAGAAAAATAAACTTGGCCAAACGAGCTATTAGTAGGCATAAGCTAAAACTAGCACCTATTTTGAAATTGTGGAGAAGTAAAAGACAGAGATGTTTAGATCATGCACATTCTTCTTTTGCCTTTTGTTCTTTGTCATTTCATAGCATAAAACACTTAGACACACATGCCCACTAAAATCAGAAATATTTAAATATTAGTCTCCACACCCACTTTGTGTGATCGATAGGCACCTTCCTTCAACGTCTACTCCATTGAAATTCATCGTCATTTTTTGTTTCATATTGATTCCATCACAACACCAAGACAAAACCAAAACCAAAAACCAATCGTTATTCTACAAGTTTTCATGACGCATGAATAGCCCAATACATAATCCTCAATTAAACACAACGAAAAATACGCCTCTCAGAAATTGAAAAGAGTATTATTTTCCCCAAAGAATCTTTAGAATTCTCACAGCTTAACTTTCAGTTTGCCTCTGACCATCAAATGAAATGTGAATAACCCGTTCTTTTCTCTTTGAAAGAAGGGGCGCCTGCATGTAGACGTAGGTTGTGTCTACATGCAGAGAAATTATGGAAGAAAAAACCCCAATTTTGAATATAATCAAAGGAGGAGGATTAAGAAGACCTTTATGTGTATCTTCTCTACTCCTTCTCTTCACATTAGTTGCTCTATTTAGTCTCCAAATCAACAGCGATTATTCAATCTTGTCGATCCGGGCCTTCGATTTCATTTCGGGTCGGGTCGGATCAATCTCGGATCCTCAATTAAACAGTTGTTCTGATTTCTTCAAAGAGGAAGTATCAAAGAGGAAAGTGGTGAAATCAATAAGGAATTTCGGTGGAATTGGGGATGGAAAAACGTCGAATACGGCGGCGTTTCGACGGGCGATGGAGTTTATGGCGCGTTTCACGGGAAGTGGTGGGTCCCAACTTGTTGTTCCGAAAGGGAGATGGGTTACGGGGAGTTTTAATCTTACTAGTAATTTCACGCTCTTCCTTCAACATGGCGCTGTTATACTCGGATCTCAGGTAATCTTTTAATCTCACCTAGCGTTTCGCCATAAATTTTGGATTAAATTTCGAAATTTATTTTTAAATATTTATTTGATCATAGAATTTGACTCCGATTTAAAAATCTGTATTCGAAATTTTTTGAATTAATTTTTGAAACTTCCACTCACATAACTTCAATTTTTAAAAATTCAAATTTTCAAGTTTAAAGAAATGGGAGCTCAATCTTTTCTTTGTTTTCTATGTAGAGGTTTCACAAAATCTTTTTTTTGGTGTTAATTTTTTTTTAACTAAAATGTAGTAAAGTATTTGAGAAAACGGAAAAATGGATTTTAAGTCATACTCCTCTGTACCCATTATGTGAATCAAAGCAATTATATTCTTCAATATTCTAAAATAAAATTTATATGTACTCGCACTGTTCACTTTTCCTTGTCTGAGAAGCAAAAAATATATTTTCAGTTAGTCACTTTTAAAATATCAAGAGAAAAATATATTTTTTTATATTAATTGCTAAACTACTCGTGTCAATCATGGTTTATTAAGCGATTGTAAAATTTAAAATTGAGAAGTAAAAGTGAACGAAAAAATTATTAGTTTGGCGTAAAAGATGGTGAATTTCAGTACTATGAATTATGATGTGTGAGAAAATAAAGGGGACCAGACCCTCAATAGGAAGAGAATTTTGTTTCCATTTGAGTTCTTAGTAGAATAAATTATATTGGGATTCACGGGGAAACTATGTGTCCACACGTGAATTAAATAGATGTTTGTCAATGTCTGCTTTATTTGGTACTTTCGATAAAGTCAATAAAGCTAGGTGTTAGTTTTACCATGGATCTGATTCCAAGTTCTGGCCTAGATCCAGTTGGACTCCTGTGACGTGTATGAGTTAAATAAGTTAAGTTTATTATTTTATGCATTCACTTTTATTTGTCCACTTTGAATTTGTATTCCTTAAGAAACATGATTGATACGAATATTTAATCATAATATCCATATTAATTAATGTTTAATATTAGTTCGTCTCCACTTTGTGAGAATACAGTGGGGTATGTTATTGTTGTTTAGTATTAGGTCTCGAAAAATAATTTAGGGAATAACTAATTAATACTAAAAGTAAAATATAAAAAAAAATAAAAATTGTCTATATATTAAAAGTGATAAGTAAAAGTGAAAATCTATTTTTAAAACAGTGATTAAGTAAAAGTGAACTAAGGAGTATTAAAAGAGTTCAACTTTAGTATGACATGACACGCTAACCAGGAGAGAATGAGGCTTTTGTAGTAATTTTGATTTTTTTGAGGAACATAGTAACAGTTGAATGATTTTGTTGTTATAAAAGAAATGAAGTGTTTTAATAAAGGAAATGAGCTAAAAGGGATACTTGTGAGTTGAATGAATTAAAAGGAACACATATCTAGTCAACGTCAATTAAGTGAATTTAGGACCTAATTATAATTTGTAAAACATTGAGAACAAGTATTACAATATTAAAAATTATTTTCTCTCTTTCATATTTAAAATTTTTAACTTTCAAGGGAGGGTGAATTAAAAAGGACTTTTGAGAGTGAAAATAAGGAAAATAGGACACAACTCTTAAAAATGTAATAGAAGGGACACTTTTTTAATTAGTGAATAATGATAGTGACACATATTTTCAAACACCCATAAGTTTTTTTATTTACATAAATCTCCCACTACTTTTTCTTTTCTCCCTCCTTCACCCCCTCAGCCCCATCCGACCCCCCGCCCCTAAACACCTCCAATCATCCACGTCATCACCATTTCCAAACAACTAGCCGATGTTTAAACAACATCTTTCGTTTACTTAAATAACTCTCGATTATTTAAACAATATCCCCCTCCCAAACCACCTCCCCTCCTCCATATCATCACCACTTCCAAACAACTAGCAGATGCTTAAACCACCCTTGATTGTTTAAACAATCTCTTTCGGTTGCTTAAACAACTCTTGATTGTTTAAACAACATCTTTCGATTGCTTAAACAACTCTCGGTTGTTTTTCGACGACTGCGACTTTTTTCACCCAATATTCTCTGAAAAGTTTCATAACCAGATCTGAATGAAGAAGTAGAAGAAGATGAAAACACACAAATAAAAAGATGAAAATTCTAAATGAAGATAAAGAGAGAAAAACTCAGAAGAGAATAAAAATCAGAAGAAAAAAAAAAAGAAAAAATGACAAGAAGATATGGCAAAGAATAAAAAACGCAGAAGAAAAATGGCAATTATGAAAAGGAGGAAGAAGATGAAGAAGGGAAGAAGGAAAAAAAAGAAAAGAAAGAAGCAGATGAAGAAAAAGAGAAAGGAGCAAGGAGGGAATTGAAAGCTTGAAATTTGAAATATGAAAGCGAGAAAATAATTTTTAATATTGTAATACTTGTTCTGAATATTTTACAAATTATAATTAGGTCCCAAATTCACTTAATTGACTTTGGCTAGATATGTGTCGCTTTTAATTCATTTAACTCTCAAGTGTCCCTTTTAGCTCATTTTCCCAACTTTCAATTCCCTCCTTCCTCCTTTCTCTTTTTCTTCATTTGTTGCTTCTTTCTTCTTCTTTTTTTCTTTTTCCTTCTCCCCTTCTTCATCTTCTTCCTCATTTTCATATTTGTCATTTTTCTTCTGCGTTTTTTTTTTTCTGTCTTATCTTCTTGTCATTTTTTCTTTTTTTTGCCTTTTGAGTTTTTTTTCTCTTAATCTTCATCTAGAATTTTCATTTGTGTGTTTTCATCTTCTTCTACTTCTTTATTCAGATCTGGTTGTGAAAATTTTCAGAGAATATTGAATGAAAAAAGTTGCAGTCGTCGAAAAACAACCGAGAGTTGTTTAAACAATCAAGAGTTGTTTAAACAATCAAGGGTTGTTTAAACATCTGCTAGTTGCTTGAAAGTGTTGATGATGTGGAGGAGGGGAGGTGGTTTGCGGGGGGATATTAAAACGAAAGATGTTGTTTAAACAATCATAAATTGTTTAAACATCTGCTAGTTGTTTGAAAGTAGTAATAACGTGGAGGATTGGAGGTAGTTTGGGGGGGGGGGGGGATAGGGCTGAGGGGTGAAGGAGGGAAAAAGTAGTGGGAGGTTTGTGTAAATAAAAAAACTTATGGGTGTTTGAAAATATGTGTCATTATCATTAATTAAAAAAGTGTCCCTTCTACTACATTCGTAAGAGTTGTGTCCTATTTTCTTTATTTTCACTCTCAAAAGTCCTTTTTAATTCACCCTCCCGTTTTAATAGGGAATTCCCAAAACTTGAGTGACCATTTAGGGAATTAATGCTGTTATCTTGTAAATTTCTTATTTTCCAGAAAATGTGAATTTCTTTTCTCTTCGTTAAAAGGATCCAAAGGAATGGCCGATAATCAATGCTTTGCCTTCATATGGAAGAGGGAGAGAAAGACTAGGAGCAAGACATATTAGCCTCATTCATGGAAATGGTCTCAGCAATGTTGTAATTACAGGTAATTTCTGCCTCATATGTTATGTTAAAAAGACATTATTGCTCTTGCCAAGCAAGTGACAACTGGTTCATTGCACTTGAGCTTATAAAATATACCGTAATGATATTATGTATTGATTAAAAGCACCTAGATGTTCAGTATTAAGATGCTACCAATTTGTTTAATATTGAAATCATTATGATTGTCCCCCAACAGAAACATGGCATTATGAAGACTTTTAGTGCATTAAATTAATGGAAAAGGCTCAGATTTGTTCCCGTACTCTTCAAGGGAAGTTATATGTATCATTCGTTATACTTTTTTGATATATTTTCCCTTACCGTCCAACTTTGAGCGCATATTTGCTTAATATATTAAGAGAATTATTGATTATCGAGTTCTAGTATCTAATATTTGCTTTTTAATTTAAGAATTGAAAATTTTGTTTTAATATGTTATTTCTATTGAGTTCTTGGTTATTTATATATATGCAAATTTTATAATTTTTATATTTGTACTAAATTGCACTTCTCTTTACGCTTCTCGATTTGGTGAAGCGAGCCCTCGTCGCTTTCCAAAAAATTGGGGCCGACTTTGGGCCCCAAAATCCACATCCTTTTAGACTTCAATTTGGGCCTTCAAGTAGTTGTAAGCCTTGGCCAAAAATCTTCATTGGGCTTGAGCAGTGTTCAGGAATGCGCTCGCATCGTTGCATAATGCGATGGTGCGAAGCGCTGCGAGCCCCTCTCGCTACGTGTGGCTGATGCGAGCGCATCATGTTGATTTTATTTTTAGGGTCAATTTTAAATTAAAAAAAGAGTCACTTCGTGTTGATTTTATACTTAGGGTCAATTTTAAATTAAAAAAAGAGTCTACTGTGGTGACTACCACTGCTGCAATTTTCTAAGGTTAACTTTGAAGTTCACTGCTGCGACTTCTTCTTCTTCACTGCTTCACTTCAATGATGCGCTCGCATCGCTTCACGCTTCACGTAATGCGTGATGCGGAGGCTTGTCGCTTTTTTCCGCATCACGCTTCCTTGAACACTGGGCTTGAGATCTTCTTCCACCCTAAGATATTCTTTAGTTGCTAATTGAGCTTGTCTTCAATGAAGTTAAACTTTCTTGGATGCTATCAGCAACCCGGACCACAACAAAAGGTTGAATTGTATTCTAGTGTTGAAGGTTCTTCTTGAATATGATGTATGTAAGGTTTAATACACCGGAAAGTTCGAGTTGACAACATCTGCTTGCATTTTGGTTTGAAAACACGGTTACAGAATGTAGAATGCAACTCTAGTTCCTACTGGGTTGTTACATTGACATGTGATCAGTTGATAGACTTAAGTCAGCCGAAGATTTACTGTTGATAGAGATACTCAAAAGTAATGAAGTAGAACAAGAAGGAATAGAACAGAACAGATGAACAACTAAAGAAAGTAGAAGCCAAGATGATTATTATCCACTTTTTGATGTGGAGCGTTACTTTAATCAAAATCTCTTGATGGATGTTAACCGTTAAAGTTGGCTCGTACCTGTCAATAACTCTAGCTCCACTTGAAGCAACAAGAAATTCAGAGTGTACACTAGCTACGCTTCTTGATCTCTACCCCTTTATCATAATCCGTGAACATGCTCAAAGTTAATTAGAAGTAAAGAGTCCAGTAGTCTAGGAACTTTACAAAATGGATTCTGATAAGAGTGAATATTATATGCTTTTGTAGTTATTCTTTTAATCTCAGTGATCACTCTTTTCTTCTCTGTTTTCATAAATATATCTCATTAACTCTTTCCCGCTATTCCCCTATTTCCTTTCAAATGAGAATTGAACTTTGCTGTGACTTCTTTCTGTGCCTGTGCATCTGATCAATTTTTCCTGCTTAATTTCAGGGGAAAATGGGACTATAGATGGCCAGGGAAAGATGTGGTGGGAGCTTTGGTGGAATAGAACTCTGGTACACACCAGAGGCCACCTTGTTGAGCTGGTTAACTCTCAGAACATCCTGATCCAAAATCTTACACTCCGGAACTCCCCGTTTTGGACAATTCATCCTGTCTATTGCAGGTTCCTGCTCTCTTGACGACTTCTCTATCAATTTTGCATGGTACTAATGAATGGAGTTCTAATTACTTTGGCTCGAGGAAATTGCTCTTGATTGCTGCACAGTATTTTTTTTTAAAAAGATGATATTCAGATTCAATTAATCAATCAAATAACTATACGTCTAATGTTATAGCAGCACAAACCTTGCTCAAAGAATAACTGAGTTAGTGATATTGATTACTACCTTGTTTTTCACAAAAACCAACCAATAGATCAAAGGATTCAATGTTGCCAAAGTAGTCTTTTTCTTGCTTGTCTTGATTGTTGAGGTGAGGGCTACCAAAATCTTGAGATGCAGAGTTCTATCACGAAATCTTGTTTTCATTAGCATGCTCTTTCCTCCTTTCATTAGTTTTCCTTCACAATTAGCTGGTAGAGTAACACTTGCTGTTGCATTTGCTTCAGGAATATTGTAATCAGGAACATGACTATTTTGGCTCCTCTCAATGCCCCTAACACGGATGGCATTGACGCAGGTATATCGCAATACCATTAAGTTCTGATGTAATACTTGAAATCGTCCACCAGGACAAAGAAGAATGATTTTGAAATTCTATTATGTAGTGTATCTCCTGTATTCAAATAAAAAGCCATATTAAAACTAAAAACAATGGAGAAATAATCACATCTCTTTCGCTTCCACTTTCAAGGTGTGTTTGGTATGAAGGAAAATGTTTTCCACGGAAAATATTTTCTTGAAAAAAGGAAAATGTTTTATTACAAAATAAGTGGCTTCTTACTTATTTTTTCGTGTTTGTTAAGTAACTAGAAAATATTGTGCCAAAAGCATTTGTATATAATCTAGACAAACACTATAGGGGATGAGGTGGAGCATAGGGTGTGTGTGTAGTGGGGATGTGGACTACGGAGGGTGGGGAAGATCCAATAAATGCAGTGACACTTAATGGAATTTGTTTTTCCTACTTTCATTAGATAAGTCATTTTTCTCATCTTTAGGTAACTTGTTTTCCTAGCGAAAACCAAAAAATTAACCAATCAAACATTGGAAAAATGGAAAACATCTACATACCAAAGACACCCTCAATTTGAACCAGAGGAACTTCTCTGTCTTCCATCTATGTTAAACTAGATTGCAAGATTAAGAGCATCTAGAATATCTATTTTATATGCATAATTGTTTTTGTTAGCAGACTCCAGCTTGAATGTCTGCATTGAAGATTGTTACATTGAGAGTGGTGATGACCTTGTATCAGTGAAAAGTGGGTGGGATCAGTATGGTATGAAAATGGCTCATCCAAGCTCAAACATCATTGTACGGAGAGTGAGAGGAACAACCCCAACATGCTCAGGGGTTGGTATCGGCAGTGAGATGTCTGGAGGTGTTTCTAATGTCATCATAGAAGATTTATATGTTAGAGATTCAGCAGCGGGTGTGCGGATAAAAACTGATATTGGAAGAGGTGGATACATCGCCAATATTACGATAAATAACATGAGAATGGAAAGAGTAAAGGTGCCCATTAGGTTTAGCAGGGGAGCAAATGACCACCCTGATGACAAATGGGATCCTAAAGCACTACCTAAAGTAAGAGGTATTTTTATCAGTAATGTGGTCAGTCTAGAAACAAAGAGACCTCCCTTGCTGGAGGGCATAGAGGAAGCACCATTTGAGGACATACACATGAAAAACATCAGTTTATTTGGGCTATCCCCATCTATGAAGTGGAGCTGTGAATTTGTCTCTGGTTCTAGCTGCAGTGTTTTCCCTGCACCATGTTCTCAGTTGCTGAAGAATGAATCCATATTTCAGTGTCCAAATTGAAGTTTAGTGTTACAATGAGATGATTTTCTTTCGTGCATCAGCATGAATCTCAATGCAGCACATCATGCCTGATGATGCCTGTTGCCCCAAACATCAGCATGCAATACCGCCCAGGATCGAATCTAAGATTGAGTTCTTGTTGACTCCTAACTACACACAGAAGTATCGGAAGAATTGGTTTTGTAGGTTACTTAGAATTTTTTTTTAGTTTTATGATATTTGTACAAGAGATTTTCATTTTTATACATAAGAGATTTTTATTTTTACACCTTAGAGATCTGAAAAGGTCATTTTCTTTTATTCATTTTGTAAATGTTCAAGAGATCTTAATTCCTCTTGTTCTTGATTAAATAGATGGATATGTATCCCAATTTTACTGTCATTATTTTAGAGTTGAGATATAGATATTTCAATGTACTTTCTGGAAGGTTTGGGTAACCCCACAATTTTGACTCTATATTTTTTGGACTAGCTAAGATGAAGCTCGTGTTGCGGAGCCCAATATAGTTGCCGACCAAAAGAAAATTCATCTACGTGGGTAAGCTATCAACCAATCTACTTAACTTACCATCGCTCTGACGTTTAGCCTGACCATCAGATGTTGTAGGTCGTCTTCTAACAGTCAAGTCTTTCTCTGTAGTCAACTCGACATCAACACCTGGATTCTTAGAGGACTATAATGAGGAATACGATACAGAAGAAACACAACTTGACATCATCAGAACTGGACACTACATTCCTTATTGTTCACAAGAAGTATTGCACATAGTGGTAACAAGATAAAATGCAAACTTTTTCTTATCACTTGTCAAGGCGAGAAAAGCAGATCAATATTTTTCCCGTAGAAGACTGGAACACTATCAAATGGAATAAAATAAAAAATTATAAATTAAGTGAAAGCTTACTTGGAGAAAATAAATGTTGAGAGATTTGGTTCTAAATCTAATTCCTTGTTATCTTTTGTTTCTTTTAGGAAGGATGAGAGAAAATAAAAATAAAAATAACAAATCATAATGATAATGTATTATACAATGAGAGCACACTACAACATAAAATATAGAGCGATTCAAGCTAAAATTCTTTTTATTTCTTCAAGTCTCTCATATATATCATATCGTATGTCTCTATTTATACTATCATATTAAAAGCTACAAAAACAAACATTTTAAACATGATATTAATCATTAATATCATGAAGGCGGATATGAAAGGTGTGTAATTATGAAAAGCAATGGAGGATTATTTACGTAATAAAAAAAATGAAAACTGATTTTTAAAAAGACACAATACATAGAGAGATGATTTAAGTTGACCTCAATTGATAATTAAACACTAACTTTGAATTAATATAATGTGCACATCTATAAACATATCAACTCGTCTATTTAACACTCAAACTTACAAAATGATAATCTAAACACCCGTAACATTTATGTGTCACGTTAGCATCGGGCGTCCACGAGACACAATGAAAACAAGTTAGAGTGTGTAGTTGTCAATTTAGATCAAGTTGAGGTGTCTAGATGTGCACAATCATAGTTAAAGTGCTTATGTCACGACCCGAAATCCCATTCGGGCCGGACTGGCACCCGAAGCCGATATGGCCCGAGAGAACCAATCTTTGCTCCTATTCACTCGCAAGCATATTTTAGTACGAATCTTATTCTACTTCATACAAGGCGGAAGTCATGGAAAACTTAACAATATATGAAACTTGGTTGTTAGGGCCGTCAATTCAAACAGAATACACATCTCTTACATTAACCTTCCCACATATGTCTACAAAGCCCTCTAACCGATACATGAACACAACAACTTGTAGTCGGTACAAGTCCCCGCTTTATACAAAAATTACAGAACCAAAACAATATACACATGTGACTCGGAAAGCCCCGAACCAACTGGGAGCTCACCAATGATCCGCGGATAACCCGTAGCCTATGGTGGAGGTCTACTAACACCTGTCCCTGCAGCAAACAAAGTAAGTCCCCCAAAGGAGTCAGTACGAAGAATGCACTGAGTATGCAAGGCTATAAGGAACTTCATGAAACTTAAACACCTCAATGAACTTGATTTCAAGAGAATAGTCAATGTGGATCAATCATCGTTCAGTATGTGTGGAAATAGGTACTTTCTATTCATTACTCCACTTGCCTTTATGCCCGTTACTGTTAACAGTTAGAACCGTCAATAATGTATAACCGGTAATATGCAACCGTCAATATGCAATGCATCCGTCAATATGCAACCGTCAATAATATAACCGTCTCAAGTTCGGCATCAAGCTAGGCTTTTGCCCCACTGAGCTTTCCCCCTGCTACCATCCGGAAAACAAGGAAGCAGGTTCGGCATCAAGTTTGGCTTTTACCTCACTGAGCTTCCCCCTTGATCCAGTAAATATAATAAAGTTCGGTGTCAAGCTTGGCTTTTGCTCCACTGAGCTTTCCCCCTGCTACCACCCGGAAAACAAGGAAGCAGGGTCAAGTTTGGCTTTTACCTCACTGAGCTTCCCCCTTGATCCAGTAAATATAATAAAGTTCGGCGTCAAGCTTGGCTTTTTCCCCCAAAGCTATCACCCGCACTCAAAGAACCATAAAGTAACCATAAATTAATGATAAAGTAATTATGAAGTAATTAGCAAGTAATTATAAAGTAACCATAAAGAAAATTATAAAGTAACCCTGAGGGAAAATATAAAGTAATCATAAGGAAAATTATAAAGTCACCATACGGGAATTACTTCTTCCATTACTTCATTGGATTACTTCTCTCTTTTACTTTTCTGAGATTGGTACATTGGGGGATCATATCCTTATTGGAACACATAAATGCATTACTTAGTCTTTTAAGTTCATGAGATTGGTACTTTTGAAGTTGTAACATTATTGGAAGCTTTGGAACATACTATTATTGGAACTTGGAATCTTGTCCATAATTATGTGATACATGAGAATAATAACATATGACAACTTGAAATGAGATATCTTCTAACATTTCGAAATGGAACAAGGACAATGACAACATGAACAACATGTGCTGCAGAAAAATACGGACAGAGTAACCTTACATACCTTATCGTCTCAATATGAACACTTAATTCTATACGTGAATACAATCGTCCCGCTCCTTCCTTATGTTTCACTCTACAACACAAATATACAATGGAGTTTACATTAACCACCAACTACCTTACAAATGCATACAACGACAATGAGTTACATGTTTGGCTTTAACATGTCATATCCCTCTTGATTATACCATGTGTGAAACTATCACACCAACAATACCATTTACAAAACTATCATACCAATAATCCCACAATATTCTCAACATTGACCAATATCATAAACCACTAGCATGTCACACCAAATTCATACTTTACACTTCTACATCACCACAACATCACAATGGTTCTATCAATTCACTTCAATACACCTCACAACAACAAATCGGTCAAAATCCCATAATTTACACTTATGGAAAAATAAAAAGTTTAGGACCATAATCACACCATACATATTGATATTTTATCCATACCATGCACTTTCATCAAGACAACAAGTCATTTATCAAGTTTAAATTCCATAAATGGCACATCCTTTACAAAAACACAAAGTGTCATGTTCAACACTTCCAAGCATAACCAACATGATATACATACTCTCTCATGCATATAATATGTTAATCCATAAGAATAAACACTTACTTAAGCTTGGAAGATGATGATCTTGATCCAAAGGTGGCTTAGGGTTTGAGAGCCCAAAAGAGAGCTTTCTTGAGAATTCTAGAAAAAGAGATAAAAAGCATGTGTGTTTATGGTAATAAAATCTGATTTTTCCTCCCTTTTATAGACCCTTGAAGTCCTTTCTCAATTATTGTTTGGTCAAAAGAAGAATGGGTCGCCCATGTTTTTCTTCTTCATTTTTGGGCTTTACTGAGCCCCAGGGCCGGCTCTATGCCTTGCAAAATTAGGCAACCGCCTTAGGCCCTCAAATTTGAGGGGCCTCATTTTATTTTTTTAGCAATAATAGAATTATTATATGGTTTTCTGAAAAGAATATTTTGTATTATCCATTTCAATTTGTTTGTCTTCATTTTTTTGGTTCATTTTTTTTAAAAGGGCAGCTCAGTGCACTAAAGCTCTCGCTATACGCGGGGTTCATCATTTTAAAAGAAGGTTTTTTTTGGTCAATTTTTTAATATCAACTTTTCACGTGACATATTTAAAACCATAAGATTAAAGAACATTTTGGTGTATTCTATATATCTTTAGTTTAAGATTACAAGATTCAAAAGTCCTCTTTACTTTCTTAAACTCCAAATTTCGTGTCAAGTCAAAATAAACAAGCAAATTGAGTGAAAAATGTATTATTTATAGAAAGAGTAAAAAAAAAAATGCATATAGAAAAAGAAGAACGAGCTTTGCATCTCAAAATATTTTTGTAAGAGACATATTAACAACTATGCATCTTAAAAAAATAGACGAATAGACTTTGAATTAAAAAAATATTAATTTCTTTCAAAAGTGTAAGGCCTCCGATTCATATTTGGCTTTAGGCCACTAATCGGCTTGAGCCGCCCCTGCTGAGCCCAAATCACTTACCCCAATAAAATCAATAATTTCCCATGTTTAATTTATTTCATACGCGTTACGACGATATTCCCACTTACGGGATTCATATTTGTAGCCTCGATTCCAAAAACAAACAATTCTAGCCACGCATGGCTTATTTTGACCATAAGGGCAAAATCGTCATTTTGACGCCGAATTTGTCCTTGAGTAATTTTATCATACCAATATAATACTTTACTCATTTCATGTTTATGCTCATGATTGTAGAAGAAACGTAGCAAAAATCGGCTCAATACGTCCCCGGGCACCCTTGGGACTTAGAAAAATTCCATCTTTTGAAAAATGGGCAAAACCACCCTGGCACGCCCTTGGGCGCGCCCCAACACTGCCTGGGGACTGAAAATTTCGGCCAAAAGCGGCCCGGCACGCCCCCGGGCTCGCCTGACCATTAAAATTTTTTTTTTTTTTTTTTTTTTTTTTTTTTGCTCTCAAAACTAAGGTAAACATGTATGGGGTGTTACAGCTTACTTGCCAGTTGAGGTCAAATTTGAATATGTGTTTATGTATTATGCCTTTAGAAGTTGGAGTCGATTGTCAAAAACACACCTAAAGTATCTCATTTTTTGAGTTTCATACCTAAACTTATGCGAGTTTCTTACGTCGGCAACTATTTATCAAAGCACATCTCAACTATTAAATGTTCACTTTTTCTACTTGAATGATGGTGATACTTTAGGTAGGAAAAGTGAACAATACATAGTTGAGGCATGTTTTAATAAATAATCTGTGATACTCCAGGTAGAAAACTCATACACCTAATAATTCAATATAAAATTCCAAAAATTAAGAGACTTAAGATGTATTTTTGACCCTAAACTCTAATATTATGGACATTCACCATATCATAATATGAAATACACATAATACAGACGTTTCATTTAACTTGACTTCAGCTGACATTTATGTCTGTAACTTTGGGGTATGCAAATAGGCACTTAAACTGTCATAAAATTGAACAAATAGACACACGTGTCCTACATGCCAAATCGTGTGAGATGCACGCGTTCTACACGGCAAATCGCGTGAGATTTGTCGTGTATGACATATATGTCTACTTATTTAACTTTATGATAGTTTAAGTGTCTACTTGTACATATCCAAAATTGGATAACATAAATATTACTCCCTCCGTCCCAATTTATGTGATGTAATTTGACTTGGCACGGAGTTTAAGAAAGAAAGGAAGACTTTTGAAACTTGTGGTCTAAAATGAGTCATAAATATTTGTGTGGTTGTAAATCATTTCATTAAGGGTAAAGTGGGTATTTTAAAGTTAAATTGTTACCAAATATAGAAATGTGTCATTCTTTTTAGGACTGACTAAAAAGGAAAGTGTGTCATATAAATTGGGAAAGAGGGAGTAATTGAGACCAAATTAAAAGGCATGTATTATGCCTATAAAATAAGTACTAGGTGGATATAATTGTGTGTGTAAATGGAAAATGAGGGGGCAAATATAGGAGTACATAAAGCACCTCATGAAAAATGAAAGAGACACAGAGAGAGAAGAAAACAGAATTGAGAGTCTCTCTCTTTCCTATTTTGTCTCTGTTTCTTTCTCTCTCACTTCTTTCTCCATCTTCTTCTTCTTCTTCAACTCTACAGTTTCCATAGGTAAATTTTTGATCCCCTTTTTTGTTGTTTTATTTTTTTTGTTAGAGGAGAATTCATTAAATGCAATAAATATATCTTTTCCATTTCATTTTCAAGAAAATGATCATTTCTACATTATAGATTCAATCAGACATATAGTAATTTTTGTTTTTTCAAATTTTGTATAATTACCACATGAACAAATTATATGCATTTAGACATTATAATATTAATGTATGTGAGTTGTTGAATATTTATATGTTCGTTACCTGCATGTTATGTTGCATGTATTCTTAAAAAAATGTGGACGTCTGCATGTTGGATCATTTTAGTGCATTTTTTAAGGATTCGACATGGGTGTAACATCATTTTTGGAGAGTCCGAGAAACATAGTTGCATGTGTATTTGTGTTAATGGGGATGAACTGCTTTTGATCTTTTCTTTTTTTGGTTTTTGGGATATGCAGATTTTCGGGGTAAAGCTTTCTTGTACCATTGGTTCAAATCTCGTATATTAGTATACATATATGTAGAAAGATATATATATTTTGTGCATATACGTACATTTTATTTATATGCACTTGTTAAATAGAGGGGAAATTCCGGTTCTTTTCTGGTTTTTAAACCCTGGCGAGCAACAGAGGAGCTCAATTTTGCAGCATAATAAATTCTGGAGTCAAGGTATATATGCAAGATTTTTTTATTTTTTTTTCTATTACGTTGCATTGTTAAACATTTTGTGCAAATTTAAGCGTGTTGTTGAGTAGATTTGTTGAATTTTATGTCTGTGAAATGAATTTTCTCGTGATAACTGGACTATGTGGGAGATTTAAATTCTGAGCCAGGATTTTCATTAAAAGGGCTCAAGATATGAAGAAGTAAACACTCAAGAAAGCCTAAGGAGGTTAAATATTTACTCTAAAAAAAGGCAACCCGATGCACTAAAGTTTTCGCTATGCACAGGGTCTGGGGAAGGGCCCCACCACAAGGGTGTATTGTACGCAGCCTTACCTTGCATTTCGGCAAGAGGCTGTTTCCAAGACTTGAACTCGTGACCTCCTGGTCACATGGAGGCAACTTTATCAATTACTCTAAGGCTCCCCTTCGTTAAACATTTACTGTATATACATAAAAAAAAATACTTTTTAATCATGTATAAACAATTAATTTTGTGTCAAAAGGGTTCATCCCTCAATCATATATAGCTCCGCCCCTGCCAAGGGTGTGACCTATTGGTCAATGAAGTGAGTTGAGAACCATGAGGGCTCAGGTTAAAATCTCAAATCAAAAACAATAGGTGATTTCTTCTCATCTATCTTAGCCTTGGTGGATAGAGTTACCTGGTACCTGATACTTGTTGCTGGTGGGAGGTGATAGGTATCCTATGGGATGTGGCTGGTATCCCGTGGAATTGAGATTTTAATGGTTTGAAGAATATATGTGATTGTTGGGGTAAGCATGTTAGTGAACCTTGTTTGAGTTTCGTGTTCGTGTTATTCTTCTTCCTTTTCCCCTTTTCTCTTGCTCTTCTGCTTTCTGTTTCTCATGGATTACGGAGAAAAATCTTGTCCACACATGTCAATACTTTCTTGAATTTTACTACTTATGGTTTGTGCATAATGTAACCAAGCTAAACAGATTGATTCGTTAACACAAGATAGTTATACTCTGTAGGAAGCCACAAAAGTGTCAAAGTGGAGGCTTGTTGCCAATGTCAGACTTATCTTCCCTTGAATTAAGGGACGAGGAAGAGTCATCCTCTTCTCAGAAGAGCAGGTTTCTTCCTCTCTTTACTGTGTGTTCTAGCTTGCATTTGGGTACTATTTTTGGTTGTTATAGATTTTGCTAAAAAGAAATTTCCATATTCTATACTTTTGCTTAATAGATAGAACATAGTAGTATCTTGCAGCTGTGCTTTGTAAATCAATGCATCTTTTGTTTCATTGTGCTTAGAGACACCTAACGTAGAGAAACTTTGGGCATCTGGTCTGTATAGGAGCCAAAGTATTATGACCTCTCAGTTAGTTTCTGAAAGAAAATTTCAATTCCATATTGCTTGGTTTTTTATTTAACTAGATAACCTATTAAAAAAAGATTTATCCAGATAAACTCAAAGGTGTTATTTACTTTCAGGGAGTCCAATGAAACTGCAGAAATGGATGATTCGGAAAAGGCACTGCCACGGGTTGCTCAACTTATTGATCAGCTGCATCTGAATCAATCGTCTGCACACGAAAAAGAGCTTACTACAGCACGTCTTCTAGGCATTGCCAAAGCAAGAAAAGAAGCACGACGTCTTATTGGTTTACATGGCCAAGCAATGCCACTGTTCATATCTATTCTCAGAAATGCAACTCTTTTGGCAAAGGTCAACGTAGCGTCAACCTTAACTGTATTGTGCAGAGATGAAGACATGCGGATGAAGGTGCTTCTAGGTGGATGTATTCCGCCTCTACTTTCACTTTTGAAGTCAAATTCAGCTGACGCAAGGAGAGCAGCTGCAGAAGCAATTTTTAAGGTGTCATCTAGTGGAACTTCAGATGATCCTATTGGCATGAAAATATTCATTACGGAAGGCGTTGTACCGTCTTTGTGGGAGCAGCTGAATCCAAAACAGAAGCCGGACAAAGCAGTGGAAGGATTTGTTGTTGGGGCTTTGAGAAATCTCTGCGGTGATAAAGATGGACATTGGAGGACATCACTAGAGGGCGGGGGAGTGGACATCATTGTTAGACTTCTTTCTTCTAGTAGTGCTTCCACTCAATCAAATGCAGCTTCTTTATTGGCCCGTATGATGTTGGCATTCAGCGATAGCATCCCAAAAGTAATTGATTCTGGAGGAATCAAAGCTCTCTTTAGCCTGTTAGCTCAGCAAGATGATGTTTCTGTACGTCCCAGTGCAGCTGAGGCTTTAGAGGTTCTTACAAAATCAGCCCAAGCAAAGAAAGCTGTTGTTGACTCACAAGGGGTCTCACCACTTATAGGAGCTGTCGTTGCTCCTTCTAAAGAAAGAATGCAAGGTGAGGCAAAAGAGAAACTTCAGCGGCATGCAATACAAGCTTTAGCCAATATATGTGGCGGAATGTCTCCTCTGTTACTATATCTGGGTGAGCTTGCACAGTCCCCAAGGTTAGCTGCTCCAGTGGCTGATATAATTGGAGCACTTGCTTATGCTCTTATGGTCTTTGAGCACAAAGTAGAAGAAGAACCATTTGATGCGACAAAAATTGAGAATATTCTTGCAATGCTCCTAAAGCCACGGGATAATAAGTTGGTTCAGGAGCGTCTTCTTGAGGCTATGGCAAGCCTTTATGCCAATGCTCATCTGTCAAAACTTGTCCAACAATCCGAATCTAAGAAGGCTCTTACTGGGCTCACAACAATGGCAAGTGGTGATGCACTAGAGTATTTAATACTATCCTTGCTACGTTTATGCTGTGATGGAATTACTGTTTGGGAAGCAATTGGAAAGAGGGAAGGAATTCAGTTACTGATATCACTGCTGGGTTTATCCAGTGAACAACATCAAGAATATGCTGTTGAAGTGCTTGCAATCCTAACTGACCAAATTGGCGAGAGCAAGTGGGCAATCACTGCTGCTGGTGGGATTCCACCACTTGTCCAGTTACTAGAAAAGGGGTCTCAGAAGGCTAGGGAAGACGCAGCACTTATTATTCATAACCTTTGCTGTCATAGTGAAGACAATCGTGCCTGTGTTGAAAGTGCTGGAGCTATACAGGCTTTATTGTCGCTCCTCAAAAATGGCGAATCAAAGGGCCAAGAAGCATCAGCTAGGGCTTTAACAAAGCTAATCACAGCGGCTGATCTAGCTACCACTAATCAATTATTAATGTTGCTCTTGGGAGATTTACCAAGCTCAAAAGCCCATGTAACTGAGGTGTTAGGTCATGTGCTTACCTTGGCATCTCACACTGACCTTGTGAATAAAGGTGCTGCTGCTAACCAAGGGATAATGTCACTAGTCCATGTTCTTAATTCCTCAAATGAAAAGACCCAAGTACATGCTGCCTCTGTCCTGGCAGATGTATTTAGCACTCGACGTGATATTTGTGATAGTCTCGCAACAGATGAAGTGGTAAATCCTTGCATGAAACTTTTGGGTAGCAATTCTCCAGATGTTGCAACACAGTCAGCTCGCGTCTTGCATGCTTTATCCCGTGCATCAAAAGAAAAATCTACAAACAAGATGCCTTATATTGGTGAAGGGCATGTAAAACCTTTAATCAAGCTGGCCAAAACAGCATCCATTGATTCTGCAGCTACTGCAATGGCTGCTTTAGCCAATCTGTTGTCTGATCCAGAGATAGCTGCGGAAGCTCTGCGTGAAGATGTTGTTTCAGCTTTGACAAGAGTTCTAGGAGAAGGATCGTCAGAAGGTAGGAGAAATGCATCACGTGCCCTTCATAAGCTATTGAGGCACTTTCCGTTGGAAGATGTATTCAATGGAAGTGCTCAATGTCGATTTGCTGTTCTTGCTATGGTGGAATCATTAAATGTGATGAATGTTGATGGTACTGATGCGGCAGATGCTTTAGATGTTATTGCACTTTTGGCTAGGACAAAACAAGGCACAGATTCCACTTACCGTTTATGCAGTGCACTTGCTGAAGTTCCATCTAGTTTAGACCCTCTTGTACATTGCCTTTGTGAGGGATCTTCCCTTGTCCAAGATAAGGCAATAGAAATTCTATCAAAGCTTTGCGGAGATCAACCGGTTTTTCTGGGTAACCTGTTATCATCAAAATCAATGTCAATCGGTGCATTGGCAGATAGAATAATTAATTCCAGCATTCTAGAAGTAAGAGTTGGTGGTACCGCATTGATCATTTGTGCTGCCAAGGAGCATAAGCTTCTGTCAATGAATGCACTTGATGCATCTGGTTACCTGAAACCTCTTATATATGCATTAGTTGACATGATGAAGCCAAACTGCACTTGTTCTTCCCTAGAAATTGACGTCAGAACCCCTAGAGGGTTTACAGAAAGAACTCCATTTGGAGAAGGAAATGAGTTTGAAGCTCCTGATCGAGCAACGGTTTTGGGAGGTACAGTTGCCCTTTGGTTGCTCTCAATAATTTCATCATTTCATGTCAAGAACACATCCAGTGTAGTGGAAGCTGGGGGACTCGAGTCCCTTGCTGACAAGCTTGCAAGACGTGGCTCCAATACACAGGTAGATTTTATATCATCATTGGTGTATGCTTTTTGCCCTTTTTTGGCCCATTTGTGCTGTGTGAATGCACCTTCATTAGGAGAACTAGATTTGGGTTTCCACTTGAAGAAATAAGTTGTTTATTGGAGTCTATCACTTTTTTCCTTTCAATTTTCGAGCTCTAGGCCTGTTTGTTATTCTGTAGGTTGGCTTTTGATAACAGACTGGTTTCCTGTCTGTAATCAGCCCAGGCAAACTTGTTTAAACAAGTCAATAATCCATTTATTTCACGGCTAGAAATTCTGTTTTTTTTTTCTTTTGTAACTTTGCATCTCCTTAATGCCCTGTAATGAAATACCATACTTCATATAAAAAAAAAGATCCATTTATTTCACTATTTTTAGTTGCCTGCCATATCACTTATAATAAATGTGTACTGGCTATATTTTCGCTGATTTCCAGTTTTGAGATTCATTATAAGACCGAGAATATCTGAAATGCAGATAATTTTCTTCTTTCTACTAGCTTTCTGTCCTTTTTCTGTTTTCATATTACATTGAGGCACCGCTCAGTCAATACACTCTCGGTGTGTGGCGTATGATAGCTTTAACATCACACTTTCCCAGCACCTGAATGTGTAAGTTACTCTGTCTTATGGCACAGAGATATATCACTGAAACGTCAGTTAATAAAACGAATAAAAGATGGACAATAAGAGAGTTATTTTCAGTGTCTCCTTTATTCAATTTAATCCTTCGGAACTAATGTCGTTCTCATGATTTGCTTTTTATATTTGGTCATTGTGCTGAAGAGATATTTTGTCATGGCAGGCAGAAGATGCAGAAGGCATGTGGATGAGTGCACTGCTATTAGCTATTTTATTCCGGAATCCCAACATTATATCCTCACCAATAACCATCCGCATTATACCTTCACTTGCACTTCTTCTAAAATCAGATGAAATGATTGTCCGGCTTTTTGCTGCTCATGCAATAGCCAGTCTTGTCAGTCACCGGAAAAAGGGAATTAATCTTACTGTTGTAAATTCAGGAGCAATCACTGGTTTGATAAGCTTGATTGGTCACATTGAAATAGATATGCCAAATCTTATTGCTCTATCTGAAGAATTTTCATTAGTGAGATATCCAGATCAGGTTTCTCTAGAAGTCCTCTTTGAAATTGAAGAAGTGAGAGTTGGTTCCGCTGCACACAGGACCATCCCTTTATTGGTGGATCTGTTAAAACCACTGCCAGATAGAGCAGGTGCGCCCCCGTTAGCTGTTCGTTTCTTGACTCAAATTGCAGATGGTAATGATGAAAATAAATCAATCATGGCTGAAGCTGGTGCACTGGATGCTCTAGCGAAGTACCTTCCTTTGAGCCCTCAAGACTTGACTGAGGCAACTATCTCTGAACTACTGAGAATTATATTTAGCAATTCTGATCTTATTCAACATGACGCTGCAGTAAGTTGCACTGTTCAACTGATTGTTGTCCTTCGTTTGGGGTCAAGGAGTGCAAGGCTGAGTGCTGCTAGGGCTTTAAATGAACTCTTTCATAATGTGAAAATTAGAAATTCTGAAGCATCAGATCAAGCAGTTAAGCCTTTGGCGGACATGTTTGATGCTTCATCAGAGAGTGAACAATGTGTTGCCCTTAGTTCCTTGGTCAAGTTGACTTCAGGGAATGATACAAAAGCAGCAGTGATGGCTGATTTAGATGGGAATCCTCTTGAGAGTTTATACAAAATTCTGTCATCATCTTCTCCGATGGAACTGAAAAGTGATGCTGCTGAATTATGCTTTGTACTTTTTGGTGATCCAACTATCAGAGAATTGCCTATTGCTTCTGAATGCATAGATCCCCTTGTACTGCTTATGCAATCAGATGTGGAAAGAGCAGTGGAATCAGCTGTTTGTGCTTTCGAGAGGTTGTTAGATGATGAGCGTCCAGTGGACCTTGCATCAGCTGATGAGATTGTTGGTATTCTGGTTCATCTGGTGTCCGGATCAAATCATCGGCTCATTGAAGCGAGTATTTTCGCACTTATTAAGATGGGTAAAGACCGAACTCCACGCAAGTTGGATATGGTGAAAGCAGGAATATTAGAAAATTGTCTTGAGCTACTCCCCACTGCATCCAGTTCCTTGTGCTCCACAATTGCAGAACTCTTCCGTGTCTTGACAAATAGTAGTGCTATTTCAAGAAGTCCATCTGCTGCAAAAATTGTAGAACCTCTTTTCACGGTTTTGCAACGGTCAGATTTTGGATTGTGGGGACAGCACAGTGCGTTGCAAACTCTTGTAAATATTCTAGAGAAGCCACAATGTCTTGCAACTCTAAAACTTACTCCTAGCCAGGTCATTGAGCCTCTGATTTCCTTTCTTGAATCCCCAGCTCAATCTATCCAGCAGCTTGGTACCGAACTGTTGTCCCACCTCCTTGCCCAAGAGCATTTTAAGCAAGATATAACATCAAAAAATGCAGTAGTACCCCTAGTGCAGCTCGCAGGCATTGGTATCTTGAATTTGCAACAGACAGCAATTAGTGCTTTGGAAAATATCTCATTAAGATGGCCAAAGGAAGTTGCTGATGCCGGTGGCATTTTTGAGCTTTCAAAGGTTATCGTTCAAGATGATCCCCTACCTCCTGATACATTATGGGAGTCAGCAGCTATGATTCTTTGCAATGTCATACAGTCGAACTCTGATTATTACCTCAAGGTTCCCTTGGTGGTTCTTGTAAAGATGCTGTATTCAACAGTTGAGAGCACTGTTACTCTTGCACTTAATGCTCTGATAGTTCATGAAAAGACTGATCTATCAAATGGTGAACTGATGGCTGAAGCCGGTGCTGTAGATGCTCTTCTAGATCTGCTAAGATCTCATCAGTTTGAAGAAGCATCAGCAGGACTGATTGAAGCTCTATTCAACAACGTCCGAATACGAGAATTGAAGGTATCTAAGTATGCAATAGCACCTCTGGCACAATATTTACTAGATCCAGAGACTACATCGCAGCCAGCAAGGCTTCTTGCTGCTCTTGCACTTGGTGATCTGTCCCAGCATGAAGGACTTGCTAGAGCAAGTGATTCTGTCTCTGCCTGTCGAGCACTGATAAGTTTGCTTGAAGAGCAACCAACAGAAGAAATGAAAATGGTGGCAGTTTGTGCATTGCAAAATTTTGTCATGCACAGTCGAACCAACAGGAAAGCTGTCGCAGAAGTAGGTGGAATATTAGTAGTTCAAGAACTGCTTCTCTCCCCTAATTCAGAAATGACAGTCCAGGCAGCTCTGCTCATAAGGTTTTTATTCTCGAATCACACGCTTAAGGACTATGCATCAAATGAACTTATCAAATCCTTGACAGGTACGTTGCTTGTTAAATAAAATGTTCGTTCCTTTTTTCAGTCAACGATTCTTTGAAAAATGTCAAAGTAGATGCCACCAGTTGTGTCAAATATATTACCATAATAAATAGAATTGCACAGATAACCAATTGTTACCTACTTGAGAAGAACATCATATGAGACTGCTTGAGACCCAGAAAGAGTCTATAGACCTAATTCTGAGCTCCGATATTCTTCCCAGGGATGTTAAACTTGTTAATCTTTTGACTGAAGTGTCCCTTACAAATTAAAGTTGCGTTCACGCCCTTAAAGAAAGCCAATGCTTCTCAGAATCACTTAGGAAGCTAGATCAATTGGTCATAACAAGTTGGCTCTCCAAGATCAAGGACCATCATGAAATTGTCGGAGAGTGAAAACTAGCAATGGCTCATTCTTCTTAACCCTTTCACTACTCCAAAGAACAGTAAAAGTTCCGAAAAGGAAAACTTAAGGAAAACAGGAAAAATAGACCTGAAACCTAAAGCTGCAGGATAAAATAAACCAATAAATGAAGACAACTAGATGTATGATGTTTTCTAGGCACCGTATATGTTTTCATGCTATACTTCAACATCTAACATTTTAACTGAAGTAGTAAAATCCTTCTGATTCGTGAATTTGACACATCAACTTCCAAGTTTAATTGTCCAGATAACTCGAGCTACATAAGTGCAGATCTTCTTGTTTGCCTTGCTTATCTTCTAGTTCAGTCATGGACAGTGGTACAAGTGTTTGTTTCCCTACTTGTCTGCCTAAGACATTTCTAATACATTGTCATGCAGCGGCGCTAGAGAAGGACTTGAGCTCCACAGCAACTGCTAACGAAGAGATCTTGAGGAGCATTTTAACTATATTCTCCAATTTTCCCAAGCTCCAAATTTCTGAAGCTGGGACCCTTTGTATCCCTCATCTGGTGACAGCACTGAAATCTGGCAGCGAGGCGGCTCAGGATTCTGTATTGACCACATTGTGCTTACTCCAACAATCCTGGTCAACCATGCCAATTGATGTGTCAAAATCTCAAGCAATGGTTGCAGCTGAAGCTATTTCCATCCTACAAATGCTAATAAAAACTAGCCCCCCAAGTTTCCATGATAGAGCGGACACCCTGCTGCATTGCTTACCAGGTTGTTTGACTGTCACCATTAAGCGAGCCAACAATCTACGACATGTCATGGGAGGAACAAATCCTTTTTGTCGATTGACTATCGGCAATGGTCCTGCACGACAAACTAAGGTAATGAGTCAGCATTGTAATTGTTGATGAAATAAAAGACTTACTATTCACCAATGTTTTGCTTTTGTTATGGCCGAATTTCACATCCTTACTACTCCCACTGGTCCTATTTACAATCGTCACTTTTGTTAAAAATACTTGTCGTTTCTAAAAGCTATCAGAAGTACTGTATTACATTTCTTAGGAAACTCCAGAAGTTATATGTAATTTGATCCACTTAGATACTAATTTGTGTTACATGATGCACCAAAATCACATACGTCACTAATTTTTCTAATCCGATTTATATTAACAGTCTAGTTTATTATCAGGTCGTTAATCGCAGTACATCCCCAGAATGGAATGAAGGATTCACATGGGCTTTTGATGTTCCACCAAAGGGACAAAAGTTGCAGATCTCATGCAAAGGCAGAACTACTTTTGGAAAGGTAACAAGCTTCATTTTTGTAGTGCCTGATGCTAAATTTAGAATATCCAATTCAACTCCAACTACAATGTGCAATAAGGTTACTGTCTGTACTGCTACTAATAGTCTGAAAAAAGAGATACATAATGTAATTGTTGCAGCTCTCAGTAGGATGAGAAGAGTGTAGTCAGTTGTTCACACAATGTTGATCCGTTAATTGCTATGTTTCAGAGTACGCTTGGGAGTGTAACGATCCAAATTGATAAAGTGGTAAATGAAGGCATACACAGTGATATTTTCAGCCTCACTAACGAACGCCACAATGGCTCATCCCAGACTCTAGAGGTTGAGATCACCTGGTCCAATAGGACGTCTAATGAAAGTATTAAGTGAAGTGTGAACCAAGACTGATATGATGCAACTTGAGTCCCCATTTCGGTGCTGGATCTGGCAACCAATCAACTGTGCATTAAGAAAAGCTATATGATCCCCTAACGAGCAACAATCTATTAACATCCCAGGCTAATGCGCATAACGACATTTGCTGAAGGCTCAGTTTTGTAGTACTGAAAGCATTACTGGCTCCGGTGCTGAAAACTTCCAGATTTGTGAGGGCCAAGGTGTAGGGGGAAGTTCCCATGCTAGAATTGTTAGTCTTGACAATTTAAGCACCACACTGTATAGATTCTTTTGTAGCTCTTAGCAGTATATAAATATAAATAGAGATCTCCTTGAGAAGATTGTCCGTCTATGGCTTTGCAAATCTGTTGTAATGGCCATTCATCATTGTGCATACCAACACCGTGTTTACCAACGCAAACCAACTGCAAGAGCAAGTGGTTGGACTTGATCCTAGAGGATGAGGGCTAGATCTCCAAAATGGTTCAATGGTTTCACTTTTTCCCTCTACCTTGTAAAAATCTTTCAAGCAACAGTATACTCGTTCACCATTAATACAAGCCCACAGGCCACAGCCAATATGAAATATGGTCATTTTCCGCATAGGGTTAGCAACAAAATGGAATATGGCCATGTTCCCCATGTCAAGTTAGCAGGACCCGACCAAAGCCAAATTAACCAGGCAGCATAGCACGAAATGAATGTACAATTTGAACAGAAAAAACAAACTCAAAACAGAGCAAAGCTTGTAAATAAAATATAGATAACATGTGCAAGAACAGCAAAGCGCTTGGAACAGTTTTGCACTTTACATTTCGGAGAGCTTTTCTAGAATAGTACCCATCGAGAAGCTTTAAAACCTACATTCCCAATATTTTGCACAGCTCAGAATCTTAAAGCATCGCAAATTTTTCAGTTGGTGGGGCAAAGCCACCAGGCTGTCCAACATAATTACTTTGCAGCAGCAACTAGTGCAGATCTTGCTCGTGTAAAAGCCGAAATCAGTGAACCAAGCTGCAACTTATCATTGCAACCAAAAGTCAACCTATACCTGCAATTCAGAAAATGTATAACTTACAATTCATACAGCAGGAAAACCTAGAGATCATAATCAACTAATTTTGTTTTTGGCAAAGCTAATTCAATTAAATTTTGTGACAAAGAAATTTGATTAAATTCTCAACCAAGAAGATGGAAAAAAGGAATTGTTCACATTGCTTTTATTAAATTTATCATGTATTCCCTTTTTATATAAAATCTAAAACCATTGATGACCATCTTTATAACGCAAATAATTATTTATAAAAGCAAAGTGGTAATTCATTCCTCTTCTGCTGCAAGGGGGATGAGCAGTGGGAGTTTACAGAGGTTCGATGCACCATTCAGAAGCCAGATAATCCATAACTGGAGATCAGCTGGTTAAAGAAGTATGTGATTTCATCTTATGTAGTGAAATAATCTAGCTACAAGTTCAGTAGATAAAATTGGTCAATGATTTAACAAATGAGAAAATTAACTGTAAGCCAGCTTTCAATTCTGTCACTGAACCAGAAATGCTAGTCTAGCACAAGGCAAAGGCAAGTAAACAATCAAAAAGAAATACATAGGATACATACTCAATATCAGCCATCTCATTGATCAGTTGAACACGAACACCTGCCGGCATCTTAATCTTGAAGACAAACCTGATGTTTAGATGAGCAAAGGTGAGTTACACCAAATAACTGTTACATGAAGAGCCAAAAATATGTGCACTTACATGGTTACTTCTCTCACAATATCCACCAGAGCCAACCCTTTTCTTGTCTTGATTTCTGATATTCCTATTAAAAATTATGAACAAAAGATTTTAGAGAGTAAAATGGCCTACAAGCGCAGATAGATAAAATGGACCAAATTACAGGTAGAGAGGAGTCATTGAGATACGTTTGCAACTGATAGCAAAGGGTTCATTCAAAAGCCAGTAAGAAATCTGCTCAATGTCCTTGGGCAATGGGTTTCCAGTGCACAGATATACAGCTTCTTCTGTAATCTGCTGAGAAGCCATGTGTGTTGACTGCATAAAAGCTGAAAGTTAATGACAGTGAATCCTAAAATAATATCAACCTGCCTGAAGATAAACGAACTAAACTTGATTTTTTTCTTGCATGGCATTAATAGCACAATAAGCACCTAATAGTTTCCGAACAATGGCTTCCTTTTTTTCTTAGCCAGTAAAACAAACCCCTCCACCAATGTCTATAAAATGGTAGATGAACGCCAATCAAGAACTTGACAGCTATGACAGATCAAAAAAGAAAAAATAACTAGACTGATATGATTATTAGTTCAACGATGTAATTGCAGTTAATCTAAGTATTGTCGCTTTCATGCATGCCTGAAACTATCTAACAAGTCCGATTTCCGTTTTTTTGAAATTGGTAATATTGTAAGTTCAACTTTTTTCTTTCACCAAGGATGGTCTCCTCCTCACAATTAACAGAGAGTAATGTCCTCCTCACTGAAACCAACTGATTAAAAAAAAAGTATATAAAAAATAATTACAATTATTAAAAGGACCTTAAAGCAACCCTAGAGAATTAACCCCCCCAAGCCTCCTCCATCACAATAATCAGCTCTCTGTGGGCGTCACCCGTACTCTACCATGGCCTAACGAGCCATTCAAAACTAGCCTCAGGCACAACATAACAAGCTAGTTCTCAAGGAAAAATGCTTATGCAATGGGTTTAAGTAACTATAAAATTTCACTTTTCCATAAATGAATAAGGTACAGTGAGTTACTTTAGGCCCTAGAGAGTTCTCAATAAAATCAATTGTGAGGATGGTGAAATGCAGCCATGAAGATTGATAGCTCCTCAAACAACTTTTCCTTTTCTTTTCTTATTTTCTCTTTCGGTGGTGGGAAGTGGTTGTCAGGCTAGAGAAAAGAGCAGGATCTCTACAGCACATTGTAAAAAGAATGGAATTTAACGGATTCATGATGTGAAATCTCTGACCACAATAACTGAAATCTACATGTTATCTAAATGAGGATAAAAAGGATGAGGAGTTAGAACCTGCAAAATGTTTAAAGCTTTTCGCATATCACCATTGCTCAATCGTATAAGTGCCTTTAAACCACCCTCAGGGACATCTAGCCTATAACAAAACAATGTGATAGACTGACAAAAGAAATGATAGCGTAGACTAAATAGAGCGGAGAGTAACTAAGACATTTTTAACAATTGTTATATCATATCCACTTTTGCTGGAAAGAAAGTTAAGAAAATAATTAAACAGTGGCAATGTAAACTTTTGCAATGTCCATAATATATTAGCAAGTATCAACTTTATTTGATTTTCAAGGTGGTTTTGAGGACGAAGGGGAGCCTTGGAGTAACTAGTAAAGTTGTTGCCATGTGACTAGGAGGACACGGGTTCAAGCCGTGGAAACAGCCCCTTGCAGAAATGTAAGGTGAGGCTGTGTACAATAGACTCTTGTGGTCCGTCACTTGGCTGCCCTTTTTTAAGGTGGTTTTGAGGACATATACTTTCAGTTGTAAATGTTACAAGAAACGCCAGTATGCCAAGTAGGAAAGTTTGAAATTCAATGAAATCATTGGGTAGCACAAAATGTAGATATGGTAAGATATATCAAACAACCCATAGCGAAATAATAACAGTATAAATATAATACTTCAGCATTCTTCTCATATAGATTTCCCAAAATTGTTTAAATCAGTATACTCGTATTTCAATAACTTTCTTTTCTAGTTAAGAAGATAGCACATGGGACTCTAGATTAGTTGTTACAATTGGGTGAGTTGAATAATCTTGAGCTCACCTATGTGTCTCATAACACTGAGCTCAGCAAAATATTATCAAACAGGATGGTGTAACTTCATACAAGGCTTTTTCACTAGTGCCAGCATTTTCCAAGTTCTTTACTCATATCGACCTGGTGCTAATCCCAAAGGTGAAATCCCCCACTGAACTCAGCCAACTTACCAGCAAAATTATATCTAAGATAGTCTCAAGAAGAATGGCCCTCATTCTACCCAAACCAATTTGGCTTTGTGAAAGACTCATTACGGAAAACAGCCTTCTTGCTCAAGAAATAGTCCATCATCAACATTAATAATACAGATGGCAACATTGTCATGAAATTAGACATGTCCAAGGAAAACACATTGGTAAATGCACATCAATTGCTACGTTTAGTTAGTTCTTTTCACTTTATTAGCACTCTATCAGTGTCTATGAACTCCATTAATCTGATGGACTTGTGAACCTAAGGCGTGACAATGCCTGAACCAAACGGAGAAAAAAAGAGGAATGAAGAAAGAAATGAAATGAACATTTCCAATCACTACATCAATCACCCACCACAGAAGAATACAGGATCGCTTTTGCATTACCAAATTTTTCCAAGGGACTGAGCAACATGAAGTACGCACAAAATAGTATAGCAAAAAGTTAACTTCAAAAATGAAATGAAACTCACTGTTCAGCCTCAATAACATGTTTCAGCCGCTCAGAGACATGAACTGCATCGAGTGGTGCAAACCTAAATCGTGTACATCGTGATTGTAGGGCAGGAATAACCTTGTTGACATTGTTACATATCAAGGCAAACCTGGTGTTTTTTGTATATTTCTCAATCACTGCAGAGGAATAATCCCATAACAATCAGCTCTGCAAGTATAGCACAGATATTAAGTGTAGCATGAGGAAGGGGTAATTTCTTGCCTCGACGCAAAGCAAACTGTGCATCCTTTGTCATTGCATCTGCTTCATCCAATAGTACTAACTTCACCGCTGACTTTGCACTAAATAACAACAAAACTAAGCTCCGATTTACTTCACTAAATAAGTAAAAATGACACCTTAACTCATCTGGCATATAGTCCTATTATGCAATTTTTTAGTCACATGAGAAACCAAAGACAGAATGAGGATAATATGATAACATTACAAGTCCAAGTAAAGGACAATTTGGTAAAGTAATGTGCCTATACATGCATATAGGGATGGAGTTGGATGTTACATTGTTCACTAACATACTTTATATACTCCCTCTGCTTCATATTACTTGGCTCCTGTTGATTTGGCACACCCATTAAGAAATCTTTAATTAAAGGTGTATTTTACTAAAATAACCTTATTAATGATGATTTAAAAGTCTAAATGTGACTATTACTCTTTTCTGTAGTTATTTAATACTAAGGGTAGCATGGAAAAAAAAAAGTAAGAAAACTCTCTTGATTTGCTAAAATGGACAAGTAAAATGAAAATTCTATTTTTTAAGTACAGTGGCCAAGTAAAATGAAACTAATGGAGTAGAAAAGTCCGGAATATGCACCACTATTCGAGCACATAATAAGGATGGGCTAAAGAAAAAATTTACCCAAATGAGATACTCTGAGTACTAGCGAAGTCCTGAATCTGCTGACGCACCACGTCAATCCCACGATCATCAGAAGCATTCAGCTCCAAAACCATATTGTTCATCTGAGACCCATATAGCTTCCGAGCAAGAGCAAGAATTGTAGATGTCTTTCCAGTTCCAGGAGGTCCATAAAGCAGCAAATGTGGTAACCTATTACTGCTCGCAAGCCTATCAACTTTTTCCCAAAAAAAAAAAAACATCAATTAGGTACATCGTTCAGTCAAAAAACACTAATACTCCCTCCATTCACTTTTACTTGTCACATTTCACTTCTCGATAGTCAAACTCCATGAAATTTGACCGACATTTTAAGATGTATGCAACTTACGGTATTTTTCTTATAGTTTTCGAACATCTAAAATTTAACTTTGAAATGTTGAGTTAATCTAATTCAATTTAGCTCTAAAAATTAGTCAAATTGACTGTCGAAAAGAGCACGTGACAATTAAAAGTGAGCGGAAGGAGTAATATACAGATATTAACAATCGCACTTGTTTCAACAATGTCGCTATGAGCAGCGTCAATTATGTACATTGTTCAGTCAGAAATCACTAACACTCCCTCCGTTCACTTTTACTTGTCACTTTTCATTTCTCGATAGTCAGCATGAGCTTGAACTTTGACCGACATTTTAAGATGTATTTTTGAAATATTTTAATCTAATTCAATTTAGCTCTAAAAATTAGTCAAATTGACTCTGGAAAAGCGCACGTGTGACGTGATAAGTAAAAGTGAATGGAGAAAGTAATATACAAAGATTAAGAGACGTACTTGTTTCGACGATATCGCGATGAGCAGCAACGTCAGAGAGGGACTGAGGACGAAACTTTTCGACCCAAGGAACTGATTTCGGTTCAGGATTGGAGCTAGAAAAGATTACGTTTTTACCCTTGTTTGGTTTCGTGACAATTTTGTCATCGTCGATATCCATTAAGGAGATTGTCTCCGCCATTTTCAGCTTTGTTCAATTCTCTAGCTTTCTTAAACCCTAGGATTTATTGCAAGAACAAATGAACAATGCCCATATTTGGACCGTCGGGTCAAGTTATTGGCGCCAATCAGTTTTTATTTCTTTTTCTTCTTCTTTTTCTACCACAATTATGGTACTAAATAAAGTGGATTTTTCGTTTTGAAAAGTCCACCAATGGTTGTGTTTATTTTTGGAGGGGGTGTCACAACATGAAATTACTCAAAAAAAAAATATATATATATATATATAACTGTGGTGTTCGGGCTAGCTTTCGTGCACCTCGACCAACATTATTTTTGTGTCTACAAATTGTGGTTGCATTGTCGTAGTAAAAAAAAAATTCAATGGGAAAAGTAGGAACATTTATTTTGAAAAATAATGTAATAAAGTAGTCGCTATGGATGAAATTATATACATAAATTATGTGTAATCGAAGGCAAATCTGATCAATTCACACATTAAAAGAAATATCGTGGAAAGTGAAACTTTAATCAATTTGAGAAGATCAACAATGATGATAAACCAACCTATGTGATTAGAGATTCTATGAATTATGTCCTGATGTACCGTGATTTTACAGTACTTTCGACATTTAAAACGTCAAAATTATGTATGTTCTTGAGTACGTTTTGATAGATATGATGTGTTTTTATGTGTCTATGCAGAAAAATAGGGCTCGAAAGCTAAGATTGGAGAATGAGCTGAAAATCACCAAGTGTTGAATCGTGAAGGCAGGTACGACTCGTGAAATCCATGTACGATTCATACTAAGACTCGTACTGAAGATCAGAGTTGTAGCAAATTCAAAGTTGATACCATGACTTGTCCAATACTAGTGACACGAAGCACAAGATGTACACTGACTCGTAAAGTGAAGTTCAAAAGATGTGAAGTAAGTTCCAACAGTACGAGGCAACCTATGAATCGTGAAGAGGAAGATTTGAAAATTTGTAAGTTGACCCAGTTCTCACAAGAACTTCTACGACTTGTAAACTATTGTACGAGTCGTACTGTCGAGTAGTAAAAGATGGTCTGCAAGTTTACAAATTGAAGTCCAAACCCACGAGCCAAGTCTACGAAATGTAGTTTAAGACCATGAGTCGTGAAATGACTCGTGATAACCTGGGGAATTTTGGCCAAAAATTGAGAATTAATAGTCATGGTCTCAAAACCACGAGTTGTGATCCCATTGTACGACTCGTGGACTGTTGTCGACTCTACTTTTCTAGTTCATTTAGGATGGGTTTTGTTTTGTCTATAAATACTTCTATTATGTTTTTATTAAAGTTTACGCACCCTAAATATGTTGTTACGTTTTAGTGTTGCTTAAGAACGAAACTCTCTTAGTTTTTGAGCAATAACATCCACCAATTCTTGATTGTTCTTTGATAATTCAAGATTCCAAATTCCTAATTTCATAATTATGTTTTCTTCTACAAATTCTGGTCGTGATAGTACAAATATGAGAAGCTAAATCTCATAACTAGGATTGTGGGAACCATGATAAATTAATAAAATAGGTTAAAGTACTTAGTGATTCTTGAACGGTGCTCATGCATGTATTGTTCTTCTCTATGTATTGATTGCTTTTTAATGGTCGCGAACTTTAGAACTCGCCTTACTTCTTACTTGCTTAACTAAAGGGGTAAAGAATGGGAAAAGATATTAACAACGAAAATTTGAGGCTACCAACTCTCATCTAATAGCTTGAGCCTTGTTTGAGAAAAGTTAATTCGAGATTAAGGGTAAGGGTTAATACGCAAACACTCATAGACCTAATCGATGACTAAGTGATATTCATCTAATAGTGGCCAAAAGTCGTTTAGGTGAACCTAACTTATCAATTTTGCATACTAAGCACCGAGATAGATCACTAGTACACTACGGCTATTGAGTTATGAAATCATGGGAAACACCTTTAAAAAATCGAATTAATTTAACACTTTAAAGAAGTGCAACTATTGGTCTACAAAGAATTATTAAATGGTGCATATAGTTGATGAGGAATTGTACTATGTGTTGATATATTGGCAAAACAGTGTACTTGCTTCCAATTATGTTAAGGAAATTAAAGTGCTCTCCCTCATTTATTTTAATTGTCAATACTTGAAATAGGTGGGGCCACTTTTAACTCTTCCTAAAAAGAGTACTATGTGTATTAAAGAAAAGAAAAAGGTGAGTCCTTTTACTTGGCCAATTTTCCAGAAACGTGATAAACCAAATAGCAACCAAAGTATTCTCTGCCTCTTCTCCTGATTCAACGAATCGACAAGAAAAATTGAGGGATCGTAAAGCATACAAGAATTCTTTCAAAGGAGAGACATTCCAAGATCCTAAGTTGCTAGACAACTACTAGTTTTATCCAAAAAATTTCAAGAACTCAAATTGGGAATTAATTTCAAAAAGATAATTTCTTTACTCCACACTCAAATTTAATTATGGAATAGGTGTTTGGGATATTGTAGAAGGTGGTAATCACCATTTGAGTGGAATTTCGTACTAGTTCTCGAAATGAGTCTTGTAATTAGGGTTCTTGAGAAAAGGGAAAAAAGTAAAATTTTGATAAAAAGTGGCATTTTTAGGAATTCCCACCAGCTGGGTAGATTTAATATTGAATTTTATAAGCTGGATACTAAAGAATTCATTTTGGATTCTTGTTAAGAAATTCTATTAGTTTCGGGCATAAGTGAAGATTATCAGAATAATTTGTATGAACCGACATATTATTGATGAATGTATATATTATCTTTGTAGTAAATTGGTTGTCTAGCGGATAGTGAAAACTAGTGGTTGGCAAGATAAAGGCTACTCTTCCGCGCGTTGAATTGTTTGAGACTTGTGGTCCTACCATTAGCTAGGAAGGCACCAAAGGAATGTGTAGCTAAACCTTCCCTCACCATCAAGGCACCACCCTACGTCACGTATTCCTTTTATAAACATCAAGATAGTTTTCATGAATTATGAAGATAGGATCTTCATTTGTTTTACGTATCGTTCTATCGTTTGACCATCAAGCTTATAAGTATCCATCTTACTCTCTTTATGTCAAATCTTCATAATATCCATGTCACACGTTATAAATAAAAGTAAATAGCCATAATATAGTTTCACTTGTATATATATATAAGAAGTTAAAACAAGAGCTAGCTTCGGATAGAGATTTTACTTAAATAGCTAAATGATCTCTACCGTGATTTACATGTCATAGGCCTTTAAGACATTATTTGATAAAAGTTAACAATGAAAGGGTATGTATAGGTTTTACGTGACACACCCACGAGATGTGATTCTGTACACAGGATTGAGACCCGACTATTATAATGAGTCTGAATATTGGGGCGTACCCGCCTTTGTGGTATTATTTGCATGTAGAGTCAGCTAGACTTCATGCACTGGTTCTCCTGACTCGAGCCAATATATGGCACATATGGCCTGCAGGCAGACCCTCATAGTGAGCTCATGGGGCGTGTACCTTGTATCAGACTGTGATTACAGTTATATAAGTATTTAGGCAACATACGCCTTACACTTGACTCAAATCGCCTTCGGTAGGCCATCTTATAATTATTTGTACTACAGATAATTTAAATACATCACCTAGGTAAATTATAGGTGCTATATTACAATGAACGTTGTCCTAAACACTATATGACGAACTAATAAAGTTGCATAGGTTATAGTTTCATATCGTATATGTATTACTTGTATGCTCATAATTCTTTTCACTTTGGTATTTGATTCATATGAGCTTCCGTACTTGTCCAACTGTTATTCTGTCTGCTTTACATATCAGTAGATGTTGTTTATGTACCGACATCTCCATATTGGGGACACTACATTCTATTAATGCAGGCTCAGATTCATGGGATAGAAGACATCCACGTTAGGCTCTATTATCGTTTTCAGCTGATAATTTAGTGAGCTCCATCTCTCTCTAGAGCCAGTCTATGTCTAGTATTTTTTGGTTATATATACAGATCTCTAGTTGCGAATGCCAGGGCATGTCCCAACTAGTTATTAATAGTATAGTGTGTTAAGCTCGCTAGAGGGTTCATGGACATCATGCAGTGTTGTATTGTAAAGTTTTATTCATGTAACTTCCTCGTGTGTATTATAGCTCATGTTGGATATTCTGCTCGCTGTTATCCTATAATCTCGTACATGTCATAGATTGTTTGTAAAGTAGGTGCTCATATGGTTCTTGTCTGTCCCTATCATTTTGGGGCATGATAACATAGTCCTAGTCCATTCAAAAATAACTGATTAATAGTTTAAATAACCGCATTGACCTAGCTTCTAGTCATATTCCCTATAGGATCGATCCCAATCTAGTTAAATTATATATTTGATTCAATGATCGCTTTATACTTCATTGCGATGCGTAATATGAGCGACATCAAATTTTATTTGTATGGATAATAACAGGTCATTAGTTGATCAAATACGCACTATAAGATTATATCCCTCCTATGATGTGTGAATACAATGCAACGCTGCAAGGCAAAGTGAGGTTAAGTTATACTCTTAATCTAAAATCTATTCTTTACATGTGGTGTATTTCTCAGCATAATACACTTGATAATTGGACTTATATGAGTATGAAGTGGTGTCACTAGTATGAAACTGTGACAAGTTTCTACAGCACTCGGATACACACATGGCCTCTAGCACAAAATCGTGACAACGACAAAGATTGTGCTAGTATAATGTGATAGAATAAGATCCTATGCCTACAAACTGATTCTTGGTTCATAAAAGCTTTAAATTCCACTTATTGTTCAGTAAGTTACATCTTATTTTATCTAGGTTTGATTCATAGTCTACGTGATATCGGATTCGACGCATGTACTCATATGTGAAAATACAATAAAATGTCTTATTTCTTTATATTCCTTAATATTTGTTTTGAGATATGTAGGGGATTGTTGGAAAAATATTTTAATATCTCAAAAGAATTATTATTTTTAAAGACATTTAATAATTGTCTTGATGGCATGGATATTTGGACAGTTGTCAAACATATTTGTTGAAACAAATTGACAAAGGTTTTAATGACTTGTTAATGAGAAATATTGTCAATTTTTCTACCATGAATAACTCTTACAATTGATCAATTTAACCTGTCTATAACGTCGGTGCCTCTTATTATTATGATATATCTTTACCTATAAATATTTCATGTTATTTTTTTCTTGTAAGGGAGACATATCAAAAAATAAAATATTCTTCTTATATTATATTATGTCAGATTTTCTCTTTTAAAGAAATCTTTTTTAGTTTCTGTGCTCCTAGTTTTATACTAGAAGAGCTTGTTGAATTTTTGGGGATACACATCTACCGATTGAAATATCTTTAAGGACAGTATCACTGATATGCCTCGAGCTTTTGTGACTTTCCTATAGTGTTTATGATCAAATATTTTTTATAAGATTTACAATACTATAAAATTTAAATTTTAAATTCATGTACGAAGAGGGGTAAAGGTAGGCCGAAAAAGTATTGAGGTGAGATGATTAGACAGGAAATGACACATATTCAGATTATCGAGGACATGACTTAAATAAGGGGATGTGGAGGACGTGTATTAGAGTAGAAGGTTAGTCGGGTAGGAGTGTTGTCGTGCACTGTAGTTTGGTAGCTTAGAGTTTAGCCATAGATATCTATCATTGTTATTGTTTATTGTGTTTCAATTATCACATTATTTTGTGGCTGATTATTATTTTTCTGTGGCTGATTACTTGTCATATTTTCTTCATTATTTTCCTCTTCTTTATAACTGGATTTACTACACTTGAGCTGAGGGTCTTCCGAAAATAGCCTATTCACCTTCCCGAGGTAGTGGTAAGGTCTGCGTACACTTTACCCTCTCCAGACCTCACTTGTGAAATTTTACTGGGTATGTTGTTGTTGTTGTTATTTAATTATAATGTAGGAATTATAATACAAATATTAAATAGTGAAAAGATTATTTTATGAATAAACTTTCAGTGAGAGATGTTTGATTCATTCAACTAAAAGCAGATATACAAAGTATAATATGAGTTTACATTAAATAAACTTGATAGACTTTCATTATCAATTTTGTCATTGACTTCCTTAAAAAAGAAAAAAGTGCATAGCTTTCCTCTTGGAAAAAACTATTTACAGCTAAATATCTCAAATGAGAAAAGTACTATTTACAACTATTAAGGCAATGCCAAAGGAGAAAGCACCGGGTGTTGATGATTTTCCTATTGAATTCTTTACTAAGAACTGAGAGGTTGTGCAAAGTGATATATTAGCAGTTGTGCAATATTTCTTTAAAACTGATATACTTTTTTCTACTATCAATGCTACTATCATAATTTTGATCCCAAAAGTCCCATCTCCTACCAAAGTGAATGATTTTCGACCTATAGCATGTTGTACTACCTTGTAAAAAAGTATTTCTAAGGTTTTAACAGGGAGGATTAAACATGTTATTGATGGATTGCTAGGATGTTCTCAATCTGCTTTTGTTGAAGGTAGAAGTATCATAGACAATGTCTTACTTAGTCATGAAATTTTTAAGTGCTATAATAGAAAGTAGATTTCCTCATGGTGTGTTCTCAATGTGGATCTTAGAAAAAGCTATGACACCGTAGAATGGAATTTTTTGAAGAAATTGTTGATAGATATGAATTTTTCTATAAAATTTGTGCACTGAATCATGACATGTGTGTCTTCAATGTCTTATTCATTGCTTATAAATGAGGGACTGAACTTTACCTTTCTCTGCTAAAAAAGGTTTAAGACAAGGAGATTTTATGTCCCCTTATCCTTTTGTGTTAGCTCTGAAATATTTGGACAGATAATTGAGTTAGCTAGCATTTAATGATAATTTTAATTTTCATCCCAGATAAATGAAAATGGGAAGTATACACATTTACTTTTCAGATGATCTTATGATGTATTGTAGGGCTGATCTTTTTTCTGTCAGGTTACTTAATGAAGCTTTTATGAGGTTCTCTAGTGCTTGTGGGTGGCAGACAAATGCAGATAAGAGTTCATTATCTATTGTCGGGGTTGCAAACTACACTAAGCAGGAGATTCTGGATGAATTAGATATGACGAGGTACTTTTTCTTTCAGATATTTAGGGGTGCCTCTAACATCTAAAAAACTGAGTGTAAATCACTACTTGCCACTAAAAGAAAAGATCACTGTCAAGATTACATGTTGGTCTGCAAAGTTACTTTTCTATGCAGGAAGAGTTCAATTAATTAAATCGTGTTTTTCAGGCTACAAGCTTACTGGTCACAAGTTTTTCTACTCCCCAAGAAGGTGATCAAAGCTATAAAACAAATATGCAACACTTTTTTGTGGACTGGGATGTTTACTATCTCAAAAAAATATTATTTTCTTGAGAAAAGATATGTAAACCCCTTGTTGTTGGTAGTTTGAATATCAAAAACTTAGGATTATGGAATAGAGTTGCAATCTTAAAGTAATTTTGAAATGTAGCAAGGAAAAAAGATTGCTTATGGATTCAACAGGTACACAACTATTTCATAAACAAAAAAGAGCTAGAAACTGTTTAGATACCCAAGAATACATCTTGAATTGTGAGAAAGATATTGATATCAAGAGAATTGCTACTACAGGGACAAGCAAATCAGGGTGCTTTGGCCTCAACTTTTGTTGTAGCGTAGAAGAAAGATGAGTATTCTGTAAAAAGATGCATACTATGCTATTGATTCATTTCCCTAGAGTTGTATGAAAACCCATTATATTACAACCTAGAGTACATCCAAGATTTAAATTTGTCTCATGGCTAGATGACCAACAAAGATTGACATTAGCGAAAAAACTAATAAGGTTTGAAATTCAAGTGTCTCCTGATTGTGCCTAATATGAGATGACTATGAAGACAATTTCAATTAGTGTCTATACTTCAAAAATCCGTTAGTCGATTAATTATTCTCAAAAGAACAAATAAACAAATACTGAATCGATCAAAATTTTCTACAGAGAGAGTAATAGATTTAGCATTAAAATAGAATCAAAGAAATTGAATGATGCAAGTAAAAGTTAAAGAGGGACAATTGACTAAAAAATAAAAGAAGATGCTTTGGAGGATCATTGGGGATCAACACAAAGCACCAAAACAAACAAACAAGCTCACAGAGAGAGACGAGTTTTCTCTCAATCACTCCTCTTCTTTCTTTCTCTCTATCTTCCCTATGTATAGCAATAGAGAAAACCCAAATCGTATTGTAGTATAAAAAAAACTATCCTAGTTTTAGAGTCTATATACAATGAAAATTGTAGTTGCACCTCGCATGTTTTAATTGATCCAACCTGACCATTACTTCATCACTAGTTAACTCTCATTTGATTGTCACTTTAATTATCTACCTTTCTTGCTATACATATAATCGTAAATTACTAATAAGTTCTTGGCAAAAAGAATCCTCTCATAATCTAATTGAATCTATAATTTTGACAAGACACTTATATTTACAGGATAATCAACACACGGTTCCTTTATTCCCTTTTACCTTTCATGATATTCTTATTCGATTGAGCATAAAGGCTTTCATACTTTCATTTTTTCTTATGAAAAAAGATTCTTCCCTTGCTTGTCCAACTATTTTAGCAAGAGGAATACTACTTATTATCTTTAAAAGAAGGCTTTTAAGAATGAAAAAAATATTATCTTCAAGATAGAGAGTCCCTGGAATCTGCCCAAAAGTCCTGACTTTGTCGAGGCAGGGTTTCGACCAGTATCTGGCCAACTCCTCGAACTGTTGGGTGCGACATATTTATGGACTGGCAAAGCAAACTCTCACTTTGATCAGGAGAGCCTAGAGAACTCTCTATCTTTATCCAAATTCCGTCTAGCGGGGTTTACTCTGGTATAGGCGTGAACCATATTTACAGAGAAGCAAACTCTTCTGCAGATTCTATAGCTGGCTCCTCCCTTTCTGGTTTGCATGTCTTTCATTCTGAATTGCCTCTTTTGACTCGTGTATGCTTGCATTTAGATAGGTTAGATACTTCTTATATTAAAGTCCCTGCATGCCTTTTCAAATACAGGTGAGTGAGCATTTTTTTGGTTAGAAACGATGTTATATATATATAATCAATAGTACTAGTTTAGTACAAAACATGATTATTTAGCTCAGATCTAAACAAAAGGAGTCTAGGCAATTCATGCTCTAGAGCCATTACAAACTTTAACAATTCTATCAAATTTAGTTCCTAGAATATCATTTCAGACAACTTTCGTTGTATATACCGGAGAAACTGTAAACTATGAGGTTCTTTAAAAAAGGCCTTTTTTAGCTCCCTCCTTAACCAAAACATCAACTATTTGGTTTTCTACTCTGAAGCTATGCTGCACCACCGGACCTCTTAGTCCTTTTATCAGCCACCTGCATTCATCAATAATAGAGTTATAAAGTAGGTTGCCTTCTTTTAACATTAAGATAACTTCTTTGAAATCAATAGAGATCTCAGGAGGAGTAAAATTATTGTCTAAGGCAGTTCTGAGTCCTTGCTTAAGTGTTAGGAGTTTCATTGGATTGTTAGTAGCAATCATGAACCCCTTAGTAAAGTCCATAATCCAGTATTTTTTATTGTTCCTAAAAACTTCACCTATCTCACCCTTTTAGGGTTTCCTAAACAGAAACCATCAATGTTAAGCTTGTAGTGGCTTTTAGAGGGTGGTTCCATTGGACTTTGATGGTTTCAGTTTAAAGGTTGAGACTGTTTGACGCATTGAGATAATTAAATTCAATAGCTTCAAAGTAAGCCTGTTTGAAGCAAGGCTTGTTATGAGATTGATTAAGCAAATTGTGATTTCTAATTTTCCAGATGATCCAAAGGCAAAAAGGAAGGAGAGTATTCCAATGGATAATGTTGTCATAGTTTTTACCTTTTAAGAAATTCCAAGTGGTATTTCAGTTGTTGGAAGCAAAGCTAGCAATGATTAGAGAATTGTGGTAGGCTGCCTTGGCTAGGAGGTTTCCCCAGAAGTCATGGGTGGCACTGCAATCAAAGAATATATGGGTGAAACTTTCAATATTGTGACTATAGTAATAGCAGTTTGGAGAGATGTTAATGCCTCTCTTAACAAGGGTTTCATTGGTAGGAAGGTTGTTATGGTGGAGGTCACAAGAAAAAATTACTTCTGTTGGGAGTATGGACTTTCCATATCCGGCTGAAGGTTTTGTTAGTGCTTTTTTGTGCATGTTGTGTTACTGATAATGAGGTCGTAGGCACTCCTACTTGAAAATAGACCATTGCCATTAATACTCTAAATTAGGTAGTTAGAGTTGGCTTTGGAGTTGTAAAGACAAGGTTCTTAATAGTGTGGGAAAGGTTCTGGAGGATTTCAAATGGATAGAATTAAAATCCCAATATCTATTCCTCCAAATATCAACAAACTTGAGACTGAGGCTGGTAGGAGAGGAAGGGCCTTGAATCAGCTGATTAAGGGGTGGTAGGTTAGGGATCCACCTATCAGTCCAGAAGTTGGTCAGTCTCCCATTGTGGATGATCCACTGAGAGACATCTTTGCAGATACTTTAGCCCTTTTGAATATTTTTTTAGGTTCTAGAACTGGAGGAGTAAGTGGAGAAGGTAGTGGAGGGTTGGTGACATGCCCATTCCTGTTACACTTGTTACAACGAATTTGTGCCCAAAGGAGTCAGGGTTCTTCATAAATCTCCAAGCTAGACAGTAAAGTATAGTATCATTTTTAAAAGTAGCTCTTTGCATACCCAACCCATCATCCCTCCTAGGCAAAGTTATGATTTTCCAACTTATGAATGAACGACCTCTCTATTTAGATATCACCTTTACTCTGAGCGTCGGGCGCCTAAAGCATTATGGAGTAGATTGTGTCATTGACTGAGGTTTCAGATGACTATACAGGATTGGAAGTCAGAGTTGCAATGGGTGTGTCTTCTGGAAAAGCAAAAAACTGGACTTGTTGAGATTTCAACTAGTATGTTTGTCATGTTAATCTATTTTTTTTGGAGAAAAAGAAACACTATCAGATTTCAGAGGGGGGATTGAAAGTTGACAGAGTACTAAATGAGATTGTGATATATATGTACACTAGAGGTCATACCATTGCTAAGTGGCGGAGTGCATTTCAGCAATTGAATCCATATATTTAGTTTTTGTTATACTTAGTTGAATTGTAGTAGAGTAATTAGTTCATTTTAATTGTTGGTCCATCTATAGTAGCAGACTAGTAGTAGCTTAGATGACAGGACAGTTAGTCCAATACTACTCTATTTTGTAACTATTATTTTCTAGCTATGAAATGAGAAATTCAATGTTAACGGGGAAAAAAAAATCTCCTTATAGAAAATATTTCCTAATTAATTACAGAAAATGTCTCATTGCATCTTTTGTAGTTATTTATCTCTTTTTCTATTCTTTTCCTTTTTACTTCTCTATTTTTTTTTCTCCTTTTTATTTTTTAATTTTTTTTTTTATGTCTCTTTGTTCATTTATTTCCCTCCCCCTTAAATTATGCTATTTTTTATTTTCTTTTTACAACATAGTTTGGTTCGTACTCAATTTTGTCTCCTTTTTTTTCTCCCTTTTTTTTTCTTTCTTTTTTGTTTTTTCATTTTTCTCTTTTTTCCCCCCCTTTTTTCTACTTTATTGTTCATTTATTAGTTCACTAATTATGTTATTTTTTATTTTTTCTCCTTTCACCATAATCAATTTCGACTCCTTTATTTTCGTGTTTTCTCTTTGTTTTATAATTTCTTGTTCTTTTTCTAGTTTTATTTCCTCGTACAAGTTTCAATAATTATAAGAGATACCGGTGAAATTGCTCAGATGCACAAGTCAAATTTTGTGTGTATCTGAGATACATAAAATCGCGTGTATCTACTAGCTGTCAACTTCCTTTTTTCCATTTTTTCGGTGAATCCAAACCACCACCCTCCACCTCCGTTCTACACCTCTCCCTCGTCCAAGCACAACATTAGAGAAGTGTACAGATCAGAGATGACAGAGGTTTTCGGGGAGGCGAGATTGTCGAATCTGAATCTGCACTATGAGGGGTGGAATGACGACGAATTTGATGTCATTGTCGGATCTGAATCTGATTTTTGTTGTTGTTTTTTTCCTTTTTTTTTTTTTGCTGAATTTTGTAAATTTTAGAAAGTGTAGCTGTGGAATCTGGCTTTTTGATGAGTTTTTGCTTTTTCACTTCATTTTTAGCAGCCATGGGAGAAGGGAAGAAGAAGAAGGAGAAAAAAGGAAGGGGGAGAGGGAAACAGGGTTTTTGGATTGAATTTTTACTTTGTTTTGTGTATTTTTGTGATTTGGAAACATTGTGTTTCTTTATGATTTTTGAAAGTGTATCTACGCACAGATACAATAGATATATAAGACTTAAAACATCTAAGTTACACAGAGCTAAAATTATTTCTGATACACAAAGTTTAAAACTATTTCAGACACCCAGGCATAAGATACACGCGATTTTCCTTTACGTATGTTTTATAATTAATTTAAAGCTAAGGGGACTTTTGTAGATAATTCCCTTAAGTTTGACTATTTTTGTTATTTGTTCTTAATTTTATGGTCTATTTAGTGTACTTTTTTTTAAAACTATACTGTATCAATGGGCCAAGGATATATCACAAGAGCAATTTAAATTTGGGATAATTTCAAATATGTATAATAAACTAATTAGTTTACAACAAATATAACCATATTTTTGTTTACAAAAAAAAATTAAAAAAAAATGTATTGAATGATCTCTACAATAAAAACTCCTACTTCTCTCTTCAAAACCCAGATCATAGACTGAAGTGATCTTGACATGGATCTTCATCAGGAGATCCCACCAAAGCCACCAGATTTAATTACCAATCCAATCTCCCCAAATCCCTCATTAACCTATAAAGAATCTTTACCCCAAACAAATTAGTCATGAATAACCTTAAGGATTTAGTCATGAATGACCTAACTGCAGACAACTGACATCTCTAACTCCATTAATCAGCAATTGGAATTAACAGATTCTCAATTAGCAAGCTACATCAATCAAATTCAAAAAAAAAAAAGGCTAAGAATCTGCGAAGCTCTCAGCATCATCCTCTTTTCTCCATCAAAGCAAAACCCTTGGAATGGTACCACAGGCATTAGAGTTCATGCTAGGAAATGCTACCCTGTATGACTTATAATACATGATTTTCTCCAGTATAAAAGTTTTGCATTTGACTATCTTTATTTCTTAAATAGCTATCTCTAGTTTTGTGCTAAAAATGACATTCTTTATCAGAGTTTTAAAAGATTATCTTCCTTAATTTATGGCGTCTTAAAGTTATGTAGTGTATATGTATGTATCGATATTGTAGAAATGATGTACAAACGTGTATCGATATTGTATAAATAGTTATGTAATGTATGTATAATGTATCGATATTGTATAAATAATATATAAATGTGTATATAATGTATATGTGACGTACTGATATTGTATAAGTAGTTATGTAATGGGTCGATATTTAAAAGTTATGTAATGTATCAATATTGTATAAATGGTATATAAACATCTATCGATATTATATAAATGGTGTATAAATATTTATTGATATTGTATAAATAGTTATGTAATGTATACGTAATGTATCGATATTGTATAAATGATATAAACGTGTATATATATGATGTATAACTATATATCAGAGATGTATATACATCCATATATAATATTTATACAAAAAGTTCATCTTCTTCAATTATGAATACATCATTGGCAAACAAGAAAAATATTCCAAAAGGAAATCAAAAAGCAGTTGAATAATATGTTGCTTGAACTCTTCAAAATTATTGCCGCACGCATGTCAGATACTCAAAAAATGCACTATTTTGGAAGGATCTGACACGTAGCCATGCCATTTTTGAAGAGCCCGAGCAACATAGGCTAAGCAATTGAAATCAACAAAAGGAGCACATCAAAATCTCAACACAAGAACAAAAAAACTTTACATGGCCTCAGCTGCGATGATTCGCTAACATGATCTCTATATAGAGTTTGGCCTGACATGTTTTCCAGGTGGTTATCTGCACGTACCGCTACAAAAACAACCAATCAAGAGTTTTCTCTGAACAAGCTGCCCGATAATTTTTGCTAAATAATGTACTTATTCCTTGAAATTATTTCTCTTTGCCCAATTCTCAGCATGGATTACGAAATAAAAGGTAAATAAATGATCAAATAAAATAAGAAAAATGTCAATAAAAAACATAAATCCAATGTTAATTTTCGTCTTTCTAGTGGAGTTTTTCAATCCCCGACCAACTCAAAATCTCCTCTAAACAATCCCAAAACTTTAGATATGAGCTCCTCTTGATATTTTGAGTCATTTGATGTATTATTTACCCAAAACGATTCATGTTTACGGCACGTTGAATTTTAAAATCGAGCTTTCAACAAGTTTAATGGTTGAACATGGAAAATAAGAAAAAGACTAATTAAATAACGAATAAGGAAGGATGAAGGAAGATGAAGAAGGAGGAAAGAGAAGAAGGAGAAGCCATTAATGGCAAAGATAGAGGAGGATGAAGAAGGGCAAAATGACCATATTTGGTAAGAAAAGTAGCTGAGTGGCTAAATTTGGTAAGAGAAGTGGCCGAAAGGCCAATTTGAGTAATAAAAATAAAAGTGAGCTATTTTTTGTGTAAGAAATTTAACTTAATTGACATTTTGTCTAATTTTTCCTTTAAACTAGTTAACTTGACCGCGCTTCGCGCAATCATAAAAAAACTCATCAAGTTTATGAACTATATTTTTTTTCTAATATTCCAATATTGAAGATTCTGAACCTAATCACACTAAAATATTGAAGGGACTTATTGTCTCACATAATAGATCATATGTCAAAAATTATAGCATACATGCTCTTGTACATAGTCCTGGAGTCATCTTAATCAAATTTGGTAGAGATAATTTTCTGCTTCAGAACATAAATTGGACAAGTTCTCATCAATTTTAAAATATCTCAACTATTGAAACTATTAACTCAGCTTTATAATCACTTTGATAACGCCCATATGCTATGGACTATGATTTTTAGTAGGTTTAATAGGTTCTGATTGTGATTTTGTTTTCATAGTTTAACTCAAATATACCATGATATAGGATATGATGTAGTAATTTCACCATTTTAGAATAAATAATGGTGGGATAAAATAGTCTCGGGATTAGTTAATCCTTCATACCAAACATGTGATAGAGTTAATCCCAAAATTTATTCCGTGACTATTTTTTTTAATCCGTTGTACCAAACCCCTTATTGTGCAAAGGAAAATATCAAATGGCTACTCTTAAGTGTCTATTAAGAAATGTTTTTCTTGATTTCTTGTTTATATTTTTTTATGCTTTTTCTATATCTAAACCTGTAGGGCCATAGCCAAAGTTCTAACTCCGCCCCTATATATCCACCTTTTTGCCTTATGTATATTTGCAACTGCTTGATACAATTTACTGAAATAAAATTACCTCTATCAAAAAAAATAAAAAATACATTGTATGTATTTTCTGAAGGAAGCTTAATTTTATACATAATTCAAATTATTTTACAGTATTTGATTATTTATAAGACTCACATTTCAATGTAAGGAAGATTTAAGTTGTCAAAATGATCATTTTACTTGCACTTTTGTAACCAACCAAGACCGATTACAACAAAATCTCAACTTTACGTTAATATTCTTCCCAAAATATAAAATTAAAAACCTCAACTGCAACAGAGTAATAGTAAACGACATATTCTATGATTTTGGCATAGAGTACAACTTTAGTACAGTACAAGAATAATAAATTTAGCTCAAAGTATAATAACAAAACCAACACGATGTCTGTACATTAGAGAACTTCAAAAATCTAATACTCCCTCCGTTCGGTTTTACTCGTCACAAATTTCATAATTTGATTTTCGCTTTTACTTGTCATTTTTCACTAATTAAGACAAGACAACTTTTATTTTCCTATTTTACCCTTAGCATTAATAGTTTTTTCTCCAAATTAATTCAAGACACAATAGTAAACATCATTTAATAGGGATACTATGGTAAAATAGCTACGTCATTAATTGTTTTTCTTAATGGATGTGCAAGTCAAATTGTGACAAGTAAAAGCGAACGGAGGAAGTATTTGAAACAATCAAAATTTAATTGAATGAGAAAGTAATTGAACTTCTCCTTTTTCTTAATATACCTTCACTTTACAACGATTAAAGTATTACTAATACTTGAATAAAAAATAATAAGGGCAGCCTGGTGCATTAAAGCTTTTGCTATGTGTAGAGTTTGGAAAAGGGTCCATCACAAGGGTCTATATGAAATAATTGTTTTCATCGGTTTCAAAAATCTCTCATTTTCAATACTTTTTCGTTCCTTTACTAAATTAATAATGAAATTAATGATGATTTTTCAAACTATATATATTATGATATGGTGAAGAGATTTGAAATGTAAATAGAAGAATAAATGGCTGGTAAGCTTTGCTGACTAATGTTTCATTTTTCGAGAGTCAAATTGATTAATTTTCAAAGCTAAATTAGATTAGATTAATTCAATATTTTAAAATTAAAATTTAGTTATTCAAAAACTATATAAAAAGTAATATAAATTGTAATTTTTCTTTTTTCAATATGATTATAAAAATACATCTTAAAATATTGGTCAAACTTTATATTGTTTGACTCTAAAAAAAGAAACTATGCCAACTAAAAAGGAAGGGGGGAGTAATTAATTACAAAGAATGAGTGAAAAATAAGAAAAAATGTACTTTTGATTTTGTTTATTTAACGTAATTTCTTTTGGTAAATTTGTTTAATTTTAGAAAAAGATACAAACTAAGAAGTGCTAAAACATACAGGACAAACAAAGTCACTCAAAACTTTCATTTCGTCCAATTTATATATGGAACAAATTAAATTGGAATCATTTTCTTCAAAACGTCAATCTCGGAAAACTTGGTATATGGAACTTCCCTTTCCATTCATTTTCTCCTTCTTTGAGTAACTTTCTGTTTTCCTTTTTTTACGCCAATATTTTTTCTTCCTAATATTATGCAAAATCCCCCAAAATCAGCAACTTCCTGGTATGCTCTTGTAATTTCTCATATAAATTTGAACAGTTATTTTAATATATAAATCGGAAGTGCTTCAATTTTAAAATCGGAGAGAGGACAAAAAAAGAAGGGAAAACAACATTCACACAATCCATTATAAGAATATATCGAATTGCTTCATGGGGAAAGTAAGTACATTTACAGAAGTCAATATAAAGAAAATGTATCAAAAAAGAAAATGTTTTAGGCTTTGTTTTCTCTCTTCTTCTTGCTTCACTCCATGATATTCAAAAAACTTCAAATCCCCAGCGAAAGTCTGACTTGCATTACCATGTCCATGTCCCCGTTGTTGTGTCAAGGAAGAACTATTTTACCCACGGAATGGTATTTTAAATTGTACGTTGATTACGTATAGGAGAGGGATAAACCTCTTCTTCTTCTTCTTTTTCAATGTTGTCTATACCTAATTAGAGAAAATGAAAGATTTTCTTAATTAAAAAAACGAAAAAATAATATACCTGCAGACCAACCATGAAAAAATAATATACATGCAGTAGTCATGTCTTGAAAATAAAAACTGGCCTTCCATTGTTAATAGCTTGATCTTTGACCTCACCAATTTTAATGATATACTTACCTGTTTATGCTAAATCGTACTGCCTAAGATTTGGATATGATGTCTGTTTATATAGTGCTAGAATATAAGAATGAAAATTCTTTTCAAATTCTATAATTAATTACTGATGCATGTATAAAGTTATAACTGAGAATTTTGGAGGAATCCATAATGAACATAAAGTCATAAACCATTACTGAGAGAACAATCAATTTTATAACTGAAGCTATATGTGTAAATGCTGGCTCCATTATATTTTGCCAGTTACGTATATTGTTCCTTTTGAAAAGGAGGCATTTACTATTTATTTAACTTGAAAAATGAGAAGAAAATGCCAAAAAATTGACAAAATAGATAAATAGGAATGCTGGCCTAAGAAGCATGCCACATTATCAGATCTTTGTTTCTCCTTTATATATATATATATTGATTTTGGCTTAAATCATCTACATGCCCTTAAAGTTGTTTGCATAATTCACTTAGGCACGTCAACATAGTCTCGTACCTATTGAACACCTCTACCACTTCAGATTTGAACCATTTAAGCACTTTTCGTTGACATGGCTTAATGAGTATACTACACCTGAAATAGGCGCGTGAGAAGTGGTGTTTTTGTCAATTTATTTTTGGGGTCTTCTTCTTCATTGTATTCTTGTTCAAAACCCACCACCACCTTCTGCCATTCTTTTTTGTCGAAAAAAATTGGAGAGCACCACCCAAAATTTATACTTCCTCTCTATCTCTTCTCCTCCCCCTCTTCCTAACCTCCATCCCCACCCCCGCCCCCCCTTCTCTTCTTCCAAACAAAATAAAATTAGAATAGAAAAAAATGAAGATCAAATCTAAAATAAAAGAAATAGAACAGTAAAAAAAAAGAAAAGAAGAAGAAGTAGAACCGATTTGAAAAAAAGAAAAGAAAACACTAATTTAAAGTGAAATGAGGAAAAACACGTAAAGGAAAAGAAATATGCGTATTCACACTTAGATAATGTCAAAAACTCCAACTTTTCAAATTCAATTCATTTTCTTAATTATTAGATAAAAATTAATTCTTTGATTCTAATGATTTGTCAATTTTTTATGTTAAAAGATGACATTTTTCTTGAATTTGTTCAATGGATTTTGCATTGATTTTGTTTTGAAGTGATGAACTTGAAATGGGGATGATAGTTTTGGCTATGACAAATGAAGGTGAAGGCAGACGGAGAGGGTGGCGACGACTGGTGATTAGAATTAGGATTTAAGTAGTCGAATATATATATATATTTTACTCATAATTGTTTTTTTAATAATTTTTTTCGAACTCATTTGCCGCATGCACTGATATAATTGGTCATTTTGCCACGTCACTGAGATTGTGCTACACACATTTTATACTTTTGACTGATTATAAAAAAAGTGTCTAATATGTACATATTTTGAGTGATTTAAGTGTTCAATACTTACAAGACTATGTTGAGGTAGCTAAGTGAATTATGTAGACAACTTTAAGGATCTATAGATGACTTAACCCTTAAATATCGACACAGCTTACTAAAATTTATGCGTAAACCACAAAATATATGTTTCCCTTTATTTATTTGATATTGTTATTCCATATAAAACATGATATAAAAATAACATCATAACTATAGTATAAAAGCAAGAAATACAGAAAGGAAGCTACTTTCTCTAGTGGGAGTTCTTTTTTGGGGTTATTTTGACTATCCTCATTCTAGTAGGTAGGCATGCGAATAAGAATCGTCTCAAATTTACTTATACTAAAATAATTTTTTAATCAAATCTAAACATAAAATAATCCCATATTATATTCCAAAATTATTACATTTTTTTATTCATGTAATGGAACAGCTAATAATATCTCAAAAAGTGTTATCAACATCAATATTTTAACCCACCAAAACTCTCTTTTATCATTTTCCTCCACATTATTCACGGTCCTACTACTATAAATTTCAGAAAAGACTCAAAATTTCATTGTGCAATAAATTTTAACTTTATTATAAGAAGATAATGATGACAAAAACAAAGTTATAACAGAGACGAAAAAAGAATCCTCCCATTTTGAACTAAACGGTCCGGGGTCCCCAGGCCGGATCATAACGTCAGGAGGTCATTTTCGTCATTTCACTCACCCAAAAATTTCGAAGACCCGCTTAAAAAGAATCATAACAATTGTATTTTTGGAGCGATATACAAAGGGCGGCAAATTTCGCCAGGCCAGCGCGTGTGTTACACTCGCTCTCTTTCTCTTTTCCGATGTCTTCTTCAAGGTCTCTCCGATCATCCATTTCGCCGTTCCGGTCACGGAAGCCGCCGCCTCCGCCGCCGTCTTCTTCTTCTTCTTCCTCCTCATCGTCTAAGCGTCCGCCTACTCCTTCCTCCATTTCTTCGTCGAAGTTTCCCGCTCCGCCGGCAAAATCACCTCTTTCTGAATTTCCACCGGAATCTTCTGAAAATTCTAAGGAGAATGTAACTGTTACTGTTAGGTTTCGTCCGCTCAAGTGAGTAATTTCTCTACTTTTTAAGACTGGTAAGTTAGGCGTTAGATGTACTGTTGCTGATGATGATGAACGTTGGATTTTTTTTTTTTTTTTTTTGTAGTGCTCGAGAGATTGGGAAAGGGGATGAGTTAGCTTGGTATGCAGATGGAGATTATACGGTCCGCAATGAGAACAATTCCAAAATTGCGTATAGTTTTGGTTAGTGTTCAAATATGGAAGTGTATGTACTTGTAAAAATAATGTAGTAGTTCATTTGTCAAAAAATATACTGATGCTGCATGAGGTACAACTCATTCATGCAGGGCTGCTGTTTGACATTTCCTCCTGCTCTTTCTTGCGAAAAAAACCTTTCTTTATTGGCCATATCTGCCTGTTTTAAAAATTCAGTCTGTGTTGCTATATGAGTTAAATTAAACGCATAGGTTCCAAGCTTAAATTTGCTCAGAGCTTGAGTGGGCAGGAAATGTAAAGGAAATAATAAACAAGTTTGGAGGGTGGAACTTTTGATTGTATCATGTTTAAATACTAAAGGAACAAAAAGGAGATGCAAGCATAGAACTTAGTTATCTTGTTGTTTGCCTTTTGCATTGTTATGTTCTTCCATCTTTCCTATTGTTCTTCGTCATTGTCCCTTTTCCTTCTCTTTCAGTTCTCAGTAAGAAACACCGAGACTTAATCTTTCCTATGACTAAAAATTCAGTCTGTGTTGCTATATGAGTTAAATTAAACGCATAGGTTCCAAGCTTAAATTTGCTCAGAGCTTGAGTGGGCAGGAAATGTAAAGGAAATAATAAACAAGTTTGGAGGGTGGAACTTTTGATTGTATCATGTTTAAATACTAAAGGAACAAAAAGGAGATGCAAGCATAGAACTTAGTTATCTTGTTGTTTGCCTTTTGCATTGTTATGTTCTTCCATCTTTCCTATTGTTCTTCGTCATTGTCCCTTTTCCTTCTCTTTCAGTTCTCAGTAAGAAACACCGAGACTTAATCTTTCCTATGACTGTGAATGGAGCTGCATTTCTTTGATCATGGGTAACATATCTCAGGGTGTGGATACTACCAAAGTGGGTTGTCTTTGGCTAATGAATTAAGTTTCGTTTCTGTTCCCACATTTTCTCTTTCTACAGCTTAAAGTGACCTACATGGTACTCAACTTGCGAGGCCACTAACATGGTACTCAACTACTCATTTCATGGCTTGAGTTTCTATGTGTGTTACTGTTCCTCTGTTGTGCTCTTCTTATCCGATGATTCAGGGGACATATATGGAGAAAATTCAGAGAATTAGAGTATCTATTCCATTTTATGGTGTCTATTACTTTTAGAACGACTTGCCAAGGAGAAGAATGACTCTGTATCTTGAACCTTCACGTGGCTTTTGTTATTCTGCAAATCAGCTTGGGGATTGTGTAATAGATTTCTCCATCTAGTTGTCATTTTAATGGAGTTCCGCTGCTAGATTGCTTAGTGTTGTTACTCTTTTTGCTTGCCTATTTGTAGGCTAACTTGTTTGTTACTTTCCATGGACAAATCGTTTCTTTTATTTATTTAAGATATGGAAATGTCATTTCTTTCATACAGATAAAGTTTTTGGTCCTGCAACAACTACACGCCATGTTTATGATGTTGCAGCTCAGCATGTGGTGGGTGGTGCCATGGAAGGAATTAATGGTATTCCTGAATCCTGCATATATATTGAATTTAACTTGCAACTTTATAACTGGAACAGAGCCGTAATACATTTTTTCCATCTTTGGTTTTGGTGTTTTAAGTAGAAATTAAAGAGAATGATGGCTCATTTTTTCCCGGGGTTTCTCCTGCTGAATAAACTTAATATCAATTTTCTTTAACAGCAAACCATAGATACAAGATCAGTTTACTTATTACAAGTTTTTTATGTCATGCAGTAATATGTCTGTGTTGGAGAAAAACAACCTTTATATCCTGACTTTGGGTTTCTCTACCAAAGCAATTTCCTTTTTCCCTTCTTTTCCATAAATGTTTCAATTAATCCCTTGGTACTCCTTTATGCATTATTCTTTCGGATGCAAACCATGTGGAAATAATATAGTTTTGCTTCATACTGCAACAAATTGATTGAACAAGGCCTTTACTTGTTTGCAAAATTTGTAAGATTTTTACTTCCATCTCTTGTTAGAGGAATGTGGAAACAAAATTACAACTCTTTAGATTTCGGTTCTATATTTTCTTGCTTTAAATGAGAATGATGATTTAGTCATTACCATTGGAAGCCATAAATTGTTGTATTAATATATGCTTTGAAGTGTCAGACTGAACATGTGAGTCATCAATTGACATGGTATTGGGGCCAATTAAATGAAAAATGAGAATTATGTTTAGGCATGAGTATCATACACTTAAGTGCTCTTATGTATAGAAGAGACAGTTACTTAGACTAAAGGCACCACTCATTCCTCCACATTTTGCAGGAACTGTATTTGCTTATGGTGTAACTAGCAGCGGAAAGACTCATACAATGCATGTAAGTCATTTAGTTAAGCTTTCAGTTATCCTTTTAATCTCGCCATGCTTTTTGGTGTATTCACTTGAAGAAGATTATACATCCAACAGTACAGGAATTTGAAAATGATTATAGATTGAAACATCCAACCATCAAAAGGACTGATGTATGCCAAAATGTGAAGGCCATATGTTGATATGAAGAATGTGAAAAAGGAAAAGAAAAGATTTAAGGAATGAACTTGTTGATTATCCCCTCAAGCAATTGGATATTTGGATAGTGTTTGCAGGAAATATGAAAAAGGAAAGCGTAAAGTAGCTGTATAATTGAGCTTGTCTATAAGCCTCCAATATTTACCTAGGACCTTCGAAAACTCCCCTTGTACTATAACTAGCTTAACATTTTGATAATTGGAGTATCAACTAGTTTGCAATCTAACATACTAGTTTCTTCCAATATAGCCAAAGTATACTTTCTTTTCGAAATGACAGTATTTCTAGATTGTGCCACCTTTGATCTCTTGGAAGTCTTTCAGTGTACCCAAATTTTTAGTCTATAAATAACTAACAAGATGTTGCTTGAGCTGAACAATGTCTTCATGATCATCACTTGCTATGACAATGTCATCAACATGAACAACCAAGATTATGCGTTTGACGTTAGAAAATGCTTGTAAAACGCATAATGATCAGTTGGACCTCAAAGCATGCCAAGTTTTAGACAACAGTGCTAAAATGGCTAAACCATGCCCTTGGTATATGCATAAGACTATGGAAGTATTAACGCAATTGTCATATATTGACGCAATTGTCATACTAATTCAGACTCCTCCAGAGCAGCAAACCTAGGTGATTGCTTCATATAAACTCTTCATGAAGTTTGCTTTGAAGGAATGCATTCTTGATGTACAATTAATGATGAGAGACCAATGAAACATGACTGACATAGAGATAGAGAGAAAATGCTTGAAAAACGCATAATGATCAGTTGGACCTCAAAGTATGCCAAGTTTTAGACAACAGTGCTAAAATGGCTAAACCATGCCCTTGGTATATGCATGACTATAGAAGGATTGATGCAATTGTCATACTAATTCAGACTCCTCCAGAGCAGCAAACCTAGGCGATTGCTTCATATAAACTCTTCATGAAATTTGCTTTGAAGGAATGCATTCTTGATGTACAATTATTGATGAGACCAATGAAACATGACTGACATAGAGATAGAGAGACGGACAGATGCAATTTTGACCACCGAAGAATAGGCATCACCATGATGAAGAAGACCATAACTCTGAGTATATCCCTTAGGTGTTAATCTGTCTTTTAAACGACCAACTTCGCCAGCAGGTCCCTTTTAACAGTAAACATCTAGTGACATTCCACTGTTATTTTTCAATGTGGTAGAGGAATTATCTTTCAAGTACCATTGCTATGAAGAGCTGTCATTTTTTCCAATCGTAGCCTGACACCAACTTGGGTAAACCATCACCTCTAGCCCAGTCTTAGGAATTTATTCGGACAGTAGATAAACTTGTATATATGCATGATAGGAAGGTGACAGTTGGTGATAACTTAAATCAAGGTGAGAGTTGCGAGCAGTTCAATTACCTTTATGAAGAGCAATTGGAAGACTTGATTTGATGAGTGCTTGATTGAAGTAGGGGAATGATGTTGGAGTAGGTGATGAGTCATGCGTAGTATGTGGACCTGTATCATGAGAAGAATTGTCAATTGGCTTAGCATGGCGAATGATTTGGTTGATGTCTTTTAAAGTAAAACCTGAAGTGACGGGGAAGAGCCAGTGTAGAAAAAGTAGGAATGAGAAGACCAATACAACAACAACAATAATAACATACCAGTATAATCCCACAGGTGGGGTCTGGGGAAGTTAGAGTGTACACAAACCTTACTCTACCTTGTAAAGGTATGGAGGCTGTTTCTTATAGATCCTCGGCTCAAGAAGAGATGAAAAGAAAGCAGTTTTAACATGCAGTAACAACACCAAGATAATAGGATAAATGAAATCAGAAGAATAATGAGTATGACTATTCTTTGAGTCTGGTGAGAAACATAGAGATGTCTTGAAAAAATTACATTTGCTATGACAAAGTTCCTTTTTGTAATGGGATCATAGACTTGTAATGCACTAATGCGAACCTCAAGAAAATACATTTAATGTGCCTTGAGATGCCTATGGGCGTTTTCCTCCAACATGAATTGTGCCATTCAGGTGGTCATCGACAGTTGAGTTCCTTCTCTCAACTCAACTGAGGAAGCCAAAGCTAAATAGTTTGAACTGCCCATTAAGGGTCCCAAAGTAATCATGAGACTTGAATAGCTAAAACCATCATTTTAAAACCAAACACATCAAACCCAAAGAACATGGTTGGCTTGAAGAAAGTTCTAGCCAAATATTAGGAAATAGCCACAAAATATAGCCAAAAAATCTGGCCGTAGAGTATTTTTCAGAGAATAAAATCAGATTTTGACGGGAGTGGTTTTCAATCAAGTGGTGTTAATTCACAAACTTTAATTCTTGATGTTAATTTTATGTGCTGGTTCTTGATTGTACGAGTTATTTGTTAGCTCCACGGCAAAGTTGGGCAGATATATATCCCTTTCCATCTGAAACATTCTACTAAGTTTTTGTCATGTTTTATAGGGAGAGCAAAAGTCTCCTGGTATTATTCCACTAGCGGTGAAGGATGTCTTTGGCATTATACAGGAGGTAACCAGCTTTCACGGCTTTACAAAAATTGGTTCTGTAGTTTCTTGACCTAAAATACTATTTTGAGAACATTTCATGGTTTATAGCTGACTTTCAAATGTATTTGTATCAGACACCTGGGCGGGAGTTTCTCCTTCGCGTCTCCTATCTTGAAATATACAATGAGGTAAGGCATGATTTGATATTTTTCCTCTAGTCATTAATTTTATTTAAGTGTAGCTCATCCTCCAATTTTATTTTTTTCGTTCTGATCAAAACAACATTTAACATACTTACTCTCAGAGAGACATAGAATTGAGTTGAGATGAAAGATAACTGCAGATCTTGAGGAGCTCTGTGTGGTTTAATTCATGTCTTGTACTTAGAGCTGCTCTAGTACCAGTTGGCTAAGTTTTTTGTACTTCAAAGGCAGGAGATGATGGTGTAATATTCTTTAGTATGAATGGCATATGCTGAAAAGTGGGTTATACTGTTAAATTTGTGCTCTGACGGTACCTGCTGGAGGTTTATATCTCTATTTTGTATCCTACCCTCGTCCATCACCATATCCAACCAAAATGAGTTTGGGCGTTTGGGTATCCACTAGTTTTGACTCAAATTGATGCCCTGATCAGGAAGTTCTTTTCTTATGATGTGCTGGACACTGGAAAGTGCTGAATGAGTTTAGGCATTATAAGATCTTTTTTGGGCTTTGGGGGAGGGGGGGAATAATTTAGGATTGAAGGAGCAACCTCTTTCACATTTCAAGCACTATGTGGAGAACTTTGAATTAGTGATTTGAAGTGAATAAAAATTGTTTCACATTGCAACCACCATGTGTAGAACTTTGAATTAGTCAATTGAAATGGTTAGGCGACCTCAAGTTTCAGTTCTAAAACAGCAGCTTTAAGATAGTCTCGTAGGTGAACAACAATTTAATCCCTGTGGCGATTGTGTGGAAAGAACGAATAAAACACATATGTAGAGATGCCAATGCCTTTAGCATGAGAAGTCAGATTGGAACTCTACACTTGCTTGGGACCTTTGCTTTGCAGCAGCTAATGGTATCTAATGAAAGAGATGGTAGTAGGATGCTGTTGGCAGCCTGACTTAGTAATAGCTTAGTGTCTAAGCAATGAGTTTTTGAGCTTGCTTTGCTGACCATTAATTTGAGAGGAAACTCCAGTGTTTTGGAGAGCGAGAGGCGAAAAAAAGCGACGAGCGCTTGCTTCACCGAAGTGTGAAGCGAAGCGCACACTTTTTTCAATTAGAGCGCTATGTAGTACAAAAATAAAAAATATTGAATATGCATAGACAAATAGCCAAGAACTCAATAGATAATGTTAGAATATGTGTAGGAATAGAAATATTATATAGAATCCTAGTTGGAAAAGGAGTCTAATGTAGTGTCTATAAATAGGATCTCAATGTAATAATTTAGACACACAAATTCAATAATATTTTCTCCATTATTTCTCACATGGTATCAGAGCATTGGTGAGAAACTTCAGAAACAGAAAACTCAGTCACCGTGCGTCAATTTCCGGTGACTGATTTGTGCCATTATCTGTTTTGGGTGGTGTGCAAAATCCAACACCACCACAAGGGTCGGAAAGCTCAGGCGACATAAACCCGACCAAAACCACCGGAAAAATCCAAGTCACGCGCTCCCACGGGCCTGCCGGAATTGTGATTTTCTGATCGATTTTTTCCAGCTCTTCTTTGACTGTTGGAGTCGTCCAGATCTGCCGACTAGATTCCAGCATATTTTCTCCAGATCTACTTTTTTAGCCCGGTTTCTTATTGATTTCAAGCCAAAATAAATAAATATTCAGAAGATGTCTTTTGGGTGTGATACTTTTGGCTCCAAAAATATGAGATTTGGAAGTTCAAGCCCTATGATCACTTCCGAAACCTTAATGAGGAGATCAGAAAATCAAACGTCCCAGTCCATGAAGAATCGACGAGGGGGAAGTTGTTTTGGAAGATCTCGATCTTGGTGTATTTATTGTAAAAGGCTTAGACATACTCGTGACGTATGTTATTCTCGACCTAAGTGTAGATACTGTAATAGGCTTGGACATACTTGTGGAATATGCTATTCTTTGCATGGTCGACCACCTAAAAATGCTCATGTTGCTCAGTCTAACACCACAAGTAATCAATGGGCGTATTTATCTGAAAAGGAATATAATGAGTATCTTCAGTATCGAGCAAGTAAGCAGATATCTCTACCAGTAGCCTCAACTGCACAATCTCCTACCTTTGGATCATGGGTTGTGGACTCTGGTGCTTCTGATCATATTTTTGGTGATAAATTACTTCTATCAAATATTGTTTATTCACAGTCTCTTCCGACTGTCACTTTAGCGAATGGTAACCAAACCAAAGCAAAAGGAGTTGGACAAGCTACTCCACTATCCTCTGTCACTTTAAATTCTGTTCTTTATGTCCCTGGTTGTCCTTTTAATCTTGCATCGGTCAGTCGGTTGACTCGTGCTCTAAATTGTGGCATACTATTTCTTGAGGACTCTTTTATCATGCATGACCGTAGTATGGGACAAACAATTGGTGTAGGATATGAATCACAAGGCCTTGACTACCTTACCTCTCCTAACTCCTCCATAGCATGTCCAATTACAGATTCTACGGACATAATTCACAAACGTTTAGGACATCCTAGTTTGTTCAAACTACAAAAGATGGTGCCTAGTTTGTCTAGTCTATCCATATTAGCTTGTGAGTCGTGCCAACTTGGGAAACACACTCGCACTACCTTTCAACGTAGTACTGAGAATCGTGCAGAGTCTATCTTTTCCTTAGTTCACTCTGATATTTGGGGTCCTTGTAGAATCAGTTCTACCTCTGGATTTCGTTATTTTGTTAGCTTCATCGATGACTATTCAAGATGTACCTGGATTTTCTTAATGAAAGATTGTTCTGCATTGTTTCCTATATTCAAGAGTTATTGTGTTGAAATACAAAATCAATTCGGTGTCTCTATTCGTACCTTTCGTAGTGATAATGCCTTAGAATATATGTCCTCCTAATTTCAACAATTTATGACTCATCAAGGAATTATTCATCAAACTTCTTGTCCGTATACCCCTCAACAAAATGGAGTAGCAGAGAGGAAGAATAGGCACCTCATCGAGACTGCTTGCACTCTTCTCATTCAATTCCATGTTCCGCTGCGTTTTTGGGGTGATGCAGTTATCACATCTTGCTATTTAATTAATCGGATGCCCTTATCTTCTATTCAAAATCAAATTCTCTATTCAGTATTGTTCCTCAGTCACCTCTCTTCTCACTTCCCTCTCGTGTCTTTGGGAGTACATGTTTTGTTCATAACTTCACCCCAGGAAAAGATAAATTAATCCCTCGTGCTCTCAAATGTGTCTGTCTTGGTTATTCTCGAGTACAAAAGGGATATCGTTGCTACTCACCTGATCTTTGTCGGTACCTTATGTCAGCTGATATCACTTTTTTTGAGTCTTAACCTTACTTTACATCTTCTTCTGATCCTGATCATCCTAACATGTCTGAGGTCTTTCCTATATCGACTTTTGAGGATCCTACCATTACTTCTACATCTCCATCAATAGTGCCACCAGTCTTAGCTGCACATACTTTTGAGGAATCTACAATACCTTCTACAACTCCATCTACAGTGCCACCACTCCTGACTTATCATTGTCGTCCACGTACAGCATCAGGCTCAGATGATTCCCGTCCTGCACCTGACCCTGCACCTACTACAGACTTATCTCCTCCTATTGCACTTCGAAAAGGTATACGGTCCCCTCGTAATACTAACCCTCATTATACCCTTTTAAGTTATCATCGTCTATCATCGCCCTATTATGCCTTTATCGTCTTTGTCCTCTGTCTCCATCCCTAAGTCCACAAAAGAAACACTTTCTCATCTAGGGTGGCAACAGACTATGATTGACGAAATGTCTGCTTTACATACGAGTGGTACTTGGGAGCTTGTTCCTCTCCCTTCAGGTAAATTAACCGTTGGTTGTCCTTGGGTTTATGCAGTGAAAGTTGGTCCGGACGGCCAAATTGATCGACTTAAGGCTCGCCTTGTTGCCAAGGGGTATACTCAGATATTTGGGCTTGATTATAGTGATACTTTCTCTCCCGTGGCTAAAATAGCATCTGTTCGTCTTTTTCTGTCTATGGCTGCTGGTCGATACTGGCCTTTTTTTCAGTTGGATATTAAGAATGCTTTTCTCCTGGTCACCTTAAGGAGGAGGTTTATATGGAGCAACTACCTGATTTTATTGCTCAAGGGGAGTCTAGTCTGGTGCGTCGGTCACTTTATGGTCTAAAACAATCTCCTCGAGCCTGGTTTGGAAAGTTCAGCACAATAATTCAGAAGTTTGGCGTGATTCGTAGTGAAGCAGATCACTCTGTGTTTTATCGACATTTTGCTCTAAATCTGTGTATTTATTTGGTGGTTTACATTGATGATATCATTATTACTGGCATGATCAAGATGGTATCATTAGTTTGAAGCAACACGTCTTTCAGTATTTCCAAACTAAAGACCTCAGCAAACTGAAGTATTTTTTAGGTATTGAAGTTGCTCAATCCAGATTAGGTATTGTTATTTCGCAACGCAAGTATGCCTTAGACATTCTTGAGGAGACAAGAATGATGGGATGTAAACCTGTTGACACTGGATCCGAATACTAAACTCCTGCCAGGACAGGAGGAGCCACTCAATGATCCTGGAAGATATAGACGTCTAGTTTGTAAGTTGAATTATCTCACAGTGACCAGACCTAACATTTCCTATCCTTTGAGTGTTGTAAGTCGGTTTATGGATTCTCCCTGTGATAGTCATTGGGATGCAGTTATTCGCATTGTGCGATATATTAAGTCAGCTCCAGGTAAAGGACTACTCTTCGAGGATCGAGGTCATGAGCAGATCGTTGGATATACAGATGCTGATTGGGTAGGATCACCTTGTTATAGACTTTCTACATCTGGATATTGTGTTTTAGTAGGAGGTAATTTGGTGTCCTGGAAGAGTAAGAAATAAAGTGTGGTTGCTCGATTAGTGTAGAAGCAGAATATCGAGCAATGGCGCTAGCCACTTGTGAGCTAGTTTGGATCAAACAGTTGTTGAGAGAGTTAAAATTTGGAGAAATCAGTGAAATGGAACTTGTGTGTGACAACCAAACGGCTCTTCATATCGCATCAAATTCGGTATTTCATGAGAGGACTAAGCACATTGAGATTGATTGTCACTTTGTGAGAGAGAAGATACTTTCCAGAGATATTGTTACAAAGTTTGTGAAATCGAGTGATCAGCTTGTAGATATTTTCACCAAGTCCCTCATTGGTCCTCGTATTAATTACATTTGTAACAAGCTCGGTACATATGACTTGTATGCACCAGCTTGAGGGGGAGTGTTAGAATATGAGTAGGAATAAGAATATTATATAGAATCCTAGTTGGAAAAGGAGTCTAATGTAGTGTCTATAAATAGGATCTCAATGTAATTATTTAGACACACAAATTCAATAATATTTTCTCCATTATTTCCCACAGATAACATATTAAGCAAATCTTTCAATTCTTAAATTAAAAAGTAAACAATAGATAGTCAATAATCCTCATAAGTCATAACATATTTAGCAAATGAAAAACCAAATCACAAAAGGAGCAACATCCTATTCTTCAACAAGATTTTCAAACTCTTGAAGTGTCGTCATACTATTATATTGGTCAAAAAACAGAGTATTTCAGCGTATTACAGATCAGAAAAAATAACAGAGTGTTGCAGAATTAAGACGCGATGGTTGCACAAGAGTCCAGCAGTCGCACAATAGGAAAATGTTTTTAAACGAAGTCCTTAAGTGTTTTTACAGATTTTTTTTATAAAACATAGTAGCGTTTAAGCCAACTTTTTGTCGCTTTTACTAAAGTGGCGCTTCTCGCTTCAGTCTCAGAAGCGCACGCTTTTTCATCATAGCGTCGCTTCAAGGCTTTAAAGAGCTAGCCTTACGCTTTGCTTCGCTCTGCGCTGTAAGTGAGCGCTTCGTTGCTCTTAATAACACTGGGAAACTCTACTTACCCTATTTCAGAGAAAGGAAACTCACGACTTTGGTTTTATCCTCTTCTTACTACAATAACAACATAGCCAGTGGGATTACACGTGGGGTTTGGGGAGGGAATATGTACGCAGACCTTACCCCTATATTTGTAGGGTAGAGAGGCCCCGTTTCTGATAGACAATCAGCTCAAAAGAAAAGTTTTCGAAACAGGATTGCAAGAATAATATGACAACATAATTGCAAGACACGAAGCAAATGAAGCAACATGTAGTAATACACAATAAAGAATAAAAAACTACGCGACTACTAAATAGCCTCCGACGCTCAACTACTTACTAGCCTTCTATCCTAATGTTAATCCCAGCTATGAGCTGGAAGATTTGCTTTTAGCTCGTGGTTCTGATAAGCTAATAAGCGTAATGCATCAAAGTGGTATAAGCTGCAGCAAAGGGGTATAAGTGATCAAACATCAAGGTGATAAGCTGCTCAATAGGCACTTATTAAAGGGTTCCATGCTGCACTTTGAACCACTTAGCAAATTTAACATTGAAAACTCAGGATATTGGTATATGATGCTGTATTCATTTCTTATTTTAGGGTTCAATACGAATGCATTGAAATTGACTTTATGTTTATTTTAGGTCATCAATGATTTGCTTGATCCAACAGGGCAGAATCTAAGAGTACGAGAAGACGCTCAGGTTCGTGTGAGTGGGTGCATGTTCATGTTTTGTTTGTACAAGTTTACTTCAAATTGTTTAATCTATATTAAGCTTTTTTTAAATCTTGTTTCATGTTGTCGTTAGTGGCTTCTTTTTTTTTTTTTTTTTTGAAAAGCAATTACAAAACAAAGCTGAAGTAACCCTCAGGGGTTGGCCTGGTGGCAATTGACTTGAGCCTTGGGGTTTGCTTCCTTTCAAGGTCTCAAGTTCGAAACCCACTGGGTGCAAACAATTTCTGAGGGCCATCGGACTGGGTAAAACCTGAATTAACCGTGGTGCACTTGCGGGAAACTCCTTAGCGAGGGCCTGTGCACCCCCGGGATTAGTCGGGGCTCTAAGAGACTCGGACACCCGGTGCAAATCAAAAAAACAAAAAAAAAACAAAGCTGAAGCTGTTTCCTACTCAAACTAACTTGTACAAGCCAAATTAGGAGATAATCACTATTACAAATTATAGTTTTCCAATCTGCAACAAAAGCCAAAGGATAAGAATCCATAGTAGCAAGAGGTCTCTGCCATTTGATGTTGTTTCTGCTCTGGATATGAACATGTTGAGCAATTTCTCTGCAGAGTTCATCAGGAAGGAACTATGTGTGTTAAAATCTGAGTAAGTTCCTCTCTCTCCTGGATTTGAAGTATCCCCAATCACATAACCAATAACAGCATTTTTCCGGTAACCCTCTAGGATTTGAAGTCATCTTCAACCAATTTCACTAAAGATTTCCCAGCACGAACAGAGGGGGAAACAAAGTTCAAAGGCTTACCGATTTGTGAGCTTTGATTCTCTGTAATTACTTCATCTTTTGATGAGCTTATTTTCAAGCTTTCTTTCTCTATTTATAATCTATCACTCTTAGGCTTCTTTCCTCAATCAGCCCATTAAGCTGCTATGGGCTTCTCTATCTCTCTCCTAATTTAGCCAATTGAGCCATTAACATTGCGTAAGCCTCACTCATTAGCTTGTTGAGCCCAATCAGTCTCTCTACTCTAAGGCCCACTCTTGTTGAGCCTCCCTCTTCTACTTAAGAAAAAAACAAAAAAGCAAAAGAAAGTCGAAACAAAATCAAATTCATGTCTAAGCCCTATAATCGAGTTACACGTGCAGCAAGATTGTCAGAGAATGCTACAGTTGTCCCTTATCAGTTGTGTAATGGTTTCCAAATAGGTTTAAATGGTTCTGAGCTATTCCACCAATTGGCCTAAAGTTTAGAGTCAGACTGATCCCTGTTCTTGGTTTACCCAATTTTGAGCCTCCATGTTATGTTGTCCACAGTTTAGATGTCCAGCTTTTGGGAGGAGAGGGTTTTAATTGTGTCACATTGGAGAATAGACTGTTGTTCTCTTATATGTTCTTGGGTAATTCTCGCCTTATTAGCTAGCTTTTTAGGTTGAGGTAGGCTCAAGATTCATTTTTTAACACTTTGTACGACAACTTAAATCATGTTTAAGTTCCTGAAATCTTTGGTCAAGCTTTTTTTTGAAGTTTCTTGGAGATTTACACATGACGTGATCAACTGACAAATTTAGCGACATTTCTGAAATCAAAATTTATTATGTAGTGCATCGAGCCAATGTGTAATTTACGGATAAAAAACATGAAGGGATTGATAAAGCATGTATACAGTGTACTTTGTATGGTTGGCTCTTATATCAGCCATAATCATCATGAAGTTGTTGTCAATTTGGATTATTTTTTACAGAGAAGGAACAAAAAAATTCATAGCATCTTATGTTTTAGTTTGGATAGTTGGGTTGTTTAGTTGTCCCCTTCTTGTCTCAGAATTGAATGGTCTTGAATTCTTTATAGAGGTTTATGAAACATCTAAATGGAGATATGGTCCATGAGTTGCAAGAGCACTCTTTCTCAAAACAAAAAAAAAGAAAAAGAGTTGCAAGAGCACTGGAATTTAGTTGATTGGATCCAAACTTGTCTTTGAACTCATGTCTATTCTCTTTTCTTTTGTTTCCATGTGGACTTGCCCGTTTGGCCATGAAAACCAAAAACATATTCACTTTATTTGGTATTTTTGAAGTTGAAAATAGAGTTGGAGTTGTGTTTGACCATAGTATTTTAGAAATGGGGTATTTTTGAAGTTAAAAAATATAAAAAGTGAAAATAAATTTAATTTTTTTTAGAGTACTATGAAAATTGGGTTATTTTATGAAAAGAAAAAATTTAGATTTTTTTTTGAAAAATAAATAAATTAAAAAGTGCAAAAAGTGAATCCAAAAATAGTGAAAACACCTCTTGAGGTGTTTTTCAAAAATCCAAATATTGTAAAAACGTCGGGAATATTTATGGCCAAACTAGTATTCCGGAATTAAGTGAAAACGTATTCCGGAATATTGTGAATAATATTCATGGCCAAATGCCTACTTACTTTTCCATGATTCGGTTTCTATTCAGAAGGGCGATGAGGAGGAGGGGAGCTTTCTTTTATGAAGTCAGTTAATTAATTACTAAGAAATTGGAGAGGCTATTTTCCTTTTACTGTTTGATGCGATTAGTTTTCTTGAAAGCTGCTTATTATTCGAAGTTCTAACAATTTATTTGATGAAAATTGCAGGGGACTTATGTTGAAGGGATCAAGGAGGAAGTTGTTTTGTCTCCTGCTCATGCACTTTCCTTAATAGCATCTGGTGAAGGTTGTAGAAATTTGTTCTCGTCTCTTTATACTAAAGAAGACATTGCTATCATCACCTGCATATAACAAGTCCATGTTTCTTTCTCATTGCAGTTAGCAATTTTGTGATCCTTTTTGTTATAAGTAATCATATTCTATTGATCAGGTCATGTTTATATTTACAACCCTAAAAATGTTTCATGATAGAATACCTTAGATACAGTCTAGGAGATGCATAGAACTGCATCTCAAACCATCTTGATTTATGGTTTGTCCAAGTGGCATACCCAAATATAGAGTAGGAAAAGTCTCCATGATCCCTAATTAGCCCGCCATGATACTTATGCTTCCATCACCTCCACTTTTTTGGGTTTTTATCTTTCCAAAGACCTGAGTTCCATTTTTAAGATCTTTCATCAATTATCACTTGTTAGCTAAAATGAAACCTGAGTTCCTTGTGCTATTTTCAGTTATCTCCATCTGTTTTTATGGTTTTAACTTGACTTGCCTTTAGCTTTTAGGCTGTTCAGGAAAATATCCACTTCTCTAGTTTAATCTACTCTAACCAATGTTGGAACCATCTCATAGATAGTACAAGTAATTTGGGCTATGTATCACAAAACAATTTACACCATTTGCTTACTTGTAGTTTCATCTGTACTTATCTTAACATGTACTGATAGTAATGAGCTCCCCCCAAAAGATTGTGCCCATCACACAAGCCAGCTCCAACAAAAGCAAATTGCACGGTCTCTTTCATTTGCTAATCAATTAGCTTGGTTCGTCTTCATCAAGACATCTTTAGCATTTATGTGACCTTGATATTCTTGCTTTATACCAAGTACTAATATGTCAACATTTTGCTTGATTCCAAGACAAACTTCTTAACATGTATCTTTGGATTTGATGTCACATTGAAACAGAGCATAGACATGTGGGATCCAACAACTTTAATTTATTGAGCAGTCGGAGCCATACAATATTCACTCTGGTAGTAGCCATCTCATTTGTTCCTTTAAAACTATTGTCCAGTGTATTCTTTGCGTTCAGAAAATGGCCAAGGATGTCTTCTCTGCTGTGTTCTAGCTTAAGCAATTTATCTGTCGCTAATGATTTGTTGTTTGATATTCAATAGCTAATGATTATTATGTCATTGTTTGAGCGCACCTTTGTGTAATACTAGTGCAGTCTAGGTAAGTGAGAGAGGCAAGGAAAACATTTTGTACATAATAGCGCAAAACTGAAAGTGAATAATTTTGGCACACATTGTAGGAAAGTACAATGAAGTTCCCACCTATGTACTTTGAAACCACATTTTCGAACTTAAAAATTGGGGGCAATGACAAAAAAAGGGTAGCCCGGTGCACTAAAGCTCCCGCTATGCGCAGGGTCGGGGGGAAGGGCCCGACCAGTAGGGTCTATTGTACGCAGCCTTACCTTGCATTTCTATTAGAGGCTGTTTACAAGACTTGAACCCGTGACCTCCTGGTCACATGGAAACAACTTTACCAGTTACTCCAAGACCGCCTGGGGGCAATGACAAAATAAGTAATTAATTCAATGGATTGTCTTACTTAAGATCGAGATGCAAGTTGACTAAAGCTGCCAGAGTTGGATTCTCAGCCAGAAATTATGGAGTGTACTAAGATATTCAATTGTTGTGTCTTTGACTCAAAAAGGAAAAATTATATATCATCTTCTCTTTGATTTAGAAAATAAAGTTGATTATGTTGCCAATTACACAACATATGCTCAATTGGTTATATGTATTCCTCTTGTCCTATTTTATGTCACATAATGATTTTCCTTGAGTCAAATTTGCAGTATCAAATTGAATATTGGACATGTTTTGATATTTAAATTTGCATAAACAGATGAACATTGTTAAAAGTGCCATATGGTGGTAAAACATCAAAACTTTCAAGAAAATTCTGGTCAAAGATACACTTGTTTGATTCTCAAAGAGCAAATCATTTGTTTGATGTAATGGGGGCATAGGAGTACAAGAAAAGCTTTCTACATTTCAGAAATTTCGATAGGATTTGTGAAGCCAAATTTGCTAGTTCCACTACTAAATTTAGACCTAGTATTGTTCACTATCTCCAATTTTTTGCTTTTATTAGTTGGTATTGATGGAGAAATCCTGAATTGATGTTGCACATCTGCATGGCTTTTGTAGATATGGAGTTCTAACGAGTGGTTTTCTGTGCCAGACAATTGAAAGCAGTTCACGAGGAGGAAATCAAGCGGAGGAAGTGGCACTATCACAACTGGTAGATTGTGTTACTTTTGTCTAATCCTGTTTTTTTTGAAAGATTTCTGTTGGCTATTTGATGATGTAGTACAGTAAAAATAAAACTTTTTCTTACTAATGTTGTCATTATGGTCTTTAGGCATTATAATTTATCTTTTCTGTTTCCACTATGCTAATCATGCATGCTGTACACAAATCTTGTTTGTAGCATCTAATTGACTTGGCAGGCTCTGAAAGTTCCAAGACTGAGACAACTGGGTTAAGGAGGAGGGAAGGTTCATTCATAAACAAAAGCTTACTCACTCTTGGCACTGTAAGATACTTCTTTTATATTTTTACTTATGAGGGCTTCCCTTGTCTAATTTGATGTCTCCTTCACTTCTTCTTAGGTTAAAACTATTCTTGAGCATCAAACACTCCCTCTCATTTCCCCCAGATTGAATGCTGAATTCTTCGTTAGAATGCGCAAAATAATTGATTTAGCTGTTACTTGTGGAGTATAGTGCTGGAATTTGTATATTGACTTACAACAATGGATAATGTAGGTTATATCTAAATTAACAGATGAAAAATCCACCCACATCCCATATCGAGATTCTAAGCTTACACGTCTGTTGCAATCATCACTCAGTGGACATGGTCGAGTTTCTGTAAGTTTTAGTAAATCTGCTCTGCCAGCTATTTATCATCTGTTTATGATATTTTCAAATCTTCTCCTCTGAGTTTGAGTTGCATGGATGGACCCCTGCCCCCATTTAACCCCAGCAAAAGAAGGAAAAAAAAACGTAAACACTGATTCACTCTTTTGAATTTTTCTAAAGCTCATTTGCACAGTAACACCAGCCTCCAGCAACACAGAGGAGACACACAACACCTTGAAATTTGCATATCGAAGTAAGCATGTGGAAATAAAAGCATCGCAAAATAAGGTGAGATTATGAGGGAAAATATAAGGAGCAAAATTCTGTTGCTATAACAGAACCATCCAAGTGTTGCTAGTATACCTCTTATGTGTTTTGAACCATTTCAGATTATAGACGAGAAATCTCTCATCAAAAAGTATCAGACAGAAATATCCTGTTTGAAAGAAGAGCTTGATCTTCTAAAGCGTGGCATTATGGAAAATCAGAAAGTGGGACCCAGTCAAGATGATCTGGTTAATCTGAAGCTCCAGGTACATCACATCATTACACAACAGCTTACTTGTTAATATGAAGCTCCAGAGAACCCTTTGTATAGAAATGGTGTCAATAACTATTTTGTCCAACTGATCCACGTCTGTATCAACAGAGACTCCTGTGGACCTAGGACATAAGGAGCTCATCAATAATATACTTGCTCTGATTCCTCTCTCCATAGGGCGTAAATTATGCAGCAAGGATGGTACACCAATTTGCAGGGGAAACACCTTTTTTGTATAAATTGTTACGATACTATATGAAATCCCTAACAGATATACACAGAAAATAAAATGCAGCCGTCCCTTAAAATTATACACAGAAAATAAAAGGCAGCTTCCCTGGATATTACGGCTTATTTCACATACCCATTTAAGTGGTTTATATTTTTCATTATTTCTATATGTGATGCAGCTGGAAGCTGGGCAGGTGAAGTTACAATCACGCTTGGAAGAGGAGGAACAAGCGAAAGCAGCATTGATGGGAAGGATTCAAAGATTAACCAAACTAATCTTAGTTTCCACAAAAAGTACGATGCAGCCTAATGTCCATGAAAAACCTGGCCATAGACGCAGACATTCTTTTGGAGAAGATGAGGTAGCAGCTAGCTTCGTATACATGATGCGCTGACTAGTAATCTAACTGATACTACTGTGTTACACAAGTATTTAAGACATATTACCAGATATGGAGCGCTTTATTTTGCTGAACGGATGTATTCATATGATGATAAAAGTTTTCTCATCATTTGCATGTTTATCTTCATTGATCATGCAGCTAGCTTATTTACCAGATAGAAAACGAGAATACATGATTGACGAGGATGCTGGAAGCATTGATTCCGAAAAATCAGCTGATGGAAGAGAAGGTGTCATAAACCTTGATGAATTGGTCAAAGATTTCAGAAGAAACAGGAAGAGAGGAATGCTTGGCTGGTTCAAGTTAAAAGTAAACTTCTAATATTCTCCATACTCTTTATAGATGTGTGGTATGAGACCTTGTTAGAATATGACAAGTCACAAGTGTGATATAAGTTTCTAATGCTACTGCTACAGTGAATCTCAGTCATTGATTTTCAGCTGGTAAAGTAAAAGGTGAATGTTTCCTATTACGGAATCAACGAAAGCATGTTTAAGAATACACGAAATTGGCATATGTAATGGTGGGCGCAAAAGATTCAACTCTTAAGAAAATGTGAAGAGGCAATGTAACGTTTTAATGTGAAGAGGCAATTTAAAAGTTTTGTGGAACAAATGGAGTAAACTTACGCCCCTCTCCTCACTGAATTCATTGTTGTGACCTATGAGTGTCCGAAGCATCAAAGTACTATTGCTTCATTTATAATTTTGATACCAAAATTTTGTTTTCAAAACCAAAAACAATAATTTGAAATTACATTTTTGTATATTAATAAAGAATAGTTTATTTGATTACTTTTGATTACATTATTGGTCTTCCAATTTTTCACTTTGGGTTTCTTCACTTTTAGTATAATATATATATATATATTATGCATTTAGTGATTTTGATTGGGCTGGATGTCCTTGTAATTGTCACTCCATCATGGGTTGGTGCTAGGGGTGGGCGTTCGGTTGGTTCGGTTCGGTTTTCGGTTTGGTGAAAATGACAACCGAAACCGAACCGAAATAAATTCGGTTCAGTTCAGTTTTTGCAAATTCGGTTCGGTTTTTTCGGTTTGTTGATCAAAATAGTGGGCCTTTTTTTGTCCTAACTGGGCTTTTGAAATTGGATAATTCTTTTAGAAAAATGGCTTTCCAAACTTGATTTTCATTAGCCTTCAACGTGATTTACATTTCAGTAGCTAACTTGGGCACCCTATTATAATCTTAGCAACCCAATTTTCAAGAACTTAGGTGTTTGGGTTTTCACCTTCTGCCAACTAGACTACGACGATGACTAGACGACGACGTTGACTACTGACTGAAGGGAGGCGGAGAGGGAGAGAGTGTGACTGTGAGAGAATGAAGTGAGGCGGAGAGGGAGAGAGTGTGAGAGTTGGAGTTGAGAGTGTGAGTGTAGGAGGCGGAGAGAATAGAGATTGATTATTAGGGTTGCTAAGATTATAATAGGGTATTGGGCTGTTGTTGCGGGTTGGGTTGGGTATTGGGTGTATAATATTATCATATATGTATACTAAATACTCATATAGTAATATACTATGTATATAAATTTATTTTTGAAAAGCCAAAAACCGAACCGATCAACCGGAATTTTAAATTTTGAAATCGGATCCGACCGAAAAACCAAAAAACAGAAACCAAATTTAACTTTCGGTTTTTTTGGTTTGAACCAAATTATGCCCAGCCCTAGTTGGTGCATGTTTCTTGGAGATCCCTTGATATCTTAGAATAACAAGAAGCAAGATCATGTTTCAAAATCTTCAACATAGTCTAAATATCGAGCCACGCCTACTGCTTGCTCCAAGATTGTTTGGTTTCGTCGTCTACTTGCAGAGATTGGATTTCCTCAATCTAATCCTACTCCTCTCCACGCTCACACCACAAGTGTCATTCAGATGCCATCAACCCGATTTATCACGAAAGGACTAAACACATCTAAGAGGACTGTCATTTTATCCAGGAAGCTGTAGATAAATGAGTCATTACTCTTCTGCATGTGTCTTGTGATCTTCAAATGGTTGGTGTGTTCACAAAATCCAAGACACGGAAACGTCATCAGTTTCTTGTAGGCAAATTGATGATTCTTGATTCACCGACATCAATGTGAGAGGGATGTAAGCATAATTGACAGATCATTAATGTCCATACAGATATGTGTGCAGATTTGTGTATACTAATATCAGGAATATCATAATAGATGTAATATAGATATGTAATATCTCTACAGATTTAGCTTTCCATACTTAGACATAGGAGATATTTAGGAATCATTATATCTTATCTTCAAGGATGTTACAGCTGGGAATAGATGATATTCAGGGATAGGAATAGCATATCTTTAGGGGTGTAAAATTAACATTCTTTCTATTTAATGGCAGAACTCTCAAATCTGAGAGTCATTCATTCAGCAAAATTAACAACCAACTCAAGATCTCCCACCACAAGCGTGTAACCACTTGACAATGTAATAAGATGCTATCTTCATCTTCTTCCAAACATCTACAACATATAGCACCAACTAACATGTAAGATTCTCCTCATATTCTCTGCAGTCAATATCGCTCCCTAGCAGCCAAAGCGCGCAAATAAGCATACTTTTTCTGGGTCCTCTGGGTATCCAAATCGAAAGATGCAGCAAATCCACTTCATTCCTTACCAATAGTATTTGCTAGTATGATTTGACTGAGAACTGTTGGTCTCTCCATATCTCCCACCTTCACTTGTCATGCACGAGTTGAACAAGCAAGATGAAGGATCAAAAGAGGAAAAGAAAAAACACAGTATTAGCACAGTAATATTCGTCTCCTAAGTATCAGAATTTTATCCTGTGGTTGTCCTTCAACTATGATCTGTTCAAAGAATGATTCTTACTCGGAAGTTAATTTTTTAGAAACTCTGCCAATTTATGATGATTATTCCTTGCTCTAGAAATACTCTGTTCTAAAATACTAATGATTTACTGTCCTGGTATGATATCAACAGAAGGAATTTGACTCATAGAATAACATACTAATGAATAGTTGATGGTGCAGAAGCCCGAAAATGTGATTGGATCATCACCAAATGCTGATTATGAAAGCTCTGCAAGTGGTTCCCCTGCATCTTCATTGAAGTCATTGCAAAGTAGAGTTACATTCAGTGATATGAAGGAAGGGCGGAGAAGATCTGTTAGTAAGCGAGGGGATGATGCTCCAGCAGTAGATTTTGTTCCAGATAGAACCCAAGCAGGTGATTTGTTTAGTGCAGCTACTGGAGGTCGGCTTCCCCCAGTAAGTTCTTCCATTGTTGTTTTAATTTCTGGTGAGTTGACATAAAGAATGAAGAAAAGTACATTGAAAATCTTTTTGTAGAAATTAGTTTGTCTCGGATATTTGATGTAATTAGATGACATGTCCCACCTGGTTCTTCAATAATTTGAAATTTACTTGAAATATAGTCGATCCAGTAAATTCATTCATGTGTTCTGGCCTGCCAGTTTCTTGCAGTTATCTGAAACAGTCTGCTCTGCGCCCACCCCTTCATTTTGAGTTTTCCCTCTTATTATCTAAAGACTTTAGTTCAATACGAGTTATGTTTTTATAAATTTTAAAGATGATTCTTGCCCGTTCGTACGCTACTTATCTTAACCTGTGATTTTCTTCACTTATTGTGCTACGACAAAAGGCGTGTTCTCTGGTCCTTAACGCCTTCATTAACTGTAAGGGAATTCAGACAGTATAGCTGCGACACAAGGCATCAAACTCATCTATATTATGCTGTAAGAGTGTAAGAGTTAAATAACATGGTTACGAAATGCTTTTTTCTTCAGTTGAAGCAGTTGGATTTAAAGGTGTTTTATTTAAATAGGTAGAGATGGAAGGCTGTGTTTAGAGGAGCTGCTTATTTTTTCCTTTGGAAGAAATTTCTTTTGAGAATTAGGTAACTTTTGTATTCACACAAAAAACTCATCAGAAACTGATGAGGTGGGATTTTTCGTTGGAAGAAATTGATTTAATAAACTTATTACGGTGCCTATAAGGTGAGATCAAAATCCCTTTAGGTTAGAGATGTTTAGAAACGGAAATGTACAATGGCTTCCAGGTTTGACTATGTCATGATTTCCAAGATCATGTTTTTGTGCACTCTGTCGGTTAATTTATGCTAAATGATTTACATTCGTCCCCTGCTTATAACTTTGCTAGGATGCTCAATCTTCTTTTGCAGACTGGGTCCACTATAACTGATCAAATGGATCTTCTTCACGAGCAAGTGAAGATGCTAGCTGGTGAGGTTGCACTATGTGTTAGTTCTCTTAAACGAGTATCAGAGCAAGCAGTTAAGAGTCCTGGGGACTTGCAACTTCAGGTTAGCCATTTATTAACATTGAACTTCATATTATTTTTCCAGATATAATGGATATTGAATGTGTATATTAGTAGTCATCCCTGTATATTTGTCTCATGATTAGGAGCAAGTGCGAAACTTAAAGGATGAAATAAGAGAAAAAAAGCTTCAGATACGTGTTCTGGAGCAACGCATGGTTGGATCAGCGGAAATGATGCCACAGGGTTCAATCAATATTGAGATATCTCAGGTATTGAAACAAAATATGATATGCACAAATAATTATATTCTATTTGGAAAACTTAGGAGTTTCATAGGAGCATACCTACTTCTAGTGAACCTCTGAACCTAATCCAGAATGGGCCTAAATTGATCAAGTCCAGAATCATCGAGCATTGTCGTGATGGATGTATGACCAATGCAATTCACTTGGAATTGGGCCAAGTCCAGTAAAACCTTTATTCTTTCACTTTTCTTACACTTGTTGGTTTGGTTCATAATGGGGCAAGTTCCACTGGTCTCCCAATTTGAGAGAGAAATTATCCATTTCTGAAGACTTGTTTGATCTTGGGCTCATTTCTTGTCATCTTTCACTTCCATCTTCGGCAATACTCTTCTTATAGCATATTCTTAAAGAATCTTGCAGTTTCAAAAACGACCATTACTGGTCAAAGACCTCAGAGATAAAATCCCTAATGATCTCCAGTATAACTCTTTGGATCAAAAGAATTTGGCTTCCAACCCAAGACCTTAAGGCAATGGATGGAGTAGTCTAGAACCTCTTAAACCCCTTAGGAAACTTTTAAGCAACTGATTAGGAACAGAAGTTGCATTTTTTAATACACTCCTACACATGTAATTGTGTTGTAGGTTTCCACATGGATTTGATTTTGTTTTAAGTAGCGAGAAGAGGCTCAACAGGAGCGAGCCTGAATTAAAGGAGACAAATTAAGCTCAACAAAATAATGATTGGGCCTAGAGCATTATTAATAGCTTGATGGGCCAAATTGAGAGAGAGAAGCCCAAAGTGAAAAAGAGAGAAAGCGGTTATTCAAGCGGGCTTACCAGTGTTTTGGCTTTGATATCATGTAAACAATTTGAGCATCCAAGCCGAAATTTAAGGCACTGGTTGGAGTAGCTCATGACCATTTAAACCCCTTTGGAAATACTAACACTATTTATTGAAAGGTGTGGACTGCGTACACTTTACCCTCCCCAGACCCCACCTGGTGGGAATACACTGGGTATGTTGTTGTTGTTGTATTTATTGAAAGGTGTCCAACTTCTGGACCAAACAGGAAAGTTAGAGGGATGGAACAACAAAAGGTTATGTTAGTGCTATCCGTTGCAGGATTCATCCCAAGTCTATGTCCAGTTTCTTACCATGATTATTTTTTCATCACATAATGGCATTTGAATTCTGATCTTCACGTAAATGTAGGCGTTGTCCAAGCTAGCTACTCAACTAAATGAAAAGACTTTCGAGCTGGAGGTATGGTCAGCTCTTTGAGCTGTAGTAGACTCTATCATTTGATATTAACTACCTAGTTAAATGCTGCTGGACTGACTCAATTTAGTTTGTCGTGATAAGATTAAATCTGCAGACAACAGGGTACTGCAAGAGCAACTAAAATTGAAGGTAGATTTGTAGTCTTTCTATGATCTGCTATTCAGATGTTACATTCTTCTGAACTCTAATGAAAATCATTGGTCCTGAAGATGATGGAGAATTCTGAGATGCAAGAAACTATCCTTCTGCTGAGGCAACAACTTGATTCCTTATTATCAGAAAAAAGTTTTACATGCCAGCAGCAGGATGCAGACCATGACGCTGCCACACTTGCAGTGTATCCGAAGGGATCTATAGAAGCTAATTTTGAAAGGGATTCCGGGGCTCATTCATATGAAGAGAGAACTATGAATGAAAATACACAAATGGGTGATATGACATCAAATAAAAGATTTGTCCACGAAGTCTCCAATGACTCTGGTGTTGATGCATTTTTGAATTCTCAGCTTCTTTCACAGGTAAGCTTTCCTTTAACTGATATGCTTTTGATGTAAATTTTGTAAATATAATATCATGTTTTTCCTCCTCTTAGACTGCTGAGATAGAGTCCCTGAAACAAGAGAAAGAGCAAATTATTGAAGAGAAGGAAGCGTTACAATTTCACCATCAAAAGCTAGCTGAGGAAGCTTCTTATGCAAAAGAGCTGGCGGCAGAAGCAGCAGTTGAACTCCGGAACTTAGCTGAAGAGGTAACTAAGCTCTCCTACCTAAATGCCAAACTTGCTGCTGAAAAAGATGCGCCTTGCAAAAATAGCTGCTGTCAGAGATCTGTTTCATTTGATATAAAGCAAAATGGTGATGGGGGAGGTCGGCTTGATGCACATGTTAGGAAGACACAAGATTGTTTATCAGTGGTCGAGTTGGAGCAAGAACTGAATGCACGACACCAAAGAGAAGCTTCTTTGGTTGCTGCATTGTATGAGAGAGATAAAATAGAAAGTGAACTGCGTAAACAACTTGATGAAACGAAGAGGCGTGAAGAAGATATGGAGAATGAGCTTGCCAATACGTGGTTACTTGTTGGGAAGATGAGGAAATCTGGTCCTGTTCCCCAGACTGTCTCATTTGAGGGGTCGGATGTGTCTAATATCTTGGAAGCAAAATCAAGAAATGACATTTCCTTGCCCAAAGATAAAATAGTTAGCGAAACATTTGAAAACATTCCTGCTGCAGATACATCGGAAGAATTGAAGGCTCGTTACCATAAGGAAAGGAAAAGGTGCAAGGAACTAGATGATTTAGTTTCAAGATTAAAGGTATGTTCTTTTCTCATTTCCACGTCTTATTTAAGTTGGTGCCTCTGATTAATATGCATTTTTCCTGTAGTTACTGTCTTGTTATTACCTCACCGTGTTTGTAGAGCAAAGTATGGAATTGAGAGTTCTAATGAACTCAAAAAAATGAACTGCTTAACAAACTTTCCAAGAGCCAAACAATAGAGAGAAGGGTTGATTTTTCACATTGAATCAAAGATTAAAGAGATCCACCCATGAGTTGCACAATTTCACAACTGATTCAGGAATGCAACTAGCCAACTCTGTGAACATTGTAGCTAACTAATTCTGTGAACTGTAAACACTTCCATCAAATGACTATTATTTGGCTTTCTTTTGCTTCTGAGCTTCTCTACTGGTCGTTTCTTCTACTTTTTCTTGATGTCAATAGTTTTCTTTTTCCTTTCTCGTCTGTCCCATTTTCTCCCAGGTAGTGGTAAGGTCTGCGTACACTTTACCCTCCCCAGACCTCACTTGTGGGATTTCACTGGGTATGTTGTTGTTGTTGTTGTCTGTCCCATGCTTAATTTACTATTCTTTGCTCTTGATTTATAGGCTGATGTTTTGAAAATAAAAACTGACCCTTGCAATTGAAGCTAATTAAGTAGAATTACTAAAGCAATTAAATATGAAATTAAATGCTTTAACCTAATTCTTTTTATGGCTGATTGATTGAAAAGTAATGATCAATTTCTTAATTGAGGTTATCTTTTTGGGTATATGTTGCAGTTTCATTTTAATGGTGTTTGATTCGAGTTGTTAAGCTTAATATTGCCACTATTTTTTATTGGATGCCGAAATTAATAATTTGAATAGCAACTTTCATGTTAAAAGAATTAACTATTTATTTGTTAGATAACTTTTATTTTCTGTAAGTTGTGCGCTTTACTTTGAAGAACTATGAGCATTGCTTCTTGCTTAAAGACTCAGGAGTTTTGTCCTGTATTTTACTCTTCACTCAGGATACAAAGTCATCAATCTTGCATTTATTTAGGCATTACAGGTTAAATCGCATTTTTACTGAATTTTAGGGTGATGATTTGAGTGGCTTGGATATTAATGCACTCGAAGAGCTGCAAAGCCTTCATGTTGAAGCCATTACCAAGATTTGTCGTGCAAAGGTTAGAGCACTCCCTGCACTAAATTTATTAATGGACTGACTGAGCAGGAAATGTTCTTTTTCCCACTTTATTTGTGGTTCTGTAAAGAATCTTTAGATCAATTAGTGCTGTGTGTTACTCGTGCTGTCTTTCCTGTCCTGAGCCAGGGGTCTATCGGAGACAACCTCTCTACTTCTTCGGAGGGTAGTGGTATGGACTGCGTACACTTTACGCTCCCCAGACCCCACTCTGTGGGAATACATTGGGTATGTTGTTCTTGTTGTTACTCGTGCTGTCTTGCAAGAGTTACCATCAAAACTTGCATCTGCTAGGAAGGACAGAGGATGCTTTTGAGTCCTAGGAATATATGTTCTATCAAAGAAGATAAAGTCATAGGTAATTTATCATACCTTGCTAATCATTATATGGTTACTCAGTGAACTTAAGACAATTCAAGGACACTGCTTTGGTACTCTCAGTATTTGGTTCTTTAGATAGGAGCCTCCTAAGCTAGTCAAATATTTGGAAGTTTGATAAATAACTAAGTGAGAATTATCTGCATGTGTGGAACGACCTCATAGATTGACGTCTGTAGGATACATGAACAGTTCTACAAAAAGGTGATTTTCAGGTTGAAAAATAATTGTAGTTTTTGGCATCCTAATAATCCAGCTTTGAATGCTTTTTCCAAGACTTGACTTGTAGATTTGCAGTGTAGCTGGGAGCTAATTTGTTCATTACTTAGGATGGTTTCAGCTTGACTGTTGAATTGTTCTGCAGACAACATTGATTCATATGTTTTTCCCTGTCTAACTGCAGGTTAAAACTTATTATTTCACTACTCAATGGTTATTGTTGTCTAGAAAAATGTGTTATTGTGCATAATGTGCAGTAATTCGTAGTTCCTTTTATTTTTAATCTTTCCGCGAGGGTTTGGTCACATTGAGCAAAAGTCTACAGCTGTTCATTAGATTTGTTACATCCTGGAACTTGGCCAGCTGATCCATCATCTTCCGGGGATATTGGAATCATTGAAGCTACAGCTGCTTCAGATGAGGCTATCAAATTTTCTTATGATTGCCAGAGAACTAACTTATACATGCCCTGGAAAGTTGGCCTTCTATGAGCAATATAAGAGAACTTAGTACACATTTATGTCGAGGATGTCCAATTGGTCTTTATTGGTGTGTTATTAGGTGTGAATGAATTGGCATGTTGTGTTAGGTTGTTGAGACAATTAGTATTTTCTTCTCAGCATATTCAAATGGCCTTCTATAAGTACATTGGCTTACCTCTTGTTTTCCCCTCAGTATCTGGAAGGGATAAATATTTTAAAATGAATATTTTGTTGTAACTGAGAAAACCTTTTAAAACGATTTAATTATTTTTATTCTGAATATGCAGTGCTTGGTTGATGTTTTATAGCATTTCACTTGGAGTTCCTCAACTCCCTGACTAAAAAGGTGAGCTTGCCACAACTCAAGCAAATATATTTTCTTATTATTCTCCAATGGCCAGCTGATCTTTACTCTGGAGATAGATATGTTATTTGGTCCCTATGATTAATTGAGTAAATGCATAGATAAAGATAATAACATGATTTAAAACCCTCCTTTCATGAAAATGAATTGCATTTTTACTTGATGGAAGTTTGATTTCTCTCTCGGTTTTCTCTGTTAACGTAACCCTTAAATGTGCTTAACTAAGGTTGGTCTCCAGCTTCTATTACCAGTTTACTGGATATAGTAGAACGCATTTCAGAAATGTGTTCCTCCCTTATACGTGAATCTCTTTATTTACAATTGTGTCCTACTTCCTTTGTTAATTTGTTTCACATTTAGTTTGTCAAGTCATTTGACTAATTTCCCAAATAAAATGGACTCAGATTAATTCATATTTTTAAAAGTAAAATTCAGATATCCAGAAACTAAATTAAGTGTGTACTAAAGTTGCAACTTTATTTATATCAAAATGGCAAAAGAATATATATTAAGATGTAAATGAATATTTACTTGGGATCTCAAGAAGGCATAGATGTCGAAGACAACACGTATTATTTATTTTTCTAGATGGATTTTGTGTTTACACTAATACCTCAGTATATCTTAATGTTATCCTCAAGAAATTGTTTCAATCCATCTTATATGCAGTTTCCATTTCTCACAGGTATTACGTCTATTGCATCAACTCAATTGAAGATGTAAAGTGAAATGGCCAACTCATTGTTTACCACCAAAACTTCGTATAAGCAGCAGACACTATGGGGGACCAAAGTGTATAGCTAACTAAAAGATCCAAAGCTAGGAAATGACATTTTGATGTGCGCTAATCCTGTACTATTGTATGTATTTGGGATAAACCCCATATCTCTGGTGTAGGCCATAGGGAACATTCCAGTAATATATTTGTACTCCCAATGACTGATCAGTTATATTTGTTAGTCTACACATTTACAGAAAATGGCATGAAAGCCACGTTAGCTTCTCACTTTGTCACCTTATTTTCTAGCTTCTCACTTTGTCACCTTATTTTCTAGCCTTCCGCTTCAAAGAGTCAAACTTTGCAGGACACGTCCCTTCGGGTATGCCTATGTTGGTAGGGTATGCTTCATGATGATCTTCCCCATGATCACGACTGATGCTGTTCATGAAAAGAAAAAAATTCTGGTGAGCAATGTACTAGCCCCAGTAATGTGAAAAGCAAGAAAAATGTATAATAGAGTTTATGATGTCTACGGGAGCTTGTTGCAGTTTACTGGAAGCCATCCAATCTGTTTTTTCTCGTTGTCATATATCACCATTTTGTCTAGTAGAGAAATATCTGCGGATGAACAGAATTAGAAAGATCAATGCACAGAGAACTTGGACACACACTCTTCTAATAAACTACTGCTCTCCTTGATTATTTATGCAGATTAGGAACTGCACTCTCTTCATTTTTCGATATTTTTCCAGCATTATTTTAAAGCATTATTAAGCAACCATTCAAGCATGTGTGGATATTTTTAACAGCACTCTCGTACCTCCAATCAGATTATAATTTCCTAATCCAACTTCTGTGCCATTCAATATGCCTAGGCATACATTACCATGCTCCTGCGAGAATAAGAGCAAAAATCAGCCGAAATCGTCCAACCATAATTTAATGCCTAGGGAGCAGTTGAAAAGGTGCTTACAGTAAGAATAAGATAGTCCTCGGGCAGAAGCTGAAACTCAATGCTCTTGGCTTTCGTGAAACTCAGCGTAAATGGCTTGAAGTAGATCGTGGCGTCATTAACAGATTTGAAGGATTTGGAGCCACTCCAGCAGATGGGAAGGCTTTTGTCATCCGTTGCATCAGTCAGCTGCTTTGCATTTATGTTTTTCTTTATCTGAAGACAGATTATTGTTAGCGCATAGAGAGAAAGTCAAGCATTTAGGACTATAATAACATTTCCCCATCTTACCGATGATAGCAAAATATCATAAGCTTCAGAACTAAAGTAAGTAAAGGTACTTCCACTGTCGAAAATAATTGGAAGACCATTGACTCCTGTGGTCTGCCCGTCAAATAAGAGCTCTGCTGGTCCCAAAGAGTAGTGCTTTCTGAAATCATAGGAATACATCAACATCTTGTTCAGAAAGATCCAAAGGTCCAGACACAAACCCTATAACATTGCAGAGGACATACTCAGAAGATGTTTGTTCTATTGGTCTCCAAGCAATTCCAGAAGAGGGGAGAACATTATCACCGAAGAAAAGAAAACCTCCACCTCGCCCACTTAAACAGTGACCCACTACATTTCTGATAAGACCCAACCCACTTAATTGTGATAAAATGCTTGATTTTCCATCGCCAAGACCAAGAATTCCATCCGTAAAAGGTGCATGAGTAGAAGCTGGCACTTCTTGATTGTAACCACAACTGTAGAACAAGACTTGATTCAGTTTTTTAGGCAAATCAAAAGATCCACTGATAAACAACAACTTGGTGTCAAAGGGTATGTAAGACGACTCAGTCAGGAGCTCATAAATTAAAGCATTGGATATTTAATAATGAATACAAGTGAAATTAACAGAAAGGTTTCTAGAATTAATTTTTAAGCTCAACTACAGGGTACTCTAAATGTTTCTCACCCAAATATTAGATGAGGAACAACAATGCTACCATTGGTGAGTCTTAGTGAAAATGTGTCTTTGACCAGCACTCCCAAGGATGAACCACTATCTGCATATGCAACCTCATAATCGCATTGCTCATCAGGGTCGTGACAAGGATGGTTCTCGGGCCAGTGAAGGGATGTGCATACAGGATCCTTACATGTGACAACATTCTTACGTGGTTTGTAAAGACTGTGAGGGGCCTGCAAGGTGCATATTCATGAAGACGTCAAGACAAACATAGACTAATGCTTAAGGGTTGAACGTGCATTGATATCATGGAATACAAAGATCAGATAAATTAATGATCTTTCAGGGTGACATTTACTTCAAAGATTTGAGTTACATACAATGAAAAGGGAGTAAATTACCGGGGTGCATTTTGCACAAGGTGCATCACACTGCAGCCAAGTTAGGTCACTACCAGTGTCTATATCGAGAAAGTAAGGTTTGGGGGGTTGGCCAACCTCAAGTGTTACCTGATAATACCTGCATGTAAAGAGACCACCTGGATTTACAAGAAAGAACAGGCATAGAAAAATCAAGAGTATTTCAAAGTTTCAAAAAGAGAAAAAAGTGAATGTCAAATCTTGAAACATACAGATAATCTTTTTTCTAAGTTTTTTCTTTTTCACAATGTTGGTGTTTGTGGCTATTGTGCACCTCAACTAATCTACGAGAAACCTGCTACCTCTCACTGTCATAGGTATTGTATAACTCTGTCTACTAACACTATGAAATGGATAATAAATAATTTTAGCCTTTTCTGCTTCTCTTTTGGTCCCTTCATTGAGTTGGTGTCCCAAGAACCCCCATAAAATTACATGTGGATAGTTAGAAGAAGAATTTGACTAGTAGGTCATTTAAACACAGCAAAATGCCATCACTTGGCACTTTTTGGAAGCTTTCAAATCTGTCACAACTTGCCCTTCCTCTCTCGTACCTTCATTTAATTTCCTTTCATATAGCTAAGATTTGGAAGGAACTCTTATTGCTCACAATTATGAGTATCAAGTAGGACATTGTACCAGATGGTATTGTCAGGGGTCGTTTGGTACACGGACTAAATTATTCTACAATCCCAATGCTTTTTGTGTCCCACCTGGAAGATGGGATAAAATAATCCCATGTTGGACGGGATAAGGTGGAATATCTCAGGATTAAGCTGGGAATAAAAGTTATACTGCGTTTGAAAGACGGTATAATTTATCCTGGGAGTACCAAACAACCCCTTTTATGATATCAGAATCCTCTTTTCTTCTTCTCTAATTTCCCTGTCTCGTCCCAATTCCTAGCCTGCCCCCCACCCTCAATTTCTACCCAGTCAGCAAACCATAAGCATGTTAATTGACCTGCCAATTAGCGAAAGCAGGAGGGAACAAAAAGAAAAGAAATGACTAGTTACCAGTTAACTAAAGCAGTACAAAACCATGATTAAATCTTCCCTTCCCTTTGAAAAGGCACAATTTGGTACCCTATTACTAAACAAAAATCCATGACTTATCACTAAACCAGTACTAATTACCATATAGAACCTTCCAAGAATTGGTGAACTTCAATCAAGAAAAAAAAAACCTTTAAAAATAGCTCATTGACAATACAAAATTCCCAAATTACTGAAAAAACAGATAGATGATACTTTATAAGAAAAAATGATACTACAACAGAACCTTTGAAGAATTTGTGTACTTCAATCAAGAAAAAAAAAAACCTTAAGAAAAGCTCATTAAAAAGAAAAAGGTCAGTCCGATGTACTAAAATTCTCACTATATGCGGAGATCGAGGAAAGGTTGGACCACAAAGCTCTATTATACGCAGCCTTACCTTGCATTTGGATCCATGGCTTGAACTCCTAATCACATGCAACTTTAAAAAGAACTTTCCCAAATTGCTGAAAACACATAAGGATCATATGCTTTAGAAGAAAAATGATACTACAACAGAAACTTTCAAGAATCTGTGAGCTTCATTCATCAAGAAAAAGACTTAAAAAACTCATTGACAAACAAAATTCCCAAATTAAAGAAAACACAGATAGATGATACTACAACAGAACCTTTCAAGAATCCGTGAACGCCCATCAAGAAAACAAGAACTTAATAAAATCATTTCTTTTAAAGCTCTCGCTATCAGCAGGTCTGGGAAAATCACCGAACCACAAAGGTCTATTAAAAGCAACCTTACCCTGCATTTCTGCAAGACCCCGTTACCTCCTAATCACATGCAACTTTAAAGAACATATATTCATTTGACAATCAAAATTCCCAAAGCCCATGAAATCACATTCAGAATTCAAGAAAATAAGTGAATTACCCATTAGGATATACATCTCCAGCAAGAGGGAATACAAGAGAGGAACCAGATTTTAACTGTTTCAGAAGATTAAAAGCAGAGAAGCAGCTTTGGAATAGTAGCACAAACTGCAACACCAAGTACAATATCAAAAAAGGCGCTTTCATCATCATGTTGTTGGAAAAAGAGGACAAAATTCTAAAACAGGTTGGAGCAAAATCTAGAAAAAAGGCTACTCTACTTTCTTCATCTCAAAAAGGTAAGCAAAAAAGTTCAATTCATGCTAAGGATGATACAGAAAACAAAGCGTTAGTTACACTGTGGGTTCATTTAAATGCACAGCCAGTTTAAAATGTTAATTTGTGTTAAGATAAAACAATTACAACCTCGTACTATTTTTCATATATTTTCTAAGTATATAAATTTCACTTTTAAAATATTCAATTGATCTAATTTAATTTAATATTTAAAAATAATTAAATTAAAGCTTAAAAAATAAAAAATTATCATATAAATTAAGATAGAGGCATTATTAAAACTATTAGATTTAAATTAAATTGTGAGTTGTTTAATAGATTTGGAAATAAGAGTTATGTTCATAATAATATCAACCATTTTAACTTGAATAGTCTCACTTGTAAAAATCAACCACAGGAAGAATTCCTGGTTTTATTTTATCCTACACTCTTTCAGTTTTTTTCTATTTCGAAGAGTACTTTTCTGTATTTTTACGGAGTGTTAAATTCTAAATTGTTTTTTTTTTTTAATACATTTAAAGTTAATGTATGTGTTAATATATTTGATTGGATCCTAAATTTTGAAACATAATTTTAAACTAAAGCATATATCTTTATATGATTATATACAATCTCATTAAATATAAATTAATATATTATAAATTAATTTATTTCTAATTTTAGAAAAGAATAAAATAGAAATGTATATGTCTTGTGAATTTGGACGAAGAGTGACATATTATTCTTACAGGGCACGTAAAAATATATAGTAGGATAAAGACAGCAAGTTTTTAAGAACATTTTTGACGTGTGCCAATTTTTTCTTTGTATATAATATGATGGACGGAGTAAGTTTTGTGATACTCATTTGAAGTAGTATTATTCTGTGATATTAATTTGTGAGTCCACGTGAAGAGGACCCCTCAACTCTGAAAGGTTTGTGGCTGAGTGAACTTCTTGGAATTCACGCTCTTCGAACTTGTCTCTTCCGCATCGCCTATGAATCTAATGTAAAAATACTAATAACATACTCAGTATAATTCGTGATGTCTAAAGGAGTGAAATATATATATATATATATATATAAATTTCATTATTATCTTTATAGATAAAAATAATAACATATTCAATATAGAGCTGGGAGAGGATGAGGTATGCTTTATCCCTATTTTAGTAAAGTAAAATGTATTTTTGATAGATCTTCAATTTAAGAAAAAAAAAAATCAGAACATGTTTGAAAGAAATGAAGAGTAAAAAGTTGAAAATATTATGAAAGAAAAGTATTGATAGTAAAATAATAAAGATAACTAAAGTAAAAGAAATAACAGTTGAAATAAAATTGAAGAATAACGTAATGAAGCACAATCTATATATAATAATAAAGTAGAATCAAGCCAAAATGATGTGACACCGCTCAATGACTTCTATTTGCATTTTTCTTTTTTTGACTTTTTTTGACTTTTCTTCTCATTTTAAAATTATTAATTATGATATATGTTTAAAGAAAAAAGGTCATTCTTAAATCTCTTAATTACATCACTTAAATATTACCTTCTCCACCTCCTATAATTCATTGCTTATTTATTGTCGTAATGTATAATGGCTATAACAATGAAAAGTGATGGTATGTGAGGACAACGGATTGCTTTTAACTCTTTCAATTAATTATATTAAAAATACAATGTTTAAGAAACTGAAAAGTCATTTTCTTAACTCTCTTAATCATGATAAAAAAACTTTAAAATCCCTAACCAATCTCTCTCTATATATATAAAGGAAGGTTATAGATTCGGTGACGTGACACTCTCTGAGGCCTAGAATGATATTTATCTTTTTTGTGATTTTTGTGACATTTTTCCTCCTCTAAAAAATGAAAAATTCACCTTAAAATTTTACTAAATATTAAATATAGCCACATTTAATTCTTTTCATCATCAATGCTATTAATCTCCTCTTTTAAAAACTTTCTGAATTTCTACTAAATTATCCTTCATCTTCCTCTCATTTTCAACACACATAAAATTATCTTAAATTTACATTATATACGGGGTTATAATAAAATTAAATGTCTACTAATTATAACTGCAAAGCTAATAGCAATAATTATTAAAAGGACAATTATGAATTTGGAAGGAAATTTATTGTTGTTAATTAGGGATACTGAAAAGTCACAACAATTACATGACATCCTCTTCTAGGTGCTTCAGACAAATCACTTATGCAATCGAATGCTTTTCTTTTGATCTTGCTCTGTTTTTTTTTTTTTTAATCATGAATCATGAATACATTAAACTTTTGACTTCTTATTTTATTGTGTAAAATTACAGATTATGAATACTCAAAGGCATATAAAATTAACATTCATAGGTGCACTAAAAAAAGAGATGATAAGGTTTGAAAGAAAACTAAAGCTTTACAATTTTTTTCAGTTTTATGTCTTTTTTATAAGAGTTTTTCATTTTTACACATAAGAGGTTTTCATTTTTTATTCCATAACTATAATTTGGTGATTTGATAAACTTCAAAATTCGACAGGTATTCCATCTTCGATTTGAGAAACAGAAAAGATGCAGATAAATTCAGAAAGTGTTCTATTTTGATGTTGTATATGTGGGGAAGGTAGAGTTGTTTTCCCTTCTTTCTGCAATTTTTTTGAGCTTCTTCCTCTTTTCTTCTTCTTTTTTTTTTTTTTATTATAAAAAGAAGTTCATATTTCTTGATGCCATTGTTTTTAGTCCTGGAAATTGAATACTAAGAAGGTGCAAATATTATGTTTATTCAGATCAATTCTTTTTTAAATATCTCTTTTAGTTTTTGTGTCTCAATCCATTTTAAACAATAAATATTTAATCCTCAAGTAAATAGCTGCTACAAATATACAATTATATATGATATGATTGACATAAAAAGCTTGACAATGTACCTGCTCCCGAGCTTACCCAGAAAAATATAAACTTCCCTCATTAGCTTTCTAAATCAAGGATCACCAAATCTATAAAGCACAGTCAGGTGAAAGTAACAAAATATCAATAAAATCTACTAACAAAGGAAAAAAAGGAATGAGTTTTTAGATATTGTCTAATGAAAATATTATCAAAGTCAAAAAAAAAAAAAGGAAAATTTGTTGCCGAGGAAGGAGATTCCATTCTCTTAACTGACATTTTTGTTCTCAAAATTGGCTTGCAATATTTATATGAATTCTTTAGAGAATATTCTATGACAAAATGAGAGTTGTGTTATACTACAATTGTTACAAATGCTATTTGGATGAGGTTGACTTTAGAGATAGATGTAATCCAATATGCTTAAACATAAGTTGAAGTTCAATATTTTTCATGAATCCACACACAAAAGAAAAAGAGTAACAAAAGTTCATACAGAATAATACTCCTAATGAAGGTGGTGATTGGTATCATCAACTGTGGATATATAATGTTAATTCTTGACTAGCTAGGCATCTATCCGACTTGAATGATCGAATAAGTTCTTGCACTCTATCGAATTCGAAATGGAGTCTCTTTTTACCAAGAGGAGAAGATAAGGTATTTGGGCAATAGAAGGTATATTACTAATTATTTCTTTGGTCATTTTGTGTTCTAACTCTCGAAGAAATAATCCAATCCGATGAAACAAAAAGTATAAGAAGAGTCGGAAGCGTATTTTATTTAAATTTTATAAATTTAATTTGTAAGGTTCTTAACATTGAACTCATTATATATTTAAAGTTATATATTCATATCTACAATTATTTTAGATAATATGAATGAATTAATGCTATACCTTTATTTTACTTACTTATCAATAGTGAAAAGAATTTAACATAAAATGCATACTCCTTCTATTTCAAAATTAGACAAATATATTGAGACAGAGGGAGTATGTTTTTTTGCTTTATGTCATAAAGCAAAAAAATAATATAATTTTTCTTATTTAGATATAAATTTTACTATCGCTAACCTTTTACATGCTTTATTTACACTATAAAAGTTCACATCCAATTATCAAAGCGATGTAGCATATTTCTTTTTCTAAAAGACTCATCGATATTGCAACAACCGGTATAATTTTTGCCTTCTCCGCTGTTACGTCTCCTTATTTACTTATATCTTAATTTCTATGTGTGTGTATAGGTTATGTACTACTGCTGATAGTGTCGTATTTGAAAAAGTAGTATTTTTATGTTCGCAATTGACAATTATGTTTGTCCTTCATTTTTTAAGCCCTGCATTTCTCTTTTCTCTTCTTTCTCCATATTCATGCTCGTGAGTTGCCTTCTTCATCCAAAGTCCTTAAATTGATTACAATTCATTTTTTTGCAAGAGAAAATGATTAATTAATGTGTTATATTTCTTAGTATGAGTAGATATTTTAACTATTTTTTTTAATGAAATTCACAGATGATTTATGTATATTCGGCAATTGAATTTTTTGATATCATAACTATTATCTTTATAACAAATGATGATTACTTTTTTGTAGGTGTACATCATGAAATTGACAATGACTATAGCCACCATTGCACATGTTCACATTTAAACTATGTATTATTTGACATGTCAAATAATGCATAACGATATTATATCAATTCGTTGACAATGTACAATTACAAACTAAATATCCTTTCGATTTCATTCTACAATAATTTTTGGTAAAATTGTTCTTTACAATCACAATAAATAGTGATCATATAAGGTTATTATTCGTTAGATTGAGATTGCATTTTTCTCTTTCAAATTTCGTGTCATTCAGTGCTATGAATGTAATAAAAAATTCTAAATATTTAGAAAATATGAGAAGACTTATGTTATTACCAAAAGTTATGATGGGATAGATCATTTAATAAAGTTTATATGGTGCGAATCTAAATTAATTAGAAATCAAACCAATTAAAAAAAAAAAAAAACATGGGACGACGACTTATGTTGCCATGTTAATTTTTCTTTCCCAGTTGAAAAGTCAATTCCACAAGAACTCTATCTCTGTAAACTTACATAAAAAGAAATGTAGAGGTGTTTTTTATTCATTTGGCTTTCTGTCGTATTTTAATATGTATTTCCTTATATATTTAATTTATAATTTTCTTTTTGCATTTGCATTCCTCATACGTAGTATATCTTTGTTTTTTTATATAGTATAAATTTAATCTTTTCTATATAATTAAATTTGGAAAAGGATATATCTGACTGCGCGAAGCGCGGTCAAGTTGACTAGTAATAATAATACTAGTAACGGAACGAGTATGTGCTCCAAACTAGAAACTTGATATACTATTGGGAAGAGAGAAGACGTTCAACTACCTACTAACCGTTTACTCTAATTGTCGGCCTTCATGCTCTCCTATCGAGGTGATCACGTCTTCAGTGAGATATAGATGTGTCAACTCTTGTTTAATCACTTTACCTATTTTCCGTTGGTCTACCTCTTCATATGCCGAACCATCTCAATCTCGCCCCCCACACTTTATACTCCATAGAGGCTACTCTCACCTTATCTCGTATAGCTTTGTTTCTAATCATGTCACTCCTATTATGTCAATACACCCATTTAAGCATCCTCATCTCGATTACCTTCATCTTCTGAACGTGCGAGCTCTTGACTGGTCAACACTCCATCCCGTACACATAATGCATCTAACAACTATTCTATAGAACTTACTTTCAGGTCTCGATGACACCTTAACACATAAGCTAAATTAAATTAAATTAAATATCGGTGACACCTTCTTAACACATGAGACAAGCAAAATCAAAAGCTTGGCCAAACAAACTATTCATTTTCTTGAGGGACTTAAACAAATACAAGTAAAATGGATTAGAGGGAGTATTCCTTCGTTTTATTTTACTCAACCCTTATACTAAAAATAAAATTTTCATTTTAATTGTTCATTTTAACAAATAAAGATAGGGAGTATTGATTTGGCATGCCCAATGAGAAAATGATTTGTTTGATATCTCCAACCATTAAAAGTGATTCCTACAGAATTATGATGTATCTAGTTTGTTACTTTTTTGTCCTTTTGAATTGTTTACTTGACCCAACTATTTCCATCCAGGTAAGGAATAATGAGATGACTTCTGACTAACAATTGGCTAGGCCTAAGAGGCAAAGGAATAGGCCAAGTGCTTGTGCTGGGGCATCTCTTCTTTGTGCTCAAACTGGGTATATCCATCTTTACTATCTATTTTGTATGTTAATTAATGTGTATTGCATAACAATTGATGATGGACCCTAAGGCTCTTTACTTTATACATATACTTGATGCATAGGCCTATTCATGTTTTCTTGCTCCATTTTGGTAGAACGTAAACATGTTTGGTTTTAAAGATTTTTCTTTATGTAGTTGAGTTTTTAATTTTTATATTGTGGTCAGGTCAGGGCTAATTAATGGGAATATATAGCTCTAGAAGAAAGATTCAATGGATCAACCAACATGTCACCTGCAATAACTTAAGAGTCCTGGAAGTGAAGGTAAATTTGCACTTGTATGAATATAAATAAATGTAACTGCTAAATTGCACTTGTATGAATATAAATAAATGTAACTGCTAAATTGCAAAGCTCAATCAATATGAAATATGGCTACATTCATTTACTTTTATTTATGTCTAGACACACACAACTATGTTGCTCGGAAGAGAGGTACCATCAATTGAGCACCGTGTTTCGTGACATCTAGTATGTTAAAAAAATCAACTCCCTGTGATTGTACCTGTCTTGTCTTTTCTCTCGTTATTGAAATGGCTTGTTCGAATCTTTTGAATTTGGTTTAAGTGCTGGAAGTTCTAATAGGGCTCAACAGATTGTCAGTTTTGGGTAAGTTGTAGACTTAAAATTTGTGCCTTATTGCTGGAAGAGTATTTGATTTTCTGAAAATGAAATAGATCTTCAATTTTTGGTTCGTTTTGTCACTTCTACTGTGGAGTGTGGTTTTAGACATTTCTGCGTGTTTGTTTTGCATGGTTGATATCGTCAATCGACTTCTCATTAATTTGTTTGTTTTGTGCATAAACTGCTTGTTTGTCTTAAGTATTTTTGGGTATGTTATTTCCAGCAAATAGCTTGTGGAAAGTTCTGAATTTCTTTATTGGTGGCAATGATTATTGTATTTTCTATTTATTGTTACTTTTTAAGTAATGACAGGCAATTTATCATCAGAAAATATGATGGCAGGGAATAGTTCCTATGGGTGTTTTAATTTCCAAGGCGCGACAAGGGCTAATCATCAACAACGTCAACATTATCAGTCTCATTCAAAACAAGGATCGATGGTTCATCCCACGATTAATGCAGCTTCCCCCCTGACAATAGTTAGTATGCAGGACTGTAACCAGAATATTTCTTTGGCTGATTATAATGAAGGCCAGAGGGGTAAGTTTGCAAGTGATGAAGATGAATCAAGTTTTACTGAAGATGAGCCGTGTAAGGGAAAAAAAGCCAACCCCATGGCAGCGTGTGAAATGGACAAATCATATGGTGAGGCTGTTGATTATTACTGTCTCTTACACAGGCGAAGAGATTGCTGCAGAATATGGTGGAACAAGAAAATGTTCTAATTTGCATAAGAAAGTTAAATGGAAGTCAGTGTCAAAAGTCATGGCTGAAAGTGGTCATTTTGTTTCACCTCAACAGTGCGACGATAAATTCAATGACCTACACAAGAGGTACAAGAGACTCAATGAGATCCTTGGTAGGGAAACTTCATGTGAGGTAGTTGAAAATCCTACTCTTTTGGATATATGATGGATCACGTATCAGAGAAAGGAAAATTCTAAGTTCAAAACATTTGCATTATGAAGAGATGTGCTCCAACCATAATGGGAATTGCTTACATCTGTCCCCCGGACCTTGAACTGCAGCGTTCATTGCATTTGGCTCTTAAAAGTAGGAATGAGTATGATGACAATGATGAAGATGATCATGAAGCTGACTTGGAGGATCGACATGAGTATGAAGAGAATAAAACAATGTCAGGGTCATGAAACTGTTACTTTAGGTAATTCCTTGACTACTCTTGATTTTAATAGGACTTTCATTTCTCAACCTCAGAATGATGCCAGTCAAGTTTTTCCGAAAGGCAACAAAGCTAATAGTATGCAGAAACAGTAGATGGATCACCACTCACTTCAGCTTGAAGAACAGAAGCTGCAGATTCAGGCACAAATATTGGAGTTGGAGAAAGAGCATTTCAATTGGCAAAGATTTAGTAGGAAAAGGGACACTGAATTGGAAGTGAAGAGAACTGAAAATGAGAGGATAAAACTTGAGAATGAACGCATCGCATTGGAGTTGAAACGAAATGAGATGTTTGCTGACAATGTGTAGGCTAGTGTAAATGCCATACTTAACTCTATCATTCAGGGACCTAGTGTGTGTATCAAAATTTCCTTTTCTTAGGGCAGGAGAAATACCTCTTCAGGATCACTGTCTTTTTATGATATTAACTGTACAAACTGCAAAATTTACGGCATTGCCCAATCTTGGCTAATGCTCGTGCATATATTCTAAAGCTAATAGCAGTTGTCCCTGTAACCTCAGTTGATGGCTTCTAGTGTATATTTTGAAAAGAGATATAAATCTTGCAACTCTATTGGGTTTTTAGTTTGTTCTTACTAAATTAATGCTCATCTGTTTAAAAGTAATATGCTTGTCGCCGGGTCCTCTTTGGAGCTGGTACCCTCGTTAGTTTTATGTATTGATGTTCTCAACACACTGTCAATTTTAGCTGAGGAACTAGATGAGTGTTGTTCATGCTCAGCACGAACCCAACATATTTGGTTCATGAATGTTTTTGATACATTTTATCTAATAAAACCGTTATGCAGCCATGTAAATCTAGATATGATGTAGTACAAGAACACATGGAAGTAACATTGGAAATGTTAGAATAGTTCTCCATCGTGCAAACGACTAAGGTGAACAAAAAAACAAGTCACGAGATTGATGAAACAGTTGATCATCAAATGTGGAATAAGCAAACATTTCTCTTTACTTCTGGAACATTTACAAGATAGATAACATTTATTTTTCAAAGTCCAGCTTTAATGATTTCCACAAGGAAATGTGCGTTGATAAAAAGAGAACACTTCTAAAACTGATCAGGGACAAAGCTCACGTCCTACTCCATCCATTTAACCTGCACAACACGAAGACTCAATTACCACCCATTTAAGCTACTACAATGTCAATAACAACGAACCAAGACTCAATCCCAGGAAGCATATCTAGGCCTGAGAGAGTATGCATAAGTCAAAGAATGCAGCTCCAGAAGATATAAGAACTTGCCAGGCAAAATAAAAAATACATGTGTTTCTAGTTCGAATATAGAACATATAGCTAACAGGAGGAAAATCAAGACCAAAGATAGTCTTAAACATTGCAATGCTACTATATATAATGATCTCGAAAATTAAGGCTAAAAAGAAGAACATGTCATAAAAAAATCACAACGCACCCATTATACTTTGGAGAAAAGCGCCTCATCAAATAAATAGTTGTTGATTTATCATGAGAAATTTTAGCAGTCAGCCATTTCATTCAAAAATAATATTGTAAGACAATAAAATTGGTGTCGAGAAAATAATAATCGGGACAAGAAAATAATGCAACAATCGTTTTATTGATTTCAATATGTGAGTGTTACAATCTCTATGAATCCTCTGATTCGCCTTTCTAAATATAAATTCAAGGGCATCGAGCTTGATCTTGAATTTGATGAATTTGAACTTGATTTGTGAACTTGATGGATTTGATCTTGACTTGTGAATTTGGATTCAAGGGCTTTTGAGCTTGATCTTGAATCTTCGTCTTGATCTTCAGTTGTTTATGAACTTGAATGCTTGAACTTGTAGCTTGTAGAGAAATTTGTGGTGTTTGATCCACGAGCTCTCTCTTGCTTCTTGTTCGAATTGTTGGTCCCCTTTTCTTGAATTATGAGACCCATATTTATAGTTGTGGAAAGGAAAGAGTCATGGTGAAGATGAACTTCTTTTGGCCAATCAGATTTAAGTGACATGACGCATTTTTATGGGCCTTTGATTTCACTAGGCTTGCTGCATCATTTTGACATGTGGCACGGTCCTATTGGCTCCTTTACTTGACTTGGCATGCCACGTCATTTGACACTTGGCGCCAAATTGGGCCTCTAGACTACGATGACATATTGGGCAAGTGGGCTCATTATTTGTAGCCTAAATTAATGGACTAGCCCGATGAATTTTGGACTTTAATTAAATCCATATTTATTGGACTTAAATAATTAATCCAATTATATTAATCCACCATATTTATTTGGACTAATATATTTAAAATTCATATGATCACAAATTCCCTCACTTCGAGACTTGTCGGAGATATTTAATCTTTCGAAGACTAGGCTCGAAGTATTGACTTGACTTTTTCCTTATTTGCGCGTCTTCGGGATACTCCTTTCCATTTCGGGAATGAAATTCTTCTACTCCATAACCAATCATTCTCCAATTAGAATTAGGATGTCTATATTCCTATAAACTTGAACTGTCTCAATTCCACTCCAATTAGGAGTATGTCACCTCCTTAAGAACTTGAAAATTTCTCCTAGTTTTATTTCAACAAGGAGACTATTAATGCCTTGCTGCATCTATAAATAGATGGATGCTCTCTATTATTTTGATATTGCAGCATCGGGAGTCACACAAAGGAGAACAATGCCAGGTAATATATTCTTCTCTTTTAATTTTCGTCATTTTTTTTCAGCCCAGCATGTTAGTGGTAGAAAATTCATATCTCATTGTAGAAATATCGAAATCCTGAACGGTTTAACGATCCAGAAACTAGACTTAGAGATCTACAACATATCCAAAATTTAGAATTAAACTCTTCCAATTTCGTTCTATACAATTTCTTGAAACTTAGGTTTAAATTCTGTCATGCTGAGAATTTCAGATCTGCATAGCTTCACCAAAACTTGCATATCTTGTTGTAGGAATAAAGAAATCACAAGCCGCTTGATTCTTCCAAAACTAGACATCCAGATATATAATATATCCGAAATTCATAATTTAATACATTCGGTATCTTTTCATATGTTATCCCAAATTAAACTTTGGATTTTGGCGCACCGGCAGTTTCAGATATGCGCGACGACACCAAAAAATTTGTTTATCAATGTGGGAGTACCGAAATCATGATCCGCTTAATTTTATGAATACCATAAACATGAAGATATAACATATCCAAAATTTAGAATTTAACATCTCCCGGATCGTTCTAGACAAATTTTTGAAGTTAACCCTAAATTCTGTCTCGCAGAGAATTTCAGATTTGCATTGTCTCACTAAATAATTTATATCATGATGTCGGACCGTCACCATCAAAAAGGTGTTTTGATTGATGGAAACCAGACTTCAACGGTTTTATTCTCACCAAAACATCTTGTCTCAAGCCTATCCGCGTTGGTGATGCATGGCTTCCGAGTTTAAAACGTCTTGACAGGTAAGAATCTCTCTTCTTCTTGTGCCCCTTTTTTTTTGTGTTGTCTTTTCCTTTCTTCTTTTGCAGGATTGAAACAAATAACATTCATGAAAGGTCAGCTTAAGGTGCGAGAGTTTAACTTTGCCTCCGTCACCTTGAGACCTGACAAGTTCGGCTTCAAGTTTGGTCCCTTTCACCGATGTACCTATGCAATGGTCAGCTTAAGGTGTGAGAGTTTAACTTCGGCTCCGTCACCTTGAGACCTGACAAGTTTGGCTTCAAGTTTGGTCCCTATCACCGACGTACTTATGCAATGGTCAGCTTAAGGTGCGAGAATTTAACTTCGCTTCCGTCACCTTGAGACCTGACAAGTTCGGCTTCAAGTTTGGTCCCTTTCACCGATGTACCTATGCAATGGTCAGCTTAAGGTGCGAGAGTTTAACTTCGCCTCCGTCACCTTGAGACCTGACAAGTTCGGCTTCAAGTTTGGTCCCTTTCACTGATGTTCCTACACAATAATCAGCTTAAGGTGCGAGAGTTTAACTTCGCCTCCGTCACCTTGAGACCTGACAAGTTTGGCTTCAAGTTTGGTCCCTTTCACCGATGTACCTATGCAATGGTCAGCTTAAGGTGCGAGAGTTTAACTTCGCCTCCGTCACCTTGAGACCTGACAAGTTCGGCTTCAAGTTTGGTCCCTTTCACCGATGTGCCTATGCAATGGTCAGCTTAAGGTGCGAGAGTTTAACTTCGCTTCAGTCACCTTGAGACCTGATAAGTTCGGCTTCAAGTTTGGATGTTTTACATAACAAATCCGTGAAAAGACCAGCTTAAGGTGCAAAGGGGAAAATATTGTCCACCTTAAGGCTTGAAAGTTTAGAGATCCTTTTAAAGATAAACTCGTGAAAAGGCCAACTTAAGGTGCAAAGGGACAAATTTTTGTCCTACCTTAAGGCATAGAGATTTATATATCCTTTCAAGGATAAACCTGTGAAAAGGCTAACTTAAGGTGCAAAGGGACAAATTTCGTCCACCCTAAGGCATGAAAATTTTGAAGGCCTTAACTTGAAACTTGGAGGTTTTGACGGTTCCACCTTACAAACTTGGCGAATTTGGAGACTTCAGCTTGCAAACCTGGCAATTTTGACAACTTCAACTTGCAGACTTGGTAGATTTGAGATTTCATCTTGCAGAATTGCTGAACTTTGACGACTTTAGCATGCAGATGTGGTGAACTTGAGACTTCAACGTTACTGACTTGGTGAATTTTGACTTCAACAAACACGCTTCAATTCGCAGGCTTGAAAGACTTACAACTTCAACTTGTAGGCTCGGAGAACTTGAGGGTCACAAATCCTGTTGCAGAAGCTTACCTTTTATATGGAGCTCTACCCCCATTAAGTCATGAACATTTTGTGTAAGCCCAAAGTTTAATCAGAATATTTGCAGACTTAACTTTCGTATGGCAGATCAAGCGGGAACATGTATTTTTTTGACACTCATGCAACTGAACTTAGAATGAAACTTCTAAGCGCCTACGTACCTCGGTGAAGAGGATCAAGTCACAACGTAGTTCTGGAAGAGTGTATATTTTTTTATTTTTTAAATTTTTTTTGGTTCTAACTTTTGCCTAGGCTGCCTCTTTTGAGATTTTCAACCTAGCGGACATTTTTTTTTTTAGCCGTACACAGTTTATACTCTTGCGGGCCAGGAGTGGACATGCAGTTTATGCTCGTGCCTTAAGGAGCGTCATCTCCTTTCAAGGATAGTACTTCTTCAAGAACTTGGCATTGATAGGACCAATTTTCACGCCATCTGCATCGACAAGCTTGTAAGCACCATTTGAATATGCCTCTTGTATGACAGATGGTCCATCCCACTTAGAGGTGAATTTGCCCCCAGATTTATGAGAAGTGATAATGGGTCTTCTTACTGCTAGGACTTGATCCCCAACTTGGAAGCACCTCAAGCGAACCCTTTTGTTGAAAGAACGAGATAGACGGGCTTGATAACATTCAAGATTTTGTTGAGCCTCTAGTCTTTTTTCATCAAGAGCTTCTAACTCCGCAAGACGCAACTTAGCATTTTCTTCTTCGGTGAGCCCTTCTTGAATAGCAAGTCTTAAAGAAGGAATTTGACGCTCAAGTGGTAGGACTGCTTCAATTCCAAAAGCAAGTGAGTATGGGGTTGCTTGCGTCGGTGTGCGGTGAGTCGTCCTATATGCCCACAAAGCTTCTTCCATTCGTTCATGCCAGTCTCGTTGGATTTGGAGACGACTTTCTTCAACAGATTACATAAAGTCTTATTGAATGCTTCGGCTAGACCATTGGCGGCAGCATGGTACATAGAAGATTTACGCTGCTTGAAACCAAAGAGATCACAAATCTTGTTCATCAGCTTGTTATCAAATGGCTTGCCATTGTCAGTCATTATGTAATGGGGAATTCCAAAGCGGTAGATGATATTTACTCGAATGAAGTTTGCAACATTCTCCTTCTTAACTTCTTTGAGTGCAACAGCTTCAGCCCATTTTGAGAAGTAATCTGTCGCAGCCAAGATGTACAAGTGTCCACCAGAAGATTTTGGTAGTGGTCCTACAACATCCAATCCCCAAGCATTGAATGGCCAAGATGCGATAGTGGGGTGTAATATTTCAGGAGGCTGATGTATGAAATTCGCATGAAATTGACAGGCCTTGCATCTTCTAACATAGTCCAAGCAATCTTTCACCATCGTTGGCCAATAATATCCCATCCTTTTTATGTGAAAGTGGAGCTTCGGTCCAGATTGATGAGATCCACATACTCCCGAGTGTGCTTCCTGCAAAGCTTGATCTGCTTCTTCCTCTCCCAAACATCGCAAGAGTACTCCTTCAAATGACCTTCTGTATAGCGTGTCCTTGTAGTAAAGGAAACGAGGTGCACGACGACGGATGTCAGTCTTTTTTCTTGGATCTTCAGGAAGTATTCCATAACACAAGTAGTCAATAATTGGCGCCAATCTACCTTTACGGCTTCAGACACAGCGACGAGATGCTCAAGTTTGTTTTCTGTATATTCCTCCTCATCCGGTGGTGGTACTACCCATTCTTGGCGGATAGTAACTCGTGTTTGATTCGGAAGAGAAAGGGTTGAAGTTAAAGGAGCCAATGCATCGGCCTGCTTATTTTCCTTTCTTGGCACGTGTTGGAGGGTAACTTCTCCAAGCCATCCTATCAACTTCTGAGCATAACTATGATACGGGCGTAGCTCGGGCTTTTTTATTTCATAGTCTCCCAAGAGCTGTTTGATCACCAATTGGGAGTCACCAAAGACTTGTAATTGTAGTTGCTTCATGTCAACGTCCATTTCGAGTCCAAGTATCAACGCTTGGTATTCAGCGACATTGCTAGAGCAACATTGTGTCAAAGTAAAGGAGTATGGGATAACCTCTTTCTGCGGAGTGACAAACACTATGCCAGCACCAGCTCCACCACGATGTGCCGCACCATCAAAGTACATCTTCCATGGAGGTCGAACTTTAATAACCATTGCATCCTCATCAAGAAGTTCATCAGCTAGCTCCCAATTATCAGGTATCGGGTGGTCTGCCAAAAAATCTGCTAATGCTTGTCCTTTTACGGCCTTTTGAGGGATGTACACGATCTCAAATTGTTGAAATTGAAGGTACCACCTTGCAAGTCGATCACTGAGGACTGGTTTCGACATTACAAACTTGATGGGATTTGCTTTAGACACCAGATGAACAATATGAGCTTGAAAGTAGTGCTTCATCTTTTGAATTGAGAAGACCAACGCCAAACACAACTTTTCAATAGGTGAATAATTCAGCTCATTTGGTGTCATCATTCTACTCAGGTAATAAAGAGAGTTCTCTTTACCTTCACTGTTTTCTTGGGCCAATAATGCTCCAACTGACCTTTCTTGTGCAGCGATGTAGAGAATCAGCGATTTTTCAGGTATAGGTGCCGCAAGAACTGGAGGCTTCATCAAGTAAGATTTGATATTTTCAAAGGCCTTACTACAAGCTTGGTCCCATTCGAAAGGGGCACCCTTCTTCATGAGATGGCTAAATGGTTGACATTTTCCCTCCAAATTTGATATGAACCTCCTTAAGTATGCTAGTTTCCCTTGAAGACTTTTTAATTCATGAATGTTTCGAGGCTCGGGCATCTTCAAAATTGCATCAACCTTGTGTTGATCAATTTCAATTCCTCGGTGTCGTACAATAAAGCCAAGAAACTTTCCAGAAGTAACTCCAAAGGTGCATTTCAACGGATTCATCCTAAGCTGATATCTTCGGAGCAACTCAAATACCATTCTCAAGTCTTTCAAGTGGTCGTTCTTCTTTCTTGACTTTACCACTAAGTCATCCACATAACATTCAACATTTTTATGGAGTAGATCATCAAAGATGTTTTGCATAGCCCTTTGATAAGTGGCACCAGCGTTCTTCAAACCAAAAGGCATCACCTTGTAACAATAAATACCTTTAGGCGTACGAAATGCAGTGAGCTCTTCATCCTTTGGTGCCATGCGGATTTGGTTATAGCCGGATGATCCATCCATAAAAGACATCGCCTCAAAACCAGTAGTAGCATCAATCATCAACTCTGGAATAGGGATTGGAAACTCATCCTTAGGGCATGCGTTGTTGAGATCCCTAAAGTCGACACAAACTCGAATTTGGCCATTCTTCTTCCGTACTGGAACAATGCTTGATATCCATGTGGGGTACTTAAATTCACGAATAAAGCCTGCTTCAATGAGTTTGTTAACCTCATTTTCAATCAATGGAACCAAGTCGGGTCTGAAACGTCTTTGGGCCTGCTTAACAGGACGAGCTCTATTCTTGACTGCCAACTGATGAACTGCTACTTTTGGATCTAAGCCAGGCATCTCCTTATAACTCCAAGAGAACACATCCCTATATTCTTTGAGTAAGTCCATGTAAGCGATTTCTTCATCCATTTCTAGAAAAGCGCTTAGAAAAGTTGGTCTTGGGTCTTCATCAGTGCCAAGATTAACTTCCTTTAGGGGATCTATCGTCGTCTTTACTCCTTCTTCAAATTCTGACGGAGCATCTCCAGCATCTTCCTCTTCTTGAGGATCATTGTCATTGACCGATATATGGCAACACCAGGAAATATCTTTCGATTCTTCAACCTTTATTTGAGATGATGTATCGTACTCACTCTGGGTTGTAATATGATATGAAGATCCCACACTTTCTTTGTCTTCCTCGTGTTCCTTGGTATAAACCACAGTATGAGTTCTTGCCTTTAACACCTTCTTGCACGAAACCACAAGTTCCGTCTGTCGCCTCATTCTAGAAGGAATCAAACTTTGGAAGTCCTTTTGGATTCTAGGTGAAGAGTGTATCATAGTGTCTTGATAACTTCTTCGAGGTTTGTTACTCTTCTTTTTCTTCAGTGGACCCAACCTCTGAAACACAGAAGTTCTTGTGGTTGATTCTCCAAGTCGATCAAAAATAGAAGGCCTTTTGCTGGAAGTAGTAGACTCCTATTCCACAGTGATGTAGTCGCTAGCCACCCTTCTATTAGAGATGCGCACCGACGGTGGCGGCATGTACCCTAAGCCTTCGCGCGCTTGCCTGGTAGTGGCTTCTGATGGGATTTTCCCCAAATTTGATAGCTCATTAGGGTTGTATCCAGCCTTTACAAATAACTTGTAAGCGTTTGGATCAAAACCTTATTTCGTACGCTTTGAAGGGAGTGTCATATCTCGCGGTGAATTTTGAGCCACAAATTTCCCAAGTGGCTTTGAGGGCAAATTTATTGCATCTATTTGCTTTACCGGAAGAGTTAGCCCCCCTAGTACATTATATTGGACATCGGATGAGTGTCCTTCTTCTTTCCCCACCTTTGGTACATAGTGGAGTACAGGAGTTGCCTTCTTCTTTAAGTACGCGACATTCCCTTTATTCGAAGTGGTGGGGGGCTTTTTAATGGCAACGCTTTCAACAGACACCTCGACCTTCTTAGATACAAGATCATCACACTTGATTGATGTGACATCATCCACCTTTTTCTCCTTCACGACATAATTCTTCAAGTAGAATTTTGCATCTGCGAAGTGTGATTCAGCTTCAGTGAATGGCTTATCATCGGCCATTATCTTTCTCTCCGCTCCATTTTTAAGATACTTCAAGCATTGATAGTAGGAGGATGAAACAATTTTGTTCTCGTGTACCCAAGGCCTACCAAGAAATATATTATATGAAGTCTTGGCATCGATCACATGCATCAATACATTTGATCGTAAATCGTCCATATTAATTTCTAACTTGATGGATCCTATGGCTCTCTGACCTCCTTGATTGAACCCTTGGATCATCAAATGGCTTTCAGTAAGTTCATCAGTTGTGATGCCCAGTTCCTTCAGTGTGCGAATAGGCAGGATGTTTACTCCAGACCCTTCATCTATCAAGATTCTATTTATCTTCTTCTCTAGAACATAACCTACCATATACAAGGGACGATTGTGTAGTGTTTCACCAAACAGGAGATTATCGTTTGTAAATGTGATTTTTGCATTACATACATGTGCTTCTTGGTGAAGAGATTTAGTAGGATTTTCAGGAGAAGGAGGTTCCATCAATAGGCTTTCGCCCTTTGCTTCTTCTTTGTCAGTATTGAAACAAGATGCCTCAATGTTGTCTTGAGTAGTCTTGGCACAGAACCAACTTGGAAAGAATTCTTCCAAGGTCACAGGGCACCGTGGTTTTTGGTGGTAATTCTCCACTACACTCGCCCTCTTTGGCAGCTCAACCAGCCTCTGTTTCCTCGATTTCTTCACCATTCTCCTTCTGGTTGGCTGCTTGGATGAGTCTTTTCATAGACTCGTCATCTTGTTGCGTCTTCGCCGAGTCACCAAAGTCCAACATTCATCATCACCTTCATCAATTAGAGACTTGTCATGCTTTAATGGCTCCTCATTACGCTCTTTGAAGTTGCATATTTGGACCGGATCGAGTGAGCCAAAAGTGATGGAGATTTGATGAGAACTAGCCTTCTCATCATCAAGAACGATCTTCTTCTCATTAGCCAGTTGCATGATTTTATCCTTGAAGACAAAACATTTCTCCAAAGGGTGACCCACAAGCCTGTGATACTTGCAATAGTTTGGGTCATCAGTTTTTCCAGCTTCGTCGGGCCATTTCATTTCTGGTAGATCAATGCGCTTCAGCTCAAGAAGTTCATCAAAAATTTCAGAAACGTCAGAATCAAGGAATGTGTATTCTTTTTCTTGCATCTCCTTGAAAGTCAACTTCTGGTTTGGACGCGCTTGAGAAGTAGTCTTTACGCTTTGCTTCTTGCTCACCTTTGTGGTGAGCTTCACAGGAGACACGTTGACATTCATAGATTCTTTGTTGTCGCCTTTGGGGACAAACTTGGTCCATCTCCTGGGTTCTTGTTTGTCCTTTCCCTTTAGAGGGTCATGGAAGGATGCTACTCCTTTTCTGGCATAAGACATGCTCAACTCCATGTCGTGAGCACGAGTAGCTAACTCTTCAAAGGATTTTGGCTTAATTCCTTGCAAAATATAGAGAAACTCCCAGTGCATTCCTTGGATGCACATCTCTATTGCAGAAGTTTCACTTAGCTTATCTTTATAATTTAGGCTAGCATTCCTCCATCGATTGATGAAGTCAATAACTGGCTCATCCTTTCTTTGAAGAGTATTTGTGAGTTCTACCATGCTCATTGTATGCCTCGTGCTATAGAATCAATTTAGGAACTCATGCTCCAGTTGCTCCCAGCTATCAATTGAATTGGGTTCGAGGTCCGTATACCAATCAAAGGCATTTCCCTTTAGGGAGCGGACAAATTGCTTGACAAGATAATCACCATATGTTCCGGCATTGTTACATGTCTCAACAAAGTGGGCGACATGTTGCTTTGGATTCCCTTTGCCCTCAAATTATTGAAATTTGGGGGGTTGATAGCCTGCAGGCATCTTGAAGCTATCAATCCTAGCAGTGTAAGGCTTGGCATACGTCAGGGAAGACTTGGTAGTAACGTCGTACTTGTCCTTAAGGGTCCCTTCAATGAACTCCTTCAATAGATCAATTGGGATCATTCCGCCAGAAGCGACTGGCACCTCCTTAGTAGGCGGTGTCTGTTTGGTAGGAGGATCTATCTCTTGAACTTCTGGAGCCTTTCCAGGTGCATGGCTAGAATCTCCATCTATTAAGCCTTCCATTCGATCCATCAACTTATCAATCCGAGTGTCTTGAGTTTGCACATACTTGGTCAAACCTTCAATCGCTTTCGCCATATTCGCAAGTTGCTCCTCCATGGATGAGACATCAGTTACCATTGTTTGCATGATTATTGGAGACACCGGAGAGTAGCACGGATTGTCACATAAGTTGATCTCTGAAGTCCTTGGCTCGCGTGGAGTAAGTGGAGATGACATGTTGGTTGAATGACCATCGTTCTTTGTCCCAGAGTTTTTTGAACCAGAGAGATCAAGTAGAGCCAGAGTTTTCTTGATTTTCTCTGCCACACTGCTTCCTTCTTCTGAAGCATTTGTAGAGGACCTTGTTCTTTTTGGGGTTGAAGACCCAAAAACTGGAGTTGATGTCGTCGACACTCGATGTGTTTGTTGCCCCATCATGTTGGCCTTGCTCCTTGTGACGGCCCCAAAGCTTCCAAAAGTAACATCAAGGATGCTTTCTACCTCGGCGGAGAACTTGGAATCAGCAGCCTTAGGGGCAGCGGATTGAGAGTTGACCTTCTTCGAAGTCATTTCGATTTTCTTGAACTTTGAAGTTGGAAAGTTGAGATGAGAGGTAGAGATTGTCCCACTGGGCGTGCCAGAATTTGTAAGACAATAAAATTCGTGTCGAGAAAATAATAATCGGAATAAGAAAATAATGCAACAATCGTTTTATTGATTTCAATATGTGAGTGTTACAATCTCTATGAATCCTCTGATTCGCCTTTCTAAATATAAATTCAAGGGCCTCGAGCTTGATCTTGAATTTGATGAATTTGAACTTGATTTGTGAACTTGATGGATTTGATCTTGACTTGTGAATTTGGATTCAAGGGCTTTTGAGCTTGATCTTGAATCTTCGTCTTGATCTTCAGTTGTTTATGAACTTGAATGCTTGAACTTGTAGCTTGTAGAGAAATTTGTGGTGTTTGATCCACGAGCTCTCTCTTGCTTCTTGTTCGAATTGTTGGTCCCCTTTTCTTGAATTATGAGACCCATATTTATAGTTGTGGAAAGGAAAGAGTCATGGTGAAGATGAACTTCTTTTGGCCAATCAGATTTAAGTGACATGACGCATTTTTATGGGCCTTTGATTTCACTAGGCTTGCTGCATCATTTTGACATGTGGCACGGTCCTATTGGCTCCTTTACTTGACTTGGCATGCCACGTCATTTGACACTTGGCGCCAAATTGGGCCTCTAGACTACGATGACATATTGGGCTTAACCAAGTGGGCTCATTATTTGTAGCCCAAATTAATGGACTAGCCCGATGAATTTTGGACTTTAATTAAATCCATATTTAGTAGACTTAAATAATTAATCCAATTATATTAATCCACCATATTTATTTGGACTAATATATTTAAAATTCATATGATCACAAATATAAGTAATCATTTATTTCATAAAAAACAACTACCGATCAACCATTTCATACAAAAAGCACATGCCAGAAAAGATGTATAGCAATTTGAGATAAAATGCCAATTCAAGTAATTGACATTTTGCATTTTTCAAAGATAATTACTTCCGCAGCTCAGTGTGTGTAATGTAAAGAATTTACTTGCGTGTGACATCTAGTGTCCTTAGCAGAATAGTCTCATTTCCCAACTGTAGTGACATACACTATGTTGGAAATACGATAAGCATCGGCTAATGTATCCACTTTCAGTCGTTCCTATCGTGCTTGGATTGATATCAAGCGGAGATCGAAGTAAGAACTTTGTTAGATTGGCTTATTTTAGGTGTTTTTAAGTCAAAATAATTTTAAAGCAATTTTGTTATATTTGGCTAAAATAAAAAGTGTTTTTAAGAATAAGTCAAAATAATAAAAATAAGCCAGAAAATATAAGTTAGAAATCTTAACTTGTGAGTTTTTTGGCTTATAAGTCATAAGTTATAAGCTCATCCAACAGGCTCTATATAGCTTGCACATGCTAAGGTTGTAAAGAGAGATTCTTTTTTTGGATGTCATTGTTAGCCTCAAATATAGTTTTAATGATGACAATACTAATCCCAAATTATATGCAGGATAATTAAGGAAGCAATGCTCAAAGAGGAAAAGTTACAAATCAGAAGGATTATCACGGAAGCAAAGCAATCATTCCAAGATCAATCAAGATCTCAAAACTATTGGAAGGCTGCATCGCAAAAGGAAGGAGTATATTTAACACATGAATATAAGGAAAAAAATATGGACGTATCTTATATAGACATATTACGTCATCTGGGTATTCTATTCCCAACCTAGATGACCTCGCAAATTCCTTGGGTTCCCCGACATAATAGAGTATGAAATTAGAAGAAAGAAAATTGTAATTCCCTCAAATTAAGACAAAATCAATTACAATAAGAAAAGATCAGTCAAGATTTTGAGGATACAACAGTCACAATATTCAAACGCTTGTATAAATAGAACATAGCAGCATAAGTTTATTCTTGTGCATCTTCACTTGAGCAATACTCTAGTTACTTCTTTAGCCTTATATAATTTATTGTAATACGTTATAGTGAACACAAAAGAGAGAAGAAACTAGATGCTATATGAGTAGAGGCTGCTACCTTTCTTCGAGAAACTTTATTCATAAGCTATTGAAGAAAACATTTGTAAACATTCAAGTTGCTCTAAGAGAACCTCTTGTAACCCTAGGGGACTGGTAGTAGGTACCACAAGGATGTTCCGAACCAGAATAAAATTTCTTGTGTTGTTTACTTAAATTCTGTCATTTATATTCTATCAATATTATTTTCAGTACTAACGTTTTCGTGCAGGGAAGTCGACTTGCCAACAACTTTAGTCAACTAGACAAAAAAAAAATTTAATTCACCCCCCACTTGATTATCAATTGGTATCAGAGCAGGTCTCACAAGAACTTTGCTTAACCGCATGTGAGAAGAGATCAAATGACAAACTACCAAATTTCAAGAGCAATTCTTCAGGATGGTCACTCATCAAACAAGCCTCCCTATTTCAATGGACAACACTACTGCCATTGAAAGAACAGATTCAGAATCTTCATTCAATCAACTGATTTCCAAGCCTGGATAGTGATCAAGAAAGGACCCAAACTGATTCTCGGACTCAAGGACAAAGAAAAAGAATCAAGCAGCACAATTGATCTCGAAACATTTGAGGTCACTAAGGAACAACACGAGGTAATTGAAACTAAAGCTAGATCGATAAGTTTGCTTTATTGTGCAGTCAGCGGATCGGAGTACGACAAGATCTCAACATGTGAGACAGCTAAGGAGACGTGGGAGAAGTTTAAAGTAACTTATGAAGGCACTACAAAAGTGAAAGAAGTCAGTATTGGTGCACTCGTTAATGAATATGAACTATTCAAAATGGATGATGATGAAGGAGTAGAATCTATGTTTTCACAATTTAGTAACATTGTTTGTGAGCTCAAATCATTGGGAATGATTTACTCAAACAGTCTGCAAGTCAAGAAGCTTGTGAGAAGCCTTCCTAAAGCATGCTGCACAAAATGACATACAATGAACTACGAGGTAACCTTCTTGCATATGAACAGAAGCATATTAACAGGTACAATAAAGAAGAGAAAAAGAATACCGTAGAATTTAGCACCGTAAATCCTGAAGAAGAAGGAAATGTGAATGAAGAAAATTGTAAGGGTATGACTCTCATGAATCGAGGAGTAAGGCACATCCTAAGACAAAGACAACAGAGACCTCAACAATCCTTTAAAAACAACGACTACTCAAGGAATGATGATAGGTGCTACCACTATGGCAAGCCTAGTCATATAAAACAAAATTGTCCTGAGTTAAGAAGGAGATCATAAAAAAAAATTAAAAAAAAATTGGCGCATGCAGTGATGAAGATGAAATGGAGAATGACATAGAAACTGCAAACATATGTTTCATGGCTATGGGAGAATAAAGCAAGGTAAGACCTTTTAACTGTCACAACTGTAATATTTTGCAATCAAATCTTGATATGATAGTTAATGAACTTCAAAAGATAATCAACGAATATAACAAAATTGCACAAGAAAAAAAGGACTAACAGATCCTCTTAGAAGCAAGCCAAATAGAAGTTGACTTGCTTTAAGAAAAACTTGATGAACTTAAGATGCAACTTAATAGCATCAAAAAATCACTAAGTCACAGCTCTGTCAGATCTAATGATTTTAAAACTAAAACCGAGTCTAGTTTAAATTCGTTCGCTTCTACTAAATCATTCTTCTCTCGTTATAAACCTACTTGCTACACTTGTGGAATAAAGAGTCACAAATCATATAACTGCAGACAACAGTCTTATGGAATATGGATTTAGAGACCCAAAGAAACTGTTTCTAACCCTCAAGGACCCAAGAACACTTGGTTACCTAAAAGAAACTAATCTTTTTATTTTGCAGGAACACACTCGAAAAACCTACAAGAAGGGAATGTGGGTAATAGACAATGGGTGTTTCAGGCACATGACAGGAAAAAAAGGAAAGTTTCAACTCAGTAAAGAAAATAGATGATGGATCTGTTAGATTCGGAGATAATGCTAAATGAGAAGTTGTGAGAGTCGGCTCTATAAAAATCCCTTCTGTGATCTAATCGAAGTGTACCTAGTAGATGGACCCAAACATAACTTACTGAGCATTAGTAAACTATGCGATATTAGATTTGATGTATTATTCAATGCTGTGAAATTCACCATCAGTAATGCCTCACGAAATATCACCCTTATCGGTGATCGAGTTGAGAACATCTATGTTTTGAATAATGTTGATTTACCTACTTTAACTTGTCTTATTGCTCAAACATGTGATCCTTGTTTGTGGCATAGAAAGCTTGAGGATGCAAGTATGCATGCTATCGAAAAGCTCTCTAAACTTGAATTGGTTAAAGGTCTTCCTAAACTTAAGTTTGAAAAGGATCATATCTATGATGCTTGTCAACTTGGTAAGTAGACTCGAACATCAATCAAAGTCAAGGACATCGTTAGCACGTTCAAGCCACTCCATACTATCCACATGGATCTGTTTGGACCCACCAAAATAACTAGTATCGGTGGAAAAAGATATGTTTTTGTTATTATTGATGATTTCTCACGATTTACATGGATAATGTTTCTTGCTCACAAGCATGAAACATTCACTAACTTTGAAATATTTTGTAGAAGAGTTCAAAGAGAAGTAGGATACTTTATATCTACCATTCACAGTGACCACAGAGAAGAATTTGAAAATAAAGCATTTGAAGATTTTTGTGCACAAAACGGCTTTACTTAGAATTTTTCCTCACCTCGCTCACCTCAATAAAATGGAGTGGTTAAACGAAAGAATAGATCTCTTCAAGAGACTACTAGAACCATGTTAGAAAAAGTCTACCTGACCACTTCTGGACAGAAGCAGTAAGTAAATCATGCCACATACTTAACAGATGTTTGATCAGGCTCATTCTGGAAAAGACCCCCTACAAGCTCTGGAGAGGAAAAAAGCCAAACATCAGCTACTTTTATTCATTTAGCTGTAAATACTTCATTCATAACAATGGTAAGAACACTCTGGAAAAAATTGATCCTCGGAGTGATGAAGATATTTTTCTTGGATATTCTTCTACTACTCGTACATTTAGAGATTTTAATAAAAGAACTTTAAGCGTGGAAGAATCGATGCATGTTGTCTTTGATGAATCTAGCCCAATTTCTGTGAGTATGAGCCTTGATGGGAAACAGGGAAACAACTCTCAACTCAAGGATACTACAGCAACTATGGCACAAATTGACACAAAGTCGACTATAACAACACAAGAGTTGACTACCTCCTCTGATCTTATAAAAAAAATGTTCCTAAGGAATGGAGACACAGTGCAAGTTTTTCAAATGACTTCATTATTGAAAATCCAAACGATCAAATACAGACAAGAGCTTCACTAAGAAAGCAAGCATCCGTGGCCCTTGTATCTCAGTTTGAACCTAAACGAATTGATGAGGCACTTGAAGATGAATCATGGATTCAAGACATGAAATAAGAACTGGATCAATTTGAGAGAAATCAAGTCTGGACCTTAGTAAAGTGACCAAAAAACTGCTCAGTCATTGGGACTAGATGGGTCTACAAAAACAAAATGAATGAAGAAGGTAAGGTTGTCAGAAATAAAGCAAGGTTAGTAGCTCAAGGTTATTCTCAACAAGAAGGTATTGATTATGATGCGACCTTTGCTCCCATAGCAATGTTGGAATCTATTCGTATTCTTTTAGCTTTTCCTCTTTCAAACGCTTCAAACTATTTCAAATGGATGTAATAAGTGCTTTCTTAAATGGTTTTATCAATGAAGAAGTGTTTTTCAAACAACCTCCCGAATTTGAAAATCCCTCTTGTCCTGATTATGTTTTCAAACTTTTCAAGGCGCTTACGGTCTCAAGCAAGCCCCAAAAGCTTGGTATGAGAGGCGAAGTACTTTTTTATTAAATAATAATTTTGAAAGAGGATAAATTGGCACTACTCTTTTCATTCAAAAGTTAGAATCAAGCATTCTTGTGGTACAAATTTATGTGGATGATATTATTTTTGGAAGTTCTAACACCTTGTTATGCGAGAATTTTGCTAATCTTATGAAGAGAAAATTTGAGATGAGTCTCATGGGAGAGTTTACTTTCTTCTTGGGGCTTCAAATTAAGCAGTCGACTTCCAGAACCTTAATAAGCCAAAGCAAATATACAAAGGAACTGATAAAGAAATTTGGCATGGAAAAGGAAAAGATGTTTGGAACACCAATGAGTCCCTCAACCTGCCTTAAAATTGATGCCCAAGGAAAAAGTGTAGACAAAAAGACTTATCACGGAATGATTGGTTCACTCCTATTACTAACTGCAAGTCATCCAGATATCATGTTCAGTGTGTGCAAATGCGTAAGATTCCAATCAGGTCTAAAAAAGTCCCACCCCACGGCAGTTAAAAGGATAATTCGTTACCTTACTTGGACTCAAGATCTTGGTTTATGGTATCCTAATTGTTCAAATTTTGATTTAATTGTATATTCAGATGCTGACTTTGCAGGTGATAAAAATGATCAAAAAAGTACTAGCGGAATATGCCAATTGGTTGGTGACTCATTAGTGTCATGGCACAGCAAAAAGCGAACTTCTGTTGCATTATCCACCACGAAATCTAAATACATGGTTGTTGGTAGTTGCGGTACTCAATTATTATGGATTATGCATCAACTACTTAACTATGATCTTTCATATGAGTTAGTTCTTATTATGTGTGATAACTCTAGTGCTATTAGTCTTTCTAAGTATACTGTTCATCATTCGAACACTAAGCATATTGATGTCAACCATCATTTTATTAGAGATCATGTAGAAAATAAAGATTTTGTTCTAAATTTTGTTGATTCTGAAAATCAGCTTGCCGATATTTTTACAAAACCTCTCTTGGAGGAAAGATTTTGTTCTCTGAAAAAAAAACTCGGTATTAAAAGCATTTAATTTTTTTTTTGTGTGTCGCTATTTTTAAAACTTTGTAGTTAAATTCAATGCCTCCTTATTTTTTTACTTATTAATCTGTGGCTATTAATTACCTTGCGTGTCCATTAAAATCAAATACCTCATTTCCTGCAATCCCCTTAAATATTTTACACTGTTTCATAAATAAATCGTGACACTTCTCATTATTTCTTTCCCATTTCAGTGTCTTTTCAGTCGATTCACTGAATCGTCTCTTCATCTTCTTCTCCCCTCTCTCGACGTAAACCCTTTCTACTGCTCTCTCTCTTCACTCACTCTCCTCCACAATGCCCAAAACCAAATCTATGGCATCTCTTCCTTCTCCTCAAGCCGACTTATCAAAAAAACTCCTCCACAAATATTCTAAGTCTCTCTTCAGACTCCTCTGAAGGAGAATCCCATGCCCCTACAAAAAAGGTATTTAAGAAGCGGTCTATCTGCAAAATTAATAACCACCCTATTCCACCCCGCATAATCTTGAAACCCGCATAAATTCACGCCACACACATACCCGTGCACACCCGCGCCGCATTTTTTGTGATAATTTTGTAAAACGCTGGTAAGGAATTTGTTTAAAAAAAATGTATGCAATTAAGGATTGAATTAAAACACCATTAATTAGTAAATGAACAATGCAATCTGTGAAAGTAGAGGCAAGATGGGTAAATATTCTTTATTTTTCCAAGAATACGGAGGAAAGAAGTGGTTGGGTTGGGGTTGGGGGGGAAGGCGAGAAGGGGGTTGGGTGACCAAATTGTAGAAGTTCGGTTAATTTCATGTGAATGAATAGTATATATATAGTATGTTTTGACACTTTAGCTGCTTTATGTAAATCAAAATGTATGGCATGCTCACCACGTCAATTCTAAAAAAAAAAAATCGCACCGGCCTCGCAACCGCAAAGAGTATAAAAAAATTAGGGAAAGGACGCAAATAGCTTCTCGGCTGAAATTAATGCCACCAAAATAGCCAAAGAATTGAAATTCCCAATTCTAGCCATTTGGGTGGCCGATGCATCTCATTTTTTTGTTACTTTTTCGGCTGCTGATGCTTCTTTCTTCTTTTTATTTTTGTGACTGCTTCTTCCTCTTCTTTTCTTTTTTGGTGTTTTGTTTTAGAAAATCACTCTCCTGTTTTTTTGTTCTACAAAAAAAAAAAAAGCAAATAAAATTTTGTAGTTTTTATTTTTCAAATGCAATTTTGTAACATTATAATTGTTGCTTTTTTTATAAACAGTCAAATACAAAAAGAGTGTATTTTTCAAATACAAGCAAAAAAGAAAAAAAATGTATCAATGCCTATTTAATAGAAAATACATGTATATTAGATACCAGACACATGTATCTGACACAACATACATATACATATTTTATTCAACAATTATACAGTTTTTATACACATCCTATATATACATATTTTATACAACAATGATATAATTTTTATAAACATCATATACAGATACAAATTCTATACAATAATTATACAGTTTTTATACACATCCTATACAACCTTTAACTGCAATAATTGTTAGATACATATTCTATACAACAATTATAAAGTTGCTATGCACATCTTATACAACCTTTAGCTGCATAATTATTCAACATATTCTATACAATAATTATATAATTTCTATATACATTCTTAAATTGTGTATCAGTATAGATGCATCATCATATATAATTTATGTGTAATAAATATATAATAAATGTATAAATACTCACTAATTATACACATATTATACAATTACTATACACATATGATACATATTTTAGGATATTTAGTGAAGGCAATAATTAGAGATCGGAACCTTCATCGTCCATGAAACCAATATTCCACCATGAAAGATCCATAGTTTTTTTGTCATGTTCATCATTTTTACCATCCCACAAACATGATTTAAAGCTCCATAAAAAATATTTAATCAACCCAAACAACATTAATGTTGACTGGCTCCTTCACCACCTTCCACCACCATTTTTCACCATTAAAATGGTCCATCGCTGCTACTAAACTAATTGTAAGTAGCATCAACCAACACCCAAAATAATATTAAATCAAGTTATTTCCACCCAAATAAAGCACCATTAAAATACTTTGATTTGCTCTTTTGTATCATCAGCTCATATTCAATGAAAACCGAGCTTATAACAGAGAAAAGGGAAGAAGAAAATTTGGAGCAAAGGCAAAAAAATTGGAGAAGAAACCCTTTTTGGGAAAGAAAGTAGCAAAGAAGAAGTTATACAGTAAAAGGCCACACATTGGGACTAATTACAGTCGAAGGGCTACCAAATGGAAATAAAATGAGCTGAAGAGTTACTTAACGTCTAATAAATCAAATTGGGCCTATTATTTTTACAATTGGCCATCAGATGTCTTTTTTTCATAGGAGAAAGGACAATAATGATCACTCGACAGAAACAAATTCCACCGCATGGCCCTAGAAATGAGATTTCCACATTGTAGCCGTCATGCATATTTCTTGTTGTTGGCCTTTTTTTTTCTTTTTATTTTTTCGCTTCTTTTTTTATCCTTCTTTGGTTGCTTTATTTTTTTTTACTTGCTCTCTATTAGTATTGTTTTTATTTCTATCAAAAAACAATCATATAAATTTGTAATATTGTAACGGCTATTTTTTTTATCTACAATATATTAAAAGTGTGAAGACCCTTAAAAGAGTGATTTGAACTTTTTACCCTTCATTAAAAGTCCCGCTTTATATAAAATAGTCTTTTCACTTTTTTTCCTTTAATAATTAATTAATTATCTAAAAATTAAAGTGTCCTAAAATATTTGGTAAACTAATATTGGTATTTCTTTTTCCTTGTGTCTTAAAATAGATGGTAAGAGAAAAATAAAAAAAGTGAAGGCCATTTATGATTATATGTGTCGTCATTTTTGGGATGCCTATATATTTTTTTATCAATCCAATTTCACCTCAGGTTTCCTGATATCATTCATTCTTGCACACGTCCAAATTACTAGCACATATTTTTAATCGAATTGATTTATTCATAGGATCCAAAATACCTATAGAATTCAAGAGGGCATAACCAAAATCATAAATGCCTAAGAATTGCAATTTTAACAATCCAAATTTTTCATATCACAACCACTTTTGGGCTCATTACTTCAAAAGGTTATGTTTAATCGTATAGTTCTAATATCTATTTTGTTGTAGTTTCTGTTCTGTTATTATTTGTTTTCTTATAGTTTACCTGTGGTAGATCAACATTCGGCCGAGCTTTGAGGAATTTTCGTGTAAAGGTTAGGTTTAATCATATTGTTTTTCTACATGTTTAGTTTGCTAAAAATCCCTTTCGGTTAGATTTAATCGAATTATATTGATAACCTAAAGTCTGTATTATAGAAGAATGTTCGGTAGGACTTGAGAAATATTTTGTATAGAGGTAGGTTTAATCATATTGTTCTAATATCTATTTTCTTGTAATTTCTAATTTGTTACTATTTGTTGTTTTTCCTGCTTAATATAGGTGGTAAATGAATGTTCGGTTAGACTTTGAGGAACTGTTGTGTAAAAGTTAGGTTTAATCGTATTGTTCTTATATTTCTATTATCGTATTGTTTTCTTGTATTTTACAGGTGGTAGATGAGCGTTTGATCGGGTTAATTGTATTGTTCTTCTACATATATAGTTTGATAAAAAAAAACGCTTTCGATTAAGTTTAATCGAATCAATTGAATTTTTGTGTAAAGATTAGGTTTGAGGGGTTTAATCAAGCTTCGAGGAATTTTTGGGTTCTTCTACTAGCGATATCTGCTCCTATGGTAAAGTTCGCTCCTTTTTTCCTCTTTATCCAAATCTTCTACTCTTTGTTTGTAAGACTTTAAGCAGTTTATTTGACCATTTGTGTACTTCAAACTAGGAAGGATTGTTATGCATTTGTTATTCGTCGTAGATTGTTGTTTTAAATTCACTTTGAAATTGATGTCGAAGCTGCTAACAAGTACGGTGTTGCTGTTGGAAACATACATGTAAGTTTATGTACTTCAAGTACTTGTCCTCCTTTTTGCTTTGTATTAATTCATTTTCTTAGCTGCAATAATGGCCAGTAATTTTGCATTAGAGATTAGACATCTTAGCTTGTAATATTTTATATGCATGATATGCCTAATCAAATATGTTTTGAATAGCAGACAAATTGGATTAGGTTTAATATTCAGATTATTTACCCTCCGTAGGTATTTTCATGCATGGTGTATTAGTGTCAATGCAATTTTGAATTTCGATATCGATGACAAAATTTTGTTCACTCTTTTAGTTTTGCACCTTAATTGTTAGTGTGGCCGTATACTGTGTTTCATCAAAGTTGTCCTCTTTCACACTCGACTAGTTTCTAACTACAAGTGACTGACGGATGGAAGTGATGGCTCAGGGAGGGAATTAAGGCACAATGCAAACTTGGTTAATCACATAATCGTTGGGGAGTGTTGGAAGTGCACAAACTTAGTCAAGTGGAAGGCCGTTATACCAGTAAATTCTCTTATGCTCATGGCAAATATACATGTCAATGGCCTTTATATGATTTAAAGTCTTCATTGTTCAGGTATTGAATTATTCCCCAATTAATATAGCTATCTCATCTTATATTTGGTTATTAGATGGTACTATTTTTGCATGCTAATTCTTTTTAGACTTAATCATTTTGAACTGTTGTTCACTGTCAATCTGTCACTTAGCATGGTTAGACGTGGGTGTGTTTATATCTAACTACAATATTTAGAGATATTATTTTGTATATTCCTTTGATAATGGCTATTTAGCTTAGTCCTTACGTAAAGAAAACTCCTTTATATTATGTGTATAAATTCACCTGTAAACTGTATGTCAAAAACAAATTTGTTTGAAATAAAACTTTCCAAAAGATACTATTCCCTCTTATTTTTCTTCTATTTCAAAATTTAAAATTGGGTGATGCTTTGATTTAGGGTCATCATATATATGAATCAGACGTCGTTGACTATTTTTGTCACTCAATTATTTGTGCTTTGATTTAGAGTTGACATAAATACAAGTTTGATTTGTCTCAATTCTCTCTCATCATAAATTTTAGGTTCTATTTCAATATATTCTTTAATTATTTGTGCACCTGTCTAATTTATAGTTTTTTTTGTTTATAAAGTTTCGGGAGATGTATGTTTATGTTTATAAGTCAGATGCTAATTAATTGACATGATATACAAATGCAACACACGTATAGTAAAATTAGAAAAGCACACATTTTTGCCATATAAATCATGAATAAAATGGCTCATATCTTGCAACTTCAATTGCAATATAATATACTTTAGTCTTTTTGTATTCAATCATTCGTACTGACAGAAAACACACGTACAACGCACATACATTCAACTAGTTAATCAAATATAAAAAGGGTGTATTTTTATTTGTTATATAAAATAACATATTTTATACAACAATGATACATATACATTTTTATATAACAATGATACAGTTTATATCCACATCCTATACATATACATATTCTATACAATAATGATACATTTTCTATACAGATCATATACAAAAAATATATTAGATACAACAATTATATAGTTTCTATCCACATTCTATACAATAATTATATAGTTTCTATACGCATTTTATACAATCTTTAGCGACAATTGTTATTCAGATACACATTTTATACAATAACTATACAATTTATATATACATTCTATACATTTTCTACATATATCTTATACGGATACATATTTTATACAACAACTATATAATTTCTATACAATTATATTTATCTATTTTTTTTTTTTAAAAGACAGATTTTTTTAGCCAAAAAAGTATAACTAAACCAAAAAAAAAAAAAGAAGAAACAGTGAATATTTAAAAGGGGGTTGAAATAATGGACCAAATTTGGAGATGGCCATTTCATGAAAATATTATAACCGAGTGGCCACACAATGGCATTAGTTTGAATATGTCTATTTAGGAGGTAATAGTTTGGCCGAATGACCTTGCCATGTCCTTTTCCCTTATTAAAACACTAGACTCAAACCTGCACCACACCGCACCACACCCGCACAAATCCAAACCCACCCTGCCCCACATAGGCTCAAACCTGCACCGCTCCGCACCCACACCGCCCCATTACTATTCCTACATGCCATCTAAAAGTAATATGCTTGTTGCAGGGTCCTCTTTGGAGCTTGTACCCTCATTATATTCTATGTTTCAGTTCACTGAGAGAGTACGCATAAGTAGGAGAATGTAGCACCAGAAAGTAAAGAACTTGCTTGGCAAAATCAAAGATGTCTTGTGTTCTAGTTCGAATATAGACCATGTAGATAACAGGAGGAAAATTAGGACCCAAGATAGTCTTAAACATTGCAAACACTATATATATATATATATATATATATATATATATTTTGATCTCGAAAATCAAGGAAGGATAAAAAGAAGAAGGACGTGTCATAAAAAATCACAACGCACCCATAATACTTTGGAGAAAAGCGCCGCATTAAATAAATAGGTATTGATTTAGCATGAAAAGTTTTAGCAATCAGCTATTTCATCCAAAAATAATATAAGTGACCATCCATTTCATCAAAAACAATTACCGATCAACCATTTCATAAAAAAAGCACACTAACCAGTTCATGCCAGAAAAGATGTATAGCAATTTGAGATAAAATGTCAATTCAAGTAATTGATAGTTTGCATTTTTTCAAACATAATTACTTCCATGGCTTAGTGTGTGTAATGTGAAGAGTTTACTGGCGTGTGACATCTAGTGTCCTTAGCAGATTAGTCTCATTTCCAACTGTAGTGACATACACTGTGTTGGAAATACGATATCTGAGGAATAAGTATCGGCTAATAATGCATCCACTTTCAGTCGTTCCTATCAAACTAAGAATTTTTTTAGATTGTTTTATTTTAGGTGTTTTTAATTCAAAATAATTTTAAAGCAGTTTTATAATGTTTGGCTAAAATAAAAAGTGTTTTTAAGAATAAGTCAAAATAATAAAAATAAGTCAAAAAATATAAGTTAGAAATCTTAACTTGTGAGTTTTTGACTTATAAGTCATAAGTTATAAACTCATCCAACAACAGACTCTATATAGCTTGCACATGCTAAGGTCGTAAAGAGACATCTTTTGGATGTCATAACTTGTCAAAAAAAAAAAATGGATATAAACTTAAAACAACTATAATGTATATTGAAATAATCATGAGACCATGTTTAAGGACCTTTTAAAGACAAAAGAAAGGTAAAAAAACATGGAGAATAAAACAATACTTAGAAATGGCAGTGCTAACGGCATATCTTGCACTTCTCAAACACTTGATATTCCAAAAAAAATAAAAAATTAGCAATTCCTTTTTGTATCCTTTTCGACTTATCTTCTGAGCAACCATTTACAGGTACCAGATACTATGGTTAATGTGTGTCATTTTGTAAATGGCTATTGAAAGTTTTTTTAAATTTTTTTTATAAATAATGACTCTTGAAGGTAATTTATTTTGAACTCGCAATTTATGAGATCAAACTGGAATAAGATCTAAAATTAGCCTTAGATGCAGGAGAGCTATTGGATGACCCATCTACTTGCATAGAAGACTTGTTGGAATGTATATGTTCTAATGTTGAATCAGGATCTACTAAGACAAAAGTAAAATATTGGGTCAAATTTTTCTTTGGTGTCCAGGTAATAGCTAAGAATGACTACTTTCGGAAAAGAGTAGAAGAATGAGACTTATTATAGGACATACAATGCATTACAAATGTATGATCATTACCCTTCAACTGAGTTATTCTATTCCACCTCTTAGAAAGAAAATAACTTAAATCAAAATACTTAATAGCATAGCGATACATTTATACAAAACTTCGTCTTCCTTTCTATTGAATCGATCATAAAAAGTAGTTAAACTTGCTATTAGCTACATAATTTGTACAATTTATGAAAATTTGGTAAAACTTTTACCCTTTTTGGTGGTGCACTTTGAGGGGCTTATGAGAAATTCAATACTGTTTGCAAAACATGACAGATTAATGAAATATCCAACATCGTTGTTATCCAATAAGTATAGGATCACCTAATAAAATAATCGCCATGAGGACTAACTCAATATATATCCATGTAGCACCTGAATTTTACCACGAAAAAGAATGTAAAAAATTACTTTCGATAAATAGGTCCTCTTCAATTGATGCTAGTTATAACCTAACGAACTATAAAATTATCACAACTTGGGAAAAAAATTGAGGTTTTTTAGTAGAATAACTCATGTACCCGTATTATTTTTTTTCTTAAAAAAAGGAAACAAGTTACGTCCTCTTCGACTGAGAGTAATATACAAATTATTCATATCTGAGTTAAATTATTTGGAGAATCTCAAGACTTTAGGAGAAGATAGAGAACCTCCTAGCATAAATGGTCATTTTTCTTCAACTGAGGCTAACACATAACTTTTGGCATCTAAAGTGAAAAAAATCATCAAATTGACAGATTGTGCTTCAAAAATAAGAGGACTGATTTAGTAATTTAGAGCTTGTTTTGTGTTCAATGATTAACACTGAAGTAAGTATACTTTGTCCAACTGCTCCTTTAAACAAACTTCTCTTAGTAGCTAAAAAATATTTTCAGTCAACGGCATAACAATTGAAGAGATAAAATCATATTCTGCGTTACGACACATGTGAGTTCTTAGTGCGAGTCACGTACTTATAATACTTGAGATTATCTTAACTTGAATTATTTTTTCTTGTTTCATATATTCTTCATATGTTTTAGCTCAATTATTTCAGTCCAAGTAACTTTTGTCGAGTCAATAATCCATCCTTCTTTTTGATTCCGTCTATTTTAATTTGCCCAATCCATCCATTGGACGCCTAAGATCACATAGTTGTCAGTTGCCACATACGTTTGATCACCGGTAAGAAACATATAGATAGAGATTTTGAATATGTTCTAGTGTTTGAATGAAAATTCACGAAGTTAGAGGGCTGAAAACAAAATTTCAAGAAGGAAACAAGTGTCTATTTGCTAAAAGTATTAAGGACTTTAAAAACAAAATAAAGAAAAACATTAAACAATGACCTTTACGTTACTCTGGGCAGCGCGTACATCTTTTTCTTCACCAGTCTGATTGAGCGCGTGACTTCATACGACTAAACCAGTAAACAAATACGACTTCCGTTTCAAAATAGTTTGGTTTGACACTCTTCTTAAAAAAATATTTATTAGGAATTTATTTTATCAAATTAGTTTTATTAATTATATTTTAAAAATATAAATTCGAGTATATACACTTTGTGTAATTATTTAATGATGAAAGTAATATTGGAAGAATATAATAATTTTTTTTTTTTATAAATAGGACAACTAAATTGAAACAAATATTTTTAGCAAAAGGGCCAACTATTTTAAAATGGAGGGAGTTATTTCTCGGTCCCATATTAGTATCCTTCACCTAACCATAAATATTGTTCTAAATTATTTATTAATTTTTTAAATTAAGATAAAATTAATTAAAAATTCCTCATTTTATTTCTATAATTAATATTTTTTGAAAGTCTAAACAAAATTATAAATTTTAAAATATTATTTAAAAAAAAAGAATGGATAAAGGATAAAGTAATAAAATTATTACTCCTTCAGTTTAGAACTACTTGTCACTTATTTTCTAATTGGATTTTCACTTTTACTTATCAATTTTGACATATTAAAGAAGGACAATCTTTTTTTCTATTTTATCCTTAACATTAATTGTTTATTCTCTAAATTAATTTCAAGACACAATAACAACTATCAATTAATAGGGATATTATGGTAAAATAATCATGTTAAGAATTATTTTTTAATAAGTGTGTCAAGTCAAAATGTGACAAGTAAAAGTGAATAGAGAATACTATCTACTCCCTCCATTCTATTTTACGTGTCACTTTTTTGATCGGACACGAATTAAAGAAATAAGTAAAGACTTTGTGAAATTTACTAAATTGTCTTTTTCAGAAAAGTAAAAAAAAATGAAAAGAAAAACTATTTTTAAAATTAAGTGGAATCAAGAAGGATAAAAAAGAAATTGTGTGTTTAAATAGTTAGAAAATGTGACATTTTTTTTTTGAAACGGATCAAAATAAGTAGGCGTTTGGCCATGAAAATTAAATTTTTTGGAGTTGGAATTGGAGTTATGTTTGGCCATGAAAATAAATTTGACTTTTTGTGAGAGCAATAGAAGTGAAAAAAGTGAAAACAAGAAAAAGTTGTTTTCACTTTTCCGGAATTTTATTTCACTTTAGTAAAAAAAAATTTATGGCCAAACACCACCAAAATTCACTTTTTCACTAAAGTGAAATAAAATTCCGGAAAAAAGTAAAAAAAATTCATGGCCAAACCGGCCCTAAAAGTGTGCCTTTTTTTTAAAGGGGCGTATAAAAAGAAAACCGAAAGAGTATTTATTATTGCGAAAAAACACAGCTAGCGAAATTCCAAAAAAAGAGCTCAAAAATTTATCATCGTAACAGTAGAGAGAGAAACAATCAATCCATTCCCCCTTTCCCCAATTTTCTCTTTCTCTCTCTAAAATAATCAGTCTTTCTCTCTCTAAAAACAACGAATCTGAGACCCCACAAATCTCTCCTTTAAACCCCTCTTGTTCAGGAGAAGAAGACCCCAAAACCCCCCAATTTCTTAGCAATGCCTGCTTCCTCCTCAGGTGCACTTACAATATTCCTCTATTTTGTCCTTTTTTTGTGTGAATAAAATTGCTCAATTTTGGTTAATTTCATTTGGATCCGAGCTAATTAAATTGTTGTTGTTGTGGTTGCAGAGACGAGGAATAGATGGAGGAAGCGGAAACGGGAGAGTTTAATTTCAAGGAAAATGAAGAATCAACAGGACGATGAAGGGTTTGAAGACGAGGAAGATGAGGAAGAAATCGAACAACAGGAGATGGTTGATTCCCTTCAAAACCCTAATGATTCAATGGATCGAAGTTATACAAACTCTGTTGTTGAGTTGGTGTCGGAAATTAAGGAGAGGATAAGTGAGTTTCCGTTGGTAGTGAGACGTGCTGTAACGCGGCCGCATTCATCTGTGTTGAATATTGTGGCGATTGAGAAGGCGGGGCAGAGTGGGGAGAGTAGGCAGAATGGTAGTGGGTTGGTGTTGGAGAATGTGTCGTATGGACAGCTTCAAGCGCTTTCAGCTGTGCCTGTAGATCATCACGCGTTGTTGAGTGATGAAAGAGGAGAAGGGAGTGGGGGGAGTGGTTCGTATGTGATTACTCCGCCACAGATATTGCCTGGTCGCGGTGTTGTTAAGCATTATGGTAGTGCAGGTCGAATACATATTGTGCCTATGCACGCAGGTACTTGTACAATGTGGTTATAGAGAACTGTGTTGCATTGCATTTCCGTAGTTGATGGAACCTTTTTGTGTGCTTTTAAGTACCGAAACACTTGTTTGGTGGTGAATACTGATAAGACTGATTTGTGTAAGATATGTAGTATGCATTCGTTTTTGGCCATCTGAAAAGGTCAACTGTTGGAAGTTTCTTAATTGTACAGTAGAAGTTCGGCATTTTCTGTCAGGACTTAACTAATTTTGGGAAGTAAGGTAGTAGTTTCTTAATTGTACGGTAGAAGTTCGGCATTTTCTGTCTGGACTTAACTAATTTTGGGAAATAAGGTTGTTGCATAATCCAATGATATTATTATTATTATTATTATTTGAAGGATGATTATTATCATTGGATTTAATTACTTACTAATTTGTTGAAATTTGGGAGATGGAGGGTAATTGCAGGTAATTGAACACCACCTATCAAATCAGTATGCCTGCTGGCAACAGGACCTTAAATAGATGTGATATAGACACTTGTAGGGATTACATGAATTCCCTTCCACTTTCTTTTGACTATTGCTGTCTTTCCAGTTCAAAGATAACGTTCTTCACCAAGAGAGTATCTTATAGAATATTTGATAGGTCAGAAGAGGTGTATGTGATATCTAACATGAAAATATGAATCTATGTAAGTTATTAGCTAAACAAACAAGAACTTGGAATCCTCTTTTGTACTGTACTGTCCGAGTCTAATGTTGGTGACATACTTGTGAAATAGATGCTAGAGGAAACTAAAGACTTTTTTTTGAGTCCAACTGAACTAAAGACATGAATTCTAAGATTTGCATGTGTGCGGTACCAGAGTAAACTCATATTACTTAGAATCCTAAGTTTAACGCCATTTTCTATCAATGTAAAATTTTTTGCATGGGCATTACCAAGTTAATTACGCTGGTTTAAAAAGTTAAAACAATAACCTCTTGAATTACCCAGATTAATCTCGCGAGGTGAGTGGCAGGTACCAATGTTCTATAAAGTAGTTTGCCTTAAGAACGTCTTTTTAAATTTCAATAGTGCTTAGTCTTTGACAAAGTTGCCTAGATTGCTAAGCGTATCTGTCTGAGAATATGAAGTCTCTCTCTTCGTTAGGTACGAAGAAAATCATGGTTTGTAAAAGTGGTGGTATGCGGATTTTTGGAAATCCAGAATTCTTGAAATCACCTAGAAATGGCACTAACGACTTCGGTTTAGTGGTAAAGACGCAATATGCATTAGGTACATGAAACTGGTTTGAACTCTGCCACAGTCAAAGCCTGGTATTTAAGTTTGTAGGAAGGTAGATGGGGCATGCTCATACTCAGAGTTCTGAACCTATGCGCCAACTGGAGTTGGGTCAGAAGCCCACGGGATTTTTTCAATATAAAAAGAACTGTCGATGCTATGCTTGACATTTATGGTGCACTTGACTTGAGCGGAGTACAAAGTATTTCTGGATACAATACCTGCTGCTAATTTCTAGTATAGAGTAGCATTCGTGGATTTATATTTGGATTCTGTTCTCTTTTACTTTTGATTCTGTTCTCTTTTACTTTTGAGGCTACATGGCGGATTAGTACTCTATTGCAGTACTTTTTAGATTGCTCAATGATTTCTTCTTAAAATGAATGTTGTCTGTGTTGCTCACGGTATCCATGTGTAGATCAGTTACTGCTTGAGATCTTTGTACTGGTTTCTCGTTTATGTATTTTTGTTTATGCTCTCAGATCTTCTAATTGACCCTTTGTTATTCCTGTGCAAGCAGATTGGTTTTCACCTAATACTGTGCACAGATTGGAAAGACAAGTGGTACCACATTTTTTCTCTGGAAAGTCAGCTGAACATACACCCGACAAATACATGGAATGTAGAAATTGTATTGTTGCAAAGTATATGGAGTCTCCTGTAAAGCACTTGTCAGTTGATGATTGCCATGGGATAGTAGCTGGCATCAGTGCTGATGATGTAACTCGAATTGCAAGATTTCTTGATCATTGGGGTATCATCAACTACTGTGCTGTTCCTCCTAAAGATGAGGCACCAAAAGATGGCACATATTTGTATGAGGACTCAAACAGTGATATTTGTGTTCCAGTAGCTGGTTTGAAGTCTATTGACAGCTTAGTCCAGTTTGACAAGCCTAAATGTCGGCTGAAGGCAAAAGATGTTTATCCTGAACTTGTGCGTGACTGCGATGATGACTCCGATTTTGACAACTCAATCCGAGAAGTCTTGTCTGAAATTAAATGCAATTGTTGTTCTCGGCCTGTTCCATTGGTGTACTATCAGTCACAGAAGGAGGTATATCACACATCTACTGTTGTCTTTATTTGCTGGTTACGGGTAATATTGAAGAATTCAGTAAATGCTTGTTAAGTTCTTTCAGGTATTTGTTGATGGAACAAGTTTTCAATGCATTATTTGCTATAATGGAGAGAAAGAGAGTAGTTGCTTTGAGAGCTTTAAGTACTCTGTAATAGACATATATGTTGTTCGTTTGGTGTTAAAGGAAGTGTACATGCAGTAAAAACTTACTTTCTCATTGCTTCAATGCACAATAAGTTACTTTCTTTATCAAGGCGAGAAGAAGACCCATATCAGCTTTTAGTCCCTTTGCTGCTCTTATCTGGTAGTGGTAGAGAGATGTGGGATTCTATAGGATCTTCTGCTTTGTTTACTGATATGTGTCCGAGTTAGATTTAGCTGTTACCAGAGTTTCAGTAAAGAGGTTGTGAAAAGGTAACAAAAGAAGGAAAATCATTAATCTAAGAACCTTTCTTGCTAGCAAACAAGGATATCTGAGATTATGAAAATTTTCTCTCCGCAACATTATTTGGGGCAGAAATTTATGTGTAACTAAAAAGTTTGTGTTTCATTTGGCATTGAATTACATGACATCTTCTGATGAATATTGTCGAGTTGTGGATGCCTTCAACACTGACTCTCATTTTCTTTGACAGATTGATATGCTATTGTGTTTGGATTGCTTCCATGAGGGTAGGTTTATTGCTGGTCACTCTAGCTTGGATTTTGTCAAAGTGAGCTCTATGAAAGATTATGGAGATCTAGATGGAGATACTTGGACTGACCAGGAAACCTTATTGCTTCTCGAGGGAATGCAACGCTACAGTGAAAACTGGAATCAAATTGCTGAACATGTTGGCACTAAGTCAAAGGCGCAGTGCATCCTTCATTTTGTCCGTCTGCCTTTGGATGGTGCCTCGTTAGACAATATTGAACTTCCAGGTGCATCTGGTCCCTCGAGTTCTAGCACAGGTGAAGATCGTAACAAATCCCATTCAGTTTTGAATGGAAATCTTGCAGGTGAGACAGTGGACTTTCTCATTTCTCTTAATTATGATCACAACACTGAGTCCTTCGTATTCTTCCTTCTTCCTTTTATGATGCAGGACCAAGCACTGAAAATCTTGATCCTGATAGCAAATTTCCATTTGAGAACTGTGGAAATCCAGTAATGTCCCTGGTAGGACTTTGTTATTGTCAGCATGCTCTTATGAAATGTTTATTCCTCTTTTTCGTATGAAGAAACTTTAGTTCCTAGTTTCTGCGATGTTATCTGTTGATTCTTGAGAAATGCTGCCTTCGTTTTGTCGGGTGGGGAAAAATATGTCACTTGTTAAGAACTCAAAAATGTTACTCCCTCCGTTTCAAAAAGAATGACCTACTTTCCTTTTTAGTCTGTTTCAAAAAGAATGACCCTTTCCTTTTTTGGCAATACTTTAATTCCAACTTTCCACGTGGCATGTTTAAGACCACAAGATCAAAGGGCATTTTGGTACATTTGACATAACTTTAATTTAAGACCACATGATTCAAAAGTCTTCTTTATTTTCTTAAACTCCGTGTCAAGTCAAAATAGGTCAATTTTTTTGAAACGGAGGGAGTATTTGTTTTCTTTATTTTGTTTCTCTTTTAGTATCCTTTTCCTCTTTATTTCATCTCTTTCTGCGTGAAATTGTGGAGGCCAATGCATTTCCATTAGAGCTTTGGAGGGTGTTTGGGTAAGCAAGCTTATAAGCCGGTTAAACCAACTCATAAACACTTTTTGGCATGCCCTACTCTGTTGGTGTCTACCAAATGTGCCTATATGCCGAGTATTTATTAGCCAAAATCAGCCAAAAGTCATTGCTTGTTCTCCCCTCCCCCAACTTATAACTCTCAGCTTATAAGCTCTTTGCTTTTACCAAAAAATGCTATTTTTGAAAACAAGAGCTGCTCCTTTCAGAATTTGAAGCTGAACTGCCTAGCTCTTTTCTTTTTTTGGTGTAAACATGAATATCCTCATAATGAAGAGGATATTCGTAGTATTTTAGATAACTTTTAAGTCTTCATAGGAGGTTTTTGTTTTTTTTAAGACTTTCTGGCTGTAAGCATTACTGGAATACCCCCTTTGTATTCCTTTGTTTATAATACAAGTTACCTTTTTCAAAAAAATAAATAAATGCTATTTTATTCCTGTTACTTTTTGTAACCCCTGAAATTCCCCTCAAAACAAAACCTCCTTACTTCCTCTCCATTTTATTGTTGTCATTTGTCATATTCCATGTGGTGATGCTTCTACTCGCTCCGTGCATCTTTACTTGTTCACTATACTAATAATAGATGTCCAACAATACTTGTCCAGTTTGGAAAACCAATGGATAATTTACCCATTTGCATCCATTTTACCCTTGGTATTAAATACTATTCATTACCCAATGCATTTCCCAAAGCATTAAATTTATTATATTCAAAGGGTGATATGGTAACATTACATATATTATTTATTGTTTCTTAAGGTGTGTGCCAAGTCAATAGTGGACAACTATTGTTGGACGGAGGGAGTAATATTTTATTTTATGTAAATAGCTTCAGGGCTTTTCAGTCACTCTAATAGAATAAAGTGCTTATTAGACTTTTTACCAAACACACCAACGGCTTATTATCAATTTCAACAGTTCTATCCAAACACAACAGGTGCTGAAGTATATTTATAATCAGCTTCAACAATTTCTTTTTAAGAATTTGTAATTGTATTGATAAAAAGCACCAAGAACGTGCAAGGCTGCAAGCAAAATCATTTACAGATCAATAGAAAAAGCATGTCCCTTCTCTTTTAAAGGGATCCTGTCAGATCTAACAGTTCCTGTTTCACTTTCACTGGTTAAATTCTGTTTACACGAATGATAAAGCAAAACTAAACAATTCATTTTGATCTTCTGAATAGAGCCTTCTTTGTCTTCATAGCACCTTTTATTCCTTTCGCTCCAAATAGACCACATACAAGAAGACATAGGCATAGTATACTGCCATTTCCTTTGCTTTTCATTCTTACCCTTGATGTTCCAGGTTTTCGGAAACCCAGTCGTCTGTCTGTGCACACACCATTTAAGTCCCACCATGTTAAGGTTGTATAATTGATCAGTGATGTAGCAGTGTAAAAACAATGATCCATGCTCTCTGGATTGGATCCATACAAAAAGCACCTGGGGCACAATCAGTATTTTCTTTTTTTGTAAGTTATCCTGGGTCAAGCTTGCTTTATGAGCCACCAACCAGGAGAAACATATCTCCTTGTATGAAGCATAAGTTTCCCAGATTTGTTTCCGAGGCCAAAAGTTATCCTGAAGTCCTCCTGAAATCAAACTATGATAGCGAGATTTCACTGTGAATTGACCTCTGCTTTCAGCTTCATCCTGTCCTGGCACTATGACAGACCTTAAAATTTTTCCAGAATTAGTAGCAGTTTAGCATGTCTACCCGTTCCAAATCATACAAGTTCCTCCTAGAGTTGAGATTCCAACCATCATTGCCTCTATAAGACACCATGTTTGCTTCTTGCATCACACACAGATAGTCTTTATGTGTCTCAGGGAACAGCTCTTTGATAGGAGCATGACCAATCCAGCAGTCATTCTTTATCTTCCTCTATCCCCATCTTTGAAACTGATGTTACCCAAGAATTGTTGCCAGTGATTCTTCTAAACCCAGCACTGCAAGGGATGTTTACAGCTTTAGTACTGCAGGGATCCTCAACTTCATACTTCTCATTAACTACTTCTTTCCGTAAACCTTGATCTTCAGATATGAACATCCACAGTACTTTCAACGCCAAGCTGTTTTTGTGTTGCTTCAAGTTTCCAATTCCCAGTGCATCCAAGGATGTGGCCTAGTGGTCAATGAAGTGGGTTGAGAACCTGAGGTCTCAGGTTCAAATCCCAGCAGAGACAAAAAAAACACTAGGTGATTCTTCCTATCTGTCCTAGCCTGGGTGGACAGAATTACCTGAATGCTGGTGGGAGGTGGCAGGTATCCCGTGAATTTAGTCGAGGTGCGCGAAAGCTAGCCCGGACACCACGGTTATCAAAAAAAAATTAAGTTCCCAATTCCCAGTCTGCCCTCTTTTTTACTGGCTGTAATAGTGATCCATTTTACTAGGTGTGAATTCCTCCTTTACTTCTCTCTTGCCATAAGAACTCCCTCCTTAGTTTATCCAAACTTTTTTCTACCTTAGCAGGTAGTGGAAATAAAGACATTATATAAGTTGGTAACGAATCAAGCACCGTATTTATCAGTACTAGTAGAAATCAACTTCAACACTTATAACTACTTTTAATCAAAGCTTCGACTCTTAAAACTACTTTTTCATGCTTGTCAACTACTTTTAATCAAGTATGACAGATGGGCTCTTAGTACCATCTCAAGACATGTCTTTTCAGTTTAGTTATTTCATTGGGGTAGGTTGGTAGAGAACTAGGCTATCCTTGTATGGATAGCTTGCTGAAGGGTTCCATAATCCCTTTATGGTGAGATAATCGTTAAAATAGGAGTTAGCAGATGAATTATATACGAGAAGCATTAATGCAGGTCTTCCATGTGAGATGGTTTCTTAAAAAGATCTTTCACAATGGTAAAAATGTTAAAGCAATGAAACACATAGGAATTCATTATAATGCTTCTTAAGAGAAGATTCGGAGTTGAATTTGATAAAACTAATATGTTAAGGTATATTCCTTTTTCTTTCCAAAAATGAATGATATAATTTGCAGATGTACTGACCCATTTTGTTTGGTCTTCACGTCTATTGCAGCCTTTCTTTTGTATTTTTAAAATCAAAGTTCTTACTTAAATATCTCGCTACTGCAATCTATTCACTGTTTCGTTTAACATCCTGGAATCATCCATCAGATCCCAAATCATTAACTAATACCTTTTCACTTTTGTTGCATTGCTGCATATGCAACTATACATGTCTTCGTAGAATTAAATAAGGGAAGGCCTTGGCAGCCTTGTCAATATTGAGGCTCTGGACCTGGAACTACCTGTTCTTAGGTTCAAGTTTTATTAGATTATGAGATTTTTCTAAGTTTGAAGTGGTTAGTGTCTTAATTCTCTGAACTTGTATATCTCATTCTGAATCCTTTTCCACTAGTTGGTGGTGTAGAAATTGCTTATATTAACATTTTTGCTTTAATACTTTCTCACCTCTCCTTAGTCTTTAGCATAACTTGTGATGTATTAGAATTTCCTGACGTGTGTGCATTATTAAGCAGCTGTTTGGAGTACATTTAAATTGACTATACCATCTAAAATATAGACAGTTGAGTGCTGATGACCCTTATTACGAGGTAGCAACAAAAAGAAGATTTTTTTAGCTCTCTGTTGTTATCTGTAGGTTGCTTTTCTGGCATCTGCTGTTGGACCAAGAGTTGCTGCAGCATGTGCCCATGCATCCTTGGCAGCATTATCTAAGGATGATGCTTTAAGTGCATCACGGAACATGACTCAGATGGATGGATCCACAGCAAATAATGGGTGTGTATTTTCTTTTGTGTTTTCTTCATCAATTCTGTATTTATATTCTATTCGGCATGCTGGTTCTGTTTAGCATATGATTAATTCTATGATAATTTGGGGCATTTTATGTCATGCAAATCTGCTTGAAGCTTCCTCTACTTTAGTAGCTTTTGCCTGAAGTTTACTTTGTTTGGTTCTTTTGTGGTTCAACATAAATATTGCATATACCAAGGGTGATACTTGTTATATAATATTGGAGAAAATAGCCAAATGCCCCTCCAACCTATTACCCAATTACCAACTACACACTTATACTTTACGGGGGTCCTATTCCCCCCCTAAACATTTTTAAAAGTGGAATATATGCCCCCTTAAAAACTCACACCCAGATTTGTATTAAAAAGTGACCTGCACGCGCCTGCCACATCATATTACTTTTTTTAAATTAAAAAAAATTATTTTTTCCCTAATTCTACAGTCATGGCATCACCTGCCAGAGTTTCCCCGTTGAAGTTTCTCACTTTTCCTTAACCTCTTTTAATATAGCTATGGTTTTCCCCACCGTCTGGCATTTTTCATCAGCTCTTTTCTAGATTCCTCTCAATTCAATATTTGAAAATCCCCAATTTTCTTTCAATAATCACCTAATTACTCCTCAAACTCTCCATTTCTACACAATCTCCTCCTTTTCTCTCTCTTGATTGATGAAATTTTCACCCAAAATTGTTAACAATTCAATGCCCAAAAGTTTCCTTTTTATCAATTTTAGAGTTTTAAGTTTTTAGCTGCAGTCAATTTAGTTGAGTAGGAGTTTTGGAATTGAAGATTATGATTTTTGTACAGTTCAATGTTCATCATAGATTTGGTAGTCAAGCCTTTTACAGATCTTGGAAAAACAAGGTAAAAGCGGCATCTGACTTTTTTTAATCTGTGGTTGTGCTTGAATCTGCATCTCCTACTTTGAATATCTTGGAAAACGGAGGGAAACCGAGTAAATGGCGATGGTGGTCTAAGTGCGGAATTGGAGGTTAATAGATCTGTTCTCGAGTAACAGGGATTATTTTTGGGGAGTATTTAGTGGAGCTACGATGAGAAGTGTATGATTTGAAGGTGAGAGTGAAGCTCACATGGTGGATGAAGGTAATGCCGCCGCCGGTCGTTGTTGTGGATCGTCTCTTGAAGAGAACAAGAAAGAAGAGAAGAAAGTAAAAATAGAAAAAAGAAATAAGAATAAAGGAAAACATTAAAAATTTAAAAAATCAGAAAATTAATATAAAACAAAATAAATATTTATAAATTAAAGTTTTAATTATTTTTTCTGCCTCTCACTCTCTTTGAGAGAGTGAGCTACACCTTCTTTTCCACCTCAGTATTTAGGGAGCAAATAATTCCATTTTTAAAATGTTCAGGGGGGGTAATAGGACCCCCGTAAAGTATAAGTGTGTTGTTGGTAATTGAATAATAGGTTGAGGGGGCATTTGGCTATGTTCTCTATAATATCGCATATAATAATGTCATGACCTGGGGAAAAACAAGATATATATGTATGTACTGCATGGTAAAACTTCTTACAACAACATACCCAGTGTAGTCCCACAAGTGGGGTCTGAGGAGGGTGTTGTGTATAGGGCTGTTCATGGTTTTGGTTAAAAACCAAACCGAACCGCAAACCGAACCAAACCGATTAAAAAAACCGACATATGGTTTGGTTTTAAATTTTGAAAACCGTTACTATTTGGTTTGGTTATGGTTTTACTAAAAACAAAACCGAAAAAATAACCAAACCGAACCGATAAATTGTATATATAAATTTTATAATTATTTATATATTATTCACACAAAAAAAATAAAAAAATATTTTGTTAAATTTAATCATAGATAAATTTAAGTCTTTTAACTATAGCACTTACCAAATTATTTTTTAAGCCCAACTACCCAAACTCAAGCCCAACAATACATTACTCAACCTTTACTATACACTAATACCCCAACTCCCCAAGTCTCCCAACCCTACACAAATTTCACATTTTCACTCTCTTTTTGGGCAGCTTCTTCTTGTTAGTTCTTAGAGAAGCAAAGGAAAAAACCCTAGCTAGTTTTCTCCGTCCAGCTGCTTCACTCTCTCTCTGCGTTTTTTTGATAGCTGGTCTTCACATTTTTACTGCAAATTAAGATTGAACATGTCTTCTCCGTCCAGCTTCTTCTTCTTAGCAAAGTAAAAAAGCAAAAAACCCTCATTTTCATTTCACAAGAAAAAGTGTAAGTGAAGATTGAACAGGTCTTCTCTGTTCAATTGGTTGAAAAGTAAAAACTTTAAATATTTTCTGGCGCTTGTATTGAATTAAGGCCAATCAACAGAAGCTTTTATGGAAGAAGGAATAGTTGTACAATCTTAGCCGCTAGTTATAACTTGTGTATGCAATCTTACCCCTACCCCGTGAAGTTAGAGAGACTGTTTCCGATAGACCCTCGGCTCAAGTAAAGCATATCAAAATCAAGTATCGGAACTCAAAAGGAAACGCAGCAGTGAAGAAGACATGTTAAAAAAAGAAGTGAACAGTAACAACCACAAATAATACGATAACCGAAGCAAAGGAAATAGCAAGTAATTATAAAATAGAAGAAACTGCACCGTAAAACTTCTTAATGACAGTTAAATAATCTTTCCTTGTCAAAAGAACTTCCTAAAGAAAGTAAAACAGGGGGAACACTCTTTTTTTTGGTTGTATACGTTAACTGGAACTTGAATTCTTGGCTCTCCTGTCCACATACTTGTCTAGCAAACCGGCACCTTTCGTCCCCATCTGACTGAGGCCTGAAGTCAGACCCATTAGGAACATCCCCACAACCTTCTCTTATTTGTTTCCAACTGCCCAAGTGTTTCTCTTCATTCTACCTTCTGCATTAGGTATTTTGTGCTACATGAAATCCTGTATTTCACCATTTTAACTGCTCATTCCCTTTTAGTCATCTCTTTACCTATCAAAAAAAATTGCTTTTAGTCTTCTCCGATATTTGCACAACCCCTGTTCTTTGGGAGCATTTAAGTCTAAAATCTTGTTGGCTGCATCTATGGAGCTCCATTTTGGCTGCTATTCCCGAGCTAGTTACACCCTGGAGTAACTAAGAGGATGCTGGATTATCATATGAGCAGTCCATTATATGTACAGGTATACGGTGCAAAGAGTACATCTGATGGCGATTTTTCAGTGCATTAATATGTGTGTCGCCATTGTTATACTCTCTCTGCCACATAACATTCCTGGCTGAATGGAGGCTGTAACTGGGTTGCAAGCCATGTTTCTGTCACCTTTAGTAGAGAAATTATGGTGACAGCAGTGTTGTTAAAGGCATGCTTAAGCCATGAAGCGAGGCTCAAAACATGTTTAGCGCTTTGACTCACTTGATGTGCGCTTTAGTGTTGTCATTACGGCTCTAAAACAAATTTTTCCTTGCGAATAAGTGTTTCGCGTTTCGCAAACAGGCGACACTAAATAATTGGTATTTCACTTTATCGTAACAAAATCAATTTCTTTGTCCATATAATTGTTATTGATGCATATTCTTTTGATCAATTGTTATTGATGCTTATATTTATCAGTCTTAGTCTAAACATATATATATGTTTGTATTTTTTTTCTATTTGCATCCTTTTTCCATTAAAACCCACGCTTTATTTGCTCTTAAAGCCCCAACGGACCTTAGAGCGTCTTTTCTTTTGATAACACTGGATGACAGAACATATTGCTTTGCATTTTTAGCACTAATATCTGAGATGCAAGAAACTGGGTTGCATGCTGACACGTGTATGGTTTTCTAATTGGACAACTGCATCCCTAGCTGCAACTGTGACCTCACGCCTGTGATAGAGATACTTCAATGGCAGAACATGCAGCCTTGCCTTATGTTTCGTTTCTTTCCCTCGATTGAACACAAAAGGGGCTAACGTTATATGTTAGTGGCCCCCATCAGACTTAGTAAATGTCTCTGCTCCAGGATTCTACTCTTAAATTGTTGGTGTCCTCCCAATGTTTGTGCAATTGGGTTGTTAAGTTCGTCCATATGACATTGTTTCTGTTAGATATAGGTTGTATTTTGCTCATGAAATCTGCAATTACTGTAATCTACCTCCTTTTTTGGGACAAGTAATATGGGTGAACCAGAACCTTAGAAACTTTGATGTGCATGTTTCGGGAAACTTGTGATTCCTCAAGCACTACTCTTTTCTAGGGTATGCATACATCTACTTAACTGGAAACCGTCTGAAACTTAATTTCAAGTTTTCTTGGTTCTTCGGTTCAGTTTCAGTTTGTCATTTTTAGAATTTGGTTCTTTGGTTTCATTTTTTTCAGAAAAAGAGAAACACCGAAATTTTAGGCATATATAAACAGCATCAGTTCTTAGGAAAAAAAGCAAATAAACTTTACAAGTGATTACTCTTCTATCTGTGCTGCTGGATATGTAACTGCCTTACTTTTACTACTATCCTGTCAATTAGATTAGCTTAACTGGTTTCACATGGACTTAAAAAGGTGCACTTCTGTTGTCTAACCTAAGTGATTAATATTGACTTGCCATTGTAAGTTTATTTCTATAAAAATGCTAATGTTGCCATGAAAAAAATCTAATTTAGTATAAGTGATCATGCTCGCTCCACTTCCACACAAATCTAATGGATTTTTAATTTTATAACCGATTTTTACTACAATATATCTTGAACTAGAAGAAATCAATTCACTTGATTTTTTTTATCGATAGAAGATATCAATTCACTTATAAGACATGTATATTTCGCCCTTGATGAAGTCTGTGAAACAAAAAGCCATAAGATAATTAATGATAAAGTGGTCCTAGATTCCTTTTCTTGGTTTAGAATTCCTCCTCATCCTGGCTCTAAAAAAAGGATTTCTCTTCATCCTTTCATTTCGGGGTATCCATAGCTTGAAATAAGAGCAGAAGTAAAGAAGAGGGCCCACCCCCAATAGGAAAATATATATCTTTTTGATAAAGATTATAAGCGCAACAAAACTCCAAAGGACAGAATAGGTACAAACCCAGAAAGGCAGACCGGGAAAATTGAATTAAAAAGATAAAAACTCAATCATGCCTAGCTTTTGGTTTGGTTTGGTTTACGTATTTACAAAAAAAAATACCGGGTGACCGAATTCACTTTGTTTCTCTCACTGTTTCTTTTGTTGCTGAAGCTGCTTTGTCTCATATAGTACCTGATGATGTAAAAACAGTAAGTGTTATCGTCCAAATGTGGAAGAAAGAGTCAATAACAGAACTCTTATGGATCAAATAACCTATCATAAGCTGTCCTGCTCATTAAGCAGCTTTAGTCAACACACTGAAGCCAAAATGGCAGTGCCGCTATTAAACTCTATTTTGGGTATTTAGTCTTAATGCTGGAAATTTTTTTGCTTTCTATTCTTCATGTGCTTGCTTATGCTCATGAATGCCTCATTGGCACAGTTACACTTTGCTACCTTGGGTAATGCATAGACCCTTTAGCAGCCCAACCCACTAGTGATATTGTCTGCTTTTGGGGCTAGGCCGGATCGGCTTTGAAACGCGTCACTAGGTCTAATGCTTGCTTCCTTATATACCCAATATCTCTCCTGTGTTTTGTTGATGTGTGATTCACTTCCTATCATTTTCAGTAAACCAATTCTTTGGCCATTTAGTCTAGAAATCATGTGTCAAACATAGCTGTGAGCTAGAAGCAGTCACACTTCTCAATTCTCTCAAATAAACTGTTTTGATAGTTGAAATCATAATGCAATGTAATCCACCTTTGATGAGGCAAAAGGTGAGCACCTTTCTGATATCAAAATTTTGTCCTTTTGGAAACTTAAATGAGCTTTATATTCATGTTTCGGGGCAGTCAAGTTTATAGTGGTGTCATTCTATCAAATACACAGCGAAGGGAGACTTCACTATAACCAACAATAAATTTAGATTTCGTGTTAACATACAGGAAGGAATTTTTTCCTTTGCAAATATTAAAAGGGCAGCCCGGTGCACTAAAGCTCCCGCTATGCGTTGGGTCTGGGGAAGGGTCGTATTACACGGGTTTATTGTACGCTTCCTTATTTTTGGAAGAGGATGTTTCCACGGCTTGAACCCCTGACCTTCTGGCCACATGGCAGCAACTTTACCAGTTACTCCAAGGCTCCCCTTCCTTTTGCAAATATTATGAGGAAAGAAATTAAAGATGCTCTACTTCATGCATTTTGTTGCATTCAGCAGTTGGTAATACCAAAATGTATTAGTTTCTTGTAGAGTAACGGATGAAACATTTTTAATCGCCCTAGTAATCTCAAGTACATACTTACCTCCATTCTTGCAGGACCAGTGTAGGAAGAATGCCTGGAAAGAATGGAAGTCCTCATGGAGATGTTGGAAATTCGTATCAGCTAAAAGGTGGCTGTAAATTTGAGCTAGTACTGTTCTTGTTTCATCCTTCAAATATTTTCTAACATAATCTTCTCAGATGAAAAGTCAGGAGGACAAGGTCCACATGATACTGGAGGTGCTCCATTATCCACTGAAAGTGTAAGAGCTGCTGCTAAAGCTGGTCTTGCAGCTGCAGCTATAAAATCAAAGCTTTTTGCTGACCATGAAGAACGTGAGATTCAACGGTTATCTGCAAACATAGTCAACCATCAGGTGATCTGCTGATACTGTAGTTACTTGGCTCCGGTTGACCTCCTGCTGAGCTAAGTTGCTCAGACTCTCCAAAAATGTTGCCGCACCCGTGTCGAATCCTTCAAAAATGCACTAATTTTGAAGGCTCTGACATACACCCAATGACATTTTTGAAGAGTCCGAGCAACATACCTGTTGAGTCCATTTCATCCTTTTTCTTTTTGTTTTGCTTGGCCGAGCTTTTTATAAACATCTTTTACTTTCGGGCATTTGGGTTTTGCCAACTATTAGGGCCTTTATAGGTGCACTACAAAGGTTTGAAGAAATGCTGCTGAGTTTTTTTTTTTGTTGTTGTTGCTATTAGTTGATGGGATTTGAAGGGAAGCCTTGGAGTAACTAGTAAAGTTGCTGCCATGTGACCAGGTGGTCACAGGTTCAAAACTTGGAAACAGTCTCTGGCAGTAATGCAAGGTAGGCTGCGTACAATACACCCTTGTGGTGGGGCCCTTCCCCGGACCTTGTGCATAGCGAGAGCTTTAGTGCACCGGGCTGCCCTTTTTAGTTGATGGGATTTACTTGGGTTAAAAAAAGTTGGAAGAGTATGGGTTTGAGGGATTTGGCTGGAGAGTTGTGATTTGAGGTTCTGATGAGTTCATCATAATATACATAACTTCTGTGGATGATATGGATCAATTAATTATGCCTCAATCCCCAACTAGTTGAGATTAACTATTAATCTTTATTCATTCCACTCTGTTCAAGGCACATTTTATTTCAATACTGAATAATTTACCTCACAAGGATTTCTCCAACTGTCACACTTATATCTAGATTTTGGGACTTCTTAGATAACTTTTCTCCATTTTATTTTAGATTTTACCTCATTTCGCTTCTATCAACTTCAATCATCATATTATCCGACCTAAGGATTGGTGTACAGGAAGGTCACATAGGACATGGTTTGTTATAGTTAGTTTTCTACTAGATATGAATTTGGTATAAATGATTAAATTTTTAAGTGAAGAAAATGATCATTTGGCCTAATTCAACCCAAAAAATTAGCTCATGAGGTGGTCCTGGTCCTAAACCATATAAAGAGATCACAATCCATTTCCTCAACCAATGTTGGACATTCTAACACGTACAGATTTGGACATTTGGAGTGTGCACAACATAATATGAGGGTATAACATGGAATTAAACCAAGAATTGGGATGGGTCTTAACTCTAAGACTATGTAAAGAAAATAGATCTTGGGCCCAGCTCAACGTAAAAGTGAGGTTGTTAGTTGAGGATCGCTCAAGATCATACAAGGAGACAACAGCCCATTCTCTCAAATGATGTGGGGTGTTCTAACAATATGATGATAAAATGTGATGCCAGTAATATAAATTGTTGATAAATTTCAAATTCTCCTCGGACCAAGTAACCCTTGGATGCTACTCGCTCCGTCCCAATTTATGTGACGCTTTTCTGTGTCTGTCCCAAGAAGAATGTCCCCTTTCTGTAATTATTAACTATTTAACTTTAAAATTTTCATTTAAGCCTTAATGAAATGATTTACAACCACACAAATGTCTAAGGTTTGTTTTAGACCACAAATTTCGAAAGTCTTCCTTTTTTTTTCCTTAAACTTTGTGCCTAGTCAAACGGTGCCTCATAAATTGAGAGGGAAGGAGTATAGTTTTCTTGTGTTTGCTTGATATTTTTGAAACCATACGTGACATCAATGGTAAGTAACTTAAATAATAACTACTTCTCACCTGCATTCCTTCTATCCCCAAGAGAAACAAATGATATAAAATTCAAAAAGAGTGCAAAAAGGAAATATCTTGAACAGAAAATGAAACGATAAGTCAATGAAGTTTGCCATTCTACTTGCCAGATAACTATAATTTTTAATATTAATTTTATTTTTATCATTGTTTTATTTCATGTCTATTGCATGCTGCCATGCCACGAATGGATAGTCTTGAGTCTGTTTTATCCCCAGCAGTCCTTTACCGAGGAAGGAAGGATGGTAGTATGATACTAAGACTAGAATGGTAAAAGTAATATGCTATTAAAACTATTTTATTCAAGTCCCAAGTCGTTTCCTTAAAAGAGGAAAAGGTCATTACTAGTTCATGTTTCAAGTTATGCTCTATTTCTTGCTTGTGTATCTTATTTCTTCATTTTTGGGAAAGTTGGTTTGGGAGCTTCTTTTGTGGATTTTTATGTTTGCATCGAACCATGTTTGGTTAAGGATGCATCTCTCTCGACTTTTGCTTTGCAACAGTTTTGACCTTTCTACTACATTCCCCATACATACAGTTAAAGAGGTTAGAGCTGAAGCTGAAGCAGTTTGCAGAGGTGGAGACCTTGTTAATGAAAGAATGTGAACAATTGGAGAGAACAAGGCAACGCTTTACTGCCGAACGTTCTCGGATGATGACAACTCAACCTGGTTCCGTTCGAGTATCCCGACCAACTGGCGTATCTGGTGCTGGTGCAGCAGTGGTCAGTAACGCAGGAAATAGTAGGCAGCAACAAGTTTCAGGTCCTCCACAGCAAGGTTTTATTTCTGGATATGGCAACCAACAACAAATGCATCCCCAAATGTCATTTATGCAGCAACAAGGAATATATGGATTTGGGCCTCGGCTACCACTTTCAGCGATACACCCATCCTCTTCGACACCCGGTATGTTTAATGCACCAGCAACTTCCCAGCCTGCTCTCAGTCATTCAATGCTTAGACCTGTATCTGGGACAAAATCTGGTTTAGGTTGAGTGAAGAAAGTGATTTGAGCTTTGGATTTGCTTCAGTTTACTGATCAGTTCTCTTCATTTCCGGAGTTATTGAGGCGAGAGAACAAATGAATTTCAGTTGCATTGCTCTGTCGGACGAATTGAGACATAAATGAAGCCCATCGACTGAAGCTGCAGCTCGGACTGACAGTGCATTGCCTGATTACCCAAGCAGGAATGCTCACATTAGTTGCTGCCTTATGCAGCTAAACTTATTCGTAGAAACAACTTGTACTATATTTCGGTTTCTACTGTGAAATAACACTCTTTTGTTAACAAGAAGTATGAGACTAGGGATCTAGAAATGTAGTTTGTGCAGTACAGGTAATTAAGGTGGAGAAAACAGGGCAATCCGTATGACAGTCTTTAGGTACATTCCTTTTCTTGATCATAGAAGTCGTGTAACAAACCTGTTGTGCCGATTCCTGCATTTGTAGTCGTTTGTAACCAATTTCCCAAGTAATTTAACTACGCTTTGAGGGTTGAACGGCACGTGGCAATAACTATGTCTCGGTCGCAAACACGTTTGGGTCCGCCAAGCGGCACCTGAGCTTCAAAAAGATCAACTTGTTCAACTTTAAGAAGCTTTTCTGCAGTCACCAACATTTCAACTGATTTGTGTGATGCCAGAAAACTGAAATATCATAAATGAATTTCCTTATTATAGTAGTAATTGTTATTATCTGTAAGAATCTGTTGAATTGTAGTATAATGTTACTGAGAAATTAAATTGTTTATGCTTGTAAAATCCCTTTGTCTCTCTAAAACCAAACTGGAGATACGTTTTGAAAGCTACTTAACTGGTGTCTAGAAATACCGGTTCTGAGGTTAATGAAATTATTAATTTCAAAGTTCAATCATCACACTTTAAAGAGAGTATATAATAAGATGCAAGATTCAATGGGGGTTGCTCGGTTGGTAAGCATTCTCTCTATTCAATATTAAGATTGTGGGTTCAAGTGACGTAGAAAGATGAAGGAGGGGTAAAAAAATCAAAAAATAAATGGATATCGTCACTAGTATGTCAAGCTTGTAATATAATATATTAATTATTTTGTTAAAGTAGAAAAAAAAAAAAGAAAAAAGAATTTGAAAGGTGACATAAGCAAGCAGAATTTTAGTTTGTTTGTTGCTCCATGGTCAACTTTTTGTAGGCTCTACTGGTTGAAGTTCAACAATAAAGTCCATTATTACGTTTTTCTATTTTTGGAATTGTCCCTTCGTTAATGATTAAAGGAGATGTCCCGCTCATGACTTCTGCTCGTTCTATATCTTGATTCACTACTAGTACTGTTAGTACGAATAGTGTTTGATGTTGCGTTTGACATTCATTCTTTATGAGACAATTTTTTTTAAAAAAATATACATTTTTATATTGAGTTATCATTTTAATTTAATTTTAAAATTTTTATTTAATATGATTTTGTCACGCCTCGAATCCCATCGAAACATGATTGGCACCCGTAGCCGATAAGGCCCGAGAGAACCAACCTTTACCTATGCTCAATTATATGCATATAATATTCATAACCACCATTGCATAATATTATGAAATACGAATAAAGGAGAACAAGGGGCATATTTAGGCATACATATGAAACTTGGCCGTTGAGGCCATCCAGTCAAAACAACATGTGTCATTTACACTAGTACACCCACGTCGGTCTACAAAAGCCTCTAACAAAAGCATTGACCAAAATGAACCATAAGTTGGGACAAGTCCCCGCTTTATACAACATGTACAATACCAAAACATATATACTTTGACTCGGAGAAGCCCCGAATGAGCTGGAGCTCACCAAAGAGCCGCTAACACTGGCAATCTACTGAGGAGGCCTACTGGGACCTGCGCCTGCAGCAAGTAAGGTAAATTCCCCGAGAGGGGTCAGTACGAAATAAGTACTGAGTATGCAAGGCTCAGATGAAACTATACAACACATGAATATGTCAAGGAATATGTCAATGAACTCAAAACATATGGATACTCAATGTGAATAAGTCACCATGTTGCATTTTGGAAACCATGTGGATTGCTTTCATTACTTTCTTTATCTCAATGCTCACTTGTTATCACATATATCACAATGTACCCGGGCCCCGACTGATCAGTGGGTCTTTCATATCATCATATAGGGATCGAGTCGAGCTAGGCTTATGCCCCTAGACTTGCCACCCTTGGGATCGAGTCGAGCTAGGCTTACGCCCCTAGACTTGCCACCCATAAATCCATATCTCGGGATCGAGTCGAGCTAGGCTTACGCCCCTAGACTTGCCACCCGTACTTGATCATTGACCACATTTGCATTACTTTGATCATTACTTTGAGATTGATACTTTGATAATCATAACATCACTTTGGAACTTTGGAACACAACATTGTTGGAAACTTTGCATCATTGACCAATAAGTGAAGAACATGTGAACAAATATCAATGAGAAATATAACATCACTAGCACCATGATACTATTGGAACCATTGGACAAGAAGCCATGAACAAGAGACACAAGTATAGGCACTATTGGAATATTGGAACATAGCCTTCTTTGAACTTTCGGAACATTAATCATGAATATGAGAAATGAGATTCACAATTGATCAATGAGTAGGAAATATAGGACAATGACCATAAATAAGTGCATATGGGATACCTTGGTACATTTCGGAATAGAACTAAAGAAATGTCAATTGTGAACACTATTGGCCGTAGAAAGATACGGACAAAATAACCTTGCATACCTTGGATTCGCAATACGAATCTACAACCTTAGATGCGTAGACAATAATCCCACTCCTTCTTTATGTGTCTACAAATACATAACGAAATTCATATTAACCACCAATTACTTTACAAATGCATACCATGTCAATGAATTACATGTTTGGCTTTCAACATGTCATTTCCCTTTGACAAAACCATTGATCATACTATTATTCCAAAAATTCCATAATATTCCCAACATTGACCAATACATGAAAATCAATACATTTCACCACAATACTTCTCCTTTACACTTTCTTATCCATAACACATCACAAATAATCCATCAAAGCACCTTAATTCAACTCATAACACATATCGGCCAAAATCCCAAAATTCCCACTTTTAGAAAAGAACAAGTTTTATACCAAATATAACACCATACATGTTCATATTTTGTCCATACCATGCTTTTTCATCAAAGGCACAAGGCCTAATTCACACTTGAATTCCATATACCACAAATCTCATACAAACTCACCAAGTTCTATGACCAACTTTTCCAAGCACAACCAACATGATATACATATTCTTTTATGCATATAAGATATTAATCCATGAAAATAAATACTTACCAAGGCTTGGAATATGTTGATCTTGTCCAAAAGATGACTTAGGGTTTGCAAAGCCAAAAGGGAATTATCTTGAAAATTCTAGAAAAGTGATGTGTGTCTTTTGGAATAAAAATCTGATTCTTCCACATATATATAGGCCCTCAAGTCTTCTTAGGAATTAAATTCCATGTCCATTTGGTCAATGGAAGAATGGGTCTTTTGTTTCCCCTTTGGGCCTTGCATTTTATCCCATTTTGGGCCTCAAATTGGCCCATTAACACATATTATCCTAGCCCACCAATTCTCATGTATAATCCATCATATATCTCATGTTTAAATAATTTCATAATGCCACGACAATATTTACTTATGAGATTTTCATTCGTAGCCTCAATCGCAAAAATAGGAATTCTAGTCACCTATGGCTTCTTTGAACATTTTGGTAAATTCTTGTATTCCATGGTTTGATCATGTAGGAGTATGTAGTAGTGTATCGAGGTATTTGAAGCCTTAACAATGCTAAAGGAACTCCAAGGAATCAAAAGAAACCATGGAAGAATCGTCGTTGCATTTCGTCGCAAAACGAGCTCGGAAAGGCCAATTATGTTGTGCCTTGCGCCACTGCCTTGCTTTGCAGCAGTGGCGCAGGAATTGAAGGTTCTCTGAATCAGTGGCCTGCTGGATTTTTCAGCCATTTTTTTCTAACACTTGCATATCATCCAATACCCTATCAAAACACTACAAAATACTTACGTAGTGACCTTAATCATCAAGTAAACATGACTCCAAGGTACCAAATGAGGTTGGAAATGTATGGGGTATTACACAAGACATCTCCGACTAAAATCTAATCACATGTACGAGGCTCGAATTAATTAATTTTTTTTTTCATCACCAACCTTACAAAATACATACTCATAGCGTCTCGAAACTTAAGTAACCATTGTTCAACATCATCACATAGGTCGAAAAGGTACGGGATGTTACATTCTTCCCCCCTTAGGAACATTCGTCCTCGAATGTTAACAACATGTTTTATACACAACAAATGTATCTTTACTTTAACATACCAATAGACATAATGCTATTAAAGACTTACTTGTTATTATTCCACCTCCGTACTGTGAACTTCTTGGTCCATTTGAAATAAGTGGGGATACTTGGATTTCATCATTTCTTCCGCTTCCCATGTGATCTCCTCTACTTGTTGATTTCTCCAAAGGACTTTTACGGATGCTATGTCTTTATTTCTCAATCTCTTTACTTGTCGATCTAGGATAGCAATGGGCACCTCTTCATAAGTGAGATCCTCTGTAACTTGAACATCCTCTACGGGAACAATACGAGACGGATCTCCTATGCATTTCCGAAGCATCGACACATGAAATACCGGATGGACGGAGGAAAATTCTTGAGGTAAGGCTAATTCATATGCGACTTGCCCAAATCTTCTAATAACTTCATAGGGGCCTATGTAACGTGGACTCAATTTCCCTTTCTTTCCGAACCGCATTACCCCTTTCATCGGTGACACCTTTAAAAACACCCAATCACCTATGGCAAATTCAAGCCCTCTTCTTCTAACATCGGCATATGACTTGTGACGACTTTGAGCCGTTTGTAACCGTTGTTGGATAACTTTAACTTTCTCCATGGCTTGGTGCACAATATCTGGCCCAAGTAAAGCAGTTTCACCTGCTTCAAACCATCCGATTGGTGATCTACATTTCCTTCCATACAAGGCTTCATAAGGTGCCATTTTAATACTTGAATGATAGCTATTGTTATACGCAAATTCAATAAGAGGCAAATGGTCATCCCAACTACCTTGAAAATCCAACGTACATGCTCGTAGCATATCTTCAAGTGTCTGAATAGTACGTTCTGCTTGGCCATCGGTCTGAGGATGGAAAGCCGTACTCAAATTCACCTGAGTACCCAAACTCCGCTGAAAAGATTTCCAAAAGTGTGCTGTGAACTGTGCTCCTCTGTCTGATATAATAGAAAGTGGAATACCATGCAATCGTACTATCTCTTTTACATACAATTTCGCATAATCCTCAGCTGTATAGGTCGTCTTGACAGGTAGAAAATGCGCCGACTTGGTAAGTCGGTCCACTATGACCCATATGGAATCAAACTTCCGCAATGTACGAGGCAAGCCCGTAATAAAATCCATATTAATCATATCCCATTTCCAAACTGGAAGATTGATACACTGCATGTAACCTCCCGGTTTCTGATGTTCCACTTTCACTTGTTGACAATTTGGGCACTGCGCGACAAATTCTGCAATGTTCTTTTTCATGTTGCCCCACCAATACACTTCTTTCAATTCATGGTACATTTTAGTAGCACCCGGGTGAATGGAATAACGCGAATGGTGCGCTTCTGTCATTATTCGTGTCCTCAGTTCATCTACGTCCGGTACACATAACCTCCCTTGACATTGAAGTACCCCTTCCGGTGTAATATCAAATGCCTTGGTCAAATTCTGCTGCACATTTTCCTTTAGCTGTAATAAAATAGAATCCGCAAATTGCTTTTCTTTCACTTCAGCTATCAAGGAGGATTCTGCTGCATTTTGCACCATAACTCTATCATCTGACGTTTCAATAAGGCGAACTCCCAAGCTGGCTAATTGATTCACATCTTTGATTATCTCACGCTTCTCATTCAACTGACCACTAGTGCTTTCTACTGCCTTACGGCTCAATGCATCAGCTACTACATTTGCTTTGCCTGGGTGATAAAGAATATCAATGTCATAGTCTTTTAAAAGCTCTAACCACCTTCGTTGCCTCAAATTGAGTTCCTTTTGCTTAAAAAGATATTGCAAACTTTTGTGATCCGTATAGATGTCAACATGAACACCATATAAATAATGACGCCATATCTTTAAAGCAAAAACTACCGCTGCCAATTCAAGATCATGTGTGGGATAGTTTTTCTCATGTGGCCGCAACTGTCGTGAGGCATATGCTATCACCCTCCCATGCTGCATCAACACACATCCGAGACCAATCCCGGAAGCATCACAATACACTGCATAGCCCTCTGTGCCCTCAGGAAGAACTAACACTGGTGTAGAAGTCAACTTGTCTTTCAGGTTTTGAAACCCTCTTTCACATGCATCATTCCATTGAAATTTAATTGCCTTGTGAGTTAACTTTGTCAATGGTGCCGCAATAGAAGCAAAACCTTCTACAAATCTTCGGTAATAACCTGCCAAACCCAGAAAACTGCGAATCTCTGTGGGTGTTGTAGGTCTTGGCCAATTCTTCACTGCTTCAATCTTTTGGGTATCAACCTGTATGCCTTCATCTGATACAATGTGACCCAAGAACGCGACTGATTTTAACCAAAACTCACATTTGGAGAATTTTGCATACAACTTACGCTCACGGAGAATTTGCAACACTTGCCGTAAGTGATAAGCATGGTCTTCTGGTGATCTTGAATAAACAAGGATGTCATCGATAAATACTGTCACGAACACGTCTAGGAATGGCTTGAATACTCTGTTCATCAAATCCATAAACACAGCCGGCGCATTTGTTAGCCCAAATGACATAACCAAAAATTCATAATGGCCATACCGTGTTCGGAAAGCTGTCTTGGGTACATCTTCTTCTCTAACTCTGACTTGATGGTAACCCGACCTCAAGTCAATCTTTGAAAAACACCTGGCACCCTGTAACTGATCAAACAAATCATCAATGCGAGGGAGGGGATATTTGTTCTTGATCGTTACTTTATTCAGTTGACGATAGTCGATGCACATTCTCAAGGTGCCATCCTTCTTTCGCACAAATAATACCGGTGCACCCCACGGGGACATACTAGGCCTAATGAAGCCTTTATCCAGCAAATCTTTCAATTGCTCCTTCAATTCACGCAGTTCCGCTGGAGCCATTCTATATGGAGGAATAGAAATAGGCTGAGTGCCTGGAATCACATCAATGCCAAATTCTACTTCCCGTTCTGGGGGTAAACCTGGGAGATCCTCTGGGAATACATCTCGAAATTCATTAACTACCGGTACTGACTGTGGAGTTAATGGTTCCACATCATTATCTTTCACTCGTACCAAATGACATACGTACCCCTTGGCAATCATTTTTCTGGCTTTCAAATAAGAAATAAATCTCCCTCGTGGTGCCCCTACATTACCCTGCCATTCGAGAACATTTTCCTGCGGAAAACAGAATTGTACCTTCTTGGCCCGGCAATCTACCGTAGCATAACAAGAGGCCAACCAATCCATGCCCATAATTACATCAAAATCCACCATGTTCAATTCAATGAGATCGGCCAGCGTATCATGACCACACACAGTTACCACACAGTTACGATATACTCTTTTTGCAACAATATATTCACCAACCGGTGTAGACACTTCAATTGATTTAATTAATAATTCTGGGGCCTTTGCAAATCTTGCAGCAACCAATGGGGTAACATAGGAAAATGTAGAACCTGGATCAATCAGTGCATATACAGTATGTGAGAATATGGATAATGTACCTGTGACGACATCAGGGGAAACCTCTGAATTCTGGCGGTCCACCAAAGCATAAGTGCGATTCTGGACCCCGCTAGTACTGGCTCCTCCTCTGGCACCTCTACCTCGACCAATAGGCTGCACCCCTCGGCCCTGTGAAGGAACCGAGGCTGAAGACGCAACAGCCGATCCAGCTGGTCGTGCTATACCACCCATGCTCCACTGTGGACATTCTCTCGCTATATGTCCCGGCATACCACACCAAAAGCAGACATTCATCCCTGTCCGACATGGACCTGTGTGCATACGCCCGCAGTGCTGACACTGCTGACGAGGGAAACCTGCTGACTGTGATCCATGACCCCCACTACTCTGTCCAACTGAACCACCTCGAAACCCTCGAGACTGAGGATAAGCACTCCCTGTGGAATAAGAGAACGATGGTCTAGGTGGTCTAGGAAACATACGGGGCCTAGTTCCTCCTTGGGACATCATAGGTGGTCCCATAGGTCTAGCCCTTTTGGACTGTCCCCTATCAAATTCATGTACCCTGCGTCTCTGTCTCTGATCCTCCATTTTCTGGGCGAAGGCTTGTATGCGAGCAATGTCCATGTCCCTATTCAAGGCCGCAATAGTGCAATCTCTTACCAAATATGGCTCTAGTCTGTCCACGTATCTATGGACCCTGTCTGTCATCGTAGCCACAACATTTGGCGCATATCGAGCCAAGGAATTAAATTGCAAGCTATATTCCCGAACACTCATATTCCCTTGACGCAAGTTCAGGAACTGGTCTGCACGTGCTTCCCGAACCTCATATGGAAGATAATGATCGAGGAAGGCCACTTTAAACTCTTCCCAAGTAGGTGGGGTTGCATCAATATCACGGGATTTCTTCCAATCCTCGTACCACAATATTGCTTCTCCTTTCAACCTGTACGCGGCAAGTTCCACTGTTTCTATCCCTGTCACATGCATAACTTCCAATGCCTTCTGAATTTGATCCACGAAGTCCTGTGGATCTGCTTTTGGATCTGCCCCTGTGAATATAGGAGGGTCCAGTTTCAAGAAATCCTGTGTTCTGCGACTTGCCATTCTAGCCGCATCATCATCATGTGCCATTGCACCAGCTCTTCCCTGGCTTTGTGCCGCCACTAACTGTGTCAACATCTGTACAGCATTCCTAAGATCCTGATCTGTGGCATTTGTCGGTGGTTCCACGGGCACTTCCCTTCTTCTCGTCTCTTCTGGAGCTGAAGAAGTAGAAGAAGCTCGCGTTGCAAACTCAGTTTCAGCCCCACCTTGATCAACTTGCTCAGGTGGTGGTCTACTTGCTCCTTCACCAGCAATTCTATCTAGCAGCTTACTTTTACCTTTTCCTCTTCCTCTTCTAGTGTTCGGCATTTTGACTATACCAAAGAAAAATAATTACCAAGATCAGATATAATGCAACTGACAACATTGGCTCTATTGCACGATCTAGAATGAAGGAAAGGAAACAACATCCTAAATGTCTCGTAGCCTCCTACATATAAATGTGGTGCACAACACATCGATACGTAAGACTCTACTCAGACACGGCTTTGTAGACATCCTTAGACCGACTGCTCTGATACCACTTTTGTCACGCCTCGAATCCCATCGAGACATGATTGGCACCCGTAGCCGATAAGGCCCGAGAGAACCAACCTTTACCTATGCTCAATTATATGCATATAATATTCATAACCACCATTGCATAATATTATGAAATACGAATAAAGGAGAACAAGGGGCATATTTAGGCATACATATGAAACTTGGCCGTTGAGGCCATCCAGTCAAAACAACATGTGTCATTTACACTAGTACACCCACGTCGGTCTACAAAAGCCTCTAACAAAAGCATTGACCAAAATGAACCATAAGTTGGGACAAGTCCCCGCTTTATACAACATGTACAATACCAAAACATATATACTTTGACTCGGAGAAGCCCCGAATGAGCTGGAGCTCACCAAAGAGCCGCTAACACTGGCAATCTACTGAGGAGGCCTACTGGGACCTGCGCCTGCAGCAAGTAAGGTAAATTCCCCGAGAGGGGTCAGTACGAAATAAGTACTGAGTATGCAAGGCTCAGATGAAACTATACAACACATGAATATGTCAAGGAATATGTCAATGAACTCAAAACATATGGATACTCAATGTGAATAAGTCACCATGTTGCATTTTGGAAACCATGTGGATTGCTTTCATTACTTTCTTTATCTCAATGCTCACTTGTTATCACATATATCACAATGTACCCGGGCCCCGACTGATCAGTGGGTCTTTCATATCATCATATAGGGATCGAGTCGAGCTAGGCTTATGCCCCTAGACTTGCCACCCTTGGGATCGAGTCGAGCTAGGCTTACGCCCCTAGACTTGCCACCCATAAATCCATATCTCGGGATCGAGTCGAGCTAGGCTTACGCCCCTAGACTTGCCACCCGTACTTGATCATTGACCACATTTGCATTACTTTGATCATTACTTTGAGATTGATACTTTGATAATCATAACATCACTTTGGAACTTTGGAACACAACATTGTTGGAAACTTTGCATCATTGACCAATAAGTGAAGAACATGTGAACAAATATCAATGAGAAATATAACATCACTAGCACCATGATACTATTGGAACCATTGGACAAGAAGCCATGAACAAGAGACACAAGTATAGGCACTATTGGAATATTGGAACATAGCCTTCTTTGAACTTTCGGAACATTAATCATGAATATGAGAAATGAGATTCACAATTGATCAATGAGTAGGAAATATAGGACAATGACCATAAATAAGTGCATATGGGATACCTTGGTACATTTCGGAATAGAACTAAAGAAATGTCAATTGTGAACACTATTGGCCGTAGAAAGATACGGACAAAATAACCTTGCATACCTTGGATTCGCAATACGAATCTACAACCTTAGATGCGTAGACAATAATCCCACTCCTTCTTTATGTGTCTACAAATACATAACGAAATTCATATTAACCACCAATTACTTTACAAATGCATACCATGTCAATGAATTACATGTTTGGCTTTCAACATGTCATTTCCCTTTGACAAAACCATTGATCATACTATTATTCCAAAAATTCCATAATATTCCCAACATTGACCAATACATGAAAATCAATACATTTCACCACAATACTTCTCCTTTACACTTTCTTATCCATAACACATCACAAATAATCCATCAAAGCACCTTAATTCAACTCATAACACATATCGGCCAAAATCCCAAAATTCCCACTTTTAGAAAAGAACAAGTTTTATACCAAATATAACACCATACATGTTCATATTTTGTCCATACCATGCTTTTTCATCAAAGGCACAAGGCCTAATTCACACTTGAATTCCATATACCACAAATCTCATACAAACTCACCAAGTTCTATGACCAACTTTTCCAAGCACAACCAACATGATATACATATTCTTTTATGCATATAAGATATTAATCCATGAAAATAAATACTTACCAAGGCTTGGAATATGTTGATCTTGTCCAAAAGATGACTTAGGGTTTGCAAAGCCAAAAGGGAATTATCTTGAAAATTCTAGAAAAGTGATGTGTGTCTTTTGGAATAAAAATCTGATTCTTCCACATATATATAGGCCCTCAAGTCTTCTTAGGAATTAAATTCCATGTCCATTTGGTCAATGGAAGAATGGGTCTTTTGTTTCCCCTTTGGGCCTTGCATTTTATCCCATTTTGGGCCTCAAATTGGCCCATTAACACATATTATCCTAGCCCACCAATTCTCATGTATAATCCATCATATATCTCATGTTTAAATAATTTCATAATGCCACGACAATATTTACTTATGAGATTTTCATTCGTAGCCTCAATCGCAAAAATAGGAATTCTAGTCACCTATGGCTTCTTTGAACATTTTGGTAAATTCTTGTATTCCATGGTTTGATCATGTAGGAGTATGTAGTAGTGTATCGAGGTATTTGAAGCCTTAACAATGCTAAAGGAACTCCAAGGAATCAAAAGAAACCATGGAAGAATCGTCGTTGCATTTCGTCGCAAAACGAGCTCGGAAAGGCCAATTATGTTGTGCCTTGCGCCACTGCCTTGCTTTGCAGCAGTGGCGCAGGAATTGAAGGTTCTCTGAATCAGTGGCCTGCTGGATTTTTCAGCCATTTTTTTCTAACACTTGCATATCATCCAATACCCTATCAAAACACTACAAAATACTTACGTAGTGACCTTAATCATCAAGTAAACATGACTCCAAGGTACCAAATGAGGTTGGAAATGTATGGGGTATTACACAAGACATCTCCGACTAAAATCTAATCACATGTACGAGGCTCGAATTAATTAATTTTTTTTTTCATCACCAACCTTACAAAATACATACTCATAGCGTCTCGAAACTTAAGTAACCATTGTTCAACATCATCACATAGGTCGAAAAGGTACGGGATGTTACAGATTTATAGCTACACAAATATTTATGATTTGTTTTAGATCAAAACTATTAAAAGTCTATTTTTCTTTTAATTTTTTTTTTTGTGTTGAACCAAATATCATCACATTGATCGGGAAACAGATGGGAATTACTTTCTCTTATTTTTTGTTTATATGTGTACTTTTCAAATTGTAAATACTTGTCATCAGGAGTTGAGTCATTTTCTAAAAATATTTGTCTAGCTAAACAATTCATGCGGGTGTGTTTGGTATGAACCAAAATAATTATCTATAATTTGTTTTCAAAAGAAACTTTTAATTTCCTTGCTATTCAATTTTATCGGATGTCCCCAAAGGGACTCCTCACTGTTCAATGCTCTCTAAATCTACAATGAACTATCGGAGAAAAACATAACAAAAAGAAGAAAAAATATTTTTTGGTGTTTGGTTACCAGAAGAATGACTTAATTTTTCAGAAAACATTTTCCTTTTTACCAAACACACTTTATTTATACTCTGTCGGAACTATAAATATTCTTTTTCGGATTCAAAATATTATGATAATAATAGTGACTGTTCTAGCTTGACCCTTTTTATTATTTTAAGATTATTTTTCAAAATATCTCAAGGATTAGTCGAAGATGGAACTAATTTTTACAACAACTATGAGGAATTAATGTCTAATTAGTCACATTTTCTTTTTATTTTATGTTTGTAAAAGATTAAGCAAGGACAACAATCATTTCAAGTACGATTCTTAATCAAATAAGAAATGCGTAACCAAACAGTACAAGTAAATTTTGTCCAAAAAGTCATTATTTGATTCCTTTTTATGTCTTTTTTCACTTGAAATTATTAGGAATATTAATTAATAGGGTATAGTCAAATGTAACATATTGTTCTTTTCATACTATAAAATCTCTTTCTCGTGCCTTTGACAAAATTTCACATCCTTGACTTTTTATGTATTACTGCCTTGTGAAGTTATTTGGAAGATCTTTGGTGATTACTTAAAGTGGATGATCCAATTTATTTCAAAATTAGCAGTTAACAAACTGCAAAAAGAAAAAAAGAAATTAGAATTAGCTATGAACTTCGCCGCTATCTATCACAAAATTGATCGTAGCTAATAGAATTTTGTGATAATTTGTTGTTAATCCGTCTAAACAGAATTGACGACGGATTTTTTTGTTTAGTTACGAAATTTGGTCTGTCACTAATTCTCATTCTTTGAGTAGTGTAAAAATTACTCTAAGTCAAGCAATTTAATCTTAGCAGTTAAAAGTTGCTATGAAGATATATTACTCATTTAACCAGGGTCAATTGATAAATGTGTGTATGAAAGAAAGATACATATATCACATTCATTATTGGTTTGAAATAAACACTTTTTACCATTTAAGAGAGGGGAAGATGAACACAATGAGAACATTTTTGGTATTCGTAGATGTCAATTTACTTTCGTAATATGGTCCATTTTTTCTTTTCTAAAATTCCTTTTTGGAGCAAGATTGTGGTTATTTTTTATTTGACGTAAACAAAAAAGTATTCCAGTTAATGTAAATGATAATAAACCTATTAGTATTTCCTTTGACTATAGGTTATCAAATTCCAATCAACAAGCTGTGAAACTTCATTTTCCAATTACATGAATAGATTAAACGTAAACGAGTACTGTAAATAGATTAGAAAATGAAATCTTTATATATTCTATGTGTGGACGCACACATTTTACTTGATTCAATGTGTCGCAAACATTAAGCTATAACTCTGTTGGTAGAGCACCTCGTTGACAAGCGCATCGATATATTTTTCAAAACTGATAATAGTATATTATTCTGAGAGATTTTTGAAGATAAAATTGGAGTTCTAAGGGGTAGCTAGAAAAATTAAAATCTGTATTATGAAAGAAGTAAAGTTTTAGAAATTTTGTTCTTCTTTTTGGTATTTATATATTTGTGTGGAACAGACCAGGATAGTCTTTGTTTGACTTTAATTTCCAGTGAAAAATTGTCAGTCTGCCTTAAACGTTAGTTATTTGAGACTACAAGTTGGTTCATCATGCAACCCTTTTTTGCATTTATTGGAATAACAATAATATTGGTAGTCAATCAATCAATTTGATGGGAAACTTATAAAATTATAGTATATGAGGTATGGACTGAAATGATTATCTGAACAATTTTTTTCTTTACTGAGGAAAAGATAAAAAACATAAAGAACTTTAAATAAGTTGTTGCATCCATATATATAAACCAATTATTTCCTTTGAATGTTAGTTTTCAAATTCCAATCGACTGCTGAAAATTTATTTTCCTTTATATGAAGAACACGTACAAAAGGGTTCCGTCACACGTTTTGCTAAGTTCACAAACTACATATGAAATCATTAGGTCACTTTGAGATATGATTTTCTCTACGACAACAACATACATATGCCAGTGTAATCCCATAAGTAGGGTCTGGAAATCGATAAAATGTAAGCAAACCTTATTTCTATCTTTGTGAAAGGTTGTTTCCGATAGACCCTCGACTCAAAAGAGAGGTAGTTTAGGAATGGGTTGCGAGAAGAAAAAATGACAACAAAATATCAAGACAAGTAAAATGAAGCACCAGATAGTAGAAATATATTGAAGAATAAGAAACTATGTGCGCAATTACTAGATACTACTACTAATAAGGAGAAGATGATCAGTGTTTTAAAAGACAGTTTTGGGACTCCCCCCGGGGCTCGGCGAGGGACTACCAAAACGTCCTGGGGCTCAAGTGTGGGGTTTAGTTCTGTGAGGCTTATGCCCCAAGCGCCCAATAGTAAGCCCTAAACACCCTCGGGGCTCGCCTAGTAGTTCTTACACAAATTGTGTCAAATTCCTTAGCTAACATTATTGATCCTCATAATTTTTTAATAAATAAATGATGCTTAGTAGTTTTAATTTTTTTCATTTATAAAAGTAACAAAATTGAGAGTAACTCAAATAACAAGTTATATTATTGCTTATTTACTATATGAGAACAGTGTGAGGGTGAATATCACTTAACATTTCTATTTAAACTACATATCCAAATTTTTACATTTTTACTTATCATTGGTCTTTATATTTTTGTCCTATATCTCAAAATTATCATATTTTATTAATTTATTAGTTGAAACTATTTTATTTTTATTCATGAAGAAGTGATGTCTTAATTAAAATAGTAATAGTTTATTGATTATTTCTTTTAGGGATCAGAGGTAAATTGTATAGTATGATAGTCATATGATAGTCATATATTTTAAGAAATTATGACTCTTTTATTATTTGAAAGTTAAGATTTTGGAGTTGATTTACATCCTAAAATAGCTTTTATTTCATTACATTATTTCTACTTGTAAAATGATATTAGGAGTTTTGATTTCTATGAGTTTTTTAATCATGTTTTAAATTTTCAAAAATTATTAATGTGTTTTTTTTTAATATAATTTTTATGTTTATTATACTATTTTTATTATATTATAAATTAAAAAGTAAAAATTCATGGGACTTACACCTCGTCCCGTGGTATGCAAAACGCCTCGCCTCATTCCGCCTCCTTTTAAAACACTGAAGATGATATGGGGCTCCCCCCCTTTCCATCTAACGAATGACCACATTCAACAATTTATTAACCTTCTATCTTAATCTTTGACCTTCATATATATTTTTCTATTTAGAGTCATGTACTTAATAAGCTAATGTAGTTCCATTAGACATGAATTTATCTGAAGAACACTAGTAAACCATGCATCCAATTATTGAAGTTGGAGTTTTCTTTTTTTAAAAGAATTTTGTTTTGAAAACATTAAAGTAATATTTTATATTTTGGTTCTTCTTTTTTTACGTATTAATATTTGTGTGGCAGTGAGTGTGTGTGTGTTTGACTATCCAGTGGATGATTGTCTTGCTACCTTATTAATGGTTAGGTATTTGATTGTCCAAGTTGATTCATCATACAATTTTTTTTATTTTTATATTTTGTAATTTATTGGTAGTAAATCAATTCGAGGAAAAAAACAGTAAATATATATGTATGAAATGTGGACTAAAATGATATCTGAACAATATTTTTCTATTATAGGATAAAAGATGAAAAACCTTCACAAGTCCTTTAAATAAAAAGGTCGTTGCATGCACAATTAATCTCTTTTATTATTCCTCTTCACTATTTAGAGAACCATCCATGTCCAAAGAAAAAAATAATACTGTAATAATAACAAGGACACGTGAAGGTTTCATACATCGTGAAAAATATCGAGTTATTTTTGTTTCACACCAACTATTCGAGAAGAGGGAACTCAATTAGTTTGGTAGATGCTTTTTATTGAGATTTTTTCATTCTTATAATTCGAACATGATATATTTAATTAATAATTGAAGAATCTTATCATAACTATATATTTTCTTTATTTCTACTTATCAATGTTTTTATTTCCATTTCCTATGAGCACGTATATTTGCAAGTGAAAGGATTTTTAAATGTGTGGTTGCATTTTTCATTCGACGTTTAATTAGTTAGTTTTGCATCTGTAAATGCGATTCAAATACAATTGCATTGGAAAATTTGTTTCATGTCTCATTTTACTTAATTTATTTGAGTTTTCACTTATTTCGATGTTCATTTTATTTGTTTGTGAATAAAACTAAACAGTTACTTACTGGCTGAACGTAGTTTACAAAGATTTAACCTAAATTCGACTATATCAAACACCGTTCCACAAAATTAAGAGAAATTCTTTGAGCACCTAGAAGAATTTTCGAAAAGGTCTAGCTCCTAGTCATATCTTATGGGATCGTTTGGTTCAAGGAATAAGGTGTAATATCTCAAAATTAAGTTTGAGACTAAATTTATAAGTACTTTATTTGATTGAAGTTATATCTAATTTCAGAATAAACTCAAATTTGGAATTATTTTATCCACCTAGGAGCTGGGATAAATTAGTTTCGAAATTATAACCTTACTATAATCCCAGAATAATTTTGTCCGAGAACCAAACGACACCTTAATGATCTTAATTTTACTTTTCAAATTTATCTTTTTTTTTCTCCCTAAATTTACTTTTTACCTTCCAAAGAAAAAGTCCTCAAAATTACCCATTTTTTGGACGTATCTTAATGTTGGCTTTTCAGGAGCATGTTCTAGAATTTGGTAAATAGGAAAAAGTAAAACATTTCCACTGGGATTTTTTTAAAAAATATTTAGTCCACAACAATATATTTTCTAAATCTTAACTACTTTAAACGGTCCTAATTTAACATGCTTTATGGGAAATTTTGTAAATTATATCAAGTATATACATATAAGTTTGCTTTATCACTACTTCATGAAGTCTTTTGGCACGAAAACTTTCCTATTTGGGTTGTTAACGAGACTTCCTACTGCTTTGTACGTCAACATGAAGCCAACAATGCAGCTGATATTTTATCCAAATATGATTGTTCCAATAATGTTACTACTGTCCTGTTATATTTTACTTTGCAAACTTCGTTTGCATATGACTATTATGTTAACGACACTTCAAATTAAATTAGGTACCGATCGAGGAGAAGGTTCAACTCTTGTAACATTAGTTAATAGTTAAGAAATATGTCTTAAGTTTTTTATAAAAAGAGACCTAGAAATATAAATGAGTAGGTTAATTTTTTCGATCTCTGAGCTAAATATCTTGAACTTAGAGAATAAACTTTTTATATGGAATAAATACCATTTGCAGCTTGTAGGGAAAAAAAACACTGAAACGAGTTGTAATCGGCACAATAAAGAAATTTGACGAAAAAAATGTTGTACTTCTTTATGTACCTAGACCCATTTTATTCTTATTTGTGTTACTGATTCATAAATTCGATGCGTTATATGATCCATAATTCTTTTTTGACGTAACATATAAACATTTCATTTAACTTGGCTTCAGCTGACCTCTATGTCTTCCAATATTGGAGGGTTGCGCACAAGTAGACACTTAAATTTGTATAAAGTTCAACAAGTAGACACAAGCGTCCTACATGACGTGTTACATGAATTGCCACGTAGGACACGTGTGTCTACTTGTTAAACTTTATATAAGTTTAAATGTTTACTTGTACACACCCCAAGTTTGAAGGTATAGATGTCAGCTGAAGCCAAGTTAAAAGACACGTTTATGTATTATGCCTTCTATTTTCTATTTTATACCTTACTAAAAAATGAGATATACATTTTGTACCCAATTTTTGAACCACCAAATATTTTCCCCGCTGAAGCAAATTGGAAATTCTTTAAATGTCTAAAGTTTTTAAGATATGCTCTAATGTTCAGTTTAATGGTTAGTTGAGGGGGTACATGAACAGTTCAACGCCTACCACATTTTTCACTTTTCAAAAGGCAAGTACTATTAGTCATCTTTATGAACTTAATTTGTCATTTTCAACAGATTTTTGGGTGGGTATAGAATTCTTGAAAATTGATTTTATCTTAATCTTGAACCTATAACTACAAGTCAAATATTTCAGCTATACCAATATAATCTTGAATTCTTTTTGACTCATAGAGGGGCTGCTCCGACACAAACATATCTTCAGGGGCCCTTTTTGAATTAAATTATTTCTGATATGTATCGGATCTTTTTTTTTTTTTTTTCTTCTTTTCTGGAAGAGGAGTCTTGGAGTAACTGATAAAATTGTTGTCATGTGATTAGAAGGTCATGGGTTCAAGCCTTGAAAATTACCTCTGGCAGAAATATAAGGTAAGACTGCATACAATAGACCCTTGTGATCGAGCCCTTCCCCCAACCCTGCGCATAGAGCTTTAGTGCACTAGACTGCCTTTTTTATGAGTTCTTTTTTTTTTTTTTAATTTGGAAAGTATGAGGTAAAATTGAAAATTTTAAATATTCTCAAATGATAAATCTTGTAGTTCTAAGTTTTTAGTGGATTTTTGTGCAATTTGTTTCCTTTTCTAGAATGGAATTCCATACTCCATCCTCTCTTAGGAAGCTTCTTCTGTTTTCCTATTTGATAATTTTATTAATTTTTCTCTTGTCACATTTTCATTTTTTTTGGGGGGTTGGGGGTGGAAGGTGGGGTGATGTTTAACTGCAATTGAAAGAAGAATATTTGAAATTGAAGTTGAAAAACAATATTTAAAAGAATGAATGATCTATCACACTACCTATTACATTCCATATGAGAAATCTTTTTACCATTTACAATTTAATACGCTAGTAGTTAAGCCAACAATAACACCACAATTACATAAATGATCCTTCTTCCCTTTATTTATTTTTAAATAAAATTATCCACAATTGATTTTTGGGTGGTGTTGTATGAAGTTACATAGAGGGTGACTACCTTACCACAAGTTATAAAAGTGGATTCATAAATTGAATTTTATAATGATAATTTCAAGTGATAATAATGACTGAATTTTTTAAATTTAAAATTTATATATATTTAGTAAATTCTATAATATAAATATACAAAAATTAAGATAAATCTACTGAATACGATTTAACTTGTAATGTGATAAAGATCCTCCCAAAAGAAGAGAGAAAGAAGCTCCTATGTACTAGCTAGAACACCTACTTGTGAAAACTACATAAACACCTACTTGTGAAAACTATGTATAACTTAAATTGGCTTTCTCATTCCTTATTCTAGTACAAGTCATTTGCTATTTGTCTAGTCGAAATGGTCCCTTTGGTATTTTTGGGCAGCTGCTAAAATGTATAGAGAATCATATTCTAATAAAGTGTGGAAGGCAAACTTGATTAATTAGACCGTCAGCTACCTGATTAGCTTCTCTGAAATAGCGAATGATAGTGAAATTGGCTTGTTCAATAATCTTTATGGTACAACCAATCACTTATTTGAGCTTTAGATTAGTAGAATCTCTTGTCTATCAACATTTTGGCAACAACCATAAAATCTTGTTCCAAAGAAAAAATAGTATAGCGTAGCGTAATATATATGAATTAATTAAATTTTTTTTTTGGTAAGCATATATGAATTAGTTTCATAGATTGATTACTATTGCATATCACCTCTTGTTTGGTAAAGTTTCCAAATATCCAAATTTATTTCTAAATATTGAGTAAACTCTACTACCTATGTTAAATTAAAATTGATCAACTCTCAAAGACAAGGACATTAATTACTTCCCATTCACTTCTATTTTTTAACTATATTAATAGTAAATTTTTATGTTTATTTGTTCACTTCAGCATATTAAGAGAAAGATATTTTTTTTCCTGTATTACCCTTAACTTTAACTATCCATTCCCCAAATTATTTCTCAAATTTATTGAAACTATACACAAATTAATGAATATCATAATAAAATATGCACTTAATTTATGATTTCCTCCATCCCATTTTAAATGCCGCTTTACCTCTTTTTCATGCACATGCATTAATTAGAAAAAGTAATGATCATGAGTACAAGTTATAGTTTACTACGTTACCTTTATTTACTAGACATATTTTTAGAATTGAGCAGTATTAAAAAAGGACTATTTCCTTAGGACTCATTTGGTACGAGGGATAAAGGATAATAATCTCTGGATAAAATGAAGAATTATTTTATTCTGTGTTTTGTTAGAGATATTAGTTAATTTTGTGATTATTTATCCCACCATTTATACCATAGGGTAAGTACGTTATCCCATATATATAGTGAGATAACTAATCCCATGAGATATCCTATTCCATGGATAACTTTGTTTATTTCATCCCTCACCCCTTAATGTTAAATGTAAAGTTAGAAATAACTATCAACCCTAATCTTGAATTCTTAAAGTGATAACTATTTTGAAACTTATCTTTTGAGCTAAAGCGATAGTTAAAATGAGACAGAGGGAGTAATATATTTGAGTTAATTCTAAGAAGGCTTTCGAATGTGCTTATAGCTTTTGGCTTATTTTTGTCTTTTTAGCTTAAAAACGAGTGTTTACACTTTTAGAGTTTACCCTCTCCAGACCTCACTTTGTGGGATTTTACGCAATCGACATGATATATTTGTGCACATTTCAGGCGATCATAATTTACAGGAATATTCTATGGTCTTAATAAGAGGAGGTAGAGTGAAAGATTCACCATGTGTGAACTTTCATTATATTCAAGGAGACTAGGATTTGTTGGGAATTTCGGATCAAAGAAGAGGCAGATCAAAATATGGTATAGAAAAACCAAAATCGATATGTCTTTTTTCTCGGTAAGGATAGGTAGGAAGTCACTCAATCTACTTTCTTTATACTTCAGTGATTTAACATCTGGTAGTTCACAACGTTTCATTTCTAACTCCATAACTTGGTTAATATGAGTAAGAATATCTGATGATATCGCATTAGGAAAGTCTATTAATTGAGGGGTATGTTGTTGTTGTTAGCTTAAAAATAAGTATTTTAAAGCATTTTTTTAATTCATCCAAATACTATAAAAATATTTAAAAACTATTTTCGCTTAAAATAAGTCAATTCAAACGTGCTCTAAATCTTAGTAGTCCCCACTTCACTAATTCCCAAAAAAAATCTAATTCGAACCATATAATGCATGCCTTTGTCGTCTTAATAATGATCAATTGTTGTGGATTCGAGAATCTTGAGATACAACCTCATATCCCAAAGCAAAGAGCTAACTTTAATCTTTTAAGCAATTTTATTTCAAGTAATAATGATCAACAATATTTAAACTCTAATTAAAAAAGCTAGGTCATGTTGTTGTTCCTTTATGGATACTCTCTCCATTTCAAAATAATTGTTCATGTATCGCTTCTCGAGAGTCAATTTGATTATTTTTTAAAGCTAAATTAGATTAGATTAATTTGATATTTTAAAATTAAAATTTAGATATTCACAAGCTATTTGGAAAATACTACTCCATTACAAGTTTTTTGAGAAAACTTTTCTCTCACTGTGGTCGTTCTTCGCAGAAATGCATGAGAAGACTGCGTCTAATAGACCCTTCGGCCTTGTGGTCCGGTCCTTCCCTGGATCCAGCGCATAGTGACAGCTTTAGTGCACCGGGATGTCTTTTTTTTTTTTTTTTCAATATGATTAAAAAATACATCTTAAAATGTTGATCAAAATTCATATAGTTTAGCTCTTAGAAAAAATTGTGACAATATGTATTTTTGGAATGGAGGGAGTAATTCTTTTGATTCTTTGAGTACTAATAATTATACAACTTGCAACTATGGTTGTACCTATCGATAGTGCTATTCTCATCCAACTGCATGTTTATATTCTCTTCTTCTTCCATCTTTATCTATCTTCTTTTAGCCAGAGAATGAAAAATCATTTTATCTTCTTATGTGTATTGGTATAGTAGCTATCAAATAGCTTTCCAATTTGCTTAACATGACCACATCTTGCTTTTATTCTCCCTCTGAATTATGCCTTTCTTTGTTTTTTTAAAATTGTTTTTACCTAATTTAATTATTAAAAGAAATAATATAGTATATAAGAAGAAGACAAAAGAACTATATTTAGCAAGGTGGCATATTAGAAAAAGGTATATAATTCTTACAAGAACTGTAGTGCATATAGGAATCCCCTTTTTTGTTTTCTCTCTTTAATTAAATATTATGCCTTCATATTTTGGAGAGTTGAAGTATGGTGGAGAAGTGTTTTATTTTTATTTTTAAAAAAAATATATATATTAAGATGTTAAACATATAAGGTTTTTATATGCTACAAGTTGTTCTAACAAAAGAATTCTCAGAAGTTGGACAAAATATATACATGGTCCAAAAATTTGCTAATTTTGTTTTAGCTATTTTGGTTGTTGAAGTGTGTGATAATTTTATCAAGAGACTTGAATTATTAGAAAGAACATATATTTTTTTACTTAATTATATTAAATCTTCAAAATATATCTTTTTATGTGTTGGCTTGGTCTTTTTTTTTTTTTTTTAAAGAGTCACACACGTCGAAATTCTTTTGGATAAAATGTGATTACAGTGAGATTTGAATTCAGAACTTCTACCAGCCCTAATACCATATTGAATAACATGAACATCTTTATATAAAAATTTAAACGTTCGGATAAAACACATATTTGTTACTCAATTATATTACACAGTATCTCAAACATTTGTTATCCGAGGTTATCAATAACCATATGAGAGCTAAACTTAAAATAATCTTTAACCAATTGCCGACAACATATGTACTTCTTCCAATCATGTCACATTTTGCTTCTCGAAATTTAATGTAGTCATTTTTTTGAGCTAAATTGAATTAAATTAATTTAATATTTAAAAATTAAAATTTATATATTTAAATTCTAAACGAAATTGTAATTTTTAACATTAATATGATTAAAAAGTACATTTTAAAATATAAATAATTAAAGTGCAAATAATAAATTAACTCTTGATAAATACAACCTGAAAAGTATTTTGAGACAAAGGGACTACTTCTAACACTAGTTTAAACGCTAACTTAATTGTTTAAAAGATGTATGCCAATGAAACATTATTCCAAAATATAACAAAAAGAAAAAAAAAAAAGGAAGATCAGCATAGAAATATGAGGAACAAGTTTGTTTTTCACTTCCATCTTCATCACGAACTGAGCCAAAATTAATTAACACCAAATTCTAATAGAGATCAAATTATACCTTGATTTACTAAATATTTAATTTGTTACATATCAATTGTAAATCAACTAAACAAGTTTGATTTCCCCCGCCCGCTCCAATTTTTGGCAATTACATGTACAAGTTAAAAGGTTGGCATACGTCTTATTATATATCAAAATTAACTCGAGTTATTTTTCGTGTTTATTCTCAAGGTTAATTTCATGTATGGTTATTAAATTTTATTTATAATTACTGAATTTTATCCATTATTACAAAATAACCATATAACTGTTTTTTTTTTGGGTCATATTTCATTTTAAACACTTCCATTCCAATTTCTTGTTGATATATTTGTTATATTTGAATGAAATAATATTAAAAACATTATTTCTAGATACCACAAGTAAAATAAATTTACTTAAAGGATTATTTTCTATATATTTATGTTATGAATGGGCCTGGATCCGTATAGGCAAAGCAACCTAATAACAAATTAAGTGGCTATATTTGGGATCTAGGTTGACAAATAGGGACTTGTGGTAGCAAAATATGTTTACGCAAATTGTGATAATGCTTAGGCAAAGACTGTGCTTCTCATCCCCAATTCTCTCTAGTTCTCTCATCCCCTTTTACTATTGTTCTTCATAATGTAATTGCTCCTTTTTATATCAATTAAAGTTTATTAGCTTCGTTCCTTCTGTTTATTGATTATTGAGTTGAGAAATCACAACATTCTTTAACTATTTGTTACAACTTACATATTGTTTGTCTGTCTTCATTTTCTTTTAACTCATAAATTTACAATATTGAATCTCCCGACTCCCGCACCAACACATACATGAGTCAAAACACACACATATTACATATATACACATATTTCTGTGATTGTTATTCTGATCACTCTAGAAAAAACTATACAGGCAACAATGAACGCATGACGTGAGCCAAAATCAAATTGTCTTCTCATTAAGCATGATTTCGAAGCTAGCTAGTATCACAAAATTTTAGTCAACTTGAAGTAAACCTTTGTAATACTTGGGAGTTGGGAGGAGCAATAATTATTAAATGGAATAGAATGTAGTCAATGAGTACTCTTATATACTTTATGTTAGAATGAGTGCATCCAATTAACATAACAAAACAAACAAACAAAAACCCTTTACTATAAATTGTTTGGGTGGTAAGCATCCACCTCTAATTTTAAGATTATGAATTCGAGTCATTAAATGAGCAAAAAAGTGATAGCTTCTAGGGAAGGGTAAAAAAATTAGATACGATAAGTGATGCCAAAGCAAGTGATTTTAGCATCTCTATACCATTGTTCTTCATATTGTAATTGTTCCTTTCCGTATTAATCAAAATTTCTTAGTTCGTTCCCTCTGTTTATTGATTGTTGAGTTGAGAAATCACAACATTCTTTAACCATTTGTTACATATTGTCTGTCTTCATCATATGTTAAGTTTTAAGGATTTAGCCCCCCTTCCGGCCTTCTCCCCCCCCCCCCCCCCCCCGCCCCAAACAAAACAAATGATGTTTGATACACAAACTACTAAACAAGTAGATGAATTAACAATGTACAACAATGAGGTAACTAAAGGTTAAATTCTCTATTTAATTTTACAAGATTTTTCTAAAACTTAGGGAAAAATAAAGTTAGAAATAGCTACGATGCTAATTGTCCATCCATGAATGGAAATTTATCTTCTTTTTTTTCACTAAGAAGGGGAAAATGGGAGTAGTATAATATACTTTTAGATTATTCCCAAGACTATATTCTTACATATTTGACTAGTGCTATTGATTGGTTCGCTAATTAGCAACGTACAAATAATTTACACTCTATAATTGGTCTCAATTATTTATAATGGGAATCAAATAAGATATAATTCAAAAGAACTTATTCTCCTTCAACAACAACAATGGACGAGACTTATCACTATCAATTGTGGTGGGAGGGTTGGTATCCCTCCACTCTTAATTAAAGATTTCGGGTTCGAGTTCTAGAAATGAAAAAAATCCTGTTGAGAGTGTTGCTCCCAGAAATGAAACCTATACATATTCAGATTTAGTCAGGCTCCGATGCGGATACCGTACACCTAGGAAATTAAAACAAACAATGGATGAGAATTGGAGAAATGCATGTGAAGAATTTTATTTTCAGCTTTTGATCTAAAGGTTCTCTTTTAAAGAGAGAATTTAAATATATTATAATTCTAATTTTCAATTGCTTTACTACTACTATAAAAATGTTGGTTCATTGCTCCAATTGAACCACACAACTCTTCAAACTCTTTACCAATATTGTCTCTTTCATTTTATATATTCTTGTTAATTTCCTTTGTACAAGGAATTTGAATTGCATTTGTTTCCTCAATTTGGGAAGAAGTTCCTAAGGAGGAAAAAGAAATCAAAACAATGACGGTAATAATTTTTTTTTTTTGTATTATTTGTTTTTCCAAGACTTTCTTTTATTCATTTATTTGTCTACTTGTGGTACACAATATGATTTTTTAAAAAGAGTTATTTCTACTTGGGTTACTACTGATTTTCTTCGATTGTTTTTCTCTTTTGGTTTAAGTTTATTACACTAGTCAAATATGTGTAGTTATTATTCTTGTCCACTTAACGAGACGTACAATTATTGGGTTTCACATGCATGATCCTTCTACCTTATAGTAGTAATTGTTAATTAGGTTAGAAACAAAACCAACGAAGCGTATCCATGATCAACCCTTAGGGGCATTTGATTGCTGGTTAGAAGGAAATTATTCATGAATTTAAACTTTCATAATTAATATGCCCACCATGTTTGGTCGTAATAATCTTTTAGTTGATCTATATAAAATTTAACACATCATTACTAATACTTGTATACTTTTAACCAATAGTCAAATGACCCCTGATGGTTCATCACTTAGTCGCTTTTTTTTTTTTTAAATCCTCGAGGACCAAAAATATTATAAGTAACAAATAGGCAAAAGAAAAGATAAAACGAAGAAATGAAAAATTGTGGATAAAATTAGGTCCTATGAATTTTTCTTAAAGATCATGATTTTCTATGACATTTCACTTTTGAACTATCAAAGAGATATTTGTTGATAGTGAAAGGGGTGAAAGGGTGAAAGTTGGGGAAAAATAGGCCAGTGTGGGCAGAAACTTTAGGCCATGATTCTGTATGGAGAATAATAATTACCTCTCACATGAAGTATATATTTAATTAATAGTTCCATGACATTCTCTTTTAAATAAAATTTATTATCTAACTATGAGTTAAATAAATAAGTATTTTTATCATAGTTTTTTTTTTTAACAATTAGAAAAATTGAAGAAAAAAAAAGGCAATTCGATGCACTAAAAGCTTTCGCTATGAGCGAAGATACGAAAAAGGATCAAATCACAAGGGTTTATTGTATGCAGTCGTACTTTGCACTTATGCAAGAGACTTTTTTAACGACTTGAACCTGACTTTCAAATTATATGACAACAACTTTACCAGTTACCCCAAGACATCCCCTTCACGAATAGAAGAAAAATAGAATGATATTTAGAGGGTCCAAATAGAGTCAACCTAACTTAAGTGGGTGGAAACGTTTTTTTGGTCCAACATGACTCTCTAGTGATGGTTGACTAACGCGTCTCTAGTTTTTCTGTTTTCTTTCTTTTTCTATCACGTGGCTTACCTATATTATCTTTTTTTTTTTAAAAAAATAAAAAATAAATTGTGTTCTTTTTATTTTTTATTCACCAATTTGTATGAAGAATAAAGATTATGGACTATTACTCCCTCCGTTTAAAAAAGAATGACCTAATTTAACTTGACACGGAGTTTAAGAAAATAAAGAAGATTTTTAAATCTTATGGTCCTAAATTAAAGTTATGGTAAATGTACCAAAATGTCCTTTAATCTTGTGGTCTTAAACATGCCATGTGGAAAGTTGGAATTAAAGTGTTGCCAAAAAAGAAAAGGATCATTCTTTTTGAAACAGATTAAAAGTAAAGTAGATCATTCTTTTTGAAACGGAGGGAGTAATATTTTTCCATTAGTGCTATTAGGGATGTAAATTCTACTTTATAGAATTTAATTAGTTGTTGGACTTTCGCCGTTTAGTTCAAATATAAAGTTGGTTTATAACTTTTTCTTTTCGGGTCGGGTCTAATGGTAATATTAACTTTTACGTAATCTTTTTTTTTTTCCATTAGAATTATCAAAACAAAAAACTACGGTAATTTTGATCAAATTAAGTGATAAAAGTTTGTATTCAAATACATATGATACGTATATTAATTTGTTCTATACATTAAGTTTTAGACAGATTTGACAAGATCACTAAGATAAAAGATCAAGATCGATTTAATTTATAACTTAAAAAGAAAATACATGAAAAGTAAAGCTATAAAGAAAGTTTAGTCTCACGCAAACTTATATCATTATGCTCACAAGCAGAATCTTAGTTTGAGCCTCCTTCGGACACCTCCAATACTCTTTAGAATGATACAAATAACGTCATTTTGCATTATACTAATAGTATATTTTAGACAAAGAAAAATCTAAGTAAACTAAAACCATATTTTAACTTATTAGAATTAAATAAAAGAATTTCTTTAAAAAAAAAAAAATCTTGAAATTTACCCCAATAATAGAGTTATGGCCTACTTTCTCCACTTGTTCGTGGAAGTTATGGAACACGCAAAGCACTGGCGCGCCTATTTAAAGCCCCGCGCTTGCATGTTTTTCTTCAAACACACAAAGACCTCTGCACTTATTTCCTCTGTTATCTACTTATCATTTTCTACTCAGTAAACTCCATAACCAATTTTTTTTTTTTAAAAAACCCCATTCCTTTTCGTGTTTCACGTTATTTATTTCATGCTATAAAGAGGGGGAAAAAAACCATTTGGGTATTTGCAAAATCTTTGACAAGTGTGAAATTTTTCATCAGTAGTTTAAAGTCACAGTTGAAATCAGTTCGAGTTAGAGTTAGAGTTAAAGTGTGTAGTGGTCCATTGAGCTTTGAATTTGTATAGCAGAGTTACATAAAAGAAAGTGGTATATTTTTTACGAAAAGAAAAAATATTGTCCTGGAAAATCTCAGCAGAAGCATATTTTTGGTCAAAACATTAGAAGAGGACTAATTAAGTTTCTGTTTTCTTGAAAAAAAGATGGCAGACAGAGCATTTGATGTGTCCGTGAATGTGTATGGTGAATCCAAATGTTTTGATGACGATGGTCGTCTCAAAAGAACTGGTAAATTCTAAAATTTCTTGATCTCATTACAAATTTGTTCGTTTTTCTTGGATTTTTTGGCTGAAGTTTGTTGGACTTTCAGGGTCTGTGTGGACTGCAAGTGCTCACATAATAACAGCTGTGATTGGTTCTGGAGTTTTATCGTTGGCTTGGGCTACTGCACAGCTTGGCTGGGTTGCTGGTCCAACTGTTTTGCTTCTTTTCTCCTTTGTTACGTATTACACATCTGCTTTGCTGTCTGATTGTTATCGTACTGGTGATCCAGTTACCGGCAAAAGAAACTATACTTATATGGATGCTGTCCGAGCCAATCTTGGTATATAAATTTCCTCACTTAATTTCATGTCAAGTATTTTTGATTGTTTAATTTTTTTGCTTATATTGATTTGGGTGTTTTTGTTTTAATTTCAGGTGGATTTCAGGTTAAGATTTGTGGGTTAATTCAGTATGTGAATCTTTTTGGTGTTGCAATTGGATACACCATTGCATCTTCTATTAGCATGGTGTAAGTACTAGTAGTTTGATACTTAATAGCTAAGTTGCGTGGACTCCACACTTTCGATGTACCTGTTTACATTTTTAAAGAGTTCGAGCAACATAGCTCAACAGTTGCTGAACTTTCTTACTACTATATATTAACTTTTGTGAAATGATTTCTTAACAGGGCTGTGAAAAGGTCTGATTGTTTCCATAAACATGGTCACCATGCTACTTGCCATGTTTCAAGCACTCCCTACATGATCATGTTTGGAGTGATGGAAATTGTCTTCTCACAAATCCCAGATTTTGATCAGATTTCATGGCTTTCTATTGTGGCTGCTGTTATGTCCTTCACTTACTCTACCATTGGTCTTGGTTTAGGAGTTGCCCAAGTTGCAGGTTTGTTCAAATTTACTACTCCTACCTTTTTTCTTATGTTGCTCGGACTCTTCAAATATTATTGTCACGTGTGTGTCGATCGTCCAAACTATGCATTTTTTTTTTAGGGTCCGAGCAACGTAGCCTTTTTTTTACCTTCATTTTCTTGTAATTTTAGCTACTGCTTTGCTCACTTTGTCCCTTTGAATTACAGAAACAGGAAAAATAGAAGGAAGTCTCACTGGGATTAGCATTGGAACTGGAGTAACTGAAATGCAGAAGATTTGGAGAAGCTTTCAAGCTCTTGGAGCTATAGCTTTTGCTTATTCTTACTCCCTCATCCTTATTGAAATTCAGGTAAAATAATTAGCTAAGAGGAATTGACAAGTCTCATTCCATTTTCTTGAACAGAACATAATGTGATTTTAAAAAAATAATTATTGGTGGTGCCCTTCCTTGAACCCCGCCCATAGCGGGAGTTTTAGTGCACTAGGATGCACTTTTTTTAACTTACAAAGGTACTAATTTGATGTTTCAATAATTTAGGATACACTAAAATCACCACCAGCAGAATCCAAGACAATGAAAAGGGCAACACTAATTAGTGTGGCAGTAACAACAGTTTTCTACATGTTTTGTGGCTGCTTTGGCTATGCAGCATTTGGAGACCAATCTCCTGGAAACCTACTTACTGGATTTGGATTCTACAACCCCTATTGGCTTCTTGACATCGCGAACATAGCCATCGTTGTCCACCTAGTAGGTGCATACCAAGTTTACTGCCAACCCCTTTTCGCCTTTGTTGAAAAAACAGCAGCTGATTGGTACCCTGACAGCAAAATCATCACGAAAGAGATCGATGTCCCAATCCCAGGCTGCAAGCCCTTTAAGCTCAACCTTTTCCGTCTAGTCTGGAGGACGATATTTGTGATCATCACCACAGTCATATCAATGCTGATGCCATTCTTTAACGACGTTGTTGGCATTCTTGGAGCCTTTGGATTTTGGCCACTTACAGTATACTTCCCAGTGGAAATGTACATTGTGCAAAAGAAAATTCCCAAATGGAGTGGAAGGTGGATTTGCCTTCAAATACTTAGTGGTGCTTGCCTTGTTATCTCAATTGCTGCAGCTGCTGGTTCTTTTGCTGGAGTTGTTACTGATTTACAAGTTTACAGACCTTTTCAGAGTTAACTGAATTATTGTTGATGTTGATTTGGAAAAAAAAAACAAAAAAAAAAACAAGGCCTAAAGGGGTGCTGACCAGCCAGTTGTTGTTATTGTGTAGGTTTAAATTTGGTATTTTTAGTTTCATGACAAGAAAAAAAAGGCAGGTCCTTGGATGTATTTATGTGGGGAAAAGAAAGAATCAGTCTTTTTCAATTATGTATAACTCTGACTATTTCATTGCAAAGATGAAATAGGAAATTGAATCAAAAGTTTCTGTGCTTTTCAACTTCTGAAGTTTTATCATACTCCATCCGTTCATTTTTACTTGTTACATTTTGCTTCCCAGTAGTCCAACTGTAAGGACTTTGACTAATATTTTAAGATGTATTTTTTTATCGTATTAATATGAGAAGGATTACAACTTATAGTATTTTTCGTATAGTTTTCAAACATCTAAATTTCAAATATAAAATATTAAATTAATCTAATTCAATTTAGCTTCGAAGATTAGTTGAATTGACTCTCCTGAAGCAGCACATGACGAGTAAAAATAAACGGACGGAGTATTATATTTTAAATAGACCTTTAGTGTTTTTATCAATTGATCAAACACACTTATTTAACTCAAAGCAAGGGAAAGGAAAATTTCGAGAAAACGAATCTCTTGTGAATTGATTATTGGATGGACCAGGTATGTTACCTATAATGCATAATTATATAATAAATAAATTTAAATGGTCCATCTAGTAGGCAATGGGGGTGAGTATATAGTTATTGAAGATATTAGGGGGTGTTTTTGCTATTTTTTACAAACACTTCTTTAAGGGTCGTTTGGTACGAGGGACAAAGGATAATAATCTCAAAATAAAATCAAGAAATTACTATAATTTTTTATTAAGTACGGGAATTATTTATCTTATCATTACATTATTATAATGACAGGATAAGTTATCCTATATATACGGTGATATAATTTATTCTATCTATACGATGGAATAATTAATCCCATGAAATATCTCAATCCATGAGATAATATTGTCTATCCTATCCCCATACCAAATGACCCCTAATAATTGGATCAATTGTTTGAGACAGTTGTTATTCTGGAATTATAATCTCACATTCAAGATATCCAATATTTTGTTTAAAATGCATAGCCACGTTAGTCAATACCAATAAGCAAATACTCGATAAATGTAATCTCAAATCATATATCGAAATAATTAGTATCCTAATCTTGGTACGTATCCAAATTAGGTGGCTAAAAAAACCTATTCTCCCTAAAGAGGAACTCCTATTATTGATGTTCAACAAATATATTCCAAAATGAAGTTGTCTTTTAGTAACCCGTGATTGATTTTCCAAAATTCTAATAAAAACAAGATAGCACATGGAACTAGTAGACAAAGGATTTAATTGGGAAGCATATAATATATATATATATATATGAAATAATAATATTAGAGCAATTAGTGGTACGTGTCGTTGGAGTCATAGGTTTAAATTTAATCTATCTTCTTTTAAAAGAAATTATATTTACCAAATCAGCGTAATTAATCTCTACATTATTATACACCATATTCAGCACATTCTTATAATCAGGGGCGGAGCTAGCTTAGGGCTAGGGAGTTCATCCGAACCCCCTTTGGTGAAAAATTACACTACTTATACATAATTAAAATTATTTTTTATGTATATACTGTTAGGTTTTTAAGAGGTGTGAATAGAAAATGAATAGGTGTTTTCTTTGAAAAGACACCAAGAGAAAGGATGCAATTTGAATAGGTACCTTTTCACTTTAAATGGTTATGACCTCTCCGAAGTATTGTGACTTTTCCCATAGGTTGTGACCTTTCATATAAATTGTGACTTTCCCCATAAGGCACAATAAGCATCTGTTCATACTACCTTTTCGTTGGTTATAAATTCAGAGGACTAGCCTCAGTTTTAAGCATCAAATTTCTGAACATCTTCTACATATTTTCTAACAAACAAATATAGAGTCATGTGTGATTGTTGCCGTTCTTTGCGTTCGATGAAGTCGTTGGAGTTTGAGGTACAGCTACTCCATCGATAGGTATATCCGTTTTATGCTGGGAGGAAGTAATCTAAAACCTCGGGTACAGTGAGGGGATTAAATTTCTTAAGTACACACAAGAAAATTGTGGACTTGGATATTTTAATTAAGTTCTTTGCTTTTCTGTTTATTTTTTTGATTTACTATTTTGAACACAAGCTACTAACAATCTCAAGAAAATTAAGGAATCTTAAGGAAAAGAAAGCCCTTAGTAAGGGTGACAACCTATGGGAAAAGTCACAATACTTAAGCTCCCTAGTCTTCATCGATTTTTTTTTGGGAGAATTCAAGTGAAATGAAGGGTGGATCTATCTTCACCATTTACTTATGAGGACGGGTCGGGTACGGATATTAAATGGCTGTTAAGTTGGAATATGGTTAAGTGGGCTGGTTGGGTATTAAATGGAACACTGACGTGGACTAACCATGTGACAATTTTTTTTCACGTGGTGTGCTTGGTGGCACTCCATTAATGTGAGGGGTATTTTTGAGCCAAAAACAAATGGGGGGATATTTTTGCTCCATTTCGGATAGTTCAGGGGTAGTTTTGGACCTTTTTGGCACTCCGTTAAAATGAGGGGCATTTTTGAGCCAAAAAATAAACGGAGGGGTATTTTTGAGCCAAAAAACAAACGGATGGTATTTTTGCTCTATTTCGAATAGTTCAGGGGTAGTTTTGGCCCTTTTTCGTTTCAAGAATGAGGCAAAGTTATATCTGATGTCACTGGAATTTTTCTTCGTATCAATTCCATCACTGTTTGACACCATTCATTTTATCTACATGGAATGATAATTAACAAGACAATGGTGGTTCTTACAAGTGTCTAGAATTCCCTACACTTGGTTATTCTTGTCTATTATCTATGCTTGAGTTTATCATGTTAATGGATTATGTGTCAAATGAGGAGTAATTCCTCATGATGATATCATATGACTAGACGTGGCTCTTACAACGAAAATGGTTCTCTTCCAACTTCATGGCAGACATCAAGTGTTATGAGGTATTGTAGAAAATTTGATATCACACGTATAACGTGAAATTCGTTAGCCTGTGAAATTGATCTTCATTAACCAAATTCATTTACGACAAAGAAATAATTATATATGTCTTTGTGACACGTTAGTCACTATTGATTCAATGGACCCAGATTCATATTGATGATGAAGTGGGTAGTTTGCAGTTAATTCTATAGCATTGTGAAGAAAAGAAAATGCCTAAGAAAAAGCAGTGGAAAAAAAAAAGGGAAGAAAAGTAGAACATTGTGAGAAGTTTCTCAATTTTGGGTGTCTTTGTTGAAAAAGTATATTTGTCATGTATTAGTCATTGTGACAATGGTCAAATGTTTTATTTTTTGAAAGACGATGTCTTCCGTCGAATGATGAAAAGATAAAATTTTAAAACTCAAAAAATACTGATTTGTGTTAAGCAGTGCATTTGGTGGAATTCATTTTTCTCACTTTATCTATGTGATTGCCTTCTTGATCCAGAACTTCTGTGCACCCTTTGCGCAGACTGCTTCAATTGAAACCACAAAGGTTTTGATTGAGAAGTTTGGAATATTAATATGCAAATATTTTTTTTAGTTACTTTAAAATGTGAGGGGTTCTTGGCTTATGATAAAGTCAATATTAGACTTAGTGTCTAATTTAATTTTGAAGAACAAGATATGAAATTATAATGACATTCTTGTATTATATCAAACCCACCAAATCCTTGGAGTATATTTTATATGGTGATCGTTTAGCTTTTTTACTAGTATATGACTAGTTTATGAAACCACCAAACTGATAATTGAACATATATTTGTTCAAAGGAGTTATGTTCTTTCATGAAAGCTTTTCATGAAAAGATGTGTCTGTTAAAATACAATTATTTGTATAGACATGAACATTGGTAAAAGGTTACTCACCTTTGTTGTCAACAAAACAACGATCAATTAATCATTAATAATGATTAGTTTTTGTTGATAAAGTTCTGGTTTATTCTAGAACTTGTGGGGGCAGTTGTCCTTACGACTAGCCGAATACTCAATCGAGTATCCCATAGAAAACACAATCTATTCCATATGAAAATGGAAAGGAAGAAAGTCCTCTTTGAATACTTCAAAGTGTGGGGTGTTTCGCCAAAATGCAAGTTCTTAAACTCAAAAGGGTAAAATAGAATCGAAAAATGTTGATTATGTTTTTATAGAATATGCCACCAATAGTAAAGGATATTGATTTTCGATAGAATTAGAAAACGTTGGTTTATTGATATTAGTGTATTATGTCAACCATATGATATGGTAGTTAGTGAAATTTCTCACTTAACTAGTTCCGTCTTAGTAAAAGACTAGTTGATTTAATTAGTCATTTGATGATTGATCATATGTATTTTAATTAAAGGTCATGATCTTAATTTGTGAATGGATGTCATTTTAAAGGTTGTGATTCTTCTTGATAAGATGTGTCTATTGTAAGACAACCCTTTGAAAAAACAAGACGGTTTATTGAATGTACAAGTTTATTGGTCTATAAATTGAAGAACCAATTAATAATAAGAATAAAAATCAATAATAGCTTGGATTTTCACATTTGTGAATGTGCTATTAGTTGGATATTTGAAGAAGTAGACTTAAAAGAAGTGGAATGATTGAGAAATATATATTGTTAAAAGGTTGTGGCCACAACTGAGGTCAATAATCCACAAGTATTGGTATAATGACGTTACTTTAAGTGTAGTCATCAGTCTACGATATATCCTAATTTCTAAGTGTAAGACGCAGCAAACATCAAAAGGCATCAACTTTCTTTGGTCCCGATTTTTTGACATTCTTAGTAGAGAATGAGTCTCAAACCTTTAAGGAAGCTATATCTTCTTCAGAAGCACAATATTGGAAAGAGGCAATCAATAGTGAAATAGAATCCATATTGAATAATTATACATGGGAATTAGTTGATCTTCCTCCAGGAAATAAAACATTGGGTTCTAAATGGATCTTCAAAAGAAAAATGAAAGATGATGGTACTATTGATAAATATAAGGCAAGACTAGTTGTCAAGGGTTTCAGACAACGAGAAGGTCTTGATTATTTCGACACGTACTCGCCGGTAACAAGAATTACATCAATTCGAGTATTGATAGTGTTAGCTGCCGTGTACTGTCTTCAAATTCATCAAATGGATGTGAAGACAACCTTTTTAAATGGAGAATTGGAGGAAGAGATCTACATGGATCAACCCGAAGGGTTTATAGTTCCAGGAAAAGAAAAGAAGGTATGTCGACTTGTTAAGTCACTTTATGGACTAAAACAAGCACCCAAACAATGGCATGCGAAATTTGACCAAACAATGTTGGCAAATGGATTTAAGATCAATGAGTGTGATAAATGTGTTTACATAAAGAACACTCCAAATCACGTTGTCATTGTTTGCTTGTATGTTGATGATATGTTGATAATGAGTAAAGACATTTCCGACATAAATACTACTAAGCGTATGCTTGCTAGCACATTTGATATGAAAGACTTAGGAGTTGCAGATCTGATTTTAGGAATTAAAATTCACAGAATTCCTCAAGGTCTAGCTTTATCTCAGACTCACTACATCAACATGGTATTGGATAAATTCAAGTATCTAGACTTCAAAGTCGCAAAGACTCCAATTGATGTAAATCTTGCTCTTACAAAGAACAAAGGTCAAAGCAAGTCCCAAGTGGACTATGCTAGAGTGTTAGGAAGTTGGATGTACATAATGAATTGTACCAGACCTGATATATCTTGCGCTATAAGTAAACTGAGTCGGTACACGAGTAATCCCGATCAAACTCATTGGATGGCGATGAAGCGAGTGTTGGGTTATTTAAAATACACTAAAGAATATGCATTACACTACAATAAATATCTTGCGGTGGTTGAAGGATATAGTGATGTAAATTGGATCACCGGATCATCTGAAATAAAATCCACAAGTGGATATGTGTTCATTATCGGTGGAAGAGCAGTGTCTTGGAAATCTTCCAAACAGACATGTATAGCTCGCTCTATAATGGAATCCGAGTTTATAGCTCTGGATAAGGCCAGTGAAGAAGCAGAATGGCTACGAAATTTTCTAGAAGATATTCCTTTATGGCCAAATCCAGTTGCTCCTATATGTATACATTGTGACAGTCAATCGGCAATAGGACGAGCTGAAAATGTTATGTATAGCGGGAAATCTCGTCATATTCGACGAAGACATAATACCGTTAGAAAACTATTCTCTAGAGGAATTATCACAATTGACTATGTAAAGTCAAGAGATAACGTGTTGGATCCACTTACAAAAGCGCTAACTAGAGAAGTGGTTGAAGATCATCGAAGGGAGTGGGACTATGGCCGAGGACAAGTCATCGTGGCGGTAACTCTACCTAGAAGACTGGAGATCCCAAGATCTAGGTTCAAGGAGATCAAACAAAGTCATTGATGACGGTTCAACATTGTCAAAAGTAATTTTTTGGCCCATTCTCGTGATGAGACAATGTTCAGTATCAAGGATAAAGTGTTAAGACCTTTTAATGGTTTCTAATTTTGATACGGGGTATATCAAATAATGTATCTATGAAATGACACATTTAGGAATCACCTATGTAAGTGTGAAGTGTAAGCCGATTCAAGGAGAATTCTGTAAGGCCAATTCTCTACACACTTATGAACCGACAATGTTCATGGCTGAAACGATCAAAACAATGAGAACCAAAGACGGTTCAAGGTTTGATTGTGTGTCATATGGTTGTCTAGGTATACACCAAAGCTCGACGGTTCAAAGATATCAAATCTACCGATTGACCGAGTATATCCGACATATGTTCACTACGGAAAGTTCAAAGGGAAACCTACTTATCCAGATGAGATTAATCCTTACTTACGAATCACACAGTTTTTCATGCATGTTTTTATCATATAGCCATTCCCCATTCATGCGGGGGATTGTTAGGTTCTTAAGAGGTGTGAATGGGAAATGAATGGGTGTTTTCTTTGAAAAGACACCAAGAGAAAGGATGCAATTTGAATAGACACCTTTCACTTTGAATGGTTATGACCTCTCCGAAGGATTGTGACTTTTCCCATAGGTTGTGACCTTTCATATAAATTGTGACTTTCCCCATAAGGCACAATAAGCACCTCTTCATACTACCTTTTCGTTGGCTATAAATTCAGAGGACTAGCCTCAGTTTTAAGCATCAAATTTCTGAACATCTTCTACATATTTTCTAACAAACAAATATAGAGTCATGTGTGATTTGTTGTCGTTCTTTGCATTCGATGAAGTCGTTGGAGTTTGAGGTACCGCTACTCCATCGATAGGTATATCCGTTTTATGCTGGGAGGAAGTAATCTAAAACCTTGGGTACAGTGAGGGGATTAAATTCCTTAAATACACACAAGAAAATTGTGGACTCGGATATTTTAATTAAGTTCTTGGCTTTTCTGTTTATTTTTCTGATTTACTATTTTGAACACAGGATACTAACATATACAGTGGATGTCGAACCCCCTTAGGCTAGTTCATGTGTTTACTTTTTTATATTTTAAACCCCCTTTATGAAAATTTTGACTCCATCATTGCTTATAATGCCGTACCAAACAAGTACCAACCCTTTAATTACGTAACTTAGATTGTGTATTTAAGGTGTTGTATGCATGACTATGATAATCCTGATCCTTTGGTCTTTAACTGTGTTTGATCTTGTATGTGTGATGTTGCCTAATGTGTAGAGTGGATTGGATCATGTTGAAAGTGTTTTGGCTTAATTTGAAATTGGCCAAAATTAGAAACAACTAGGAAAACGATGCATGTACGTAGCTCTGCTGGCCAAAACTATAGTCAAAGGGGAGAAAATAGTGATGTTTAACAGTTTTAAAACTACCACCTGAGGTGGAGGAAAAGTATTGGTTACGGGTCTACGTGAACCTAATATATGCGTTTAAAAAATCACTAAATTAATAATTTTATAAATATTTGTCAATTATTTTTTATTATAATATTAATTTAAAGTCGCGGGAGAACTTATAAATATAAAATATTGAATCTCCCGCTGACCAACATTTATATGAGTCGAACACACACACCTATATATATAAGTTCTACATTTTTGTGAATCACTCTAGAAAACTATACAGGCAACAACAAACGCATGGCGTAGCAGTAAACAAATTGCCTTCTCATTAAGCATGATTTGGAAGCTAGCTAGTATCACAAAATTTTGGTCAACTTGAAGTAAACCTATGCAATAATTGGGAGTTGGGAGGAGCAAGAATTATTAAATGGAATAGAATGTAGTCATGATTACTCTTATATACTTTATGTTAGAAGAAATTGATGGTGATGGGAGCATTGTTGGGGGAGGGTAAAGTTGATGGTGGTGGTGAATGATGATTAGTTTTGGCAATGGTGATGCATTTGTAATAATGGAGATTTTGTGATGGGTGTAGAAGAAAAAAAAAGTTTAATTTAAAAAGAAAAAAAGAAAAAGTAGGTAAAATAATAAATTTATTGTATTTCTGTGTGGAGCTGACATGGCGCTGACGTGGCGTGCGCGTGTGGAACACCTCATTTTATGAAAGTGGTGTAGCAATTTATAAGGTGGAATGAATTCACTTTTAAGTAGTATAGGTGTGTATTAGGTCGCAACAATAGTTTGAGTGTGTAATCGACTTTTTGGGACAAGTTTAAGGTGAATTTGATGTCATTTCCCTATATAATTACTAGTTGTTACACACACACACACATATATATATATGTTAGAACATTTCTGTGAGTTCTATTCTTGATTACTCTAGAAAACTATACATGCAACAAAGAACGCATGACGTGAGCCAAAAACAAATGAAAAAATTACAAAAAAGTGCAACTAGTAATGCTACGTTACAGAATATAATTCACTCTATATTACATTACCAAAAGTAGCCCAATTGTATAGGCCCAAAATTTTAAATTTCATCTGGTAGCCTACTTAACTAAAGAGCAACACATCGACTCCACATATGACAAGTTCATCTGACGTGTCAAAATACTATTGAACGCTGGGAGTACTATAACAACCAAAAAAAATTAATTAAATGAATACTCAGACCCAAAATGACAAGAGTCTCCCACAAGTGACACACAGTAGTCGAGATCGAAAAAATGGTAGCTAAAAAACGACCATCAATGGCGACGCCGGCGACCATCACCGCTGTGAATCCGGCGACTCATCGCCAGAATCTCCGATAGCGCCGATGAAAGTTTACTTAATTTTCAAAATCTTATTAATATTCTTAATGTTAAGTTGGATCCAAAAATGTTCAGTTGGATCTAAATTGGATCTCCGCTCCATGATGTAGTTCGCCGAAAGTTAGATTTACATACGAGATCTGAATTGAATTTACAGATCTGAGATTTGCTATTATAAATCTAAATTTTAGGTAGATAGATCTGTTATTTAGGAATTCTTTTTCTTTTTCTTCTTCCTGTTGTGATTCTGATAGTGAAATGGAAGTCTAATAATAGATAGAAGGTGTTTCCTAGTGTAAATGTATATGGTTCATGTTTATACACATTTATACAAGGTTGATACATTGTTTAAACTTTATATATACATATGTATAACTTTGTATCATTATGTATATTATTGTGTGTGTGTGTGTGTGTCTATATATATATGTATGTATAATTATGTATACTATTGCATAATTATATATATATACACCATTATATATCATTATACAATAATATACAAATTTTATAAAAAAGTATATATATGTGTATATTGGGTCTTATTCAATAAGATGTACTAAACTCTCTGCCTTTTTAGGCCAAAATCAAATACATAACACAATGATCATAATCAAGTGTATTGTACTGCTACTTCACATACAGGTGTTTGCCCTTGCTTCAGTTGCTAATATTGACTTCAATATGTGCAAGTTAAAAATTTGTGTATCCGTAATTTGCAAATATTAAATTGCAGTATTTCAAATATAATTAAAAATTATATTCAAACGAAAAATGACGGATTTCAGGTGTTTCGATATGAATTTGTTGATATTGAAGAAAAATATATATTTACAGTTAAATATATTTGAACTATATCTGTTAGTTCATTAAAATAATTCAGCAATCGATGAAAAATAATTTTGGAAGAGAATTGGGAAAGAATTGAAGTGAGAATCCTGAGGAAGAAGCTAGGAATTTGATATGAGAAGTGTTGTTCCCTATATAACTAGAAAGAAAAGTTAGTTTACAGTAAATGGTCAAATCAGATTTTGGACTATAAAGTGTAAAGCATATTTTTGACTACTTAAATGTAAATTATATTTGCTAGTTATACTTTTGTATAATTATCCCAAAACAAATTGTCTTCTCATTGAGCATGATTTCGAAGCTAGCTAGTATCACGAAATTTTAGTCAACTTGAAGTAAACCTACGCAATACATGGGAGTTGGGAGGAGCAATAGTTATTAAATGGAATAGAATGTAGTCATGAGTACTCTTATATACTTTATGTTAGAATGAGTGCATCAATTAACATAACCAAAAAATAAACAAAAAAAACTCAGCTATAGGTAGTTAAGGTGGTAAGCATCCACCGTGAATTCTAATAAGGTTGTGAATTCAAGTCATTAAATGAGTAAAAAAGGTGACAGCTTCTAGAGAGGATAAAAAAAGTTAGACACGAAAAGTGAGGCTAACTCAAATGGTTGAACATCTCCACTATCAAGCCGGAGAACAAATGGAAACGCTATGGATCTTGGTGCATTTTGAGGTGATATTTATACACAAACATTTGACATTTCGATTAGGGTTATATGAATATGATTTACTAATAAATGATATCTGAACGTTAATTTATTGAACTCCTAACATGATTTTAATTTTGAATATCTATTTTATCAGATGGGGTCATGAAATTTCAAGGAATAGGGTTATGATTTTTTAGAATTGTAGATATGTAGTGCAGACATTTGGTACATATCCAAGAACCATCCAAAGTGCTCTTTTGACCAACAAGAAAACAAAACGAAACTATAACAAGTTGTATCCAGCCAATAACATTATATTCCATATCCAATCCAATCCATCCTGTGGGGGAGAATTATGATTTTTCTCTTTATGCTAAAATCCAATTTGATAAATGACCTATGGGTGAGGAAAATTGTCACATTGGGATTTTGTACACAATAAAAAAGATTGTTCTTTATGGAAGGATGCTAAGAAGAAAGTTCAAAGGACCACTATTTTATTCTTTTTTTATTTTGTTAAACTTTAAAAAAAAAAAAAAGAGGCAAAAATTGCTCTTGAACTCATGAAAATAGAGCAATTATATTTTCTATTTGTTTTTTTGGCACGAAAATAGTGTTACCATTTTTTGCAAATGATAAAAACATTTTTGTGCCAAAGAGTAGATGACATAATTTCTCTATATCTAATAGGATACAATTTATTTCTTTTAATACTTTTCCTAAATTAAATTTTAAAAAATGCCGCATTTGGCATATTGGGTGACAATACATCTACATGACAAGAGGGGGTTGCTCATGGGGTAAGTTACGACCTTCCTCTTCCAACCCTAAGGTTGTGAATTTAGATCATCAAGGGAGCAAAAAATGGAGCTCGTGGAGTTGGGGGTAAATTTTTTTATTTTATTTTTTTAAATAAAACAATCCATCTACATCAAGAAATTGGGACAAAAATTCCAAAGAATATATAATTCAAAGTAGTGCTCAAAAGTGGTGTTGGAGATGGATGGAGGAGGAGGAAGTACAAAGTTATAAAGTAGTACATGGAATATAGGGATTAGGGAGAGTAACCAATAGAAGTGACAAGGACCAAACATTGTTAAATCACAAAGGAAAGAGGGAGGAGAATGAGGTGCTTGACAAGCCTTCTTAGATCTTCAAAAAGGATTTGATACTCATATGATCATATTCAATTGTTTTGTTACTCTTCTTCCTCTTTTTTCTTTTATGAGTTTTGTCCTTTGATATGTGTCATAAGCTGTAGAATTTAAAGCCACAAATTTAGCATTTTTGAGTACTTTAGATGAATACTATTAAAAATATATTAATTGTGTTTGATTAACTTGACTTCTGCATTGCTTAACCTTGGGTATCAGTAAACTATTGACATTGAAGCAATTGTTTGAAGAATTAGGAGTACAACAAACTCTCATTAATGAAATTATATTGTGATAGACAGGAAATTATTAATGCATTGCAAATCAATTCAATTTTTCATGCACTTTAACATTGATCATCACTTTGTCCAAAAAAATTGCAAGCCTAAGATATTGTGGCAGCATTATTGTAATTTGTTAGTTCGAATAATTTAGTTGTAGATATATTCACTAACTAATTTAAAGTCCTCTAGTAGTCTAGTACTCCCTCCGTTCCGTTTTACTCGCCACAAATTTATTAATTTGATTTTCTCTTTTACTTATCATTTTTCACTAATCAAGACAATACAACTTTTATTTTCCTACTTTACCCTTAGCATTGATTGTTTTTTCTCCAAATTAATTTCAAGACATAATATTAAACATCATTTAATAGGGATACTATGGTAAAATAGCTACGTCTAATTGTTTTTCTTAATGAGTGTGCAAGTCAAATTGTGACAAGTAAAAGCGAACAGAGGGAGTAAATTATATTGTAATAAGCTCACATTTGAAGTGGGAAGTTGATAGGTAGCTATGCATAGATACTTCCACTTATAATAAGGACCTACCTGGACTTACTTTCTTCTTTTTTTTCACCGACGTTCGATATTTGCTTTGGGGACTTGATGAATAACAAAATCAGGATTCACGCCATGAAGTGGATAGAACAATCTAAGGATAAACGTTTTTTCAATTGAAGGCATTCGAATTCGAGAGTTGATCTAATTAAAGATTGAAAAATACTTATCACTCTACGAAAATTTTTGATGGTCCATCACTTTGTTAATTGTGTACATATATCAAGGGTGGGCCGCAGCCGCAGCGTTGGTGGAGGCCAGGCGTGACCATCCAACTTCTTGTGCGCACCAAATAATAATAATTATTTTACTATGTTATGTATTTCTTTCTTTTCATCTCTTAAAAAATGTACAGTAATATTAGGAGGCTATGAGTGGGTTGGTAATGAGTTTTCTATGAACTTCTTCAACTTTGGTTTGCTTTCTTTAGCTTTGATTTGCCCCAATTTATTAATGGGGAAATTAGGTCCAATGCCTTTGGCCATCTAATTTTACCAAATATGTACACATTCTATAGGTAATATATACTTTATACATACTTACACACAATATACACTATCGAAATGTACATGTAGTGTATATTTCAGTCATATTGGTACTCTAGATAGCTGAAATGTATATTTACGTAAGTTTCCATTATTAATTTAGTAATTATAATTTGTTTTGTATGCATAAGGGAGCATTAAGAAGAATCTCCAAGATTCAGGGGAAAGTAAGGTAGTTTATAAAGGTGTTCCGTTGCTTATAAATTTTTTGAATAATAAAAAATTAAAAAGTGGCACTTGAGTAAATAGATTCTTTAACATAAGTGGGGCAAATTTGAGTCAAATAACTCCCACAAATTAAGCATTTTCTCGTAGTGTTCCTTCTTCTTTTATGAGTTTGTCTCTTGATACGTGTCATAAGCTAAAGAATTTAAAGCCACACAAGTTTAGCATTTTTGAGTACTGTAGATGATCCATATTATAAAAAGAATTTGATTCATGTGGTTGTTATTGATCTTAAGTGTTGTAAGCAGAGTATGGGGGTATATGGCCTTGGGTATCTGTAAATTATTGTCATTGAGCCATTGTTTGAAGAGTTAGGAGTACAACAACATCACTAATGAGGTTATATACTCCCTCAGTATCGATAATAAGAAAGACTAAGGTATAACTATTTAAATTCTCAATCAAAATCATCTAACATCAAATTATATAAGACCTTAGTGATTAATTCAGAGTGTGATATCCCAACTTTCGGAATAGAATAATTAATTTTGTTTTGGCCCTTAGAATATTTTAAAAGGATGAAACTAAGGATATCATGTAGTAGGTGTCACGCACCAAAGGTGCTACCTTTAGTAAAATTCTTTCATTAGGAATAGTACCTTGTGAAGGTGCTAGATTCAAGAGGAAAGAGTGGTGTATGCAACCTTGTTCTTACCTTGTGAAGGTGTAGAGGTTGTTTTCGATAGACCCTCGATTCAATTAAAGCATATCAAAATCAGTATAAAAAGAAAAAACGATAGTGAATAATAAACCATATACATATAATGGAAAAAGAAAAGTAGTATTGTATAATAAACGAAGCAAAGAAAATAACATGTACTAATAATAATGCAAAGAAACGTCAATAGGAGAATTATACTAATAATCCTGATAAGGGAAACACTCAACTACCTTAGTTCTATTTCTCGACCTCTATTACTTCTTATCTAGGGTCATATCCTCTATAAGTGGTAAGCATGATGTCTATGTTCTCTAATAGTCTATTAAACTATGTAATAAGCTAGGTATATATATACTGCCTAGACTTTAGCACTAACGAAATCCGATGCACGTTTAATGAGCTATGCCGTCTCTCATGTCTTGAGTGGAAGTTGATAAGAGGTTATGCATAGCAACTTCCACTTATAATATAAGGGCCTACTTCTTTTTTCATAGGTTTATATTTTATTTTATTTTTATTTTTCATTTATATATATATATATTTGATAGTCCCTCCGTCCCACATTATTTGGTCATCTTACTAAAAATAGTTGTTACATATTAGTTGTCCACCTTACTAAATCAAGAAAGAACTAATAATTTTTCCCCATATTAACTTTCAATTATTTTTTTAAAAAAGTTTTCATACTTGTTTGCAAAGTTCTCAAGAAGTTTTTTAAGGGGTGAATTAGTAAAATTATCTTCTTATTTATGATTTCTTAACATGCTTGTAAAAAGAAAAATGATCAACTAATATGGGACGGAGGGACTAATCGTTTTGAGCTGGATCAATTATGATCGTACCAGGAAGTCTACTTGGAAAGATAAAGGGCTCTCTCTAAAGGTGATTTTATAACTTGAACTCAAACGCGAAACCTCTAATCAAATTTGGAAAGTACTTTACCACTCCATTGCAATTTTCGGTTGTTCACATAGGTTTACTTTGTTAATTGCATATATCGAGCAACTATCCGAAAAAGTTTACGTGACCGTCCAATGTGTTGTGTGCAGTAACGAGGCCCATCAGTGAATTGTAAATGAGCTCTCTATGAACTTCTTCAACTTTGGTGGCTTCTTTAGCTTTTATTTGCTCCAATTTATAACTCACTCCGTTCCAAAATAAATATTGTTTTAGTTATTTTTACGCTCACTAAAAAAATACAAGGTATCATTTGCTAAATTGTTACTATTTATTAGATAGTTCTTGAGAATTGAGCACTATAAAAAAGAAGCAATTCTTTTATACAGAATATAGTTTGAAACAATTACTAATATTGTCTTGAATTTTTAAAGCGATGATACTTTTAAGATATTGTTTTGGTTAAAACGTCACTTATTTTGTAATGAATAAAGTAATTTAGTAATGATAATTTTTTTTGTATCCATATGGGAGCATTAAGAAGAATCTCCAACATTCAGGGGAAATTAAAGTAGTTCGTAAAGGTGTTGGGGTTGCTATGTAATGCTCATAAGTTTTTTGAATAAATAAAAAGTGGCACTTGAGTAAAAATTAGATTCTTTAACATACGTGGGGCAAATTTGAGTCAACCTATAGATCATGGTAATGCTTTTAAGGTTTTTTTTTTTTTTTTTTTTTGAATAAATAAAAGTGGAACTTGAATGAAAAGATTCTTCCAACATAAGTGGGGTAAATTAGAGTCAACCTATAGATTATCATAATGGGAAAAAATAATTCATTTTTTGTGTGTAATCATGTGATGTGCAAATTTAATGTCATATAATTGTAGACTTTGCTCTATTCTTCAATCACTAGGGGATTTTGTATTTCATTTTATGGTTGATGCGTAGAATGTGAAAACCTTTTTCTTGCTAATTGTCAACAATTAAATTTGAGACCATAGTGATCAGTGCAAATTAGTGAAACTTAACAATGCCGAATTAACTATTAACGTAATCGAGCTTTGATCAAGATTAAGCCGAACTAAATACAAGCGAGTCTAGCCGTAGTCGATCACTGCCTAGGCCAACTTGCATATCTTCCAATGACCATGATGTAATAATTTGTTGCCTAGGAAACAAAGAGTAACTATCCATCAAAGCGAAGAGACAAAATAAAACTACACAATTTGTGTTGATTAAGTTATAGAGTAGCATAATTAAAAGCGCATTATTGACAGAAATGTATTCTTTAAGTTCAAGCTAAGCCATAATTAATCAACAAACATATATGAATCAATGTTAGCATATGCAATAAGACCAAAAGGTGATAGGCTTAGTTATAATCATGGGCACATACAGCACAATATAGACTATAGGACATACCTATAATGACCTAACTTTTCTACTTACGTGATAGGTGGATAAATGCTACTACATATTAAAGTTAATGGTTCTGGATTTTAAGTCAGGATAATGATAAGATTTAAGATAAAATTATTTATACATATCAAATAAACTTTTCTTTAATAAAAATATAATGTTTGAGTCGAAGTTTTAATTCTACATAATTCGTAACTTGTGGTGTAGATCCGCCTCTTCTCTCCTGCTCTTCTTTTTCTTTTTCTTTTTCCTTTTCCTTTTCCCCTCCAACTTGCCTCGAATATTTTGTTGGGTTTGGTTGATAAGAAGTGAATGGAAAATGGTTTGTAAAAACATGGAGGAAAAAAGGTGAAGAGTAAGTTTTCACTTTAAGTAAGTGAAGTTCTCCCACATTGGTGGGAGAAAGAGACTTTCTTGTGTATTTAATGGAATACACTTCTTCATGTGGATGGTGAGGCAAGAACAAGACAAGCCTCGCGCCGTTGTCGTCGTCGCTTGGCTCGGCTTCGGCTTCGGTAAATGATCGAGAGACTATCTTTTTGGACAAAGTTTATTTGAAACTTGAGAATTATTGATAGTTTAATCCAAAAATCGGATAGAAAATCATTTCTCCATATGCGGACGCATGTCATAACGCAACTCGAAGGGACGCGATCCTTCGAGGCAATAGACGCACTGGTTGGAGGTGACGCAGTGACCTGCGGGCGCAGGTGCCAGCGCAGAAGTTTCTGCTTCATGCAGTATCGTCACCTGCGGACACAGGTCGACCACCTGCGGGCGCAGGTGGTCGTGACGTTCCAAACAGATGCCTCTTTTCTTCAACCATTGCTTCTCTTCTGAAGCACCACCTCTTAGGCTATAAATATGTATGTTTTTCTCAGATGAAGAGATACAAAATTATTATTTTCACAACTCCAAAACTACTTTCTTCTTTACAAAAGAATCAAAGTAAGTGTGATTTACTCCATTAGTTGAGTTCGACGAAGTTCAGCAAATTCCATTGCCGATTTTGTTGAATAGTGTTCTATTTTATCCTAGGAGGAATTAATCCAAACCTTGGGCAATTGTGAGGGGATTATATTCTTTAAAGAAACACAGTCTAACTGTAGACTTAGAACTTTCATTTTAATCAATTTTCTGGTTTATAAGGGTGAAAGAAGTAACAAGAAACAACAAGCTTAAAGAATATAACATTGCATTTTGTTTACATTTTTCTGCTTCATCTCTATTTCTGTTTGTGGTTGGAGATTAAAGTTAAAGACTTTCTACTCCATTTTTTAACTCGGTTCGAAGAACATAAAAATTTTATCGAGTTAATAAAGTTATTTCTATCGATTCGAAGAACATAAAAACTTCATCAACTGAATAAAACCACATTGATTGTTAACCAGTTATTGAATTTTGTTTGTGTGTGATCAAACAGAAATGGAAGAATCAACTAATGGTATGATGACTTCTGCATCAGTGGCAACGAATGCTAGTTCGTCAAGCCGTGTTACTCCCGCTATGTCTGCAGCGGAAAAGCCCGAAAAGTTTTCCGGAAGTGATTTCAAAAGGTGACAACAGAAGATACTATTTTATCTGACCACACTAAGCTTACAGAAGTTTATTGCGGAGAACATTTCAACTTTATCGGATGAGACTCCAGAGAAAGAACGGTTTATGGTGACCGAGGCATGGAATCACTCTGATTTTCTGTGCAAGAACTATATCCTAAATGGATTGAAAGACAGTCTAAATGTTTATTGTGTTTACAAAACTTCAAAGGAACTTTGGGAAGCTTTAGACAAAAAGTATAAGACAGAAGATGTCGGACTGTAGAAGTTTGTAGCAGTCAAGTTTCTTAAGTTCAAGATAGTTGACAACAAATCCGTCATGAATCAAGTTCAATAATTGCAAGTGATCATATATGATTTACTTGCGGAAGGAATGGTCATCAACGAAGCTTTTCAAGTAGCAACATTCATTAAAAAGTTGTCTCCTTTGTGGAGGGACTTCAAGAACTATTTGAAACATAAGCGAAAGGAAATGACTTTAGAGAATTTGATTGTTCGTTTGCGAATTGAAGAAGACAACAAAAATGCAGAAAAGAGAGCAAATGCAAAGTCTTCAATCGCAGGAGCAAACAATGTTGAAACTCCTCAAAAGAAGAAAAAAAGGAAGAAGGAAGCACCCAAGAAGAAAAAGTTCAAAGGAAATTGCTACAACTGTGGCAAAGTTGGTCATATGGCTTCTGTTTGTAGAGCTCCAAAGAAAGATAAAAATAAAGAGCAAGCAAACTTGAATGAAGAAGTAGACAACCTTTGTGCAATGCTCTATGAATGCAACTTGGTGGGAAATCCAAATGAATGGTGGTTTGACTCAGGTGCAACCCGTCATGTGTGTTCCAACAAGGAATTGTTTTCATCTTATACTTCTTCTGAAAAAGGCGAGACCATTTGTATGGCGAATTCAGTAACCACAAAGATAGAAGGAACGGGCAAGGTTGGCTTGAAGATGACTTCGGGTAAGATAGTGACCCTCAATAATGTCCTTCATGTTCCAGAAATGAGAAGAATTTGGTCTTAACATCACTTCTAGTCAAAAATGGTTTTAAGTGTGTGTTTGTATTCGATAAGGTTGTAATCAGTAAGAATGACATGTATGTAGAAAAAGGTTACCTCACCGAGGGCCTTTTCAAACTAAATGTAATCTTTATTGATATGAATAAGATTTCTGCTTCTTCTTACTTGCTTGAGTCAAATCATTTATGGAATGCACGTTTAGGACATGTAAATTATAAAACCATGAGGAAAATGATTAACTTAGAATTATTACCTAAGTTTGAAGTAATAATGTAAAATGTCAAGTATGTGTGGAATCAAAGTATGCAAAACATCCTTATAAGTCTATTGAAAGGAATTCAAATCCTTTAGACTTAATCCATACAGACATTTGTGATATGAAGTCTATACCATCTCGTGGTGAAAAAAGATACTTCATAACTTTTATTGATGATAGCACTCGATATTGCTATGTGTATCTGCTTAATAGCAAAGATGAGGCAATTGATGCTTTCAAGCAATACAAGAATGAAGTTGAAACACAATTTAACAAGAAAATCAAAGTGATTAGAAGTGATAGGGGTGGTGACTATGAATCTCCTTTTGTTGAAATATATTTGGAATATGGAATTATTCATCAAACAACTGCCCCATACACACCACAATCCAATGGGATTGCGGAAAGAAAGAATAGAACATTAAAGGAGATGATGAATGATTTGTTGATAAGTTCTGGTTTACCACAGAACTTGTAGGGGGAAGCTGTTCTAACAGCTAGTCGGATACTCAATCGTATACCCCATAGCAAAACAAAGTTCATTCCATATGAACAATGGAAAGGAAGGAAATCCAGCTTGAAATATTTCAAAGTGTGGGGGTGCTTGGCTAAAGTGCAAGTTCCTAAACCCAAAAGGGTTAATATAGGACCAAAAACAATTGATTGTGTTTTCATTGGTTATGCAACCAATAGCAAAGCATATAGGTTTCTGGTCCATAAATCAAAAAATCCCGACATTCATGTGAATACGGTAATTGAATCAGATAATGCTGAATTTTTTGAAAACATTTATCCGTATAAAACTGAATGTGAGTCATCTAGTGAAAAATCTAAACGATCTCGGGAAGTGTCAAAGGGAAGTACACCTAATGAGGAAAATCCAAGACGTAGCAAACGTCAAAAGACTTCAACTTCCTTTGGTCCTGATTTCTTGACATTTTTAGTTGAGAATGAGCCTCAAACGTTCAAGGAAGCAATGTCTTCTTCAGAAGCGCAATATTGGAAAGAGGCAATCAATAGTGAAATAGAATTCATATTGAACAATCATACATGGGAATTGGTTAATCTTCCTCCAGGAAACAAACCATTGGGTTCTAAATGGATCTTCAAAAAGAAAATGAAAGATGATGGCACTATTGATAAATATAAGGCAAGACTAGTTGTCAAAGGTTTCAGACAACGAGAAGGTCTTGATTATTTCAACACATACTCGCCGGTAACAAGAATCACATCTATTCGAATGTTGATAGCGTTAGCCGCCGTGTATGGTCTTCAAATTCATCAAATGAATGTAAAAATAGCCTTCTTAAATGGAGAATTGGAGGAAGAAATATACATGGAACAACCTGAAGGGTTTGTAAGTCCAGGAAAAGAAAAGAAGGTGTGTCGACTTGTTAAGTCGCTTTATGAACTAAAACAAGCGCCCAAGCAATGGCATGCAAAATTTGATCAAACCATGTTGTCAAATGGATTTAAGATCAATGAATGTGATAAATGTGTCTACATCAAAAATATTCCAAATCACATTGTCATTGTTTGTTTGTATGTAGATGATATGTTGATAATGAGTAAGGACATTTCTGACATAAATGCTACTAAGCGTATGCTTGCTAGCAAGTTTGATATGAAAGACTTAGGAGTTGCAGATTTGATCTTAGGAATTAAAATTCTAAGGACTCCTCAAGGTCTAGCTTTGTCTCAAACTCATTACATCAACATGGTACTTGAAAAATACAAGTATTTGGACTTCAAAGTTGCCAAAACTCCAATTGATGTGAATCTTACTCTCACAAAGAACCAAAGTCAAAGCAAAACACAATTGGACTATGCAAGAGTGTTGGGAAGTTTGATGTATATCATGAATTGTACGTGATCAGATATAGCATATGCTATTAGCAAATTAAGTCGGTACACAAGTAATCCCGATCAAACTCATTGGATGGCAATGAAGAGAGTTTTGGGGTATCTAAAACATACTCAAGACTATTCTTTGCATTACAACAAATATCCAGCGGTAATTGAAGGATATAGTGATGCAAATTGAATTACCGGGTCAAATGAAATGAAATCCACAAGTGGATATGTGTTTACTCTTGGTGGAGGAGCAGTCTCTTGGAAATCATCCAAACAGACATGTATTGCTCGTTCTACAATGGAATCTGAATTTATTGCCTTAGACAAGGCCGGTGAAGAAGCAGAATGGCTACGGAACTTTTTAGAAGATATTCCTTTGTGGCCAAAACCAGTGGCTCCTATATGCATACATTGTGATAGTCAAGCGGCAATAGGAAGAGCTGGACATGTTATGTATAACAAAAAGTCTCGTCACATACGACGAAGGCATAATACCGTTAGACAACTACTCTCTAGTGGAATTATCACAGTTGACTATGTGAAGTCAAAGGATAATGTGTCAGATCCACTTACAAAAGGCCTAACTAGAGAGGCAGTTGATAAATCATCGAAGGGAATAGGTTTATGGCCTAGAACAAGTCATTGTAATGGTAACTCTACCTAGTTAAATGGAGATCCCAAGGTCTAGGTTCAAGGAGATCAAACAAAGTTACGAATGACGGTTCAACATTGTCACTAAAAGTATATTCATTTCCATGTGTTGACACCCAATTTTGACTTCTTTTTTTTTCTAAAATTAATTATTTTTTTTATGCTTATGAGTCCCAGTGACTTTGCTAAAATACCTTTATTACCTTTCGAATTAATTTTAATAAATTTGACACTAATAGTGATTTTTGAAAATATTATTTCCCTTACTTTCTATTCTATATATACAAATATATTATAACTACTACTATCATATCTTATAAAATTACTCAAAAAATATATTTCTTTATATAATTTATTCTTTTCACTATTTTTTCCAACAAAATATTAGTGTGTTGATTTTTTATCGAACTCTAAATTTTTTATTTTATTTTTTGCTATATTGTGACATTACCGTATTTTATAGTGGCATTTTTTTTTACAAACTATAGCCTTGCGAATTATTATTAATGTGTATGTATAATTAGTAATGCATATATGTGTGTGTATGTATACATACATGTATATGTGTGTGTGTGTGTGTGTGTGTGTGTATATATATATATATACATACATATACATATATATTTTAGAAAGTTAATTGGAACGAAAGATAGCATCGCTAAATTAATTAAGTGAAAATGACAAGGAAAAATCAGATTTTTTGCATAAAGTGACTTATTTATCATTAATTGGGCAGAATTAGTTCATTTTTCAGCTAATTCAGCCAATTTGCAGCCCAAAACATCCAATTTCCTAACCCGGCCCAAATCTAACACCCCTAAATATCCCTAATCTCTCTTCTCTTTTCACTTCATCATCTTCGACAACAACAACAACACACGCGCAAACTCCATCAAAGCCCAGACAAGCTACAACTACCACCTCTGTGTCGCCCATCTCGTCACCCCAAAAATCCGCCAACTTTCATGCTTACATATCTGTCACCCTCGTCAATCATCTCTGGGCATCAATAGTGACCTACCCTTATCCAAATGGCTAAATTCAATTCTCTACTGCAAGAGAGATTTTCTAATCTCTTGAAAGTTGCGAATACACTTCGATACCAGTGGACAAAAGCTTGGTCTCAATACCCAACTTGCCTTTAGATGAATTCAGACGTTAAAATCAAATCCAAGGGTTAGGTCTCTTTACTTTCTCCATATTCATCTTATCTTCTCTGTCTCCCAAATCTATTCAGAGAAGTGACCTCTTATTTTAATTTTATTTTGAATCCGGAAGCCAATTTTTCAAACTAGAGTGGCTTTAATTTTTCACTATAAATAGGGCCTCAAATGCCCTCAACAAGGGGGAAGTTTTAATCATCCATAGTCATCTCCATAGCCTTAAGTTTAGAGCTTTCAATACTCTCAGTTCTCTTTTGCTAAAGTTCTTTTCATTTGTTCGTTGGAAAATCTGAATCTGTTTGAAGAGAGTTGATAGCGGAGTCGGAGTAGCGGAGCTTGAAACTCAGCACTTCAACGGCCTCAATCGCTGCCTACACAAGGTAAATCCTATTCTGTCTTAGTTACGTTGCACTTACCTTTGTTAATTGCTTATCGTGTGATTAGTCGAGGTGTTAGCTAGCTGATTTTGGGCATGAAAACTTGAAATAAAATCAGTTTCTATCTTCCTGATCTATGCATATTAGGTTATGTGTTCATAAAAGAGTGTGCGTTGAATAAATCTAATGAAGTTTCGATCCTTAAATGGGGTCGGTTCTTTCGTTCAGTTGGTTGTGGATGTAAACTCAAAATGGTAGTTCTTGCGTCGTTTGGTTTCATATATATTGGATAGATCATTCACAACTTTGAATTGGCTTGAAACGAACTCCATGAAGCTTTGAGTTTTTTTTTCCCGATATATGTTCAGTGGACTATTTGAGATTATTGTGACGCCGGTTAGGATTCTTTTAACATGGTAATAGTGACTTAGATGTGTCTCTGTTTGGTTGTTGTGTTCACAAGGTCCTGACAACCTTTATTTTGTCCGAAAAATATTTTGAAAAGCTTAAAACTGTACATATTCTTGGTTGTCCATCACGAAATTTTATAACTTTTCATTTGAATACTTGTATATGGCATCAACTAATGCTTGACATGTCTAGGATAGATTGTGCATTTGAACATAAAATTTCAGCGTCTTATATAGCAAGAAAAGGCTCTTGCTGCTTCAAGTTCTAAAAAAAAAAAGACTAATTCTTGATGTTTGGGATTCTAACTCACTACTTGATAGGATAATGATATGTTTTGGTTTTGCTCTTTGCCTTAGTTTTGCAAACTATTTTTTCTAGTGGGTCACGCAAGAACCTTTTTGGTTTTGTGTTTGAACTTGTTGGTTTTATGTTTAAAATCAATAACGGGATATTGTCAAAATGTTAAAATGGTTCCATCATTTGGACTTTTAGCCTCGGTTTTTATTCGCACACTTTTTCTGGTTTTTTTTGATAAAAAGAAAAGACACTCGTTAACCTTTTCAAATCGGCAACTCTAGTCCTACCTTTGTTCTTTGTGGCTTCGGGTAAATGGAAAAGTCTTGATATGGGTCAAATATGAGCATTTCTCTTTCATTTTCTCTGGTTTCATTCAATTCAATGAGTGTTCACATTGCTTGCTCTACTTTTAGTATTGGTTGTTCACTATCTGCACATGAGGTTTAATAAAATTTGCTTTTTGCTATTTTTTTTGGTCTTTGATGACTGTTTTGATGTCCAGATACGGTGATGTTCTTTTTAAAATTGTTCTCCTCTATTTTTGCGTTGGTTTTGAATAGTATATAGACGTTTGATGTGTGTAGAATATAGTTTGAATCATGAGCAACTTGTAATACCTTTCACGATAGTAAGGAAAATATCCATATGAATGTCGGTCACTAATTGATTCCTTCCCTTCCCCTCTTTCATTCAAGATCTAATCAGACAAAGAGTAGTACCTATTAGTTTATGATATGCAATAATGTGACTGCATAGTTTGAATCATCAGTCATCCCTTTGTTGGTTTTCGGTAAAGGATAAGTGACAATATGTGAGTCGGTGTCTCTAAATAAGATTAAAAATGCAAAAGTGGCTAACATAGAGTTATAGCTTCATGTTTCTTCACTGTTTTGATTCTCAATCATTTGAACCACAATTTGTTTCTTAGCTATTGATATATTACAGTGAGAAAAAGTGTCCCATCTGATCACAATATGAATAGGCTGTTAGTTATTAATTTATTTATTTTTATTATTTTATCTTGGTTCTTGTTTATTTCTTTAATGACAATACGTGTTGGGTGTACAAAGAGTTATTGGTTAAATGAAGCTACCCTCGACCAATTCTCAGTTTGAGAATTGAAACTTTTTCTCGTCTCAAGCATGAATATACATATGTGGTTGTGTTTTCTCAAGTTCGATGTTAAATAGAGGATATCTAACCTTTTCACATTTAGCTTTGTTAAAGAATCTGTTAGAAGTTTATTTTCGTGCGACTCCGAATAAAATCTGTCCCGTCGCCTTAATATGAAGGATTTATAATTAACTCAAGAAGTTTTAGTGGTGTTTAAATTGAGTAAGTGAGTCTTTCCACTTTTAAAACTGGTATAAAATATGGTCATATGTTTTTCTCAATTGTTTAAGTTTTGTACGTGTTAAGATGTTTGACTCCCACTGTTTGGTTTGTTGAAAGCTAAGGAAACATTTTTCCAATGAAGGTTTTGATATAGAAGCGTGCCTCTGCCGAATAATGATGCAAAGTTCTTCCTTCTCCTCTCGTTTCGATATGTTAATAAGATTGTATATTTGTTTCCTTCAAAAATCTATTTTTCCAGTATGTACTTTGTTTCAGTCACTTTCTTGCTTTATTCTTATTGATTGAGTTCCAGAAGCACATAAACCATCTCACCCTGTCTTGTTCTACATTGTACATAGCTTTTTTTTTGGTTGGGGGGGAGGGGGGGGGGAATATTGGTTGGATTGACTTTAGAATTAAAATTCAGCTTTTCTCGCAGATCTAATGCTCCATTTTAAATGGTTTGAATGAATTTGTTATCCTGTTCATTATTTTTAAAATCGGAAACTAATTACTCTTGTAACATGTTTGGGATTCATATGCCGTGTAGCTATATTTGTCGCTTATTTTTTTTGAGTTCGATAAGGTACGAACCAATCCTCGATTTCACCTTCTGCTCCAACTTTTCTCTTCTGCTTTAGGTTATGTGACTACGTCATCTACTTGGTTTCAAGATTTATTGTGGTGCTGTTGTTTGTTCTCTATAAAATCGAATAAAGTTTGGTCCCATTTTAACGTGTTTCAATAAGCTGCTATTATTAAGTCCAAATTGTACGAACATGTGACGTTTTTTGCTTACTAAATAACCAGTTGCTCATATAAGTGGGAACAAATCAGAACCGGAATCTTAAGAAATAGGACCCCGTTAGTTCATAGTTTTAGTTGAAAAAGTTGTCCATGTTTGCATATCTTGAACCAGTGGTTTGTTAGTTTGTTTGAGGTCTGAATAAGCATTTAAGAAAAAAACCCAGCAAGTGACCCCTTTTCTTACATGCTTGTGATTCATTTTAAATATGGATGTGTATCATTATGTTTCCTAACTTAAACCCCCCTGTTGTTGTCTTAAACAAAGCATGAATCCGTCCTTTTTGTTTCGCTTTCATTCCCTTCTCTCTCATTTATTTGACTATAGGAATTCATGACTTCTCTTAGTCTCAAGTTTTATTATGATGCTGTTTTTTCTTTGTTCTCTGGAAAATGATTTTACAGTATGGTTTCGCCTCTTTTTATTTTTATTTTTAGAAAATTCATTTGTTTCAAGAGAGGGCTGCTTTGCATGTAAGTGCGAAATAATGCTAAATTCCCCTTTATTTCTTTGCTTTCTCCCTACTTCTTTTGTTTCAAAGTGTTGATGAAAATCATGATTGTCGTCATACGGATCCAGTACTCCTAGACCTTTTGCGGAATTAAGGATAATTTAGTGAGTTTCATTTTGCTTTGAGTTGGTCACTGTAGGGAGCCTCTATTTTTCCCTTTAAAATCACTTTTGATTAGTCCTAGGATGTCGAGAAGGAAAAGTTATCGTCCATCATATATATACTTATTTGAACAACCTAGTTTCTCACTCAACATTCTTTCTTGAGGTTTCTTGCTACTGTTTTGATAAAAATCCGCGAGTAAAATAGTTTGAAATGCTGCATATTTGTTGTCACTATACTTTGACTCTACAACTGAAATATAATTTTTGTATCCCTGGAAGTTGTTCTGAGCATAAACATGTGAGTGTGTTAAATATGTGTATATGTGTGACTATTTCAATTAGTGTCGCTACCCATTTTTCTACAGATTGAGTTAAAGAAAGTAATTCCATTTTGATTCTCATCGTCTTTTAAACATGTTATTGTGCCACAATCAAATATACAAGATATGAAAATCAGTCCCCTTGTTTTTCTTCTGCTAATTAAAATAAAATGTTGAATATTCTGTTTTCTTCTACCTAAAATTTGTTTTGTTTTTTTCTTTTATGTGCATATTGGGAATATATGATCAACACCATCGTTGTTTGCTTAAGTTCTGTCTCCTTTCGGGCTTATCACATAAGTGTTTGGATGCCGGTTTCGATGCTTTGAATGTAGTAATAGTGGCTTAGCTATGTTTCTGTTTGTTCGCATGCTTACAAGACATTGGCAACTCTCATTTTAGCATGAAAAGGGGTTCCTTTTCGGCTTGAACACTTGAGCACATAACCAATTATTGTTTGTCTTAGGCTAGCCATCTATTTAAATAAGATTCTGAATTTCTAACTTGGCACGTAAGGGTCTTAAAGGGGTGATTAACTGTATGTTCTTGAATTCAATGTTTTGTTTGGCTTCATGATATGAATATAGAAGCAGTAACTTAACTCTCAAACATGTTTGAACGAGAATGAGTCCGAACTATCGCGTGAACACTATCCTATCTGAATATTTTTTTTTTTAATCTAGTGTGAGAATCTGTTGTATGGGATGGTTGTTAGCTAATAATCATAATTTGAATCATATCCTCTCCCTTCTGTTTCATACATCCGAGGAATGTTAATAGAATAGGTCATCTTCTTACCTTAGTTTTATTAGTGTTCTTTTATCATTTCATTTGTACGTTTTAATCGCTTGAACCAACCACTAATCTTTATATTTTTTTTCTCTCACGTGAACCCGGGAGTTGAAGTTTCAATCGAAACTCATTTTGACCCAAAGTATCGGGTCAACAGCTATAGGATGATCGCAGAGCCTCGAAGTCGCGTAAATTAGGAGCAACTCCTTTAGGAGTCTAGTATTTCTTAGTCCCTTCCTTTATTTATCACATTATGTTATTTTTTTCGCTTAGAATGGTAAACTAACTCTTTTTCTTTGTTATCAGTTGTTTAAAATAGTATTTATTGTTTATTATGTTCACGTTGCCTTAATATTTGCGGATTGCTTTTAAAGTAGACTAAAGTTCTCACATTTTTGCAATTGATAAACGACTAGCTAATTCGTAAAGGTAGATTTTCTTTGGAAAAGGCCCCAATAGATATAAAATTTGGTTAAGTTATAACTAGATTAATTCATCCTAAAAAAATGAGTTTTCTAGTAAGAACGGATTTAAGTTTTCCAATTTCAGATTTCTCAAACAAGTGTTTACCCACTAAAATCTATATCCTTTTCCTTAAAATCAAGCAGTCCGAACATTTCACATTTATCTCCTAACATTTGTTTCAAGTTTTCAGATTTTAAAAGCCTCCAAAACCCAAGGTATATACATACTTACATTACAATGTATATGGTATATATATTTATATTTTATTTTATACATTCGTGATACTTCATCTCTATTATATATAAATACACAATTTACATTCAAGTTATTTTTATTTATTATCTATTGAATTTTTATAAATCAAAGTAATTTTTCACAATTTCTATACCTTAAATATGCACATGTCTATTTTTTGCTTTCAAGTCATAATTCTCACATAAATTCGGAATAAATGTTCAATATACAGGAAGTGTATTTTTATAAATAATATTTTAAACAGTATAAGCTTTAAGTATACATTTTATAAGATAAAACCTTTTCCTATATTTTGATATATATATATATATATATGAACATATTTTTACCTAGTGATATTTATTATAAATTTTCTATATTTTGAACTATATATTTATATATGTACATTTTACAATTAATAACTTCGTATATTTTAGGAGTATGTCTTATATACCTTGTGCATTTTTAATTTAATAAATATTTTTTATGTCGTTATCATAATTTTTTTTAGCAATTAACAAAGCAAATACTTTTTCCAAATATTTTTTCTAAAACTAAGTTTAAGGACTATCTTCGGATAGGCTCTGGGGGGTGTTTAACACCTTCTCCTCGAGTAACCAAAACTCTTACTCAGAATCTCAAATGTTCTCAAAGACCAAAACAGAGTTCTACATTGAAAAAATGGTTTTCCTAATTTTTCTTAAAAGTTAGGTGGCGACTCTAAACCTTTTCAAAACCAGGTAGAAGAGCTGGACGTTGCAAACGTATTTTGACCAGTTCAAAATATGGGCGCGACACCATGATATGACAATGTTCAAGCAACAAGGATAAAGCTTAAAGTTTGAAGCTTTTTAATGGTTTCTAAGTTTGGCAGGAATGACCAAATAGTTTGTCTATAGGATAAAATGGTTAGGAATCACCTATGTGAGTGTGAAGTGGAAGCCGCTTCAAGGAGAATAAGAGCAAGGCCAGTTCTCTACGCACTCATGAAACCAGGACGTGTTCATGGCTGAAACGAACAAAACAATGAGAACCAAGAATGGCTAAGGGTTGATTGTGTGACATATGTTGTCTAGGTATACGTAGCTTGACGGTTCAAAGATATCAAATCTACCGATTGACCAAGGATACCCGACATATGTTCACTATGGAAAGTTCAAAGGGAAACCTACTTACCCAAATGTGATTAATCCTTATTTGTAGATCACACAAGTTTTTATATAACATAGTCATTCCCCATTCATGTGGGGGATTGTTGGGTTTGGTTGATAAGAAGTGAATGGAAAATGGTTTGTAAAAACATGGAGGAAAAAAGGTGAAGAGTAAGTCTTCACTTTAAGTAAGTGAAGTTCTCCCACATTGGTGGGAGAAAGAGACTTCCTTGTGTATTTAATGGAATACACTTCTTCATGTAGATAGTGAGGCAAGAACAAGACAAGCCTCGTGTCGTCGTCGTCGTCGCTCGCTCGGCTCGGCTTCGGCTTCGGATTTGGATTTGGCAAATGATCGATCGAGAGACTATCTTTTTGGACAAAGTTTATTTGAAACTTGGAAATTATTGATAGTTTAATCCAAAAATACTATAGGAAATCATTTCTCCATATGCGGACGCATGTCACAACGCACCTCGAAGGGACGCGATCCTTCGAGGCAAGAGACGCACTGGTTGGAGGCGACGCAGTGACCTGCGGGCGCAGGTGCCAACGCAGGCCAACGCAGAAGCTTCTGCTTCATGCAGTATCGTCACCTGCGGACGCAGGTCGACCACTTGCGGGTACAGGTGGTCGTGACGTTCCAAACAGATGCCTCTTTTCTTCAACCATTGCTTCTCTTCTGAAGCACCACCTCTTAAGCTATAAATATATATGTTTTTCTCAGATGAAGAGATACGAAATTATTATTTTCAAAACTACTTTCTTCTTTACAAAAGAATCAAAGTAAGTGTGATTTAGTCCATTAGTTGAGTTCGACGAAGTTCAGCAAATTCCATTGCCGGTTTTGCTCAATAGTGTTCTATTTTATCCTGGGAGGAATTAATCCAAACCTTGGGCAATTGTGAGGGGATTATATTCTTTAAGGAAACACAGTCTAACTATGGACTTAGAACTTTTATTTTAATCAATTTTCTGGTTTATACGGGTGAAGGAAGTAACAAGAAACAACATATTCCCACCATAATGTTTGTTCATTAGTTTTCTTTACCCCACAAAGTGCAACAAATGACACACGAAAGCTATTAGTACCTGGACTTTCATTTTATTTTATTGTTGTAAAAGTAATTGTGTAGCTAAGTGCAAAATAAAGAAGAATATTCCAGGTAGATGTGAAAAGTAAATTATTGTTTTATTACAAGGTATGAAAGTGTAAAATTACGGGGAAACGTCACGCTATAAGGACCGAAAAATTTTATAAGTAGCGTTATTAGTGCTTGTTTTTGCACTATATAAAAAGGTAGTCCGGTGCACTAAATCTTCCTCTATGTGCAGAGTTCGGAGAACGGTAGTCCGACCACAAGGATCTATTATATGCAGTCTTACCTTGTATTTCTGCAAGAGGCTGTTTCCAAGGAAAGGCTTTGCACTGTACAACTAGAGATTATTTTATTTTTCCAAATGTAGCAGTATTTTTCTTTCAAAATGAAGCAAAATACGATGTAAGCGGGTGCATATATTATCTAATCCTAACTGAATCACACAAATATAATATCTGATTTTAGCTATATGTATTTTCAAAGTAGAACTGGTTGTATGTGTATGGATGTGAAGACACAACTGTATGTGTGACCAATTGGATCCAATGTATGTATTTTCAAAGTGTATGTGTGAAGGATATGTAAAGTGCATATTGTATGTATGGGAGAACCTACAGTACCCTAAAATAATGTATATCATGTATTTGTTGCCGTCTCTATTGAGAGATTGCTCATTACTAGGGATTTTTAGATACACAAAGTACATTTTTTTTGCTATGAAAATACATAATATTGCTATGTTTTATAATTTTTTCAAACATCACTATAAAAAGTAGGAGTAATAAGGTGAACGAAACCACTACATCTAACTAATTTTCTCTACTAGGGAATCAGAAAGATTATTGGATATGACATCATTTGATGCTTCAAACTTCAATAATTAGAAGTGTCTGATTTCTATTGGTTATATATGATGCAATTGTTGCGTTAAAGACTACTCCTATTTACTTTGGAAAATTTCTTGAGTTCCTTATATAATCATCGGATATATGGTAGATCACTAGTTTTTGTAAATAAATAAAGGGATGACAAAAACGAAAACGAAAAAGAGTTTGAATTTTCTCTCTGACTCTAAATATTAACGTTTTGACAAATAAAATTTAAAACTTGAAATTGTGTGAATGTTTACTTATTGATATACTAACCACTATTCCTCATGACAGGGTCAGAAAAAGGAGACGAACAAGAGAGAAATGAGCTCAGTAGACTTCCTTAATTTAGCAAAAAATTCAAACTTATAAAGCATGTCGACCAGTGGCAATAAGTCATTTTAATTTCTATTGTTCACCTTTCAAGAACTTCAAAAAATTCAATAACAGAATATTTTGAGCTGACACATCAAATGCTAGATGGAAATTAAGGGAAAAAGAACAGTTCACAACTTGTATTCCAAGTAGTTTTCAACTCCTACAAAATGATAAGACTGATTTAACGCCCGATCTCGTGCAAAGCGAATGGCCGTTGTGCCGTGGGTCAGTTTCGGGGTGGGGAGCGAAGAGAAACTAGAAGAATGATTCATTTGGATCGACGAGCCTTTTCAGCCCAAAAACTAAAGTATCAATGGAATGTCTGTCTATCCATGAACATTTATTCTATTTATATATCTAGGGGATCTCTCTATAACTATAAATGTATTTGTCTTTTGGAATCATATGAACGGCTAGCCGTAGCCCCATATCATTCCAAATATTTTAAGAATCCACGTCGATATGAAGGGAAGATGCTTCTTCGTAATTCATTAGATGCTTTTTATGAATGTCACATAACCCTCAAAACTTAAAATAGAACGACTCTGATATGATCTTACTTTTAGCAAACAATTTCGTGGAGATCACTGAAAGCTTCCAACCTCAGTTGAAACACAATCCTTGAAATCTAAAACGGTACATATACATATATATTCATGTTCATGCACAAGAAAAGGAGCAAAATATTATGACCTCCGATAGGTGTTTCACATGCAACATGTCACCAACCATGGTGTTTCACCTATATCAACGAATTATGCACAAAAACCTACTGCTGCTGATTAAGATATCGATATGTATCTGACAACTGCAAAACCAAAAGAGCATCACACAAACAAAAAGCTACTCGGGTTTAAATACATTGCCGGAGATTGTAAACACGCACATTCGTGATGGCACTAATTCCCGGTGAAGCAACTAAGCATCGTGTCAGTCCACCAAAACATCAAAGTCGAGCCAATTCGCTCAACTATTAGAACACTCGTACATCGTTGCTTCTTCCAAGCAAGGGACAGTTCATCATCTGCTTTCAGAGTTCGAACTCATCTTAGCTCCTCTGTGTTGAATTTATTCCATGCTTCCTGTGGTCAAAGTTCAGAATCTAATTCAGAACAGCATCATGCTTCCTGTGCATATTACACCATATGACAGATAACAGTACTCCATACTAGAGAACACAATACCAAACTGAGACACTGGCCAACAGTTGGCATATTCGAAATGTAGTACTAGATCTTGTGAGTTGTGACACATGAATGCATATGCTGCAAACACAAGACTGCTCATCCACTTCTTTCCTCCTTTTTTGGGCTGGATGTTGTTGGTATAAAAGGAAAAGTTGTAGTAGCTTCTTTCCAAGAGATATGGAAGTAATGTTAACCAAAGGAAAAGATGTATATCAAGAGATTTGGAAGCACTAAGGGGTCGTTTGGTAGAGTGTATTAAAAAAAAAAAAATGCATTACCTTTGTGTATTATTAATACTTTGTTTGGACACTTTTTCATCATATATATTATTAATGCTTGCATTAGTTATACACTCTATTTCGTATTAAGGAGTGTATTAGTAATGCAATGGATCTACTGCATGCGTTAGTATGGTTAAAGTCACAATTGTCCCTCAAAATCTTTTCCATATCCTTTCCTGATACAATCCAAAATGCCTCCGGACCTTTTGATGGAATGATCATGAAGCAAGAGGTGTTTGACGATCCCTTAGTGCTATCCAAAGGGTGCCATGAGTTAGAGATTACATCCAAGAAGGGTAGAGGGGCCTTGGAGAGGTCAAAAGGAAGCAAAGACAAGCAAAAAGAGGCCCTGGAGGGACCTGTGAGCTCACCTGCGCCCACAGGTGAAGGACATGCGTCCGCAGGTGGCCCAAATCAGATGGGCTTTGCTATTTTGTTGGAAATTAGTCACTTTTGGGCCCATAGTTGTAATAAATGGTCCATGGCTATAAATAGTACCTTCTTCTTCATTTTTAGGTTAACTTTGATGCTAATGAACAATTATACACTTGAGAGTGTGAGTGAGCTAGGATTAGCTTACGTTGAACAATCGTTTGAAAACGTTGGTTGCTTGGGAGTTCGATTCCCTTGTGGTCTACGTAAGATTTAGGTGCTTTGGAGTAACTGGTAAAGTTGTTGTCATGTGATCAGGAGGTCACGGGTTCAAGCCTTGAAAACAGCCTCTGGCAGAAATGCAAGGTAAGACTGCGTACAATACACCTTTGTGGTGGGACCCTTCCCCGGACACCGCGCATATCGGTAGCTTTAGTGCAACGGGCTGCCCTTTTTTTTAATTATTAAGGGTTTGATTACCCTTTATTTGCTTTCAATTTCCTTCTATTTGCTTATCTTTCTATCTTTCCCTTTTCGATTCCTTATTTATCTTTGTTTCGTATCTTTTTCTTCGTTTCGTATTTTGTCTGTTATCATTTGGTATCAGTGCTTGGATTAGGGTTAAGGGTTGTTTCCACAATCCTAAGTCTTGGGATTGATATTCAAAAAAAAAAAAAAAAAAAAAAAAAAAGAAGAAGAAGAGTCAAAACGTTTTTAGCAAGAACCCCAAAAATATTTTTGTGTTTTTGAGTCATTTTGTCGCTTCTGTACTAGATTTGTTCCATCTAGTACTAGTTAGGTTGGATCTTGAGCTTTTGGTGTGTTTGGAAGAGATTTGGAGAAAACCCCATTGATGAGTTATTGAGTTTGAAGAAAAAGTAAAATGGGTTTTTAGATCTTGCTATTTTGGAGTGGGTTTGAAGGTTAAAATTGGTGGGAAAGTGTTCTCCATGTTGAAGAGAACATAAATCTGAAATTTCATGCAATTCCGAGCAAAAAATGAGTTAGTTGGAAATTTAGTGTTCTTAGTGTTCTTGAGGATCTTCATATCTTAAAGAGGAAGATTCATCAAAAAGTTGTTATTTGATCCAAAAGGAGGCCAAAAATAGCAAAGAAAAGTGTTAGTACTAAGGAATATCCAAACAGAGAGGAATATTCTTGGAAAGAGAGTACAAGAGGGCCCACAGAAAGCTAAAAATCGAAGGTTTGCAGGTGATCTGTCTAGACCACCTGCGTCCTCACCTGCCCACGCAGGTCACCAACGCAGGTGACTTCCAGCAACACTGTTTTGTGAGATGCGAAGCCACCTGCGAGGGCATGTGAACCATCTGCGCCCACAACTTAGAAAATGCTTTTCAATCATTCCAAAACTCATTTTGCTCAGGTTTCAACTTCTTAGTTTCATTTCTTGATTCCTTAAACTCATTTCTTGATTCCTAACTAATTAACAACTAGTATTTGATCTACTTAGTTGAATAATTAGTCTTTGAGTCAGTTTTCTTTCTTCGTCCATTTCTTTTGTGCTTTTCTCTTTTTGTTTCGTTGTTATTTCTTGGTTCAAGTTCGTGTTTATTTGTTTGAGTCATTTATTCTTCTTCAAACAAGAATCCATTCTGACTACAAGTAGTAATTGACACCACGTCTTCCATTGGAGTAGAAACGATCCTTCAATGCTAGCGACGCCTATTGTGAGGCAAACAAAGGTGTGTACTCCAAGAGATTGTGAGGTTGATTTCTTAACACTAACTTGTTTGTTGTTTTTGCTTAGTGTTTCTACTTGCTAGGTACAATGGCGAAGGGGAGTGAAAGTAAAAATACCATGGGAAAGGTTACCATGGAAAACTTAATGACGGCTATCATGTGTATGAAGCAATATATGAATGAGAAGTTTAATGCTATAGATAGCCGAATGGGATCAATAAGCAACCATTTGAGGTCCATAAAAAGGGGAGTGTCCAACTTGAACGAACATCCAAACTCCACCCTTTCTACTACTTGTCCAAATAACAAAAACCAACTTGCTCAAGTCAAGGGAGTAGAGAGAGGAAATTGAGAAAGTAGAGAAGAACCTAGCTCAAGAAGGGGAGTTGTGTGCTAATTTTGAGCCAAGCCATGAGTCAGAAGAGGAGGACAAGGATCACCTAGTTGTGGAACTTGTCAACCCCAAACCTTTGTTACATGCTAACCATGGTACTAGCATTTTGCCTTGTACCAATACTTTTCTCTTGCAAGTTCATGAGCAAATGCTCCCAATGGAGGATCCAAAGAAAATCCCTCACAAGCATGGCCTTGGAGGCCTAGATGAGTTCTTATATACGGACTCTAAAGTTGATGAAGGGAGGTTTCTAAATCAACTCCTAAGGATTGATGGATGCTTGATGACAAGGGGTGAAATATCTAACCCCATGGATCGAAAGAAGGAGTTGCCTAGCAAGGAAATTCCTACAAAGAATCAAGAGGACCAAGCATGGTCTAAGTTGGTGCATGGAACAAGTTCAAGGCTTTGTTTCCAAGGTATGTACTTACCCCCTCCTATTCCTAGTGATCCTTGGAGGCATGATGATATTTTTCTCATATTGTGTAGACCCTTGAGATTGATTGATATCATATCATACCATGAGAGTATTTGTGTCTCCAAGATTTCTTCATGGTGTATGTCTTTTGTGCTTAAATTGTGTAGGCCTTGCAATCTAAATGCCCAATCTATTTGTTGCTTTGGGAAGAGTCCTTCGTGCATACTTGATGCCCAACTCTTGCTTCCTAATCCTTGTCACACTTATGTGGTTGGACAAGTTGGAGTGATAGGAAGGACTCTTAGGAGTATGCTAAATTCCATGAATAGAGGCAACCCAACTTCTTGGGTATACTATTTGTTTTGGAGTGAATTAGTTTCTCATAGATCCTCTAATTTCTCCAATAGCATGACTCCATTAGTGAATGCACTTCTTTTGGGAAGTTGCTTGAAGGGAAAAGATGTGATATGCTTAACTTGTCTTGCCTCATCTTCTTGTGTACTTATGTTTGAGAGTAATTTAGATGAGAATGGTGTCCTTGACTCTTTTCTTTTCTATCTTTTTGCCCATGATGATAGTCATGCTTGTGTTGAAAATGCATTTTGTGTAAGCATGGGATGTCCCGAAAGGAAGGGTAATTTGCACCCTAATGACTTTACTCCGTCCTTGGTTGCTCCAACTTCTAGTGACTTGATTGCTAGCTTTCTTGAGTACCTTGATACTCTTACGTATGGAAACACCTTGGATGAGATTCATTTTTTTCATACCTTTCTTTACTACCTCTTTGCATTTGATGATGTCCATGCTGATATTGGATTTGTTTTAGATAGAGGTGGGAATCCTTGGGTATGGTCTTATGATGGGATAAAGAAACACTTGTGTCTTACAACCTTAGTAGTTTCTTTGTTTCATGATGCTTCTAATAGCCAATACTTTTGTGCAATGTATGACGAGTTTGTTTCATTGATAACAAAGGACCGTTGGTTGTATATCAAATGTGTGCCCCCTTGGCGTGGAAATATTGTTGCTAACCCTTGTGCTAACCCTCATGCTTTGAGGAAATATTGGTTGTTTGTTCGTCTCTTGTGCTTTCAGGACTTAGATTCGAGGACGAATCTTTTTCAAGAAGGGGAGGATGATACAATCCAAAATGCCTCCGGACCTTTTGATGGAATGATCATGAAGTGAGAGGTGTTTGAAGACCCCTTAGTGCTATCCAAAGGGTGCCATGAGTTAGAGATTACATCCAAGAAGGGTAGAGGGGCCTTGGAGAGGTCAAAAGGAAGCAAAGACAAGCTAAAAGAGGCCCTGGAAGGACCTGCGAGCTCACCTGCGCCCGCAGGTGAAGGACATGCGTCCGCAGGTGGCCCAAATCGGTTGGGCTTGCTATTTTGTTGGAAATGGGTTACTTTTGGGCCCATAGTTGTAATAAATGGCCCATGGCTATAAATAGTAGCTTCTTCTTCATTTTTAGGTTAACTTTGATGCTAATGAACAATTATACACTTGAGAGTGTGAGTGAGCTAGAATTAGCTTATGTTGAACAATCGTTTGGAAATGTTGGTTGCTTGGGAGTTCGATTCCCTTGTGGTCTATGTAAGATTTAGGTGCTTTGTAGGATAATTTGGTTGAAGATTAAGGGTTTGATATACCCTTTATTTGCTTTCAATTTCCTTCTTTGTGTCTATCTATTTGCTTATCTTTTATCTTTGCCTTTTTGATTCCTTATTTATCTTTGTTTCGTATCTTTTTCTTCGTTTCGTATTCTGTCCGTTATCATTTCCACCATATTTATGGAGGGTATTTTTGTAAAAAAATATATTTCTTTTAGAAATTGTGCAATTAATGTTATTTTTAATACACCAAACCAAACACTGCATAAGAAAAATGCAAACAAACTAACGCAAGTATTACTAATGCAAGCATTATTAATACACCATATTTTACACTATTCTTATGCACCCTACCAAATGACCCCTAAGTGATTAGTGATACTTTTCTTTTTATTTGTTCCCGTAATCACATGAAGGAGAAATTTTTTCGTGTACAACAAAATTTTAACCATTCCACTTAAAAGATTTCGATTGAATTAATTGTATGTATTCCATACTCCCTCCATAAGGATGATGCAGATAATGACATATGTTGCTTGGACTCTTTGAAAATGTCGTCGGGGTGTGTGTCGGATCCTTCAAAAGTAGTGCATTTTTGGAGGACCCGACACGGGTGCGGCAACATTTTTGGAGAGTTCGAGCAACTTAAAATTGGCATATACAGACACTAGATTCATTTGCCGTAAAATTCATAAGAACAAACAAGCCAAAATTATTCAGCTTTTGATAACAGTACATGTCAAGGGCAACGGCACCAGTACATGTTAAGTTTGAACTCCCAAGCAAACTAAGCGTTTATCTTGACTTATTTAGATGGACCCCCTAGGAGGTGTCATTTAAATTATAAATAGGAATAACTATTATGGGTTGAACTGCTCCTCAACCCTTCCGAAAAGTCAATCTGCTACTTTTTCTTCGATGAACTCCTTGATATCTATTCCTGTCCAAATTGAGCAGCCAACACTTATCTCTACTCTCCTCCCTGACCAGAGTCCCTGCCTCTCCATTTCTCAGGAGAAAGAAAACCTTACCCTTAAAAAATTTTCTTCCCTTGTTTGATGTTTTCTGTTGAAGTCAATTGTTATTACTCTATATTACATATGGAAGTTTCGGAAAATATGGGCCGACTTTGTTCAAATCAAGCTTCGACTTCTATACATCAGTATAACATTATTCAAATTCATTTTGTTTGTCAAACAACACTTTTAAATTTTACATTTGAGCTGCAATATCTAAACCTGAACACTAATTATAAAATTGGCATCTCCTATCAATAACCTTATTTCTCAACAATTTCAGTTCCCCACAAACAATGCTACAAGTGCAGTCATTATATGCAGTTAACCAAAATATCATAATTACACCTTGGGAAAGAATTATATTGCATTAGCAGCATCACTTTTTGGGTCAAAATTAGAAGCATCATATATGACATAGATCACTAGTTGAATCCATATAGATTATCAAATTTATTCGACTTGAACTTATGATACCTTGTTATTGCATCTAGCATATTAGGTGATTTTCTTTTCCAACATCAAATTTTAATCATATAAAACCTTAACCTAACTATTGAATATGAACTTTTAACAGGACCACAGCTAAAGCAACAAAATCATTTTTTTCATCCAAAAAGGTGAAAGTCTCTGAACATTGAGTTGGTTGTGATCAAGTATTTTTCTTTCGGATAAAAGAAAAATGGTTCACTCCATGGCCAACACATTTTTAGAGCCCTTATTATGCTCCAATATTATTGACTCCATTAGGGCTATTTGTTGGATCAATAGTAAAGCTAATTCCTACATAAGATTTCGCATAAATAATATAATGTTTGGTTGGACGAATAAAAGAATATTTAATGCAGTGTCAAACCTAATAACGAAAACCAATCCCCGCATAACTAATGTAGTGTTTGATTTGTAGTATTAAACTTGATACCAACATAAGTTATGAGGCAATTCATGCATTATTTGATGCGTGATAGAATATGGAATAACAATATGTATCAACACCAATACATTGTTGTATAAAGATCATCTAAAGACTAAATGCTCTAAAAGTAGCTAATCTTTGCCTAACATTTTATGTATAATTATTCCCGCTTAACCACCACTACTTCATTATTTACCGCATACACAAATGAGGGGGTGTTTGGATTGGCTTTTATTAAGTAGTAGCTAATAAGCTAAAACCGTAGCTTATTTTTGTATTTTTTCAGCCTAAAAGAAAGTGCTTAAAAGCACTTTTTGTCTTTCCCAAACACCTCCAAAAATAAAAAAGAGCTTAAAAGCCAAAAGCTACTTAAAATAAGTCAATCCAAACACCCTCTAAGTAATACGTGAACCAAATGACAAACATATACATGTCACCAACGAGGATTAAAAATGTGAACTTCACCACTTGATAAACATATATACGTACCTTGAGAAGATCAAAAACCTTCTCAGCAATATACTTCTGCCGAACTGTGGCCCCTTTTTGTTGAACTTTGTCTGGGTGGACACATAAAGTTGCCTTGTGATAAAATTTTTTGACAGATGTAGAAGTAATCAGATCAGTCAATGAAACTGGCTGCCAACCGCATTCAGGCCACAATACCTGCACAGCATTTAATAGTTGCAAAGGACTACGTCAAAACACTTGGTACAATACCTTCAACATTGCAAGAACTATGGTCATAACTATGTAAACCTTGCAAAAGCCCATAACTACTGGCGATATTATAAGCTATCAACAGAAGAGAGGTGTATGAAATATAATTGTCTTCTCATATTTGCAGTGCAGCTTTGTGCATAAAGTTCCATGAAGTACTGGATCTAAACTGAAGAGCATTTCATAAAGCAACAGTTCAGAAATAACAGATTCAACCAGCCCAGATGGCATCACAGATAAAAGATAGGTAATCTAATGAATGCTCAAATGACGCAAAAGCTAGAGCAAACATCAAACTGGCAATAAGATCAAAAGACGACGCACAAAATTTTATAGTAATGTCATGGAACTACTCCCATCCACAGCTGTAAGAAGCAAATCTAGAGCAATTTTATCCAGTTTAATTCCATGTTTACCCAACATGAATCCAAGAAGTGGATTATGGATTGAATCAAACTAAATTGAGAAAGTGTCTGAACTGGCCTGATAGAAAACACTCAACAGTAAGCTCAGATTCAATTATGTCTTGAAAGTATCCTAACAGATCAAAAATGGCTTTCAAGATTAGCTAATTACATACATGTTGTAGTGACGACAGCAATGCCCGGAGGTTGCCTTCCTTTCCAGTAGCCCAACGTTTTATATCATAGTTCAGCGTCTCAGCAAGCCTCTGCAGCGAGTAGTTTGTTCAAAATCAAAGGAAATAATATATACAGAATGTTCGAGCAGGTATAATGCGCGGTCTCATTTTAGATTTAAAAAAATAAAGTAAACTACACAGCTAGATTAGAGAAAGACAAAAGGAAACTGAAGGAATTTCCACGCCCAATCATTTCCTTCCTTTTGTTTTCTTCCCCAGAAGAATTCATGCAACCTGTGAAAATCAGTAATTGGCAGCTCTAAGCAATCAGCAGAATCTTACATGCTTCTCTTCCTGTTCATTCTGAGACTGAATATCACGCTGAGTCTTCTCAGCCAAAGCCTTAGCCTGATCACATAAAGAAAAAGAATCAGACACAGTAAAAAGTAACCCAATGCAACTACTTCACTTCAAAATAACACCTTGGAATAGCATTTCCATTCTTTTATATATGTACCCCAGGAGCATTCTGAGATGCAAATAACAACTGGACTAGAAGTCAGATTTGTCGTCACCTAAACTTTAGAATTTGGGATATGAATAGAAGTATGGTTACGGACTTACCGGTGCTTAGGTACGGCTAATATAGTAATATTTATGTTCAACTCCTAAAACATAAGTTAAAAATGTAGCAACAACTATTGAGAAGACTGAATGATTAATTACACTCCACTTGATTTATCTAATTGAGCTCATTTTTTTACTTGCCTATTTCAAGTGGTTTTCGATTTTCCTCAACTCAAAATGCAGATACTAGACTTCTTTCCATAAAGCAAAATGAACTTCCTTGAGCCTGTAGTGGCTTCTAAAGCCTAAACCCAATAAGTTATAAAAGTGTGCACGATTGTCAGGGGATGTGGATCAAGTTGGCTGAAGAAACCTTTTTTACCAAAACAACAGCCGACATAAACTCCAAAAGCAGGGCATATCCACTCTAATTCGACAACTTTCCAATCTGAAGCCCCCACATAAAAACTCTCTTCTCGTATTTCTATTCATCTTCCTAGCTCTTCTTTCTCAGGAAGGTTTCACGATTCTTTGGCCTTAAAATCAAAATACTCCTCAAACAGAATTTCTTTGTTCTTTCTCTCTTAATATTTAATCCTCAAGCTGACAAAATCCTCTTCTTCCTTTCCTTCTGTTATTTTCTTTGTCACTGTCTCACTGAGTTGGCTTAGCTACCTTCAAGGATGAGCAAGCCATGAGGGAAGCGATTGAGGGATGGATGGCCAAATAGACGGCAACAATGGACCAAGTTTGTACTTTTTGTTCTCTACTGTCATCTTCCTCTCCCATTGGTCATCCTTTCATTTTCAACTCATTGCCAGTCGAGGATCCTCCAAATAATGAAGGGATATTATTCTAATCCCGTTCAAGCACTGGTGTAATGTGGATGGACACCGCTTCAGGAGCGGAAACTAAGGATCCGTGTAACATATCAAACAACTCAAACATATCAAAGGAAAACTAGATATCACATCGGCAAAATCCAAAATGGAATTCCAACTGATAGTTAAAGCCCACATCGATACTCTATATTACACCAAAATGAGAAAAGGTCGAGGTCGGATGTACGGTTTACGGTACGGGTTCGGCAGAACCTAGTAACTTCGGCCCAAACTGAATTTATTTTGAAAAATCTATTTAATGTGTACAAATTATAAATTTAGAACCCAGCAACTCCAATGGGCGGCTAGAACCCAGAACCAATATACTTCAAATTCTGAATCCCCCTCTGGAAAAGGTAATATAAAAGCTGCACGAGAAGCCGAGGGAACCAATCTCGAGAATTTATCCCATTAAACAAGAGACCTTGCTTGCATTGTTTTAGAATGAATATTTGTAAACTGCACATTGGACTTGCCTAATTTTTTTCTTTTCTGTGCTACAAGTCCCAACAAAGGAGGATACAACCATTAGGCATCAAGTTGTCAATGTGTTGTAGTACTTGACAAAAGTTGTTCCTTCCTCCCTCCAGGCAACATTCCTCACCCTCTTATCTAAAGTTTGATCCAATGCATTAAAGAGAAATTTAAAACTCAACACCTAAAGGGAAATGATAATTAAGGAGACACCGCGTCACAGGCCAAGCCCACCGCCCAGGAGTTCTTCACACAGCCTTTACTAGTGCACCTGGTAGACTGGTACATCTTTAAAGCTTCTCAGGTTAATGAGAAGCTCAAGCAAACATTTGACCAACTCATATACAGATTTTTCTTTTCTCAATGTAGCTGAGTTCCTCAAATAACCACACATCAAAACCAACTTTCAAACCATTCACTTTCAGCAGAATCAAAGATGACTTAATGCATCTAAAAATACGAAGGTTATTGCAAGTTATGCGAACATGCTAGCACAATACTCATCCAACAATAAGAAGGTTATTGCAAGTAATGAGGAAAAGGTAGCACAATAATCGGCTAAAAGGACAGTTATAGGAAAGACTACCATGCGCTCTTGGGTCTTCTTATGCTGTCTCCACCTAGCATTTCTTCTTTCTTCACTTTCATCCTCAACTTCCTGAAATGCCTCAGAGGAAGGAGCAGAGTCTGCATGTACACAAGGGCGAATAAATTACAACAGGAAATGGTATGATATATTAGAATTGAGACGAGTGTGAAATGCTGGCATCAATAAATTCTAATGCATTAATTCCTAAAAAAGAAATTGGTATCTTCTTTTACAGAGATGAAGTCACCTCCAAAAGACATTAAGTCATCGACAAAGTTTTTCACAGGCAACACATTCTTTTTACTGAATGATGACTTCTTCTCTTGTGGCCTTCCCTTCTCATGGAAACCTGCCGACATATGGCCCTGAAAGAAGAAGGGTATAGGGAGAAACATGACATGTGAAACAAAAAGGTTAGTTCGTCAGATCAGTACACACAAAATCTTGGAACCCAACAGTCTTAATCCAATACCTCAGCTGCAGATTTTGGCTTTGTCGTATTGCTCGGTTTGTTGATTGTCACTCTCACATTTTTGGACTTGTCTTGTGTTCTCTCTACTGGCTTCTTTACAGAGGAGTCCTTTTTAGGAACATGTGGTGGTTCAGTTGTATCACTCCTAACTTTAAAATTGGCAAAATCTTCAAGTTCGTCAATTGAAGATGTCACAGAGCTGACTCCAGGATGATGTTCGGATGATTCTGAAAATGGCCAAGAAGAGGCATTTGCCTCGCTGGTGGATGATTCAAAAACCAAAAATGGATCATCTGGTGAAGAGGAGCTTGATTTAGAAGAATTCGATTGCTGAGGACTTCTCGGGTCTGGGTTTTTGCTGTACAAACAGAAATATATAGAATTTTAGACAATGCTTCTGAGGATGAATAAAGTGATGCATAATGGATAAAAAACAATAAAGTGCATTTCAATAGGACAACTACTTTTTCCACTAATCAAAGATATGCATGGATATCAAATAGCAGACACATTAGGCATGACAGAGCTAGCGCCCAAAAGGAGCTACATTATGTGGCAACAGTTAGTTGACTCCATTGTTTTGCAAGGCTTCCCCTTACTGTAGATTTGAGTTACACGTTGATACAGCTTTGAGCATAAATTTGCAATGTTCATGTGGGAATGTTAGTAATATCATAAGATGGTCACATCCTAACGTGAGCCACTTGGGTATTAAGAAGGTAATCTTTATTCTTTGCCTCAACATGGATGGTATCTCCTGAAGCAGCTCCAAGATCAAGATGCTAGCGAACTACTAAAGAAATAATAATTTGATGGACATGTGGTAATCAATAAAACACTTGAAAGGCATTTTCTGAGAAAAAGACACTACCTCCATTTCAATTTGTTTGTATTACTTCCCTTTTTAGTCTCTTTCCTTTTTTGGCAACTCTTTAATTCTAACTTTCCACATGGCATGTTTAAGACCACAAGATTAAAGGACTTTCTGGAATTCTACCTATCTTTAGTTTAAGGCCACAAAATTTAAAAGTCTTCTACTTTCTTAAACTCCGTGTGAACTCAAAACCAAACAAAATTGAAACGGAGGGAGTAGTAAAAGGGAGATGTATGTAATATACTTTATACAAAGTTTGAGCCTCTCCTATACCACCTTTGTATTTTCTCACATCTCAACATTCAATTTGCAAGGCCAAATACATGTTCAATGTTATAGTGAGCTCTCAGCTCATATCAGAAATCTATATGATGTTTCTAAACCAGGCTTCAGTTAACAATTGCTTTAAACTAACAACCAAAGGAACTCTTTCATTCACACTTTCCACATGGCATTTTGATACATTCTGCAAATATTTAGTTCAGGAACACAAGATTTAAACATCATTTTTTTTGAACTTTTTAAACTCCGTGTGAAGTCACTACCACACAAAGAAATCGAAACTGAACGACTAGCAAATTGCGGATCAACTGGAAAGTTCTAACTTCTGAGCTAAAACATAAACAGACAGAAAATAAAATTGATAAATCAATTATTACATAGTAAGCAATTGAAGTAAATACATACCCATAACTTGGTGAGCTAAAATCACCAAATCCCGGAATCAAATCATCACTTTCTAACCTCTTTCCAGCTGAATCATTCTTCTTTCCATCCGATTTCAACCCCAAATTCCCAAACAAATCATCAATCGAATCACTCTTCTTTGTTTCCATACCAAACATATCAAAATCATCAAATGCATTTTTATTATTTATCGAACCTCCCAATACTGATTCAATATCCACATTATTATTCTCCTTCTTTGAATTCGCAAAAACACCGCCAAATATATCATTATCATCATCATAATTCTGCCTACTCTTCGACCTAAAAATGCCATCTAAATCATCCGCAAATGGATCGGATCCATAACCCGGATTTTGACCCGAATTAAACCCGATATTCAACGGAAATCCATTGTTGGAATTCGTTTTCGCCTTCAAATTAGCCATCGGCGTTGACTTTCCGCCTTGAACTTTGACTCCATATCTCTCAACCAAAACGCCAAATTCATCCATAATTTTAACAATGAAAAATTAAAACAAAGAAATGGCAGCAAATTGTAATATTAATATATCCAATCTAATCTAATAAAGATAAAAGAGGAAAGACGATATGTATGTGTATATATATTAGTACAAAAAAAGGAAGGTGCAGAGTAATGAGCTGAAAATTGATGAAGAAGAAGAAGAAGAAGAATGGAACGTCGGTTGGTGGGTTATACGTATGTACGTGTATGAGATGTCATATTTGTTGGTATTTGAGGTGGTCCCTTCCCATAAATAATTTACACGCTATTTGCAAATTAATAAATAATGGGATTTGTTTTCAAATATAGCAGGAGTTTTTTGTTTATCAAATATAGTGGATGTTCTTTTTATCAAAATGTATACAAAATCACATTTTGGATCGTATTCACGGTTTCAAGTCTCGCTCATAATTTCATATCTGAATGATACTATTTAAATTCTATGTGAAATATGTATATAACTGTACAAATTTTGTATAAGTTAGTAATTATATTTTCTCCATCTCAATTTATGTGACACCTTCTGAATTTCGAGATTCAAACAAAATTTTCTTTAACCATAAGTTTTTCATTATCTTTTACATATTTTGAATCATCAACTATTTATGACTTATATATATTTTATATAGTTTTAAAATATGTAAATTTTAATTTAAAAATCTTAAGATTATATACTTGAATTCACGATCAAAGTTATTTAACTCTTGAAATTCAAAATGTACCACGTAAATTGAAATACAATGAGTATACATGTATATTGTGGTTGTGATAATAAATCGAGTTAGATATATTCAGGCCAAATGAGAAACACAAGTGTGAAATAGGAGTGGGCCGAGAGGGACGTGTTTGGCAAAGAGTGTGACTTGTCTTTTTTTTTGATTTGACATTTATTCATGATTTCAACAAGTTGCTAAAAAGTTGTATATTCCATTTGTATATAGGAATTGAGATCTTACTATAACTACTTATGGTTGAAATGAGCATTACAATAAAGTTGATTCTGAATATAATTTATTGATTCTGAATATAATAACATAAAATAATGGCTTAATAAGTGATAGATGAGATTAATTTTAGATTCACATTTGTTTATTATCGTACTTTGCATTTATTCCATTTGTTTGATGTTTGCATTTTTCTTCTATATATCGTGTGCTTAATAAGGTTAAGTTAATTGCCGGTTCACTTTTATTTTAAAACTTTATTTTTATTAAGAATTTGCTAAATTTGTAGTTTAAATTTATGGTTATTTTTTGTATAGTAAACAAACTAGCTGATTCTATTGTATAATAATTAAGTATTCTTTATTTTTAATCAGAGATTCGAGTTGATCTATAGAAATGGAGTCTTCCTTAGTATGGAGCATTTTACCTCTTCAAATCCACTTTTTAATGTGAATTTAAATTAATCGAACCCCAAATTGGATACTAGAAATTAAGTGAATAATCAAAAGAATATGTCTGATATTTTTTTAAAGATTGGTCTAAATAGTTGATTTGAGACTATGCTAAAGCAATCGATGATCAGTTGTAAGTTGTAACCAGAGACTATGCTAAAGCAATCGATGATCAGTTGTAAGTTGTAACTTGTAGTAAATGGGGAAAAGACATCAAAACCACCTTAAACTATATCCGAAAAATCGAAGACACACCTAAACTATTGAAGTGACCTATTACACACATGTACTACTTAAAAGTGAATTTATTTCCACCCTGACACACATATAACCAGTCACATGATGGAAAGTTCATTACACTCGCCCACCTCCCTGCCACGTCGGATTTTATGTCAGATTTTGAATTTTTTTATCTCCATGTCACCCGATTGCTTCTTCTTCACTATACACCATCAAAATCACGATAGAACCACCATTGTTGCCGCCACACCAACACGAAATTCATATATTTCACCACCCACAATCACATACACCATTAGAATCACACCATAACTATTTTCACCATAAAATATATAAAGAATCATCACAAAATTCAACACCCATAACCAAATCTATTGTCGGAATCACATCACCACCATTACCACTATCAAAGTTATAAAGAAACCCCAAATAAATTCGATATCCATCACCAAATCCAGAAATTAATTCAACTACTATAAAGAAAATTTGCTTTTAGACCATTGAATTGGTTACTCCGTCGAATTGGGTTTTTCGAAAAGTAAAAATTTTCAATAAAAAATTGTTGAAAAATCTATAATTTTTTAATAAAACAACTATTTCATGTAAAAAGTTATATTTTCCTAACTTGTGGCTTGTTTATTATTTTAGCTTTCGTTGATTATTTTAGCTTTTCTCATTCTTTTAATGAAATGGGTATATGATTTTTTTTAGAAAAGAAAGAATGACAATGGAACTATTAATGATGAAATACATATGAAGGTTTGAATGATATTGAAGAGAAAGGGAGTGGGTGAAATAAATTTTTCTCTGAATATAATGTTAAAAATGGTGGTTCAGTGGTGTTGGAGAAGAAAAGAGGAAAATGATGATGAAGATGCAATAAAGAAAGAAAGAAAAATGGGAAAAGGCATCGAAACCACCTTAAACTATATCTGAAAAGTCGAAGCCACACATAAACTATTGAAGTGACCTAATACACATCTGAACTATATAATAATGAATTTATTTCCACCTATAAAGTGTTATACCACTTTCACAAGGTGAGGTGTTCCACACGCGCGTGCCACATCAGCGGCACATTAACATCACACAAAAAATATAATAAATTTATTATTTTCACTATTTTTTCCTTTTTCTTTTAATTTAAACTTTTTCCCTTTTTCTTTTCTTCTACACCCATCACAAAATCTCCATTGTTATCTATGTCATCACCATCTCCAAACCCAATCATCAATTCATCACCACCATCAACTTTACCATCCACCAACAAAGTTGTCATCACTATCAATTTCTTTTAACCCTTTTGTGTCATCCATCTTCAACCTCTCTTTTCTCATTCTTCATTAATTTTTCGGAGAGATAATGTTTTTTTTTAAAGAGAAAGAAGTGGGATATTGAACAAATCGAGGTAAAGATAGAAAGAAAAACAAAATTAAGGGGCGCAATCTGCCCGAAAAAGATCTGAAAAATATGTTTTAAAATTTTTTGTATGTGATGAAATTGGTGGTGGAAATGTGACGAAATTGATGGTGGTAGATGATGAAATTAGTGGTGGTGGCCGGTGATGAAATTGGTGGTGGTGGGTTAGGTGTTGAAAGTATGACGGAGGTAGTGAAATCGGATGATAAAATTGTGATTTTGATGGTGATAGTAAAATTAATAGTGATTATGGTGGTTCTTCTTGATTGATGTGAAGAAATAAATGATGGTGTGATATTCTTCTCCACTATTTTTTTGACAAATTTGATGAAGAAATGAAGTTGTAGAGATTTATGATTGAAAATAAAAATGGAGTAGTAGAGTACACTAGGTGGGCTGTGAAGAAGAAGAGGTGAGGGTAGGGTGGGAGATTTTAATTTTTTTTTCGCTTTAATTTTATACTTTGACGCGCTTATTTTTTATTTTAATTAAATTTTTTTGCCACCTTAGTTTTAGGGGGTAAATAAACTTTTATATAGTTCAGGTGTGTATTAGGTCACTTCAGTAGTTTAGGTGTATCTTCGACTTTTCGGATATAGTTTAGGATGATTTTGATATCTTTTTCCAAAGAAATATAAAAAGGTGAGAAAATCTAGGGAAAAAAAAGGGTAGAACATCAAAAAAAAATCCAAAAAACGCGCCTCTTTTTTATTAATTTTTATTTTTGTGTCACGTCAGCTTTTAAGGTGAAAAAAATTCACTTTTAAATAGTACAAGTGCGTATTAGGTCACTTCAATAGTTTAGGTGTGTCTTCGACTTTTCAGGTATAGTTTAAGGTGGTTTTAATGTCTTTTCCCGTAGTAACTAATACACATACCATATGTCATGAGTTTATTTAATCTCAAAACTATTATAACTTTTTTATAATTATTTTTATCTGATTTCATTTACTTAAAATTACTTTAAGAGCACGTGAAAAGGAAGAAAAAGTGGATCAAGTTTTAAATACCATATCGATAAATATCCTAAGGTATCACATCGATAAATCACATATTTTCATGTTTCCTTTATAAACAAATGCTTGCGATAACAAATTTTTAAATACACATAATTTTATAAAGATCCACTAGTCAACAATAGTAGTAACTAGTTATTCTTTAATATAATTCTTTCACATGGTACGAATAATCTCTTCATGTCGAACATGAATCTTTTTTTTGCAATATTTAAAATGATGAGTTTTTTTTTACAAGATAAACTTATGGATTAAGTTTTATATTTTTAAAAAATTGAAATCATGATATGGAATTTCGATTTAAAATACTTTATGAAAAATTTAAAATTTAAAATCATGATTTCATATTGTATGTCCAAATGCAGGCTTAGAACCCTCAAAAAGTGTGTATTTAACTCATAACGCCACACTTTTAAAGGGGGCCTAACGGCCTAATATGTTGCAGAGAGGATCACAATTTATCAAATTGTCACCATTGACAAATCAATTGTTTCTATTCCACATTTGGGACATCTGCCCTCAGCAATCTATAAGGTGCAGATATAATGAATTTATCATTGTGTAGCACCACTATTTGGTCTCTGAATCTTTCCCAGAACATCCTCATATGCAAGAGTTTTCTCACCATCCAAGATGCTTGGGTAGGTATCTGCATAGTACTAATGCTCAGGTTCTTTATATAGTATGTGTGGATCCATGATATCCACAATTTGTCCTTTTTCATTTTGATATTCCAGAGGAGTTTACAAAGTGCAGTTTGATTCTATATTCTAAGATTTAACAGGTTCATCCCTCCAGCAACCCTAGGTAGACACTCTTTCCCATGAAATCAGTGCCCTGTTAGTGATAATAGCTTCGCCAGACCAAAGATAACTTCTACATATAGCTTCAATCAACTTTATTACCTTTTGGGGAAGGAAGAACAACTGAACCCAGTATGCTTGTACTCCAAACAATACTTTGATTAGTTGCAATCTGTCACTATATGACATACTTCTAGCCATCCAAGTAGTGATCCTTGCAGTTATACTGCTTACCAAATGTTTACATTGGATCACAGTTACTACACATCTGCTTTATATCTAAGCAAGTCAAAAATTTTACTTTGTATTTGAGGTTGAACCCCTCCAAAGTAAACTTGGCTTTTGTTTAAATTAGACTTAGTCCAGAGGAATAGGTGATTGGACTGTTGATATTCACAACCTCTCCACCCCACAAAGGTAGAGGTAAGGTTTGTGTATATCCTACCCTTCGCAAACTCTACTTTTGAGATTACACTGGGTATGTTGCTGTTGTAAGGAAGAGCATAAAACCAAACTCGTGGGTTTCCTTTCTCTGAAATAAGGTAGTAGAGTTTTCCTCATGGGTTAATGTTAAGGGAAGCTAGCTCCAAAACTCATTGCTTAGACACTAAACTATTATGCAAATACAAGCTGCCAAAAGTATCCTACTCAACCATCTCTCTCATTAGATACCATTAGCTGCTGCAGCAAAGCAAAGGTCCCAAGCAAGTGTAAAGTCCAACCTGACTCCTCGTGCTGAAAAGACAAGAAATTACATAGGAAAGGCATTGGCATATTTATATATGTGTTTTATCCATTCTTTCCACATTATTGCCTCGGGGGATAAATTGTTCTTCACCTACGAGACAATTTCTTAAAGCTACTCTTTTACAACTGAAGCTTAAGGTCGCCTAAGCATTTCATTTCACTAACTCAAAGTTCTACACATGGTGTTTGCAATGCGAAACAATTTGAATTCACTTAAATCAGTAATTCAAAGTTCTATACATGGTGCTTGCAATGTGAAAGAGGTTGCTCCTATTATCATAAATTGAATGCCCTTCATCCCCCATCCCTCCCAGCCCAAAAGAAGATCTTATAATGCCTAAATTCATTCAACGCTTTTGACTGTCCAGCACATCATAAGAATAAAACTTTTCTGATCTCGGCATCAACTTAAGTCAAAACTGGTGGATACCCAAATGCCTAAACTCATTCAAGTTGGATACGGTGATGGACAAGGGTAGGATAAAAAATAGATATATATACTTCTAGCAGGTACAGTTGGAGCACAAATTTAACAGCATAATCCGCTTTTCAGCATATGTCATTCATACTTAAAGAATATTAAACCTACATTTCACGCCTTTGAAGTACAAGAAGTAGGGCCAACAGGTATTGGAGTAGCTTTAGGTCACAAGACGTGAATTAAACAACACAGAGCTTCTCAAGGTCTGCAGTTATCATTCATCTTACCTCAATTCTATCTCCCTTTGGGAGTAGGTTAAATGTTGTTTTGATCAGAATAAAAGAATTGGAACCTAAGCTACACTAAAATCAAACTACAGACTAGAGGAAAAATGTCAAATCATGGCTTACCTCATTGTATATTACAATAAAGGAGACGCAAAGAAGAAACTCACGCCCAGGTGTCTGATACAAATACATTTGAAAGTTATCTACAAACAATGAAATGTTCTCGAAATAGTGTGTTCATGAAATTACAGGACCAATTTTTTCTAAGTCGTGAAAGCTGGGTACCTCCTGTATAATCTCGAAGACATCCTTCACCTCTAGTGGAATAATACCAAGATACTTTTGCTCCCCCTGAAAAACATGATGAAAACTTAGCAGAAAGTATATCTCGCCCCAGTTTGATCGTGGAGCTAACAAATAACTCTAACAATCAAGAACCTGCACATAAGATCAACATCAAGAATAATAATACAAACCTCTTGTCCAGCAAAACTTTTCTTTTATATTTCTTCTAGATAAGGCTTTGTAGAGAGTCGAAGTGTCCACTCATCATAAATTAAGCACTCACCTCTCACAGAAGAAATCGCTTTGATAGTTTATGCTGACGATAATGATTACAGGCAATGCTAATACAAATTATCAGAACTTAAATCCTATTAAGCTAAGAAATTTAAGACAAAAAATTAGACCTTCGAAATTTTTTTCTTTGAATCGATCTGGCAAGATGAAAAGAGTAGTGTCTTATTAAGATGCTGCTTATTAGCTATTCCTTTTAGCTGCTGGAAGAATTTAATGTGTAACGCCTCCCCCACTTGAGTTCCCCTAAACACAATGGGTGTTGTATGGTAGCAGGTAGCTTTTATTTTTTAACAACTTTAATTTCCTACAATTACATTTCTTTTCCGACGACATCTTTAATTGTTCTTGCGCACTAGTGATCGGTTGGAGTCTGAAGCGCACCAGCTCAGTTTTCATGGATGTTTTCAGGCAAAATCTGATTTTATTCTCTGAAAAATCTGTCCAATTTTTTTGACTATATTGTGTGGTGATTTCCTAATATTTAGTTAGAACTCTAGTCAAACCAACCATGTCTTTTGGATTTGAAGCGATTGGTTTCAAAAATGCAGGATTCAGAAATTCAAGTCTCATGATTACTTTGGAACCTTTAGGGGTCGTTTGCTAGGGTGAATAAAAACAAGGGCAAACAACATAAATTCTAACAGTTTGGAGTTTAATTACAGAAAATCTCGATATTTTGCATAATTACTAAAAATTCCAATTTTGGATCTGTCGAGATACATAATTAGCTCCCGATACATCCAACGAAGATACATTTTTTTTCTTTATAAAGATACATAATTAGCTCTTGATACATTTTTTTCATTTTGGGTCTGTCGAGATACATAATACATCCAATGAAGATACATTTTTTTCTTTGTAAAGATACATAATTAGCTCCCAATATATTTTTTCCAATTTTGGGTCTGTCGAGATACATAATTAGCTCCCGATACATAATTAGTTGGGATTTTTGTAATTACTTTGTAAGCGTGGGGATTTGTGTAAATATGGTAAAAGGTGTATGTTTATGTTATTTTTTCTAAAAATAATGCAAAATATGGTGTATTAGTAATGCTCATTAGTAATGTTTGTGTTAGCTACGCTTGCATTAGTTGTGCTTGCATTTTTTTTATGCACTGGTTTGGTATATTAAAAATAACATGAATTGCATAGTTTCTAAAAAAAATATTTATTTATAAAAATATCCTCCATAAATATGGTGGAAAGGATGTGGAAAGGATTTTAGTGGATAATTGTGTCTTTAATCATGTTAATGCATACATTAGAATCCATTGCATTAGTAATACCATGATTTTTGAGGTATTAGTAATACACACCTCAATAAACAATAGAGTGTATAACTAATGTCTAATGCAAGCATTAGTTATACATAGGCTAAAAAAAATGTACCAAACAAGGTAATAGTAATACACAAGACTAATGCATGCATTATTTTTTTTTAAAATACACTCTACCAAACAACCACTTAATGAGAAGTTCGAACTAATATGCTTGGACTTACTCAGTTGAGTTGAGAAGGAGCCCAGCTGACAATGACCTGAATAGCACAAATTCTATCAGAAGAAAACACCAATGGGCATCTCAAAGCACATAAAATGTATTTTCTTGACGTTCTCTTGTGTCAAAAAGGATTGCACTAGTGCATTACAAGTCTAAGAACCAATTACGACAAAGTATGTCTTAACAAATGTAAACTTTTCAAAACATATTCATAATTCCACCAGATCTAAAGAATAGCCATACTACAAAAAGTTCTTATTCTAAAAAAACTTGAAAGAGCTGAGCAAACTAAAAAAAATTAACTTTGCTAGGATGGTGGACGATCAGTATCAAACCCTTCAAACAAATCATGTCTAGTATCAATTCCTCCAAACAAATCATGTCCAACATCAATCCCTCCAAACCAATCATGATCCGCAACAAACCCTCCAAACAATCATGTCCAACACTAATTCCTGAAAACAGATGCTGAGCAGCAACTGGTATTCTCGAAAAATCATCCACATCTACATTCAAAGTCTGTACATTCTGATCAATCCAAGTTGATGAAGGTTGTGACGACACTAATGAGGATGCTGATTGTAGTAGAACCAAATTAGGTTGATAAGACTACAATGGTTGTGAGACTGTTGTTGGAGGAATGAATGAAGATACAGGAACTATGGACCCTAATTGGGGTGCTGACTGTTTAACTAAATTAGGCTGATAAGACTGCAATAGTTGAGAGACTATTGCAGAAGAAATGTAGGTAGATGAAGGCACTAATAAGGATGTCAACCGCGGCTACAAACATGACGATGATTCTCCTAAAGACATGTTCTTGTGCTTTTCTTTATCTCTGCAGGGTTAGTGCAACCCGTCAATCCCCTATGAAATCGTTTTATAGAACTTGCAAAAGTTGCGAAGTTAAAACAAACGTAAATCAAAGTACAATAAAAGATTGTATTGATTAATGAAATGAAAACCATCAAAATCAAACCTAGTAACACCTTGATTTTCGTCTTATATTAAGGGTTGATTTCTGCATTATATTAAGAGATTTAATTTTCCAGGTTAGTTGCTAATGTATCACAAAGTTGGTGTATCTACTCTTCCTATATGTATCACCGTTCTATATTTTTTGAGATTTTCTATAATATGTCAAAGTTGTGGGAGAGAGGGTAATTAGCTCCAAAACTTGTGGAATTTGTGTTAGTTACCTTATGTATACACTCAGAGAGACATGTAAGAAATTAGCATTGTCATTCTTCTTTTTTTTTAGTAGTTATTTATAGTGTAGTATTCTTACAAGACATAACATGTTTAACTAATTTAAACTAATAAGATACTAGTCATGTATTGCAATACATTATCTTAGATTTATTGTAAAAAACTTAATTTACTAATTTAAATATTTGAGTAATTTAATTCAATGTTCTAAAATATTTTTCTGAATAAAAACTAAAAAAGATTTCTTTCTCTTTAGTTTGTAATTTTTCCTATAAATTTTAATATACTCTAAGAGAAAATAAAATTTATTATTAAGAAATAGCCAAGAGTGATTAAGCGGTTGAAAGTCTAGAGAGCGAGAACGAGAAATTAGAGTTGGAGAGTTTAGGAGAACATAAAGATATCTAAATATATTTTAATTGACTTAAATACTTGTCCTAAACGGTTTAAAATTATTAAAAAATTTCGAATCCACTTTTTCTGAAACCTAAAATAATGAAATAAAGGAGAAAATTAAGTAGACATTTTGCCAATTGAGTTTTCAAAGTTTTATTTTTATGGGTTTGTTTTTAATTTTGAATTTAAGTAATATTGGTTGATTTAAATTTAACACGTGGACTTCTAATAAGAGGTCATGTGGCAAAAATAGTTTGGAGAAATCATCGTTAAAAAATAATGGCACGAATGAATCTTTCTGTAATGGCAGTGGCGTAGATGAGCCAAACTCTTAACGGCGGTGGCATAAATGAGCCAAACTTTTAACGGATGACATAGATGAGCCATTTCTAATAGTTCGATGACATATTTGAGTCTTTTTCCTCAAAGTCATAAATCAACTCCTACTTTACCAACCAACTTTTTCTCGAGAGAAATGATTTTATTCCTTTACAAACTTGTTTTTAGTTTTAAGAGTTTTTTGTAATATGTATATTCATTTTTACATATAAAACATCTGAAAAAGTCGTCTTTAATTCAAGTTATTGGTGATCATAAGAGACCGTTTCCTCTATCCCCTCTTCAATGGAACGCACCCAAAAATAAGTTGGTGATATTTTACAGAACTATTTGTTAATCGTCATTTTAGGGAGATATGCTAGCTCGTTTGATAAGGTTGTATCAAAATGGAGAAGTATTAATAATTTTTATAAATTGTAAATTTTTATGATTATGAAGAAAATTACAATTTGATTTCAAATATTTATTTGTAAAATTTATGGCCAGATACAATATCAAATTTGTGTCGAGACGTCAGCTACATATAGGGGTGTTAAATGGGCGGGTTGGACTGAAATTAAAATTATTAAAATGGGTTAAATTAGAAATTTGGTTGGGTCATGACCAACCCAAATTTATTTTGGGTTCAAATGGACTTAAAACTGGGTTGGATCTTGACCAGCCTAATTTGACCCGCTTAATCTAAAGAAATTAACATATTAATATTTACTTCTTGTAACCACAATTGAATTCTAACTCAAGAAAATAAAAAAAACAAGTTTTTATTTTGAAGAGAAAAGTCACCAAACACTATACTAGTAAAATAAAATATGTTATGGGTATATTCGATAGGGAGCAAAAATATTTTTCAAGAAGATATTATCCATGAAAAAGATTTTTAAAAAATAATTTTTTTGGGTGGGTGGGGGGTGGAGGGGGTGGGTTAGAGGGTTCGGGGGTAGAGGGTGGGGATGGAGGGTAGTGTTTGGGGTAAGAATTTTTTTTAAAAAAAGGTTTTTTAGAAAATAAAAAAAATATTTTTTGGGGGGGAGGGAGAGGGGGGGGGGAGCTGGTGGGGGTAGGGATTGGGGTAAGAAAAGAATTTTTTAAAATATATAAAAAAAAATTATTTTGTTTTTTTAATTGGGGGTGATGCGTACGTGGGTGGGTTGGGGTAATAAAAAAAATTTTAAAAATTTGGGGTGGGGGTTGAGTTAGGAAGTTTTTTTTAATTTGATACGTTAATTTTTTAATTTTTTTTTTTTTTGGGGGGGGGGGGGTAGATAGGTTGGTTGGGGGTGGGTGGGGTGGGGTGAGATGGGATGGGATGAATGATTTTGATTTTTGAGTTTGGTAGGAGATTGTCATTTGTTTTCTCCTCTTTCATTAAGAAAATTATTTTTCTTATCAAATGGGTTGAAGTGGAAATTGAATTGGGTTCAATCGTTGAAGATCTTTTTAAAATGAGTTGAGACTTAATGAGTTGAAATTGAACCCAATTATAAATAGTGAAAATTATCTTTTATATTTATTTTAGATTGTTAATTGCAAGTTGTAGCAATACTTTTATATAATTATTTAATTAAGATTTTAATTGTAAGTTATAGCATATTTTTAAAATTTTATTTGTTTAACATATATATATTAATTTAAATCCCTCCTAATTTCGCATTTATCTTTTTCCTCTCTCCTCATTTAAATATTTTATTTTTGTGTTCATTAAATTATCTTCTTTTTTACATATTTTTTGCATTTTCAGAAAAATAGTATAATTTCTTTACTTTTTGTCACGCCCCGAATCCCATCGGGACGTGATTGGCACCCGAAGCCGATATAGCCCGAGAGAACCAATCTTTGCTCATGTACTCTCATATGTATGTTCGCGTATGCATATTATTTTATTTCATGTAATTAAATATCAATGGAGGAAGTCATGGCAATATGTGCAATATATGAAACTTGGCCGTTAGGGCCATTATGTCAAAATGAATGTACATCTTTTATCTTCATCTTCCTACATATGTCTACAAAGCCTCTAATAGATACATGACCATAACCATATCTATACAATATGTACAAATGACAAAACCTAATGAACATATGCAACTTGGGAAGCCCCGAAGCAACTGGAGCTCACCAACAATCCGTGGATACCTCGTCACCTACTGCGGAGATCTACCAACCCCTGGGCCTGCAGCATGTAAGGTAAATCCCCCCAAAGGGGTCAGTACGAATAAAGCACTGAGTATGCAAGGCCAGATGAAACTATGGTAATACATAAGTACTTCCAAGAAAGTAAGCATAAGAGAATAATCAATGTGAATAGACCTCCAACCTGGATGTGTGGAACCATGTTCATTACGTCTATTAGTCTCAATACTTGATCAATCGGTCGCGTCACTATCACTTTCTTATAACCATCTTTATGTTTATTTACATCTATACACGTGAGGAAAATATTCTCATCTCTTTACAACTATTTTCATTACTCTTCACTCAATTAGTTAGTACCGGACCTCCACCTTTGGTGGGCTAGAAGATATAAATATAATACCGGACATCCACATTTAGTGGGCTATCATATATATAAATATAATACCGGACATCCACATTTAGTGGGCTATCATATGTAAATATAATACCGGACATCCAGCTGATCAGTGGGCTATATAATATACCGGACATCCAGCTGATCAGTGGGCTATAATATATAATATAAGTACCGGACATCCAGCTGATCAGTGGGCTATATAATATACCGGACATCCAGCTGATCAGTGGGCTATAATATATAATATAAGTACCGGACATCCAGCTGATCAGTGGGCTATATAATATACCGGACATCCAGCTGATCAGTGGGCTATAATATATATATCGGACATCCACATTTAGTGGGCTATAATATATACTATAATACCCTAACATGATATGGGGATTATTCCATCTTGAACTGACTGACACCCTTTGGGTTGTGACCCATACTCAAGGTAACATACAGTAACCATATGTACATCAGTTCTCTACAAACCTTATACCCTTTAGATAGTTATCCATTCTCAATGAAACATAACCTATAGTAAGCATTGGTGCATTACTTCTTCACAATCTTATTTCCGTGACATAGCTATGAGAGTAATACATTAGAGATCATGACACTAAGCTCACATCTCACTTCACTTCACTTCATGAGATTCACATCTTCACTTATGAGGAATAATTATACCACCTCGCACATCGCCTCTTATTACCCTCATGAGAGTGGTACTTTTATTTGTGAAAGATTAGAACAAAGATAATCACAACTTTCTAAGCTTTGGGACCAATAAGCAATGGGTGAGAAACATGTGAATAAGTATTATTGGAAACAAAACCTTCATGGAAATGTAACACTGTTGGAACTATTGGACAATGATCCATGAACAAGACACATGAATATAACCACCATTGAAACTTTGGGACATAACCTCATCGGACTTTTAGAACATTACTCATGAATATGAGACGTGTGTATAACTCTATTGGAACTTTGGATCATGACACTAATTGAAACACACCACTATGCCTTACCTGACTTTCATACTTCATGAGATCACCTTAACTAAGCACGCCCTTATATGCACATCTCACTTTACTCCTCTACCTCATGAGATTTACAATTTCACTTATGAGGACTACTTATACTCATTTGTATATCACCTCTCTTTGTACTCATATGAGATTGGGCCTCTTACTTATAAACAATTGGTACAAGGATAGTCATCATACTATAGAATTTTGGAACAATACATGATCGGAATAATGCTATTCACACTAAACAAGCTCTCTTTACCTCGTTACTTTCATTGAGATAGTTCTCTTAGACTTTACAACAGCTGACAACTTAAGAACTTTCGTCCATAAATAAGAACTAAGTGAGTCATGATTCGTCTAGGAGTAAAACACATATGAATAACAATATATATCAACCTTAGTTGGAATACTATAGAACCCCTTTGGAATAGAACACTTTTGGAACCTTAGGACAATGAGCACTAAATATGACACATGTGGATATAAACTATTCACCAACCTGTGATGCCATACATTAGAACATTTGAAACTTGTGACATGTTAGCCAATGACCAAGAGTCAACCAATAGGCATGAGTCATGTGATTCACTATTGACCAATGAGTAAGGAACATGTGAGTAACACTATTTTATAACCGAAAATGGGGTACCTTTGAACATTTCGGAATAGAATAGGGACAATGACAGTGAACACCATATGTTGCAGAAAGATATAGGAAAGTAACCTTACATACCTTCACTGCCAAGTACGAGTACACAAGTCTATATATGAACACAACAGTCCAGCTCCTTCCTTATGTTTCACTCTACAATCCAAGTTCACAACAAAGTCCATGTTAACAACCAACTCCCTTACAAATGTATAAGTGTCACAATGCGTTACGTGACTGCCACATAGCTTCATTTCATCCTTCACAGTACACTCCATTGTATTATCATACCAACAACATCATAACATTCCACACATTAACCAAAATATCACACATCAATAACATTTCACATCACACTACCCTTTATGCTTCCTTATTAATATTCCGTCACAATACTTCTACCAATATGTCTCATAACAACATATGAACAACAATCCATACTTAATACAGTCCAACATGCCTCCATGCGACACTTTAAAGTCATTAAAACAACATCACAAGTTGCTAATTATATCCATAGAGGGTACGGGGGCTTTGGGGGATCAACGGGATACGAAAACAACCAAAACACAATTCTGGACTGACCTGCGTTGGCACCTGCCCGCAGGTCAGTCACCTGCGCCCGCAGATGGCCCTTGGCAGCAGCCAGTGCCATCTGCGTTGGCATCTGCGCCCGCAGATGCCTCCGTCTGCGGGGGCGGATGCCCGTTTTGGTCCGAAATGTCATTTTTTGGGTCTTTTAATGCAATGAATGGTCCATGATCATAACCAAACTTATTTTAACATATTCTTTATCATCTTAAACATCAATGAACAGCCATGGTTTTGCAACACACAAAAACAACACCAATACGACGTTTTTCCCACACTTACGCCACCAATTCCATGAACAAATTTGCTACAACAATTCCAAGTGTTACACATAAAGGAGAACAAAGTAAATACATAACCAAACCATACATATTCATATTCAATCCACCAAATCCACCCCCTTCAATACCACAAGTCTATTTCCAATTTTATAAGACAAAACTTCTTGCCAATTTAAGCCAACATGTAGTATTTCACACATAGTGAATTTTCAATACATCACCAACATAACCAACATGTTATACACCATCTCTCATGCGATAAATATATTAGATAATAATAAAAAATGCTTACCAAACTTGCAAAGAGTGATCTTGGACCAAAAGATGAAAGCTTAGAGTTTTTGGTTGAAGAAATAATGTTGTAGAAAATTCTAGAATGGGACATGTGTGGAAACATGAATAAAATCTGATTTTTCCATGCTTATATAGGCCCTCAAGTCCCTTCTTATCCAACTTTAAATATATGTTGAATGGGTCAAATATGGAAGAATGGATCTTTTTCCTTCTTGTTGGGCCATGTATTCATGCTAATATTTGGGCCTCAATTGGGCCCAATGACACAAAATTAATTTAGCCCAACTAATTACATGTATAATACCCCCACAATCTCATGTTTAAATAATTTCATAAATGTTATGTACGAAAATAGGTTCGGGAATGGACGTGGTGTTACACTTTTCCTATTGTATTAGGTTTTATTTCACTATGTACTGTATGGATGAGATATATAATATGGTGTGTTCACCTTATTATGAAAAAGCTTATTTTATATGTATGAAATAGGTGTATATAAATTGTTTTACTTAATCTTTTTTATACCAGTTTATATACAAACAAGATCAGTGTATTGATTGTGTATAAAATGCGATATATCTAACTAGTTTGCTTTTAATTTTTGAGGTCTGAAATTTATATAGCAACTGACATATTTCATTTTTTAAAATTATTTTTATATGTTAGTATGTAAGTTTTGTGCATATTTTAGTGTATTAATTGTGTATAAAATATGGTACATTTAATTAGCTTAGACTTGCTTTTATTTGTTAGATGTCTAAAATTTATATATAAATTTGTGTATTTTTAATTTTTTTTTTGTTTATACAAGTTTGTATGTAAGAAATTTGTATACAAACTACTATGAATTATGAATGTGAAGTTGTTCACTGAATTTGCTATTTCATTAAAAAAAATAATTAAAAATCATGAATACATACAAATATGTTTTATGTATGGATTGTATCTAAAACATGATAAATTTAATTAGTTTAGGTGTACTTTTTTTTTTTTGAGTTCTGAATTTTGTAATGTATGTTTCGACATTGTTAGTTGCTTATCAAGTTGTATTGTTTGTTAATAAATACACATAAAAAGAGTACAAAGCTTAATTTTTCAATAAAACTTCAAACAATGATTTTATATTAACTGTGTCTGAAAAGTTATTCACTAAATTCTCTACTTCCTACAAAAAAAATTGACAATCACGTTGACTAATGTATAAAATCTGATTCATGAATAAAATTTATATTTTGGAAGGATTAATTAATATTAAAAAAAAATACTATTTAAGAAAATGAAAGGGGGAGAAAATTAAGGATTTCTCATAAATCCTTTACCTTTTTTTTTACTTTGTTAGGTGGAGAATTTGGGGGGATTACACAGTTAAAAAAAAAAAGAAGTAAGAAACATTAGGGAGAAAAAATTAAGGATTAGTTATCAATCCTTTATTTAAGGAACTAGAGAGGGAGAAAATTAAGGATTTGTTCAATCCTTTACCATTTTTTCTTAAACTTTTTGTTTTAGAAATGCTATTAAATTGTATTTTTTAAAAAAAATTGCTATTAAGTGTAATCTAAGAAGTATTGCTATGACTTGCAATATATAATCTAAGGATGTATATTTTGACTTTTTCCCTTATAAATTATCTTGATCCCAACCCATAAATTTTGGGTTGGGTTAGACGAATTTACTTAATTTGGGCTCATTTTGACACCTCTAACTACATACAAGACCACTTTTGTGAAAATTATCTGACTTATTTAATTGGTTTGTTATTAGCATAGCATGCATTATGCACAAAGACATTTGTTCATGTATGCATTCTTCTCACAATCAAACGGTGAATACCATTGGCGCTCTCATAGCTTTGCTTGGAGGGTTGTTGCACATAATTTTAGGTAAAAGATATTTTGATGCATCTTGAATTTGTCCGGATAAATCGGATACATACTCCAATTGATTGAACGATTTATATATGTATGGGGTAAAATAGTTAGAGCTAGTATGGGCCATCTCAGGTCAGGTAAATTAGAAGTAGCCCACGACTACGTTGTCCGGGAAGCAAATGTCGAGACAGAAGAATGTCCTCTCAGGCTAGAGAGAAGTGGCTTGGGACTACCAGCGATGGTGCTCGCACACGAAAGGATAGACATGGACCAACATATTAAAGCTCTCAGGTGCGCAGGCGATCCTTGACAGGTGTGCGTCAGACAAGCGATATTCGGCTAGTATCCCCCAACAGTTTATTAGCAAGTGGGGCTTGGTCATTGGCCATGGTACTGCAAGGTTTAAGTGACACTCACCTATTGGAAGATAACAATCCTTGAACCCTATAAATAGATCTCTCTCCCCCATTGTAAAGGATCATATAATTTTTACTCATCTCTATTCACAAGTTATAAATTATGTTGTTTGTTTGTTAACCCTCACTACTAGCTCGAAGTTAAGTCATAACGCGTACTCTTGATCCATCTACAATCAAACTGTCCCAAATTAATGGTAAATAGTTTGACGTCCACCGTGGGGCCAGAGCAACTGTGTGGGTTTTATTTTCTTTCTTTTTGCCGGTTCTTTCTCTGTATTTTACTTTGCAGGAAAGTAGGAAAGTAGGTCATGGACAACAACGATAATGATCTCGTGGATATTGATATTGCTCCCAGGAGACGCCACAAACCCAGTTGACGGATCCGCAGGCTCGGGAGGAAGAACGATCCCAGAAGATGAAGAATCACCCTTTGTCTTGAACACAATATTATGTGAACATACAGAAAAGGTAGAAGGCACCCACTGACGAGGATGTGGAGGTGAGAGACTTGCAATGGCTACAGGGACTCTTAAAAGATTTTCATACGTCCCACAAAGAGCTAATGACCCGGATGGAGGCACAGGACAAAAGAATGGACGAACTGCGGGGGGCGTGGCTCAGGTGACCTCGGACGCTTCAAGGAGGAGCGAGCGGAAAGATCCAGATGATCAACATCATGAGGATAGGATGGAGAGAGGGACGGCGACAGATGACAAGACCAGACCCAGAGATACAGCCTCGTCAGCGTCCATGGTGGAGTTACTAAGGAAGGAAGTGAAAACGCAGTAATCCGAGCTCCAGTCACAGAGTACTCTAGCAAAAAAATGTAATCGCATTCTCCAAGTCGATTGAAACTACACACCAAATAATATGAATATAATAAATACAATGAACTAATTGTTTTTTCCCATTTTAACTGTCTTTACCTCTTTTCACGCACAGTAAGAAACACAATGAATACAAGTTATAATTTGCTAAGTTATTAACCTATTTATTAGACTTTTTTTTTTTTGGACTTGAGCAATATTAAAAAAAAATATTCCTTTAATGTTAAAGGGATAATTACAACTAATTGAAAGGTCAAAAACATTTTATAAGTAGGAAAAGGATGGAAAATTCTTTTCTAATTGGAGGAAAAATTAAAAGAGAGAAATATCATTATGCTTTTTCAAAAATAAAAAAAATCAAACTAAACCGACAATAATCAAATCAGTGTATATGAATTATATTTGGTTTGGTTTGATATTAATAATTAAAAAAATCGGCTAAATTGATTTGGTTTTGATTTTACTTCAAAATCGACCCAAGCTGAAGCATGAACGCCCTTACGGCGGCACATGTTCAATTAGTAAGTATTATATAGGTTCTTATTAGAAAAACTGACATAAATAGTCATCCAACAAAATAATAGTCAATAAATATATATTTTTTTGTGTATTTTAATATATGATAAACATATCTCATACATATTAGTGTATAATTGAAAAGCAAATGTAATTATTTTTGGCCGACCAAAATGTGTAACCAGCCCCTTTTTATTATAATCCTCTTTCTCACTCATATTATATGATATTTTTAATTTCATTTGAGAAATTTACTCACTCGTAAAAAGTACAAAAAAAATGTTTTATAATTGCTCTTAATCAAAATTTATATCTTTCTAAATTTAAAATCATACTTTAAGCACTTTTGTAGTGTTTGGGTAAAATTAAAAAAAAAAAAAAAAGAGTTACAAACACTTAGTTTTAAGCCAAAATAATAAAAATAAATTAAAAGTCAATCCAAACATGCTCTGAATATTAAAATTAGGAAGCATTGGAAGCATATATAAATTTTAAAAAATACTAATACCTATTTAATATGTTTTTTTCAATCGTGTAAAAGCTCACTTATCTAAATTACGGTGGGACTATATGAACGACTGATTTTTGCTCTTGTTCTCTAATGAACATGGTAATGTATCTCTGGGCATGTTGAATGGTACAGAAGTTGGATTAGGAAATTAATAATCTGATTGGAGGTACAAGAATGCTGCTTAAAATAATACATTCACAAAATCAGTCAGTGCATCCCAGATACGGATGGGCATGGTATGGTATATACCAAATATCATACCTAAATCGAAATTTTTGATACCGTGATGTTGATATTATGGTACTTGATATGGTGTGTCATATGTGCTTTTAAAAATCTTGGTATTCGGTATGGTATTCGAATTTATAAGAAGAATGCCGAAATATCGAATACCATACTGAAGTATATAAGTACATATAAAAGTTAGGGTAAAGGGTTCGAAATATACCTAAACTTTAGTGAAATTTGCTGTTACACGTCCAAACTTTGCGGGGGTTCTATGGCCCCTCTGTACTATTTATAAGTGTATTTTTGTGACATTTATTTGCACAGCTAGACCTAAATGTGAGTACACTCGCACTGAGCGCGTGACTGAATTAATGATCAAACTAAGCAAATAAACGTCACAAAAATACACTTATAAATAGTACAGGGGGGTCATAGGACCCCCACAAAATTTGGGCGTGTAACAGCAAATTTCTCAAAAGTTTGGGTATATTTCGAACCTTTTTCCCTAAAATTTATATATATTATTATAATACTAGCAAATATATAAAATAGTATTAGTACAAAACTATTTTGATGTTGTTGTAGTAGTATTAGTACAAACTAACTATTTAGACGTTTGAGCTTGAACTATCATATCTTGGTTGAAATGTCTTTTTTTTAATGTAATTGATTAATGAAGAAATCGCATGCTTGTACTTCTTTTGAAATTCCAAAAACAAAGTTTCAGCATTAAGCTACTCAAATAACACAACTAATTTGTCACGTTATCTGCACAGTATAACAAGAAACTTGGAAGAACTAACTTCACTTGCAACGGTCAGTTTTTATTTTCAAAACATCAGCCTATAAATCAAGAGCAAAGAATAGTAAATGATGCACGGGACTGATGAGAAGGGGTAAAAAACTATTGACATCAAGAAAGAGTAGAAGACACAAAAAGTAGAGAAGCTCAAATGCAAAAGAGAGCCAATAATAGTCATTTGATGAAAGTGTTTATAGTTCACAGAATAGTTAGCTACAATGTTCAAAGAGTTGGTTAGTTGCATTCCTGAATTCAGCAAGAATACCTATGCTCTCCTGTTTGAGTTAAAATGGTGCATATCTTTAATCTTGACACTAAATCATCTAGTTCCTTTCATCTTTTACTTTCCTTATGGTAAGGAGCCTTCAATTCTTCCGAAGTATACGCAGCAGGAATGTTTACAAATGTTTCGCTAACTCTTTTATCTTTGGGCAAGGAAATGTCATTTCTTGATTTTGCTTCCAAGATATTAGACACATCCGACCCCTCAAATGAGACAGTCTGGGGAACCCGACCTCAACTCGTGACCTGAGACCCAATCCCAACTCGGGAATCGAGACCCGAGACCTGAGACCTGACCCAGACATAGGACCCCAGAACCGACCCCGACTTAGGACCCGAGACCCGACCCGAATCGGGACCCGAGACCTTACCTCGACTCAGGACCCGAGACCCGACCCCCCCTCTGGACCAAAGACCCTACCCTGACTTGAGGCCCGAGACTCCAGATCTGACCTTAACTAGGGACCCGATACTCGAGACCCGAACCCAACCTTGAATCGAGATTCTATCCCGACTAGGGACTCGCGACCCAACACCGACTCGGGACCCGAGACCTGACCCTGACTCGAGACCCAAGACCCTACCTCGACTCGAGATCCGACACCGAGACACAAACCCGACTCCGAACCCGAGATTCGAGACTCGACCCTGCCCCCGACTAGGGACTCGAGACCCGACCCTGACTCGGGACTCAAGACCCGACCCTGACTCGGGACCAGAGACCCGATCCCAACTAGGAACCCGCCCCCCCCCCCCCCCCCCCCTCAAAAAAAAAATTAAATTTTTTTTTGCCCCCTCCCCCAACCACCCCCACCCAACCCGACCCCCCTAATTTTTATTTTATTTTATTTTATTTTATTTTTAATGCAGTTAGAGATTTTGAGCATAAGTGGGTGATCTATGGGTTTATATGGATATCCATATTTTACCTATTTTTTCAATATTTGTACGAGCTTTTAAAATAGGTTGAAGCCCATATTTATCCATTTCAAATAGGGCAAACAACATAAATCCCGATAGTTTGGAGCTTAATTACAAAATATTTCGTCATTTTGTATAATTACTAAAAATTACAACTTTGGGTCTGTCCAGATACATAATTAGCTTCGAATACATTTTTTTCTATTTTGGATCTTTCTAGATACATAATACATCCAACGAAGATATATTTTTTCCTTTGTAAAGTTACATAATTAACTCCGGACATATTTTTTCTGATTTTGGGTCTGTTGAGATACATAATTATCTCTCAATACATCCAACGAAGATACATAATTAGTTGAGATTTTTGTAATTACTTTATAAGGGTGGGGATTTGTGTAAATATGATAAGTTAAAGGTGTATGTTTATGTTATTTTTCCTTTCAAATATGAGTGATCCAATTAATTGAATGTGGGTTAAATGGATTCCTTTCACTAATATGCGCTGAAATTGCCACCCCTAGACACATCCGACCCCTCAAATGGAGACAGTATGGGTAACAGGGCCCGATTTCCTCATCTTCACAACAAGTACCCACATATTTGCAAGCTTATTCTCCATATTTATCTTCTTCTTACCTCTTCGTTTCATCAAATTGTTTACGTAGTTCATTTTCTATTTTCTCTCTTATACAATGCAGCAACAAAAGAAGCTTCTGTTTTGTGTCGTGCATTCAGTTCTTGCTCCAACTCAACCACTGACAAACAATCTTAGTAACTCTTCAGCTAAGTTTTGGAGTTCAACTGCTGCTACCGCCGCCAGCTCTTTTGCATAAGAAGCTTCCTCAGCTATCCTCGATAATTTGCTCTTTCTCTTGTTTCAGGGATTCCCTCTCACCAGTCTAAGAGGAGGAAAAACGTGCTAATGTATATATTATATTTACAAAATTTACATCAAAAGCATATCAATTAAAGGAAAGCTTACTTGTGAAAGAAGATGAGAGTTCAGAAGTACATCAACACTACAGTCTACAGTCATTGGAGACTTCGTGCACAAATCTTTTATTTGATCTCCTATCACAAGTTTGTGTATTTTCATTTTTAGCTCTCTTTTCATATGAATGAGCCCCGACCTCCCTTTATAATTTAACTTCTATAGATCCCTCCGAATACACTGCAAGGTATGGCAGCGTCATGGTCTGCATCCTGCTGTGGGCATGTAAATCTTTTTTCTGATAATAAGGAATCAAGTTGTTGCCTCACCAGAAGGATAGTTTCTTGCAACTCAGAATTCCCCATCATATTCAGGACCTAAAATTTTCATTAGAGTTCAGAAGAATGTAACATCTGAAAAGCAGACCCATATAAAGACTACAAATCTACCTTCAATTTTAGTTGCTCTTGCAGTAACCTGTTGTCCGCAGATTTAATCTTTTCATGACAGCAAACTAAATTGATTTAGTCCATGATCATTTAATTAGGTAGTTAATATTAAATGATCGTCTATATAGCTCAAAGAGAGCTGACCGTACCTCCAGCTCGAAAGTCTTTTCATTTAGTTGAGTCGTAGCTAGCTTGGACAACGCCTACATTTAAGTGAAGATCAGAATTCAATTGACGTACGTGATAAGAAATTATCCACAGTAAGAAACTAGACATGGACCTGGATGCATCCTGCAATGGAAGGCACTAATACAACCTTTTGTTATCTAATCCCTCTTAACTCTCTCCTGTTTGGTCTACGAGTCTGACACCTTTCAAAAAACAATGTTAGGATTTCCAAAGGATTTAAATGGTCATGAGCCACTCCATCAATTGCCTTGACTTCTTGGGATGGATGCTCGGTTTCTTTTAACCAAGGAGTTATACTAGAGATCATTAGGGATTTTATTTCTGAGGAATTTCTTTGACCTAGGTTAAGGGCTATGGTCATTTTAGAAACTGCAAGATTCTTTAAGAATATACTAATAAGAAGAGTGTCAAAGATGACAAGAAATGAGACCAATTCCAATTGAATTGCATTGGTCATGCATCCATCAGAACAACGCTCGATGATTCTGGACTTTATCAAGTTAGGCCCATTCTGGATTAGGTTCATAGGTTCACTGGAAGAATGTATGCTCCTATGAAACTCCTACGTTTTCCAAATAGATTATAACTATTTGTGCATATCACCATTTTTTTCAAATTTACCTGAAATATCTCAATACTGATTGAACCCTGCAGCATCATTTCCACTGATCCAACCATGTGTTGCTCCAGAACACGTATCTGAAGCATTTTTTTTTTCCTCTTATTTCATTCTTTAAGTTTCGCATTTGCTCCTAATTATGAGACAAATATATAGGCATGACTACTACTATACACAGTCAATAACCATTATATCTGGAAAAATAATATAAAGCTCAATATTAATAAATGGCTTACCTGAAGTTGCAAGTATCACCAGAGTTATAAGCAGAGGACGCTTGTAAAATTATTATCCATGAAATCGGATACAAACTGATGGTTTAGCATAAATTAATCTGATAAAGTGCACAAAAACATGATTTTAGAAATCATGACATAGTCAAAACTGGAAGCGGTTGTACATTTCCATTTCTAAGCATCTTTAACCTAAAGTGAAATTTTGATCTCACCTTATAGCATGTAATAAGTTTATTATATCAATTTCTTCTGACAAAAAAAATAAGCAGCTTTCTAAACACAGCCTTCCATCTCTACCTCTTTAAATAAAAAACCTTTAATCCAACTTCTTCAACTGAAGATAAAAACATTTGTAATCATGTTATTTAACTCTTACAGCAGAATATAGATAAATTTGATGCCTTGTGTCACAACTAAAATGTCTGAATGTCCTTACAGCTAATGAAGAGATACTTAGGAGGACCAGAGAACCCACCTTTTGTCGTAACACAATAATAAGTAAAGAAAATCACGAGTTAAGATAAGTAGTGTAGAATGGGCAAGAATCAACTTTAAAATTTTTTTTTAAAAAACATAATTTGTATTGAATAAATTCTGCTTAAAAGAAAAACTCAAATTGAAGGGGTGAAGAGCAAATTGTTTAAGATAACTACAAGACACTGACATGCTAAAACACGTGAATGAGTTACTGGATCAACTACATTTTAAGTAAATTTATATTATAGAAGAAACCAGGTGGGACATTTCATCTAATTAAATCAATTATCCAAGAAAAACTGATTTCCACAAAAAGATTTCCAACGTGCTTTTCTTCATTCTTTATGCCAACTCACCAGAAATTAAAACAACAATGGAAGAACTTACAGGTAGAAGATGACATCCAGTAGCTGCACTAAACAAATCACCTACTTGAAGCATCATCCCCTTTCTTATAAACCGATCTTCTTTGCCCTTCATATCACCGAATGTAACTCCACTTTGCAATGACTTCAATGAAGACGCACGGAAACCACACGCAGAGCTTTCATAATCAACATTTGGTGATGATCCAATCAGATTTTCGGGCTTCTGCACCATCAGCTATTCATTAGTACATTTTTCTATGAGTCAAATTTCTGCCGTTGAAATCATACCAAGACAGTAAATCATTAGTATTATTTTAGAAGAGAGTATTTCAAGAGCAAGGAATAACCATCATAAATTGGCAAAGTTTTTAAAGAATAACTTCTGAGTAAGAATCGTTCTTTGAACAGATCATAGAGAATAACTTTTAAGTAAGAATCGTTCTTTGAACAGATCATAGTTGAAGGAAAAACACAAGATAAAATTCTGATACTTAGGAGACGAATATTACTGTGCTATTATTGTGTTTTTTTCTTTTCCTCTTTTGATCCTTCATCTAGCTTGTTCAACTTGTGCATGACGAGTGGAGATGGGAAAAGGGGAAGAGACCAACAGTTTTCAGTCAATCATCCTGGCACATACTATTGGTAAGGAAGGAATTGAATTTTCTACATCTTTTGATTTGTATACCCAAAGGACCCAAAAAAGTATTTGGCTGCTAGGGAAACGATATAGACTGCAGAGAATATGAGGAGAATTTTATATGTCAGTTGATGCTATAAGTTGTAGATGCTTGGAAGAAGATGTAGATAGCCTCTTATTACATTGTCAAGTGGTTACACGCTTGTGGTGGAAGATTTTTAGTTGGTTTTAGAGTACAACAGGTCATGCGGAGAATAGTAAAGGAGACATGTATAGCTAGGCTTTCAGAGGAAGGAAGAGAAGACTCAAGGCATCAGTAGTGTGGAGAGAGTGGAGATATTTTGAAGGGGTTATGCTAGGAGTAGCCTTGTGTCCTTAGTTTCTGTTTGATGCAACCATGAGGTTCTTAGTACTACATAATCTACATTTTTAATTTTGACAGTAATGTTCCATTTCATTCAATATCAAATTTATCTCGAACCAGCCAAGCATTCCTCTCTTTCTGTTTCTCCTGAAATCTTTGACCAATTCATCTAGATTAATGACACTCTCTCTTTTGGCAATCAATGCTTCCAGCATCCTTGTCAATCATGTATTCTCATTTTCTCTCTGGCAAGTGAGCTAGTTGCATGGTCAATCAAGATACACATGAAAACAATAAGAAACTATCTCATCATATGAGTACATTCATTCAGCAAAATAAAGTACTCCATGTCTGATAATATGTCTTCAATACGTATGTAATACAGTCTATCATCTGAAATGATTCAAAAAACATAAAAGATATTGTCACGCCCCAAATTCCAACGAGACGGACATGGCACCCAAAGCCGACAAGGCCCGGGAGAACCAATCTTCGTCCATAACAACCCATACGCACCACTCAAAAGTCATCACCACCACAATTAAATATAAGAAGCCAAAAGCGGAATTTATGACAAATATAAGAGAAATATGAGACTTGGCCTTTAGGGCCATCAAGACAAAACATACGTTCATTACATACCCTTCGTCTGACCCACAACATCTACAAAGCCTCTACAGATGCACAACCAAAACCAACCTAGAGTCGGGACACACCCCGCTCTATATATATATATACACAAGACCAAAACAAATATACATAGGAAACTCGGAAAGCCCCGAACCAACTGGAGCTCACCAAATGTCCGCAAAAGATCCGCAACCTACAACGGAGGTCTACTAGTGCCTGTGCCTGCAACAAGTAAGGTAAGTTCCCCCGAGAGGGGTCAGCACGAAAAATGTACTGCGTATGTAAGGCCACAATAAAACTGTAGCAATAAGTGAGAACACCAATGTATATCAAGGATAAGAGAATAGGCAATATCGATAAACCAACATTTCCATATGTGTGGAACCATGTACGTTACATTCTTTATTTCTTTTATCAATTATCTCAATATCAACAATAATCACATCATGCCCGGGACCAACTGATCAGTGGTAAATAACAATACTGGGATCGTCTCTAGCTAGGCTTATGCCCCTTTGAGCTACCACCCATAAATCAATAAAGCAGGTTCGGCCCTAGCTAGGTTTTCACCCCTTTGGGCTACCCCCTGTGTCCAATAATCAATCGGGATCGTCTCTAGCTAGGCTTTCGCCCCTTTGAGCTACCACCCGTACTCAACCATATACGCATTACTTTCATTCTTTAATTATGAAATTGAAACATTGTTGGTTATCGCATTATTGGAACTTTGGGACAATGTTCAATGTTCAAGAGACACATGAATAAATATATGTAGGCAACCAACTTTACATGAGACACTTTGGAACATTTCGGCATAGGTACAAGTACAATGGCAAAGGAAGCAATAGGTGTTGCAGAAAGATACGGACAAGAATAACCTTACATACCTTAGCCTCTCAATAAGAATCCGCAATCCTAAGGAATATAATGATTCAGCCCCTTACTCTACAACACAAGCACATAACGGAGTTTACGTCAACATCTAACACCTTTCAAGTGTAAAAGACGACAAAAGGTACCTAATTGCCTATTACGTCATTTCCCCCTTTACAATAAAATTTCGGCATGACCATTCCAAAAATACTACAACATGCCATACATTGACCAATATCATAACCAATAGCATTTCGCAACAAAGCTTCTTCTTTACACTTTCTCATTCACACCATATCACAAAGAATCCATTAAATCACCTTAATACACCCCATAGCACATATCGGCCAAAATCTCATAATTTCCATAATTTTCATTTATAGACAAGAACAAATTTAATGCCAAAAATAACACCATACATGTTCATATTTTGTTCATGCCATACTTTTTCATCAAAGGCACAAGGCCTAATTCAAGTTCAAATCACCAAGACAACACATCTCTTACCAAAGGCAAAAAGACACTATTCACCATCTTGCCAACACAACTATCATAATATACATAATCCCCCATGCATATAATATGTTAATCCATGAGGAGAAATACTTACCAAGGCTTGGAATATGTTGATCTTGTCCAAAGAGTCCCAAGGAATATTTTGCTTTAGGGTTTGAAAATGAAAAAATGTTGAGAGAAATATCTTAAAGGCATGGAAGTCTTGAATGATTTAAAAATCTGATTTTTGGGTGCTTTTTATGGACCTCAAGTCATCCTTAGCCACACTTGGCACTAAATGATATGTCCACTTAGCCAATTCTTGCAAGAATGGATCATTTGTCTTTGGGCCAAGTCTTTTAATCCCATTTTGGGCCTAATTTTTGGGCCCAATTACACATATCCATGTACCCATCAAATATCATGTATTATTCACCATATATCTCGTGTTTACATAATTCCATAATGTCACGATAATATTTTCTTACGAGATTCTCATTCGTCGCCTTGATCGCAAAAATTGGAATTCTAGCCGTCCATGGCTTACTTGAACATTTTTGGTAACTTCGTGTGTTTCATGGTTTGATCATGTGGAAGTGTATCGAGGTATTTGAAACCTTAACAACGCTAAAATATCTCCAAGGAACCAAAAGAAAACATCCAAGAATCGTCGTAGAATTACGTCGCAAAACGGGTCCGGAAAGGCCTACTCCTTGTTCCTTGCGCCACACCCCTGAAACAGGGGTAGTGGCGCAGAAATGGCAGCCTCTCTGAAGTTTGTGCTGAGATTTCAGCACTTTGCTGAAATTTCCGGCCACTTATCCAATGTTTACGTATCGTCCAATCCCTTATTAAACACTACAAAATACTTACTTAGTGATCTTAACCATCAAGTAAACATGACTTAAAGTCACCAAATGAGGTTAGAATATGTACGAGTCCTCACTCAAATGCTTCTACGAAATCACAACACACCTCCTACGACGATCGAATCGCACATGTTAAGTCCGATATCAAATGTTTCACCAATGACACTATAAAACACATATGCATGGCATCTCAACACCTATGTAGATATGATCCAAAGTATCAAGTGAGGTTATAAAAGTATGGGGTGTTACATTCTTCCCCCCTTAGGAACATTCGTCCTCGAATGTTAGGAATATTATCTTATATACCACAAATGCATCTTTACTTTAACAGACCTATACACATTCACATAATGCTTTTAAATACTTACTTGTTATTGTTCCACCTCCGCATTGTGAACTCCTTGGTCCATTTGAAATAGATGGGGATACTTGGCTTTCATCATTTCTTCCGCTTCCCATGTAATCTCTTCTACTTGTTGATTTCTCCAAAGGACTTTCACGGAAGCTATGTCTTTATTTCTCAATCTCTTCACTTGTCGATCTAGGATCACAATGGGTACCTCTTCATAAGTAAGATCCTCTGTAACTTGAACATCCTCTACGGGAACAATACGAGAAGGATCTCCTATGCATTTTCGAAGCATCGAAACATGAAATACCGGATGGACTGAGGAAAGTTCTTGAGGTAGTGCCAACTCATACGCAACTTGTCCAAATTTTCGAATGATCTCATATGGGCCTATGTAACGTGGACTCAATTTTCCTTTCTTTCCGAACCGCATTACCCCTTTCATTGGTGACACCTTTAAAAAGACCCAATCACCTATGGCGAATTCAAGCCCTCTTCTTCTCACATCGGCATATGACTTGTGACGACTTTGAGCCGTTTGTAATCGCTCTTGGATCACCTTAACTTTTTCCATAGCCTGATGAACAATATCTGGGCCCAATAAGGCAGTTTCACCCACTTCAAACCATCCAATTGGTGATCTACATTTCCTTCCATACAAAGCTTCATAAGGTGCCATTTTTATACTTGAATGATAGCTATTGTTATAAGCAAATTCGATAAGAGACAAATGGTCATCCCAACTGCCCTGAAAATCTAACGTACAAGCTCGTAGCATATCTTCAAGCGTCTGAATAGTACGTTCTGCTTGTCCATCAGTCTGCGGATGGAAAGCCGTACTCAAATCCACCCTTGTACCCAAACTCCGCTGAAAAGATTTCCAAAAGTGTGCTGTGAACTGTGCTCCTCTGTCTGATATAATAGAAAGTGGAATACCATGCAATCGTACTATCTCTTTCACATACAACTTCGCATAGTCCTCAGCTGTATAGGTCGTCTTGACCGGTAGGAAATGCGCTGATTTGGTAAGCCTGTCCACTATAACCCATATAGAATCAAACTTCCGCAATGTACGAGGCAATCCTGTAATGAAATCCATATTGATCATATCCCATTTCCAGACTGGAAGAGTGATACATTGCATGTAACCTCCCGGTTTCTGATGCTCCACTTTCACTTGTTGACAATTTGGGCACTGCGCGACAAATTTTGCAATGTTCTTTTTCATGTTGCCCCACCAATACACTTCCTTCAATTCATGGTACATTTTAGTAGCACCCGGATGAATGGAATAGCGCGAATGATGCGCCTCTGTCATAATTCGTGTCCTCAACTCATCTACGTTCGGTACACATAATCTCCCCTGACATTGAAGCACCCCTTCCGGTGTAATATCAAATGCCGTGGTCAATTTCTGCTGCACATTTTCCTTTAGCTGCAATAAAATAGAATCCGCAAATTGCTTCTCTTTCACTTCAGCTATCACGGAGGATTCCGCTGCATTCTGCACAATAACTCCATCTTCTGAGGATTCAATAAGGCGAACTCCCAAGCTGGCTAATTGATTCAAATCTTTGATTATGTCCTTCTTTTCTGTCAGCTGATCACTAGTGCCTCCCGTTGCCTTACGGCTCAATGCATCTGCTACTACATTTGCCTTCCCTGGATGGTATAGAATATCAACATCATAGTCTTTCAAGAGCTCTAACCATCTTCGTTGCCTCAAATTGAGTTCCTTCTGCTTGAACAGATATTGCAAGCTTTTGTGATCCGTATAAATATCAACATGAACCCCATATAAATAATGACGCCATATTTTTAAAGCAAACACTACTGCTGCCAATTCAAGATCATGAGTGGGATAATTTTTCTCATGGGGCCGCAACTGTCGTGAGGCATATGCTATCACCTTACCATGCTGCATCAATACACATCCGAGGCCAACCCCGGAAGCATCACAATACACTGCATAACCTTCTATGCCTTCGGGAAGTACTAAAACTGGGGTGGAAGTTAATTTCTCTTTCAGCTCTTGGAAACTTTTCTCACATGCGTCGTTCCACTGAAACTTGATTGCCTTGTGTGTTAGCTTCGTCAATGGTGCGGCAATAGAAGAAAACCCTTCCACAAATCTCCTGTAATAACCTGCCAAACCAAGAAAACTACGAATCTCTGTAGGCGTCGTAGGTCTTGGCCAATTCTTCACCGCTTCAATCTTTTGAGTATCGACCCGTATCCCTTCATCCGACACAATGTGACCCAAGAATGCTACGGATTTTAACCAAAATTCACACTTAGAAAACTTTGCATATAACTTACGATCCCGGAGAATTTGTAACACCTGTCGTAAGTGATTAGCATGGTCTTCTTGTGATCTCGAATAGACCAAGATATCATCTATAAATACCGTCACGAACACGTCTAGAAATGGCTTAAACACCCTATTCATCAAATCCATGAAAACAGCTGGTGCATTTGTTAGTCCAAATGACATAACTAAAAATTCATAGTGGCCATACCGTGTTCGGAAAGCTGTCTTGGGTACATCATTTTCTCTAACCCTGACTTGATGGTAACCCGACCTCAAGTCAATCTTTGAAAACCATTTGGCACCCTGTAACTGATCAAACAAATCATCAATGCGAGGAAGAGGATATTTATTTTTGATCGTTACCTTATTCAATTGTCGATAATCGATACACATCCTCAAGGTGCCATCTTTCTTCCGGACAAACAATACTGGTGCACCCCACGGGGACATACTAGGTCTAATGAAGCCCTTGTCCAGCAAATCTTTTAATTGCTCCTTCAATTCACGCAATTCTGCTGGAGCCATTCTATACGGAGGAATAGAGATCGGCTGAGTGCCTGGAATCACATCAATGCCAAACTCCACTTCCCGTTCTGGAGGTAAACCTGGAAGATCGTCAGGAAATACGTCGAGAAATTCATTAACCACCGGTACCGACTGAGGAGTTAGTGGTTCCATATTGATATCTTGTACTCTCACCAAATGGCATATATACCCCTTAGCTATCATTTTCCTAGCTTTAAGATAGGAAATAAATTTGCCTTTCGGTGCCCCCACATTACCCTTCCACTCAAGAATATTCTTTTGTGGAAAATGAAAATGTACCTCCTTGGCTCGGCAATCCACCGTAGCATAACAAGAAGCCAACCAATCCATCCCCATTATGACATCAAAATCCACCATGTCAAGTTCAATAAGATCCGCTAGTGTATCATGACCACACACAGTTACCACACAATTGCGATATACTCTTTTTGCAACAATAGATTCACCAACCGGCGTAGACACTTCAATAGACTTATCTAAGAATTCCGGTGTTCTTTCAAATTTTGCAGCAATCAACGGGGTAACATATGATAAAGTAGAGCCCGGATCTATCAATGCATATACACCATGTGAAAATATAGACAATATACCTGTGACTACATCAGGAGATGCCTCCGAATTTTGTCGGTCCACTAGAGCATAAGTGCGATTCTGTGCTCCACTGGAACTAGCTGCTCCTGCAGCACCTCTACCACGACCGGCAGGCTGCACACTTCGGCCTACGGAAGGAACCGATGATGAAGATGCAACGGTTGACCCCATAGGTCGTGCCACACCACTCAAGCCTCTTCGTGGACAGTCCCTCATCATGTGCCCTGGCATACCACACCAGAAACAAGTATTCATCCCACGTCGGCATTCCCCTGGGTGAAACTTTCCACAGTGCTGACATGGCTGACGGAAAAACCCCGTGGTCTGCGAGCCTCGAGCCCCACTGCTTTGCCCAACATAACCACCTCTAGACCCCCGAAACTGAGAGGAAGCACCTGCTATGGAATGAGAAAATAATGGTCTCTGCGGTCTAGGAAACATTCGGGGCCTAAACTCCCCTTGGGACACCATAGACTGCCCCATAGGTCTAGCCCGCTTTGACGGCCCTCGTTCAGATTCCTGTGTTCTCCTTCGTTGCCTCTGATCCTCCATCTTTTGTGCAAAGGCCTGGATCCTTGCAATATCCATGTCCCTGTTTAAAGCAGCAATGGTACAGTCCCTTACCAAATACGGCTCCAATCTGTCCACATATCGATGGATTCTGTCGGTCATTGTAGCCACTACGTTCGGAGCATATCGAGCCAAAGAATTAAACTGCAGACTATATTCTCGAACACTCATATTCCCTTGTCGAAGGTTTAGAAATTGATCTGCACGTGCTTCCCTGAGCTCATAAGGAAGATAGTGATCAAGAAAGGCCATTTTAAAGTCTTCCCAACCAGCTGGAAGTGCATCAATGCCCCTCGACCATTTCCAGTCCTCATACCACAATATCGCTTCACCCTTCAACCTATAGGCCGCCAGTTCAACCGTTTCTGCACCAGTCACATGCATAACATCTAGGGCCCTTTGAACTTGGTCCACGAAGTCCTGTGGATCTGCCTGTGGGTCTGACCCAGTGAATATTGGAGGATCTAGTTTCAGGAAATCCTGCGTTCTGCGGCTCGCTATTCTAGTCACATCATCCTCATTTGTCGTTGGGCCAGCGCGTCCTTGTGTTTGTGCAGCAACTATCTGCGTCAACATATGCACTGCATTTCTCAAGTCCTGGTCAGTAGCATTCATAGGCGGGTCTGCGGGTAAAGTAGGAGAAGCCCGCGATGCAAACTCTTGTTCAACACCACCTTGATTCACCTGTTCCGGTGGTGGTCTACTAGTTCCCTCTCCAGCCAGTCTGTCTATTCTTTTGCTTTTACCTTTTCCTTTTCATGCAATCGGCATTTTCTATCACATAAGAAAACCAATTCCAATGGTTAGATACAATTCCACTTACAACATAAGCTCTATCGCACGATCTAGAAAATGAAGAAAAGAAACAACTCCTAGATGTCCCGTAGCCTCCTACTTATAAATGTGGTGCACAACACATTGATAAGTAAGACTCTACTTAGACACGGCTTTGTAGACACCCTTAGGATGACCCGCTCTGATACCACTTTTGTCACGCCCCAAATTCCAACGAGACGGACATGGCACCCAAAGCCGACAAGGCCCGGGAGAACCAATCTTCGTCCATAACAACCCATACGCACCACTCAAAAGTCATCACCACCACAATTAAATATAAGAAGCCAAAAGCGGAATTTATGACAAATATAAGAGAAATATGAGACTTGGCCTTTAGGGCCATCAAGACAAAACATACGTTCATTACATACCCTTCGTCTGACCCACAACATCTACAAAGCCTCTACAGATGCACAACCAAAACCAACCTAGAGTCGGGACACACCCCGCTCTATATATATATATACACAAGACCAAAACAAATATACATAGGAAACTCGGAAAGCCCCGAACCAACTGGAGCTCACCAAATGTCCGCAAAAGATCCGCAACCTACAACGGAGGTCTACTAGTGCCTGTGCCTGCAACAAGTAAGGTAAGTTCCCCCGAGAGGGGTCAGCACGAAAAATGTACTGCGTATGTAAGGCCACAATAAAACTGTAGCAATAAGTGAGAACACCAATGTATATCAAGGATAAGAGAATAGGCAATATCGATAAACCAACATTTCCATATGTGTGGAACCATGTACGTTACATTCTTTATTTCTTTTATCAATTATCTCAATATCAACAATAATCACATCATGCCCGGGACCAACTGATCAGTGGTAAATAACAATACTGGGATCGTCTCTAGCTAGGCTTATGCCCCTTTGAGCTACCACCCATAAATCAATAAAGCAGGTTCGGCCCTAGCTAGGTTTTCACCCCTTTGGGCTACCCCCTGTGTCCAATAATCAATCGGGATCGTCTCTAGCTAGGCTTTCGCCCCTTTGAGCTACCACCCGTACTCAACCATATACGCATTACTTTCATTCTTTAATTATGAAATTGAAACATTGTTGGTTATCGCATTATTGGAACTTTGGGACAATGTTCAATGTTCAAGAGACACATGAATAAATATATGTAGGCAACCAACTTTACATGAGACACTTTGGAACATTTCGGCATAGGTACAAGTACAATGGCAAAGGAAGCAATAGGTGTTGCAGAAAGATACGGACAAGAATAACCTTACATACCTTAGCCTCTCAATAAGAATCCGCAATCCTAAGGAATATAATGATTCAGCCCCTTACTCTACAACACAAGCACATAACGGAGTTTACGTCAACATCTAACACCTTTCAAGTGTAAAAGACGACAAAAGGTACCTAATTGCCTATTACGTCATTTCCCCCTTTACAATAAAATTTCGGCATGACCATTCCAAAAATACTACAACATGCCATACATTGACCAATATCATAACCAATAGCATTTCGCAACAAAGCTTCTTCTTTACACTTTCTCATTCACACCATATCACAAAGAATCCATTAAATCACCTTAATACACCCCATAGCACATATCGGCCAAAATCTCATAATTTCCATAATTTTCATTTATAGACAAGAACAAATTTAATGCCAAAAATAACACCATACATGTTCATATTTTGTTCATGCCATACTTTTTCATCAAAGGCACAAGGCCTAATTCAAGTTCAAATCACCAAGACAACACATCTCTTACCAAAGGCAAAAAGACACTATTCACCATCTTGCCAACACAACTATCATAATATACATAATCCCCCATGCATATAATATGTTAATCCATGAGGAGAAATACTTACCAAGGCTTGGAATATGTTGATCTTGTCCAAAGAGTCCCAAGGAATATTTTGCTTTAGGGTTTGAAAATGAAAAAATGTTGAGAGAAATATCTTAAAGGCATGGAAGTCTTGAATGATTTAAAAATCTGATTTTTGGGTGCTTTTTATGGACCTCAAGTCATCCTTAGCCACACTTGGCACTAAATGATATGTCCACTTAGCCAATTCTTGCAAGAATGGATCATTTGTCTTTGGGCCAAGTCTTTTAATCCCATTTTGGGCCTAATTTTTGGGCCCAATTACACATATCCATGTACCCATCAAATATCATGTATTATTCACCATATATCTCGTGTTTACATAATTCCATAATGTCACGATAATATTTTCTTACGAGATTCTCATTCGTCGCCTTGATCGCAAAAATTGGAATTCTAGCCGTCCATGGCTTACTTGAACATTTTTGGTAACTTCGTGTGTTTCATGGTTTGATCATGTGGAAGTGTATCGAGGTATTTGAAACCTTAACAACGCTAAAATATCTCCAAGGAACCAAAAGAAAACATCCAAGAATCGTCGTAGAATTACGTCGCAAAACGGGTCCGGAAAGGCCTACTCCTTGTTCCTTGCGCCACACCCCTGAAACAGGGGTAGTGGCGCAGAAATGGCAGCCTCTCTGAAGTTTGTGCTGAGATTTCAGCACTTTGCTGAAATTTCCGGCCACTTATCCAATGTTTACGTATCGTCCAATCCCTTATTAAACACTACAAAATACTTACTTAGTGATCTTAACCATCAAGTAAACATGACTTAAAGTCACCAAATGAGGTTAGAATATGTACGAGTCCTCACTCAAATGCTTCTACGAAATCACAACACACCTCCTACGACGATCGAATCGCACATGTTAAGTCCGATATCAAATGTTTCACCAATGACACTATAAAACACATATGCATGGCATCTCAACACCTATGTAGATATGATCCAAAGTATCAAGTGAGGTTATAAAAGTACGGGGTGTTACAGATATATTGGGGGATAATTGGAGGGTTGGGGTCCATGCAGCTCAAACTTAGAGGAGAACATTTGAAAACATCATAAACAGATGACCAACAGCTGGCATAGCTTATTTACTAAAACTTACAGAAACTCGACCATGTTTACTGAGTGATGGTTGCAACAGACTCGCAAGCGTTGAATCTCGATATGGGATATGAGTGGATTTTTCATTTGTTAATTTGGATATAACCTACATCATCCATTTTTGTAAGTCAATATACTCCATAAGTAACAGCCAAATCAATTAGTTTGCGCATTCTGGCGAAGAATTCAACATTCTATCTGAGGGAAATGAGAGGGACTATTTAGCATTCAAGAATAGTAGTTTTAACCTAAGATGAAGTGAAGGAGACTTTAATTTAGACAAGGGAAGCCCTCATGAGTCAAAATATGAAAGAAATATCTTAAGGAACCAAGAGTGAGAAAGCTTATGAATGAGTCTGCCAAGTCAATTAGATGCAACAAACAAGATTTGTGTACAACATGCATGATCAACAAAGTGAAACAGAACGAAAAGATAAATAATTATGCCCAAACACCATAATGACAACATTAGTAAGAAAATTTGTATTTTTACTGAAATATAAGACTATAACATCAAAATAGGATTAGACAAAAGTAACACTAGATACCTGTTGTGATAGTGCCACTTGCTCCCCTTGATTTCCTCCTCTTGGACTGCTTTCAATTGTCTTGCACAACAAAACACTCATTAGAATTCCAAATCTACAAAATTCGTGCAGATGTGCAACAACAACTCAGGATTTCTCCATCAATACCAACTAATAAAAGTAAAATATTGAAGATAGTGAACGACATTAGGTCTAAATTTAGTAGTGGAACTTGCAAAGTTGCCTTTCACAAATTCTATTGAAATTTCTGAAATATAGAAAACCTTTCTTGTATTCCTCAGCCTCATTACATCTAATAAATGATTTGCTCTTTGAGAATCAAACAAGTGTATCTTTGACCAGAATTTTCTAGAGAGTTTTGATGTTTTACCACCACATGGCCCTTCTAACAATGTTCATCTGTTTATGCAAAATTAGATATCTACTTATGTCCAATGTTCAATTTGACTCAAGGAAAATCATTACATAAAATGGACAAAAGGAATACATATGACCTATTGCGCATCTGGTTTGTATCCGGCAACATAATCAACTTTATTTTCAAAATCAAACGGAAGGTTGATTTTATTTAAGTTTTGTGCACCGTTAGTGAATAAAAAAATTCACAACATCAGGTAAATTAAAGGATTCTCATAGTAACTTCAATATTAAATTTAGGAATTAAAGATATCAAAAACCAGTAGGGTCCTAATTGTACTCTAATCAAATTTGTTATTTCCTTTTTCGGCCTAAATCAAATTTATTTCCTTTTTTAATGTTGAATTAAATTATGATGTTTTCATAATTTTATCTCAAACAAAACCGGCACTATCAGTTAATGAATGTATCTAAATCAAATATTTTGAACCTTGCGAGAACACTATAATTCCTTAATGATTCTATCATTATTGAGAGTTTTTTTGCTTAATTAAGGGCTAGCACAACTACGCAAGTTTTATTTTTACAAACTACTCTATAAACAAACTTCAGTTTTTTTTCTTTTTCTTTTAATTTGGAAAGCATCTAAAATCACATATCAAAATTTGCAGCAAAATCTTAAACTATATCAATTGCTTCAATCACATTAAAGTGATGAGAAACATATGAGGTTGGAAAGAAAGCCAAGTAAATAAATATGGAAGGAGGGTTTGGAGGAGAGATCTGAGTTAGAAGATTTAGAGAGAGATGGTGCAGTAGTGTTTTTCCTTTTAAATTTTTACTAGTATGAGTACCCGTGCGATGCACGAATAATGTTATAGTATTATTTCTAATCATTTCATATTGAAATGTTTCGTTCGAGCTTGTTAAATTATATTACATTTTAAAAAAGTTCATCTATCATATCATTATCAATGAAATGCGGAAAAAAAAATCTTTTTATCTACCCCTCCCCCACCTCACACCCCTACCCCACCTCCATCTCCACACCCCACCCTCAATTTTTTTAAATAAAAATAAATTCTAACCCCCCTCCCCTACCCACCCCAATTCCCTCACCTCTAACCAATTCTATATAACCAAAAAAAAAATAAAAAAAAATCATAAATTGCAAAAAAAAAAATTTTATGTTTCATACTTTTCTTTATTATATTATTCACAATTTAATATATAGTAGATTGTTAATATCACTCTCACCCATCTCCACCGCCCCCCGCCCCCAATCTCTTATCAAATTTATATGAGTAAAAACATTAATGTAATTGCAAAAAAAGCTTTTATATTTTATATTTTTCTTTATTATGTGTTTATAATTTTAAGATTTTAGATTGTTAAAAACAATTAAAAATTTTATTCCATTGTCCCCCCCTCCCCCCACCCCCACTCCCTAATCTCTTCCGTTTAAAATTTATAAATAGTAATATGTGTATTATCTAAGAACTTCATTATATTCTCAAAATTAGTTAAAATTCCTCTCCCCCCCCCCCCAAATTCTCGGTATATATTTTTTCTACTGTATTTTAATTATTTTATTTTTCTCTAATTTTACTTTGAATTAAATTATTTTTTTGTGTTACACACATAAGCAGTTGAGTTTTCTTCTCTCATATCTCAAATAATAGAAGATGGAATAGATAAGTTTTGTTATGCATAACAAAATAAATGAAATGTATATTAAAAGAAAACTTCAAAATAATCTAATATGCTAGAAGTGTTTATAATTTAAAATTCAGGTTAAACACTTTCACATCTATCTAAAATATAATTTTTTCTTATATTCTATTTTAATTTTTTTTTTTTTGACTTAAAATCAAAATAATTATTAACTTGTCCTAAGAATTAAAAGAAATTCCATAATACATGTTAAATTTCTTGAATATGAATTTTAAAGGAGAAAGTAAAATCATGAACTCATTCTATGAAAAAGAATTTTAAAATGCAACATGTGTATATTATGTTTAATTCTGTAACATGTGTATATTATGTTTAATTATACTCTAAGCTAGGGGTGTGTAAAAACTGATGTAACCGATAAATAAAATCGAAAAAATGTTATTGATTTATCGGTATCGGGTTATTGAATTAATGCTTTTTAAATAATTTTGTAAATTTTTTTATTGGGCTATTGTTTTGGTTTCTGGTTTGAAGGTTTTAGTCAATGGTTAAACTGATAACCCAATAAACTTTTATTAAAATTATATTTTTATCCCTAGTTATATAATAGTGACATTAGATTTTAAATACATACCCTATTGTTCTTTGCATTTTGTAGTTGCCTTATTGTTATTATTTTCTTTCTTAAGTCGTTGGCTTGGTGGGGTTCTACCCATCAGTGTAAACTTAAACTGATGTTGTTTTTCATTTTAAGAGATCGTTATCGTTGCTATTGCATCAAAAAGAAGACAAACGTTTTAGTAATAATATATTTGAACTTGTTTTACTTGTAATCTGTGTAGGCTTTTATGCATAGAGGTAGTGTGTATATATGAATAGATAAAAATAAGAAAAGAAAGCAAAAATAAAATAAAATAGAGAGCATTTTCTTATCGGTTAAATCGAAAACTAAATCGTTAAGGACCAAAAATCGATGACAAATATCTTATTGGTTTGGTTATCGGTTTAGCGTGTTTACAAATTAAAAATTGGTAAATCGAATCAATAATACACAAAATCAAATCAAACTGACCGATGCACCCCTACTGTGAGCTACATCATTAAAAATATAGCTTCTTAGACTGTGATTTAACATTCAATATTATGGGTTACCACATATACTTTTAAAACTATTTTATATAATCTTTTAAATATTTTATTTTCTTTTTTTATACTAAGGAACTACTCAAGAAGAAATGCAACAATGCTACTTGGTTGTATAAGATAAGAGACGCACAATCAGTTTTAAAAAATTAAACAAAAATGTAGATTTGCAAGTAAAATCAAGAATAGAATAAACCAATTGACATATTTAAATACTATAAAAAATATTTTAGGTAAAAATAAAGGACGAAAATGAGTCCACAAAATGCTGTAAGTGTATTCATTTTTTCAAAAACATCATTTTTATATTTTAGATGTGATTTTTTGGTTAAATATGAAGAGTCTTCAGTTCAATTACTGATTCTTATAAAATAAAACTTTATCTCAATTCAAATTCAATTATTTGTACATATGCTTTTTATATATTTAAGTTGAAAATGTATCGAACTATGTAGTTTAGCTTTTGAAACTGTATTCTTAAATTTAGTGAAGTTACAATTTATCAACAAAAAATAATTTTACCTAAATATATAAATAATCTATACCCCAAAAAAATTTCAATTCAAGTATCTCATGTATTTTTTTTTCTTGATTTTAATGTTTTTTGTTTTTTTTTTGCTTTTGTTATAATATAATTGTTTTTATAATACCTGCAACACAAACAAACACACATAAAATAGAAATTATGATCAAAACTTAAGTGAATAAATCAAAAGTCTCTTGTTAATATGAAGTAAAAGCTAAAATATGCTCCATTATATAGCATGTAGGATTTAAATATAGCTTTTCATCTTAAAATATATATATAATTCAAAAAGTTATAAAATTTACTTTTTTTAAAAAAAGATTGGAAAATGCACTTATGAGTGTGTGCAAATGTGAAGATGGGGAACGTGCACAAACAATATACATTTGGAGTGTCCATGGGGTTTTGATAGTTTATTTTAGAAAAAACTTTTTTTCTTTCTTTTTAAATATATAATAATATCAGCACTTATTTTAATAAAATAATAATATAAAACTATAACAAATTAGCATTTAAAAAGTTAAATGCTTGACTAAAATTCTGACTAAAAGATGATTTTATTTTTTATTTACGTAATCCAATGAACTTATTTATATCAAAAATCAAACTAATAAACTTAGAATGAAAAATGTTACTTACTTAAATTCAGATCTAAATATAATGTGGAAAAAAATACTCTATAATATGACCATTAATCATCTGCATATAAAAAAAGAAAATATTATATAGAAGAAAGCTTGACATTATATATAATTGTAGGAGTATATATAAGAGAGGTTTAAGAAGCTAGAACTCCATTCCAACTCAAATTTTATTTAAATTTAAATTTCAAAATCAAATCATATCAATTTGTTAAAAGAAGATCTTTGTTACTCTCCCTTATCTTTGATATTTTTAAATTTAAATATAATGCATATCAATTTGTAAAAAGAAAATCAGTTGCTCTCCCTTATCCTTAATTTTTAAAATATAATACACATTTTTTTAATATAATCTATAAATTTGAATTGAGAGAAATATTTAGAATCAATAAGATTAAATTAAATATTTTTATAATTAACAATAAAGCAACAAAAGAGGATCAGCTTGTTACTTTTCCTTTTTCTAGGGTTTTTTTTTCTCTTTTTGTCACTTATGTTCTTTTTTTTCTCTCTTTCTTTCTTTTGTTTATTTATTTTTTACAAAAGTTAATAAAATTAAAATTATTCTCCAACATTTTATCCTGATATAAAATAAAATATATATTTGTCACTTCATCCTCTACAACACACGATTTGATATTAAAATTATGCATAGAAAATGTTGTACGGACTATTATTATTATGATGATTCTTATTATTATTATATTATATTGTATTTTTAATACTACTAATACTACAATTACTATTTTACTATAGCTACTATTATTAAAATTGTTGTTGTTGCTATTACGAATCTACTATTACTATTTTACTTTTATTAAACTTATTATTATTATTATCATTATTATTAATATTATTTTTGTATTTTTATTTTATATTTTATATTTAATTCAATCGAATTCAAATATATTTTATTAAATTTGAAAGAGATAAGTTTATGAAACAGTAAGAATTCATTTAGAACTCTTCTCAGTAGGTTTTTATTTTTAAGCTAATGATTTTTTTCTTTTTGAAAGGCTAATGAATTTCAAATTCAAGTACTTAAATTTTTTAATTCAAAATTTTTATTACAACATTTATAACTTTGTCCTAAAACCACCATGTGGCTTCTCAATAATTTGTCACTTGGCTAATTGTGGTGCTTTGTCCTCTGCTTTATAATATATATAGATAAAAAGGAAAAAAATAGTTAAAAAAGGAAAAATAGTTAAAAATAATTGGTAACCTGCAATAGCAGGTAAATTTATCTGATGGTGTAAATTTTTTTATACACTGACAATGCATAAAACTTAAACTCTTTATAAATTATCCTTTTGAGTCAAAGACCCAGAAGTCAAATATCGGAGTACGTAATTACTGGCTGAGAATCTAACACTGACAGCTTTAGTGATTAGTCAACCTGCATTTCGATATCAAGTAAGACAATACATTGAATTAATTACTTATTTTGAAATAGCCTCCAATTTTTAAGTTCCAAAACATATTGTTGGCAGGGACGGATCCACATGTATCCTATCGGGTGCTCGAGCACCCATTAACCCTGACGTAAATTGTTTATATCTATATAGTAATTGCTTGAAATATTGATTAAAAAAGCCAGCAGCACCCACTGAACAAAAAGCCCAATAGGTGCTGTAGTTGGATGGCTTAATTGAAGGCACTATTTTAGAGGTGTGGCGTCAGGGTTCGATACTCAGTAGGTGCAATTTTGTTTGTTAAGCAGTTCCTTTTTTCCTTAGTCTCACATGTTCTGTTTTTTTTTTTTTTTTTAAATACTTTCTTTGTTTATTTAATTTTTAGTTTTAGTTTCCTTTTATGTCTTTTGTAATTTCATGTTAGATGGAAAGAAAAAAAAGTCATGTCCAATCACTTTTCTTATTTTTCTTGAGAAATGTTGGCAATTTTTCTTGAAAAAAGTCATTCACGTAATTTTTTTCTTCAAAAGATAATTTTTTTTATAATGGTACTAATATTAGTTTTAATTTTTCATTAACATTTTAAATTGGTGCATTTAAATAATTGTGCACTTATACTATGTGATTTGTAATAATTTCTTTATACAAAAAAAAGTAAGCACCCACAAACCGAAAATCCTGGATCCGTCACTGATTATTGGAGTATGTAGGTGGGAACTTCATTGTACTTTCCTAAAATGTGCGCCAGAATTATTCACTTTGAGTTTCTGTTATGTACAAAATGTTTTCCTTGCCTCCTCACTTACCTAGTATGCACTAGCCTTACACAAAAATGCGCTCAAATAGTGAGATAATAATAATTACTTACTGAATATCCAACAACAAATCATTAGCAACAGATAAATTGCTTATCAGCAAAGAAGATATCCTTGGCCAATTCCTGAATGCAAAGAATACACTAGAAAATAGTTTTAAAGGAACATATGAGACGGCTACTACCAAAGTGAATATTGAATGGCTCTAACGGCTTAGTAAATTAAAGTTATTGGGTCTCTGTTTCAACATGCCATCAAATCCAAAGATACATGTTAAGATGTTTGACTTGGAATCATAGTAATAGTGACATATCAGAACTAGGTATAAAGCAATAATATCAAGGTCATATATATGCTTAATATGTTAGGATAAGTGTAGATGAAACTACATTCAAGCAAGCTAATATACATGAGACGGTTCCAAAATTATTCAGATTTAGAATTTGTGAAAGATCTTAAAAAACCATAAAATTAATATTTTTCTAAACAGACTAAAAGCTAAAGGACAAGTCAAGTAAAACCAATAAAACAAAGACATACGAAAATAACCTAAAATAAAAGATGGAACCTAGGTTTCATTTTAGCTAATAAGTGATAATTGGTGAAAGATCTTACAAACTAAGACTACAGTCTTTGGAAAGACCCAAGAAAGTGGAGTAGCATAAATATCATGGTAGACTAATAAGGGTTCATGGAAACTTTCCCTCCTTTATTTGGGAATACCTCTTGGACAAACCATAAGCCAAGATGGTTTTGGTTGCACTTGGGGAACTTTCAGAATAGTTAACTACATGGAAAAAGAAATGTGCAACTACTAGAGGAAGTCTTACACTGATGAACATCTCTTAGTAAAATCTGTATATGTGATAGCGATCTCTATTTAGTGGCTTAGCAAAATCAGTACATATGAAATTACAGAACCAATATTTGCTAAAGTGTGAAAGTAGGTACCTCCTGTATAATCCCAAAGACATCCCTAAGAACTAATTACAAAGTATGTATAATAGCCAGCCAAACACTACAAAAAGTACTTCTTCTAAAAAACTTGAAAGTGCTGATAAAACTAAAAAAACACATTAACTTTGCTTGGATGGTGAACGATCACCATCCAACCCTTCAACAAATCATCATCAACATATATCCCTCCAAGCAAATCATCACCAGCATCAAACTGTCCAGCACCCACACCCGTTCCTGAAAACACTAGTCGAGTAGCAACGGATATACTCGAAAAATCAGTGACATCAACATCCAAAGTTTGTGGATTAATCCTAGGTATAGATGGGGATGGGATCAACCAAGTCGACGATTCGCCTAAAGGCATGTTCTTGGCCTTTTTCTTTACTTGTGCAGAGCTGGTGCAGCCAGTCAATCCATCACTTAACTATCCAATGGTAGTAGCAGAAACTGCAAGAGTTAAAACAAGAATAAGTAAACCAAAGTTCAAATAAAAGGCTATCAATTAATAAACTGAAAAACATAAAATTCATACCTTGTAATAACTTTTAAGAAAATTATCATGAGCAGTCGACCTAATGCCTGATCAATGGTCCTAAAGTCTTCGTTTGTAATGCCAATAGGAGCACCTTTCCCTCCTACTTTGATCTCCATTCCAAGGATCAAGACGCCAAGAAAATAAATAGGCCACGGAACACTGAACAAATCACTAACTCGATCATCAGTATCTATATTTAAATTGTTTGAATCCATAATTATATTTAATAAAATACTTTTTAAATCAAAAGTCCTTAAAATTAGAAGAATCACACATTTTTCTTTAATTGCAATATTATATAATTTATTTTCTTTGTATGCAATTTTTTATATTGACATGACGCATACGTGCAATGCACATACACTTAACTAGTTAAATTAATGACATAAAGTCAAGTTTTTATAAGAAGCCTCGATTATTATTAGTAATTATATATACACACAGTATTGTCATTGTTTTTTTTCTTTTGTAGTTATTTATAGTGTAGTAGTCTTACAATACATAATATATTTAACTAATTTAAACTAATAAGATACTAGTCATCTATTGCAATACATTATCTTGGATTTATTGTAAAAAATTTAATTTGCTATGATGAATATTTGAGTAATTTAATTTACGTTCTAAAATATTTCTCTGAATAAAAAGTTAGAAAAAAATCTTTCTCTTTAGTTTGTACTTTTTCCTATAAATTTTAATATTCTCTAGGAAAAAATAAAATCTACTATTAAGAAATCACCAGGAGTGATTAAGCGGTTGAAAATCTAGAGAGAGCGAGAACGAGAAATTAGAGTTGGAGAGTTTAGGAGAATGTAAAAAGATTTAAATATATTTTAATAGACTTAAATACTTGTCCTAAACTGTTTAAAATTATAAAAAGAATTCCGAACCCATTTTTTCTCACTTTTTCTGAAACCTAAAATAATGAAATAAAGGGAAAAAAATTAAGTAGACATTTTGCCAACTGAGTTTTCAAAGTGTTCATTTTGCCAAATCATCTCATCGATGTCATCATTTACTATTTGCTGGCCCAATATTAACCAAACCATTTGGGCACTAGATCTAATGTGAGTTGTAACCACTTAGCTAATGCTTTACAATTAGAAGAACGAATATCGTGAAAATACATACTACCTGTCAAAAAAATGACGTACAGTTAACCCAAATGAATAGTAAATACTTCTAAAAAAACTCCTCCAAATCAGCGATAAAAGAAAATTAGAAAAAATTACACGACCCAACAAATTAAGATCCTATATTTATCCAAAATAGTGATAATTTAAGAAAAACATAACATCATGATAATTTAGGGTTTTACAGCACTACGCATGGATATAATTATTATATGTATAAATACAGTTAGGTAGAGTTATTGTATTACGCACAAATATACTTATTAAGCGAGCAAATACAATACAATGTATTTCCCGGCGGAAAAAGATCGAATTTTCTCATTTTCCCGAAATTAGGCTTCTGTGTTATCTTTCTCTACTTTGGGTGAATTTTCCTTGATAGTGTTTGTATAATGGGGACAGTATAATGTTCGTAGATGACACAAGAGAAAGTTTGTTTGGGGTAAGGTAGAAAGGAAAAAATAACTAATAGGGGTAGAATGTTTGTTTCAAATAAAATAAAAGGATCTTTATATAAATAGTCAGCCAAATTTATTGTTGTTTATATTTATCTAATTGGTATAAATAGATTATATATCGATTATATACCATTATATACATAATATATATGAATCATATGTATATATTATACATACGTCAACTAATTTTAGTTTAATCAGTTGAGTGAATGATTAAGTAGGTTAATTATTCTAAAACAATTAATATGAATATGGTGGAAAAAATAAATAAAATGAAATATTACTGATTTAATTTCATGACAAAGGATCTATTCATTTGGCCATTTTCTTTAAAAAAAATTAATTAATTTCTGCATATTTAATATTTCCTCCGTTCAATTTATGTGAAGGTGTTTGATTGACATGAAGTCTAAGATAGAAAGGAAGACCTTTGAAATTTATAGTTTAAAATAATTTCTAGATATATGTGTGGCTATAAATCATCTCACTTGGGATAACTAAATATATAAATGTGTCATTCTTTTTTAAACTAACTAAAATAGAAAAGAATATCACTTAAATTGGAATAAAGGGAATACAATATATACTTCGCAGTATGAAAACCTGCAAAAGTAGTGTAACATCTATTTTTTGTACTAATCTATATTAATAAGGAAAAAGGGGTAAAATTTGTTCTTCTACGATGCGAAAAAGATCAAATTCATCCTCTAGCTAAAAGGCTCAAATATGTCTTTTCTCCGTTAGGAGTGTCCAAAGTATACATTTTGTTCCATCAACACTGACATTTTGGTGAGATGAATGTCACGTAACATGTCATCTAGCAATTCTCTTGGACGGGCCAAACAAAGATAAGATTCATGGGCTTTCACTAAAAATGTTTCATCTTGAGGCCAAGTAGATGGACTTGACACCTGAGCCCAACTAGCAATTCTCTTGGGTAATGAATAGGATCTCATATTGCATCATCTATTTAAGTGAGCATTAATTTAGTAGGGATTGTAAAGTATTTTAGAGACTGATTGGTGAAATTTAAGGGCGTTTAGTCATGATAATTGTGAGTATTTAAAAAGAGTAATTTTTGTTTTCAATGATATTTGAAAAATTGGAGTAGTGATTGGCCACGAATACAAATTGAGGTAGTTTTTTAATTTTTGTAAGTAATATGGAGTGAGAAAAGTGAAAACAACTTTTTGGTATTTTTCTAATTCTTGAAAGTTCCAAAATTTATCTTTAAGTTGAATTTCTGAATTTATTGAAATTCTATGACAAAACATATTTTTCGGAGTTCAACTCTGAAAAAAAAAAAAAATCATGGTCAAACCGCCCCTTAATTACTAGGAGTAGCACATTTTTCATTTTCCAAAAATTTCTAAACTTCCTTAACAAGAGGAGAGAGAGAGAAAAAAAACAAAAAAGATCATTCATACTTATTGTTTTGGTTTAGCTATTGAATCAGTTTGCTAATAGGTTGTATCCAGTAGCGTACGCAGAACTTTTAGTAAGCAGTGTCCATATTTATAGAAGAAAGAATAAAAATTTATTTATCACCTTTTTAAGTAAGATATATCCTTGACCCATTGGTTTAGCATAGTTTTTAGTTAGAAGTCTTGGGTTCAATACTACTTAACTATAATTTTAAAGTAAATTTTGCGAAAAATATATAAATATTGCACAAAAATGCAGCTGTTGAGGTTTGGACCCTGAACCTCAAAGACTAAAAGAGAGCTCTACACCAACGTGCCAAGAGCAATGGTCTGGTCAACTAGTGCCATATTATTTAATATATCTATTGAGGGGTCCAATTTACCCTTCTACTTTGAAAAATTGACTAAATATACCTTTCATCATATTTTGTAGTCAAATTTACCCTCACTGTTAAGAAACTTTTCACTTGTACCCTTCCTTTAACAAAAAAGCCCAAATCAACGTTAAATGCCTCATTTTTTTAAAAAATAACACCCTAATCTAACCCGTCCGACCTATAAAAAAGACAAACAAATATATCCCTCCTTCAGTTTTGTTGGTCGAACTTTCCCAACGAACCAATATGCTTCCCTTTCAACGTACAACGCTAGTAGGTTGTTTACAAATGAACAAAAAGTAAAATAAAATGGGATAACGTAGAAACATGGAACTAGAAAAAATATCTAGACAAACTCTGCTCTTGTTCCAGTTATGTTCAAATTTTAAAATTTGGTATGCAATTCTATGTGCGTCTAGATTCTAGAATCAACGGATAAGTTCTCTGAGCAAAAGTCATGATGAAAAACTTGTGTAGATCCAAATTGTATATATAGACATAAGAATGAAGGGATGTCATGATTGGCACATAACGAGACCTCTTAACTCAATCATCCAAGAAATATCTAGTAGGCCTAATCTGTTGCATTTAACCACTAAGTGCCATTTTTCATGAGCTCTGCACTGATGCAGATTCATGAAATGAGGGAGGGGTATATTTATTTATGTTGCACTGATGCAGATCCATTTTTCATGAGCTATGCACTAGTAAATAGACAGTGGCCTAATCTCGTTGGGAAAATTTGACCAACAGAATTGAGAGATGGGTACATTTGTTTGTGTCTTTTTTGTGGGTCGGATCGGGTTAGATTAACGTGTGTTTTATTTTTAAAAATGGGACATTTAATGTTGATTTGGGCTTTTCTGTTAAAGGAAGGGTACAAGTGAAAATTTTCTTAACATGGAGGGAAAATTTGACCCCAAAATATGACATCGAGGGTAAATTTGACCACAAAGTATATTTAGAAAAAAATTTCGATGAAGCAGTGTCACTTGACACCCTTTTGGCCAACGTGGGTCCGCCCCTAGTTGTATCAGTTCGCTAATATACTATATCAGTTCACTAATAGCCTGTATTTGTTCACTCTATATCAGTGATATGACTTTTTGAAAAAATCAGTTATACCAGTTGTTACCAACTTGTATCACTTGTATTAATTCGCTCTAATTTCACTTATATTCACACATCTAAAGTGTAACTACAACTTCGAAAATCACGTGTATCAATTGTTACTAACTTGTATCACTTGTACTCATTCGCTTTAATTGTTGTATCAATGCGTACAATTACCTAATTACTTGAAATAATTGCTAACATCTTGTATCACTTGTATTCATTCACTCCTGTATCAATTGTTACCCGATTTGTATCATTTATATTCATTTTCTTTAGTGATTGCATCAACACATACAATCTTGATGGATATAGTCATGATAATGCTTGAATGTATAGTTCATATACACAGCGGAAGCATAAACACGGATCATAAACTTATATAACAACATGATAATGTAAATTAAAACCGAAATTCAAAAAGTATATACATACCTCTTAAAGCTTTCACAAATGTTGTTTATCTCCCTTGTTCTCCAGGTCTGCTGCCTTCTACTACTTCCTGATTAATCTTTTCTAAACAACACTTGTGTGGATAAGTTCTCTGATATTCTAAGGAGAAAATGAATGAATAATCTTCTGAAAACCAAGTCCCTATTTAATCCTATAACCCCATTGAAGAAGGTAGAGGAAGAGGCAAAAACGTTTTCAGCTTTTATGTCACCTTAATACCACTATTAAGTACAAAAACGTTTTTCAGCCTTAATAATCCATTAAGTACAAAACGTTTTCAGCTCTTTATTTATTGGTATTAAGTCACATTCATTCCTTATAGAAGACTAGCAAAACAATATCACTTCTTCCACAAAATCCTTTTCTTTTCAAAATCGTTTGGTTAATCAGGTGTAGCAGGGACCGCAGATTTATTAACTGAGGCTTCCAATTATGATATTAATTCGCAAATGAATGAATTACCATATCATAATAAATTACAAATCATTCCACTAAAAATCTGTAATTGCACCCCTCGATATTAACTACGAAATCTACCATTACATCTTATTTAACTCCCCATGTTAGAATTACTGACACCAATTAATTAAATCAAATTTTTCTGAAAATTTAATTTATTGACTAACTCAATCCTATATTACTATGCTCAACTTATTTCACGTGACGGATACTAAATCCACCTGTAGGGTTCACACGTGAAAACTTATAAGCAACCATATAGGGGTATCTTCTATCTCAAATCCGAGACATGGTTCTATCAACTAATTATTATTTCACTAAGTGATTTGTCATTATCCAATCTATTAGGAATATATTGACTCGTAATAGAGTCTCACCTTTTAATAGATTAAAATAATAAATCAAACTACATAGATCATAATAATTATATCAAGATTAAGAGTATAAGTACATGTAATGGACTAGAGAAGTTGTTTATTAATATTCAGAACATAAACAAACATCTCTACTTGGTCCGTTCAATACATACGAAATGTACTAGCACAAGAAGTTGGAATATTACCACTCCCATAATTAAGGTCAAATTATATTTTAATCTTGTGCTACAATCATCAAGATGTTTGTCCTACTTCATCTTTGATTGTGAACTTTAATTTATAACTTATAAGAACCGATAATTTTAATCTTCCGTGCATGAGTTAAATAACTCTATGCACAAAATTGCCTATATAAGTAAAGGACACACATGTCAACATAATAATCTATTTAAACAAATACTTTATTAAATTAATAAAATAAATAGTCTTTACATGGGATGTAAAAATAATACTTAAACCCAACATGGTTAATAGTATATCCTAACAATCTCCCACTTAGACTCATAACCATGCATGTACAATTTTAACACCCATTTCTTCCACATGCCTATCAAAGACCTTCTGAGTTAAGCCCTTTGTAAATGGGTCCGCCAAATTGTTCTTCGACTCAATCTTCAAAACTCTCACATCACCCCTTTGAGTTATATCCCGAATCAAGTGATATTTTCTCTCAATATGCTTACTTCTTTTATGGCTTCGTGGTTCTTTCGAGTTTGCAACCACACCACTGTTGTCACAATAAAGTGTGAGTGGCGCTTGAACCGAAGGAACCACTCCAAGCTCTTTCAGAAAGTTACCGAGCCAAACAACCTCCTTAGGAGCCTCCGAGGCAGCCACATATTCAGCTTTCATGGTGGAATCAGCAACACATGATTGCTTGATACTCCTCCAAACTATGGCTCCACCTCCTAAAGTAAACACATATCCTGAGGTAGACTTTCTAGAATCTCTATCTGACTGAAAATCTGAATTTGTATACCCAATCGGTATAAGATTGTCAGAGTGAAACACAAGCATGTAATCCCTAGTCCTCTTCAGGTACTTGATTATATGCTTTACCGCAGTACAGTGTTCTTGTCCAGGATTAGACTGAAATCTGCTAACCATGCCAACAGCAAAGCAAATATCAGGTCTGGTGCACAACATAGCATACATGAGACTCCCTACAGCAGAAGCATAAGGGACCGCCTTCATTCTCTCTATCTCATCAACCATTTTGGGTGACTGATCCTTTGATAAAGTAATTCCATGCCTAAAAGAAAGGAATCCCTTTTTGGAATTTTGCATGCTAAACCTTGCAAGAATAGTGTCAATATAAAGCGCTTGAGATAAGCCTATTATCCTTTGTTTGCGATCTCGCATAAGCTTGATCCCAAGGATATGAGCCGCTTCTCCCAAGTCTTTCATATCAAAACGCCAGGACAGCCACTCCTTAACAGAATTCAACATGCTCACATTATTCCCTATGAGCAAAATGTCATCTACATATAGAATCAAAAATGCTACTTTGTCTTCGTCCCATTTTTTATAAATGCATGACTCATTTTCACATTGATCAAAACCAAAAGTCTTAATCGAATTGTCAAAACAAGTATTCCATGCCCTAGATGCCTGTTTCAATCCATAGATGGATTTCTTAAGTTTACAAAACATGTGTTCATTGCCACTTTCTATGAAACCTACTGGTTGTGCCATATAAATGCACTCATCAAAACTTCCATTTAGGAAAGCCGTCTTGACATCCATTTGCCAAATCTCATAATCATAATGAGCAGCAATGGATAAGAGAATCCTAATGGATTTAAGCATAGCTACCGGCGAAAAAGTTTCCTCATAATCAATTCCTTCTTTTTGAGTAAACCCTTTCGCAACAAGCCTTGCCTTAAAAGTTTGTACTTTTCCATCCACACCTCTCTTTTTCTTATAGATCCATCTATAACCAATGAGTTTGACTCCCGCAAGTGGTTCTACAAGATCCCAGACTTGATTAGAGTACATAGACTCCATTTCAAATTTCATTGCAGCAATCCACATTTCAGCATCTTTGTCCTGTAGTACTTCGGCGTAATTAAGGGGTTCTGTATTAGGCTCCTTAGGGATTCTATCGTATGATTCTCCCAAGAGCGCAAACCGTAAAGGTTTTCTAATAATTCTCCCACTACGACGAACATTCACTACAGGATCCGCTACATTTGGAACTAAATTCTGAACACCTTGAACGTCATCCTGCACAATTGCAGGCTGCTCGATATTACCCTGAACTGTTTTCTCCACAATTGCATGTTGCTCAACATTACTCCCACTACTTTGAGGTAGTGTAATGTCAAGTGTTTGCTCTTGTGCAACCTCTTGCCTATTGACATTTCTCCCACTACGTGGATGTAGTGGTATGTCAATAATGGTTTTCAGAATATGTTCTTATTGTGTTTCATTATTCGTTATTCTATTGCTTAATTCGTGTAAAACGAGTTTACTTCTAGGAGCATGGTTCATTAAGTAGTCCTCTTCCAGAAATCTGGCATTTGTCGAGACAATTACCTTCTGTTCATTAGTATAATAAAATAAACCTCTCTTAGTATCTTTTGGATATCCAATAAATATGCACACTTTCGTCCGAGATTCCATTTTATTAGTTTTCCCTTTTAGCACATGTGCTGGACAACCCCAAACCCGAATATGCCGTAGACTAGGCTTGCGCCCACTCCACAATTCAGACGGGGTTAAAGGTACTGACTTTGAAGGAACCAAGTTCAGAATATAATTTGTTGTTTCTAATGCATACCCCCAAAAGGAAAAAGGCAAATCTGAATAACTTAACATTGATCTAACCATTTCCATAAGAGTTCTATTTCTTCGCTCTGCCACACCATTTTGTTGTGGTGTTCTCGGAGCAGAATATTGAGATGTAATTCCTGATTCTTCTAAGTACTTAATGAATTCCGCAGAAAGGTATTCACCACCACGATCAGATCGTAATCTATGGATATGTTTATTATGTCGCTTTTCCGTTTCTATCTTAAATTCCTTGAATTTTTCAAAGCATTCAGATTTACGGCGCAACAAATAAATATATCCATATTTTGAGTAATCATCTGTGAAAGTCACAAAATACTCAAAATCACCTCTTGCTTGTATATTCATAGGACCACACAGATCAGAATGAATTAGTTCTAACTTATTACCGGCTCTATTTCCTTTGGAAGGAAAGGGTCTCTTAGTCATTTTCCCTTCTAAACAGGATTCACAAGTCGGAAGTGCCTCCACTTTCAATGAACTCAAAGGTCCATCAGAAACCAACTGTGAGATCCTATTTATATTAATATGACCGAGACGTAAGTGCCATAAGTAGGTTTCATTCAATTTTGAAATTCGTTTTCTCTTATGTGATAGATCAATGTTATTAAGTTCCGAAGTTTGTAGCATGTTTTGAGACACATCAAAAACAAACAGGTCATCTATTCTAGGAGCAGAAATAATAAAACGCTTATTAAACTTAATAATTGCAGAATTATTAGCAAAATAAACATTGTAACCAGCATCCATTATTCTTGAAACTGAAAGTAAATTCCTTCTTATAGAAGGTACGTAGAGAACATTATTTAAAGTCAAAACTCTAGAACTACTGAACGTAATGAAAATAGTCCCTATAGCTAAGGCTGGTGCTGGTTCCCCATTTGGTTGAAACACATTGAGTACCCCTGCAAAGAAGTGTAGATATGATTAGTGGCTCCTAAATATATAGCCCAAAATTGGGTAGAAACAGCGGCTAAAAATGTTTCAACGACATATGAAAAAGAAGTACCTTGTTTCTGCATTTTTGCTATGTAAACGGGGCACTGTTTCTTAAAGTGACCAGGTTGCTTGCAATGATAGCACTTGACCTTAGGCTTAGCCACACCACCAGTAGCACCTGGGACCTTACGGGGGCTTCTTCTTCTTCTTTTCGCCTTTCGGCTTAGAAGTCGAAGACGAAGGTTTGTCAACCATGAACGCCGCAGAAGGAGCTTGGTGCTTAATGATACATTTTGCCGCTTGCAGCTCATTCAGCAGGTTCGTAAGGGACAAGTCCATCTTATTCATATTATAATTTAAGCGAAACTGCTGAAAACTGTCCGGCAGAGTCTGTAGGACCATCTCAACCTGAGATTCCTTATCAATAACCACACCAAGAATTTCCATCTCGTTCAACAGACTCATCATCTTAAGAATGTGCTCCCTCACCGATGATCCCTCAACCATTTTAGTGGTCAAGAGGGCTTTCATAGTCGTCTGCTTCGCAGCATGATTTTGCTCACCGAACATCTCTTTGAGAGATTCAAGCATATCGTAAGCAGAAGTCATTGACTGATGTTGATGCTGCAAGACATTCGCCATGGAGGCAAGAATGTAGCATCTTGCCATCTCATAAACCTTAACCCATTTGTCATAGGCCTTAGTTTCATCATCAGTGGGATCAGCGAACCTAATGGGGCATTCTTCAACCAACACAAATTTGAAACCTTTAGCAGTAAGGACAATGTCCAAATTACGTTTCCAGTCAACATAGTTAGGGCCCTCTAGTTTATTTTGATTCAGGATAGTGGTTAAGGGATTGAATGAAGACATGGTAAATCTGTGGTATGATAAAAAACAAATCATTATTAGGCATGCTAACAGAATAATTAAATTCATAAAATTCACATCACACATATCACCATGCTCATAAACAGTTAGAATCGTTAGGGAAACTTAACCATATAAGCAAAAATACATGCAATGTGAGACATGCTATCTACTTAAATAAAACAGCACCAACTCAGTTAGAGAGTAAACTGTTAAGTTAAGTGAGATAAACATCATTTTTCATAGAATCTCTTGCTCATTGATTCAACATGTAACTTAGTTGGAAAGTTAATACAAGTCATCAAAACAAGAGACACAAAACAGTAGAAATGTATACAAGCATATCCGATGGGGAAGATGACCTATGTCAACATGTATACTCATATAATATACTGTAATTAACCAATGAAAACCATAAGGAATGACCCCTATTACCATTGGTGTCAAAAATCAATTTTTTTCAGAATTTTTAAATTTTCAGAAAACATAAAAATGCCCCAAAACCCATCAAAACGACTTCAAATGGCCAAAAAAGGCCATAGATCACAGCAAAGCGGTGTGTCTTGTTCAGTGGGTCATTTCCAATGAACCAACCAAATTTCAGGCCAATCGGAGTTCGTCAAAAATTGAAAAACTCCAAAACCGGCAGTCATCGACAGGGCTGCTTGCGAGGGTCAGCAGGGCTACTCTCGCAGCTTGGCCTTTCCACTACACCACTTGTTTTGGAAAATAAATAACAAAAGTGGTTGGGCAAATTCAAATGGCAATACAGGCTTACCCTCAATTCAGAAAATCAATGTAGGCAGTCATCGGCAAGGCTGTCAGCGAGGGTGACTAGAATGGTCTGGACAGCCTTGCCTTGTCACCATGCTGCTCGTTAGAGCATGTAAGGTATGACTATAGTTGGGCATAGTCATAACTAGGAACAGTTTCACCTTCAATCCATATGGCAATATGATAAACAATCCCATAAACAAGTAAGGCAGGAAGAACATATATTTCCAGAAAACAAATATGTCCTTATGAACATATATTTCCAGAAAACAAATATGTCATGAGGAACATATATATACAGAAAACAAATATGTCCTTATGAACATATATTTCTAGAAAACATTTACCATAAATTCACAACACATGATATATGAAACATGAATTTTGCAGGTACATAATCATCAACATGATAAACAGACATGAAACAACATGATATATACATTTGTGTTAACTAACAAAAACATGTATAACAATCATGAAATTCATATTACATTATCAGTTAGATGTAAGATGACTCGTGATACCAATTGTTTGGATGTATAGTTCATATACACAGCGGAAGCATAAACACGGATCATAAACTTACACAACAACATGATAATGTAAATTAAAACCGAAATTCAGAAAGTATATACATACCTCTTGAAGCTTTCACAAATGTTGTTTATCACCTTGTTCTCCAGGTCTGCTGCCTTCTACTACTTCCTGATTAGCCTTTTCTAAACAACATTTGTGTGGACAAGTTCTCTGATTTTCTAAGGAGAAAATGAATGAATAATCTTCTGAAAACCAAGCCTCTATTTAATCCTATAACCCCATTGAAGAAGGTAGAGGAAGAGGCAAAAACGTTTTCAGCTTTTATGTCACCTTAATACCACTATTAAGTACAAAAATGTTTTTCAGCCTTAATAATCCATTAAGTACAAAACGTTTTCAGCTCTTTATTTATTGGTATTAAGTCACATTAAGTCACATTCATTCCTTATAGAAGACTAGCAAAACAATATCACTTCTTCCACAAAATCCTTTTCTTTTCAAAATCGTTTGGTTAATCAGGTGTAGCAGGGACCGCAGATTTATTAACTGAGGCTTCCAATTATGATATTAATTCGCAAATGAATGAATTACCATATCATAATAAATTACAAATCATTCCACTAAAAATCTGTAATTGCACCCCTCGATATTAACTACGAAATCTACCATTACATCTTATTTAACTCCCCATGTTAGAATTACTGACACCAATTAATTAAATCAAATTTTTCTGAAAATTTAATTTATTGACTAACTCAATCCTATATTACTATGCTCAACTTATTTCACGTGACGGATACTAAATCCACCTGTAGGGTTCACACGTGAAAACTTATAAGCAACCATATAGGGGTATCTTCTATCTCAAATCCGAGACATGGTTCTATCAACTAATTATTATTTCACTAAGTGATTTGTCATTATCCAATCTATTAGGAATATATTGACTTGTAAGATTAAAATAATAAATCAAACTACATAGATCATAATAATTATATCAAGATTAAGAGTATTAGTACATGTAATGGACTAGAGAAGTTGTTTATTAATATTCAGAACATAAACAAACATCTCTACTTGGTCCGTTCAATACATACGAAATGTACTAGCCCAAGAAGTTGGAGTATTACCACTCCCATAATTAAGATCAAATTATATTTTAATCTTGTGCTACAATCATCAAGATATTTGTCCTACTTCATCTTTGATTGTGAACTTTAATTTATAACTTATAAGAACCGACAATTTTAATCTTCCGTGCATGAGTTAAATAACTCCATACACAAAATTGCCTATATAAGTAAAGGACACACATGTCAACATAATAATCTATTTAAACAAATACTTTATTAAATTAATAAAATAAATAGTCTTTACATGAGATGTAAAAATAATACTTAAACCCAACATGGTTAATAGTATATCCTAACAGATAAGTCGTAAGCATCACTTATTTTTGATGTATCAGCACATATGGTCGGGACGATAGGTTGTATGTATTCGCTCAAAATGTTACCTATTTTCTCTCACACAACAAAATACAATCAAGATACATTCAAAGAAGAAGACTCAGTTGAAGATGCATACAACATACCCTTAAAAAGATGTATCCGGTCACCAATAAACGTTCATAAAATGATAGATACTCCCTCCGTCCCAATTTATGTGATGTACTTTGACTTGGCACGGAGTTTAAGAAAGAAAAGAAGACTTTTAAAACTTGTGGTCTAAAATGAGTCATAGATATTTGTATGGTTGTAAATCACTTCATTAAGGGTAAAGTGGGTATTTTAAGGTTAAATTGTTACCAAATATAGAAATGTGTCATTCTTTTTGGGACTGACTAAAAAGGAAAGTGTGTCACATAAATTGGGACAGAGGGAGTACATGTATTAGGAAGTTCTCTTCTGACACCTAAATTGTGTATACATTCAAAAAGAAAATACTTGTAATGACGAATTTCAACCATACCCCCTATATTAGAGCTTTACCAGCACTCCTCCCAATCAATTCATAATTCACCAACATCTCCAGCGACTGCATCTTCACGAATCACAAACATCATACTTGTTCGACAGAGAAAATAGCATAAATCTGGATCGTCGTCTTCTTCGAATGTTATTGACCATTTCTCGTTGATTTATTTTTTTTTTATTTTGGAATCGGGTGTAATTGGATATTTGCTAGAATACTCAAAGTATAGCTATATTTGGTAAGAAAAAAAATCAATTCACTATAAAAGGCAATTAGAGGTCTTAAATTTGCTTTGTTAGGTAACTTGTTCTAAGATTTATATTTTTTCTGTCACTCCAATTTTGCACCTCTTAAGAAATAATAAATGAAATATGTATCTTACGATAATTTTAGCAACTACATTTTTAATATTATGTGCGATACAAAGTGAAACCTAAAGCCACTTTCTACTTCATTTTTCTCAATTTGCTTACTAATACTTTTCATTTGTCTAAGAATCATTATTTATAATTTAGACTGTAGAGCTAAGTTAATCACCTTTAACTTGTATTTTTCATTATATCAAAATGGAGAAGGAATATAATTTAAAATGATAATCATAGCTAGGGCACTTAATTTAGATTTCGAGATTGAAAATCTTAATAATTATATCTAAACGCAATGTAAAGCATGTCAGTATGTCACAAATAAAGATGAAGCTAAACAAATGTGTATCAAGTACTCAACATAATCCCAAGAATTGGTGGATTTTTTTAAAGAAAAAGAAGATGATGATGATGATTGAAAAATGAAAAAGAAAATAATAAAAAGTTGGACATGCGGCGTCCATATGACGCTCAGGTTCGATTCCTGAGCTTGAAAAAAATCCGATAGTCAGAATTATCAGGCGAGTAAGTTTTGGATACCAGATAGTTGATTGAGAAATGGAAATGCATTTATAATAAGAGATAAATAATACTCCCTCCATTCCATTTTACTTAACCTTTGTTGACTTGGTACACCCCTTAAAAAAACTTCAATTAGGAGTGTATTTTACTAAATTAACCTTATTAATGATTCTTTGGAACTCTAAATTTGACTATTATTACTACTTGATGTTGCTATTTAATACTAAGGGTAAAAAGGAAAAAATATAACGAAATTATCTTGATTTCATAAATTGGACAAATAATGTGAAATAACTATTTTTAAGATTTAATATAAGGGACAAGTAAAATAAAACAAAGGAAGTATCAATTGAAAATAATCTTTAACAAGGAGGAAATGACCATAGACTAGAAGTAAGTACATGCTCCCTAGACGTTTTCATTATTAGTCAGCTAGTTATCAACATGTGAGGGAAAACACAAACTTCTTCAAATGGAAGGGATTAATTAAACCAAACAACTAGCTACTTCAAATTTCAATTCCTCATGATGCAGTGAATGTTGCTTGCTTAATTATTTACTATTTTAGAAGACAGTGATCTATCTATCCTGGATTCTTGGCAATTAATTCCACTATCATTTACATTATTATTTTCCTGTTACAATGTATGCAGAGGCGGATCCAGGATTTTAAGGTTCCGGATGCCATATTATTTTTTAGCTTGATCTATATGATCTTCAGTTCAAATATTATCCGTCTTTTTTATGTTTGTACACTAATCGACCAAACGAATAATTTAATAATTATGACAATTTTGAATTCAAAACATAAAAGTTCAACAATATTATTAAGATCAACCAAAATATGTTAAATATTTATAATTTTCCTCAACGAATTTTTATATTCAGAAGCTATCGACTTAAGAATGAATGTCTTAAACTAGAATTACTATAAATGCATGTTTAGATGCTCAAAGCAAAAGTTTAATAAACACTAAGAGCTTTAAAATAGAAGAAATAATTAATAAAGATTTAAACATATCAACATGAACTCAAAAGAGAGAAAAGAAGAAATAAAATAGAAAAAGAAAAAAAGCAGCAAAATAGAAAAAGAAAAGAAGAAAAAGGAGAATTAATCTCCTGTAGCTGCAAGCCTCTTAAATGCAAAAGATAAAATAAAAAAGTTGTAGGTCAGACTCGATCTCAAGCAAGGCGGGCAAAATTTCAGCCTTCAACTAGTGGCACCAAACATCCTTTTGTTAGATAGGGTACCACTTTATATATTTAGCCTATTTTTTATATATACATACATATGTATACAGAGTTTCGATGGAGGTGTACGGGTGTCGTGGCACCCCTTCCCTCCTTACTAGATCCGCCCCTGAATGTATGTAGTCACTAGCCACTGAAAGTGCAAGTAGCTTAATTTTGACCTAGTGTTTCATTAGTCTCAAAAATACCCAGTGAAGTTCTTGGTGTCACTTTTTAAGTTAGGCCCAAAAATTTATAATTTTTTCGCACGTATATCCCTTGCGAAATAAGTTTAGCCACACATTGCCTGTAATTAGTCTTGATAAAGTCTAATTTCAGACAAAATGTATGAAGTTTTATATGACTAAACTTCAGACATTTCTGCATGATGGATGAAGTTCATTTATTTTTATGTACCCGACTTCAAATATTTTGAGTGAATTATATGCAACAAATTTAAAAAACTAAATACATGTTAAATGCCATTCAAAGGATCTTAAAATGACATTCCGCAGGGTTTCAAATGAATACTCATCATAAAAATCACTTGTGACAACAACCAACGAATAGTGTAGCTCAGCTAACACCAAAGAGTTATAACCTTCCTTGCCCTTTCCCTTGTCATTGCTTTCTGAAGAAGAAGTCTTCAATGCAAAGACAGACGTAACTTGTCAAACCAATAATCAAAATTGAATAGTGTAATTGAATCCATAATTACATTTAATAAAATATTTTTTTAATCAAAAGAGTCATTAAATTACAAGAAACACACATTTTTCTATTTAAATAAATATAATATTGCATATATTGTATCTTTAATTGCAATATTATATACTTCATTTTCTTTATATGAAATCTTTTGTATTGACATGACCAGTGTTTTAAAAGGTAGAGTCCGGACTCGCCCTGGGGCGGGGCACTGGCAAAACGCCTTGGGGCTCATGTGTGGGACTTAGTTCTATGAGCTTACGTCCTAAGAGCCCGACTGTACGCCCTGAACACACCTAACGCCCAACGTCCGGGACTCGCCTAATAGTTCTTACACAAATTGTGTTAAATTCCTTAGTCAACGCTGTTGATACTCATAATTCTCTACTAATTAAATGATGCTTAGTAGTTTTTTTCATCTGTTGAAATAAGAAAATTAAAAGTAACTAGCTTATGTACTAATTGAGAAAGTCGTGAGGGTGAATGTGACTTAACATTTTTGTAAAAAGTACATATCCGAATTTTACATATTCACTTGTCATTGATCGTTATGTTTTTGTCCTATATTTCAAAATTATCATATTTTATTTTGTTATTTGAAAGTATTTTATTTTTATTCATGAAAGTGTTTATGTTTTAATTATAATATTATTAGTTTATTGATTATTTCTTTTAGGGAGGTAAATTGCATAGTATGATAGTCATATATTTTAAGAAATTATTTGTAGAATCATTGGAAATTTGGTTGTTACTTATATTTTTAGTAATAAAATTATAAAAATAAAGATACATGAGATATACGCCCCGTAGATCCTTAGGACTTAAGCCCCATGTCTCGAAACTTATGCCTCGCCCTGTGCTATGTAAAACGCCTCGTCTCATGCCCCCCGCCTTTTAAAACACTGGACATGACACATACATGCAATACTAAACTAGTTAAATTAATGACATAAAGTCAAGTTTTAATAAGAAGCCTCAATTATTTTTAGTAATTATATATATATATATATATATATATATATATATACTGTCACGATCCAAAAATTGAGGTCATGATGACACTTATCTCGACCCAGCCTTGATAAGTAAGCCAAGTCCCCAAAGATTAAAGAAAATTCAAAAATAGTAAATAAATAGAACAAGACGAGACTTCTAGAACGAGGTCAGGCCATAACAATAGATAAGTACGGAAGTCTGAACAAAATACATAACCATCCCTAAACCTGGTATCATAAGTACAAGAGAATCTAAAACCATACTCGAATCTGAATAATACATAAAGTCTATCTCCAAAAGATAAATAAAGACATCATAATGGATAAGATGAGGCCTAGAGTCAACTTTGATAACCTAGAGCATGTCAGTACCTCGAAATCTCAAACTCTATAAGCACGAACTCAGCCATCGTGTGTAGTGCTCATACTCGGATATGCACCGAAAGGACACAATAAGGGTGAGTACGTTCCACTTGTATTCAATAGGAATCATAGGCCGACTGAGCAAAGCAGAAAATAGAACCAGTAAAGAAATACTATGAGCACGTCACCTGCAAACAGAAAAGTAACCAAACGACAACTCACACCGTCTCCACTATCATTTCTAATAAATACCTATAAAGAAAGAACGAGTAGAAACAGATACAATCAAACAAGTACCGAAACTATGTGCACACCAGGAGTATGAAAACAACACAAGAATGTGTATGCAATATAATGCAATGAAGATGGGATAATGATGAATGATTTGAAAGTTATCACATAACTTTCTGTATACACCTACCGAGCCTCAAGCTCCCAAGATAGGACCCATGGGGGGTTCGCAACCCATATACTATGTCTCTGAATTTCCATCAATCTCAATCTCATGTCACAATCGATCCGACCGGCACATTCCTTGGTCTAGGCCTGTTTAAAGTGTCTCATTTTCTTTCAAAAATCAGTGTTTCTTAATGATGTCAATATCTCATGAATGTGTATGTATGAAATGAGGATGATATGCTCACGATCACATCAGTATGAAGATAATCAATCCATTCAATACGTGTATAAGTGAGCCCAAAAATCAACTCAATATGTCAACCATTCATGATATCAGTTCTAGTTAGGCACCATTAGAATGAATATGCATGTAAGACATCATTTATATCATATCAACTCATAACTCGGCATTTTCATCACGATAAAGGTAAATCATGCTCAATAAGGCCTATAATATCTATTCAAGCCCCAACTCGGGCATCACATTAAGAAATAAGACATTCAAATACATAAATAGGGTCAATGATGTCAAATAATTCCCCCGTACAGGCAGCACGCAATATATAGTATAATAAACTAGCAACAACAGAATATAAGCCCCCACTTGGGCATCAAACAATACATAAAATAGCTCGAAAAATATATTCTATAGTTATTTTCCCCAACCCATAGCATGATTTACTTATTCATTAACTATCCAGCCTAGTCTGAAGAAAGTTAAGCCATAACCTACCTCGAAACGATGAAATTCGAGCCTAAATTCCTTCAACATGGAGCTTTCCCTTTTCGAACGATCTCAGAATCAACTAAAACATACAAATATAGCATCTATGCATTAAAAGGAGGCTAACGATATCCATATTGACCATATTTAAGACGGGTCCAAAACGAACTCGAAAAACGAGTTCGAATATAAGAGGGGTAAAACTGAAATTTTATTCTAGAAACACATTCCCAAAGATTATAGGAGTCTACAGTTGAAAGCTCACGCGAATACGGGTCCAAACTGAAGAAAAACCAATTTTAAGCTTTACAGGCAAAACCCCCAAAATTCCACTTTGAAATCAAGATTAAAAGGTGTTTTCGAAGATATATTTGATAAAAAATAATGAAAAATTGAGTTTAGAGCTTACCCAAGGTTAAATGGTGAATAAACTCTAAAAATCGCCCAAAATCCAAAGCTTGAGGTTCAAAAATGGTGGTAAAATTACAAAATGGGGTATTTATACTGTTTTGTGAACAATGCCTCGCGATCGCGGATCCCACCTCGCGATCGCGACGGTTAATATTTGACCGATTAATTAATTGGCCTTTGTGTTCGCAGCTAGGGCTTTGCGTTTGCGAAGGTCCACGACCTGGACCATCGCGTTTGCTACAACCATGTCTTGTTCGCGAAGAAGGAGAGATACCTGACTTGAGTGGACTATGCTTCATGATAGCGACCACCACCATCGCGATTGTGATGAAGGATTAATTTCTTCTCTGCGTTCACTGCCTGGGGCCCGCATTTGGGAAGAAGGATTCCACTTGCAGCAGATATTAGCAAAAATGCTGATTTTGCATATTTCCAAATACTCCGAACGGACCCTTGGGATATGTCGGGACTCGACAGAAGCAAACCATAATGCTACCAGTCTATTTTCGATATTCTGGACTCAATGTCGATGTCATATTTTTAAAAAAAGGATTGTTTTCAATAAATTAACCCCAAGACCCCTTCTAGCAAATTTTCAAATGGAGGATCGAAATGCAAAATAAAGGTTCCAAGTCCGAACCATCTCCGCTAATAACCCAAATTCAACATTTCGGATCTAGTGGAACTGTCCAAAATTCCATCTGGGACTCAAAACATCAAATATTGATCGAAGTCAATTATAAAACTTTTAAAGCCTCTAAAATCACAAACTCTTCCAAATCATTCCCGATCGCATGGGAGATCGTGCCAACCATTCCTACACCTCAAAACTATCATGTAGCAACTATGGGGAAGGTCAAAATAGTCAAAACACATAAAAATAAAATTTTCACAAATTAGGTCATTATATATACACACACATAGAGACATGCAAGAAATTAGTATTGTCATTCTTTTTTTCTTTTGTAGTTATTTATAGTATAGTATTCTTACAAGATATAATATCTTTAACAAATTTAAACTAATATGGTACTAGTCATCGATTGCAATATATTATCTTAGATTTATTATAAAAACTTAATTTGCTATTATGAATATTTGTGTAATTTAATTCAACGTTCTAGAATATTTTTGAATAAAAAGTAAAAAAGATTTCTTTCTCTTTAGTTTATACTTTTTCCTATAAATTTTAATATTCTCTAGGAGAAAATAAAATCTATTATTAAGAAATCGTAAGGAGTGATTAAACAGTTGAGAGTCTAGAGAGCGAGAACAAGAAACTAGAGTTGGAGAGTTTAGGAGAATGTAAAGAGATCTAAATATATTTTAATAGACTTAAATACTTGTTCTAAACTGTTTAAATTTATAAAAAGAATCCTCAACCCCCTTTTTCTGAAACCTAAAATAATGAAATAAAGGGGGAAAAAAATTAAGTGGACATTTTGCCAATAGAGTTTTCAAAGTGGTCATTATGTCAAATCATCTCATCGATGTCATCATTTAATATTTGTTGGACCAATATTAACCAAACTATTTGGGCACTCGGTCTAATGTGAGTTGTAACCACTTAGCTATGCTTTACAATTAGAAGAACAAATGTCGTGAAAATACATACTACCACCCAAAAAAGATGATGGAGAGTTAACCCAATTGTACAATAAATGCTTCTCGAAAAATCTCCTTCAAATCAGCGATAAAATAAAATTAGAAAATATTATGTGACGTAGTAAATTAAGGTCCTATATTTATTCAAAATAGTGAAAGTTTAAGAAAAACATAATATCATGATAATTTAGGGTTTTACAGCACCCCGAGTCCACATTGAGGATAGATATTTTTGGCTTGTAGAGCAAGAAAATGATTCCTCTCCTCATTAGAGGATGGTTTACTGAGATGTTCAAGGTTGCCACGGTATATACGTAAACAAATAACATCAGGTGAATAACTGACATTAGAAATTCGTACAACCTTGACGATCCGATCAAGCAACTCCAAATTTAATACTATGCAACTCAAAACTACAAGCTGAAAATCATGTAGTAGAGGTTGCTTGATAATTAAAGCAAACTCTGCAGCCCATGGTGGATTTTCAAACTCAATAAGGAAAATTTTATCAGGGACAAACTTCGTTGTATTCGATGAAACCTCATTAGCCATCGTGAAGTTCTTATCATGCAACAATATATACTCGCAGCCATGAAAAGAAATAAGCCATGATTCATCATGTGAAACTACTATTAGCTCTTTAGATTCAACAGATAAAAGAGCACACGAATCAACTTCAAAATCTTGCCCTGTGTCGAACCAATTGTCAACACAACTACAAAATGGGATAGTCCCTGGTAAGCTCTTGCTATAGCTACTAGAGACGGATAGGGATTCAGACACATCTAGATTTATAAAGAGAGGAACAAGTAACTGAACAACCTTAATGACTGGTGCAAATTCTTCTGGAACTAATTCCTCTTTGGTATATTTGTCTCTTTTTAATAGGTCAATACCACCCCTATACTCTGGATCCATACTAATTGAACCTTGAAGTTGCACTTTAACATCACATTTCTCCTCAGACTCCCTATTTACTAATTCAGGATCCATGGAAGAGGTAATGACGTTTACTTTTGGAACTTCTTCAAGCTCATCTATAATGTTAGTCGCTGCGATCTCATCAACAATCCTAGTATCAGAGACTGATCTTGCAAGGATTGACGACTCCGCTACCTTAAAGTCACCAATATCATCATTATGATTCTCTCTAGTAAAGAATTTCATGGTATCACTAGACAATCTGGTGTGTGAATGACACCAGTTTCCGTGAGGTGATTTATCGAACACTTGGTGGGCATGATCATCGTCCAAAGTAGAAGCAAAATCAGATCTAAAGATTTTTGCATTTGAATATGTAGAACAACGGTTACGGTTTTGAAAATGTATAATCAACTTCTCAGTAAAGTGTTTCCAATCAATAAATTGACCATTTCGATTCAGCCATTGGAGCCATTTTAAAGCATCGTCATCTAAATAAAATGACGCAACAGATAATTTGTGAGTCTCGGCTATCCCGTGGAATTTGAAATACCTTTCAGCTTGGAAAATCCACGCCTCTGGATTCACACTATGGAAACGGTCCAACTCCACCATTGATGGTTTTTGCCTAAGAGTGCACGGAGCCAGTGTCAGACCAACATATATATCCGGAACTAGATTTTGTGTCTCCGATGATATTACCTGGCCAACCAACTCTTGCACCAATTTTTGAATTTCTGAAAGATCATTTGAGATGGACTGTTGAACACCATGAATCGATTGTGCAACATACTTGAGTATTTGGTCCTCCATGAGAAACCTCTGGATGAAAGCATCAATGAAACAACTCGATTCCAACACACAAACACTGAATTATATTATAATCACAGAACAAAGTTACAATGAAATACAAATACGAAATCAACCCTTAACGAAAATACAATATGCAGAAAGTAAGTAAGAAGAGAACTAAAGAAGGGGATAGGAAGTAGAACCAAGAGGAAGGGGATGAGGACATTTAAACATTTGATTTCACAATAAGCATAAACCATTCGGTCTAATTCCAAGTCCTATTTAACCAATTGATGATTGGGCCTGGATCCCAAATAAAACTCGACAACATTTCAACCTGCCCAATAATCCCAACTAGATCTGTCTCATGCACCCCTTTCAGCCCATCAGCCCATACGTAGTCAGTTTGGGTCACAACAGAATTTTTTTCAATATAAGCATAAGAAAGTTTCTTTCTCCAACCAATGTGGAAGAAACACTCTTCTTTAAAGTGAAACCACAATTCACTATTTTTTCCTCCATTTTCCATTCACATTTTCACTTAGAACCGAAAAATATTTATTACAATCACTTGGTCCATCAGTAGTGAAAGAACCCGCTTAAGTTTAGTTGAACTTCATAGGGGTTTGATTCCCCTAAGGCACACATATAAATTAAAGAAGTTCTCTTATTTGATTTGATATTACTAAAATCCATAAACTTCAAAGTTTGAATTGCCTTTGTTATTACTGAATCATAAAAACGTACGGGGTTTAGTGAACTTAAGTTTGAGGTATAGGCTGTTAATTGACTGTTTTGGCACCTTTTGTAGTGGAAGTGGGGAAGCAGACAACTGGGATTGTGATGATTAATTGTTTTGAGTACTTAGAATATATAGAGTGAAATTATTAGGAAAAGAAAAAGGGGAGATTGAGGCGGGTGAAGGGGATGACATGATTGAATCAGATTTTCCCCAATAAGATGAAAATTAAAATAGTCAATCAATTAAGCTACTAAGATTTCATGCTTTCATATTCTACTGGATACACTCGTAGAAAATGATACTAAATATACAAATACATGAAATTGTGAAACTCACATATATTGTGAAATACAGATAAAGAGAAGGAGAGGGACGTGAGAGAAAGAGAGGCAAGCGAGAGTGGAAGTGTATCCTAGATACATGCGAATCACGCTTGTGATACAGTGTATCTAGAACAAATTTCACCTAATTTGACTCACATGTATATGAGATACATGTATCTGATCCATCATATATATGTATCCGGAAGAATTATCTGGCAGAATATGTAATTTCTGAAACTACTATTTTATAGAGTAATTAGCACCAATAATAGTGTGCTTTTATGTTGTTTGCTCCAGAATATATATAGAGAAATCAATATATAATAATAAAGGAGAATGATAGATCCGTTGACGTGGCGCTCTCTAAGGCCTCCATTTCCATTTTTCTTTTTTCTCCTTTTTTTGGAGTTTTCTTAATTGTTTTTTGATTGTTAATATAATATCTATTAATTAAATGTTCTAAACAAGCCTCAGACCTACTCTAAAGCCACGAATGATTGAGGATCTTACATAATTATACATCCTAAAAATGCAAATTTCTTATTTTTAGCCAAAGATTGAATATTTTAATTATGGCCAAAACTTTATTACCATAATGACATAATCGTATTAATTAAATAAATAAAATATTGTGCTGGAAAAAATTTAAAATATAACAAAAATATATTCCTTAAATGTCTCCTATTAAATGATTCTTTTCATATTGTTTGCTAATAATATCTCAATTAATTAAGAGAGGTTCCATATTCTTTCCAATGTAACGGTTGAAGATATTCATCTTCCATATCTTCTCGCTAGATATTCTTTTCCGACAATATTGAAAATATAAAAGTACATAATTCTCGTGGCAAAGATGTAAGCATGTATAAAAAATACATATATTTGTCAATCAAAAATAAAATGCATATATTTCATGGAAAAATGTAAGGTATAAATGTGGTATTTATTTATTTGTATATTATTTATTTATATTTTGATAAAACATATATTTACCATGTATGATAATTGAAAAAAATTTGATTGAATAAGATGAAAATAATCATATAAATATAGTATTAAAAATTAAATTTGAGAAACTAAAAGTATATATTTATATTATATCAAATGTATAGTATTAAAAATTATATCGGGCATGCTTATATAAGGTACTTTCACAATATATATATTCTTAAAATATATTTTTTATTATATCATATGTATAAATTATATACTGATTTAAAACTAAATTAAAAGATTAACAATATAAACAATAAAGTATCTCATATAAAGTAAAGATGAAAATAATCATATAAATATAGTATTAAAAATTAAATTTGAGATACTAAAAGTATATATTTATATTATATTAAATGTATAGTATTAAAAATTATATCGGGCATGCTTATATAAGATACTTTCACAATATATATATTCTTAAAATATATTTTTTATTATATCATATGTATAAATTATATACTGATTTAAAACTAAATTAAAAGATTAACAATATAAACAATAAAGTAGACAATACTCCGGCTGATTGTTGAACATAGGAGAGAGAATTTGTCATCATAAATAAAGATTATAAAATATTAATGATTCCTTGTTCAGTGCAACTTTCTCTAATTAATTTTTTTATTACTCCGCATTGAATATATATGGTTTCCTTGTTTAGTGTAATATTCTTTAAATAACTATTTTAGTAATTAATTATTTATTTGATTAATTATAATAAAAAAATTTATGTAAATGACAAAAGTGAAATAAAAATGCTATTTATGAAAGATTGCAAAAGTTAGGCTATTTTTATAATTAATTATATGTGATATGCATTTCCATGTAAAATTCTCTACTAATAAAAATTCAGCTCTTTAAAGCCCAAATAACCTATTTCTCTTGACAGCCCACGTAATAGCACATAAACATAATTGAATGTTTGCCTTAAAGCCTAATTAATTAGGCATTTTTTTCCGTCCTTCTCTTGCTCAATTTCTAATGACCGTTTCTCGTCTTCATCATTTGTAATTACAGTGTACTTTAATGTGTATTAATCTCTGAGTAATTATATTTAATTAATTCTTGTGCCTTTTCATTCTCTATTTTTTGTGCTATATATAGAGATAAAAACTGAATCTTTTTCATATTGTCTTTCTTGCTTTTTAATTGGATTTTGTTTATTTTATACTGATGAGGGTTAGGATTTGTAGAATGTGGAACATTAATTCCTAAAAAAAATGGCGAGTTGGTCGGTTTGGATATGATTTTTGTCGACGAAAGATACCTCATTACATAATTCTTATTCTTTTTTATACATTTTTTTGAACTCTTAATTCTCAAGTTACTTGTAGCTTTGTTGTACTCTTAATTCTCAAATCACTTGCGACTTTTAATCTGTTATATCATGACAATTTGGTGCATGCTATAGTCAGAAAAAATCAAGTTAACAGTTCAAACACAAGTTGAGTGAAGAATCTTTATTTATCATCAAGAACTTCAAAGTTGTTGAAAGTAGTGGTGGATATAGACCTGCCGAAAACTCATTGAAAATTATTTTCTTTCCCTTAAATGCGATCGAGGGTTTATTTTAAGATATTATTGATATTCCTATAAACGAGTTTCTGTTTAGTAAACCGGAATTGATTGAGCCAAAGGTGAACAACAACATTGTCTTATCAGGTACATATATTTATAATTATTAATTTTATTGATAAGTTATTTAACTATCTAATGTTGACGTACAAGTAAGTTAATTATATATTTTTTTAGTTTTAACTTCAGTTGGTGTGTGTTTGATCTTGTAAATTGGTTCAGGTTGACATGTATTTGACAAAATTGAGCAATCAATCAGTGCCTTTTCTCACTTTCCTATTTATTTGACTTGGGCATCATCTGTCTAATTCAGTCCCCATGTTCATAAATGTCTCTGGCTTGCGGGCGTAACAATTAATGAGTTTGTACTCCCCTTTAGTAAGTTCATATAGTGTTATAAGTTTATTGAGTCCATTTTCGAGTTGCTGCCAAGTTGTAGCTTTTATGTAGTTGTTGGTACTCTTTAATGAATATGTTTTTTTAACCATATCTCGAGAACTCACTACACCTCTTAGAATCTATGTTCAGATGATTGATTTGGATTTTATCCTCTCTCGATCTCTCTCTGGTTCTGTTTGGTGGTTTATCTGAAGCTGTTCTTTAGGCTGTGGTGAATGTGAGTGTGGGGCATGCGCTGTAATGGTTTCTTATTTTGATCAGTATTTGAAGAAATGTGTACGGGTCTCTTTCCATCTATGTCTCTAGGGGCTCATTTGGTTGGGGAATAAGTTATCCTAGAATTGTTATTCCATCCCCAATAAGAGATAAAAATAACATTACAATCCTAGGATAACTAATACTAAGATAAGTTATCCTGCGATTTTATACCAGTCAAACACATCCTAAAATTAAATCTCATGATTAGCTATCTCTTATTCGTCACATTAAATGAACCCTAAGTTTATGTTATACCTTTTTTTGGGGCGTTCGTGGGTGTACGGATGTATGCTGATTTAGTGAATACATGAAATTAACTCGGATAATTGTCAAGGTAACTTATTAATATTAACTTTATTTACTTCTCTATACTATTAACAAAACATGTATCTTTGAATACAGGTGCAACTGAAGAACTTAACGTACAAAAGGATCTGAAGTGTGCAAAAATCATACAAAGGCAAATTGCATATTTGAAGTAGGAACAACGGCAATTAAAAAATAAAATATACAAATTTAAAAGGTTCTACTAGATCAATCTGACTACGAACGTGCTTATGTGTTTGTTTATTATTTTATCAATATTTCACATAGCGAAATATTTCATACATACCCACGAAAAAAAAGGGCACCAGAATATATATTGTAGTGCCAATAAAACCTATTATATTGTCAAATGCCCGTTTAGTGCAATAGAAATAAACACAGAATTGTTATTAGAGAATATATCCTAACAAATTGATTAAGAATATACCATCCCTCATTTAATTTGATAAGCTACATTTACTATCATCATTTCAAAATAATTTCATAATATAATTAAATTTAGAGATGATAATGCAGTTGGACAATAAAGCGAACTTGAAGTTGATTAGAAAATCAAATTGATTATAACACAAATATTTAGATGTTCGTGCGAAGCGCGGCCAAGTTTCCTAGTTAGTAGTAAAAGAAGGGAGTAAATTGGATTCTCAATAGCAAGGTGAAAATTTAAATAGTCAATCAATTGAGCTACTAAAATTTAGATAGTCAATCAAACTATTTTTAATGATAGGACCCACCAGAAAAGTTTTGTCTCAATTGATTAACCAACCATATATACTAGACTTAATTATTATTGTTCTCATAGATTTGTAAACGAAAGTTTTGTGGTTCATTTACTGATGGAGAAAATCAGCATATCTTTCAGCACACCCACAAGATAGTTTTAAAAGAGCTTTCTATTCCCAAAAAACTGAAACTTTGTTTCTTCTCTTTTACCTTTACTACTTTAGTAGTAATACTTTTCTTTTTAATTTATTTTTGTTATTTTTTTTTATACTCCTTTTAATTATCACTTTTTGACATACCATACTCATTAAAAAAATAATTATTGTTATGTTTATTTTATCATATTACCCTATTTTATCATATTATCCCGGACTTGACAACCAAATAAGACACCAAAATTTTCGTCCGAAACTATTTGTTTTATCCCAAGACTATTTGTTTTAATACCTTACACCAAACATGATTGAAACAGAATTAAAGCAACACAAAAGTTAAAAGGGGTAATTTCATCCAATTAATGGAAACAACCAACCGAAATCATTTTGTATTTTTTTTTTTAGCTAATAAAACCATTCAACTTATGAAAATAATCCACTAAAATCAAATTTTTTTTGAACAAAGTAATGAAACTATTACTATTTGACTATAAAAATAAAACACTTATGTAACATATCATATCATATTAAAAGTCCATTTTAAAAGATAAAACTCATCTAACCAATATCCCTCATACCCATTTATAATTGAATCTCTTAATTTTAATTAATTCTTATATTTAACCGTGTTTTTTTGTACGTTATCATGTTATACATCATATCGTAACCAACTAATTGTACATGAAATAACTTTCAATAAACAGATTTGTTAAAATAAAATTAAATAAGTCTTCTAAATTTACTATCAACATAAACTAAAAAAGAATTGAATACGCATTAAATTACATTCTGATAATACAGCACCAATAGGTCTACCGATGAAGAATTAATAGTATTGAAGGGTTTTATTTGATTGAAACAAATTATGAATATTCTTATTTGATAAAATCTTGAATATATTTAAACCTACATAATCATTTTAAGGGATCTATCATAGATAAAAGGTATCACATACAGAATTCATAGTAAAATTACGTTGGTTCTACATATATGAAGAAGAATCTAATCTCACAAATTAAACCTTTGTGCTAGGAATATTGTAAGAACTTAATTCATAACTAAAGAACTTTCAAATTCAAGGATTGATATTAGAACTCATGAATAATTAAATTCATCGGGCTTGAGTCTATCTAGACACATCAAAAGCCTAAAATCTTCGCCGAAAAACTTGAGGTGACACAATGAACAAAATGATGACTATTTTAGACTCAAGTTAATATTGAGGAACGAAAATTAAGAATTTTCATAAATTTATCATGGATAATTTAGTAACGACGAAATGGATCGTTACAGTAGCTTAGGTGCAATAGTGAAAGATCCATAATTTATTTATTTTTTAAAAAATATATATTTAAACAAAGTGCTATGGAAATATCATAAAAATCCAAGGGTCCCAGAACACTTCTTTATTATGTCATCCCCCAATCCTTAGGAGCACTAAAAGCTTACAACTCATGCATGCTTTATTTTTTGAATGTGCTTGAGTTAAATGAGTGTTTTTTATTTTTTGAGTCAAATAATAATTATTGAGTGATTTTGTTGTCTCAATTTTTTTTTTTTAAAATGATTATGACATATAGGTCACTTTCATAATTGAAATGACTTTGTTTTTCTTAAAAAAAATACAAAAAATAATTTTAATAAGTCAATTCTATTACTTGAACGTCCATTTAAGAAATTGACTCCTAAAACTTAAAAAGAATCCAAAGCAGAGATTTTACATATCCAGTATATGTTCCAAGCCCTAATGGATTCACATAATTTAATTAATCAATGGTACATGTGAATAAAGTAGTCAATCATTAATCACTCCCGCTATCTAATTGTTTATTTCTATCAATAATTTTTAACACCACAAATTACTTCTCGATTTTTTCTATTTATTACTACTTCGTATATTTTAGTTGTTCAGTATTAACTTGACTGACACATTTCTTAAGGCTCAATAATAGAATGATAATTTTATGCTATTTTCCTTTAAATAAAATAAATTCAATGCTTTAAAAATTATTTTGAGAAATAACTATAATTAATAATAGGTATAAATTAGAATTAAGTAACAAATTATTTCTTAATTTTTAATTTTTTTTTTAGAAAAGTTAAAATAAATATTTGTTTTTAATATAGTAAGTAAGTAAAAGTAATATAATAGGGTCGTTGATCGGATAAAATAAGTAGAGATATTCTATGAGATTATTTTACCTCACTCTCCATAATTCCACCATTTTAGTATAAGTTGTGGGATAAACAGTTTCAAAATTAGTTAATATCTCATGTCAAACATGAAAGAAGTTAAATTCATACTTTATTTTGGGATTATTTTTGTTATCCGGCGTAGCAAACGGACTCCCATGTGATGTACGTATTTTGAAGACTTGACAAATTGTGTGATTTAGCACTATATCCAATAGGAAACAGAAGAAACAAGTTTAACTTTTTTTTGGGTGGGTCAAAGAGCTTGGAAAATTGATTTTTTAAACTATCTTGTCAATGGGCAGAAAGATATGCTTTCCTATCAATTTCTCGTCAATAACGTTCGAAATTTTTATTGATAGGACGCACCAGAAAAGTTTTGTCTCATTTGATTAACCAACCATATATACTAGACTTAATTATTGTTGTTCTCAATGCCCAACACATATTAAAATGTTTAACATTACTCCATCGTTCTTTTTAGGGAATTACTCCCACCGTTTTATGTTACTTGAAATATTCTTGAAGAAAATTTTAATTAAAAATGTATTTTATTAAATTAATTTTATTAATGATAATTTGAGACTCTAAATTTGTCTATTACTATTTTATGTAGTTATTTAATAATATGAATAAAAAGAGAAAAATATAATAAATTCTCTTGAGTTAATAAATAGAACAAGTAAATAAAAACAACTATTTTTAGTACAGGGTCAAGTAATATGAAATGGAGGAAGTACTCCCTCTATCCAACAATTGTTGTCCATTACTGACTTGGTACACATTTTAAGAAACAATAAATAATATGAGTAATTTTATTATATCACCCTTTGAATATAACTAATTCAATGCTTTGAAAAATGTATTGGGTAATGACTATAATTAATAACTAAGAGTAAAATAGATTGATTTTTCAAACTAGACAAGTATTGTTGGATATTTATTTTTAGTGACATGGACAAAATATTGTTGAATGGAGGAAGTACAAATCAGTTGTCTTAGCTTGTGTTTTAAATCGATTATATAAATAAATAATTATACATTTGGATAAAAATGTTGAAACTGATAATAAATACAAATAAATTTGCTGGACCCAACTCAGTGAAACTTAGACAAAAGAAAACCACAAATTTAAGAGGAAGAAATTAAAGAAAAAACTACTGTAAATCCTATGCAAGGTAATTTATTTTTTTAAAGAGTTGCATGGAAAAAAAAGACTACACGGTGCAATTTATTTCTATAAAAGTAAATTATGCACAGATCCAAACACAGTCTAATTAGGAAGCTAAAATTTTTTAGCTAGCATTAAAAGCCGTTGATAAACATCACGTTTATATTTTGTTTGTAGTTGTAGGGCATTGTTATCTGCCGAAAGAATTTCCATTTAAGGAAAACTTGTTTTTTCTCATTTAACAAAGGAAGGAAGGCGACAAAAGGGTTGGTCGGATGGTAAACACTTTTCAACTTCAATTTCAAAATTGTGGATTCGAGTCACTAAAAGAGTAGAAAGGGTGGAAATTCCAAGGTAATTTTTTTTTTTAAAAAATAAAATAAATCAAGGTAGGTGTGAAACTTATTTGTAAAGTTGGATAGGCAATGGTTTAAAATTGGAGGGATGAACGCCTTTGAAGAAAATGAAAGGAAAAGAGAGTGAGATTTTGGTGTTCTTTTAATCGTATTTTTAGGTAAAGCGTTTTAAGTTCCAACTAGTTGTATGTGATGTGGTGATTGGTGAGGCAACAACTCTTTTCTCATAATTTTCTTAAGAGAAGACATAAAATCAAAACAAATTATCCACTAAAAAAGGATATGATAGTTAGGAGTATTTTCTTTTTTTGGGGTACGTATGATTAGAAGTTGCCTTAAATGATTATACAGTATGGGAACTAATAAGTGTTATTATTTCTTAGTTAATTGACTAAAATGAGGAGCTAGTATACAATCCTTATTCCTTAGGAACACTCTTTTGAAAGCTTGAGTATACTGGCCTCTATGGCATTTACTAATTACCATTTTTTGTGTATTAATAGAATCATCAATCACCTATGATGGTCCTTCAACCTCTAATATAACATTTTTATGTACTCAGATAACATTTTCCTAATTTGTCAACTTTACCAATTTTTGTGTATTAATATAATCATCAATCACCTATGATGGTCCTTCAACCTCTAATATAACATATTTATGTACTCAGATAACATTTTCCTAATTTGTCAACTTTTTAATTTTCGCATCCACATAACATTTTGATGTCACAAGTAAAGGATATTTTGATATATTATTCAAAATTTTAATTTAAAATCACAAAAAATAAAAAATTATTTTTTAAATTCATTCTTAATCAAATTTTTGGTATTACTGTCATCCTCCCATTAAGATGGGTGGCAATGTAGGTACTCTCTGGTTGTAAGGTGCTTCTTGTTGGTAATAAGAGTTTACAGTTTATTACTTCCTCCGTTTGCTTTTACTTGTTACTTTTGACAAAGCAAGAAAATACAAAAGAATTTTTTCTATTTTATCCTTAATATTAATTGTTTATTCTTCAAACCATTTTAAAGACATAATACTCTAAACATCAATTAATAGGATAATATGATAAAATAGACATATTAATAATTATTTTTTTTAATGAATGTGACATGTCAAAAAGTGATAATTAAAAGGAGTATAAAAAAAAGACAAATAAGTTAAAAAGAAAGAGTATTACTACTAAAGTAGTAAAGGCAAAAGAGAAGAAACAAAGTTTCAGTTTTTGGGGAATAGAAAGCTCTTTTAACCTATCTTGTCGGTGTGCTGAAAGATATGCTGATTTTCTCCGTCAGTAAATGGACCACAAAACTTTCGTTTACAAATCTATTTTCTTACTCCTTTCGTCCCATGTTATTTTTCCACGTTATTAAAAATATTTATTCTAAATTATTTATTATTAATAAAATCTAGATAGAATTAATTTTTTTTAAAAGTTAAAAGAGTAAACTAGTAGAAATATCATTCTCATTTATGATTTGTTAAAGAAGGTGCCCAAAAAATTAAACAAGTAATTAGAATTATTAACCTTTATATTATATTATTATATTATTCAACAGGCATCTAAGTTCACCGATATTTTTTTTTTAAAGAAAGTTACGACTTACGAAGCTTTCTTTTTTTTTCTTACTTTATTTTGTGAAACTATTCTCTGCTCTCTCTCCAACATGCTCACCTACTATAATTTAAGAATTAAAATTAAATGATTTGATTTAATCATGTAAACACTAGATATAAAAATGGATATGACCGTATCTTGCAACGTTAGATTTCCGTATTTAAGCCTACTTCATTTTCTATTAATTGATTGTTTTAACTATATGTTGTGCATTTAAATTTTGTTTGTAGCCTTTTGGGCATTACAATGAATTTTCCATTTCCAAGACTTCCCCCCCCCCCCCCCCCCCTCTTCCGTCTTATTAATCAAGAAAAGGAGGTGTGAAGTAAACCCTTTTTCCCCCTTTAATAAAGAAAGGGGTGCGTGAAAACCGATTTGTAAAGTTGGACAGTCAAATGCCTAAATATTGGTGGGACCATGAACAACCTTTGAAGAAAGTTAAAAGGACAAATGGTTTAGTGTCCCGCAAATGGTTAATTGTGTTGTTTTTATTGAATATTTGAGAGTCAAGACAAAGCTGCGGTCGGTGTGGTGATTGGTGAGGGAGCAACTCTTTAGTTTGCCATAATTTCCTTAAGAGAAGACATAATCAAAACAAATTATCTCTAAAAAAAATAATGATGATTTGAACTTATTTAGATTGACTTATTTTAAGTGTTTTTAAGTAAAAATAGTTCTTAAGAATTTTTGTAGTGTTTGGATAAAGTAAATAAATACTTATAAGCACTTGGTTTTGATCAAAATGATAAAAATAAACAAAAACCCAAAATCAATTCAAACAGACTCAAGTCAAAAGTCAATCCTAACAGGCTCTTAGTACTTTTCTTTTTTGGGTAAATATAATAATTTGTTGCCTTAAATGATTATACAGTATGGAAAAATGGAAATCAAATATTATTATTTCTAAGGTAATTGACTAAAATGAGGAACTAGTATACTGCATACGATCCTTAGGAGCACTCTTTTAATTTGGAAGCTCGAGTACTCTACAGTTTCATCTGGCCTCTATGGGATTTACCAATTATCAATTTTGTGTACTAATAATCATTAATATAATCACCTAAGACTGAATGTCCTCCATCCTCTAATGCAATTTATGTACTAATATGATATCTGAGTTGCACCATATTCCTTGTAATCATTTTGTCATATAGTCAGTGACGGATTCAGATTTTTAAGGTGATGGGTGCTTTATATTGGGAGAGAGAAAATTAGATCATATGAATTATGTGGCTGGCTAAAATGAGTTGAGTGGGCTCTTGGCTATGACCATATGAGATGAAAAAGGAAAAGCAAAAAATAAAATAAAAAATTGGCTGAGTGTTCAATCAAAGCGATCAAATCATGTTTTGTAATTGAAGATCATTATTTATCGTATCATAAAAGTTATTAAATTATTAACTGTTTACGGGTTGTTTATGCTAAAACAACCATTAATTTTTTTTTCTTTTACAACCAAAAGATCAGTTATTTTTAGCTAAGTATCAAAAAAAAAAAAATTGCTAAAAAAAACCAAATAAAATATTTATTTTATGATAATTAGTCTAATCTGAATGACTTTTTGGTTAAGGAATTATTTAGTTACTTTGTTGATGCTTAAATAAAATTAATTGAATTATTTATTACAAAAAGCAATGTAGTAAATTTGGTACAATAAAATTAAAGTTAAGCGATCATATATAAAAATACTCATGATTATGATTAACAAAAAAATAACTTTGAAAATAAATTTTCAACATCAGTGTCAAAATTTATGACAAAGACAGTGGGTGCTCAAAGCAGCATAACCATGCACGTGCGTCCACCTGCATGTAGTAAAGAAATCTTTTCTACAAGACCGAAAATCTCCAAAAGCAGTTTCGGAATTTTGGTCACACACACGTTAATTCCTGTTCATATAGTAAAAAAAAAAATTGATTTCGCTCAGGGGCGGTTCTGCCTTTTTGAAAAAAAAGGCGACCGCCTTATGTCCAAATTTAAGGTGCTTTATTTTTTTTTTTTTAGTAATAATAGATATTATTTTTAAAAAAATAATTTTTTTTTATAAATTAAAAAAAATAATTTTTTTTTATAAAATAAAAAAACTATTCGAAGAAGTTTGATATATCTGGAGTATTATATCTCAAAAAAAAAATTAAATGCATTGATTATATTACTAACTAAAAGAGAATTATTAGAAGAAAGCAAGTATATAATTTTAAAAATAAACTTTGTTAAAAAATATTTTTTTCTCAAAAACTTAAGGCCTTCGTTTGATTTTGGCTTTAGGCTACTAAAGTGCTTAAGTCGGCCCTGATTAGGCTACAAACAATTACATTCTCTAGAAATAATTATAACGATTAATATATTTTAAAAACTTAACTAGATAAACTATTAAGGGTCGTTTGGTACGTGGGATAAGTATTATAATAATTCTGGGATAAAATTTGAAATTAACTTTATCCCATATTTGGTATATTTGGTGTGAGGTATTAACTAATTCTGAAACTATTTTGTCCCACCATTTATACTAAAATAGTAGAATTATTGTCTCATATGGAAGACGAAATAAAATAGGAATAGTAGAATTATTGTCTCATATGAAAGACGAAATAAAATAGGCCCATGAGATATCCTTACTTATTCCATCCCGTTCAATTGGTGGTGTTCCATTTTGTGATTCGAGTAAAAACAAAAAGCAAGTGTAGCTCCAACAAATGAAAAACACCGAATATTCATCAAGAGAAAATCTAATAGTCAAAATATTAAGTTAAAGTTAACATCTCGAATGATCTTTGAATTATTTTTTTTCCTATAAAAGCCACTAAACTCATTTTTTTTACTCTGAAATCGAATATTTATACACACAAAAATTGTACATGTAACTAAATAAGATCCATTCCATCATTTTTCTTAAAAAAAATTACACTTTTTTTAAAATTCTTATTTTTTAATTTAGTCATATTTTTAATATACATGAATAATTTTTAAATCTTTGCATTCATAATAAGGGGTATGCATGTAACGAGCGTACCAAAGGATTAGTACTGTGAAAAAGATAGTCATGAGAGTAGATTTCATAATTAAGTTGGACCAAATGTTTCAGATTACCTCGATTATCAGCACAAAAAATTAGAATAATCTATATATTCTATAAATTGGTCATATTGAAGGTGAATTGATGCCTTTTTTTTTTTGCGTAAGAAACATATTTATCTTTTTTTTTCCTTGCTTTTTCTTCGTAACTAGTGAATTTACCCGTATTTTGCGCGGACATAAAAGTCCTCATTAAATATATAACATATAAAATATTTTGGCACATACTCCCTTCGTTCTTTTAGGTCCTCATCAAATATGTAACATATAAAATATTTTAGTACATATTCCCTTCGTTCCTTTTTAATTGACATGCTTTGTTTTTCGAGAGTCAATTTGACTAATTTTCAGAGTTAAATTAGAGTACATTAATTTGATATTTTAAAATTAAAATTTAAATATTCAAAAACTATATAAAAAGTATTACTTATAAATTGCAATTTTCCTTTTCTCAATATGATATTTTAAAATGTTGGTCAAAGTTTGTATTATTTGACTCTAGGAAAGAAAATTATGTCAACTAAAAAGAAATGGAGGGAGTAGTTTTTTCCTCTAAATTCAACATTTTAATATCCTTAAAAAACATAGACTTTTGCATAATATATATAATGGTTAAACTTCAATGGCAAATTTTCATATAATAAAATTATTTGTCATTGGCTAATATCATTACCAAGAGGTGAGAATACAATACTGACCAGAAAATGAAAGTTGTCAGTAAACCAAGACACGTTCCTTTCTTAACCCCGTGTTCTAAATAAGAACCAATACCTTTTTGTATAAGTTGGCACCTTAAGTTGTTCAAAATTCAATCCTATTAATTTCTAGACCATTATTTGATGTGAATAAATTTCACATGAAAGTAATAGCTACATAATTAAAGCTACATTTTTAGAATACATGAAAAATGTCAAAAGAATTGTTTTCATGTTATAACATATTATAACTTATTTTAAATAGATAGTATCGAATTAGTACACATTAATAGGAAGAATATATAGATTTACCCCTCCAAAAAGTAATATTTCATTTGTTTCAATTTGTTTGTTTTACCTTTTTTTTGAGTCCGTTTAAAAAGATCGTCCCCTTCCTTGTATACATAGTCACTCTTTAGTTCTAACTTTTCACATTAAATGTTAAGGACTAAAAAATTAAAGGTATTTACATTCTACATATATTTAGTTTAAGATCATAAAATTTAAAAAATAATAATTACTTTTTAAAATTTAGTGTAAAATTAAAACCTGATCACAAATTCAAATGAAGGGAGTATGACATTGCATCATATGGTCATTCCTTGCCAGTATTCCTCTAATCAACTTATTAATCTACTCCATATATAATTATATATAAAGAATGCAATATCATATTGGAATTCCGTCTCTTTCTTTGGTCAAGTTGAATTCATGCAACTTCTTCTTCTTCTCTTCTTCTTTCAATCTCTAGTCAACGCAACTGGGACTAATGTTTTTTTTTTCTTTTTCTCTCATTGTGTTTATTTTTAGAGGAGAAGATAATTCACACAAAGCCATCATCTTTCCAAAAACAAAAGAAGGAAAAATAAAGCCAAATACAATAATAGTTGAAGTTACATAAGTAATATATTTGTGTGTGATTGTTAAGTAAATTTTATTGAATCGTAACCTTTAGTTCCATCATTAGGTAACGATGAAAAGTCCTATTTTATGTAATGAGCGATTTGGTGGGATTGAGTCGTTATCGTATATTTTTTTTCTCTTTTTATCATTACTTATTATCGTACCTTTTTCTAGTAGGTTTACCTTTCACATTATTAATGTGTAAGATTATATAACGATGGAATAATCTATCCAAATATTATATTCATTAAAATAATATATTATGACACGACACAACACAACAAAACACAACACAATACAATACAATACAATACAATTGAAACAATAAGTAACAACTACCCAAAGGGTGTTAATAAAAGTGAATATGTGTGATAATCGTCCGCCAATCAAGCAAAATTCTAATACATTATTCTATCACAGAGAATCATGTCCTGTTGGGATCAGAGCAACGATTCATAGGAAGCAGAGAGAAAAGATTACATAAAGCAAAAGTGTCATTAGAATATATAGAACAAATAATCCCAATTGCCAGCTATTGTAGAAAAAGGGAAAGCACCAAATTCCTTATACAACCTACTCCTTCCGTTTCAAAATAAGTAATTTCATTTTGTTTCAAAATAAATAGTGTCACAGAATGAAAAGACATTTATTTGAATGAAAGAGGATTCATCTCTCATGTTACAACTTGTTCTAAGAATTAGATATTCTTGTTCAATTTTGAGTTACACTATTCTTTTTCAAATAGAAAGTGACCTTTCTTTGTTTAGAAAAATTTACCCACTATATCATATTAGAAAATCACTTAAACATAACTTATCAACGTTGTATTTAAATTTCATTTGCTAATGGTATTAAGTTTTCTAAGTAAATTGTGTACTATCTTCAAAAAAGACGCTTTTAAGAAATTCTATTTTAATTATACCCCACGTACGTAATATCTTTAAAAACTATAGTTTCCCAACAAAACCGATAAAAACCTTTAACCAATTCCTCTATATTATTCAAAGTTCTCAGACTGAATACTAGATATTGAATAGTGTAGTTTGTAATTGAGTATTGTAAGTTTGATTATTGATAATGTAGTTTGTTCTAATATGAATTAGAAAATTAATTAATTCAATTTTGATTTGAAATATTGTAGTTTGTTTTAAAACTATTACTTTTTAATTGAATATTGAAGTTTTTATTTGAATATTCTAGTTGTGGTTTTAATACTTGATTTTTAGCAGAATTAATTTTGAATTGAATACAATATTTTTAAAGCTGAATATTATATTCTTGAATCGAATATTGTAAAGTTTGATTATTGAATATTACTATAATTTATTCTAATATGAATTAGAAAAAGAGTTTCTCCAAGAAAGCCACATCACTAAATTATTTTACTTTGTGTACTACTTTGTAGGAAGTAAAGGAGGCTACCTTTGCTTTATCTATCTTCCCCCCAATTTTTTCCACCACAATAAAGTATAAACATGTAATCATTCTTTGTCAGAACCTACAATGGTGTCCATGTGTTAATAGTTAAACCAGCATAAAAAGAAAATTAGAAAATAGAAGGCAGTTTAACTATGGGTTCAATTCAGTTTAACCTTGGAACACTACTACATATTTATAAAGGCTCAGTTCAAGGAGGAAGAGAGAAGCTTTCTTATTCTCAACTTAGCAGCATATAAACTATTGCTAAAATCAGTTCGCACAATGGCACACTTCACCAAGTTTAAAGCAGATTTGAAGATTTCCTACACTTCAGGTTAGTTACTTTGCCAAATCTATGTGAATTGAGCACTAATCTTCTTCCTTCGACTTTGATCTATTTCTCTGTTGCATTGATGATATAGCTTTATTCTCTTTAGACCCAACACTATATTTTTCTTTTGGGTTTTTATAGTAACTTGTATGTTCTTGATACCATTGTTGTTAGTGAGAATACCAACAACTTCTTCATAAGTAGTTTAATGTGTTGGAAGGTTTTGTTGTTCTTTTTCTTTGCATTACATGAGAAAGCAAAGAATAAATTAAGTGTTTTTTTTTTTTTTTGGTTCTAACTAGCTAACAAAATTAATGTAAGAAAAAAGGACCACCAAACAAACCTAGTTTAATTTCCACCCGTCTCTTCCTCAAATCACATGAAACATTGTAAAACTTGAGTATTTTTTTACTCTCTAATTTGCTTCCAATCTGCGGACTTTAGCTAGGATTTGGGTGTAGGAATTAATCCAAGGTTTACTGTTTAGTTGTCCAGTAGTGCGCCTTGATGAGGCTATTGGGTAGAATTGTGAAGCTGATCATCCAATGGCTGGAAGAAGTGGTGGATGGTGAGTGATTAATCAAAAAGATTGTTTGGACAGTCTTAAACAGAAAGAGATGAGCCTATACATGTTCTCTTTCTGATATAAAAAAGAAAAAGAAAGTAAGAGAATTCAATTTCTTTGTTGTTGGGAAAAAAAAAAGGAAAGCATGTCAAAGTTGTGCACTATTTTCATTGTGGCAATTCTTTTTTGCTTCAGTACTCTCACATTTGCTGTTTGTCCTGATTCTTCTTCTGTACTCAAGCCCCAATTTCATGTTGCAAGTGAAGGGAAAACTGAAATTAATGAAGCAAAATGTGGAGGAGTGGAGGAAGAGGAATGTTTGAAGAGGAGGACACTGGACACTGGCTGCTCATGTTGATTACATCTATACTCAAAACTATTATTAACAATCATCCATGAATTAATTAAGGCCTTTTTTGTTTTTAACTTTCTAATCCCCTTTTAATTAGTTTACTAACTATGAAAGGGGTTGTAATGGCAAGTCGGTAATAATAATAAAATTACTTCTGTCTAAAAAAAAAAATTTCTCTTTGTTATATAAACAAAAGAAGTTAGCTTACAAAGAAATTGGTCTTGTCATATCTCATAGTTGGCTTTCGTCCAGAAAGGTCCATTCACCTCTTTAGGAAGTTGTTGAAAAGAGTAATAGAACGTACCATTTTTACTAGATGCAGCAAGTTTTAAAAAATATCTGCCACCTGATTTGCCTCTCTGTAGCAGTGTTGGACCTGGATGTCCCTGTCCTCCGTGCTTTAATTTGAAGGATGTCAGTGATGATGTTCCTAAGTTTGAGATTTTCATAGCGTGTTGTTTCTTGATCATATTAGCAACAACCATTCAGTGGAAATGTATATATAGTTCCATGATTTAGAGATTATTATACTACTGATACTATATTTTATTCATCTCTTCCACGAAGTAATTAAGTAATAAAAGTTTCTTGTTAATTTTTCCATATGAGATTACCTGGAATGCTTTAAATTTATTGATGTAGCAAGATTACCTAAACATGTTTCCTTCTGTAGCTGCCAATGCCATGGGGTCTTTCGATTTTCCCATGAAATGATAAAACATTTCAAACAGTTCAGCTGGAGTTGTTAGCTGAATTTAGGATTTTATTGGATTGACAAAAGTCATGGTCATCTTACTTAGCATTTCTGTTTCTAATAACTCCACCAGCTCTTGCTAATTTGCTTTTGTGACCATACAATTTTCATGCATATATATTCTTTTGGGTTTATAAGCTATAGCTTTTTGCGGTTTTTCAAATGGCTGTTTTTTTTTAAAAAAAAAAAAAAATATTATTAGAACCCATCATCCAGTCTAAGCATACCTTGGGATGATGGTGGGTTTTGGCGAGACCCCTACCAGTAAATATTTACCCAAAATTATACACGGAGGAGGCTTATTAGAAATATGTGCAAAAAGAGTAATTCATGATAAAAGAAGACATATTGGTTCTGAAATGGAATTAGCCATCCTCAGAGAAGCTTTAGCCTTCATAGCAAGATCTAAATATTGTGTGAAGAACCTTATAATTGTCTCTATTATTGTTTGGCAAATCATGTTTGATTAAAATTAATTAATTAATGGACTAGTAGAAATCTTTTCTAAACTTTCTCCAACTGCCTAATTAATGATGTTTGTTTCACATGCAGGTAATGAGGATCCAGCAACACTCGAATTACGGGAACGCCTACGTCGAGTCCTATTCGAACTGTGTAACCCCCCACAAAGTTTACTATCAAAAGATTGTCTTGTCCAGATATGGATATGCATAGAAGGAGCAAGCCAAAAGGGTACTACACTTTTGGCTAAGGACTCTATTTGGGGTGCTGCCACTGATGAGGGCTTGCGCCAGTATGAACGATACTGGAAAGAGTCTAGCAAAAATGAAATTCCAAAGGATATGACAATTCACATCTCACTTTTGTCAGACCAGGCAAACTATCTGCAACCTGAGCTTGCGAAAACTTGTGGCATTCAAGCTTCAATCTTTTTTCAAGTTTTCGACTTCCAATTTGGGCCCTCATGTATTGCTTTGATTGAGATAGTTACAACAAGACAAGATCCTGATTTTGGCATAGTGGAGTATATAGAAATTAAGAGACACCTTGAGGTAAGTAATCATGTTTTTATTATTCAACTACGTTTACTAAATGATCTTTTTAATTCCATTGAAAACGTTAATTAATTAATTAGTTAAATGTCACTAGTTGTAGTTAATTCGGATCAATATTCTTCATAGACTAGTGCATGCTGATGGGAACTGTAAAAAGTTCTTAAAAACCAACCATTTTAATTTCTACCTTCAGACAGACCAGGCCCGACCCGTAATTGAAATATTTAAGACCTCTAGCTACTACTTGAAAAGGCTAGGGTTTAATTAAGAGAATGAATTATATGGCGTGTTTGTGCGTGTGTATATGTATATATACTACTTTAGGAAAAATGATGAAGAAATCTGGGAATAGTGTAGTAGTGGCTCTATTGTATGTATGTATGCATTGCTTTTTATGAAGAGGTGTAATATAAGCTGGTAGTAATGTTAGATGTGATGGCTTTTTCTGAGATATAGTCAAGAGGATACGACGCATGTTTCATATTTATTGTCTTAAAAAGTAGAGTCAAGAGTATGCGATGCATGTTTCATATTTATCATTGTTTTAAAATACACTCTACGTATAAAATTACTAAAGGTTATATCTTAACTAGACATTATATATATACAATATGTAAATACTCCCGTCGTTCACTTTTGCTTGTTAATTTTAGACTTGGCATGTCCATCGAGAAAACAATGATTGACATAACTATTTTACCGCATTACCCCTATTAATTAACGTTTAGTATTTGCTCTTGGAAAATGATCTAAGGAATAGGTAATTAATATTAAGGGTAAAACATGAAAATAAATAAATGATAATGGTCTTTCATTGATATGTTAAAAGTAATAAGTAAAAGTGAAAATTTATTTTTAAAATAATAGATAAGTAAAAGTGAACAGTGGGAGTATCATTTTTTATCAAATTTATACTTCTAAGAGAATCTGATTGGGAAAGTCAAATGAGTGGGTGGGGTTAAAATTGAACAAATTAAAATGAGTTAGACCAATGGATTGTGCTGGAATGGGCTAAACATGTGATGGGTCACAACCCACCCAATTTGACTTAATTTTTTCAAATAGTCCACCTACTCCTGCTCCACCACTTACACATTAGCCCAACTTTAGATTAGCTATAAACTGAGCGAGTTGAGTTGATAAATAAATGGGTTGAACGGGTATGTTTTTATGGATTCATTTTGGCACCCTGATAATTATGCATGTGTCAAATAACGAGATACCTTTACTATGCATGTGACGCATTAAATATAAATTTCTCGAGGAGATCAAATAGTGTGGCGATTTGATTTTAAAAGGAAAAAATTGGAGTACACATAACATATGTATATTTCTACCTAAATTGTGTGCTCTCTCTAACAATTACTTTTTGGGGTTGAGCTAGACTCAAGATTCATTTCTTTACATGGTATCAGAGCTAGACCTATTTCAATTCATGATTTACCGATGTTCGACCCCATATTAAATTACCCACACACTAGATTTTCAGTCCTAATCAGCTAGGTTTAAGATCGAATCTTATCGCCAGCTATTATCAAAAAAAGAATTTTTATGTGTTTGGTCGATTAAAATAAGAATTAGGCCAACACGTGACGGGCGTGTTGAATATACATTTATATTTAAATTATGTTCTCTCTAACCATTTAAATTTTTAGATGAGAGGTTCACACACTTCATTCAATGAATTTCTGAAGTTAATTGACTTTCTTTTTTCAGAAAGTAGGATTGAAAACTTCATTCCAGGGTAAATTACCTTTTCCGGAGGTATGTATGTCTTTGCGATAATGCTTGAATTTATTTCCTTTTTAAAAGCTCATATATATTCGACTTCATCTTTTAGACTATTTCTTTCATGCTATAAGTAATGCCTTCCAAATTAGAATCAGGAAGAGGGGTCTTCATTGGCAGCACAAGGTTTACAAGATCAACCAAATTTGTGGGAGAGATCAACGACCGAAATCAAAGGGAGAGTAAACTCGGACAGTCAATTCCATGATCATAATGGACCGAATAAGCATTTTGCGAAAACCAACCATGGTAAGTGGCATTGACTAATTATTATTACGTACTAGTAATTATTCAAGTGCTTCAAGACGTATAGTATGATAAGTGTTTTAAGCTATTATACCATCTCAAACTTTTCGTGGCGTGCAGTTTGTAGGAAATTCAGCATTGGTTCACCTTCTTCTGACAAGACTCCAATTGTTAGTGCAAGGCTTGAAAATCCCAGGATCACCCGCATCTTCCGTTTTAAATCCGTATTTACAATTGAAGCACTGAGGAGGTCAATAGTAAACATGTTTGATGGGGTTGGTATCAGTGGAAGTAATTTTTATCTCTACTATGTGAATGTGCAAAACGAAAGGAATACTAATTGGATCGATAGAGATGAGCAGGTGATGGAATTATTTAGCACTAATTGGAAGCCTCATGATTCTGTCGTCTTCGTTATCGATGTTGTATCGCATAACGTGACGGGAGACGTCGACCTTTCTGACACGGAAAACGAAGGTGGTAGAAAACTTCAAGGAGTAGGGCTAGATATCAATGATGATGGATTCAAAATGGCTTATGAAGCTATAGACAACGAACTTACTCCGAGTAATAGAGATAAAAGGATGGCGAAAATCATAGGAGGTATGTAATTAAGGATGTGTTATATGTTGGAATTTTGTTCAAATAAAATTGTATTTACCAGCATTATATACTTTCTCAAACCCATATATATGCGTGTTTCAAATATTATTAATTTCCTTTTTGCATGCAGCTTCGGTGAGTACTGTGAAAACTCATTTCAAAAGACTCTACAGTTCCCCTATAGTTATTGCGCCTTCAACTCAGCATGGCTTTGGAAATGGTGAAGCTGCGAGGCACAAGAAGATGAGAATAGGAGAATCCAGCTCCACACTTGATATACTGTGGCCAAAAATGCAACTTTCAGCGGAACAAGAAACGCAACATTCTTCTGGTCCAAGCAACATGCAGGTGGTTATTGTGGGAAAGACCCAAGATATAATGTCAGAAGAGACGGCTGCACGCGGAGCTGAACAACAAGTGCAAACGTTGGAGTTGGATTCGGGAATCGCAAGAAACATGGAGGTAATTAGCCGTGGCAATATGCCAGCTGAGACGGAACAATATAGAGCTGGACAACAAGTGCCACATAATTATTACGTGGAACAGATGGTGGAAAACCCAAGCTTTATTAATGTGGAGGAGAATGAATACCCTGCAGGTGCAGATGCAGATGCAGATGCAGGTATCATTGGGGTTGAAAATCAGTTCGGTAACGGGAACGACAGAGTATTCGATGCAACTGGTGAACCCGAATGCACCATGATCCAACCATCGGAAGCTAATCATAAACAACTGGAAGAGGATTATTGGGACGCCCTTGGAGACATCCCTATGGAAATCGGTGGTTTTGATCTTTGGTGTATTCTTGATGAGATCCCTGAATCGGATCTTGATGATAATTTGGGTCATGGTTAGGTGAGTGTGTGCATGTATTCTGATCGAACCACCAAAGAGTGTGGAGGGATATACTTCTATTTTTAATCAGAGGTCTTGGGTTCGACCTAGGGGATCGGAGGAACTCCATATAGGAAGTGCTTCTCCCTTTTGGTGGGGTCCTAGCGGCGTAAGCCCGGATTAGTCGGATGGGTTTCGGCCACCGGGTGCATAAAGCAGAAAAAACAAGTTTAATTCTGTACTGCATGCATAGGTTTGTAGCCAGTCTTTTGGGTAGAGGACTAGCTCGATCGTAGCCTAGGTGTACTATGTAACTTGTGTTGCGTGAGAAGAAGAGAAAATTTTCAGTTCTATAGGTCAGAGTTAGACTGCCATTTAAGTGAAAGAGTAAACAATACAAATACTCGTTGTATTGTTTCTTCGTGAAGGCAGAGTAGCATGCATGTGTTTGCTTTCTGAGAATTTGAATGAGTTGTAATAGTGTGAAGAGTATTTTTATTGTATGTGTGGTTATTTTCCGCTTGTTCGTTCAGCAAAATCATCAGTCCCTGCTTGTTCCTTCTGCAAAAGATGGAAGACAGTATAATCATTCACCATTTGTCTAAGAATCTCATATTGCATACACCTCATGGCTCAACGATACATAATTAATTATATTGTGCATACAAAATTACTTACTGCAAGATAGACGGCCTGTTGTTACGTCATCATTCCCTCTAACCTCTATGCTTTAACCTGTCTGATTGTAATGCGTATTAACCAATTGCTAATAGGTAGCAAATAAATTAAGGTATATATATATATACACTTAAAAAGTGGAAACTTCTTAAATTTTTACTTCAACCAATCAATAAGAATATATTTTTTGTGTGTGAGAGAGATGTGATGGACTAAGATATTTGAACATTAGTCTTCCCTATGTCGAAAGCCCAATTTCCCCTGTATACCGAGGAAGGTAAAATTGTTTGGGTATTCTTCGAGCCCATTATACTCACTTGGTAGGTCTCACCGGCCCATTTCAAGACTTGATTGTAGTAGGATGATGTACCGGATTTACCCGAAATCAGGATTCGGCTCCTCTCCATTTTTCTCAAGTTCTAACTTGGATTGGAGACACTTGTCATAATTTAAAATTAATGGTTAAGATTTAATTAATTAAACTAAACCTCTAATCATGGTTAGAATAATTAATTACTTCCATATATTTCCTCCAAAGAGATTTTTAAAATCCCACAATTCTAGATCTACATTATATCTTTCTTAAATATATATTAAAAAAAACTCTTGCCTTGAGTAAATTTCTTAAGAATATGAATACGAGTAATTACATATCTAATCACTTTGACTCCATTTGCTAATCATATAACATGGTTGTCTAATGTTTTATGAATAGTTCGAAGCGTTGCTTTAAAAAAATTTCTACTTAGATATATAGTAAGATCTTATCATGGTTAAATGAAGTAAAATACATGTTAGTTAATCATGGTTAAGTAACATGAACTCTAAATTTGAACACATGGCATGCATATATTGGTTTGGTGTATACACCGGGTGCGTGTAAGTTTTTGGAGGGGAGCCTGATCCCCGAAATCACATCCAGGACCAGAGGATCGAGTCTAACGTTTGAAGAATATTTGTAAGCTACATCTATACCAAAGATGTGCAAATATTGCAGAGACGCCGCAAGGGCAGTTATATCCGCTTACCACAATGAACGTTACGAGCTCCACTGCTGCAAGGACACTTATATTCGATTACCACGATGCCCGTTATATTCGACCGCCATAACGACCATCATATTCGACTGCCGCGAGGGCTGTCATGTATATATCACTAATGGAACCATCAAAACACCGAACCGAGGTTATCTTGATCAAATATTGACCGAAATCTATTCTTATCCTTTGAACTTCTAATTTTCAACCAAATACTCAAAATTCATCCAAACACCTTGGGACCCGATGCAACAACCCTTTGTATACATGTTATAGTAGCCAGTAACGATATTAAATCTTGATACTAATATTTAGTAGGTTTAGCAGTGTTACTAGAACCACTCGGCTCATGCATGGTGTGTAAGTTACATGCGTACGTACAAGAAAAAACGAAGATTGTAACAAACTTGTTAACATGGAAGACACTATGATTCTTGAATAACTGAGAAAATAAACCAATAGATATATATATATTTTCACTTACAAGAGCAGGAGCTGGAAGATCAATCCTGAACCTGAAGAAGGAATTAACCATTTGAATCTTAAGTTATGTTCTCAGAGTCATCTTCAGCTAGCACATAAATAAATCATCGAATTAAGAAGGAATAGATCTTGTACAGGCCCTCTCTTGAATTAATCCTTTTGCATATATGCTCCTGGTGGGTTGAAATTTGAACCTTTAATTTGCATATGCTCAATATTGGTCTTGGTGTATACCTTTCATAGAGGGGGTTAGCTTGGTGGGTTGAAATTTGAACCTTTAATTTGCATATGCTCAATATTGGTATTGGTGTATACCTTTCATAGATGGGTTAGCTAATTAAAGGTGCAAAATTTTCATCATAGGTTCATAAAAAAGTGCTAGAGGCTATATTCTATTCTATAAATAAAAATAAATTGAAGTAAATGGAATCCCACCATCCAAGGCGCAGAAAGTGGAGTTTTATCAGTAAAGGTAGTTGGGCTGGCTTTTCCTATTTTATTCACACAAATCAATATTCTTTACTCTCTTTAGTCTTAACTTGTGTGTCACTTTTAGTTTTTTGAGATTCAAAATTTTAATTTACTTTTCATAATATATTTTTTATTGTATGTTAATATATTTACAAAAAATTAATCTATAATAACTTTTATTATTTTAAAATGTTAGTTTAATTTAATTTACTTAAATTTAGTTTAATTTAATTTACTTAAATAATTAATTTTTGAGAAGTAGAAAATGTTAGTTCCTCTGTCCATCTTACTTGTTTTAGTTGATTTGGCATATACCCCATAAAACAATAAAGAAAAAATAATTATATTATATTATCTTTATTAATTACAAGTCATTAAAATATTGAGAAATGAATATACTTCCTTTCAAAAAGAATGATTCTTTCCTTTTTTGGCAACACTTTAATTTCAACTTTCCACATGACATGTTTAAGACCACAAGATTAAAAGACATTTTGGTACATTTGTCATAACTTTAATTTAGGATCACAATATTCAAAAGTCTTTTTTATTTTCTTAAATTCTGTGTCAAGTCAAACTAGATCATTCTTTTTGAAACGAAGGAAATAGTATTTAATAGCAATGATTGCAAAAAGATAAATTATCTGTTAAATTTTTAACCGAGCAAATAAAGTTGGACAATTATCGAGTGGTTTCAATTTTTTTTAATTATACATTTAAACAAGATGAGTATGAATTTTGCCAACTTGTTGAAATGATGGCCACTGACCCACTGTCATGACAGCGAGACACGCATTTTTTTACTTTATAATTGCGCCTAATCATGGTCAAGTAAAAAACACAAGTGTTCTTACATGTTTAATTTAGATAATACTGCAGAGTGCAGATGAAAGAAAATAGAAACAGATGAAAGATAAAGGAATGCATTAGGAGTATATATAATATAATATGTCGAGCAAGTTTTTAAAGAATATATTACTACTGTATATCTGAGGTGACCATGTATATTTCAACTTTTACTTTAGAGATTTTCATGGTACCGAGTCTTACAATTAATTCACTGCTTCAAAAAAACAAAAACAAATGAAGTCTGTTGATTTACTAGCCAACACTAGAGTCACGGTGAAGCATGCGTTACCCAGACAAGTGAAAGCTGCACTGAAGAATGATCAAGATGACAGGCCTAATCTTAGGATCAGAATTAAAAAAAGACACTTCAATTTCTAACATGTATTTATGCATTCTTATTTTCAGTTGTTTTTATACACTTCAAAGACATGCTATCTTAAATGTGAGCCTCACTTATGGCTACATCCAAACATATAGCCTATATATAGGTTATATAGGCATGTCTTTTTGTACATGAAATTTCATCCTTATTAACCCCCATAGAGGAAGGACAATCTTCCACCTCTTGTAGTTCTTTTGCTGATGGAATGAACAGGTAAGAGGTTGCTTCAATTTTTTTGTAAAAAAAAGTCTTAAAATTAAGATGCAGTACTCATGGATCAGATGATATCAAATACTCCTCTCTTTAGTACGTACATACATGTTTAAGTTACCTAAACTTAAAAGTTCAAATAATTAGATCATATGAAAATGCATATATAACTTTATTTAACTCGTTAAATCTTTCCACTAATTAAATAACTTTTAGAGATTGCATTATTTCAGTTGAAAGAAAATTAACTTGTCTAACCAACGCACCCCTTTCTTTTCCCGTTTTAAATTTGTTTTTGTAGGCTCAACTTATATTTACAGTAATATATAGTACTCTTATTATTCACTATAGTTTATTACAATTCAAATTAGGAGTTTGTAGGCACCTAAGTTTACCCCTTCCTTCTCTCAACTTTTGCACTAATCAAACTCTTTTAGCTTTAGCTTTTTGACCTGCTAATTACTTTTGGTTTAAAAGAAAATAGGAAATAAAAATAATATATATTTTTCTTTAATTTAGTATTTCTTTAGGTACTTAAAGTTGTTACATGTAATGAGTGAATCACTCTTGCATTTTTAAGAATGTTTCATGTTAAATGGAGAGCCAACAGAGGTTTTTTTTTTCTTTTTTAAAAAAATTAGTATTATTCTTTGGATCTCCTCCCTTTTCATTTTGATATTATGTACGCTTAAATTAATGGAACAACTCCACAAAATCCACCATGAAATAACAAAATAAAGGTTTCATTTTCAGTATTAACATATATTTGGCACTTTTTATTTTGTATATAAATCTTTTTTTTTATTACTATTTTCGATTTTTTGTCTATCAGAAGAAAAGAAATGAAAATAAGAAAGAAAACTAAGGCAAAAAGGCATGTCTAGCTAGCGTGGTCCATTAACAATGCTCTTTGTCGATTTTTCTAATAGTGGTTGAGGTGGGTTTTGCTATTTTATTCACAATGGCAATATTCTTTGTCAATTTTCTACGCTAAGCACTAATTCTTTGTCAACTTTTCTCCAACTTTATGACTTTATTAGTGGTTGAAATGATGGCCACATTCATGATAACGAGACATGCATTTTCTTACTTTCTAAGTGCGTTTTTGTTGTCATTTTAAAAAGATAATTAGTCTTCAAATTAGGAAGAAAATATATATACTTAATTTTTATTTTACATTGAAAAATATTACACAATCTGTCCCAATTTATGTGTTAATTTTCATTTTTCAAGAGTCAAACGATTTAAGTTTGACCGTGAATTTGGGTATGAAATCTCAAGTTTTTGAAATAAAATTTATATATTTGGAAACTACGTAAAAAGTACTATAAATAACAGTTTTTGATAATTCAAAATATTTAAAAGATGTATGAAAATATCACGGTCAAAGATAAACTTGTTTAAATCTTGAAATCCTAAAGATGTCATATAAATTGGGACGAAAAGAATAAATATAAAGGAAGAATGCAATTGGACTACGAGGTTGTTTGAACGAAAAGAGTAAATATAAAGGAATGCAATTGGACTATGAGGTTGTTTGGCCAAGCTGTTAGTAGTAAAAATAAAGACGACATTTACACGAAGCCAAAAATTTATATGAGTGTTTGTTCGGCATATGTACTAAGCACTACGTTGGACTTTCGTACATCACCTCTATGTACAAAAAGTTTCTTGCGTTCACGAGATATAATCGGACAATGCATAAAACTAAGTTGGCTATAAAGGCACCAACTGATACTGTATATGGGCTCACCGGTCACTAACACATCACTTGAGGAGGGTAACGATTCATGTGGTCGTTTTGAGTATTAGGACTTTTTTTAAAAAAAATAATATCTTTTGTAGCTTTATAATGTGAATGATGAGTCCCCACGTAATAATATTTCACAAATTAGTAATTTTTAATATAATATTATGTTATTATTAGCTGCCACATTATTATTATTATTATTATTATAATAATAATAATAATAATAATAATAATAATAATAATAATTTTCAATTGACTATTTTCATCTACAAATACTTCTCTACCGGACAAAATGGTGATATACGATAATACGATAATGAGAAAAATAGATTGGATAGCTTCCACTTCTGAATCTTTCAGTTAGCTATACACATTTGTGATCCCGACTGTACCCATGCAATGCATACTGACATAGTAAAAAAGTGGTGCCACATGCATATACATGTATAGAGAAATTAAAATCATAAGTATTAAAACTTCATGGAGAACAGCGTTCATATTTATCACTACTATATATGATAATAAATTCAATCAACTAAGCCTCAATCCCAAATTAATTGGGATCGACTATATGAATCTTCATAAAGTGATAGTTTAGAATTAAATCATCTTTATTTTACACCAATCCACAAAAAATCGTGACAGGGGAATCCATCCCACTAGAGAAAAGAAGAAATAAGTGAATCAACATTCACGCTTCCATTTCAGAAAGTGCATTCCTCCATTGCATCTTCATGTTATAATTTAACAAATGAATCATACGTAAAGGATCGCACAAATGTAATTAATAACAATATCACATGTAATATGTCACCAACCAAGGTGTTTCACCTAAATCAAAAAATTGTGCACAAAAACCTACTGCGGAAGAAGTTATCCATATGTACGTGAAAACTGCAAAACAAAAAAGGCACCACACAAACAAAAAGCTACTCAGTTATAAATACATTGCCGGAGACTTTAAACAGGCACATTCGTGATGGCACTAATTATATTCCCGCTGAAGTAATTAAATATCATGTTAGTCCACCAAAACCGTAAAGTGTAGCCAATTCGCACAACTCTTAGAACACACGTACTGGCGAAGTTAGAAATTTTGTTAACGGTGTTCAGAACTTTAGTATATATCTCCAAAAAATATTGTTTTTTGACCTATATACACAAACAATATTAGTTTGCACAGTATAATTTTTCAACATAGGGTGTTCGAGTGACCACCCTTGAGTCAACATAGCTACACCATTGCACATACATCGTTGCTTCACTTCCAAGCAGAGACAACTGATGAGTTGTACGAGTCCACCACAGGTAAAGGGACCAGGTCCATTATGCACTACAACAGTAAAGATAACGAATAAATATAAATTACTGAAAGTAAAGAACACACAATGTTTACGTGGAAACCTCCTTGCTCAAGGGAGGAAAGCCACGACCTGTCTCACAGGATTTCCAACAACTTCACTATCTTCGAGCCAAGTGTGATTACAGAATCCAATAATCACTAGGATTAAACTCTTAATCCTACCTCCTTGTAATAGCTCTATTACAAGATCTGTGCAGTAGTTCTACCACACCCCCATGTTGACTAACTCTAGTTAATCACTCCTAGGTAACTCTACCCAAGAAAGACATCAAAGCAAAGATGAAGAATCTTGGCTATTCTAAGGATGACTCAAAAACTAACTCTAGTTAATGTGATTCAACCTAAGACATAGACAAAACTGATACCTACAATCTTTCATAACTCAGGAGTAGGTTTATAATTTCAAGAACAAAATACTATAACTTCAAAATCAACAAGGACTGAATTGCAGCTGTATCAGGTCCCTCGTTGAAAGTGAGCAGTACCGTGATGAAAAAGGGCTTTTGCTTTTGAGAGAAAATTCTTTGATTGCAAAAACTAGGTTTTGCCCTTGTCACATCTTGCTTTTATACTGAAAAGCAAAACCTTAGCAGTATTCTATTGGTCCAGGTGTTCGCAGGCCAGCTGCATCACTACCATCCAAAACAGACAATACAATTTACAGCTATACAGAGTTTCTTTTGTCTTTCACATCAGCATAGCTAGGACCAGGTCCCTTGAACTCTCGTTTGTAAATCATCAAATCCGAAATCCTATATTTTTCCTTTTTGATGATAACAAACAATATGAACTATTTTATGAATTATTTTCAGTAGTTCCCCCTGTCAATTAGATTCCTCATCTACCTTATAATTATGTTCCACCTATCAACTAGATTCCTCCTTTAATGATTCTTTCAAGGGACCAGGTCTCCTAATATGAATCAAGATTGCCCCTGTATGATAATATTTTCTCCCTTTTGGCATCATAAAAAAGTAGTAACAGTAAACCAAGAGAAATAAAATGCGCATAAGGTTAACTCATGGCCACTGGGGCAACACTAACATGAATGAGCAAAGCTAAAAAGATAAATAGATGACAGACATAAGCAATTAATTCCATTCATAAGAGCAAGGAATAGTATCATACATAATTAACTTAATAAAGACACCAAAAGAAACTGTTCCAAGATGGCCACAGAGACAAAATTAACACCAAAAAGGATAGGGAACCTTAGGACAAGAGAACTAGGACAATTTGAAGAGGGCTTAAGAAGAGGGAGGCTTAGGAGCAAGGGAACGAAGGACCAGGTCCATACGCGCACTTTCAGCTGCATGCGCATTGAGAAGCTGCTTAGTCAGGTCCTTCACTTTAGTATTTAGAACCTTGACCTCAGTATTCAACTCATTGACTTGTTCCTTTAGCTCTTTATTTTCAGCACGGAGAGTATCGATGGTACCATGTCCCTCACCTGCAACCTACTACAGTGTTGCCTTTAATTGAGAGATTTCTGTATCCAATTTAGCTACTGTAATAGTCATATCTTCCAATTGTACAACCAACATTTCTTGTTCATCAATGAGTTCTAAGACTTGTGAGTTAGATTTTTCCCCTACCTTTCCTTTCACACACTCATTTTCAATCAATATAGTCATGAAGAAGGTCTACTTGACTGACCCAGCCAATCGTTCTGAACATTCAACCTTAAAATAATCAAATACCTTGTTCAAAAGATAGTCGTATGTCATTCCATGCTTCCCATCTTTAACATACATCACTTTGTACATATGTTTAATCATGATAGCAGGAAGATTGATAATTTCAAACTTGCTGAGGGTTTCTATGAGGAACAGGTCCACTGCTGAGGCTACTGTTCTCTTTTCTAAATGAGGAAGCAAGACTTTGTTAACAAGTTCAAACAACAATTGAAATTCCCCTTTTAAGAACTTTTTCTGCACTCCTACCTTTGACTTTTCGGTGATTTTGCTTGCTTCTTGCACAAACTCAAGCGATAGTCCTTTGTCTTTCACAGACCTGATCCGTTCTATAGGGACTTCAAGGATTTCACCAAGTATAGTTTTATCAAGACGGATTTCAACACCTTGTACCATGGTAGACACACTTAAACTATCTTCAGAGAATTTTGAGGTGTAGTAGAAATCTCTCACTTCCTTCTAATGAACAGTAGGGGCTGGCATTTGAAACAAGTGAAGCCATTCTTAACACTTTACATACTCAATCAACTCAACCATTCTGGCTTATCAAAAACACTTGGATCAAATACTCTTTCTTTAATCACCTTTGGAGTTTTGAGTGCGTTAATTCTCTCCTCTCTTATAAGAGTTTTTTCTTCCTTTTGAACTTTCCTCCTCTTTGAAGGGGTACCTGATCCCCTTTCTGGTTGACCTACTTGTCTAGATGTAGTGGAGTCAACTTAAGGACCAGGTTCCTTAGAGTCAGTCGTTGCCTTCCTTTTAACATTTATGTGCTTCTTAGAAGCAACAATTTTGATTTTCCTTACATAGGACCTGGTCTTCTAAGAGATGCTAGCTTCGTTCCTTCTTTTTGATGTTGCAACAGTAACATCAGAAACTATTTCATCTTTCTTTTCATATTCCTTCACAACCAGAACCTTCTCCATTGGAGTTTTCTCTCTCTCTTTTTATGACAAACATTTTCCTTAATCTCCTCCTATTATCAGTAATAGATTTGTTTGCTTTCATTGCATCTCCCATGAACTTCTTTCCTACTCCTTGAATTCCATACGTATTGACTACATTGTCTGTACCATCTACCTTATCCTTTTCCTTAGACCCATGATGTCTAAATCTTTTCTATACCAGATCACTACTTTTATCCTCTACCACTTCATCCTCTAATGGGGGTAAGAGTGGTTCTTTCTGAACTTGGACTGTGGCAGGAGTTCCATTATAAGTTGGACGGGGAGATTAAATAGGTGACTCAAATAAGATGAGTTCACTAGTGGAATTGGTCACTGGTCTACGGATAAGAAAGTTAAACTTTCGGCAACCCAGTTCACCCCTGTTGCTTCATTGTTTGAAGGATTTGACTTTTCAACAAGTAAATTCCCATCAAACAAGTGTTCATCAAACAAAGTGGAGTCAGAAGGGTTAAGGGTTATTGGTCCCTGAGAAGACTCTGTAGGCTCTTTAGTATTCAGAGGACCAAGTTGATGTCCAGGAACAACTGACTCAATGAGAGACTCAGACAAAGTCAATGTAATAAGGGGTGGTTTCTCAACTGCAATAGAAATAGTTTCGGAGAGAATTGCAGAAGGAATGGGTTTTTTTCAGTGGTGGAACATGTGTGTGAGAAGTCCTTTTCTGCCATGGATGAGGGAGTATTCTTCAAGAAAGGTTTTTTGACTATTGGTGAAGCAGTATGAGGAATTTTGTCATCAGAAGGAATTTTGGAAGGAGATGAAGTCTGGGACATTTTTCTAGATAAAGAGAGAAAGAAGGAATTAAGAATTAAGGAGGACAGAAAGATTTTCTAGGAAGTGATTTGAAGATAATGTAAGAATATGAGAATTTAGGGTTCTGATCCGATATCTAAAGAGAGTTAAGAGAGGTGTTGTTTGGAATTAAAGGTAAAGGACGTGTCGGGTCCCTATTGGACACGCCTTTTGGCATTTCAAATGATGTGACAGCAGTACAGAGGGGCGGGAAGAGACACGTGGCCATTTGAACAGTAAATTCCTGCATTTTCAAAAAGCAATATACGTTACATTAACCTTTGAGTAGGGACATGGTCCCTCTATTATTGAAGGATTTTTGCCTTTAAGTTTGTCTCACCCATTCTTTTCAACAGCTTGTCCACCATATGTGTATACCCACAGAAGGTATGAAATTGAGTTAGACCAAATGAACAAATTTATTATAAGGATACCTGTTCCCTAATCATTATCCAATGTCATGAGAGATAAGATCAACTAAAGCAACTTAATTCATCTTGATTAGTCCTAGCCTTAGCCTATTTTTTTCAAACTGATCTCTGTGGAGAGCCTTTGTAAATATGTCAGCAACTTGGTCTTCAGTCTTGTAGAATTTTATACAGATAACCCCTTTCTCCACATTATCCCTAAGAAAATGATGTCTCACATCACTATGCTTGGTCCTCTTGTGCTGCACAGGATCTTTGGCCATGTTGAGAGCACTGGTGTTGTCACATAACAGAGAATAGTATCAGACACTATCTCAAAATCCTTCAACTTCTGCTTGATCCATAGTAATTGAGCACAACAAGAAGCAGTTGCCACATATTCAATTTCAGCTGTGGAGAGAGCCACTGAGTTTTGTTTCTTTGATCCCTAGGAGATTAGAGAAGAGCCTAAGAAGTGAGACAGCCCAAAAGTGCTCTTCCTTTCAACCAGGTACCCTACATAATCTGCATCAGCATAACCAATTAGATCAAAGTTATCATCGGATGGGTAGAACAGGACCAGGTCCCCTGTTCCCTTCAGATATCTGAGAATCCTCTTTGCAGCCTTCAAGTGAGACTCCTTTGGGCAACCTTGGAACCTAGCACACATACCCACACTGAAGACAATGTCAGGCCTACTGGCAGTCAGGTATAAGAGGGACCCAATGATTCCTCTGTACATAGTCTCATTCACCAAAGGACCAAGTTCATCAGTATCCAACCATCTGTTATTGTATAGTAATAAATCCTATTAGAGGATTCGTAGACAATGTAAAGTTATTGTATGTAATCATAGTTTTAGTTGTCTATTGTATTAGTGTGTCCATTTGACCAATACTACTTAAATACCATTCTGGTAATTGTTTCACGAATAGTGGCTCATCCGTTTAATGAAGGTCATTTGTATAGCAAGTGTTCATATGAACCCTTGTCAACCCTTTCCGGTTTAGAGCGTGACAAACTTAGTATCAGACCCTAGGTTCAGTCATCCTAAGGAGTCTATGAAGCCATGTCTAGTAGAACCTCACTTATGAATGTGTTTTGCACAACATTTATAATGGAAGGACTACTTGGCAATCTAGGAATTATGACCTTATTTTATGATCTAGATTGTGCGACAAAGCCCATATTATATGATGTTACTTCCTATTCACACGCTGCTTAATCGTGATACACCTCCTATCTATTATAGTCAACCTTCGATCAGGCCAAAAGATAAAACTCTAGTATTGCCAAATGGGCAGTTTTCACCTCATATCACTAGTCACATTGAGGCTCATACGTGAGGCTAAAGATGACTCGATGCTTTTGATCTTTCATTCCCTCAGTTGTATTACAAAGAAAGGTATGTAGAGATTAATATGCCCTCTACACTACAGTTATAGTTGTAATTGTGTTAACCCAAATTTATCTAAGTAATTCACAAGGAGGGAATTAGTCAAATGATTATTTGGTTAAGGGTTGTTCATCTACAGAATGGGAAAATAGTATCTCCTAATGTAATTTTGGTAGAAGAATGCAATCGACTTCTATGTCTGGAAGTTTTTTTTTATATGATCTTTCTAATGCTAGTATGATTTAAGACTATAAAGTATGTTCAGTACTTCTTTGTTGATAAACCGGAGCTTCAAGATAAGGTATTATCAAATTGACTCCCTATAAATTGAAGATGATAGTATTCTGTATAGTTAGGAAAGAGACTCCACACTAGCGTTAATCAAATGTATCCTTAATTGACTAACAAGGCTTAGATGCTTTATTAAATATCATTTTCAGGCGAGAACTTGGATGATTTCGATGAATAATATGCATTAGATTACTTCAATTAGATAATTACTTGTATAAATTCTTTGATGATAACAAGCTCGAGGATAAGTGTTTTAGTAGACTTATGAAAATATAATGTGTATGGATATGTCTCATTATGATTTATGTTGGAGTTAAGAAAAGTATTATTATAAGACCAAAGGTTAGGATCAGAGAATTTTGATGGGTTAGACATAGGTTAAAATCAGTATCTGAAATTACAAAACCAATTTTTGCTTAGTGTGAAAGTTGGCACCTCTTGTATAAATCCAAAGATATCCCTAAGAACCAATTACAACAAAGTATATCTTAGCAGATGTAAACATTTCAAAAAATATCACAAATCTCACCAGATCCAAAGAATAGTCATACTACAAAAAGTTCTTATTCTAAAAAAACTTAAAAGTACAAACTAAAAAAACTTTAACTTTGCTTGGATGGTGAATGATCAGCATCAAACCCTTTAAACAAATCATCACCAGCATCAAATCTTCCAAGAAAATCATGTCCAGCATTTGTTCCTAGAAACAGATGTCGAGCAGCAATTGGTATACTAAAAAAAATCACTGACATCTACATTCAAAGTTTGTGGATCAATCCAAGTTAATGAAGGCTATGAGGGTGCTGACTGTATAACTAAATTAGGCTGATAAGACTGCAATGGTTGGGAGACTGTTGTGGAAGGAAAGAAGGTAGATGAAGGTATAGAAGGGGATGTGAACAAACAAGTCGACGATAGTCCTAAAGTCATGTTCTTGGCCCTTTTCTTTATTTATGCAGAGCTAGTGCAGCTAGTCAATCCATCACGTAACTGTACAATGATAGTATCAAAAACTGCAAGAGATAAAACAAACATAGGTAAGCCAAAGTTCAAATAAAAGACTATCAATTAATAAAATGCAAAACATAAAAATCATACCTTGTAATAACTTTTTAAGAAGATTACCACGACCAGACTTGCTTTTATATGATGGTTGTCTACCTAATGCCTCATCAATGATCATAAAGTCTTTGTTTGAAATGCCAATAGGAGCACCTTTCCGACCTACTTTGATCTCCATTCCAGGGATCAGGATGTTAAGAAAATAAATAGGCTGCTGAATACTGAAAAAATCACGAACTCGATCATCTGTATCTGTATCATACAACACATCCATCCCTCGGTCAACAGTTTGAATGATAAATGCAGAACTCAAATCCCGTTCAAAAGAGCTTAAAATAGTATTCTGTAGGGCTTCAACTACATATTCATCACTAAAATTGAAAGCACCAGTTCCTCGAAGGTTTACCAATCTAGCAATAACTAAGGAATAGGGTTGCTCAGCCAAAGAGTTGTAATCTTCCCTTCTCTTGCCCTTGTCCAAAGAGTTATAACCTTTCTTGCCCTTTCCCTAGTCCTTCCTTCCTAAAGGAGAATGAAGGGCATTAATGCGAAGGGTTCCCTGGTCCTTCCTTCCAACGGTGACTCAAGGGTGAAGCTAGTAACACTTTGTTTGGATGGTGGTTTCTCATGATTTCATAATGTACGGTAGTGTATGGTATGGTATTATAATGTACAGTATAGTACAATACAATGTTTGGATGGACTGTATCGTTTACTGTTGTTTAATAACAGTTTTATTGTTTAGTTTGACGGTATAGTACTGTATCGTAACCGGTAAGTTTACTAAAATGCTCATAATTATTATACATATTAAGTTTATCAATAATTGTTAATAAAATAACTTAAGATATTTTTCTTCCTGCTAATTTGTCTCAAATTGTGCCATGTAAATATATTAAGTTGTTAAATTCATATAAATTCTAACAAAATCAATAAAAGAGTATATCAAAATAAATGTAATCAGATTTCTTTTTTTGATAGTAACAAATTTCATTTCTTTTTGGTGTTTTGAGCCGTGACCACCAACGACAAGTACAAACTTTGAATGCATCTTTTGTGTATTCTATGAGTGTGTTATGGAGGAAAATATATTTTCTAGGAAAACAAGTTGTTTCTAAATTTTTTGTTGTTCGTTACGCAAGTAGGAAACTGTTTTCTAAAAGCATTTGTATATATTCAACATAAAACAATGAGAACGAATATGATAAGAGCGTGGGGTAAGAAAAAAAATTGAATTTTTTTTGGGGGGTGGGGGTTAGGGGTAGGGGTAGGGGGTAATAAAAAAGTTTTAAATTCTTTTTAAAAAAACAAATTAAATAAAAAATTGGGGTGGGGGTTTGGTTGGGGGTGAGATAAGAATTTTTTGAAATTTTCTTATAAAACAAATTTAAAAAATAAAATAAAATAATTTTTTTGGGGGGGAGGGGGTCGGGTTAGGGGTGGAGTTAAATAATATAGGGTAAAGGGTAAAATAGGATTATGTAATATTAAGTAAATGCATAATTGAAAAAAGAAATAAAGAAAAAATGGGATACCACCAAATCAGTGGTTACATAAAGTGAGGGTTTTCATGGTTACCAAACCATGAAATCAAACCATACCATATCATACATTTTAAAAAATAATCAAAACAAACATGGTTCTCTTAGTAACCATACCATGGAAAACCACCATCCAAGCAAAGTGTAAAGCGTTTGCTTTAAGCCCCCAAAATTTTGAGGACCAAAAAATTTTAATATTGAATTTTATGATTTTAATTTCTTTTAAAAATAAGAGGTACAAAATTTAAATAAAAGAAAGAAAAAAGAGAAGAAATATCTATTTTTATAAAAAATATTTTACAACTTTGAATCAAACAACTCAAATTTTCTTATTAATAAATAAAGTTTTTGCAACAACATCCATGGTGATGCATTGCAAATAAATGTCTAAAATCTTACTAACTAGAGTTGATCCTTACTTTTATAAATAATAATATTAATATGTAAAGTTAAATGCCTAATATCTCTTAAAAATACTATACTAAACACACGTAGCATATAAGAACAAAAAGCTACAATTCTAGAATATTAATATCTTTATGTGTATGTCTATATATTTAAGATCTCTTATTAAAATTTGGCTTTAAGCCACTAATTTTATTGAGTCGCCATGCTTCCTTCTTCTTGAAGAAAAAGGAAGGTCATCAATGCGAAGAGAAGCCAAATCTAACATACAAACAATAGAAGTTTATTCCTTGGTTTAACAACGTACACAATAGAAAGGAGTATTTAAAAACATAGAAATACGAAAGGGCAATTCACATTAGAAAATTAAACAATAGAAAATGTAAATTTTCGTCAAAATCCAAAAAAGACAATTAACAGTAGAAAATGTAAATTTGCAACTATATTATCTTCTACACGAATTCAAAAGCACAATTAACGGTAGAAAATTAACAATAGAAAATGTCAATTTGCATCTATATTATCTTCTACACAAATTCAAAAGCATAATTAACGGTAGAAAATTAACAATAAAAAATGTCAATTTGCATCTATGTTATCTTCTACACAAATCCAAAATCACAATTAACGGTAGAAAATGTCAATTTGTATCTATATCTTATATGTAGAAAAATCGAAAAGTACAATTACATATCGGTATTCCTTCCACGATATTGATGTCCATTGCTGATGAATTGATGAATTTTGTTCCTGAGTAGTGATGTTGTTCAATTTCAGCTTGAAACAAAAATGCTAATTAGTAGTAAATTGATGAGTATAATTCTATTTACTATTTATACTGATTTCCTTCTCCAATTCTATTTTTAAACTTATTTCCTTCTTCCCCCAACTCCCTCCAACCCGCCCAAGTCATCTTCTTCTCTAACTTATTTCATTTTGGCGCGCAAATCCTTTTTTTTTTTTTTTTTTTAAATATTAGATTCACGGTGTCCATTCTTGTATTTGAGCCTATTTTCTGTGAAAATCAAAATCATTTAATTCATTTTTTAATTATTAATCAAACCTAATAATACACATTTGCCGATACTTATTTATACTAAAAATTAACATATTGTATATATATGATATTACAAAAAATGTGTATAAAATTTGTTGATTTCGTTAAATTTTGTTTTGTTTTTAATAAAATCAAATAAAATATTAATTATTCACTTTTTAAAATTTAAAATCAAACCAAACACAAATACATACCGATTAATTTAATTTAATTCAATTTTCTAAGGTGATAATAATATCACCTCAAATAATATTAACATTATTAATGATGTTTTGGAACTTTAAATTTGTTTATTACTCCCTCCATTCAACAATAGTTGTCCTCTATTGACTTGACACACATGTTAAGAAATAATAAATAATAGGAGTAATTTTACTATGTCACTCTTTGAATATAATAAATTTAATGTCCTGAAAAATGCATTGAGTGATGAATAATATTTAATATCAAGGGTAAATTGGGTAGAAAAGGGTAAATTATCCATTGATTTTCCAAAACTGGATAAGTATTTTTGGACATGTATTTTTTTTTTGGGTTTCTCACTCGGTGTCCGGTACCCACATTGGAGCCCGACTAAATCCCGATTCGCGTCGGAAAGTCCCACATTAAACATCAATTTTTAGTATATTGGACAAGTACAGATAGACGGAGGGAGTAATAATTAAGGATAAAAATAATTAAATTATCTTTTAATTTTTCAAACTGATAAATATTGTTGTACATCTATTTTTAGTATAGTTGATAAATAAAGGTGGACGGAGGAAGTAATATCCTTACTAACACAAAAATCACATATGTGGAAAATTCAACTATTGGTGAGTAATTTTTTTTATATATATTTATTTTTAATTTAATAAATATAAATTCAATTAAAAAAATGACTCGACCCAATTCAAAACCCATACTCAATGGGTACTCCCTAATATTCATTAAAAAAGAATTGATCCGATCAAAATTGATATGCAAGTATTAAAATGCTAAAAAAGTGAATGAATTGTTAAAAATATTATAACAAAATTATTACTTTTGATGCAAGTAGTAGGAATCGATAGTCCCGAAAATTCAACTTCGCACTATCCAACAAGCTGTAACACTTTATCATATCATACTATATTAAAAGTGTGAAAGTTCTTATAAATATTGTTTGAATTTTTTATCCTTTATTAAAAGTCTCCGCTTTAGACAAAATCTTCTTTTCACTATTTTTCTTCAATTATAATCATTAATGAGAATATCATCAGGGATTTGAATAGTCTCAATGCCATCAATGGAGCTTCCAATGTTTCCATCACCGATTGCCAAAATCCAATTGGCAAAGTTTCTTAACTCTTCCAAATGTGTGCCTAACTGATTTCCTTGCAATCTCATATTCCTTGTTAGCTTTAGGACTTTACAGTGCCTCCATAAATCTGAAGAATTTAAAGTGGCATTAACAATATCTTGCCTAGTTCCTTTTGTTATGACTGATAAAATCTGTCTGAAGTCACCACCTAGAACAACTGTTTTACCTCCAAACGATTTATCTAAACTGGAAGTGTGTTTAAACCTAAGAATATCTCGGAGAGTATGATCAAGAGCTTCAAAACAGTATCTATGCATCATTGGCGCCTCATCCCAAATAATCAACTTTGTCTTGACAATCAGATTTGCTAGAGGACTACCTTGTTTTATATTGCATGTTGCATCTTCAGTTGGATTGAGAGGAATTGCAAATTGCGAATGAGCTGTTCGACCTCCCGGTAACAAAAGAGATGCAATGCCACTTGATGCAACAGTTAACACAATATCTCCTCTAGATCATATGCCAGAAGACAAAGTCCTCCAAATAAATGTCTTGCCAGTTCCTCCATGACCATATAAAAAGAATAATCCACCTTTGTCTTCATTCACTACTGCCATTATTTTGTCATACACTGACGTTTGTTCAGCCGTCAAATTCATTACTAACTATTGGTGTTCAACCAACAAAGAGCGCCTGTTATACCGCAATTCATCATGGATTAATTTATTGGTATTGTCCACTTGTTCCTCATTGTAAACAGGTCTTGGCATAGTCGGAAAATCCTGAAAACTTTTTCCGCAACCTTTCAAAAAAATTTCCAACCTTTGCAAACAATTATTTCTCAATTCATCATCTATCATCTCTGCCTCTGAAAGAACAAAAATATCACAAAATTTGAATGGTAATAATATAAAAATATCATATCAAAATATATACGAAATGTTAGTTATTCTTAACTATAAATTTATATCTGGATTAGATAGCAATACTCTTTCTTCATGGAGGATATCTTCTGATAATAATTTCCATGTTAATTGCCAAACATATTCTGGCCGTGACATCGAATTAGACAATAACAACATTGCAAATAATTGTCTAAGATACGATGGCATTCCCCAATCACTTGCTTTCTTTATGGCATCAACATACTTTTTGTCATCATCTAATAAGCCAAGTGCATAACATGCATCTCTGAAAGTGTTGTGGTCACGATTGTTGATTCTTTTGAGATCCTCATAGCTTTTCGCACCTCTAATGACATTTAATAGTAATCTGAGATAATATAACTCGCCACTTCCAGGCGGAACAAAGAAGATCCTCCCGATAGAAAATGCAGAAGTTTTTCTTTTTTCCTATTTCTTTGAGTCCTTTTTCCACACAAACTTAAGCGGAAATTCTGCATAAGTTAATTCTCTAGCTTCAGGAAATTCTATATTTGCCTCAAACCAACTTAAGAACATTGATTCCCTTACACTCGGTCTATTGGCAACATCATCAATTGGATCGTCATCAGAGTATATGACATTTTGTTCATCTTTAAGATGAAATGCCAGTCTTTCTACCGGAGGTTGCCTATATTGAATTGGAAATCTGAGTATTCTCCAAGCAGCTTCACAGGATGATATATATCGACAATCATAATACATGTTGATTTCATCGACATTTGATGAATCTTCCTTATTCACACTTTGAGAAAAAGCAGCAGTGACGCGATCATTTCCCTTATTAACGTACTTGAATAAGTACTTAATAGATCTGGATTGATTGCACCATTCCACATTGATATGAGCACCATACTTTAATAATAAAAATCGATTGTGTGGCACCACATACCTGTTCCAACTCAATAAGAAAATAAATAAATTATAATTTTTCTATGAGAAGATATTGTATCTCCAATTCAAATTCAAAAAGCTGATAGAATAGACATTAAATGAGCACTAATAATGCCAATCGATTAAGCGGTACCCCATACCTGTTGTCCAGGTCTATACCATCTTTCTTGATAGTTCTACCATCTTCCCTTCTTCTGTAAACAGGATAACCATCTTCATCAATTGTGATTGACTGAACAGATTTCTTTGGAAACTGCTTTGTACATCTACCATCCTGCATGCAAGGAGAGTAATTTCTCGCTGGACCACACGGGCCATGCATCATGAATAATTGCACCGCTTTGTAATAATGAGGATCAACCAATTCATCTGGTATTTTTGATGAAATAATTCTATCAATATCTGCAGGAGTAGGATATTTATTTTGCTCATGAAGAAAAAGTAAGATGTGAGCATGAGGCAATCCTCATTTTTGAAATTCAACTGTATAAATCACTGCATCAAACAAATTTATTAGATGAATAAATAGTTGGAATCCATATTTATAGATATTAATATTATAAATAAGGAACTTAATATACCTGCTTTTACTCTTCCAAAAATCTGTTTGTCTCGCAAGTCCTTTATTAAGCGATCCAATTTTATTTTAAAAATCCTGGATAAAATATCTGGACGATCCTCGGGTTTTAGGCCCCTACTTTTTACAAATCTACAAATCTCTGGCCACTTAGGATTGCAAGTAAACGTGATGAAAAGATCAGGGTAGCCAGCCCACTTGCATATCGCCATAACATCTTGGTAATTTTGAAGCATGTATCGTGCGCCCCCTGTGAAGCTTGATCCAAGAATTACCCTTTTTCCTTGAGAAGATAGATTAGTTTCTCCATGCAAATATGCATCTTCTAACCCTTTATACATATAAACTCTCAACCATTTTTGATTAAACCGAATATAATCCAGTCGAGAAGATTCGATCATTGTATATGCATCGACCAAGAATTGTTGAAATAGTCTTCTAGAAGACAGAATCATTGGAGCTTCATCCTTCCTATCTTGAATTTTGTAAGAAACATGCTCTCGGATGCTAACACGTTTCCTTCCTTGAGTTGTTTCATTACCTCAATCATAATGAATGTCCTCTCTATAGCCATCTTCACCATATGGAAAAAGTAAAGGATACTGCAAGCTTAAATATGCAGCATTTAGTTCATTAATCCTTCGTAACTGTCCAGACTGACTTTCGATGATGATATCTCTAAGACAATCAAAACACCAGCAAACAACAACAAATACTAGCACAATGCACCATTCTTAGTCAACAATGTTACAATATCTGTCATGGCTTCAGCAATACAACAATAGAAAGGAACAAGAAGATACCGGAAGAATCAAAATAGAGCATCAAATCTTGGGTAACTTAGGAGTTGTTTTCCACTCTCAGCTGCATCCACCAAATAAATAGTAAAATATTATTATTTATTATAGAGTAGTCACAAACACTGTAGATGTACAAGAAGAGCTTATAGATGCAGATACTTGATTCATCAATTGTGAAGGTAGGCAGGTTATTTGAGATTCATATAGTCATGATGTATAAATGTTTTATTTTGTTTTCTGAGACTTGAGGCATAGGAGAGTATCATCAGTGTTAGGTGAGTGCTGGTACTGTCCATGAGGGATGTTGTATTGGATTTTTGTTAGTATGGTAATATATTCACATTTTATTACCAACAAAGAAAAGTTTGTTTTTCAATATGCAAAAATCACTTAACTGATGTATCCTTGGGTGTTCACTGTAATGTGCCAAAATCAGAGGAAAGAAATATAAGACAAATGAGAAAGTCCTGGAATAGGTACCAAAAAAGATAATGGATACCTTATATTCAAACCCTTTAGGAGGAGAGCGTAGAAATTCTTCGGTGAATTAGATTACTGATTCAGGTATATCCAGCATGTAATGTGAAAATTAGAGATCTATTAATGCTAGGCCAAAATATCATTCGAGTTGTTTTGGTGAGTTGCTCAACTCTTTCAAATAAGAAATTGTAACTAAATTTAGTTATTAGGAAAATATTTGTTAATGCTAATGCTACTTCGAGTTAGTAATTACTCATTTCATGCTAAAAGCTTAGTCTTATCGCAAGTACCCAAAGTCAAAAACAACTATAAATTTTATTTTCCAATCTGCAAAAAATTCTTAACTTATGTATCCTTGGGTGTTCATTCTACTGTGCCAAAATCGGATGAAAGAAATATGCAATAGGGACAAATGAGAAAGCACCGAAATAGGTACCCGACAAGATAATGGATCCCTTATGAAGTCTCTGTCGCATTAGCAGGAGAGCATAGGAATTATTTGGACTAATTTTTTATCATATTTTGCAGGTTCTATAATCATAACACATTTCGAAAGGCCAACAGTGACAAGGAAGCAGCTAACACAACCGAGGAGATATCAAATGACTCTAAGAACATTACAAAGGTTATATTCTCAGAAAATCAGTTATGCTCTCTGTTATATATCTCTTCACCTATTAATTGCACAGTAAGTGGTATTAGTGACCTTCGGTGCTCATTCTACTTTGCGAAAATCAGATGAACGAAATATACCGACGAGGAAGATGACTCCACAAGTAAGCCAAAAGAGAGACTTTAACAACAAACTAGAAGGAAGACATACAAAAATCAACAATGTGCAAAAATAAATCAAGATGGGGAAAACAATAAGACAATCAAAACACCAGCAAACAACAACAAATACTAGCACAATGCACCATTCTTAGTCAACAATGATACAATATCTGCCATGGCTTCAGCAATACAACAATAGAAAGGAACAAGAAGATACCGGAAGAATCAAAATAGAGCATCAAATCTTGGGTAACTTAGGAGTTGTTTTCTACTCTCAGTTGCATCCACCAAATAAATATTGAAGAGATATTAAAAGAGGCTTCTAGATCTCTTTATCGATACACAAGCTTATCAAGAAAATTAAGCTACTAAACCAAAATTCCAGAAAGCTAATCGGTGGACAACAAAATCTCTAAATTAGCTCTGAATAGTGAGAAACAAGCCGGATGGAGAAATCTACGCTAATTGTTTTGCCACTGTGATAGAAGCAAATGAAGATCCGGAGAAACCAAAGGTCATGTGTTTTGTCACTGTAATGGAAGCAAATGAAGATTCTAGAGTACAGAGAAAGTACAAATATTACTCCATTTAGTAAACTTTCCTATTTGTTTTTTTTGTATATTTTTAAAAAATTTGGGCCTATTTCGGGTTTGGGCCAGAATTTAAGCTCAAATTTTTATCTTCAAAAATTATTTTCATAGATAAAATTTGAATTTTAATAAATTATTACATAAAAGTTTTACTCTCTCATCCTCAATTTATATGAAGTTTTTTAAATGGGTACGCATTTTAAGTATATGAGAAGACTTTCAAAATTTGTGGTATAAATAGTTATATGTCATTTTGTGGCTATAAATCATTTCTTTATGGGTGAGCATGTTATTTTATAGTTATTTTCACTTAATATATAAAAGTGTCATTCTTTTTATGTCTTGCTAAAAAGAAAAGTGTGTCATATAAATCGAAATAAAGATAGTTCAATATTATAGGCCAAAATTTCATTTTATATAAAAAACGAGAATTGAATTTCTGAGAATGATGATGAAGGTACTATACATGTGCATATTCTTTCAAAGAAAATTATACAATTCGTGTTCAAATACATTTGGAAAAACAATATTGATTTGAAAAGTTTTTTTTTAGAGTACGTATACAATAATTGATATACATCTTCTCATTGAGTTATTCACCCATAAAATATAGACTATTTATAATGTTTACAAAAAATAAAAGTATTAAAGTAATTGATATTGTATACCATACAAAATGTTACTATATATTAAGAAAAATCCAAAATAAGATCGAGAATAAAATATTTTCAATATAAAACACATAATTTATATATACATATTTATATGTTATTTCTCCTCGCTCTTTTACCTTGAGATAGCTAAAAAGAGTCAATCTTATATTTATCAAGAATTTGCACTTTTTAGCTTTTATTTAAATTAATAAATTATATAAAAAATTTAATACTCCATTTTTTATGTAAATCTAAAAAAATTCTTCTTAATTTTAAAAATAAATAAACAATCGTGAATCAAATGGTTTTAATTTTATAATTAATAAAATAATAAAAAAAATTAACATGATCAAATTAATAAGATATTAATATTTATGAATTTGAAAATTAATACTTTCTGCCCTTTTATTTCATGGCCTTTGACTACTTTTATTAAAAAATAAAATAAAATAATTATTATAGATAATTGATTTTTAAAATTGACAAGTAAATAATTATGTGATTATCTTTCTATTATTTGGGCATCAACAATATATGAAAGAGGTGGGGTGGGGTGGGGGTGTAGTTTCATCAAGAAATAATGTCATGTTTGAATTTTTTTTTAATGTAATATGATTTAACATGTTCGAATAAGACATTGCAATATAAAACACTTAAAAATAATATTTTAATATTATCCGCGCATCGCGCAGATACGTATACTAGTATTCATTAAAAAAAAATTGATCCGATCAAAATTCATATGCAAGTATTAAAATGCTAAAAAAGTGAATGAATTGTTAAAAATATTATAACAAAATTATTACTTTTGATGCAAGTAGTAGGAATCGATAGTCCCGAAAATTCAACTTCGCACTATCCAACAAGCTGTAACACTTTATCATATCATACTATATTAAAAGTGTGAAGGTTCTTATAAATGTTGTTTGAATTTTTTATCTTTTATTAAAAGTCTCTGCTTTAGACAAAATCTTCTTTTTACTATTTTTCTTCAATTATAATATCATTTTTATATTATTTAAAATTAAGAAGTCTTAAAATATATATATGGTAAGAGGAAAGTAGTCCTAAAATATATGGTAAAAAAAATTAGAAGTATATGATAAGAGGTATTATGAGAGTTAATAATTGAGGAGCCCTAAAATATATGGTAAGAGGAAAATATATAAAACAATGTCTTTTTTACAGAACACAATCATAGAGACGTGGTTTATTATTTTTTCACGTGTGTCCTAAAATTCAATTTCATGCAACAGACATCAGATTCGGTGGCGGAGGTAGAAGTTAAGAATTCTATTAATTGTTGTTGAGTGAATGGTTGAGAGCACCGGCTAATGATCATTAGAATTAAAATTTCTATTCATTTATCTTGGTATTTATTTCCTGCATATTTATTACCTTTTTTCTTGAATTCTGATTAGTTTGTTTTAATTTGAAGCTAAAGGTTCCAAGTTTATCTTAATTTAAGTATATTGTTTAATGTATTTATATATAATTTTAAAGTGGTTTACTCATTGATTTGAATATAATGAATTTGTTCTTTTTATACATGGATCTTTCTTCTTTAACATTGTTGTACGTATATTGCCGTCGAATGAAGTAGCCGAAAGAATCAAAGGACTATCTCGTGGAAAAATCAAAGGTTTATCTTTTTTCTTTTTCAACTATTTTTTATGGAAATTGTTCAGTGTAGGAATACGCGGGGGATTAGGAGAACAACCCTAATTTGTTTATGGTAATTGAGAGCATGCCAATGATTGTTCATCAAGAACACGTATGACGAGGTATTATCTTTGTTTCCCTAAGATGCCAATGATTGTCCATCAACAACATTGTTTTCATTATCTAAAAAGTAGGGAACGGGTAATTTATTGTGATCAATGAATTTCTTAGAAAACTAACTGATATAAAACATAGGAGTCTTCCTTCTTAAAATCTTGCACTTAAAATTTCTTTTACATTATTGCCCCCTTTGTTTGCACGGTAATACTCAAGGATGCAATTGAGCTGTGTAATTTCAGAGGGAAGATAACTGCAACAAGTTAACAAGCTACTTAAAAACAGTTTGTGTTGTAATAGGTTATTAGTAACAACCATCATGCTTTAATCAAGTATCGAGTTTCCTGGCACTAATCTTAATCAGTCGCAAGGGTGGAAGACAAGAAAGAAAACACTGTTAGTCACTGGTTGAGAGCTCCCTACAAAGCAAACTCAGAAGTGTTACTGCTTGGCCTCTTGGTTCTAAGCTCAGATTTGAGAGACTACCAAATTGACTGCCCAACGTCAATTACATGCCTGCATGACAAGGTATTATCTTTGTATCCCTTGGACCATGTCTCTAAATTTTGCTGAACAACGACTCTCACAATATTTAGTAGCTCATCAAAGAGTTGTCGTTCTTGAAATATTTTGCGCTTCAAACTTCTTTCAATGAAAAACTTTTCCTTTTTATACAATCTAATTGTAAGTAAAGATGAAGGAAAAATAATATGAAAAAGGGTAAGTTGATTTCCAATCATTATATATTAGCGTCAATGTTTCTTTAATCAAAATTTGTACAATAGATTCTTGATGCTTCCATTAAAAGCTTTATCTCTTGAGGACTCACATGTTGATGCACTTTCATAAATAGGGCTGCTTTAGGTACCAAACTGACCAACTTAGAGGATTTGGAATGCTTCCAGGAGGCTCTGGAGTTATCCTGATATTCCAGGTTTGTTTTCTTTCTGCTTTACTAAAATAACTTGTCCTTTTTGTGTGTGTGATAGAGTTTGTTCTGGACCGAAAGGTTTCAAGTTTGATATATGTAGGTATACTTCTCTCAAGTTTGATGTAGGTAGACTTTTTTCTGTTTCTATCCAGGTTGCCAGAGCTAATCTTAAAACTCCTAACGATGCGACGAAGAAGAATCCTTTTGATAGCATGCGCATTTTTTATATTTCCGATGAGTAGATGTCTTCCGTGCATGTAAGAGTGTGCAGCGTAGTGTGTATCGGAGAGGCGGATGCAATATGGGCTCCATGGGTTATGCTGAACCTAACAACTTCGACTTGAAGCTTAGATATATATGTGCTTCTTCATCAATAGATTTGTCACAATCTATATATACACACTATAGTAGGTGATTCAAAAATTAAGTTTTATATTTTTCTTTTTTCCTGTTCTAAGCCTCCCTCCCCTCTTGATCGTCTAGATCAAAAACCTTATTCAGTGTATTATTGTGATGGTAAAATCGAAAAAAGAAAAATATCCAAAGTCTTTTTTCCTCAAAATAATTGTATGAATTGTAATGGTAAAATTGAAAAATATTGCTTATTTGATTCCTTATTGCCCACCACTTCTTCCATGATAAATACGTATCTATTCCATAACAATTTTAATTAATCAATGTCTAACACTTTAAAGGAGAGAAAGTAGGAGTAAACAATTTAAATATAGTTTTTCGTAATGTTTTGTTACGTAAAGGAAGTTTTAGTCTTGAATGGAAGGAATTAAGTCCCAACAGAAATAGAAATATTTAAATACTAAAGTACAAAAATGATCAATCATATATTTTAATCTTCTTAGTAATAGCCTGTTTGGCCAAACTTCTAAAATCAGCTTATTTTCAGAAGTGCTTTTCAAAAAAGTACTTTTGGTGAGAAACATTTTGTGTTTGACCAATAAAATTAAAAAAACACTTTTGATCTGCAATTAATGTTTGGCCAAGCTCTTAAAAGTGTTTTAAGTATATTTTTCTCATAAGTGTTTTTGGATAGAAGCTACTTTTTTTAGGTTATGAAAAAATGTTTTTTTTTTACCCCCAGAAGCACTTATTTTCTTCCATAAGCTTGGCCAAACACCTCAATTTTTTAAAATAAATACTTTCGAGAAAAAAATAAGCACTTTTGGGGAAAATAAGCTTGACCAAACAGGCTATAAGTGTTTAGACAAATAAAAACGTATCTGGTGCTAATTAATAGTAGTATAAAGCCATTAATTTTAGTTTCATTGGCTTTGTCACTTTTAAAAAATTAAATTAAGTTGCATTCATAATGGAAAAGTTGTAATTACTATATATATTAAAAGCTAAAAAATTCAGACTTTCATATACTCTTTACAAAATGGACTAAACTTTCTTTTTAAATAGATAATAAAAAAATTTATTTGGATATCAAGTATTGTCCTATTGAAAAATATTGCAAGGGGCCAAGTTGGGGTATAAGATATAACTACAGAGACCTATAACATTATGGAAAGTTAAACAGTAAAATTTGGCGCTAATCATATTTTGTGGCCGATTAGTAACGAATTACAAAAAGAAATTAGCTACGAGCCATTTAGTGACAGATTAACAACAAAGTTCGTATCTATGTACGCCCCCCTTTTTTTTTCTCTATAGTGTTTGTTGTCAAATAAGGTCCACACTTTGAACACGCACAAAGCGCACACACTAATATTCATATTTTATTCATTTTATATTGATTGACAGTTTGACGTAATGCATACGTGCAACGCACATACCCTATATAGAAAAATGCCGGGTCATTTTTCAAAATTGAATTTATATTAATTAAATCAAAAATAAAATAGTATCAAAAAAATACTACCCACCAAAAGTCGAATTTTCCGATATATTTGATTTTTGTTGTTAGTGATGACAAAATTTTACGACTTTTGTGTAAGAAAATATAATTAAATGATTTAATGGGAAATAATATATGAGTATTTACGAAATTTACCAAGAAATAATTAAATATTGGTTTGAAGTTATGCTAAATCTGCATGTTTCTCTCAACTCTTTTCCTTAATTGGTTTATGTATGTGCATATACACGTTTTCCTGGTATTGTAGATCTGTTTCTTTTAAGGGATTAGTACTCTAATGTTCCTAATAAGTAATGTATTGTCTTTCCTCCGTCCCATTTTATGTGACATACTTTTCTTTTTGGTTCATCCCAAAAAGAATATCACATTTTCTTATTTGGTAACTTTTTGAAAGTACAATTACTCTTCGACACCTATTGGTCCCACTTATAAGATACACTTAATTAAAAATAGTAATAGTATATTTTTTAATAAAAAATAATTTGGTAAATATCATCAAATTTTTTCTTATTTCTTAAACTTCGTGTCCAATTAAAATATGTCATATAAAATAAAACGGGGAAAGTATTTTTAACTGATTTAATTTGAAGATCACTTTTTTAGTGGCTTTAAGGGTGAATAGTACACGTCAAATAGTAGTTAACATCTTCGTGACTATGATCTTCAATTGAAGTGTTACGATCTAATATGTCCTTGTATTCACTCAACTTGCATATTTTATATTTCAAATACCTTTTAATTTTTAATACTTATTTAATAACGTGGTAGTTGCAAAATTTTAGAATTTTTTTTTTAAAAAAATTAAAATCAATATTTAAATTTATTCCGGATTCAATTTATCGTAATGACAAAAAAATTGAAAATCATCAATAAACAATTAACATGTTTGGACGAAAAAAGTCATACATTAAAACAAATAACTTTCATTTAAGTTGCTGAATTGGAAGAATAAAATTAAGATCTTGAGTTCGAGTCTTAAAAATGTAAAAAATCTTTGTTGAGAATGCTCTTTTGTAAAGTTATTTTGATATTTAAATTAAGTGATAAGCGTGAAAACTAATTTTCAAAATCAACTTGGAACTTGGTTTTGGAAACGATTTTTTCTTTTATTTTTCTTGTGTTTGGATATATTTAGTAAAAAATGAAGACATTTAGTATTAATTTCACCCGTATGAAGCATTTATAAAGTCATGAGACTGGATGATAATTTTTTCAAAGAGACGTAATTTTCAATATAATTCGTTTTGCCTACGAAGGTATTCTCAACTGTAAATTGAAGTACGTATTGCCTATTGGACATACTTTCGCAACAATGTATCTGTAAATGTGTATATTTGTTTTATTGTGTCTTCAATATGTTAATTTTGAAGGTTCTATCCTTAATTGTTTGTTGGAATTATTAGTACAGTCAGAATTCTCTATAACGTCACCTCGTTATAACGGCATTTCACTATAACAGTCTGATTTTCTCCGGAATCGATTTTTCATGTTATATTTTACTTCTTTATAACGACATTCTACCTATAACAACACTGGTGTTTCTTATAACGATATAGTCTTTGTAAAATTATCTCTCTATAACAGCATACTCAAATATTATGTAATAATATTTTGTAAGAAATATATTATGTACAAAATAAAATATTAAAATACTTATGTTAATCATCATTAATGTCATGCACACAGTAAATTTCAAGTATGAATATCTAATTTAAAGGGAAAAAATTGTATTAAATGGTGCACATCAGTTATTTCATAATTTCATGAGGAAAAAATTACTAATGTTTGCCTTTTTTATATTCATTTTTTTTCTTCTAATTTTGCATATTTTTGTTTATAACAGCTAAATAATATCTGAATGTCAAACGTCAGTATACATATATAACAGTACCTCTCTATAGTAACCATGAAATTTTTGGATAAACGTTATCACTATGGAGGTTTGATTGTATTTAGCTGATACTGACAATATAAATCTGATTTAACATTCTTGTCGTCTAGGTACACTACCTTGATTTTGTATACAAGATACCCAATATAACGATCTCTTATAAAACTACTTTGTATACTCTATTGTGGCATCTTTCTACACATCAAACATTTACCGTATATGACATATGCTAGCGTCGACCGTATTAGATATAAGCCATGCAATTTTAGCTATAAGTTTTTCATGTGCTACTTTTTCGTTTTTTCTTTTTTTGTTCTTTGATGCTATCCTTCATCACCGGATGGCTACGCAAAGCATGTAAATAGTATGGTGGGATATCCCATGATTGTATTTGGTACAAAATTTATACCATGTTAGGTTACGTTGATGATATAAATTTTATCCAGGAACTAATTAATTTATACCATCAATAAAATATGGTATAAATCTAATAATATCCTATCTTATCCCATACAACATGAGATTATATACTACCCCCATATTATATAAATTAGTCCAAAAACTATAATCTCAAAATTATAATCTCGGAATAATTTAATCTACGTACCAAACCACCCCTAAACATTAACCGTAATTTGAAAATTCAAAACGTGAGCACAAGCATATGTGCTAGTTTTATGTTCAAATCCTAACACCATGTGTGTGTGTTGCCGCGGTAGCAACTTCTCAAATTTCAAATTTGGAGTGGAACGTAAGGCAGTAATCTATGTCCACTCTTTTACCTATTTGTAAATCGGTTTGCTAAGACATCCAATCCTTGGAGCGTGCTATGAGTTGAATTGAATCTAATATTTTAAAAATAAAATTTCAATATTATTTTAATTTTGAAATAATAATTTTAAATGTATAATGGATCAATACTAAAATCTCAAAAGTTGAATAATTTAAATTATAAATTCATCTTCAGTTACAAGTATACTTAGTAGTTACTTTGAATCAAACAGAGGATAAAATAACTCGTATTTTATTTAAGATTTATTATTTCTTATTCTTTCAACCAAACTAGCCCCTAAGACACTAATTAGGGTCACTGAAAAGTTAAGAAAATGATGTGACCTTGAAGATTATTTTCTTTGTAGGAAAAAGACGTGGATTTGAAATATGAAAACAAAATCATTTTAATTTATGATTTTAAATTTGAATATCGATTCCTCGAATGTTTAAAACAAAATTTACCTATTCGAATTTATAATGTGGATGTCCAAAATAGTGATAAGGTTATAAAATTGAAATATAACGCATTGAAAACTTTCACTTAGGCAACGCATATAGGACTTGGAAGTGTTTTTAGCAACTTAGCATGAGAGTTTTAATTACTTTTTTTAAAAAGGAAAATCACTTCTCAATCCTCGTGACAATAAGACTCTATAGTACTAAACATATGTATATTTCTTTATTTATCAAACAAGACAAGATTTTATAAAACGTAGCATCTGTAGACTTTCTAGCCCTAAGATTTTGGGCTTAATTTTAGGAATTTGATTTAGGGAAAAGTACACTAAATGGACTAAAAAACTAAAGTATTTATACTCACATACCCTCTCCTATATTAATTCTAAAAATATCTAGGCGCCCCAAACAATTTACACTCGTTGCCCCCTTTGTTGCTTCCATTTTTTCTTCCTTTTTTAATCTTTTTCATTTAATGGTAAATGCTCTTGTCTTTTCCTTTACTGTTTTGTACTTTAATTAAATTCACGTGACATGTTCCTTTATCATTCAATCTACAAAGGATAATGGTGGGTCCTACTATGTGCATAAGTAGTTTTTTTTTATTTCTATTTTGTCTCTTTCTTATTCTTTTTGTTTTGTATTTTGTTGAAAATTAAAATAAAATATAAATATAAAAATATTAGCTAATTATTTTTAAACTAATAAATCTATAGAAAAAACAAAAATTTAGATTATAATAAAAAGTAATTAAAATAATTTGACTAAAATCACTAGTTTATTTATTAAAATATAAGTTAATAGAAACATATTTTTATACATATTTTTTTGTTTTTCAAATACAAATAAAATTTATATCTAAGATATGACTCTATTTTTTTATATTTTATGTACAAGTAAAACTTGTTAAAACTGATATAAAATATTTTAGTATTTTCTTTTTCGTGTTGTCTTGTTTTTTTAAAATATAAAAATAAATATGTAGCTAAATATTTTGAAAATAATAAAATACTTAGACTAGCAAAAGAAGTAACAAAAAATATATAAACAATAAATTTACTAGTTTATTTATTAAAATTTAAATTAATAGAAATATGTATTTTTATTTAATTAATATTCATCTTGTTTTTATTAAAATATATAGATAAAGATATTATCTAGCTATTTTTTAGACTAATAGAAATAGAACTCAATGATACTATGATAATATATAGATATACTGTGATGGTATCATTACAGACTGAAGCAAACCCAATGATACTATATCAGTATATATATACTGTAATGGTATCATGGAGGTATGACTGAAGAATCGAAGCGGACATTAATGATACTATGTCAGTATATAGATATACTATGATGGTATCATTACGGACTGAAGCAAACTGAATGTTACCATGTCAGTATATATATATATATATATATATATATTGTGATGGTATCATGGAGGTCTCACTGAATGATGAAACATACATCAATGATATCATGACGGTATATAGATATAGTGTGATGGTATCATTACGGACTAAAGAAAACCCACAAATACCATGTCAGTATATATATACTGTAATAGTATCATGGAGGGCTGATTGAAGGATTGAAGTAGACATCAATAATATCATGACAATATATAGATATACTGTGATGATATCATTACGGACTGAAGCAAACCCAATGATACCATGTCAGTATATATATATATATTGTGATAGTATCATGAGGTCTGACTGAAGGACTAAAGCAGACACAATGATACCACGACAATATATAGATATACTGTGATGGTATCATAGAGGTCTCACAAAATGATGAAGCATACATCAATGATACCATGGAGGTATATAGATATACTGTGATGGTATCATTACGGACTGAATAAAACTCAGTGATATCATGGCAGTGTATGTATACTGTGATGGTATCATAGAGATCTGATTGAAGGATTGAAGCAGACATCAATGATACCATGTCAGTATATAGATATACTATGATGGTATCATTACAGACTAAAGCAAACCGAATGATACCATGTCAGTATATATATATATATATATATATATATATATATATATATTGTAATGGTATTATGAAGGTCTCACTGAATGATGAAGCAACATACATCAATGATATCATGACGGTATATAGATATAATGTGATGGTATCATTACGGACTAAAGAAAACCCACAGATACCATGTCAGTATATATATACTGTAATAGTATCATGGAGGTCTGATTGAAGGATTGAAGCAGACATCAGTGATAACATGACAATATATAGATATACTGTGATGGTATCATTACGGACTGAAGCAAACCCAATGATACCATGTCAGTATATATATACTGTGATGGTATCATGGAGGTCTGACTGAAGGATTAAAGTAGAAAATATCAATGATACCATGACAATATATAGATATACTGTGATGGTATCATTACGGACTGAAGAAAACTCAGTGATACCATGTCAGTGTATGTATACTGTGATGGTATCACAGAGATCTAATTGAAGGATTGAAGCAGACACCAATGATATCATGACAATATATAGATATACTATGATGGTATCATTACAGGCTGAAGCAAATTCAATGATACCATGTCAGTATATATATATATATATTGTGATAGTATCATGGAGGTCTGACTGAAGGATTAAAGCATACATCAATGATACCATGACAATATATAGATATACTATGATAGTATCATAGAGGTCTCACAAAATGATGAAGCCTACATCAATGATACCATGAAGGTATATAGATATACTGTGATGGTATCATTACGGACTGGAGAAAACTCAGTGATACTATGTCAATGTATGTATACTGTGATGGTATCACAAAGATCTGATTGAAGAATTGAAGCAGACATCAATGATACCATGACAGTATATACATATACTGTGATGGTATCATGGAGGTCTCACTGAATGATGAATCATACATCAATGATACCAAGATGGTATATATATATATTGTGATAGTATCATTACGGACTGAAGCAAACCCAATAATACTATGTCAGTATATATATATTGTGATGGTATCATGGAGGTCTGATTGAAAGATTGAAACAGACATCAGTGATATCATGATAGTATATAGATATATTGTGATGATATCATTAGAGACTGAAGCAAATGAACAAACAGAAATAAAAAAGAAAAGAGAATCAAATAAAATTACAAAAGAAAAGAAATAAATAAAATAAACAAACAAAAAAAAGCACCGAAAATATGAAATTAGTTTGAGGTGAAAAAAATAAAGAATAATATGATTTGAGAAAAAAATGAATGAAAAAAGGAGAAAAAAATAAAGAATAAAGAAATAAATGGAAAAAAAAAAGAAAAGAAAAGGAACAAAAACTAAAGAAATTGAAAAATAAAGAGAGAATAAAAAACAAAAAAGACAAAAATAAAAGAAAAAAAAGGGAAAAATAAAAGCAGGAAAAAAGAAGAAGTAGAGAAAAAAATTAAAGAATAAAGAAATAAACGAAAAAAGGAAAAAAGAAAATAAAAGGAACAAGAAATAAAGAAATTAAAAAATAAAAAATAAATAATAAATAAAAACGCAAAAATAAAAAGAACCAATAAAGGAAAAAAATAGAAAAAAATAAATGGATAAAGAAATAAACGAGAAAAAAAAGAGAGTATATGAAATAGAAAATAAGTATGAATTAGATTATGGTGTAAAAAGAAAATAAAGAATAAAGTAATTTTAGGAAAAAAAAATTGAACAAAGAACCATAAAAAGAAAAAAAGAAAAAGAAAAAAGGAAATGAGAAAGAAAACAAGAAGTAGAGAAATAGAGAAATAAAAAGAAAAAGAATTAAAATGGAAATAAATAACTAAAGGTACAAGGGAAGAGGGCCTTTTATGTAATTAGTTAGGGGGACATTTTATGTAAGGGGACATTTAATTATAAATAGTTTACTCCTATAGGGTATGTATGTACTTTCCCCTTTGATTTACGGTGTGAGTTTAATTTTTGGACAATCTCTATCCGTTATCCATTACTGTATTTTCTTTTTAATCACTCTACAACACAGTTTCTAGGTGCATTCTTCCTTCTTCAATTAACTTCAACCCACGATTCTTCTATATCAACCATTTTTGCCATTACTATTTTTCTAAAGATATATCTTAATGCGTGTTCCGACTAGGATCACGAAAAAGACAAATTGTCCTCTTTCATTTTTGGATATAAAGAAGTTCATCCACTTTACACATATTTATTAAGCATTCCATATAAGTTATAGGAAGTCTCTTGCTATACATATGAGGCAATAGAACAGACGCAATCCCGATCAAAAGCAACAATGAATTTAAGGATTTCAATAATCAAATTATTCAGAGACGCAAATAGATTTTAAAGTATGAGTCGTCCTCTACAAATCTGTGTAGAGAGATGAAGTGAGAGCGATAGCCGACAGCATGAAGGTGGAAAGAACTAAATTGATTTTTGAAGTTCATTTTAATGAATCTAACATTTATTTTTTGAATTTCGTCTGATCGCATTTAACTGATATAAGATGTTTGCCACATAAAATAATGAGCGACAACTTAATAAATATAAAAAAATCATTTCTCTATTTATAACCCAAAAATCACATGTTCATAAATTCATAAAAATGCTAAATTCCCTCTAAACTTGCTTCTTCATAAATGTTTTTTCTGTAAAACTTATCCAATTATTTAACTAAGACTTAGTGATTATGAAAATTTATCAACAATATAAGATTAACTAAATTAATTATGTAGAAGAAAAATATAACATAGATTATACGTATTTATTTAATTTAAAATAATTTTGAATCTCGTGCAACTATAGTTGTTGTATGAAGGTCCGAACGAACGAGGAAAAGGCATTTCTGAACCTAACAAAATCTATACATGTGTGTTAATTAGAGACCCACGATTATTCGCGTAAGTTTTGTTCATTCAATTCTTTTTACTTCTATCTGATCCAAAATGTAATTGTATACATTATTTTGGATTACTATCCTTGATGTCTTTTGCTACTAATTAATTTCTGCAAAAATTTTTGTGAAATAGTTGTTGTTGAAAGAAAGATTAGGTCTTTCGTACTTACACAACTTTTTTAGCTATTGATATTATGGTAGTAAACTTACTTTTATGGTGTAAAATATATTTTACAGTTTGTGACGATGAACCCAAGGAGTTGAGTGATATGCCTGGAACAACTTAACTATTTGATAAGAGTTTCTATTTGCTATTAGCAAGTAAATTAGGACTGACTAAAAGCTTGTACATTCCTTTGTATCGGCAGATAAAATTTTATACAAATGTAACAATAATCATTAGAATTATTAAATGCAAATAATGAAGTGATTTTGTATTTTAGTTGTTAGTCCATATGGATGTGTTGTTATTGGTAAGGTAAAATGGTCATGGTATTAGAGTTGAAATGGTCTATAAGCTGTCACTGATGATCTTGCTTTTCAACCTAATTTTTCCTTGGGCCTTTTACTATTATTCTACTTGGATTAGAGTTCTGCTCCAGGAAAAATGAGTTCTGATTTTTCTTCTTCTTTTGATTAAATAGGTTAGGAAGCTTTGTTTGCTAATAATGGACTTTATTGTTTACGTACAGGCAATGTAGAGATCTTTTCCTCATTTTTCTAAATGTAACTTTTATATCTCCGCCTTATATATATGTTCATAATTCAACGCTTTGGTGCTCTAACTTGGGAAGAACGCAAGCTACACCAAAAACGGCAGTCATGCTTTAACAAGATAATACTCTCATTCTTACGTTGTTTGTTTTCAAAAGCCATGTTTTATCTTGTTCAATTAATCACCTATTTTCTTCTACAAAGAAAAAAGACGTGACATAGAGAGTTGAATTATGAAATGCTATATGTAATTGTTTTCTCTGAAATTCATATGATGTGCTTTAGAGTTGGACAAATCCAGTAGAACTGCATAGTTTAAGTGAGGAGCTGCAAATTTGGATGTAGACATGTACAACATAGAGGCCAGGCGTGTCACCTCTTAGGACATTATATTGTACTCTCAAGTGGTTGTTGCTCCTTCAAGGTAAGACACAATACATGATTAGATTCGTAGTTCTAAAATTTGATTCCATTTAGTAACGACCTACTACCATATTTTCTTGATAAGATGATTGAGTGATTGGTATTCTTTTATGTTGTAAACTGTAACAGACCCTAGGATGCAAACTTGGTTTAAATTAAAAAGATGGAACGGTTGTTGCTCAGTGGACTGACTGTTTTGTTTAAAGTTTTACTTTTGTTCTCGATATGAGCATACAAAACTCGTCCAAATAATAAAATAGCGTATTTGGTAGTCAACTCTGTATTTTTGGTTATCATTTTAGTAACTGAATTATCAAGAAGCATAAGTTTTTCTTCATTGCTGATGTTCTATTTTTGGTTTCATTGTGGGCTAAATTTCCAGCTTTGGGATAAGTGAATCGTGATAGCTTTTACCCAGCTCACTTGTGAGATTTTACTGGATATGTTATTGTTGTTGATAGTTTTTACCCAAAGCGCAAATGTTATCTTCTTTATGGGCTTACATACAATTGCATGAGATCGTAATGCATCTCCAGAGAATTTATTCTGAGATACAACCTGTAATTTACATCTGTGTGGTATTACATGGTGCATATTTCTCCTTAGTAATCAGATTTGTTATGAAGAAATTAGACACATCACCCACACATAGAAAATGATGCTCAAGGTTTGCACTAACCAATGTGGCATGATTTTAAATTTTTAATCTTCATTCTAAGTAGTTTATGTCATTACCGTAATTAGAAAAGTGAGATTCAGAGTGCTTTCAATTCACCTTATAATCTGAAGTGCTCTACTTATAATAATCTGAAACCGAACCACCTTTCCCAGCAAGTCATGATTACCATGAGCAACTGCAGAAAAGCTCGAAACGGGAAAAACACGCGAAAATTAAGGAAATGACTTGGAGGATCATTACAACAACCACTACTAAAAGGATTTTCATCCTCGAAAGTCAAGGAATAGGAAGTACCCGAAGGCTCAAATAAGTGAGGATACTTGGCCCGCACGTCCTGCTCGGTCTTCCAGGTAACCTCCTCGACCATACGGTGCCTCCACTGAACCTTAACCACAGGAATGTCTCTCGACCTCAACCTTCTGACCTCTCCATCCAAAATAGCAACTAGCTCCTCCTCGTTAGTCAAACTGTCATCCAACTGAACCGAATCCCATTGGAGCACGTGGGACTCATCTGGAATATACCGCCGCAGTCATTGATCACGCAACTACTGCCTTCTCTAGTGTGTTGTTTGTTCTTGATGGTGGTAGGCTGTTCTTCAATTTGAGTAACTGTATCATGTTGGGCTGTAACCCATGTTCCAGCCAAAGGCCCATGGCCTAATCCTATTCTCTTTTGGTTTCCAATCCTATTTGGAAAAAGATTCTGATTTTCTATTTCTATTTGGAGTTGGTTTGACTTTAGAAAAAAGTACCACTCATCATCTATAAATAGGACAATTTGAGAGAGAATCACTCATGCTCATTAGTTTTGTCTTTGAGAGACATTAGCACATAAGAGAGGTTTTTGAGAGAGCTTTCACCAAAGAGAGGAGAGAAAGAGAGTTTAGTTGTTGCAGTTTTTACTCTCCGACCAGCCAAATTTAGATCGAGTTTGCTAGTTCGTTCACCGTTGGATTGAGCTGGAATTTTAACAGTGTTCCTAACATCTTAATGTTTGATTTGAACGGTGGAGATCGGATTTGGAGACCCGCAGAATCTGGTTTTGAGTCCCGAACAGTAGCTCTGTTTCGGGTGATTCTCTTAATTTACTTTTATTGGTGTCGCTATTGTTTCTCCGTATTTGGCTCTTGTTGTGTAGCCATTTGGGAGAATATTTGTAACCCTCTTATTGATATAGTGGAGCTGTTTGGATCTCTGTGATCCCGTGGTTGTTACCTTCGATTTGAAGGGTTTTTCCACGTTAAACTTGGTGTTCTTTACATTCTTTGTTTTCTTATTTACCTCTTTCCGTCATAACAAGTGGTATCAGAGCCTTGGTTGTCTATCAAGGGTTTTTGTATGGAGGCGAATATGAGCAAAATGGTATGTTTAAATGGAAGCAATTACAACATATGGAAGAGCAAGATGAAAGATCTTCTATTTGTGAAGAAGATGTATCTTCCATTTGTGAAGAAGATGCATCTTTCCTTTTTTGCTGCTCATAAATCGAGAATGTAACTGATAAAAATTGAGATTTTGAGCACCAAAAAGTATGTGGATATATAAGGCAATGGGTTGAAGACAATGTTCGCAATCATATTGTAAATGAGACACATAATAGAATATTATGGGAAAAGTTGGAGACACTTTATACTTCAAAAACAGGCAATAACAAGTTGTTCCTACTAAACCAATTTATGACTTTTAAATACAAGGAGGGAAGTCCTATTCTTGACCATATAAATGATTTTCAAGGTGTCCTTGATCAGCTTTCTAGAATGAGTATTAATTTCGACGATGAGATACAAGGACTTTGGCTTCTGAATACTCTACCAGATTCTTGGGAGACTCTTCGTGTTTTTTTTAACAAATTCAGCTCCTATGGCAAGGTGACTATGGAATTTGCCAAGAGTGGTATTTTGAATGAAGAAGTGAGGAGAAAATCTCAGGGATCATCCTCACACTCAGATGTTCTATTTACAGAAGACCGAGGGAGAGACAAAACAAGAAACACAAGGAATAGAGGTAAAAATAGAAGCAAGTCAAGATCAGGGTATGAGAGTCGTTCATGCTATCATTTTGGAAAGAAAGGACATATTAAAAGGAATTGCAATAGGTTGAAACAAGAGGTTAGAGAAGGAAAGAAAGAAGAAAATAACGGTAACAATGTTGTTGTTGTTGTCCGAGATGAGCTTCTCTTTGCTTGTGATAAAAATGTCATCAATTTTGTATCCTAAGATACTACTTGGATAGTAGATTCTGGAGCTACATCTCATGTCACACCGAGGAAAGACTTATTTTCATCTTATACTCCTATTAACTCTAGAGTGTTGAAGATGAGTAATGCTGGTAAGGTTAAAGTGTTTAGCTTTGACACGGTTTATTTGAAGACTAATATTGGTACAACATTAGTCCTTCAGAATGTCAAGCATGCTCCAGACATCCCTCTAAACTTGATATCTGTAGGGCAACTAGATGATGATGGCTATCATAATGACTTGTTCAATGGCCAATGAAAGCTCACCAAAGGCGCATTAGTTGTGGCTCGAGGAGGAAAGTATTCTAATTTATACATGATGCAAGGATCTATCCTCAGTGACTTAGTAAATTTGGTGAAAAGTGACATTTTATCGGAATTGTGGCACAAGAGGCTCAGTCACATGAGTGAGAGGGGGATCACTTGTTTGGCTAAAAAGAATTTGTTTGCTGGTGTGAAACAAGCAAAGGTGAAAAGATGTGTTCATTACTTAGCCGGAAAACAGAAGAGAGTTTCTTTTCACAGTCATTCTCCCTCAAGAAAACCTGAACTATTGGAGCTAGTACACTCTGATTTGTGTGGTCCTTTTAAAGTGAAGTCACAAGGTGGTGCATTTAACTTTGTGACTTTTATTGATGATCATTCTCGCAAGCTCTGGGTATATCCTTTAAAATTTAAATATCAAGTACTTGATGTGTTTAAGGAATTTCAAGCCTAGTGAATAAATTGGTCCTTTTGATAACTATTGCAAATCACAAGGAATTCATCATCAGAGAACTCTACCCAAAACGCCTCAATTAAATGGCTTGCAGAAAGGATGAATAGAACTCTAGTTGAGAGAGTTAGATGTGTAGTTTCAGAGGCTAAACTTTCAAATTCCTTTTGGGCGGAAGCACTTAATACTGTTGCTTATGTTATCAATTTGTCTCCTGTAGTTGCTTTGGATGGTGATATTCCAAATAGAATTTGGTTTGCTAAGGATGTTTCCTATGATCACTTGAAAGTCTTTGGGTGTAAAACTTGTGTGCATGTTCCAAAAGATGAGAGGTCAAAACTGGATATCAAAACTAAGCAGTGCATCTTCATTGGTTATGGTCAAGATGAGTTTGGATATCGCTTTTATGATCCCGTTGATAAGAAGCTTATTAAAAGTCGTGATGCGGTGTTCTTTGAAGACCAAATTATTGAAGATATTGACAAGACTGAGAAAAAGGATTCTCAGAATAAAGAGAGCTTAGTTGATGTTGATCCAGTTCCTATCGTTGATACATCTATTGCACATGAAGAAACCCAAGATTATAATGCAGTTGATGATCAGGAGGGTGTAGAACCTATTGATGGTTTGATTAATGATGTTGTGGTTGATCAACAACCAACTCCTGCTCAGGTAACTACTTTAGATGTTCCTGAAACCTCTTGTAGAAGATCTTCTAGGGAGAAGCAAAAGTCAACTCGTTATTCTCCAAATGAGTATGTACTTTTGACTGACATGGGAGAACCTGGAGATTATGATAAAGCCATGCAAGATACTCACAGAGATGAGTGGGTAGAAGCTATGAAAGATGAGATGAAGTCACTCCACGAGAATGACACATGTGAGTTAGTGGAATTACCTAAAGGTAAGAAAGCTCTAACAAACAAATGGATCTTTAGAGTAAAGCAAGAGCAACATACCTATGTGCCTAGGTATAAGGCGAGGTTAGTTGTCAAAGGCTTTAGCCAGAGAAAGGGAGTTGACTTTGATAAAATTTTCTCTCCTGTCGTGAAAATGTCTTCTATTTGTATAGTACTAGGCTTAGCTGCAAGTCCAGATTTAGAGGTTGAGCAGATGGATGTCAAGACTATTTTTCTTCATGGTGATTTAGATGAAGAGATTTACATGGAGTAGCCTGAAGGTTTTGTAGTCAAAGAAAAAGAAAATTATGTCTGCAAATTGAGAAAGAGCTTGTATGGCTTGAAACAAGCTCCAAGACAATGGTACTTGAAGTTTGAATCTGTCATTGAAAAACAGGGATACAAGAAAACTTCTTCAGATCACTGTGTATTCTTTCAGAAGTTCTCGAATGATGATTTCATTATTTTATTACTCTATGTGGATGATATGCTGATTATTGGCAAAAATAAATCTAGAATCACAGTCCTTAAGAAAGAGTTGAGCAAATCATTTGCGATAAAGGACTTGAGGCCAACAAAGAAAATTTTAGGCATCCAAATACACAGAGATAGAGGTAAAAAGGAGTTATCATTATCCCCAGACGCAGTACATTGAGAAGGTATTGAAGAGATTTAATATAACAGAAGAAAAAGTGGTTAGTACTCCTCTTGCTAAACACTTCAAATTGAGCACGACTCAGAGTCCATCTACTAACGTAGAGAAGAAAGAGATGTCTTGTATTCCTTACTCCTCTGCAGTTGGTAGTTTGATGTATGCTATGGTTTGCACTAGACCAGATATTGCACATGTCGTTGGTATTGTTAGAAGATTTCTTTCTAATCCTGGAAAGGAACATTGAGATGCTGTAAAATGGATACCAAGATATTTGAAGGGTACTGCAGATATGGAGTTGTGCTTTGGTAGTGGCAAGCTTGAACTTTTTTGCTACATAGACTCTGATTTGGGAGGTAATCTTGATAATTCAAGATCCACTTCCGGTTATTTGATCACTTTTGCAGGGGGGCTATTTCTTGCCAATCAAGACTACAGAAGTGCATAGCTCCATCCACCACAGAAGTCGAATATATTTCTATCACTGAAGGTGCCAAAGAAGTGAATTGGATGAAGGAATTTATGAAAGATCTTGATTTTGAGTAGTCAAGGTTCGTCTTATTTTGTGATAATCAAAGTGCTATTTATCTCACCAAGCACTCCACCTTTCATTCTAAGTTCAAGCATATTAGTAGAAAGTATCATTGGATTAGAATGGCCGTGGAAGAGAAATTATTTGAGGTTGAGAAGATACACACTGATGACAATCCTTCAGATATGCTAACAAAAGTGGTGGTTGTAGAGAAGCATGAGTATTGCAGAACTTTGGCAGGCATGAAGCCTGTCCTGAGTTCTTCTGCTTGAAGACCCATTTGGCCCCTTGGCTGGAGGGGAAGTTTATTGGGCTATAGCCCATGTTCCAGCCAAAGGCCCATGGCCTAATCCTATTCTCTTTTGGTTTTCAATCCTATTCGGAAAAGGATTCGGATTTTCTGTTCCTATTTGGAGTTGGTTTAGCTTTAGGAAAAAGTACCACTCATCATCTATAAATAGGATAATTTGAGATAGAATTACTCATGCTCAATAATTTTGTCTTTGAGAGACATTAGCACATAAGAGAAGTTTTTGAGAGATCTTTCACCAAAGAAAGGAGAGAAAGAGAGTTTACTTACTGCAGTTTTTACTCTCCGACCAGCCAACTTCAGATCGCGTTTGCCAGTTCGTTCACCGTTGGATTGGGCTAAAATTTTAACTGAGTTTTCCTAACATCTTAATGTTTGATTTGCACAGTGAAGATAGGATTTGGAGCCCTGCAGCATCTGGTTTTGAGTCCCGAACAGTAGCTCTGTTTTGAGTGATTTTTCTTGATTTACTTTTGTTGGTGTTGCTATTGTTTCTCCGTATTTGGCTCTTATTGTGTAGACATTTGAGAGAATATTTGTAACCCTCTTATTGATATAGTGGAGCTGTTTGGATCTCTGTGATCCCGTGGTTGTTACCTTCGATTTGAAGGATTTTTCCACGTTAAACTTGGTGTTCTTTATATTCTTTGTTTTCTTATTTACCTCTTTCCGTCATAATATATCATTCATTACGTCATATTTTTTGATGTTTTTTTCCTCTTTCTTCTCTTCTTCTTGTTGCCATCATTCACTTGGAGTTGTTTATTATTCTCTTCTTCATCTTTCTGTTTTCCTTTTCCTGGTACTTCCATAAGAGTGAGGGTAGGTCGATCGCTGATAGGTTCATTGATAATGGCACCTTTGTACCTGTTTGTAGTTTTGATGGCAGGATTCACTTGGTTATTGTTGCTTTGATGGTTTTTAGTTGTTGGTATCTGTTTCGCTGATTATTCAACATTGGTGTAGGCTTGTGTCTTCTTGTCCACATTTCTATTTGTTAGCTGCTGCTTTGATATATATCATTGTTGATTTTAGCCCCTTTTTTCTATTCACTGTCTGGAAATCTTCTTCCTTTCTGCTTTCTTGTTCTGTATCTGTCTTTGTTTCTCCCTTTGAGCTTTGATCCTTTCTATCTCTGGCCTTGTTTCTACATTGACTCTCAAGGTCCTTGCATTTTACAGTAGAGGCAATAACTTGACACTCTTTCATACTCAATGTCAATCCATTCGCCATCATCAGAGCCATCTAATCTTTTGAGCCCTAGCCAAATTTAATCAGTTCTTGGCTTCAAAAGATCAATTTCCACTTTTATTTTCGAACCATTTCCCCTAGATTTTGAGAAGGTGGATCAGGGGCTACAACTATCCATTTTCTCTTACCGTTCTAGCCATTATTTGCCATGGTAATTGGTGAATGAGAATCCAGACTTGGACAATGGATCTTCAGGTTTGAAATCTGCAGAATCTTCATAGGTGCTTCTCCAATGTCAGTGTGCTCTTTGAATAAAATATGGTTGTGATTGACCTCACTCGCACAATCAATAGAAAAATGTGGGGGATCAAAATAAGCAATCTTAGCAGGGCCAATGAGATGAAATTACCTAACAAAGACCTTCCTAATGTCTTCCATATATGGTTTCCCTCTATAGAATTTTCCAATAATAGTAAACTTGCATCTTTAGCCAAATTAACAAAGTAATCTTCTGCCGAGACTAAGACAACGGGCTTACCTAGGCTAATTCCATGCTTGATCTCAGTAGTTGGTTCACCCTCATTCAACTTGGGGAGTTTGTCTTGAACCATAGCCGCAAAAGTTGGTTTAGAAACCATCTGATTTGTTGCTTTGCAGGTATTGATTTCTGCCATTTCCCTTAGGTTGATTTCCATTTTGCATGTTATCGGATCTTAGGGGCTGTTCAGTTTGGTGGTGTTCTGGTTGGGTATCGGTGTTGTTGCTGTTGAAATTTGATTTAGTTACTGCAGTGACTTTCAGCTAATAAGTTGTTAGATTTAAGATGAATTTGACTTTTAAATTAGGTTTTTTTTGTTGTTGAGATATTTTAGAATTTTGACTTTTGAATTATATTGATCTTCTATTGTAAGTTGACTATTTAAATCCCTTCTATGCTTAATAAAATTATTTAAAGCTATTGAAAACTATTTCAATCCATTGAGAATCATTTTAACCCCTTTTTGTTGCCCCAACTTTTTTAAAAACCCAACAGTTGGTGGTTTGGGTATGTTGATTGGTGGAAATTGGAGCGTCAATTTCAGTGGTTTGGTTTCGTACTCCTTTGAATAAAATGCGTATAACTTGTAACATCTGGAGGTATTGTCTTGGAATTCTTAATTTAGTGCTCTTAATTCTCCATTCAAAAGTAAATATACATTCAGTGTGCTGTGCTCAAAGTGCAAAGGCGAATGTGCAGGATCTATTTTGTGATATATGGTGGTCTCATTCTATTTTGTTAGTTAGTTGCTGTGTTCAATGGTAATTTATTAGAGACGAAGTTTTACAGACTATTGATTTCTACCATGGTAAATCAGTTTAATGTAATTTCTGTTACCAACGCAGGTAACCTTAAACTAATATTCTGACATATTGAAGATTAAAATGGCAGCTGCCCACATATTATACAATATTGTTATCTGCTCCTGTTCAACTGACATCTTAAGTTTACTTTCAAAACTAAAGAAAGAATATTTGAGATATTTTTCTTGTTGAAGCTTACCATAGTATGCGTGAAATTGGAGATCGAAATTTGATCAATTATATTTTTATTGTGTAGAACTAAAGAAAGTGATTAAAACTGAGGAGAAATCACGATTAATGTTCATTTTACCTTCTTTATGATTGTACTTGTAATGTGTAATGATCCATTTACCTACTTTATTTGTGGAATTTATTCAGAACAAATGAGATCCTTTTCACATTCTTATGGTTTCTTTTGTAATTTGTAAGAATGTTTTGATAGACCACTATAAATAGAAATTGTTGATTCTTTAAATTTCTATCTTAGAATCTGTGGTATACAAACTAGCTTCTTGCTTGGTAAGATAAAGCTAATCGAAAGAGTGGTATTTTGTTTATGATTATCTTTCTCAAGTATTGTCTCCGCATAGCGTGGTACAAATACTAGGGCATCGTTAGTTGTTGCTTTCTTACCAAAAGCACCATTTTATATGATCTGGAAATTCTTCATGAGTAGCTTCATGATTTCTCAAATACTAACGTTCTGACACGAGCTCTACATTGATGGCACAATGTGCCCTGACAACAATATAGCACAGCCTTAATTCAGTTTTCCATCCTGTGGTCATCAATGAACGATGAGGTTCCTAAAAAATGAATTTGTCCAATTCGATAACTTTGTTCTCTTTTTGTAGAATTGCTATTTGGTGGAGATGTCACAACTAGTCTAATCCATTTGCCTCGAGTTTTTGTGGCCTTTTAACATCATAATATGGAGGAAGTAAATGAACATCTTCCACATGCTGATGGTGTCAATACAACACAGAGCAGTTTGAATGCATGCATTGTTTCTCAGGTATTGTTGGTGTTAGTGGTTGAATTCTATATCAGAAAGGTTATTTAATGAATTAATAACTTTTATCTGGCTTACGCAGGGACGATTGCACTCGTAATTATCTGCGAATGAAGATAAATGATCATAGGAACAGCTCACCAAGCAAATCATCATCTTTACCTATGGAAAGATCTTATTCAGCTAGCTCCTGAAATAGTACAGTAACGAAGGCTGCATTGAAGCTCACATATAAATTGAAAGAAGTTAAACGAAATTATCCCTATGATCCTTATAATAGAGATATATAGGCCTTCTTTCGCATTCACTCACCATTTGGTGGTTTGGTTCGTAACATGCCCTCAAATATATCCAAGAGTTCCTCCTTTGACATGTTACGTATCCTTGGCGACGATATCGTCATCGGAGATGAGCGGGTGGCTGAGCGTTATCGCGAGCTAATTCCTCCATTGAATGTTCCATTCTCATTAGAGAAATCGTTAGTTGGTGCTTTGGATTTTGCTAAGCGATTCTTCGTACTCGGAGTGACCAAGACTTCTTTCTCGTCTCCTCTCACATGTTAAGATTAATTAGTTTCATATCCCTTGTTTGTTTACGGGAATATATTGTGAAAGTTTTGAGAGTAAAACAGACATATTATGTAAACTTCAAGAGTTTCCCCAAATTTAAAATTTCAGGTTTAGATGATTGTTGTAAGAATTTCACAGATTCCTTACATGAATACATGTATAGAGGAGATAAAATGATGTGTATACTCCCAAAACCGTCTTGGTGTAGCAGTTTTATGAATAACCGTCTTGGCAACCAATAGACGTCACAAGAAGAATCAGATAGATGAAGATTGGAGAGGCATAACTATGTGTTAACCATACCATCCTCAGAGATGCACACTATAATGGGTCTGTACGAGTACACGAAAGACCAGCTTCACTCATTATTGTTCTCGCAACAACCATCATCTGCATAACTTTTACTATGACTACTTTAGGCATAATAAATAAATATATTATTTAAATTGGCCTCATTGGTATCTATGTCCTTCAACTTTGGATGTGCATAAATAGATACTTAAACTATCATAAAGTTGAATAAGTAGACATACGTCCTACTTGGCAAATCTCACGCAATTTGATATGTAGGATGTGTGCATCTCACGCGTGTGTCTGGAGGAGATTTTGATCAGGATTGAAAGACTCCATCAGCCATTAAAGTTTCTTCAAAGATTGATTTTAAAATTCAACATGTCGCAAACGTGAACCGTTTCGAGTGAATAATATATCAAAAGACCCGAAACATCGAGAGGAAGCCATACCTAAAATTTGGGATTGTTTAGAGGAGATTTGAGTTGGTCGGAATTTGAAAAAAAATATGTATATGTAAATATTGTATAAATAAATAATGTATATGCATGTGTGTGTAGAAATAATCTCAACATAACTAATGTCAGCATAACTAATATTACTAATACTAATACACCCTATTCGGCACAATTCTTATACAGCCTATCAAACGAGGAACAAAGTTAAAATTTAAAACAGCATAATAACCTTAAAATGTTTGATAGACGTTAATACCCGTAAAATGGTTTTTTCCTTTAATACCAATGCTAAAAAGTTAAAAATATTTTAAATAAATAATACTACTAATAGTGTCATTGAGAATCTTTTCAACTACTCTTCTATTCCCTTCGTTCCATATTACTTATCCACATTACTGAAAATATATGTTTCAAATTACTCATCAATTTATAAAATCAAGAGAAAATTAATTATTTTTTTTGTCATTTTGGCCTTCAAATTAATTTTTTTTTAAAGTATAAATGTTGTAAAATTTCAAAAAAATTCCTCCATTGTTAATTTTGGTATTGATGGATAAGGCACATAAATAGAATGTATCAAAAAGAGTTAGAGGATAAATTAATAAAAATACTCTTATTATTTATAATTTCTTAAGGGATGTGTAAAGAAAAATTGGACAGGTAATATAAGACAGAGGCAGTATTAAATAGGGAAAAGTATACAAACTGACCCATAAAAGTGATTCAAGAAATAAATATCAAAATTAACCTCTACTCCTATGATACCCCTCAGTACGTGATATATACCATGTAGATATCATAGAGAACTGAGTGTTTTTCTTAAACGAATGAATCGTCAGTCATTTATGATACCATGCCAGTGTATGATATTTATGTGGATCAGTAATTCATGATACCTTGATAATATATGATGTATATATCATGTGGGTATCATAAAAAATTGAGTTATTTTATTCTTGAAGAAAGGAACCAGTCTTGTGATACCCTCTAAATATATGATATATACCAAGTGGATATCATTGAGGACTAGGAGTATCAGTATATGATATCTATCGTGGAATATTGATGAGTGTTCTATTTTGACAAAATGAACCAGCCATCATAAAAGATATCCTATCAGTATATGGAATATACCATATGAACATCATAAAATAATGAGTAATATTTTTCTGAAGGAATGAATCTATCATCTATGTGTCACAGATCCGAAAGTAATGATACCTATCTAACCCCCGATAGATACGCCAACCAAAACACGATTTTTCAAATCTTAAATAAAATACGCGGAAAGCAACAAATTAAACGATGTAAGTCATAATAAAGCGTTATCATAAAATGGAAATAATAACAATTTAAAACCCCAAAATCTGAAGTCACCAGTAACAACCTCTAATATCTAAACCCAGCTCCGAAAATAATAGAAATATCTTAAAAGAGGTAAAAAAAAATACTAGAAACATAGAAGAGATCCAAAGGTGTTGCAGATTAGCCAAGTAACTATCTCAAATCTCGAAATATCAGCTCCGACACGCTAAAAGTCACCGATCGGAGGTACTAGGCTCAGAACCTACACAAAAATATGCAAAAAAAGGCAAGGGTGAGTACGAAATATCAGCTCCGACACGCTAACAGTCACCGAACGGAGGTACTAGGCTCGGAACCTACACAAAAATATGCAAAAAAGGCAAGGGTGAGTACGAAATCCATGTGTACTCAGCAGCATTGTCGACTGACCCAAATCCAAACCGATGGCAAGGATCAGTCCTAAACTGCTTATACCGATACTTGGCACAGTAATAAGTCAATTTCAGATAAAGACAAATTTGGACTAGCAGCTAATATCAACAACAACAACAGGTATAAATTCAATACAGATATCTCAGATCAACGACTAATCAAGACAAGGATAATGTAGTCAATATCACAATCACAAGATCACTTTACACACTAAGGCAATACAAAATAAATGAAATGATAAATGATGCATGCCTCCTATCTGATGAGTATTTGTATATACCCACTATCATAATGTAGCTAGTTGGGACTTATAGAGGACACGCTAGGTCCATATACCGTCCAGACGAGACCTCGGATCAGTCCAAAAATGACCTCAGCACCGTGCAGAAATGACCTCAGAGTCACATCACCGGTAAAGACCTCGACTTCACGTCGGTGAAGACTTTGGCAGCTCATCATCGGCAAAGACCTCGGCACCATCTCATAATCAGCCTAGAACAGTCAATGATATAGTGAATACAGTGCAAACATAATCAAATAATCAAATCATATGCTAACTTTTTCTGTTAGCACATTGAATCCTAAATGTCCATAGGGATTGATTTAGATCCTAAATGTCCCATTTGCCACCATATTGAATCCATACGCCACATTTTCTTAGATAGCCCTATGGCCCAACAATACTGGGAGAAGCTAAGCCTGACACTAAGATTAATAACATCGCTTCTACACATAAATACAAACTGGATTAAGGCAAATAGAAAATGTAAACATTGATAACACTTCTTGGCAAAATAGAAAATGTAAACATTTACAAGACTTCTCATGGAAAGAATTTTGTCCATTCTATTTTTGGAATTTTTGGTTAAACAGAAACTAAAACCATCACTGGAATACTATACCTATCAAATAACTCAGTAACAAAAGATGACATACCCTCTGCAAATAACGGAGGGAACCCCTCTAAACACAGACTTCGTAATACACGTCAATGGTTCATTTGAGCATACAAAACAACAAGGCAGAACAGGGGTAGTAATTAGAGGCAAGCATGGAAGCTGGATCGCAGGGTTCAGTGTGCAGAAATTATAGTTATCTTACATGGTCTACAGTTTTCAGTTAGATTTAAATTTTCAGCGGTGGCTTGGTAATATATTCTGATTCTGCTAATGCAATTAAGTATATCTATGAAGGTCACACAGCTTACTGTAATATACTATATGAATGCAGGGAGTTGCTCCAGCAGATGGGGGACCCCCGAATCAGGTATAAATCCAGACAGCAGAATAGGGTGGCTGACATACTAGCAAAGAAGGGACAACAAGATCAACTAGAAGGTTTTTTGAAAGAATGGACAGTTCCACCTTTGTTTGCAGTTGATGCTTTTGAAGCAGACAAACTTGGAACTCTTTTTATTATGCCTATAAGGCCAATATCGGATAGTTTAATTTCTCTAATGTATCAGCTACTGAAGCCACTAGCAGCTATGCTGGCCACCCTCCTTGTAATGCTGCATAATATTATATATATATATATATCATTTTTTACCTGAAAAAAAAACTATTGTTGCTTTGTATGAGATAAGGTGCAGATTCAGATTAAAAATTCAGGTGCATTGACAGACTATAGACCATACATTTTAGTTAGCTTTAGTCTGAATAGTTTGACTATTGCTTTCTTTTCCTCGTTCACAACTTCAGATGTTCCCAACTGCTTAACGAAAAAGGGCCATATCAGACTTGAACTTTATCATTTCATCTAGAAAGAGCAGTTTCAGCTGGTAGAAAGAACTAAGAATAAAAGAACGACAGAGTTCCTAAGAAAATGAATGCCAAATTAGAGTAGCCTTAAGCCTCAGACTGAGATAGTCTTCGTAATAGAGAAGCCTGTCACTTCGAAGCAAATATTATTTGGTAAGAAGGGCAGATAATGAGAAGTTTGCTTCATGTACTAGGAGGCACTGACATGAGACTCATTAATTAGCTAGAGGTTTGTGTAGAAAACTGATAGAGAGATCATTATTTTACATTGCTCTGGAGTGTTGGGTTTGTGTGTCCACGTTCGAGTGACCATAATAAAGTTGACAAGGGATAAGGAGGTGTGTTGTTTTGTGTGACTTATACTCTGAAAAAGTGAAATATTGACTGGTGGGGGTAAGGAGCTATTACTTGTGTGTTTGTTGGGGTCTCTGTGGGTAGTGGGGTTTGGGCATCTCTGTCCACGGAGAGAAGGGTATGTGTAGGTAGATGGAGCTAGTGTTTTTTGGATTATCTAAAGCTAAAGGATGAAGGTCACCAGACTTTCTATTTTCAGCAGGCAAGATAGAGAGTTGAGAGAGCTCTAACGTGTAAGATTCCAGAGCATCTCACTCTCTAACCCATTTCTTTCGTCCCAATTCTTCAATTACCCCACTGATTTACCCTTGGACCTAAAGATATTCTCTATAATACATCAAATCTGAAAATTCATTTTCTTTATATGTAAGTCAAAAGTAAACATCATAGGAAAATGCACAACTAAGATAGAACTAAATGGCCATTATAGACACTCTGTTGTTGTCCCATAAAAATACTAGGTTAAATAAAAGAAGGCATGGGTCTGCAAAATCTGCCTAGCTTATTCTACAAATCATTGAGAAAACTTACTTGTTGGAGAGTGAAACCGGAAACAAGAAAGATTCCAAGTCGCCAGAAGGTAAGCATACATCGCTCAAATCATTCTACATATCTGTTGAGATGCACACGTGACATATCGTTTCTGTTTACCAACTCATAAAGATCAGAATAACTTGAATGTTCATAACTATGTCAGTGTATACTGCTTAAGAGACTAAATGCAGGTCAAAGATATTTTACCAGACCTGTAGCTAACTGGGCACCAACTCTATTAGCCTAGTCCATTACAATTTTATTACTTGTTATTTTGATCTAGGACGTTGATTAAATCAGCAAACAAACCAACTATTTTTCCAAAAGAAAGTAGAGTCAATTTCTGGACTGTAGTCTGTTTTATGACACATTTTGGGCGCAAAAACACTAAATAAATCCTGCACTCCTGATCTGCAAATGGTGACGGGGGGCAATTATCTCAAGGGTCTTACCCTCTGTTCAACGACTACTTCTTCACAGGCAATCACATCGAAGGTAGAGGAATTAGGTATGTGTTCAAACAACCCAGAGTGAACACAAAATCATGCATCAAATCCTCATGCTATTATTTCAGTTGAAGACGGTCGTTAGGTCACAGACACACCTGCTATGTTTGTCTCAGACCCAGAACTGGAGACAACTATAAAACAAAATCAGATGGTTAGTCTGGTTAACAAAAATTCAGTGAACAAGCTACCCGGGAACAATTTGAAACACCGGTATAAGAGATGTTGTCTCAATCTCTAGAGTCATTTGGTGAGCATGAGGGTAAATCTGGGCAGCAACTTTGTCCAACGGGAAATGACAGGTCTACAAAGAGGTAACATGTCACTCTCTCAAGCTAACTTTACAAATGAAACAAAAATTTTCAAGGTACAACAGATGCTACAAGTGTACCTAGGTGGTGGATATGGTAGAGAAAGAAAATGAAGCAGACAACATTGAGGTACAAACAAGGTTACAGTTTATTCCAGGTTTGAAGGAGGAGTTGGGTTCTCCTCTTAACCATTGCTCCAGTATTCGTGCCAATTAGTGGTAAAGGTAGTCCATTGTTTGAAGTTGTCAAAAAAAGAGGTGTGCAACAAGATGTGAGGTCTAATGCTATAGGGCAGCAAGAGTTAGCTCTTTTTTTTTTAATGCTGCTATGGTAAATTCTGGTGCTCCAAAAATTGATATTGTGGACAGGGAGCTTGTTAATTCATTATTAAGTCCTAGGCAGCAGCTATTTAATGATGCTATGGTGAGAAGGGAAGCGACCTACAAGAAAAATATGCTCAATAACTTTTGATGATAAACCAAAGTATAGATATTTACTGAAGAATGACATGTTTTTACCCGGCTCTAGGTGAGCTAATTGGAAGTTCCATGTAGCTTATGATATGAGAGCAGGAATAATCATATCACTAGCATCCATCTTTAATGTTGACAAGAGAGAATTTATGAGTGTCTTGTACAAATGAATTGTGTCAGAAGTTTTTGTGTTGTACGTGGATTTAACTGAGGATTGGTACTATATGACCTATTTTGATGCAGGTGAATATGGTTTAGTCTTGGTCTTTGTGCTGTAGAGTTCCAAACCATCAAAGAATTGCCTAGAAAATACAAAGTTAGGACCCGTTTGGCCATGAGTAGTATTCACTTAATTCCGGAATATGTATTCACTTTATTCCGGAATATGTGTTTGGCCATAAAAATACCAAATACAGCTTGAAATTGAATTTAGGATTTTGGAATACACCTCAGGAGGTGTTTTCACAATATTTGGGTTCACTTTGTTCACTTTTTAATTATTTTTTTTCTTCAAAAAATATCTAAATTTTTTATTTTCATAAAATTCTAAAAAAAATTAATTTATTTTCACTTTTTTATATTTTTTTAAAAAAAAATACATTTGAATTTTAAATACTAACTCCAAAATACTATGGCCAAACACAACTCCAACTCTATTTTCAATTTCAAAAATTCCAAATAAAGTGAATGCGTTTTTGGTTTTCATGGCCAAGCGCCTACTTAATTGATGGCTATTTCATCTATCAAGATGGTACTTCAGGAAAATTGAAAAAAATGTCTAATGTAATTTGTATATTAGAATGTTAAGCTGGAGAACGTTAGACCGAAGCAAGGCGTATAACAGATAACAAGTGTGCAAAGTATAAAATGTAACTGTAGTGACCTTTCTCTGTCCATCTAGTGAGCTCGGCCATCCCCCCAAAGAGAATTCTTCCTATAATCAACCTCCCATCTGATTTATCGACTAACTGTAAAAAAAGTTAGCAGAGATTTTTCACTTTGAAATTTATTTATTTGAGTTAAAGAAACCAAACATCATCACAAAGACCACATTAGATCAGCATTACTGAGGTGAAAGTCACGTGAGAACAGCACTTTTCTTAAGTCAGTCATTGGCTCATTGCATTCACCATCTAAGCTTAGTAAAAGAAGCACCAAGTAGCTCTACTAACAGTGTGACAATAAAGAAGCATGTAGACTGATTGGTCTTGTTACTTTCACTCTTCCTATGAACTTCAAAGAAAATGCATGAAAGTAACACCAACTATCATACAGAACACTGATTTCTGATTTCAACACCCATTACTGAATAGGACAATGCCATGAGTGTGAATGCATTGCTACATGATGCTAGAATTTTTGCTCCACGACAATCAGTAAAACATGCATAAAATGAAACAACGACATAACATGTTGAAGGTAAAAAATGGCATCTTCAGAAACCATTCCAACCTTTTTCTTCAAAAAGAAGAAATTGCAGAACCCAAAAGTACTGACAATGCAAAAGGGAAGGTTAAAAGCTACACAACAGAGTCAGATGTTCCATCATTGACTTACAACTACAACAACCACATACCCTGTATATTCCCACAAAGTGGGGTCTGAGGAATTGACTTACAACTATTAACCACTAATTAGTCTAGACATGAACATAAACTAGTGTCATATATAAAAATGGTTCTTTTACCTTCATGAAATCCAGTTATTCTCATATCCTTCAATCGACAGCTAATATTTATGAGTTAAACTATTTTAACTAGATGCTTTCTTCTAAATGATTACAACAATAACTATGCCTCGATACCAAATAAGTTGGGTTCGGTTATGGGCCCAAACAAAGATGCACTGCTTGTTATAGCATGCTAAATAATTATCATATATCTGTCAGCTCCAAATAGATACATCAGATGAGTACTATAAATTAAAGTTGAGGGCTTCAAATACATGAAAGCAACCCTCCAAACATTGCTACTTAAAACAAAATGTGATAGTAACATATCTGCTGCAGTTTATGAGATTATCCGATCACCTAAGCATGAATGGGAAAACCTGCAGAATAAGAGAATTCCATTTCCTAGTTCACACTCCATGCACGGCTAATAAAATGTTAAAAATGTTGTGGGACAATTTCATGATGAGAAAAGACGAATCATTGCTTCCTAACATCAAAACTAATACTTTGATCTGTACTAAACCAGGTCTCATGACCAGGCAGATAATCAAAATGGAGTTCTCCAAAGGCTAATAGTTATTGGTCAAACATCCAATGGAAAAGCCACCATGCATAATAAATCAGTCTTGCTGAGTTTATGGGATAAGAATGAAGGAGAATAAACAATGGTACAGTGGAATTAATTTAAATAAACAACGAGAAAATTGTAATTGCTGAGAAAAGAAATAAACCCTACTGTGTGTGTGTACCTTTCAGACTGTCATTCTCGCCCGTTCAGAGGAAAAATTGGTTCTATTCCTTCCGACTAAATCTCTGAGTAAAGCCTTTCAAAATCTGCAAATTTTGGTTTTTCCAACACGACCTCAATCTCTATTTCAAACAACTCTTTTTCCATTTCTCTGACAGACAACTTAACTTCGCAATTGGGATATTAAGTGCAAATTTCCCATCTCAATATTCTAGTGAGCTGTGAATTCCATTGGGAATCTACAGGGGAAGTACTTCAAATACCTTTTTAAACTGCCAAGAACATACTCAATTGTGCTAATAATGGAAGAATGCTTATAAACCAAACATACATAACATTAGAAGAACAACAAGTGGTTTATAATGTTGAAAATTATCAATTGAAATAAGCAAAAAATAGATAGTTGAAAATTATCAATTGAAACAAATACATAACATAAAATGCTTCTTCAAAAAAATTTGTAGCAATATTATGAAAAAGAAAAGAGAGAAGAAAACAAGACTGCATTCATTTATCCATTATCTTGCAAAAGAACAAGGCCCAATGCACTGGAGGCATATTCTTGTAGCTTAGTTTTATGATTCCAACTCATAAATTCAAACACATAAACAAGTGCGGTAACCCAAAAGGCCTTACCAGAAGTTTTTAAAACTAAAGTTGCTAGAAAGAAGGAAAGTACTCGATAAAGTTATACGAAAACTAGATAAAAAGGAAAACACTCAATTATTACTGGAGGACTCCCTTGAGAAATATGTAATTTCTTCTTATACTACTTGGTTGTCCTTCCTTGGATCCTTCCATAAATAACAGATTTGATAGTTGGAGGCCTTGTGCCCAGCCATAGCTAACTGCCTCACAGCTTCCAAGCCATGTAGAGGAGAAGTCTGTGTAGTGTACATACAATGGAACGGTTGAATTTTTACTGCAAACGTCTCACAGCACTCTTGGAAGCTGCAGGCATCAAAATGGAAATATTTGTAACAATTAAGGTACAATTAATGGAGTGAGCATGCATGCATAGCAGCCATGAGATGATAAACTTTATCTCAGGATCTTTGCCATCCTTTCATCTCTTGCACTAATTGTTGGTGACTATTAGCTTCATCTTCCAGTTTGAATCCAGGTGCATCTATATCGACCTTTACCCCTAGATAAATAGGAGTAGTTATTTTTCCTACTATAGGAGGCCTTGCACAAACCGTCGGAGTCTTTTGGAGCAGATCTGTATTAGAATCAGTACTACCGACCCCAGAAACTTCATCATCATTGTAGGTCATCAATGAAGCAAGCAAATCACCTTGTACTGCCAATGACGAATCCTATTCCTGATTTATATTTGAAAGGCATTTACATAATGAATGAATATCACAAATTATCTAAAAGATAAAGACGCATATGTGTGTGTGTGTGATCCTTCTGAAGAAGGAAAGTAATACTATTTATATAGCCGCATGCATTATATACTTCAAAGGCATACATACCTTCAAGAAATAGTGTCTGCTGCTGTATGAAGTTGTCAAACCTATTTTCTGCCGATAAAAAAAAAAAAAGATGACAAATAGTAAGTAATTAACTTCGGGAAAAACGATTGGTTATGACAATCTACAACAACAACAACATATCTAGTGTAATCTCACAAGTGGAGTTTGGGGGGTTTGGGGAGGGTAGAGCGTACGCAGACCTCAGACCTTAGACCTTACCCCTACCTTGGTTATGAGGATCTATAAAAGGAAAATTGGTTGGTTTTTGAAAGTTTTTACAGTTTGCATTGGAAAAAGGAGAAGTGATCCTATCAACTCCTACAAAAGATTCTAAATAGCTATCCTATGAAGAATTATATGAAATATTTTGGTCTTATCTATTGGTGCAAGGTGGTTGAAACGGAGGCTCGCTTCAGGAGTCTTGTGTGATAAAAAGGTGCCTCCAAAGCTTAAAGGTAAGTTCTACAGAGTGGTAGTCTGACTGGCTACAGAGTGGTAGTCCGACCGGCTATGCTGTATGGAGCTGAGTGTTGGCTAGTTAAGAACTCCCACATCCAAAAGTTGAAGGTGACGGAGATGAGGATGTTGAGATGGATGTGTGGACTTACTAGGAGGGATAGGGTTAGAAATGAGTTTATTCAAGAGAAGGTGGGAGTAGCTTCGGTGGAAGATAAGATGCGGGAAGTAAGGTTGAGATGGTTTGGGCATGTGATGAGACGGTGCATGGATGCTCCAGTACGGAGGTGTGAGAGGCTCGCTATGGATGGGTTCAGACGGGGTTGAGGTTGGCCGAAGAAATATTGGAGGAAGTGATTAGGCATGACATGGAGCAGTTACAGCTTACAGAGGACATGACCATTGATAGGAAGGTGTAGAGGAAACGGATTAGGGTAGAGGGTTAGTGAGTAGAATGTGTCCTTACTAGTAGGGAGGAGTGCTTTGTTTGTCGATGTACCTGTAGTCATAGTGTTATGCCTGCGTCTTGTAGTTTCTTGTTTATGGTGTTTGTGTTTTGGTGATGTGTGTGATTTCGGATTGATAGTTCATAGCTTTACTCCGTGGGTATTTTGTTTCTTTTATCTAGTGGTGTGTTACCCCATTTTGTTGTTTGTTTTTATGTTTTCTTCTTGTTATACTGTTATTTATCCTGAGCCGGAAATCTATCGAAAACAACCTCTCTACTTCATCTGAGGCAGTGGTATGGACTGCGTACACTTTACCCTCCGCAGACCCCACTTTGTGGGAATACACTGGGTATGTTGTTGTTGTTGTTGTTGTATATATAGTCACGATAATGAATTAGGAGTCGTTTGGTGTGAGGCATAAGGTATAATAATTCCAGGATACCTGCGTTTGGTTGGAGGTACAAGTTAGTCCGAAATTATTTATCCCACCATTTATACCATAATGATGGGACATGACGGGATAACTTATCCCGAGATAACTTGTTCTCAACCAAATGACCCCCTGGGAGTTTAACTTTCTTTTCTATTGATCAAAATATTATTCCTAGCTAGCTAGTTAATCAAGCAGTAGAGTAATAAACATCACCTGAAGTTCCCTCTTGATTTCTTGATACTCTTCCATTGCAAAGTCAGGGTTATTTTTGGTAGTCACCAGTTGAAGAACAACAATTGAGGAACTTAGCGGCGGAGAATCCAATTTGAAAACTGGAAACAACTTGGAAGCTTGAATTCCACAACGTTCTGCCACATCATAATGGATAAAATTGGCTTGGTCTGAAAATTTTAAAGAATATCTTTAGTGATTCCTCCAATTTGGCAGGAGTCTTTCCTATAGAGTGGCAGCATGGAAGAAGAGGGTCCCCCTCCCTCTTCATACGCAATACCGTAAGCACACGTCTTGTTCAACTTTTTTCTTCTTTCTCCAACTCTTTTTTAATTAAAGCTTAAAAATTGCAAAAATTATTTTTTTTAAAAAAACACCTTAAAAAATTCAGATTATTTTGTTTTTTTCCCACTAATTAAAGCATAAAAGTTGTAAAAATAATTCCAAAAAAAATATTTTACTTTGAAAATTTTCCAATTGCTTTAAGTTTTTCTTTTTCTCTTTGAGAATTTTATTTTTAGTTTATTTAAAAAATAGATTTTATAATAATTTTTCCTTTTTTCTCAACTTTTTTTTTTATGTTTTCCAAAAGCTACGATTTTTTTGTGTAAACTAAGTTTTTTTTAAAGGATATTACTTTTATTTTATTTATTAAACAGATTTTTAAATAGTTTTTTTCTTAATATACGGTCACATATAATCATTTAATTTGCTTTTTTGCCTTCATTTTTTTTTGCTGATTGTCAAAAAAGTATCAAAATGACACGGTCAATTTCTACTGTGTGTGTAGAAATGGTACAAGTCATAGTTGAAGCGTTTAAGTGAAAATATTATCTCAAAAAGAATAAAAATTATATTTTATATTTTCTCTATACTTTTGGTTAAACGAAAAAATTACATACTTTCTTCGTTCAAAATTACTTGTCATTTTTTTACTTAACACATTTATTAAAAAAATAATCATTAACACAGTGACTTTATCATATTATCTCTATAAATTGATGGTTAATATCAATAGACCATTTGAGATTTCAAAAAGACTTAGTAAATAAATTAAGGGTAAAACAAAAAAAAAAATATTTTTTCTTGAAATATCAAAAATAACAAGTAAAAATGAAAATTAAAATTAAAAATAAGGGACAAATAATTTTAAACGGAAAGAGTACTTATTAAATAAAGCAGTTCTATCATTTTGGTCACTGAAAAAAAAGGTTAATGGCCAACATTCAAAACTTTTATTTGATGGAAATTGGGAATTATCTTTCAAGAGTTCTTCATGAACTTTTGGTGCTACTTTAAATTATTGATTTTAGACATTGTGGCCTGTGGGATATGAGAGGATATCATTTAGGGCCTGTTTGGAAAGTCACCCTGGTAATTGAATTTGGTGTAATTGAGTGTAATTACACTGTCTGACATGTTTGGTTGGCCAGGTAATTACTTGGTCAGCAGGTAACTGGGTGTAATTGGCAGGGGGTAATTACACTCTCCAATTCACAGGGGGAGCTGTGAATTGCTGGTAATTACATGGTGTAATTACAAGCTGATTACTTTTTAATTTCTTCCTTTTATTTTTATTTTTATTTTTTTCGTTTTAATTTATTTTAAATTTCTATTTTTATTATTCTAATATTTTTTAAAAAATATTTTTTATTTTATATTATTTATATTTCATTTTCTTCTCATTTCCCAACCTTTACTTCTTGTGATTTCATGCAATTTTTCGTATTATCTATTTTTTATTTTATTTATTTTATGTTTATTTTTTTCATTTAGCATAATTTAGTAGTATTCTAATTTTTAAATTAAGTAGAATTCATTATTGAATAAGGTTATAGACTT